>CM057459.1:588695833-590019166 GCA_016271365.2 Neoceratodus forsteri
GTTCAACTCGGTACCCCACCTCGGGTTGTTGGCAAAATTGGGGGAGATGGGAGTGGGAAGACAGTTGCTTAGATGGGTGGGAAACTGGCTTACAGATAGAACACAGAGGCTGATGGTGAGAGGGACCGTCTCCTCCCCTAGGAAGGTCGTCAGTGGGGTGCCCCAGGGGTCGGTACTGGGGCCACTCCTGTTCAATGCCTACGTCTCCGATATAGGGACAGGAGTTTATTTATTTATTTAAGTGTTTTACCAGGAAGGCATACTGAGCGGTGTAGCGCTCGATTCCAGATGCGTCCTGGGGGGAGGGGGATTTAGGGTAGACAGTATACAGAGCAACATACAAATGAGCCCCGAAGCGCAATGCAAGATTGAGAGAAACACATTGTACAACATACACCTGCCTCTTGGCAGGGGAAGAAACTTGTCCAGCTAGGGCACACAATGAGGCTTAAGTGCAGCGGGATCGACTTGTAACATGTAGCTAACAAACACACAAGCAATCGTGTAATTGAACCGTCGGAAATACTTTGAGGGGCTAGCTGCTCGAGCACGTGGTGGCAAAATGCTGTTTGAGGAGGAGGTTGAGCTGCAGAGAGGGGGAGGAGTGTCTAATTACTGCTAGGAGGGCGTTCCACAGGTAAGGCATTCAGTACTTGAATACACGTTGACCATTGGAGGAGGACATGCGTGGGAGGGTGAGGAGCCTAGAGTCGAGATTACGGAGTTAGGAGTAGGATGAGCCTCTTCACGGACGACTCTAAGCTGGGAGCATTGGCCGACAGGGAGGAAGCAAGGGTGGCAGTCCAGAGGGATCTGGACACCCTGGAGAGCTGGGCAAGGAGGTGGGGGCTGAGGTTTAACCCGGAGAAGTGTAGGGTGTTTCATCCGGGGGTCAGAAACCCAGGGCATGTTTATACCTTGGGAGGGGTTCCACTGCAAGCCACTTTGAGTGAAAGGGACCTCGGGGTGGTGGTAGACACCAAAATGAACAACAGTGAGAACTGCAGAAGAACGGCGGCAAAGGCAAACAAGATACTGGGCTGCATAGCCCAGGGAATAACATCCAGGAGGAGTGAGGTGATCCTTCCTCTGTACAATGCCTTGGTTAGGCCGCACCTAGAGTACTGCATGCAGTTCTGGAGGCCGCACCTTAAGAAGGACATAGTACTGTTGGAGAGGGTCCAGAGGAGAGCAACCAAGATGATCCGAGGCATGGGGGATAGGACCTATGAGGACAGGCTGCAAGCCCTTGGGATGTACTCACTGGAGGAGAGGAGAGATAGGGGGGACATGATTGAGGTTTTCAAATATGTGAAAGGGATTAACAGGGTTGGAGCCAAAGAAATGTTCAGGCTAAAGCAAAGGGGCAAAACCAGAGGGCATAAGTGGAAACTGGAGGGAGGAACCTATAGGGGAGAACGTAGAAGGCATTACTTCACAGAGAGGGTGGTAGAGCCATGGAATACATTGCTCGGGAGCCTAGTCGAGCAAGACACTGTGGAGGGCTTCAAGAGGGGGTGGGACAGATGTATGGGGGTACTGAAGCCAAGATCGACCCTCACGGGGACAAGGGGGGGGAGCGCCCACTAAGGGCTGCATACCAAGCAGACTCGAAAGACCGACAGTCTTATTCTGCTGGCTTTTAGTATGTTAGTTATATTTAAACCAAATCATTTTTTTGGACAGTAAAAAAGCAGTTCCCTACAGGTGGAAGTTATTTGTGTCCTTCTCCAGTTCATGGGAACAGATGAGGAACCAAAGAAACCGCAGAAATTACAGGTTAAACAAATAGAACACCGTAACTAATGCAGACTATGGAGAATTAACTAAATATGATATTTTTAAAATAACAAAATGCTAAACAGTTGTGAAGGCCAGAAGGGGAGGAGGGAAAGGGCAGACTCAATGGGGCAATGAGGACCTTTTCTGCCATCAGATTTCTGTGATTCTGTGAAGAGTAGAGCTGTACTTAGGGGTGACTGCTCTCTTTAAGCAGAGAAACAAACCTGATGTTAGGCTGTTGCGAAGATGACCACAGTGCAGAGGTTACACTTCGTTCTAATTCTAAAATTAGCTTAAGTTCTATATTTGAGGCAGCTCAGTCCAGTGGACTGATTGCTTTTGTAAAGCTATACTGTTAGATTCCTGGGGTTAGAAGAATTGTATTTACAGTGAGTAATCTTTCCTTCTAATA
This sequence comes from Neoceratodus forsteri, assembly GCA_016271365.2. Classification (NCBI taxonomy): domain Eukaryota; kingdom Metazoa; phylum Chordata; order Ceratodontiformes; family Ceratodontidae; genus Neoceratodus; species Neoceratodus forsteri. The sequence continues at coordinate 588,698,028 of CM057459.1, forward strand.
ACATGAGAACTTCCCAGTCAAACTTACAAAGTGTCCAAGCAGTACCTTGGTTGGAGGGTTTTAGGATTACTTTGAAAATATGTTCTGAAGTACAGAAATCCCAAATGTAGCATCTTCTCTTGCTTGTGTATCCATGCAGTAGTGAGAAGTGAAGGTGTGAACGGAGGATCATGTACCAGCTTGAACTTTTTTGCCAGTGGCCCATTTTTCATAGTTGCCACTGCTGCTGCTGCGCACCTGAGGGGAATAAGCTTTACTGTCCTCTGTGGGCACTTTCCCTGCCTTATTCTAATGCAGTTTTATTGTTGATACTATCCACCTCGGTATTGACTGTTTACAGGCCGGGTTTCCCTTTGACACCTCACCATAAGTAATGAACAAGTGTTTGTTACCCTTTCTGATGTCCTCCGTTAGGCGTATAGAAACTGGGGGCCCTTTTGGCATCCAGTGAATGGAGCTTTTCCTCTGCCATAATGAAAGGTGGTTTAAGAAAATATTCTGGTAATGCTATATTTTAGTTTAACTGTTCTTAACAGTACCTTTTCCTTGTGAAAGATCAAGTAAGAAGGATCAGTACTGAGTTTTTGCATCTCGCCCACTTTCCTAACTGAAATAGTGGTAACCAGAAGTTGTCAAGGTTAGGTATTACAGCTCAGAAGTGGGCATAGGTTCATTTGATATCCGAGTGTGAGATCAGGAAAAACACATTAAATCTAAGCGTAAAGTTTTGGCATGCTGCTCCTTTTTTTTTTACTTACGAAATAAAAATTCAATAAAATGCTTGAGTATTTTATGCAGTCAAAACAAAGTTGTAACTTTTTCCTGTGTGCTTGTCAGCAGCTCTTGTAGTGAAATTGAAAGATACGCAGTATTCTAAACTGTCATTATTGATGGGAGTCAGTTCAGCTACAGGTAGTATACAGTAATTTACTGGATTAATAAATTACAATTGTCTGTACCTGGAACACATGCCCCAGCTATCTAGGCTCAAGGTATGTACTCCGTTTGGCTACTACTACCATTTCCATGATAGCCAATTGTAATGTCTTGGTAATCCTTCGAACAAGCAAAAATGACCAAGGAAAGAAACACCTGTCCTGTAGGCAGGTTGTGTCCTGAAACTTACAGCTCACTATAAAAGTGATCTGTTCACCTTCTTCTGATCTGTGACACGGCTGCATGCTCACTCCTTTATTTTACATAGGTCTGATTGCTATAAATGTTTTGGTACACATGGCCTTAGGTAACAAGGCACAGTATAAAATGGCACCTGGTTGGAATTATCCTCACAGTCGGTGAGTGGCTGGAGGGAGGATTGTTTTAAGCTTAAGTCAACCCATGTCTTTCTTTACAGGCTGCCTTAATGATCTCATTAATCTGGAAGTATTACTCAGAACCAGTGACCATACTTCCAAGCAAGTGGGTCGCTCCACTAGAGCGTCTAGTAGCCTTCCCAACAGGAATAGCAGGTAACAGAATCAACTGCATGTGTAGATCATTGTTGAAGATTACTGAATTGTGGTGGGGAGAAGTGCATGCAGTGCATTGCCTGCACCTCGAGAGAACTTGAAATGCATACCCAGTTTAAAACAGAACTGACAAAAGCACTTTCACAGTGCCTATGTATGTACCTGTGTCATGTCAATTTGTTGTACCTGTTATTGTATATACTGCTTTATTAGTTGCTTTGTTTTTCTGCAGCTGTATGATGTCATCCTGACTATAACTGTTTTACCTGTCTGGGTTGAGCCTGAAAATAGGGTATGTCAGTTAAAGGCACTTACCTAGTTAACCAAAACATAGACAGACTGACAGATAGCTAGATAGATAGATAGATAGATAGATAGATAGATAGATAGATGTTCTAAGGACACATAGTAGAACTGTAGTAAGCTAGGGCTGGGTAGGCACTTTAATATAAAATTACGATTTTCAGCCAGTTATATCTTGACCGTAGCTGTAGCAGCATACAGGTGGGGAGATAGACTTCAGTGGCATGGCCTTGGGGGTACAGAGGCGTGCAAGGCTTGTGGGTTAAGAGTGGCAGTAGCAGCCTACGGGGGGGGGGGAGGATAGACTTCTTTAGCTTGGACTTGAAAGGACCAAGTTTTATAAGGTTTGTGGTGGTGGATGGTAGCTCATTTATCCAAGCGGGAGCCCTTACGGCAAAGGCTCACCTCCCCAAGGCAGTCTTTCTGAATGGCACAGCTAATGCATTTTTAGTAACACTTCTTGCGGCATGTTCAGCTGGAGCAGGATGGAATAAGGCTCGTATAGAGGGAGGTGCAAGTCCAAGTAGGGCCTTCTTTCCCAAAAGGTAGGCATGGAGCTTAATGCGGTCCATAAGTGGGAGCCATCTAGTCCTTATGTAAAGGTCACATGTATGCGTTAGGCGATCTGCCTCTAACACAAACCTACAGGCTTTCTTTAGGGAAGCGTGCACTTTGACCAGGCTTGTTTCAGTGGTGGCCCCATAGGCTATATTCCCATAGTCCAGGATTGGTAATATTGTACCTCCGACTGCCTGTGTCCTGGCCTCGGGAGTAAAACAGAACCGATGCCTGTATAGGGCCCCTAGCTTCCTATTGACCGCAGTGGTAATATTGCATATCTGTTCATCGAACGATAGAGACTCATCTGTGGTGAGACCAAGATATCGGAATGAAGAGACCTGCTCCAAGCTGGTGTTTGAGCTGCAGGTAATTGAGAGGGGTGCGGTTGACCTCTTCTTTTGTCATCTGGCAAAGAGCATTGACTTTTTTTTTTTTTTTTTTTTTTACTATAGAGCACCAGCATGCTGTCCTTGAACCAGTCCTGTAATAGGTTTAAGTTCTTCTGCAGCTCCCTAGTCAGTGCTTCCTGGCAGGAGTTTTGTGAAAGTATCACTATGTCATCTGCATATAGCAGGATCTCAGATGTGGGGCAGGCATTAGGAGGTGAGTCACAAAGAGGCTGAAGAGGAGAGGGCCCCGTATAGACCCCTGGGGTACTCCTACTGACACCTCACAGGTGTTGGAGATGGCACCGTTAATTCGGACTTTTTGAGATCGCCCAGATAAATAGCTGGGAACCACTGGACTGTACCAGGGGACAGCCCTAAGCTGCTTAACCTGTGAAGCAGCAGCTGGTAGTCCACCAGGTCAAATGATTTGGTTAGGTCTATAAAGATTGCCCCGACCAGCTGAACTCAGTCGAGTGCCTCGTGTACGTATCCAGTGAAGTTAATTAGGGTGGTATTAGTACTGTGCAGTCTGCGAAAGCCGTGCTGTTGGTGGGAGAGGAGGTCGTATTTGTGCAGATGTTCCGTGAGTTGGTCAGCTATTATTCTTTCCAGTGCTTTAGAGAGTGGCGAGAGAATTGAGATGGGTCTGTAAGTCGAATCTAGTGACTGGTCACCCACTTTGTGCACAGGTGTGACCAGGGAGGTTTTCCATGTGGAGGGGAAAGTAGCTAGGCAGAGTGACAGGTTGACTAGCTTGTCGATGGGTCCGAGGACCTTGGGAAGGGCAGTAGAGATCAGTTTCATGTCTATACCATCACCTCCCATCCTCGTTTTGCCAAGGACTCTGGTAAGACATTTTTTTGTTTCATTGATGGTTACCCTTCTGAAGTAAAAGGCTGGGGCGGTCCTGGTATTGGAGGAAGAGGGCAAGTGGTCAGAGGATGGTATTCCATCTGGCTATGTAGCCAGTTTAGGTGGAAGGACAGCACTGTAATCTGTAAATGCCTTGTTGAAAATATTAGCCATAATGTCTGCATCTAGTATCACTTCATCGTTGTGGTGAAGCATTGGGGGGGGGAATCTGTCACCACTTCCAGTGAGGTTTTTTATAGAGGCCCAGAATTTCTTGTCGTCACCCCAGCATTGAGATTGATGGTTCTTGTGGTAAGTAGCCTTAGCCTATCGGATTGCCCAAGTGCACCTGTTTCGGGACGCCTTGTAGCTTTGGATATCCGTAGCAGTCCCAGTTGCTGTAGCCGGTGCCAAAGTAGACTCCACTGTTGCATCAGGCTTAGGATTTGTGGGGTGACCCAGTCCATGCTGCAGTCTTTAATCAGTTTCTTACGAAACAGGGCAAACTTATCCACTGCTGCATTGTAGTGGTTGAGGAAGAGCTGCAGGGCTGTGTCAGCAGAGGGGCATGAGTCAAGGAAGCTCCAGTCTGTCCCTTTGAGGTGATTCCTAAAGTCAACCATTGCAGTATTTTTTATAATTCTGTTCCTCACCATTCTTGGGAGAGTCTTAGTCTGTTTAGTCGACCGCTCACATTGGTTAGATGGGTGGTCACTGAGGGTGTCAGGGAGCACCTTGACATTCTTTAGTCACTCCGGGTGTGTTGTCAGCACCGAGTCAATCAGTGTGCTAGATCCTGTGCAGTAATTTGTGCAGGTACAGCTCTTGACCATCTGTGCTGGATATAGTCCCGATACCAGATCTCTGTGTGTGGAGCTGGAGCTGGCAAGCCAGTTGGAGTTAAAGTCTCCTAGTATAATTGTTTCTTTATTCTGGCTGGCATGGGTGTAGAGGATAGAAAAGGCTTCTAGCCCCACTTGCTGCTGCCCAGGTGGGATGTATACGGCCATAACAATCAGACCTTTACCCCCTTTGCCTATCAGGATTTGTATTGCTTGGCATTCACAGTCATTATTAGAGGTTGACAGTTGGACTCTGTGGCATTGCAAATTGTTGCGGGTATGGATTAAACATCCACCTCCTTTTTTCCCTGTGTGGTCCAGCCTATGCAGGTTGTAGCCAGGTATGGAGACTGCTGAATTGGGTGTGCACGTTATGAGCCAACTCTCTGTTAACACAATGGTGTCTGGCTGACTAAGTGTCATCCAAGCCTCAAGCTGTGTCAGTTTGGCTAGGAGGCTGCATATATTCATAGCCACAGTCCTTAGTTGTCCATTTTTTGCTGAGGTCTTGGCTGATGTTGCCAGAGGTCCTGGGTTGGGGTGGATGTTTCCAGACATCAGCAGTAGTATTACAACAAGTTTCCTACTTATTTTTGGGAAGAGGAACTTTACTTTAGACTTCTGGTGTTCCTGTGGCTTGCAATTAGTAGCCGAGGTTCTAATTGTCATGCTTAGGCAGTGGAATAGCCATAGGGTTGGGAATGAGATCCCTGCGATAGTGGTGGACAAAGACAGTTGTTGTAAGCGGTGTGCAGAGGGGGTGCGCCGATGCCAGTCTCCCACTGTGATGGCTTTTTACTTTGTATGACAGGATAGTCAATGCGGTAAGTGGTGGTTGTATAATCATGGTATTTTTGTCCCAGTATAGCCAACAGGAGGAGGAGGAGCAGCTGAAGAGGGATATCCCTTGGAATGAAGTGAACACTCCCTTTGATGGTCATTATTAGGAGTAATAGTATGTAGCCTCCCTTCCTGTAGATTCTTTACTGTCTTGAGCTGCTAATAAATTGTGCTGTGCAGAGTGGCAGGCCTTTTTATATAAATTCCTTAGGCTCTTGTGCACCTGCCAGCTCCTACTTATTAATGTGATGAGCCTTGATAAGCACTTCTGTTACTGCTGGGTAACTAGTATTTTGTAGTGAGAAGGGCAGTTTGGTCCTGAGCAGTTAATAATGTGAGTGACAGATTAGCTGTCAAACAGGAGAGCACTGTGGAGTCGTAATTTCTGTTTTAAAGGCTGTTTAGACCTCAGCAGTTTATTTAGGAAGGGCAGATTGGTCATCAAGCAGGAGAGCACTAGGGAATAGTAGCTGCTGCTTTAAGGGGAGTTCTGTCACAGTAGAATTAGTAGATGATAGGATGGGATTGGGGCGGTTCTGAGGGAGAAAGAGTATTTAATAGAGGTCGGGGCCGGGGAAGGTGGGTGGGACAAATAATTGAATTGTTAGCTAGCAAGGACCCAGACTCAATCCGTGTTTCAAACTCAACCCTAGTTTAAAAATGGGCGCCAGAGGGAAAAGGAAATAGCTGCCCAATCTGGAACTGCTTTTCTACCTTCTGGTCCAATCCTGTTCACAGCTAACAAGCTGTACACCTCCTGAGGATCTTGCCCGTATCTGTGGTCTTTGAATTGGGCTTAATAATATCCATTCCAGTTGAGTTGCCGAGTTTATAACCTGGTCCAAATAATTAGAAGGAAAATGAAAATAAAAGATTATTATTATTTTTGTAATTTTTTTTGTTTTGTTTGTTTGTTTTTGTATAACTTTTTATAACAAGTTAAATTAATTGTACCCCTGTAAGTGAGGTCACTGTTTGGATACCCCTCTGATCCTCCCTTTCCTGCTTTGCTACAGGAAATGTCACGACTGTGCTACTCTATAAAAGGAGTGTAGCATGGTTGTGGGTGGTTGGGCCCTTCCCTGCTGAAAAAAAAAGAACCATGGACAAAAGGATCAGGGCGATAAGAGCAGAAACAATCAACCAACAACAAATGCAGTAGCCCTGAATGCTTAGCCTAATGATAGACACAACTGTAAAACCTGCAAGCACCACCTGTAACAATTTCACCGAAGATATACCCTGCAAAAAACACTTTGCTACAGAGACAAATAAAGCAGTAACATAAGATATACCTTTCAAAAACAATTTGAATCAGAGAAGATTACAGCAGTAATCAGTAAGCACAAAACAGTAACAAACTTGTAGGCACACCTTGTAACAATGCAGCAGAAAGTATACCCTGCAACAGCAATTTGAATCAGAACAATAAAGCACTAAAATGTCAGCAAAAAAAAACCCAGTAACAAAACCCGCGAGCACAAAAAAAATAGTAACATACAGTAATTCTGCCTAGCCAAAAGAAGCCTTAATCTTTTTCCTTGCTCTGATAATGTTGTTCCTTGTTCTATCTTTACAAGCAAACCTAGAAGAAAAGAGCTCAAGTGAAGCTAGGTGCCTTTACCAGCAAACCTAACCTTCCACCTCAAAAACACCAACTAACCTGACCTTTCAACTATTCCCTCTTTTGGAAGTTACTAAGACTTTGTCAGCTCCACCCCCTTCCCTGTTACACTCCTAATCCCCTGGAATAGCTGTGGAGGAAAGCAATTAGCTCCTTAAATATGAGAAGGAGACTGCAACACCTTTGAGACCAAAACAAAAACCTTTCAGACCCCGCTTTTTTTTTGTTAATCACTCCCATAATATATCAAAATCCCTCAAAAGTAAAACACAGCAGATACCAACTGGTAAAAGACTGTAACATCAGTTGTGGACAGCCTGTCCCTAAAGCCAGCAGGGATGCAGAAACTAAGTCGCTCCCTTTAATAGTTCAGGAAGGGGAGACCGAGTGGGAGCTTTAATCATAATGAGTGATCCCTTGGAAGAAACAAGATTATTATGGTGAGTATTTTTTTTCTTCTAACCCCAGGAATCACTTATTATGATTAAACAAATGCAGAGTACTGTACCAAGCAGTACCTTTGGAGGTTGGGCAGATTACCTATTTGGGGAACAGGTTCTGCAGCACTACTGTGCCAAATCTGATATCATTTCTGGACTGTATGTCCAAACTGTAGTGCTTGGTTAAAGTGTGAATAGTTCTCCATGCAGCTGCTTTGAAGATTTCCAACAGTGGGATGTCTCTTGCAGCTACCACTGATGCAGCTGTACCACTGGTAGAATGTGCCCTGAAGCCCAGGGGGTGAGTTTACCCACTTTACTGTAACAGAACTGTATGTAAGCCACAATCCAGCATGCAATGGTTCATTTTGATGCAGGCTTACCCTTACCCACTTCCCCATAGGTAAGGGACACCTGGGTATGCTTAGGCATATGAGCCTTGGTTCTGTCAAGGTAATGGCTAAGGGCCCTCTTGACATCCAGACTCTGCAACTTCTGCTCGGATGAGCTGGAATCCTCAATGAGGAATACTGGTAGAGTAATAGACTGGTTCAAATGAAAATCCAAAACCTCCTTAGGAAGGAATTTCCTATCGCTCCGGAGTACGACGTTGTCCCTGTGGACTGATATGTGGTCCTGGTCAGTGCAGAGAGCCTGCAATTCACTGATTCTCCTGGCTGAAGTTATAGCAACTAGAAAAACAGTTTTCCATGTGACATACTTCAAGTCTGCAGTTGCCATGGGCTCAAAAGAGGGCTTCATGAGCTTGGCAATGCAAATACTAAGATTCCAGGCCGAGACTGGCTCCCTGAGGGGAGGGTGAAGGTGATTGAGGCATTTGAAGAATTTCTTAAAAACAGAGTAAGAGGCCATAGACCTATCCTTACCAGCTGATACATATGCTGAGACTCCAGCCAAATGGACCTTCAATGTTGAAGGTTTGAGGCCCAGGGAGTGTGGGTGGGTCAGATAGTCCAGCAGGACAGAGACCGGTCCAAGGAGGATCCACATCTCTTCCCTTGCACCAAATGGAAAATCTTTTCCATTTTGAGGAGTAAGTTTTCTTGGTAGATGGCTTCCTGGAACCCCTGAGCACAGTCAGGACCTCTTCAGAGAGATTCAAGTTTGCAAACTCTTAAAGAGCAGGTAATCACTTGTTTGTTTGTTTTCTGTTTCAGGTTAAATGCTGTGCTGTATTATAAAGAATTTTGTCCTACCCACTACTGTGTTTTAATTGATTCCTTTATATTAACTGTTTTCTCTCCATTCAGGTTATTTGTTTTTTTCCCCAATGCTGATATGTGGCCTGTTTTTGAAAGAAATCATGGCTGCATAGAACTCTTCAGCACGAGTAAAACTGACACAAGTAAAAGATCGAATCCCTGTGTTTCTGCTGTTCCTCACTATGCGCACGTGCTTTGGTTTTTGTGCGCCTCAACGTGCTCGTCCCTGTGTGGTGAACTGACAGTTGTAACCTAGGCGCCCTCGGCTGCACAGAGTGAGCCGAGCGTTGTAGTCAAGCAGCTTTTTGAAAGTCGTCAATTCGAAGCACTTACGTTTTGTTAAGAATTCTAGCTTTGTCTGACAGAGAAAAGAAAAATCTCCAGACATTAAAGACAGTTAAACTAGCGAATTTACTATAATTTAACAGGTTACTGGTGGTGCTACTTTACCACATTCTCCATTTTAGCTTGCACAGACTTCTGTGACTGAAATTGGCGACCGCAGAGTAGAATACAATCTGCAATAACATGACACAGCACACCCTGTAACCCCCACAATCACACACAAGTTCCCCTGTACATTTATTTTTAAATCATTTATTATTGATTTAAAAATATGTATACCTTGCAGGGGTTAAACTGCACTGAGAGAAAGTGGTATTTCTAACACCTGTACATTTATTAATTCCTGCAGTAATCTTTTCTTTTTTCTCCCACCCATTTGAGCCTTTACTTAGAGGAATTTCAGGAGACGAGTGCTGTCTGATTTTTGAAAACAAAACATAATCCTTCATCTCGTCTTCTGAGCATCCCTGCCACCTGACGCAAAAACTGAGTCTTTAATTATTCTGAAGATGGATCCCACCGTCAATCGAAAAATAAACCCAAAGATATTTTTGGGAAATCACAACCTGAAAAGGTTTTGTCTCTCAGTGCAATCAGTTCCGTGGTGTTAGGTGAAGGGGCTCACGGAAAAGTAACGTGAGCGAGTGCACTCATAAAAAAAAATACAGTATATATTGTCAAAGTCCAAAACGTCACTGCATCCAAGTCTCTCTCCATATCCGTACTACCAGCAGCAGCTTTTCTACAAAGGCCATCGGTTAGGAAGACAATTAGCATTCATGTGATCACCTCAGCTCAGAGTTTAGTCACGGAAGTCTGCGCAAGCTAAAATGGAGAATGTGGTAAAGTAGCACCACCAGTAACCTGTTAAATCACAGTAAATTTGCTAGTTTAACTGTCTTTAATGTCTGGAGATTTTTCTTTTTTCTGTCAGGCAAAGCTAGATTTCTTACAAATGTAAGTGCTTCGTATTGACTACTTTCAAAAAGCTGCTTGACTACAACACTCCGCTCACTCTGTGCAGTTGAGGGCGCCAGGGTTACAGCTGTCAGTCCACCACACAGGGACGAGCACGTAGAGGCGCATGAAAACCAAAGCGCATGCGCATAGTGAGGAAAGGCAGAAGCACAGGGATTCAATCTTTTACTTGCGTCAGTTTTACTCGTGCTGAAGAGTTCTATGCAGCTGTGATTTTTTCCAAAAACGGGCAACATATCAGCATCGGGGAAAAAAAAAAACAACCTGAATGGAGAGAAAACAGTTAATATGAAGGAGTCAATTAAAACACAATAGTGGGTAGGACAAAATTCTTTATAATACAGCACAGCATTTAACCTGAAACAGAAAACAAACAAACAAGTGAAACCTGCTCTTTAAGTTTTCGCGAGCCAAACCTTCAGACGTAGGGCTCTGAGATTGGGATATGGGATCCTGCCCTGAGAGGATGTCAGGAGATTGTGCCTGTGGGGCAGGTGTATTGACTGTGAGGCAGATAAGGTCAGTAGTAGTGAGTGCCATGGCTGCCTTGCCCAATCCGGGGCCACCAGGATCATTATTGCTGGTTGTGACCTGAGTTTCACCAGTATCCTGAGCAACAGGGGGAAAAGGAGGGAAGGCATACAGAAATCTGCCTGACTAGTCCAGTGTTAAGGCATCCACCGGAATTGTGCCCTTGTTGGGAGGTCTGCAACAGAACTGTAGCAGCTGATGATTGTCTGTGGAGGTGAAGAGATCTGTCTCTGGTGTGCCCCACCTTCTGAACATTGACTGGAATACTTGTGCATTCAGAGACCATTTGTGAGGGTTCTGACTGATTTTGCTGAGAGAGTCTGTCAGGACATTGTCCTTTCCTGGAAGGTGGATGGCCGATAGAGACACTTGCAGTGAATAAGAAATACAAAATCACACATGCCCCCATAATGCAAAGCATCATGGGCTGCATATGCAAATCACCACAGAATATTATGCTGGTTCAATTTTAAGCAGAAATGCATGGTGCCGAAAGGCCTCTCACACAGTTTGCAAAGGGTGCCAACAGAAGACATAGACACGTGTTTCATCCATGGTTCCCCCTTGCTTGTTTATGTAGTACATGGTGGTGGTATTGTATGTCCTGACCTGTACCACCTTTCCTTTTAAGTGAGAAGCAAAGGTCTGCAGAGCCAGGTACAGTATACCGCCCTGAGCTCTAGGAGATTTATGTGCAGTAGAGATTCCTGGGGTGACCATGTTCTGCTGGAGGTTAGGTCCAACATGTGTGCCCCCATCCCAATAGAGAGGCATCTGTAGTGAGTACCACTGAGGGATGCTCCTTTTGAACGGGAATGCCTTCCCTGAGGTTATCTGGATCCAGCCACCACTGCAGGGCCTATAGAAGAGTGTCTGAGACTGGTACTGGTTTGGCTAGGGAATCTCTTCTCTGGGACCAGTGAGCTCTTACGTGAAACTGTATGTCCCTCATCTTAAGTGAAACTGTATGTCCCTCATCTGAAACCAGGATTCTAGGACCACTGCTGTGGATGCTGCCATATGGCTCAGTAGCCTCAAAAACTCTCTTGCAGTCCTTGGTCTGTTCACCTGAAATGACCCTGCTAACTGCAAGATGCTGTGCACCCTGTTCTGTGGGAGGAAGGCCCTTTCCTGGCAGGTGTCCAGTTCTGTGCCAGTGAAGTCCAGTAGCTGTACTGGCTCCATGTTTGACTTCTATATGTTTATCAGGAATCCTAGTGACTCTAGTGTGTGCCTTGTGAGGGCCAGAGAGTCCTTGGAATGCTGCGGGGACTGACCCATGACTAGCCAGTCAGTCATCCAAGTAAGGGAATACTGTCACCCCCGTCTTCTTAGGTGGGCCACTACCATGGCCAGACACATTGTGAATGCCCTGGGGGCTGAAGTCAGGCCGAAAGGCATGGCTGAGAATTTGTACTGACCTGAGGGGAACCTGAACCTTAGATATTTTCTGTGGCTTGGTCTTATTGAAATGTGAAAGTAGGCAACTGTGAGATCCAAGGATGCCAGTCAATCAATCTCCTTTTTGCAGTGTGGGGATTATCATGGCCAGAGTGACCATTTTGAACTTCGGTTTTGAGACATGTTTATTTAGGAGTCGCAGATCCAGGATGGGTTGCCAGTCCCCATTTTTCTTTTGAGTGAGGAAGTATCTTGAGCCTTTCCCCCTCTGTAACAGGGGTACAGGCTCAACTGCTCTGATGGTTCACAGATTTGCCACCTCTGCTTCTGAGCTCTGTGTCTGCCTGACCAGCCGCTCAGAATTATTAGTCTGCATGCATACAAACATGCGAACATACGAAATGCCAGCAGAAACAGGCCACATGGTCTATCGAGTCTGCTCGACTGTGCAGCTAGCCCTTAAAGCAAATACCATATACTGTGCCCGTGCTAAAGAGGAAAGTTTTGTTTGCGTTCTTGGTTGCTGTAAGTAAGGATCAGACCAGAAAAGGACGCCTGTTGAACTGGGTTTGACTGCACGGTGGCGAGCGGTGATCAAGACGGTGTGCGGTCGTGATGGCAGGTGGGCGGGTCACTCGGCACTGAAATCCCATAGTTCAGTATTTGGATTGCACCACAGGAAAGTGAAGCAATGCCTCAGCCACTAGATCACCAGGTAAATAACAATGCGGGGTTAAACGCCGATCTTGAAACATTGTCATGTGTGGGTTCTTTGTTTCATTAGGGCTATTGTGAGCCACGTGACAACCTCAATATAAAAGGAAGCTGGAGCCAGTGAAAAACCAAAAAACAGTTCAGATGCCTTTGAAGCCTGACAGTAGTGCAGCTGTGCTTCTTCATACACTTCTGACAAGGGTGCATGTTCATGTGTCATTCAGAGGGTCAGCTGTTCCCACGCAGCGGCTCATGATTTCAGTTGCGAGGAAGAGCCATGGGCAAAACAGTTGATCTCTGTGAAACTAATATCAGCAATCGGGCTTCAACTTTCAGTGTATATATAAAAAAAACTCTGCTTAATTCTGCCCCTTCCCTCTACGCTTCATCCACTGTGGAAAGTAAAGTAGCGATCTTTTCTGGAAGTAGGTTGTCACACTCTGAGGGGTTAGTGGCTCCAGCGCAATGTAAGAAGAAGCTGGGAGTGATTAAAAAAATGTTCATGTTAAAAACCATCCTCTCATCCCACCTCTCAGCTAACAAAATGCTCTATGTGTTGCGTACTTCGATTACATGTCTTGCACCCATAGCCATAATGGGCACACAGGATTTTCATGAGAGACGTGGCAGAGGTTTTTCAAAGTACCTGCTCACATCATTTCAGCTTGTTTTTCTGCTTTGCATGACAAATCACAACAAATATTGTTGCAGTCTGATAGTGACGGTCAGTTATGACCCCCTCACCCCTCCAAAATTCCTAACCATTAACAAATACCACCTATACATTAAAACAATAGTTGTTTTACAGTGCTAATTAAACTTGTAAGTATAATGATTTTCTGTATTTTTCTTTACCCACAAGTGGTATTTGCTATTGAGTAGGGAAGTTTACTCTGTGTGTATGTGTGTGGGGGAAGATCATAACTGATAGACAGTCGCTACTGGTTGGTTAAAAAATTGTTTTAATCGCTCCCAGCTCCTTCTTACATCGCACTGGAGCCACTATACCCCTCCGAGTCTGACAACCTACTTCCAGAAAGGATCACAAACTTTCCTTTCCACAGTGGATGAAGTGTGGAGGGAAGGGGCAGAATTAATACAAAAATACCCTGCCAGCAGTGTTTTTTTTTTTTTTACATTGAAAGTTGAAGCCCGGTTACTGTGTGACATTAGTTTCACAGAGATCAGCTGTTCTGCACACGGCTCTTCTTAGCAACTGAAATTATGAGCCACTGCGTGGGAACAGCTGATCGTCTGAATGACACATGAACGCGCACCCTTGCCAGAAGTATGTAAAGAAGCATAGCTGTATTACTGTCTAGCGCGTGAAGCCCAAGTCACCTTACTGTAAATGATGTCACTAAGACTCTGGCTTCAAAGGCCTCTGAACTGTTTGTTTTTTTCACTGGGGCAGTTCAATGTCATTTGTTTGCTTTTTAGCAGCCTAGTTTCTCCTGTAGGTTTTGTCCCAATATGATGACAGGCTGCGGAGTTTCCTGCTGTAGTGGGGCCAACCGAGAGAGGCGGAAAGAGAGGATGGCATTGGTACCGCATAATTCAGAAACCCATATCCCCATCTGGAGTTGGACATTTCAGAGCAAAAGTAGTATATGCCTTGGAGAAGCAGCAGTTTCATTGGGACGCTTTGTAAATTTAACAGGCTTATCTCACTCAGAGGCTCCTTCTCCGTGCTGTCCAGTGTCACCCTTTGAAAACCAAATCTGACTCTTAAAATGATAGAAAAAACAGTACATTTATTTCGTTGGGTGTGTCATTCTTTCTTTTTTTAATCTCACTCTAAAATATAATGGTTATAATCATTTATTTCAGTTGGTCAAATTTAAAACTAATTTTTAGGTACCCTTCTTTTGCTCATTTTAATGTACAGATCTTAATAGCAACAGTGTGCCTTATTTCAGTTTATTTACATTGATATTTTAATTAAATAACTCACTTAAGCTATTGTAACATTATTTATTAAAGAACCAGTTCGACTGGCCACATCCTCAACAATACTATTTATTATTACTCCAGTGTTGGCATTGACGCTAGCAATAGCACTATGATCTTCCCTCCATACCTATAAAATTCCCAATAGTTGACCTATACCTAGGACTGTTATTTATTCTGGCATTATCAAGTTCATCTGTCTATTCAGTCCTAGGTTCTGGCTGGATAGCAACATACACCATGCAAGGAAACATTCGGCTTTGACAAACACTTGTCTTCTTCTGACCTGGTTACCTGCACACTACCCAACCAGTATTTGCCCCCTGCATTTTTCATCCCCAGTTGCATACCTTTACGCTTTTAGCATTGAACCCCAGCTGCCAAATGCTAGATCGCTTCTGTAGACTAGCCAGGTCTTCCTGAGTTCCTGTCCCCGTGGGTCCACCCTTCCACAGAGCTTTGTGTTGTCCATGAACAGACAGATCTTACCCTTGATCGCATCTGTGGCATCACTTAGGAATATGTTGAACAACACCTGACTGAACACAGCCCTTTGGGACCCCACTGGTCACAGGCACAGCTTCTGAGAATCCCCCCCCCAACATAAAAGTTCAGATTACAGAATGTGTCCTGCAGAAGCAACAAAACCATACAGTTGCAAGAAAGAAAACAAAACATACTACCATCAAATTAGCAAAACAAAAATATGCAGATGATAGTACTTTTTAACAAACAGTGTTTGTGCATTTCAGCAGTCTGTCATCTAAACTTTTATGTTTGAGGTTGCCCCGAACCCCTAATCGCCCGTGACTACAGAGCCACAACATATTCCACATACATAGTGGTACTGTCCCACCTATCAACTGTGCTAGTACTAAGATATGTTTCCCAGGGGGACAAAAAGGAAACTCAGGTATGAGAATTTGATTTAATTTTTGACAGATAACTTTCTGATATAATTGTCTCCTAGTACAGTCTATTAAAGTTTGTTTTGATAGCTTCCACTGAGACAGCTTTCTTAAACTTGATTTTGCATGCTGTGAAACATCGAATGACTTTATCAGTTTAGGTGGGTCCTGCTGATATTTCACTAGGTATTTGCCCAAGACGTTCTGCAACTATTCCTGCCAAGGCGAGAGACATTGCCCTAGACCTGGCTTGGTTTTGACGCTGAAAAATGAAGTGTGACATATAGTGTTGCTGAGATGGATCCAGAAAAATCCGGATCCATAGATACCTGCTGTTTGCGGCAGGATAGTGGATCTGCCGGATACTTCCACTATTTGCCCGTGAATCCGGCCGTCGGATCCTAACCAGGATCCATCATTATCTGGCCCTGGATCCTAACTATCTGCCCTAGGATCCATGGATCCTAACTAAGATACCTGGATCCTAACCAGGATCCATCACTTTCTGGCCCTGGATCCTAACTATCTGCCCTAGGATCCATGGATCCTACCAACTAGGATACCTGGATCCTAACTAGGATCCATCACTATCTGGCCCTGGATCCTAACTATCTGCCCTAGGATCCATGGATCCTAACTAGGATACCTGGATCCTAACCAGGATCCATCACTATCTGGCCCCGGATCCTAACTATCTGCCCTAGGATCTGTGGATCCTAACTAGGATCCACCACTATCTGACCCTGGATCCTGCATCTGTCTTTGGCAGGATATCTGGTAGGATCCAAGTCAGGTTACCAGCACTATCTGACAGATAGTGGTAGGATCCACAAAAGGACTATCCGAGCAACACTAGTGAAATATAGAAACATAGACAGTGATGGCAGAAAAGACCAGAAGTCTATGCAGTTTGCCCAAGTTCCCTATTTAGCCTTGGGACCTACTGTTACTCCAGGGTCTTAGCCCTCCCAACCCCTGACCCCAATTCTCTTCCCCAACTCTGATGCCCTGAGCAGCCACTATACCCTTCATTCTGTCCTAGTCATGCTTAAAACTATTAACGATTGAAAGAAGACTAATGGATTAATCATATCAACTCCCCAATTTTTCATGGGCAAGTATGTGACTTCTCATTTTACAAGGTTTAACCTGCTGTGCCACAACATTTGAAAGAAAAGACTGTCTACTAACACAGCATTATTGAAAAACTAAATTACACAGTAAACTAAGTAAAGATAGAAAATCATAACCCGTAAATGGCTCTGAAGTAGGAGCGACAGCTCTGGGGCAACTGCCTCCTTTAGGTGGAGAAATAAGTCTGCCATTAGAGGCAGAGGTGAGGCTGATCATGTAGCAGAGTTTTGAATTTTATTCGGTTTCCATGATTAGCATAAAATTCTAGGCTCTTGGGCAGCTTATTCCAGGAGAATGATTTGCAGTTGTTAAGCATGGTGAGGAATTCCTGAGGCTTAAAGTAGGGACGACGAGCATAGGAGTTGCAGGACTGTCAGTCCTAGGGAGTCAAGATGTAGCAATCTCTTCTGGCCTGTTTCAGCTGGAGTGAGTAAAGCCCAAAGTTCAGAGAGAAGTGACAAAGAGTACCAACCAAAAAAGTGCCAGCATGGATAGAAAAACACAAGACTGCTTCTCCCTGCAACCACAGGGGTGTACCTTGTGTGAAGCTGGTACATTGATCCAAGCAAAGCACATTACATCTCTCCATACGTACAGCAGTTACTCAATGGAGTTAGATAGGAGAGTGCCAGAGGACATGTTGCATAATTAACAGGGATATACCCAAGAGAAGATGTACCGCAGGCAGGGAGACTGAGGATAAAGAAAATGGAGTCTACTTCAGGAGGTCGGTCACGCACTGGGCATTAAGGCCCTACTGCGGTCTGCATGACCTTAATCCCTGAGGTGGGGTGAGGCACTGCTCCTGCACAGCCCAAGGGTGCACAGTAAAGAAGCTGGACATCCTATGGGGCTGAAGGACATACAAAGGGACATTTCCAGACTACCCTTGAACACTCACCAAAGGCTCATGCCAGGGAGGGATGATATAGCTTGCATTGCTGAAATCTCCTAGGAGTCCCGCAGCTGCAATGACAGGGTACTGCAGCTAGCAAATATGTCAGTGTCCAGTGATGCAACATGTCCATCAGGAATCTCTGGTACAGGGAGTATTCAGAGGCCGAGAACATGTGAAGGGAAGATTCTGTGCCCTCAGAGGAGGACACTGATGGAGACACTGGACATGGAAATGGGTGGTTCCTGGTGGTCGGGTTGAAACTGAACCCAGTCAGCGTGCCTGTGATATTGGTATACGTCACCAGCCACACTTCTGTGCTGACTGGCCCCAGAAGGCCCATGATCCCTGGAAGTTCTGGCAGAGGTAGTATAGGCCCAAGAGGAAAGCGGGGAGCCAGAGGCCCCAGGACCTATACCTAGGCTGTGGTGATGCTCAGAAGGCCTCGCTCGAGGGACGGCCAGGCAATACTACCTGAACAAGGTCGACGTACAGGAGAGGAACAATCAGGTCGGTGCCCATGGTGGGAAACCCCCAGGCGAGGCGAGTGGAGCCATACAATCTCTTTGGGACAGCTTCGGTCCTCACTGGTGGCGGGCTGAGCCAGCAGGTCTGGAGATAACTCTACACCCCGGCTGTCCTTTGGCCCTAAGCCAGTGCCATCTCTGCCACCTGCCCTTAGAGCTAGGTACTGATCTAGATATTGGTTTTTCTCCAGTGCCATGGCTGGCTCCTCACTCAGTGCTGGGCCAGTGCCGGGTTCAATGCCATCCCTATATCCAGCCTCACCACTGACACTTTGAGCGGCTTCTGGAGCCAGCTTGGAGCTGAGAATGGCACCAGGACTGAGGAAAGACCTAGGGATGACACTGGCACCGCACCCAGTGTCAGGTGCTGGAGTGAGGCCAGTGTCAACCCCACCCCTGGAGTTGCAAGGGCTACACGGAGGAGAGACCAACACCAGCACCTCGGTAACTGGATACTGCACAATCTTGGTGCCAGTCCCTCTCCCGACACTGTGAACGGTGTCAGGAGGGGACCCAACATCACAGCTGGGACCACCCCACTCACCATTACCACAGACAGTGTCAGAAGCCAGGACAGCACCAGGCCGCAACACCAAGGTGTCCACTGGTGTAGACCAACCATATAGCTTTGGCATTACCACGGGGGATGTCTGTGTCCGGGGCAGTCAGACTGAGGGGGTCCACCCAGAAGGAGCCAGCTGTCTGCCGGACCCACCCTCCAGGGCCTCCGATGCCAAGGCAAGGTTGAGGAGGACCCTATGCTTCCTCAGCATGGGAAGTGCTGAGAAGGGGCCTAGGGAAAGGGCCCAAAGATCATGCCTTGGCCTTCCCCTTGTGACACGTGCCTCTAAAGGTAGGGATTGGGTGACCTTACTTCAACATGCAGATGTCTAATGTGTGGCATTCCATAGAGAAGCAGGCTTCACATGCATCTATGTCGTGAGCCGAACTAAGGCAGGTTCAGCAGTGCTGATGTCAATCCATCACCACAGTGAGTTTCCCAGAGGGGCAACCATGCATGATGGGGGGCTGACTATCTTTCTTCTTAGCTCCCTTTTTCAATTTCTCAGACTTCAACATCACAGAAAATAAAAAAAATGAAAGGGGCACCACGGACAGAAACTTTTCGGCAGTGATGCAGAAGAGAATCGGTCGACAGTCGAACTGAGGTGTTATCATTCTCATGGAGAACACTCGATGGAAAGAACAGAACTGAGGTGCAAGAGGGAGTTGGTGATGGTTATTGGCACGCATGTGGCTCCACCTGAGGTGCACAGGCACCGTCAGTAGCCGATGTCGGCATCCTTTCTGTAAGAAAAAAAAAAAAGCTCCCACAGGTTCCAGTGCCTCTGACCCTAGACCCTTGAGTATGAATCAGTGATGAAGATCGATTCTTGGAAGATCACATCACTCCAGGTCCCCTGTGGACAATGACAGAAAATGTCACTGTGAAGCACTACATCAGCAAGCAGTGGGGCACTCACTTGTGCCCCCTGTGCAGGGAGGTGATGAGAGTGCAGCAATGGACAGTCTGTCATGACCTTCAGTTGACATCCATTTTTCTCCCAGGAGTCCAAAACATCTTGGCAGACTGGCTGAGTGGGTACATAGATGGGAACTGCTACCCTCCGTGGTAAACAACCTCCCGGCAAGGCAGGATCATCAGAGTTGGACTTTTTTGCTTCCCCGCAAAACACAAAACTGCTGCATTTCTGCTCGTTTGTTCCAGGGCCAGGATTGTCGAGACACATTGTCCCTCTCCTGTAGAGAGATGTTCCTTTACACCCTCCCTCTGATCCCTCTCATTCAGAGAGTGCTTCTCGAGCTACAGGCAGAAAGGGCCAGCTTTATACTGGTAGCCCCCCTCTGGCTTTGTCAGATATTGTTTCCACTCCTGCAGCATCTAGCAGTAGAATCTCCTGTTCATTTACCCCTGTGTTGAGGTTTACTGTCACAGGACAGGGGTCCCTGCTCCTTCCAGACCTGTGGTCCCTCCACCTGCATGCCTGGCTCCTGAGGACATAGCCATTGCATGTTTTGGGACTTCTCCCCAGATAGCTGGTATCTTACTGGTGGCACAGAAGCCTTTCACAAGACATACCTATTTACCGAACAAGATACACCTATTCAAGGAAATGGAAGCTTTTCCCCATTTAGTGTACTTCCCGTTCTGAGGACCCACTTATATGTCCTATCAATACTGTACTAGCCTACCTCTTGTCTTCATCAGACTCCAGTCTACCGTACTTCTTTATTAAGGTGCACTTGGCTGCCATTTTGGCTTTTCATGCCCCTACTGAGGGACGCACGGTGACACAGAAGTGTCCTGTACTTTCCTTAAGGATACAGTATTTTGCACATGTATCCCCCTACTTGCGAACCGGTTCCCCTCGAGATCTTAATTTTATACTTGAGAAATTGACTCTGGCTCCCTTTCAGCTGCTGTGGCATATTACTTACCAATGCAAATAACTGTTTGCTTTCTTGTTTTGTAAAATAGTAACTGGTTGTACAGGTAAGGGTGTCCGACATAAATGGGATATACTGTACTATGGGTATTTACAGTTCTAAGCTGTAGCACTCCTTTGCTAACTATGAGAAATCCTCCTCCTATGCTTACCAAGAAAAATCTCTGCAGCATATCTTGCCACAGTCGTGGTGTGTGTGTGTGTGTGTGTGTGTGTGTGTGTGTGTGTGTTTGTGTAAGGGTGCATTCTGCCAACAGAATTTTGAAGTCTTTAATTCCATGGCAAACATTTCATCTGCTGAATGTTGGGTTCAAAACAGAGTAGGGCCTTTTTTTACACAGTGGAAGGATTTACTTAAATTGTTATTGTATATATAGATACATATACATAGATACATAGACAGTGTTGGCAGATAAGGGCCTATGGCCCACTCAGTCTGCCCATTTGAGCTTGTAAGTTCAGTTTATGTTTTCCTAGAAGTCTGTTGCCCCTTACCCCTGACCTCCAGAATTCCTTTATGTCTATCCCATGCATTCTTAAATCCCGTGATTGTTTCAGCCCCCACCACTTCCTCTGGCAGGGTGTTCCACTTGTCCACCACTCGTTCTGTGAAGAAATTCTTCCTCATGTTTCCTCTGAATCGTCCTCCTCCAACTTCATCCCATGCCTCTAGTCCTGGAACATCTTTTCGCTTAAAATAGTGTATTCCTGCACCCTGTTCCTCCCTGTAAGATACTTGTATGTCTCTATCATATCCCTCTCCCTCCTCTCCTCCAGGGAGTACATGTTCAGTTCCTTCAACCTGTCTTCATAGGACTTGTGATGCAATCCATGCACCATCTTTGTTGCCCTCCTCTGAACCTTCTCTACCCTGTCTATGTCCTTACGTAGGTATGGTCTCCAGAACTGTACACTGTACTCCAGGTGGGGCCTCACTAGTGTCTTGTATAGCGGAATTATGACCTCCTTTTCCTGCTGGTGATGCCCTGCCTATACATCCCAGCATCCTATTTGCTTTACCTGCTGCCTTGTCACACTGTTTCCTACCTTGAGGTCGCCAGAGATGATAACCCCAAGATCCCTTTCCTGCTTGGTGCATGCTATCCTCACCCCCAACTGATATATTGTGCCAGGGTTTTGTGCCCCATATGCATTATCTTGCACTTCTTTGCATTGAATTTCAACTGCCAAACCCCTGACCATTCTTCAAGTTTCTGCAGGTCCTTCTCATTCTGTCTACACCCTCTGGTGTGTCTACTCTGTTACAGAGCTTTGTGTCATCCACGAACAGTGAAATTCTGCCTTCTAGGTCCTGTGCAATGTCACTGATGAAGATGTTGAATAGGACCGGTCCCAGCACTGATCCCGTGGTACCCCACTGGTCACACTTCCCTCTGTGGAGTGACAGCCATTTACCACCACCCTCTGTGTCCTGCCACCCAGCCAGTTACCTACCCACCACACTACTGTCCTGCCCACACCTATATTCCCCAGTTTGTGTAATAGTCTTCTATGTGGCACAGTGTCAAAGGCCTTGCTGAAGTCCAGATAGGCCATGTCCACTGCCCTCCGTTGATCCACCTCCCTAGTCATCCAGTCAAAAAATTCAATAAGGTTGGTCTGACATGACCTCCCCCTGGTGAAACCATGCTGCCTTGGGTCCTGTAGTCCATTGACAACCAGATGTTCCACCAGTCTCTCCTTCAGTAGTGGTTCCATGATCTTCCCCACTACCAAGGTGAGGCTGACTGGTCTGTAGTTCCCTGCTTCCTCTTTGTTCCCTCTTTTGTATAAGGGGGCTATATCTGCTGTCCTCCAGTCCTTGGGTACCTCCCCTGTTTCCAGTGATATATAAGAATTCTTTTTTTTTTTTTGGTTATTACTTTTTTTTCCCCTCCTTGAGCTGGCTAACTGCCAGAGGGCACCCCCAGACCTGTCCCCTGGCATCCACCATCCGGCACTGATCCGAACTCCCAGGGCTTACCCCCCCCGGCGGGGCCAGCGGGGTTCCCCAACCCCCACTGGAGACCAGATTCAGTGGGCCAACGCCGTGGCTGGCTGGGAGTGGAGCTTGTGAGGCGCCCTCCACCATTGTGCTGTGGCTTCACCTTTTTCCTGGTATTCTCACAGGAGCTGGGGCATGCAATGACACCCGCGGAGAGGAGCACGCACACATCCGCACATGCCCCCTCCAAGCATCTGCCCCAACTCCTCCTCATATTGCAGCATGGCACCCTTGTTCCCCAGCCTCCGCTAGGGTGCAGGCGAGTGCCGACCACTGAGGACCCCCCCCCCCGGAGAAGGAGAGCAGTCCATCGGACGCTCAATCCTTCTCTCCCCTGCTGACTCCCAGTGGACTGTGCTCATTCCTGAACACGGTTACCGGCATAGCACAAGGTAAGGCATCCAGCGCCTCAGCCCTCAGCGCCACCAGGCCACCAGGAATTCTTTTTACTTATTAACCCATTTTATGAGCGCAGTAAAACACTCCAGGGCTTGCGGGTTTCTGTTATACTTACTATATGTTCCTCAGTGGTTGAAGGCACCCAGTTTTAGCACCATGCCTCACAACCCACCAGGGGCGTGTTATAATCAAAGCACAACCCACATCCTGCCATGTGTTATTACTTACATGCCCAAGACAAATTGTGTCCCTTTGACTCGTACTGTAGTCTAATAACACAACCTCAGTATAGTTTTGTATGATTAATTATAACACTGACAAGGTGATGGGAGATGAATAGTAGCACCGTCTTGCAAGCCCAAATTCTGTAATTAAATTTTCTTACTGTGTATTGTCCATGATTCACAGTATTACGTTCAGGGCTGTGATTTTTTGTTGGTTGGTGGGTGATTATGACTTTATTGTTTGCGCACTTAAGTGCACCCATTTCTGCAGTGCTTTTTATTAAAGTTTTATTTTAAAACAATTTACCCCTTTGACTCCTGTGGCCCAAATGGTTACCATCTTTGGCTGGCTAACCTCCGTTTACTGATGGAGACATTAACACTGAAGTATTGCAAATAGAGCAAAACACGTCCATGACTTGCTGATATAGCCTGGGCAGATTGTTTGCTCAGCTGATTTTATAGTTATAGTCAACGCCAAGAGGAAAAATGGGAGTGCAGGATGAACCCCAAAGTTCTTTCCGCCATTGCTATACTATGCTTCAATGGTACCTTGTCTTCCACTTACAGCTTAATCAGCCTAAATTCCTTTATTGTTAATTTGCCTATATTTCTCATGATGCAGCGTATCAGGAGGATATGAGCGTGTAATCTGAGTTTTTTGGAAAGTGGGGATTGGTGCTCTTTAATGTGCAGTGTTGGCAGCCTCTCACCTTACATGGTGACTAAATTTATCACTCAGATCTTTAGAAAGAAAATAAAATTTTGACAAATCTGTTTCTGGTTAATTTATATAATACAGATATATGGTGGATGAGGGATATTGTTTAAGTGTATGTAATCCAAATGCAGAAATAACTGTTGTATTATATGCCCATAAAATAACTCTTCTGAAATACACATTTATTTATTTCAAGAGTTTCACCAGAAAAGACATACTGAGTTGAGCAGCATCTCATTTCCAAATGCGTCCTGGGGGAAGGGCAAGGGAGATAAGATATGACAAAATCAGAGCATTTACAGTACAATATTTACAATATTTCCAAACAAGAGTAGAGCCATATATGCAATACGAGGGACTCAACAAAAGGCAAATTGACAGTTATCATTTAAGATTTGGCTGGTTTCTGATGACCGTCATTTCAGAACGGATGTTATCTTATGCCATGGACAATGCAGCTGCATAACATCATTTTTTAATTTTCAACTGTTTATTGTTGCTGTTTTTCAGGAGAGTCTGTAGAAAAATTAACATGTGCCCTTTGTTTTGTCTTTCTTCACAGGCGGGGTTGGGATCACATGTTGGCTCGTGGTCTGCAACAAGGTGGTAGCTATAATGCTTCAGCCTTTCAGCTGAGAAGAGCAGAATATGTACGTGCCACTCAGAGTGTACTACTTCAGATAAATATAAGAAATTTGAGTTGGGTCCATTTATCCTTTAAGCTCGTTAAGATGGATGAAAAACAACTTACTGACTGTAAATTAGTGCCCTCTCAAGTTGTATGAGATGTGGACTTTGTAGGTTTATGTTGTTTGATTGTGGTTGTTATGTATGGTGTATTTTCTCCTAAATGATGTTGTTTAGTCTGAGTGAACTGCAGCACTGTTTATTTCATTGTGACGTGCTTGTGTACACAATTTACACTACAGTCCTGTTACTGAGGAGAGGTGACACCTCTGGGAACTCATGGCTCAGTGGCTTCTCCGATGCACACTGTGTTACTTTTCATTCTGGTGAGAAAATAATGCACCCGCTTAGTTTGCAGGTGTGTTGTTTTAGGCTTTTGTTGTTTTTGCATGGATGTTCTCCATGAGCTGTAGCTGGTCTGCAGCACATCCAAATTAGCACTGTACAGGTTCCTCCTTCCTTTATTGCTTGAAGATGCTGTGCTTAGATCAGCTGACATCTGTGTCGGGCTGTGTCATTGGGGATTTGTTTCTCTTCAGTTACAATTCTGGATGCATCTAGTGGGTCACTCATGGGGACTGACCTACCATATGGGTTGTTTCACAGTCAGTCTGCAGCATTTGCAATCTTGCAGGTTACATGCCTAAAAAGGGGACATTATTTTATTTTTTTTAGTTCATTTAAACTTACGTTTACCTCATGGGGAAAATTCGAGAAATATAATATTAATTCTGTACTGTAAGACACTAGAATGAGTGTAACTTTACTGTAGATGTCCTGTATATGTTGTGGGCAACTTGATATACAGAGCTGTAACCAATATAGAAACATGCAAAAAATGATCCTGTAGCTTCTAAGATGCGAAAGCAATAACAGGAAAGGGCTATCCGTATGAATTTGTGGCAGAATTTCCATCCTCAGCTTTGGGAAGTTAAAGTGACCTTCAATCAACAGAGAGGACTGGACTGGATTCAATGAAAGGAATACAATAGGGAACTGTATCTTTGGAAAAACAGAGAAGTTCAACACACTGAGAAACATGTATCCCTCCTATAACAAGTTGCACTTAAACGTTTCTGCTGTAATGCATATCCTCATATAGTTAACTCTACTGTTAAGGTACGCACTTCAAAAAAAACCATGCTACAAAATTACACTGTATAAGCTTTTCAAATTGTGGTGTATGCTTTAGAAAACTGTGTACTGCTGAAATGAAAATGTCAGTATTAAAAATGGAGAACCTTTGTGCTATAGTTATTGTCAAACATTACATAGTGCTGCGCAGTAGTGTCTGATTTACAGTTTGCAACAGTTAACCTGCGTATGTGGTGTCGCCAGATGGCACATTGTAGAAATATGCTATGGCAAGCCATTAGGGACATAATTCATAATCTCTGGATGTATAGTAAAACACACACTATATGGTGAAATACATACATCATATAGTGAAATATATACATTATATAGTGAAATGCATACACAATGTAGTGAACTACATACACTATCTACTGAAATATATACATCATATAGTGAAATGCATATACTGTATACTGAAATACATATATCATATAGTGAAACACATACACTATATAGTGAAATGCTTACAACATATAGCGAAATACTTATAGTATCTACTGAAATCCACATACCGAGTACTTAAAATCCACGTTCACTATACGAACATATGAAATTTGCCAGCAGATAAAAGCCTAGAGGTCTATCAAGTCTGCTCAAATGTGCAGCTAGCACCCCTTATTCTGCAGCTGCCTCTCCCTTCCACCCTTCCCCTTCATTAACCCTCCCCCTTGTCCCGTCCCATCCTCGTTTGAAGCAGTCCACTGTTCTACTGCATACCACTTCAGCAGGTAACGATTCCACCCAGCCACCACCCTCTCTGTAAAAAAGTGTCTCCTCATCTCCCTCCTGAACCTTCCTCACTCCAGTCTCATATCATGGCCCCTGGTGTCCCTCCCCTCTCTTACTTTGAACAGCCCCTCTGTACCCGTCTTGTTTATTCCTTTCATGTATTTAAAGGTTTCAATCATGTCACCCCTGTCTCTCCTCTCCTCCAGTGAGTACACATTCAACTCCTTCAACCTCCTCCAAGTCCCCCAGCCCCTTGATCATCTTTGTCACTCTGCACTGCACCCCCTCCAGTAACTTAATGTCCCTCTTCAGATACGGACGCCAGTACTGCATGCAGTACTCCAGGTGTGGTCTAACTAATGACCTATGCAGTGGCAGAATCACCTCCTTCCTCCTCGAGGATATACCCCTTGCAATACAACCCAGCATTTTGTTGGCCTTTGCAGCTGCCTTCCTACATTGTGCCTAGTTGTTCATTGACCCTGTAATGAGCACACCCAGATCCTTCTCCTCCTCTGTCTGGGCTAGCTGCACTCCCCACCAGCTGGTAACTCCTCCTTGGGTTCTTCATCCCAAAATGCAGCACCTTGCACTTTTTGGCATTAAAACCCAGTTGCCAGGTGTCTGACCAGGTTTCAAGCTTTGCCAGATCATCCTGCCATCCCCCTAGGTCATCCACCACCGCGCCTACCTTGGTATCATCAGCAAACAGACTGATCTTGCTCTTGATGTCCCATGATATGTCTGCAATGACTATCCCAAACAACACTGGTCCCAACACCGAGCCCTATGGAACACCGCTCGTCACTGTCCTTGGGTGTGAGAGCTCCCCACTCACCACCATCCTGTGTTGCCTTCCCTGCAGCCAGTTTCCTACCCATCTCACCAGCTTTGCACCCGCCCCTGTGCCTACTAACTTCCTTCCCAGCCTTCCATGTGGCACTGAGTCGAATGTCTTACTGAAGTCCAGATACAGGACATCCACTGCATGGCCCCTGTCCAGTTGCCTAGTTACCCAGTCATAGAACTCGACCAGGTTGGTTTGGCAGGATCTGCCACGTATGAAGCCATGCTGTCTGCGGTCCTGTAGTCCTTTGGCCTCTAGGAGGGTCACCAGCCTCTCCTTCAGGATAGTCTCCATTAGCTTACCCATGATGAATGTGAGGCTCACTGGTCTGTAGTTTCCGGTTCATCCTTGGGGCCACTCTTGTGGAGGGCACCACATGAGCCATCCTCCAGTCCTGAGGTACACACCTAATGTAGTGAGACATTAAATAGGTCTGCCAAAGGTCCTGCAAGGACCTCTGCCAGCTCCTTCAGTACCCTGGGGTGGATGCCATCTGGGCCTGGCCTTGTCCACCCTCAGTGCCTTCAAACCCTCTCGAACTCTGCTCTCCATGATTTCCCCATCTGTCACCACTTCCCCGCTTCTGCCATTTCTCCCACCTTGGGTATCACCCCCCTCTTCTCTTTAGCAAATACTGAGCAGAAGTACTCATTTAGTGCTTCTGCCTTATCGCACCCTGCTTCCACCCAACCCCCCTCCTTCCTAATCCTTACTATGTGGTCCTTACAGCTCCTTTTCTCCCTGATGTACTTAAAGAAGTCCTTCTCCCCTTCTTAATGCCTTGTGCCAGCCTGAGTCCGTAGGTGCTTTGTTCCCCACTGCCCTTGTCACCTCCTTGATTCTGTCACTCCTCCTGTCCTCCCCCCTCCCTGTTTTCTTGTACTTCCTAAAGGCAGCTCTTTTCCTCCTTACCTTTTCCATGACCTCCTTGCTCAACCAGATCGGTTTCTTAGCCCTAGCCTTCTTGCTCTGGGCTTTGCAGCAGGTTTTGGTTGCCTCCACTATCCCCAGCTTTATGAGCTCCCACCTCTGGTTAGTGTCCATACTAGACTGAATTCTGGCCAGGTACCCTTTTACCACTTCCCCCATCCTCCCAAAGTCGGCCCTCCTGAAGTCCAGCACTATTGTGCCAGATTCCACTCCTTCCTTGCCCATATCCAATGTGAGCCATACTGAGTGGTGGTCACTCCCTGATAGCGGTTCCTCCACTGTAAGTTCTCTCACAAAGTCCCCATTTGCCAGCACAAGGTCAAGGGTATTCCCTAACCTGGTTGGTTCACTGACCATTTGCAGCAGGAAGCTGTCCTGGAAGGCATCCAGCAGTACCTGCTCCCTTCTGTTCCTGGTTGTTGGGGTGCTTCAGCCCACTCCTGGCATGTTGAAGTCCCACACAATCACCACATTACCCTTCTTGCAGGTCCTCCTGATCTGTCCCGCTAGTTCCCTGTCTAACTCCTCCGTCTGAGATGGTGGCCTGTACACCACTCCCATTCTAAGAATCATATTCTTGGAATCCTGTATATATGCTATATACTGAAACAAATGCACTATGTACTGAAACATATACAGTACCTATTAAGATACATACACTACAGACAAACATCCACATATACTGTCTACTGAAACAAATACTCTATACATTGTAACACATATACTATATATTGAAAAAATCTGCATACACTATATACTGAAAGAAATACACTATATATTGAAAGACATACACTATCTATTGAAATGCATGCACTACATACTGGAAAAAAGCACATACATTATATCCTGGAACAAATACACTATTTATTAAAACATCTACACCTTATATTGAAATACATACCCTGTCTATTGAAATAAATACACTATGCATTGAAAAATCTGCATACACTATATACTGTAACAAATACACTATATATTAAAAACACCCTCTCTATTGAAACATTTTGCATACTCTATATACTGAGAGAAATATATTACATACTGAAATACATACACAGTATATTTTAAAAAAACACATACACTATATACTGAAACAAATATACTACATGGTGAAACACATACACTATGTATTGAAATACATACACTGTAGACTGAAAAATTCACATATACTATATACACTGAAACAAATAAACTATATACTGAAATGGACTACATTCTGAAACTACCCATCCCTCTGCCCCTCCTCCTTGAACGGCCTGCAACTGTACTCCTTGCCTGTTGCATTCAGTTAGCTGCTGGCTTGAGGAGAGGATATCTAAAACTGCAGAGCAGACGGTAAACAGAACAAGGATCTCTCTTATTCTACTTCTTTATGGGGTTTTACATCTTCTTTTGCTTGCATGCCTTTAATCAAATTTCAGAACATTGTGATGTGACAAGAAACTTTTAGAACTAATTTAAAATGCTGTAGTTTATTCTTTTAAATAAGTGCTGCCTTCATTTACTGTTAGACACATTTGTATAGGAAGCTAATACTTAGGATATTCCTAACATACCACTCTCATACCATATAAAAACAGGGGACTGCATGCATTTTTCTAAGTTGAAGTTGTGATCAGATTTATGTGTAATTAATTACTGTGTTTCTCCAGCAACTTATCTGAGCTGAATGCTTGGGAAGTGTACTGCAGGACCTGTGAAAGTGTAATAATAATAATAATAATTTTATTTATATAGCGCCTTTCATAATATCAAGGTGCTGAACAAGTCCATAAAAACATCAACAAACAATACAAACGACAAATCATGAAAATTATAAAATATATTCAAAAAACATAATAAATTACAGTAAAATTACACACACTAAACAGTGCGTTTAACTTTCAAGAAAGGCCTTTCTCCAAAGATAAGTTTTTAATTCCTTTTTAAAAGTCTCCATGGAGGAGCATTCCCGTAACTGGAAAGGTAGAGAATTCCAAAGAGTGGGTGTGGCATAGGAAAAAGCTCTACTGCCGGAAGATTTCAAACTCACTCTTGGAATTTCTAACAACCCCATGTCGGCCGAGCGGAGTGATCGGCTAGGGCAATGAGACACCAGAAGGTCTTTCAGATAGGCTGGACCCTGATCGTGAAGGGCTTTGAAAGTCAATAAAATGACTTTAAAGGTGATCCGCCACCGTATTGGGAGCCAGTGCAGCTCGCGGAGCACCGGGGTAATATGACAGGACCTGCTTGTCCCAGTCAAAACCCGGCTGCTTACGGCTCTGCACTAGCTGGGAAGCGGCGGATTTCAACCCCAGAAAGCCCAAAGCAAAGGGCGCTGCAGTAATCGAGGGACACAATAGCGTGGACCAAAGTTGGCAGAGAGTCAGGCGGAACAAGGTGCCTAACCCGGCAATATTCCTGAGATGGTAAAGGAAGTCTTGATGACGACTGACACCTGAGATTGAAGAGTCAGCCTATCGTCAAGAATCACCCCAAGGTTACGCACCCGTTCAGAGGCCGGAAGCGACACACCTCCAAGAAAAATTCCAGACGGCGCGCCGGCACATGACCTCCCAATCTGACCACCCGGGTCCACAATCAAAACCTCAGTTTTCTCCGAGTTCAACTTTAGCCAACTAGAATCCATCCAGTCTTGGATCTCCCCCAGACAGTTATTAAATATCGAGAGAGCTCCACCCTGGTCGGGTGCAAAGACAGGTATAGCTGAGTATCATCTGCATAGCAGTGAAACCTCAGCCCATACCGTCTTATAATGTTTCCGAGGAGCAGCATGTACACTGCAAATAACATAGGTGACAGCACAGAACCCTGAGGCACTCCACACAACAAAGAGACTGGGCCAGAGGAAAAAATCCCCGACACAACTCTTTGTGATCTCTCAGTGAGGAATGACTCGAACCATTTAAAAACAGTTCCAGACATTCCATAAATTTGCCCCAGGCGTGCTAGCAACACCATGTGATCCACAGTGTCAAAAGCTGAAGAGAGATCAAGGAGAACCAAGATAGAACGTCTCCTTAGATCTCTCACCCTCAGAAAATCATTTAGCACCCAAACCAGCGCTGTCTCGGTACTGTGTCTTTTACGGAAACCAGACTGGAAGGATTCGTAGATATTATGGATGGCTAAATGGTCATCCAATTGGGCAGCCGACCTTTTCAATAACCTTCCCAATAAAGGGAAGGTTAGAGATAGGTCTGTAGCTGGAAAAACAATCTGGGTCCAAGGAAGCTTTCTTCAAGAGAGGTGTCACCACCGCCTCTTTCAGGGAGCTAGGAAACTCACCCGACTCCAAGGAGCACCAGACAATTTACGCTAATACTGGACCTATGATGTCTACACAACCCAAAATTAGGGCAGTAGGTCCAGGATCCAAGCCGCAGCTTGTGGGGCGCACACTGTGGATGATCCTCATAATATCCACAACTCCGGTCGACAAAAGGAACTCCAGGAGAAGTGAGGTCTTGTGCTCTCGCACACTCCCACCACAGCACCCTTAGAGGTTGCTGGACGCAAGTCCGCCCTGATGTCAGCCACCTTAGTTGCAAAGTATCGAACAAGCTCATCGCACTCACTTTGCGAAAAGGCTTTCCGAACTTGCAGACAGACTGGGTTGCACAGTCTGTCTACAGTTCGGAACAGCTGAGCCGGTCGATTCTGGAGCAACTGCAATCTCCTGGACAGATTCTGCCTTCTTATGGGTGATTGCAGATTGATAACTAGTATAATGTTCAAACAATCTAAGGCGGTCGCCATCAAGGGCGGACTTGTGCCAGCAACGCTCTAACCTTCGCCCTTGTCTCCGCATCTCCCTCAGAGTCCCATCAAACCAAGGGGCCCTGGGGAGACGGGAAAGAAGGCGCTCACGAACAGGAGCAACAGAATCCAGAGCAGCCGCAATGGCCTCATTATAAGCCTGTACGATCGTTTCTGGATTACTGCTCACCAATACGAGGGATGAAAGGTCAAGCACCGCCATCAGGCCTTGTGGAGTAACATTCCGTAATAGGCGGTACCTGACCATCTCCAAAGGGGCTGGCCTTCTCAGGGGTGCAAAATTGAACCTCACGATGTGTGGTCAGACCAAACGACTGGTTCCACCCCCATATTGAATGCATCAATCCCAAGGAGGAAGACTAAGTCAAGAGAGTGTCCAGATTTATGTGTAGCAGTGGAAACTACCTGTGAAGCCCAAAGAAGACATTAATTGGAGAAGTGTTACAAATTGTGAGAGTTCATCGTCGACCAGGCGTAAAGCCAGCACCATCACTCTGGGCGCCAAACAACATGTCGACGAGGAAGTCTGCCACTTCCTGTAAGAAACGTTTCCCATCTCCGGGTGGACGGTAGATGAGAACGATTCGAACGCCTACACCTGCTACAACTGTGCACTCAAATGACTCAGCCTCACCCACTACCACATTCGAGAGGCCCAATTCAGTCTTGAAACAGACTGCAACCTCCCCGCCTCTACGATCCAATCTCGGGCGGTGTAACACCGAGTACCCAGCTGGAGTCATGGCCTCTACTATAGGGCCAGAATTTTCATCCAGCCAGGTCTGGTGATGCAAGCCAGATCAGTCGTACCAATAAGGTTGGCAATAATAGCAGTTTCATTCCTAACAGATCTGGCATTGCATAACACCACCCGAGTTGGACAAACCTCGGAGGTTGTCGGGCCTATCTGCCTACTGTAATCAGTAGTGCCCTTGGGTATGGAAACCAGACAGGGCGGACCCCGCTCTGGATTCCATTTCACCCCAGGGTGCCTCCTGGATTTAATAACCCCAATACGGTGACTCCACTCGTACCCCCACCCCTGTTCGCGGACACCCGCCCCCCTTGCCCTCCGGCAGGCAATCCCCAACGCCCTACAACACTGATACATCTCGAACTGCAAGGGAGGAGTACAAAAGGGGTGGAGGGCACGAAGAGAAGAGGGGGAATAATGCACCACCATGGAGGAGGAAGGCCAGCACATGATGCTGCTGCCCAAATTAAACACTAAAATAAAAATAAACCCCACCAACATTTTCCAAAGCAAAAACTCACTAACTACCTAAAACTAACAATTAAATCAATAAATTACAAAACAAAACAGACCCTTCCAACCCCAGTCCTCTCACCACCGGGGGGCAAGAGTACAAAGGCACTCTCACTGCCTAATAAAAACAAACAAATATTTAAATTCCCCCCCAGTTCTCTCACAACAGGGAGAAAAACACACAAATAAAATAAAAAACGAAATTTTGGACCCAGGGTCCTCTCACCACCCTGAAGACCAGGACAGAATCGACAGAAAACAAAAAATAGCTTCTCAAAAAATTCAAAACAGTCCAGGACCATAAAAGGCAGTCACACAAGTCCAGAGGGAAGAATTAGTCCAAGGGAGGTCCAGGAAATTCAAAGTACTCCAACAGGTTTGAATCCAAGGAGGAACGAGCAAACTCCACTCAATTTACTCCCAGCCAAAACCCTCCCCCCCGGGCAATATATTGCCACTCACACTAAAGGGCCACACAAAGAGCCACCACCGTAGCCCCTTCCATGGTCCAAGGTGGAGGGTTGCCCCACTCAGCTCCCTGACTGGGAAAACGCCCCAACGCCCTGGGGAGTAGCAATGCCCAGGAGGGAGCCGGCCAGAGCAAACAAAAGGCGGGTGAAATTCCTAAAATTATAGAGCTCGAAGGGCTCACAATCTCTTAATAAAATCCCAATACAAGATCTTCGGTCTCTTCTTCAGCAATCCAAAAGCTCCTCCAAACTCATTAGATACTGATTTCTCACACTCCCCTCAGCCAGAACGCTTCTTCATGAAAGCAGCATACTCCAAACTTATCCAACAGGGAAAACAATGCCACCCAAGTTCCAGAGAGTCACCGAAAACATTACTCCCATGTACAGCAACTCGACAAGAGTCTCACTGAGCTGCTGGCCCACGAGGTGTAGTTATTGCCGTAAAATCACATCGGGCTCTCGGCTAGGTCCACTGAGTAACAAAACGAAAAAGTCAGCTAGCGTCTCCCGCAAAACGGCATCGGCCACCGCTACAACAGGTAGTCCGTTAAACCGGAACACCAAACACTGGGATGTACACCAAAGCATACACAAGGATCAAAGTAGAAAATAAAAATAAAAGATAACAATTAAATAATAAAAACAACTAGTTCAAAAATAATAAAACAACTAATTCAGGGAAGCAGCAACGACACGCCCAGCCTGGCGGCCATCTTATTTGCCAAATGCTTTCGTAGTTTATACTCTACGGAGTTAGTTTTGATTTAGTTTTGGTTTTTATTTGAATGTTTTGTTTAATAAAGGTTCTTTGTTAAGAAAACAATATATATATTGCAGCAATTGCTCAGGACCCAATTCTCATCAGGAGCTCAGCTGGCATATGCATAAGTTTCACTTTTTGTTCTGAATAACTTCACTGTGATGCCTCACTGGTGGCTCTCACAGCTCCTAACCTCCCCATTACATATCTGTGGAGCATTGCAATGTGGACAGAGCTTTTCCAGGCACTTGGTCTCCACTAATAAACCTGCCCTGGTCTAGCCTCATAGTGCATAGTTCCGCTGTTTATATGGTATGACTGTGTTACTTGAGTTTGAGATTCCCAAACTGTGTTTTGTTTCTTTTTTCATTGAGATGTTTATCTTCTAGGTCACCCACTGACCCCCTTGTGCACTGGCCTGTCTATCCACATCACCAGAAATCACCAGGACTTACCTGCTCTGAGATCTCCCAGCCCCCCCCCCATGGTGGGGCCAAGAGGGAGAGGGCCATTCACGAGGAGACACATATCCAGACAGGAGCAGAGCCTGGTTAGTAGTGCAAAGTCTGTGGCAGGTTGGTGGATTATTTTGCCATTGGAGGTTTTCTACCTTTGGTTTAAACCCGGTCAGTCAAGCTTGCAATGATGCCAGTCCAATTAAGGGCAAGTACTGCTTTGTGCCTGCCTGATCCCTGCCAGTGCTCCTCACCTAGGTGGCTGTTAAAGAGTGGAGTGGTCAGACTCCCCTTCCTTGAGAGGAGAGCAGTCCCAGAGTTGCTCAATCATCTCTCCTGTCAGCTAACCCCTGTTTGACCAAGGTCCTCCCCTGAAACCAGGCCACTGCATGGGAGGCAGTATAGCTACCACCAAGCCACTAAGCCAGCCCACCAGACTGTATTTTTATTAGTAAATAAAAACAGCACTCGGATGAAAGAAGAAACTGTATTTTAGCAACAGTTGTTATAAATATTTAAGACACATCACAATGTTTTGAAATTGAATAAAGGTTTCCAAGGAAAATAACATAAAATAATACATAAAGATGCAGAATAAGATAATCCAGTTTTGTTTACTTTCTGCATCTTAAGATGCATCGGCAGGAGATTGTTAGTCAATTATGGCTCCATTTTCAGAAGGTTAGTGAAATGATAAACATCTAAGCACTGTGCCATGTGGGAGAACAGCATGGTTGAACAGGTACCATATATTTAGCAGCCTCCGATGCTAATCTGATCATGTGCATATGTACTACTGAAGCCTTGCAAATGAGGGATCCTCTCCTGCATACAGAGCACAGTGCTATATAAAAGGTCTTGAAAGTGCTTAACAACTGAAATTGTAATACAGTTTACAGCTTCCAAAAATGCTGCCCTCAGAGATCATGAGGAGGGGGGGACCCTTACCGATCGGCGGGTCTGGGGAGAGGAGGAGGCATCACTGGCAGGAGGGGGAGGGCTAAGCAGGGAGAAGAGGTACCGGAAGTGGAAATCACAGCAGAGAGAGTGAGGGAAGCCCTCAGCTCCCTTAAGACGGAGAAAGCACCGGGGCCGAATAAATTACATCTCAGAGTGCTGAAAGAACTTGCGGATGTCCTGGCGAAACCCTTGGCGGAGCTTTTCACCATCTCTCTCTGAGGACAGGGTGGGTGCCCCAGGACTGGAAGGTGGCGCATATAGTGCCTATCCACAAGGGGGGGATCAAGGGAGGTGGCAGGGAACTACAGGCCTGTCAGCTTGACATCGGTGGTGGGCAAGGTGATGGAGGGCATTGTCAAAGAGAGACTAGGGGGGGACCTGGAAAAGTCAGGGTGCCTGGATGATAGACAGCATGGATTCGTCCCAGGGAAATTGTGTCAGACAAACCTTGTGGAGTTCTATGACTGGGTGACGAGTGCCTTGGACCTGGGTAGACCAATGAACATCCTCATTCTAGACTTCAGCAAGGCATTTGACTCTGTTCCTCACATGGGCCTGTTGGATAAGCTGGGAAAAATGGGGGTAGGGAACCAGATGATCAGTGGATAGGCAATTGGCTCCAGGACCGGACCCAGAGGGTCATAGTTGGCGGGATAGTCTCATCCCCAAGGAGGGTCATTAGTGGGGTCCCACAGGGATCAGTCCTTGGGCCCCTCCTGTTCAATGCCTACGTCTCTGACATAAGGACAGGAATCAGGAGTGAGATGAGTCAGTCTCTTTGCGGATGACTCAAAACTGGGGGCGGTGGTGGATGGGGAGGAGGGTGGGTGGCCTACAGGGGGACCTGGAGCTCTGGAAAGATGGTCTAGAAAGTGGAAGCTGAGGTTCAATGCAGGAAAATGCAAGGTACTCCACCTAGCTAGAAACCCAGGCCAAGTGTGTACATCCTGGGGAAAAGTGCAAGTCTCATGGCTGAGAGGGACCTGGGGGTTGTGCTGAATGTCAAGATGAACAACTCTGAGACTTGTAGGAGAGCAGCAGCCAAGGCCAACAGGATGCTGGGATGCATCGTTAGGGGGATCACCTCCAGAAGGAGGGAAGTGATACTCCCTCTGTATAACTGCTTGGTGAGGCCGCACCTTGAGTACTGCGTGCAGTTTTGGAGGCCACATTTAAAGAGGGACATTAAACTCTTGGAGAGGGTCCAGAGGAGGGCAACCAAAATGATTTGGGGCTTGGGGATAGGACCTATGAGGAGGAAACAAAGAGCTAAATATGTACACATTGGAAGAAGGGACCGGGGGGACATGATAGAGGTCTTCAGGTACATGAAGAGGGTAAATAGGGAGGAACAGTCAGGGTGCTTCGAAGGAAGGAGGAGGGAGCCACTGGAGGGCATGGGTGGAAGCTGGAGGGAGATTCAGGGGTGAAAGGAGGAGGTGCTACTTCACTGAGGGGTGGTGGAGCCATGGAATGCACTGCCTAGGAGGCAGAGACGGTGGAGGGTTCAAGAGGGGGACAGGTACAGGGAAGGGTTCTGGAAGCAAAATCCAATGCAGCAAGAATATCCGGAACTGGGAAAGGAGAAGCCAGAGAAGGCGAGGGGGGCAGCAAGATCAGCACCCAGGGTGGGGGCTGACCAAACGAGCAGACACGAAAGACCGTTAGGCCTATTCTGCTGGCATTTTAG
The DNA here is from genome assembly GCA_016271365.2 of Neoceratodus forsteri. Taxonomy (NCBI): domain Eukaryota; kingdom Metazoa; phylum Chordata; order Ceratodontiformes; family Ceratodontidae; genus Neoceratodus; species Neoceratodus forsteri. Next base: position 588,735,489 of record CM057459.1, read on the forward strand.
TATGTTAGTATTTGAGCACACAGTAGTGCATACTGTCACCCTACCTCTGGTCCCAATTATGATGCTCCCAAATAGTATACCAAAATGATCCTTGGCATGTAAAGATTCTACACCCCTGATCACAGTTTAAATGGCTCCGGTTATTGTAGTAAAATTATCCTCGGTGTCTAGTGCCCCCCACCCAGGCATACTAAGCTGGGAGCTCATTTCTAGTTGCATCTTGGTGGAAGGGGAACTTGTACAAGTGGGGCTTAGGCAGCACAAAAGTTCAAAATACATGACATACATGGAGCAGAGTGGTACACAACCACAGATAACATTGGGAATAATACATTCAAGATGTGAGAACGGGTGACAAGCAAACAATTGACAATGCATATACAGCACAGTCAGGAGCCACAAACATGTGCTGGCAATAACATACAGAGTAGTTTATATCAACACTAGCTATAAACATTTGTGCATAATGTCTAGAGTGGAAGCATAAGTGCCTGAATTATAGCTGCACCTAAACTGAAAACAAGTCATAGGAGAGCATGAGGGAAAACTAGAGCAAGTGCAGGAAAGAGAGGTGAGACATTTGAAGTGGTTTGAAAGAATCCATGGGAGGGAGATTGGTGAATGGCTGGGGCGAGGGAGTTCCAGATTTTAGGGAAGCGGTGGCTGAATGTGGCTTTGCCAATGGTTGTGGAAATTGAAGGGACTGCTAGGATTTGAATATTTCAGCTTCTGATGGTATGGCTGTGGTGGGGGGATGACAGAGAGATAGGAGGGTAAGGAAACAAACCAGATTTGCCCACAAAGCTGGCACAATTAGCATGGTGTCTGTCCCCAAGAAAAGAAAAAGAGATTTATATATAGAACAGTGATGAGTCCAAGAAGGATAGTCAAGAGTGTAATGGCAGAAATAGTTGAAGAGTGTGTCCAGTCTGGCAAGGGTAGTGACTGGGGCTACACTGTAGACCACATCACCATAGTCAGAGATTGGGAGGCTCATTCTTTCGATAATAGCATGGTGTGCTGGAAGTGGGATACAGTCACAGTTCCTGTAAAATGCACCAAATTGGGGTGCAGCTTTTTGACTGTAGCATCCACTTATTCAGAAAAGTTTAGGTGCTTTTCTAACCAGATACCAAAGATAACTAAAGGTGGTAACATCCTTCACATGGGAACCACCCAGGGTATGGAAAGTAGGAAGGGGAGGGATCCTAGAGAGTATGTTCCTTGTACCAGAGGACATGGAGACAGTCTTCTTGGCATTGAGGAAAAGCTGATTTGTGCACAGCCAGGGCTGAACTTGATCGAAGTCCAGCTGGAGTCTGTGGGCCTGCTGTGAAGAGGACTGTGTCATCCGTGTACATGTGAATGGATACAGACAAGCACATAGAGGGGAGATCATTAAGGAAAATGGAGAAGAGTAGAGGGCCTAACACAGATACTTGTGGGACCCAAGTGGATACAGGCAGGGAGAAGAGAGGTAGTCATCAATTTTGACTGCTTGGGACCTACCCATGCGGTAGGAATGGAACAGCCAATGGATGAGTCAGAGAGGCCTGCAGCCTGGAGTTTGGCTAATAATTGGGGTGGTAGACAGGGATGAATGCTTTTCCTAGATCGACAAAGATAACAGAGGTGAACAGGCTGTGATCCATATCATTGCGGATGGATTTGGTGAGCCTGAGCAGGGAGATGGTGGTGGAGTGATTTTTGTGGAAGCCAGACTTGTATTGGGTGAAGAAGGAAGAGGAGTCCAGAAAGGGAGAGGGTTGTGGCAAGATAATTTGTTCCTGTATTTTGGAGGGAGGAGAGAAATTAGTAGCTGTTAGTACCAGATAGGTCACCACTTTTTGGAGGAGGAATAACAGTGGCAGTCTTCCAGTCAGCAGGGATGGAGGAACACCAGAAAGAGAGGTTAGGGGGGTCAGCCAATGGGGAGGAGATTGCAGAAGCAGACAGATGGAGGAGCTTGCTATCCAAACAATCTGGGCTCCTACCCTTAGAAGGATTAAGGGCAGGAAGGTGTCGGCGATGAAGGATGGAGTTACTGGAGAGAAAAAAAAACAATAGGGGGAAGGAAGGAGATGACAATCATGCAGGCTGGCAGGGGTGAGAGGGAGGTGAGGAAGGGGAGAGGGAGGAGAGGAGGTGCAGGTGATGAAAAGGAATTATACCTCTGTGGTGATGGAGGGGTCAGAGATAGGGGTATCACCCACTCTGAGGACAGGCAAAGGAGACTGAGTGGGGGGGAGAAGAGATTGTGACAGCCTTCCAAAACTTAGACAGGTAACCAATGTTGGTACTGAAGATAGATGTAAAAGCCTTATTGCCCTAGTACATGTGTTGCAGAGGTGATGATACCTCTGGAAACCATGGGGGATGGGTTATGTTTATTTTCTGACCAGGCCAAATCATGCACTTGCAAGCAAGCTATGAGCTCCGCCATGATCTAGGGGCGGTGAGGTACCTTTTCTCATGTCCTTCTCGGGGGAGGGGGGGCATGGCAGTTCCATATTTTGAGGAATTTTGTTTTGAAATATGTTAGCATGGAGTCAATGGAGCAGGCCAATAAGATAGGGGACCAATTAGAGCAGCTTAGGTCACAGTGCAAGGAGGTGAGGTCCAGGGATTTGAAGGAAAATATAAGCAGCGTTTTGTGGGGGCTTTAGTTGAATGAGAGGCAGCAGAGGGTTGTGATTATGGTGTCAAATCAGAAGAGAGGGAAGTCAAGAGTGGAATGCCACAGGGATCCATCCTGACCCTTGTTCTCTTCAATATACTCATTAACAAGGTTTGAGAATGAATCTGGGTTTGTTTCTCTTTGAAGATGACACCAAGCTCATGGGAGGGTAGATAGTGATGGGGGAAGTAGGAAACTGCAGACTGACATGTAAAGATTAGAGAGGTGGCCTAAGGTTTGTCAGTTGAAATTCAGTGCCAAAAAGTGCAAGATGATTCACTTAGGGGACAAGAACCTCAGGACAGAGTACTAGATAGGAGGGGTAGAGCTGAACACTACAGCTGAGGAAAGGGACCTAGTATTCATCATTAGTGACTCCCTTAAACAATCAAGCTAGTACAGTAAGGCATCTAGTAAGGCAAATAGGATACTAGGATGTGCCAGAAGGGGTTCTGATAGTAGAAGAAAAGAGGTTTACTGCCTCTTTATTGATCATTGGTGAGGCTGCACCTGGTATACTGATCAGAGTTCTGAACTTCTGAAGACCTCACCTCAGAAAAGATAAGGACAAAGGGTGATCAGGATGATTCAGAGCTGACAGGACAGATCATATGAGGATCTGCTCAAGGCACTGAATATGTCTTCACTGGAGACCAGACAAGAGAGGAATGATATGATAGAGACCTTCACGTTCTTGTAAGGAATAAACAAGGTGAATAGAGAACTACTTAGCATGAGTAACAGTTCAAGGGCATGGGGGCACAAGTAGAAACTGATGGGAGGGAGGTTCAGGAGGGATATTGGGAAGTTTTATATTCCAGAAATGGCGGTGGAAATGTGGAATAGTCTGCCAACTGAGATGGCAGGCATCAAAACCATACATGGTTTCAATCATGGCTGTGACAAAGTGAAAGGTATAATGGTTATTTAGGCTGATAGTAGTAGGGAGGGGAACAGGGGCGTGGATAGTGAAGGCTAGTACCCAATATGGACAGTAGGTTCTGAGGTTTAATAGGGGAAATAGCAGATACGATGTACCATTTTGTTTCTGCTGTCATTGTCAGGGTCTCCTTTAGAGTTTTGGGGCCCCCAGCAAGACAAGTAATGGGGTCATTCCTCAATCCAAACATACTTCATATTTTACTTTGTCCAAAATGCACATTTTATTTTCAATACAACCAGTTATATTTGTGTTTTTAGGGAATGGTAGCAATGTTAGTTTTTGGGGTCCCACTGTCCATTCAATCAATGTTTGTTTATTAGCCTCTGAGTGGACAGGGCATACATTAGTAAATCATTTCATGATGTTATAACACCACAAGAAAAGGCTCCACAGAGCCTAGTGATGTCTTTTGGTGCTGTTTTATATTCAACATGAATAATAATAATTAAAAAGGAAATAAAGTGGTACTCTGGATCTGGCTGGGGGCCCCTCGTTAGCAGGGGGCCCCCAGCAACTGCAGGGTTCGCTGGTGCCTAAAACTGGCTATAGTCGTCGTCTATGTTTCTGTGTTTCTATTTTTCCATGATCCCTGACATCTAGTAGCCCCACCTGCCAGTCACAAATCTGAGCCCCCTCCCAAAGCCATCCAGCCAGGTCCCTCCACCCCTTCCCTATTGGTCCCCCATTTACCCAAGATTGCAGCCACTTCCCTGTGACTGATCAGTACAGTGTCTTAGCTCATTACCTTGGCTGATCACTGTCTGAGTGAAGGGGAGTGAGTGCGCACCTACTGTAGAACATCTGTTCCTATAGTAGGTGTGTGCTCACTTTGTGACACTCAGGGGGTGGCCAGCTGAGGTGGTGAGCAGAGGGGCTGGACCTGTCACTGTCACAGTGGAAGGGACTGGAAGCTGGGGTAATTTATGAGCCACCATGAGGAGAGGGGTGGAAGGACCTTAATGGGTGGAATTGGGAGGGGGGGTCACACTTGCAATCAGGTGATCTAGATGCCAGGTATCCTCTTAATCTACTAATCAGAAGTATCCAAATGGTGATTGGGGATGGGGAATTTCTAGATGCCAGCCAGGGATCATTTTATTACATCAGGGGCATCTGAATTATGATGAGGAGGTGGGGGCTGGCACTGCTCTGTATAATTCCTCCATGCAGTCATGCACAGAGGCATTGTGCAGAGATGTTAGTTAGCCCATATGGGCTGGCAAATGTCCCACTAGCACCTTTCCTGCCCTATGGACTTAGCATGCTGAGAGTTGAAAATGTCTTATGGGGTAAAGGTGTTATCCTATTTTGGACATGCTGTCTCCCTTTGCTCCTCTGAATCCCTGTCCTTCTGGAGGCTGTGCTAGTGCCTAGTCATGTCACAGTGGGCTATCCAGTGGGAACCAGTGATCACTGTACAGTGTGGTTCAATATTACGATGGGTGCAGAGGCAAGCCACAAAAAGACAATGGTCCTGGACTTTAGTAGGTTGGATTTTAAAGAAATGGGAGACTTCTTCAGAAGCAGCCTAGCAAGGGAGGATTGTGAGAGAGGGGTAGAGGAACAGTGGAGAAAATTAAGTAAAGGCATAGGGAAGGCAACTAGCATCTGCATGAAGGAAGTGAGCAAAAGCAGGGGGAAACAAGCATTTGTCAATGCTGAATGTTGTCTTGCTGGCATTGGCATTGGTAGTGCAGGAGTTAGAGAGATGTATAATAGGAATGGCAGTGAGGTATGGAAGTGACATCAACCCCACACCACCCTTCAGAGACTGACAGTCATTAAGGTGTGCCTTTGGATCGTCAGCCATAACGCTCATGCCATTTTACCTCATCCTACCCTGCAGACTCCGACAGGTGTCACATTGTGCCTTGGGGCCATCACGCCTTATGCTCACCCCATTCCATAAGGAAATACATTGAGATGGATGCAGTATAGGAGAATGGGGTGAACTTTGGGGCAGAAAAGTCCAAGACACACCTTGATGCATGTCACAGGCTGCAGGGTGGGGGGTGGGGTGGAATGATATGACCACGACAGCTGACAATCCAAAGTCACTCCCCTGATACCGGTCAGTCTCTACAGGGTGGGATATTATGGTTAGAAATGGTAACTTCCCAGGCGTTTGTTGGTATTTGCACTCCAAATTTTCAACATGGGCTTTTTGTGACCTCACCGCATTTGGAACCTCCACTCATGAACAGTGGCACTGTGATTTTGTTAATGTGTCCTGAACATTGATTTCCCATAGCAACTGTGGCATTCTGCGCCAGATGTGCAGAAACGGTGATTCTGCCTAGTGACCGTGAAATCACTTTTCAGGACCGAATAATGAAATGACAGTGACTAGAGTTCATGAGGTGGGGTCCCAAGAACCCCATGTTGAAAATTTTGAGCCAAAAGTCACAAAAGTGGATGAGATATCCACCTAAGTTGACCCCCCCCGCCACTGATGCCTTTTACAGCTTACCAGCATTTCTTCAGTTCGTGGTTGGCTTTAAAGAGTGCAGACATGTTCCCGCTCCACCAAAGATCACAGCGCTGGATTCCGGAGGTAAGTATGGGGTGGTGTGTGTGTGGGGAGGTGGGGTGTGCAGAGGGTGGGTGCAGGTTGGGGGAGGGGACCCGATGGTAAAGGACCATTTTCTGTTTCAGGTTATAATAAAAATAAAAGAAAGAACACAGAGGACCATTTTCTTTTTTTTTTTTTTACAGGTGTAAGGAAAAGGTTGCGCAACTGGGGTGGATTCCCAGTGTGTCCCATGAGTTTGTGGTGTGATGTTAGCCACACTGCGGTGGGTAGGGACAGGAAAGTGCTGACGCAATCAGCTTTTGAACATGGAGGCACACTGGGTTGGGCTCCCAGTGTGCCACACAATCTTGGGGGGTTAATTATGCCAACAGGGGGATTGGGCACCCCCCCAAGTCAGCTTGCTGGGGATTATGAGAGGTGGAAGGCAACAGCTGCAACCATGTTTCTTGAAATGTTACACCAGACAAGGCATGCCCTGCAGTGACGGGGAGCACCTTTATTGCAGCAACAAAATTGTTTCAAGTTGGTGGCACGCGTTTGCAGTGCTATCATAGACAGTGTGCTATTTCATTTGTGCCACAGAGCCCAGCCCAAAAAAGCAGTGGTGCCATTGGCTACAACACGACTGCACCTCCAAAACCTGTCACCACAATATGTTGTCTGCGCTGTGTGCACAAGACAACATAAAAAGGACCATTATGGTACTGTAGGGAAGTTGCCATGAAGATGTCTGAAGTGCATCTCCCAACCAGTCTGGTTAAGCAATTCCTACGCTGTTGTGGAGGAGTGGGATAGCCCCACAATGGCACTCACAGCTGAGACCAAGGTGGATGGGCAGATCCTCGGAGGTGCAGCACCAGGAAAGGGGGAAAGAAAACCCCAGAGAAGGAGGAAGCTTCTCTTGGTGGGGAACTCAGTTGTCCAAGGAGTGAAGTTAAGGGAACCTAGCGGGAAGGGCATGGAGGTAAAGTACATTTCAGAAGGTGCTGCATGGTGGGATGAAAAGTGGATCAATAGGATCACAAAGATAATGGCAAGGAGGGAGGAACTGGATGTTATCATCTACTTGGGGATGAACAACCTTGCAGGAGACAAAGGAAGTAGCTAGAATCCAAATGGATTTCAGGAAGTTGGGTGGAATCTGAAGCAAGTAGAACACTTCAAGGAGGCAGTGTAGCGCAGTGGTTTAAGGCTCTGAGCTGCAAACCTGGAGACCTGGGTTTGAATCCCACAGTCCTCACTTGCATACTGTGTGACCCTGAGTAAGTCACTTAACTTCCTTGTACTCCCAGGTCGCACCTGTAAACAAGCTTCAGCTTAGTGAGTCTTTCCTGGTAAAAAAAAAAAAACACTACATCTCCTTTTCGGAGGTGTCGCCTATCCATGGAAGGGGAAAGGCTAGGGCACTCCACATCCAATAATTTATCTCCTGGTTGAAGGAATGGCATGGACGAGAGGGTTATGGCTTCATCGGGGACTGGGGCCCACCTGGACGAATGCAAGCCTGTATAAAGATAATGGCCTGCATCTGTCAGGGAAGGTGACTGGAGTAAAAAGTGTAAATGCTTCAGTGACAAGCATTTAAAATGGTCGGGGGAGGGGGGAGTCAGGAAGGTCAAGCGACTTAGTATCCCCCCCAACCCACCAGGCACATGCAGGAAAACTAGTTGAAGTCTGGGACACTGAGAGCAGAAGGAGAGTGGGAAGCAGTGAATTCTAGGGACATGGATATGTTGTTCAATCCACACTTCATGGCAGGTTCCTTGTATTTTAAATCTTGCCGGAAGGTCTTCAAGCTGGCTCCTCCCACCCACCCGGGTGGTAAAACTCTCGGGTCCGCCCCATGATGCCAGATCTTCCTTACTGCTTGGACGCTCAGGTTCTCTCCTTAGCGCTCTGCTTAGCCTGATCCAAACTCGTTGGTTAAACCAAAACTTATTCTTAATTTTTTAACTTTGGTCTGTTTCTTTCTTCACGGCTGCAATGGATAAGTCGACTCCCGGTTTTCGGTGGTGCCCATAAAAGAGGAGAGGCAGAGTGATCTCAGCATATTCACCCTAGAAGAGAGGAAAGGGAAAAGTGACATGATACAGGACTACAAGTATCTTACCGGAGTGAACAGGGTCAAGGGGAGTCTCCTTCAAATGTGAAAGAGCACCAGGACCAGGGGAAATGCAATGAAGCTTGCCGGGGGGGGTGTCACAAGAGATGTGAGAAAATATTGGTAGATGCCTGGAATAGATTGCCAGCTGAAGTGGTGGAGGATAAAACAGTAGGGGACTTCAGGCATGTGTGGCGCAGACATAGTGGTATATTAGAGAAGAGGTGGGAGGGTCGTTGTAGATCAGACCACATGTGAGAAGAAAGATGAGGTAGGAAATATCTAGGCAGACTAGGTAGGCCAAGTGGACAATTCAGTGTTTCCATGTTTCTGCGTTTATGATCACACACCTACTATAGAAACAGCTTTTACTACAGTAGGCATCTGATTGTGAACTATCATTAAGTTGGTGGCTGCTATGGGTGAGAGTGGAGGGTCTCTGCTGGTCACCATACACCATAGGTTGGGGGCAAGTGGGGGCAGTTGTGGTACTGGGTGGGCTGGTTGGGGGGTAGATATTATACTTATGGGGCAGGGGAATCATTCAACACCAAGGATGTGGTATGGAAGAATTACAGCTCTTGCCAGACTACTAATTGGGACACGTGGGGAACCCTGGTCTGGATATCAGGCAAATGGTACAGAGGAATTACTGATCTTATGAAGTGTCTGATTGGGGCCCAGTTGATCAGTGGTGAGGGGGTCTGCTCTCTGCTGGACACATGGGACAGATGTTTTATTACACAGGCATGCAATTTGGGGGGAGGGGGCACTGAACACCGGGACAGTTATGTCATGTACCAGTGGAGGGACCAGGGCTAGTGGTAGCCTGACATGGCCAGGTGTTGGGAGTGTAGGAACGCACAGTCCATAACACCTAGTTTGGGGAACCAGTAACCAGTGTTGCACTAATGGATAGCTACACTTCCCCAAACCTTCCAGCATGCCGATGTGTCTATGTGCAAGGTGCTGTCAGCTGCTTTACGTAGGTGCACAAGGATGGATTTTGTGCCACTTACAAATGGGCTAGTGACTTGGTAACCAAGCAATCATATAACCCTGTGCAGTACTATCCTGATTTAGAGGTGCAAATTGGGATTAGCAAGTTGATAACCTGTCTAACACTCTCAAAAAAAGCTTGAATATTTTGCCTTTGGGCTTTTTAAAACCATTGTAACTCTGTTACATGAACAAAGAAACACCCCGGAGTTGTGGTTGGCAACGGTGCACCTTGGTCCCATGCCCACTGCTGGACCCCACCCACCTGGGTCCCAATCCTCTGCGTGCCTCCTTTGCCTGGATGACACTGAATGTCTTGGGTGCCAGAAGGAGTGGCAGCCCCGCCCCATGGATAAGCCAGAGAGATCTCTTGCCAGGTGGAGGTAGGCATTAGTGGAGCCTCAGGAAGGGACCTAGAGTGTGGGGAGGGCAGGTTGGGCAGGAGAGAACTGGGGATGACTCCTGAGAGAGGACACATCTCTGGTGATCAGAGGAAAAGGAGGTGGTAAAAAAAGAAAATTTTTTTTTTCCAAACAGCATTCCCCCTTTTGATTTTAACCCAAATCACCTTTTGATAATTCAGCCACCAAACTACGTATCTAACTGCTGCAGGTATTACCAAACCCAAACCCACTGGTATCAGTTTAGAAAGATGCCCTGAATTTTGTCCCTGGATACCTAAATGCCAAGCTGCAGGCCTGAGGTGCAGTTGGTTGACTGGCGCTGGCACACCCACCTGAACCAAACAACCCCCCTCATGGTCCCCTTGATTGCTTTAAATCTTGAATTGGCTTTCAGTGCCGGTGGACTTGAACTCAGATAACTATATATATATATATATATATATATTCCTCAGGTGCAGGGCAATTCCTGTCCTCACTCACAGCTCTGCTGTATTAGTCTTAGGATGGCACACATGACTGAAGCCCTGGGGAAGATGGATCAGCAGATGCAGAATCAGGCCTGATGCTTAACACTTGAAGGTGTGGAACCTGCAGCTTGGATCTTCAATGTGACCCAAGGTCTTGCAGCCCAGCCCCCCCAGCCCACAGAGGCCCACTGCAGGGTATCACAAAAGACCCACCAGCCACAAGGGACCCAGACATGGGGACGTCCCCACGGTCCGGCTCTCCCACAGGTCAGAGCACCCCAACACCCGGGCATAAGCCCACAATCCCTTGCCGCCAGCAGCCCCACTTGATGGGGGTTAGTCAGCTTCCCACCTGGCACGTTTAGGATTGATTCTTCAGATCATTTCCATTCTTTCCTCAATTACCTGCTACTCTGTGTAATCAAGCAGCCTCAACTACCTTCTCGAATATCAGGCTCTGGGGGGACTGTGCAGAGTCTGAAAATCCAGAGATTTAACCTAGCAGTCTCTCGTCTTGCTGCATCTCAGGAGCAAACAGCAGGCACCCACCCAGACAGCACCCGCTCATCCCCCTGCCCCCACAGTCTTTCAGCTCCAACACAGTGGCCACTCTTGTGCTCTGGCTCACGTGCAAGTTCAGCAACTCTTTTTCAGAAATACATCAAGAAAGTCCCTTTTCTCACCGTGCAGGTGCTTGTTGACTCCAGACAGAAGAGGCTCTCTTGTCAGCTTCTTAAAACCTGAGTTCAAATCCAGTTTTCATGTCCATTTTCTACAATCTTTTTTTTCTGCCAAAAAACAGTCCTTTAACCTTGTGTTTGCCAGGGTCAGACAGAACCTTTCACACTTTTTCTTACTTTTCTCTTCAAAAATCTTTGATCATCCGTGTCTCACTGATGTGGCGCAGATAAAACTGAAGAGGCTTTCTCACCATCCTCCTGACACAAATCCATTTTCTTAACCCTTTTTCTTAATCCATTTAACCTTTACTCTGAACAATTTCGCCATTATGGTGCAATTTCTCTGGCAGCAACATAATACTGCAGATCTCCCGCTCTGCAGAGCTGCCCGCAAAATCCTCTCTTTTCTCTCTAGATGGGGAAAGGCACAACCAGCTCTGGGAGACAGATGGCTGGCAGCCCCCCTCACAGCCCCACAACCCCACCTTCTCCCTAGGGGCTGGAGACCTCCTCCCTGTGGAGGGGCTCCCACCAAACTGAACTTTGAAACCAAAGTTCCTTCCTTGTCGGGTGGAGATGAGCTCAAGTGCTTGGGGTTAGCTGTCCGGCCGTGAGCGACGCTAATCATGACCGAATCAGCTCTGGGGTGTGAATTCAATGAGTCAACACCCTCTGGAGCCTGATATAGCCTGTCCGACTTCCTAGGAAGGGGGGCTAATGACAATGGTTGCTTCCAAATGGTGGATACAAGGTCGGCATGAGGCTCAATCCAGGGTGGAACCAGAGTAGGCGCCGTCTTGGGCAGATCCAGGTGCACAGCGAGTTTCTTATGCTGTGAATCTGGCTGCAAGGATTGCCACTGATGAACAGCCTGGATTTTACGCAGCAACTCCATGAAAGAAGGGGACTTTGGAGGAGTCCTTGGCCTGGGCTTGTCTGGAATGCATTGCTCGTCGTCCAGATTGGAGCGACCATCGGAGTCATCCAAGGAGGATGAAGAAGAGGAGGAGGACTCCTCCCAGCTCGGGGGGGGGAGGACCCCTTGAGAAACACTCAGGGAAGCGTATCCTGCCCTGCCCGGGAACCGGAGGGCTCGCCTCTGGTATCCAGGGGGGAGGGAATCTCTCGCCTCCGATGTAGGGGGTCTGGAACAGGGTCCAGCATTGGAAGATGGCTGTCTACTTCCCTAGTGAGTTGAGATTTGGCCTCAGCCCACCAGGAAGCCAGAGTCTCCTTCAAATCCACTGGCAGCTGAGGGGGCAGTGGAGGAGGAGGAGTGGGGTACAGATACTGGGGGTATCCGTACGGCATGTATCCATAACCTGATGGCGGGAAGCCCAGCGTCGGGTACTGGGGCACCGTACTGCAGCGCCGGGTAGGCTGGGCGCGGTACTGAGGTGCCGGATACTGGGCCCGGTAGGCCAAGGCGCTCCAGGAGCAGAGAGTCCTGAAATGGCCCAGTGGACGGGTCCAGAACGGGAGGCCCGGTGGTGGCAGGCCCGGCGAAGGGGTGGCATCCAGCAAGGAGATGTTGCCGGGTGTTGGGTAGGCCGGCGTCGGTGTCTGAGGATCCGACATCGTGTCATCCGGCCCAGTGGGAGGGAGACCAGACTGCAGCATGCCAACATCCTCCGTGTCACCCAGGGAAGAAGGGTTACCATCCCCGTGGTCCAGCAAAGGAGACAGCTGGGGCCTCGGAATGCAATGAGTGTTGCGGCTGGCTCAGGACAACGGAAAGGCACGAAGGGTCTGGCGACGGCTCTAACGCCGAGTGGACGTCGGAGGAGCCGACGTCCGCCTACCGCGGGATCCAAGAGGACATCGAGGAGCCAAGGCCAGACTTATCGGACCCTGCGCCGATGAAGGCCACGATGGAGGGAAGCCTTGGGTGCTTTGGAGGTCACAAGCTGCCGCAAGGGTCGGCTCATCGGCCTTACCCGGTGGGCGACGGAGGAGCCTTTACTTGAACAGCTGCCTCCTTGACCTGGAGGCTCCCCGGGGCCGAGTGTGAGTCTGACGGGAGGGTCGATGCCACCTTAGAAGCCTCCAAGATGGCCGTCATGGAACTGTCTCCCGGGGGAGACATTACAAGCAGCACTGCGACCCCAGCCGAGGTCATGGTGATCATAGAAGAGGAGTCCCTGTCCCAGTGCTTCTTCTTGCAGTTGCCCTCTGGAGAAGTAGATGCCCGCCTGAGTTTTTTCAATTCCTTTTCCATGGAGGTCATCCTGAGTTTTATAATGTGGGCCTCCAGGGACTGCTGGCTCTACTTTCGGGTGGCCACGTTGAACTGTTGGCAGAGCTGGCACTTCTCCATGGGGTAGTCGTGGCCTAGGCAAAAAAGGCACTGGGAGTGTCCGTCCTTGTGCAGGAGCTGGGTGCCACAGGAATCGCACTTGTTTTTGTGCTCGGAGGGAGTAGGAGACGACATACACGGCAGCTGAGGTAATGCTGTCGAAATTTGAGAAAAGATGAAAATAGGCGGTAAACTACCGACGATTGACTCTGAAGCAGTGAACTTAATCTGCGAGGCGCTAACGAGCTAACGCGGAAAGAACTCAGAGTGCAGGTGTGAAGTGACCGCCTTTATATGGACATCACCTGACGCTGGTCACCTGCCATGGGCGGTCCCCCGCCAGAGATTTCTAGCTATAAATTTTTCCATGGGGTCCTGACGCCTGCTGGCTTCAGTCCTATCTGTAATTACCAACTGCAAGAGCCCTCTCAAAGTAAGATCTACTGTGTTGGTAAGTTCTTACGTAACTGTACTTTCTTTCCTCTTGGGAGCTTTCTGGCAGCTCCCCATTGGCAGGAGCAACTGCCAACCAAAATTAACATATACAAGGTTCTCATGACACCTCACCAGTTGCTGAAAAAGGCACACAGATTGTCCCTGGTATTTTTCCCCAAGAGTCTTCACTGAAGTTCTGCTCTTTAGCAGCCTATTCCTTCTGATGGCCCCCCAAAAATGTAGCATTTTTAGTAATTTTCCAGCCAGTTACTAACACTGAAACTTGTTTTCCCCAGCACCAGACAGGCTGAGAAATATATGTAGCATAACAGCAGCAGGAATGAGGAATAAATGTTCTAGCTCTACCTGGTTTAGGTGAGTGAGGGATCACCAGACTACCAAGAATTATAATTTTTATTGTGTCCAGAACTGACAGTGTGTGCATGTGTGTTGGGATTGCTGGCAGGCTGCATGTGTGCAGTTAAAACACGATTCCCAGAACCATTAATTAGTACTAACCACGCAATGTGTTAGCACTTCAAGAAAGCATTTAATATACCTGCACACCTTATATGCATTAGTGTAACCCCCAGTTGTATGAGCACCTGGTTGCAATTAGTAATCCTGTGCAAAAGAAAAAACAAAGGCAGGAGAAGACAGGTTGAAGGAACTGAACATGTACTCCCTGGAAGAGAGGAGGGAGAGAGGGGATATGATAGAGACATACAAGTATCTTACAGGGAGGAACAGGGTGCAGGAAAACACTATTTTTAAGTGAAAAAGATGTTTCAGGACTAGAGGGCATGGGATGAAGTTGGAGGGAGGACGATTCAGAGGAAACATGAGGAAGAATTTCTTCACAGAACGGGTGGTGGACAAGTGGAACACCCTGCCAGAGGAAGTGGTGGGAGCTGAAACAATCACGGGATTTAAGAATGCATGGGATAGACATAAAGGAATTCTAGAGGTCAGGGGTAAGGGGAAATAGACTTCTAGGAAAACAAACTGAACTTACAAGCTCAAATGGGCAGACTAGGTAGGCCATAGGCCCTTATCTGCCAACACTGTCTATGTATCTATGTATCTATGTATCAAATAGTGCCATGTTAGCAGGTTAGTACTGCACAGAAGAATGCATTATAAAATAGTACCAGCTATGCTTATTACAATGCAGTGCTAATTCTGTTACAGTGGTATGTGGGTCCCCATTTTCAGATTAGTATTGTGCATTCCTAAGTGTTGCACCTGAGATAGCTCACAGCCACAGAAGGTGGTGGTAAATGGCACTCACTCCAATAAGGAGAGAGTGACCAGTAGGTTGCCGGAGGGCTCAGTAATGGGACACGTCCTCTTCAGTGTCTTTATAAGTGGCATAACAGAAGAACTGGAAGGGGAGATGTGCCTTTTTGCAGATGACACCACAATCTGTAAAAGCAAGCATGTGCCTTTATATACAATTGCATCATTGCATGCTTGGCTGCCCATGGGATGAAACCAAAGGTAGAAACCCCCCAATGGCAGAATGATCCAACAACCTGATGCAGATTCTGCACTGCTAACCAGGCTCTGCTACTGTCTTAATATGTGTCTCCTTGTCAGTGGCCCTGGCCCTCCCCCTCCTGGCCCCAACACGGAGGATATATGTGTGTGTGTGTGTGGAGGGGAGGATCTCAGAGCAAGTATGTCCTGGAGATGGTGGGTGATTGGGCTGGAGATGTCAGTTGGGAAGAGGGGTAGCAGGGTGACTAAGGAGGTAAAAATCTCTATGGGGAAAAAAAGAAATAAAACACAGTTTGAGAAGCTCAAATCCCAAAACAGACTGTGCATACAGTAAAGTTATTTAGTAAAATAATGCAAATTATATGCATATGCCAGCTAAACTCCTGATGAGAACTGGATACTGAGGGATTGCAGCAAAAATATATGTTTTTGTTTCTTAACCAAGAAACATTTATTAAACAAAACATTAAAATAAAAACTTAATCAAAACACAGTCCATAGAGTGCAAACTAACAAAGTTTTTGGCTTACACATTCACAGCTCCTGAAGTGCTTCCCAAGCATTCAGCTCAGATAATTGCTGGACTAACACAGTAATTAATTACATATAAATCCAATCAAAAATTTAACTTGGAAAAATGCATGCAGCCCCCCATGTATACAGCTATGTTAGGAATATCCAGTATTAGCTTCCTATACAAATGTGTCTAACAGTAAATGAAGGCAGCACCTATTTAAAAGAATGAACTACAGCATTTTAAACTAGTTCTAAAAGTTTCTTGTCACATCACAAGGTCCTGAAATTTGATTAAAGGTGTGCAAGCAAAACAAGATATAAAAACCCATAAAGAAGTAGAATAAGAGATGGCCCTGTTTTGTTTACCTGCTCTACAGTTTTAAACATCCTCTCATCAAGCCAGCAACTAACTGAATGCAACAGGCAATGAATGCAGTTGCAGGCCATTCAAGGAGGAGGGGCAGGGGGATGGGTAGTTTCAGAATGTAGTCCATTTCAGTATGTCGTTTATTTGTTTCAGTAGTGTATGTGAATTTTTCAGTCTACAGTGTATGTATTTCACCACGTAGTGTATTTGTTTCAGTATATAGTATATGTGTTTTTTAAAATATACTGTGTATGTATTTCAATATGTAATATATTTCTTTCAGTATATAGAGTATGCAACATTTTCAACAGAGAGGTGTTTTAAATATATAGGCCCAGATATTCAAAGGGTTAAATCGTCATTCTAACCCAATGATACGCCTGGCGATATTCAAGGAAAAGTGCACGCACAAATCCGATCGCTGGAGTGCATCAGTAATGTATGCAGGCACAGGTAGGAGGCGTGCCCATGCATAAACTGCACAGCCCGATATTCAGTCCGGGATGCAGAGTCGTCATCGCAACCCTATCTCGCCTGCACAAAATTAAGCCAAAAAAAGGAACAAGTGATGGCCACCCACAGGTGAGCTGCCGCATTGCGGGTGCAACACAGCAGCTGCCACCTGAGTGTACCCGGTTCTGCCGCACCTGGCGGCGCCCCCATGCTTATCGGGCATCCTGAGTAAAATCCCCATCCAATATCCCTGGTGGTCAGTGGAGCTCTATGTGCCCGATCGTGGGCATCGGTATAGTCCCCCCCACGTCCAATATCCCTGGTGGTCCAGTGGACCGATCGCCACCCGATCGCGGGCATCTGTAACACATAACAGAGCCGTATCACCCTGGTGGTCTAGTATACCCCCCACCCGCCCACTGAGCCTCACTGCCCCGCTCCCCCCGTCAGCCCGCGGGTGGCAGCACCCAACCCGCCTGCCGCCCGCCACCCACCGACTGACAGCTTGAGTAGGACTGCATGCCATTGATTCACAGCATGAGCCAATGGGCGTGCAGCCCACACCGAGCTGTCAGTCGGCAGGCGGCGGGCGGGCAGGCGGGGGATGTCACCAGCCAGCCGGCGGAGGGGGCAGGGCTCAGTGGCGGGTGGGGGGGTACACTCAGACACCAGGTGGTAGTCTGTTATGTTACAGATGCCCGCGATCGGGCGGCGATGGTCCACTGGACCACCAGGATAGAGGGGGACTATACCGATGCCCGCGATCAGGCACATAGAGGTCCACTGGACCACCAGGGATATTGACTTTTTTTTAATTTTACCGAATGCCCGCGATCGGGCTGCAGGCGTCAGTCCCGATGGCTGCTACCTGGCAGGGTGCCAGGCGCAAGTCGTCAGAGATCGACCACCTGCATGCTAATGGAATGCAAATGGGACGTAATGAGACAAATGGCCCTAATGCACCTTGCATAAATATGGCTCCATTTGCCTGTCCCCCGAATATAAGTGGAATTGCTGTGCATGGCGCAATGGCACTAGCGTAGCGCATCTCCATGCTCCACTCTGGCCACTTGCCACTCTGCGCCATGCACAGTGGGTGGCCAGTGCGATATTCAAAGCTGTTGCGTCATAGCGCAGCTCCATTGAATATCGCCCAGGCCACACCCCTGCGCAACAAAGTTGAGCTGCGCCCAGGCTTGCGCCACAGCCTGGCGCAGTTTGAATAGTCGGGCCATAGTGTATTTGTTTCAGTATATAGTGTATGCAGGTTTTGCAATGCATGGTGTATTTATTTTCAGTATATAGTGTATGTGCTTTTTCAGTGTGTAGTGTATGTATTTCAACAGATAGTGTATGTGTTCCAATATATAGTGTATTTGTTTCAGTGTATAGTGTATGTGCTTTTTTCAGTGTGTAGTGTATGTATTTCAATAGATAGCGTATGTATTTTAATATATAGTGTATTTGTTTCAGTATATAGTGTATGCAGATTTTTTTCAATATATAGTGGATGTGTTTCAATGTGTAGAGTGTTTGTTTCAGTAGATAGTTTATGTGGATGCTTCGGTCTGTAGTGTACGTATCTCAATATATAGTGTATATGTTTCAGTACATAGTATATTTGTTTCAGTATATAGTGTATGTGGATTTTCAGTACTCAGTATGTGGACTTCAGTAGATAGTGTATATATTTCACTATATAATGCAAGCATTTCACTGTATAATGTATGTGTTTCACTGTATGATTTATGCATTTCAGTATACAGTATATGCATGTCACTATATGATGTATATATTTCAGTAGGCAGTGTATGTGGTTCACTACACTGTGTATGCATTTCACTATATAATGTATATATTTCACTATATGATATATGTGTTTCACTATGTAGTGTATGTATTTTACTATACAGCCAGAGATTATGAATTATGTCCCTAACGGCTTGCCATAATATGTAGCCCTCTCACAATTATGAGCTCCTCTTTGTATTCCTTTGCCATATGTAGTCCAAGTTTCAGCAATCTGACAAGTGTCTTTTTCATGTTATTTGGACATTCTGGGTTTCTTTCCTTTTTTGTTTTTGGCACACTACCATTGTTGGATTTGCCAAATATTTTTCTGCAAGGGTCTGATTTACAGTGTGCATGTTAATATCAATGCTGTTTTTAATGATGACCTGGAAATTCATATCTTACTTCGAGAGGGCTCTTGCAGTAGTTAATTACATATCAGACTGATGTCGGCAGGTGGCAGGACCCCACGGAAAAAATTTCTAGCTAGCAGTCTCTGGCGAGGGACCGCCCCATGTCAGGTGACCGGCGTCAGGAAACGTCGGTATAAAGGGGCGGTCCCTGACACCAGCCTTCCAGTTCTTTCCCACCGTTAGCTCGTGCAGTGCCTCGTGGAAAAGTTCTTCATTTCGTCAGCCTCGCTTCGTCGGTTTTACTGAGTATTCTTGCTTTTTTCAACCAATCGTCTGTACATCCATCGGTGTATGTCATCCCCTACACCCTCTGAGCACAAAAATAAGTGCGACTCATGTGGCACCCAATTCCCGCACAAGGACGGCCATTCCCTGTGCCTGTTCTGTCTAGGCCCCAATCACCCGGTCGAGAAGTGCCAGCACTGCCTCAGCTTCAACGCGGCTACCCGGAAAAGGCGGCAGCAATCCCTGGAAGCCCACATCTTGAAGTAAAAGATGAGTTCTATGGAGAAGGAGCTCAAAGAAACGGAGGCAGGCGTCCACTTCCCCTGAAGGCCATCGGAAGAAGAAAGATAAGGAGAGGCACCGGGACAAGGGCTCCTCCACCGCGTCTCCCTCGGGAGTCGCCGTGATTCAGGTAACGCCTCTGGGGACCGCTTGACGGCCGCCCGGAGGCTTCTGAGGCGGTGTTTATTTATTTCGTTTTTGTTGACCGGGTAAGTGCACTAGACAAATCCTGCCTATTTTCAGGCACGACCCGGGGGAGGGGGATACAGATGAATGCCAACTGACTTTGAACCAGATTAAGCTGTTGGTGGTCTTTTTAGTGCATGAGGGAAATTTGGCCAGGACACCGGGGAAATTCCCCTACTCTTTTCGATAAGTGCCATGGGATCTTTAACATCCACCTGAACTACCACCAATCCAAGCAGATGGGACCTCGGTTTAACGTCTCATCCGAAAGACGGCACCTCAGAAGTGCAGCATCCCTGTCATGTTGCACTACAGTGTCAGTACTGGCATATTAACCCAAGTGCCAGATGTGGGAACTGAACCCACAGCTCTCTGATCTCCCAGCCTCAGAGGAGAGTGTGCTACCTACTGAGCTACTGACACTGACACTGAGGCGGTGTTGGCCCGCCCCTCTGGCTCGCGCTTGGGCCTTTTGGGCGCCTCTGGGCTATTGGAGGCCTCTGCCCCCAGTTCGGCCATAGCTTCACAGCCTACTGGTGCGGGCAACTCCGGTAAGCTGGACGACGGCCCCTCCGACGTCCGCGCGGAGAAGACCTGTAAGTCGCATGACCCTTCGGAGCGGGGCGCGGCCCCTCTCCCTCCAGACCAGGCCGATCCTCGGTCTGCCTCCTGCGAGGGGTCCCGTAAGTCGGACGCTGGCTCCTCTGGCACCCGCTGGGATCTTGCTGAAAAGCCGCATGTCGGTTCGTCCGGCGTCCGGTTGCGAAAAGAGCGGACAGACCCCCATTCGTCATCCCCGGTTCTCCGTGAGACTTTGCTGCTCAGGGACCCCGGAGTCCCCAGCCCAACCCCGGGAATATTTCCCCTCCATCTCCGGGTGACGCTGGGGTTCCTCCTCCGTCAGACTGTCCACCTTTGGGTCAGCCGGATCTGACGTCGGTTCCCCGGACGCCAGTACCTTCAATGCCGGTACCTCTGATGCTGGGGCCTCTGACGCCGGCCCCAACACTGGTTCTACCGACTCCGACTGACATCCCGCTCCCGTATATGGCCCTGACGCCGGGCCCTCCAACCTGGACCCACCCGTGATGCCGCCGGCTGGCCATCTGCTCTGGCAGCTCCTCCGGCTCCTGGATACCCTCCATCCTATCCAACACCGTCGTATCAGGGACTACAGTATCCTGTGCCACAGTACCCAATGCCGGCCTTTCCGATGCTGCAGTACCCGGTGCCACAATACCGGACGCCTGGTTTTCCACTGCCGGGTTTCGGATGCTCTCCGTATGGATATAATCCATACTCTTATCCCCCTCCCCTTCCTCCTCCACCGCCCCCACAGCCGCTAGTGGATTTGCAGGAGACTCTGGCTTCCTGGTGGGCTGAGGCCTAGGCTCAGCTTACCAGGGAGGTGGAGAGCCGCCTACCGATGATGTTGCCAACCCAGGTTCCCTACGTCCACGGTGGCACACTCCCTCACCACTTCCGGACACCAGGGCTATTCCCTCTGGGTCCAGAGAGGGGCAGGATACGCTTCCTCGCTGGCTTCCCAAGGGGTCCGTTCCTCCCCCGGATCGGGAAAGGGAGTCTTTTTCCTCTTCTCCCTCGGACTACTCTGACAGTTGCTCCGAAAGGGACGACGAGCTACGCTCTCCGTCAAAGCCCAGGCCAAGGACTCCTCCAAAGTTGCCTCCAGAAGATCCTTCCTTTACAGAGTTGCTATGCAAAATCCAGGAGGTTGATCAGTGGCAATCTTTGGAACCAGACCCTCAGCGGTTGAAACCTGCCGAGCATCTGGATCTGCCTGTGACAGCTCACACTTTGGTGCCACCTTGGATAGAGCCTCATGCCGACCTTGTTACCACCATTTGGAAACAGCCGTCAGCTCTAGCCCAACTTCTGTGGAAGTCAGACAGGCTATACCAGGCTCCCGAGGGTGTTCACTTAGATTCTCACCCTCGTGCTGACTGGTAGTGATTAGCGCCACCACGCTGGCTTCCAAGCAACTCAAAAACACCTTGTAGCTCATCGCCACCTGACAAAGAATCCCGCCTACTGGACCAGTATGGTAAGAAGATTTTTGCTTCTTCCACACTGGGGATCAGGGCCTTGAACTATGTCGGTCATATGGGGGATTACCAGAAGGCCATTCTTACTCAGGTGGAAGCCAAATTAGACTCCCTGCCGGACTCTCAGGTCAAGCAGGAGTTGGCTGATCTTGTCCGCTCTGCACGTTCAGCCAGTCGACACATGCTTCATGCGACCTGTGATACAGTGGACACTGCTGGACGGAGCTCAGCTTTTGCCGTAGGCTTACATCATCATGCTTGGCTCCGTGTGTCAGGGTTGGTCCTGGAAGTGCAGTCCACTATCCAGGAAGCACCCTTCCAGGGGGTCGGTGCTTTTTGGTGGTGATGTCAAGGACATCATCACCAATTTGCAGGAGAAGGGGATGGCACTAAAGTCCATTGACTCCATGTACCATCCCCACCAGCCACAGCGCCGTCCTTTTCGCAGACCGAATCGGCCCAAGGCGAAACCCCAGGGAAAGCAGGCCACAAAACATCAGGCCCCCACAGCTGCTAAGCCCCCCCACCCAAAAAAGCAGTGGGTGCTTCAGGTGCGGCGCTGCCCCACACTACCTGACTCCTCTCCTCTCCTCTCCTCTCCCACAGCCTCCGGACTCCCCGGAGGAACTGGTAGGAGGGAGGTTTTCCCTCCACCTTCTGGGCTGGGAGAGGATAACATCAGATTCTTGGGTGCTCCAGTTGATCGCAGAAGGACGCTCAATAGAGTTTCTACAGAAACCGCCTCGCCACCCCCCCAAAGTTGTTGTATTCACGGGAACATCTTCTCTTGGTCCAGGAAGAGATTTCAGCTCTGTTACTGAAAGAAGCAATAGAACCCGTCCCTCTTCATCTTCAAGGGACGGGTTACTATTCCCACTTCTTCCTGGTCCCAAAGAAGACAGGAGATCTAAGACCCATTCTAGATCTCAGTTCCCTGAATCTTTTTTGTGGAATACAAAAGGTTCAGAATGCACTCTTTGCAGAGCCTTCCACCCCTCCTCCGTTCGGGACAATGGCTGTGTGCTCTTGATATGCAGGACGCTTACCTGCACATTTCCATTCGCCCGTCTCACCGCAAATATCTTCATTTTGCATTCCAGTGGGACCACTACCAGTTCAAGGCACTTCCGTTTGGCCTATCCTCGGCTCCCAGACTATTTACCAAATGCCTTGCGGTGGTGGGGGCCTACCTGCGTACTCGAGGGGTGCAGGTTTTCCTGTACCTGGACGATTGGCTCCTGGCGGCCTCATCCAGGGAGGAACTCTTTCGCTGCCTCACTCTTACCCAGCAGGTTTTTGCCTGCCTGGGTATTACCATCAACCATTCCAAGTCTCACTTGATCCCATCTCAGAGACTACAGTTTATAGGGGCGATTCTAGACACGACCATTGGCAGGGCCTTCCTGCCACCGGATCGGGCGTCCACTCTCCAGACTCAGATAAGTCTGTTGTCCGGCCGCAGGTGGGTCAGTGCAAGATTGGTCCTTCGCCTTCTCGGGCTCATGGCGGCTGCTATCCCGACAGTCCCTCGCACTCAGCTTCACATGAGAGTTTCTCAGTGGACAGTCCGCTCCCAATGGGATCAGTTAGTGGACGACTTAGATCACCCAGTTCTAGTCTCCTCGCCGATGCTTCAAGACTTGCAATGGTGGATGGTTCGAGAGAACCTGCTTCAGGGAGTTCCTTTCTTTTTCACCCCCCAGACTCTAACCACAGATGCCTCGGGCGAAGGTTGGGGAACCCATCCTGGTCCCCATTGGACCCAGGGCTCTCGGTCCAAGTTCGAACAGACACTCCACATCAATGTGCTTGAGCTTCAGGCAGTGTTGTATGCTCTCCAAGCACTTCACCCCTACATTCTTCTCAGCCACCTAGCCGTCCAGACGGACAATATGTTCGCGGTTTGGTACATCAACAAATGGGGGGGACTCGGTCCTACCCTCTTTGCAGGGAAGCAATGAGGGTTTGGGATTGGGCAACACAACACGACCTTCACCTCATGGCAATTCATGTTCCGGGAATCAACAACACCTTGGCAGACAAGCTAAGTCACTCGTCCGCTCTGGCTCATGAGTGGGAACTGGACCGGGGGTTCTAGAAGGTATCTTCCGACACTGGGGAACACCACAGGTTGACCTGTTCACTTCTCTAAACGCAAAGCTTCCTGACTACTGCTCGCTCGTTCCAGAGCAAGGCGTTTTCTGGAGAGATGCTCTGTCACTAGACTGGAAGGACAGATTCATCTATGCCTTTCCCCCAATTCCTCTTATCCCACGAGTCTTACAGAAACTAGTTTCAGAAGGAGCTCGAATGATTCTGATTGCTCCTTTCTGGCCCAGACAAGTTTGGTTCTCTCTTCTACAACAATACTCAGAGGATCATCCTCTTCCTGTTCCTCTATCATGAGGTTTGTTGACCCAGGATCAGGGGACTCTGGTCCATCCAGGTCTCAAGTCACTTCAGCTTCATGCTTGGCTCCTGCAGACTTAGCTCAATCTCGCTTTGGGGTTTCTCCCCAAGTGGCGGAGATTCTGGTGGAGGCTAGAAAACCCTCTACTAGATCTACTTACGCCATGAAGTGGAAAAGGTTCACTATCTGGGCTGCTTCAAAGGACATGGAACCCTTTTCCTGTTCGGCTGGCCTACTGTTGGAGTACCTATGCCATCTTTTTGACCTGGGTCTTAGTCATTCTTCTCTGAAAGTCCACATGGCGGCCATCTAAGACATTTGCTCAACTGGAGGTCTCTAAGACTTTCCTTAGAGGGGTCCTCCATCTGAGACCTCCTATATGTACTCCTGCCCCCCCCTTGGGATTTGAACTTTGTTCTCGAGAAACTTACTCTGCCTCCTTTTGAACCGGCAGCTTCCACGACTTGAAGTTCCTTTCATGGAAGACTCTCTTCCTGGTAGCTATTACCTCCGCTCAGGAATTTCCGAGCTCCAAGCCCTATGTGTAAAATTCCCATACTTGATTTTCACAAGGAATGTGTGGCTCTCTTTTAACCTAAGTTTCTCCTGAGGTGGTAGCGGAGCCTACTCTGAACCAGTCCATAGAGTTACCTACCTTCTTTCGCAGTACTCAATCAAGGGAGTATTTACTCCATACTATGGGACTTCACGAATTCTGAGATACTACACCAACAGGACGAAGGAGCTCAGAAAAACAGATCAACTATTTGTCTCTTTTGCACCCAAAGAGAAGGCAATGCTGTTTCTAAGCAATGCCTTTCTAAATGGTTGGCTCATTGCATCACTTTCTGTTATGACAAGTACAACAAGACCCTGCCGGGTCAAGTGAGAGGCCACTCCACCAGGGGAGTCGCTGCCTCAGCAGCTTGTTTTAAGAATGTGTCAGCGGCGGACATCTGTGCTGCCGCCAGCTGGACCTGACGACGTCAGTCCTATATGTAATTACCTACTGCAAGAGCCTCTCTCGAAGATCTACTGTTACGGTAAGTTCTTACGTAACTGAACTTTGTTAGCTCTACATGCAAACTGTGGTGGGGAGCGCATGCTGACGTCGGGATGTCTGGCATGCCAGCACCTAGACATTGCATGCACGATCTTGTGGAGTGGACTTCATGAACATGTGAGAAAATGAGAAAGCATTGGATGACCCTAGAGGCAGATGATGCCCTGCCTGCCTAGCATGGCAGTCACGGAGACCACTCCTAGTCCTCAAGTGCCTCAATCTGCCTACCAGAGATCCCCCAGCCCTGTAGCCACTGGCTGAATATGGGAGACAATACCTTCTGAAATAGGTGAGAAGGTAAGGCATCTGAGGTGAGGCTTGAGGGGGCATATTTGGAGGGGACACAGTAGCCAGGAAAGGGCATTTGGCAGTGGCTGAAGGAGGTTCAAAGTATGTTGGGGTAAAAGGAAACTTAGAGGGTTAGTAGTACATATAAGTGGCTGCCAGCTCTGCATTAATATAAAAGCAGTTCAGTAGTTGTAATGGAGCATACAGAGACAACCACTTTTTCTAGGGACATAGATATGTTGTTCACCTACACTTTTTGGCATGTCCCTTTCCTTTTTAAAACTCGCCAGAAGGTCTTCAAGCTGGCTTCTCCCACCCACCTGGGTGGTATAACCCTCGGCTCTGCCTCATGACACCAGATCTTCCTTTCTGCTGGAAGAATCAGGTTGCCTCCTCTCCACTACCGTGTTTTGCAGGCCCTGGCTTCAAATTCTTTGGATTCTCTGAAGATTCGGCTAGTTCAAGCTAGCGATTGTAATTTGTGCTATTCGATCATGGAAGATAAATCTTCCCTGGATTGCACCAGTGCCCATGCAGCCAGAAAAGTTTGCGCACTGACCCGCATATCATGTAAGCATGCATTGCCAAGCCAGCCACATCCAGACTTCATAGATGTCTCGCCTTTCATCCAAATGTCCTTGACAGTTGTCTCACACATCTCAAGTTGGGCAGACCCAAGAATGGAACCCTCTGGTGAAATCCAAAGAGGTCCAGTGGGAGGTCTCCGCAGCTGTAGGGTCCGTGGAGCAGTTGGAACAAATGCATGCCTTCAACGAAGAAGCGGTATGGGCCACGGAGCTCTCTTCTCAGCCAATCTTCGTTCCCCTCAACCTGGGCTCCACAATCTCCAGTTCCTTCAGGGAACTGTGCCAATCTCTCCCCCACTAAGGATGAGGGACCTTTGGGCTCGCATATCTCCCGGTCCTGTAATAAGGAGAAGGAACCGAGAGATTCTTCGTCTTGGCGGAGATGTTCTTGGGATCATGAGCGATCTCGGTCCCAGGAAACTGCAGTCTTGACTTCGGTCCAGATTGCTTCCTTTGCTGCTGGCTTCTTGGCTTTGCCAGCTAGTCAGTCAGCCGAGGCCTCGATCGTCGATGTGGTTGAGATCACTCTTGATCATGTTGATCTGTTGTCGCCCGATGAGGCCGACAACTCTTTGACTAGGACCCCGGTACTGCCGCTTCCTGATGAGGAGACGCAGGCAACTGGGAATCCCATTGAGGAACCGGTCCCTGATCTGGGAAAATCACTGGTTCCCCCGGGTGTCTCCCGAGCGACTGACTCGGCCAGTCTGATCGAGGTCAATCAAGTTCGCGGACCCCTCGACCAACAGGCCGAGGAAGGCGCATAAGCGTGCTAAGAAGAGGTGATGCCACCATTCATCTTTGTCCTCCTTGAATGAAGAGAGACTTCGGCAGAAACTCTGTCAATGCTACGAGGATTTAATGTAGCAACAGCTGATTCTGTCTGGGCAGAAGCCTTCCACGGTTTCCACCCTGGCCATTACTTGGCTTTCACCTCCTAGACCAAAGCCAACTCCAGTGGAACTGGTGAAATCTGTTCCCCTGCCTGCGGAGCCGGTAAAACCTACCCCGGTTAGGCCAAAATTGGTCTCTCCACCGATTGTGGTGGAGCCGCTGCCTAAACAGCCTTTGGGAGGGGCTCCTATGAAGGAAGCTCGGACAACTCTGGGTCTTCCATGCAGGATATCGGTCACCCTCACACCTGATCGCCCCAGGCGTGTAGAGGGGGACCTTGGTGGCCGACTGATATATCTGGATACTTTGGATTCTGACGACACTGACCTTCACTCTCATCCAGTGAATGATGAGTCAGTGGGTAGTCTGTCGATGGAGGAGGGCCCTTTGTCATTCTTGGAAATTCTGTGCCTTATCTCCAAATCTACAGGGCTGCCCTTGGAACCTGTCCAGAAAAGGGTGGAGTACCCTCTTACAGATATTCTTAAAAGAGGGGATACCCCCATGGAGGCCTTACCAGTGGCCGAGGCCATTGTTGTCCCGGCTTTGGAGCTCTGGCAGCATCCTGCCTCCTGCCCAGCGCCGTCTGCCCGGATGGCCCACAAGTATGCGGTGCCCATTGGGTCTCTCTCGGGGTTCATAGAACATCCCTCGGCGGAGGGATTAATGACCGCTTCTGTGGTCAGAAGCACAGGCAGCTCTGCTGTCACTGATATACTTCTGGACAAGGAGTCCAAACAACTGGACCACACTGATAGTAAGGTCTCTGCAGCCTCCTCTCTAGGCCTCTGTCAGGCAAGCTTGGCTGTCATCATGGTGCACTTCTCCCACGCCCTCTTGAGCTCCTTGGACAAAGTTCTCCCACACCTTCCCATGGACCTTCAGACTATGGTCAAGCATGTCCAGGACCAGGGCTGAGCCGTTGCCAAGCAGCAACTTCAGACGGCCCTGGACCTTGGGGACTCTTGTGCCCGTTCGGTGGCAGCCGTGGTTGCCATCTGCCATAGGGCTTGCCTGAGGCTTTCCACCTTCACGGCGGATACCCAGCACAAACTCACTCTTCAGCCCAGGTGTGGATGGTCACCTTCAGTGAATTGAGCAGTCCAATGCCACCTTGGACTCACCTACTTGTGCCCAAAAAGACACCTCTGGCTCTAAAACGCAGCAGAAGAAGAAGCCTTTTGGCACCCTGGTCCTGCGGCCAAGCAGCCCTCCTTTCAGGCCGGGCAGCAACAGTAGGCACAATCTTGGCACCCTCGGCCCAAGTCCAGGCCTCCAGTGGCTCACAGACAGGGAGGTCGGAGTTCAGGCAGCTACCAATCTGGACCCTCTTCCTCCAAGCCTTCCCAGTGACGGGATAGGGGCTGCCAACCCTATTCCCATCATGCCAGCTCTGGATCCTCCTGTTGTCATGCTTGGGTCATGCCCCATTGTCCCACATATACCTCACATACACCTTACACTGTATTCCTGGTCTATTGTACTGTAATACTGCTATTTTGCACTATGCTAATATTGCCATGCATGATTTATTATACCTCACTATAATACATTTATCTAGATTATGTTTGTCTTTTATAGATATTCTATATATAATCTACCTAATCACTGATAAGATGACTCAGAGGGATCATCAGTGATTATTGTATACTTATATTCTCATATAATTATATGTAGTGTGCTTTACACTCAGATATGCCATGTAATGGGCCTGTCAGCAGTTCTCTTTGTCTCTAAGCAAGCTGACAGAGACACACAAACATAGAAACATAGAATTTGACAGCAAATAAGGACCGCTTGGCCCACCCAGTCTGCCCATTTCCCTACCTGATGGATAAGCTTCAGATTCTAGTTAACCAACAGTTTACTTCCTCCTGCCCCCCACTATAATTGCCTTATGTCTGTCCCATGCATTCTTGAATTCTTCCACTGTTCCTGACTCCACAACCTCCTCAGGAAGGCTGTTCCATGCATCCACAACTCTCTCTGTGAATAAATACTTTCTAACATTACCTCTGAGCCATCCCCCCTCTATCTTCAAATTGTGCCGCCTTGTTCTTGCACATCTCTTCTTCTGAAAGATACTACCCTCTCGCACCTTGTTAATTCCCTTGAGATACTTGAAAATTTCTATCATGTTCCCCTCTTCCTCCTTTCCTCAAGGGTATACATATTAAGCTGCTTTAGTCTTTCCTCATGTGTCTTCTGGTGCATACCTTGCACCATTTTGATTGCCCTCCTCTGAACAGCCTCCACTCTGTCTATGTCTTTGCAGAGATGGGGTCTCCAGAATTGTACGCAGTACTCCAGATGGGGTCTCGCTAACTGTCTGTAGAGAGGGATAACAACTTCCTGTTTTCTACTGTTGATGCCTCTCCCTGTGCATCCCAGTATCCCCCCAGCCCTCCTTTCTGCCTTCTCACATTGCTGGCCCACCTTTAGGTCATCTGATATGACTACCCCCAGGTCCTTTTCCATTTTTGTTGTTGTCAGTATCTCACCCCCCCCCATTGTGTACTCTTCCCCTGGGTTTTTGTTTCCCAGATGCATTACCTCGCACTTCTTTGCATTGAATCTGAGCTGCCACGTATTTGACCATTCCTCCAACCTTGCCAAGTCCCTTTTCATTCTTTTCACCCAACCTTGTGTATCAACCCTGTTGCAGATCTTTGTGTCATCTGCAAAGAGGCATACCTTTCCTTCCAGGTGCTCTCCAATGTCACTTATAAAGATATTAAAGAGGACCAGTCCCAGTACCGAACCCTGCGGTACCCCACTAGTTACCCTCCTTTCTTCACTGTGGACTCCGTTTACTATTACCTTTTTCGTCCTGTTGTCCAGCCAGTTTTTTATCTAGGCTACCACCTTGGGACCCACTACAAGGCTGGCTAACTTGTATATTAATCTTTTGTGTGAGACTGTGTCGAATGCCTTGCTAAAATCTAGGTAGGCCATGTACACAGCCCTTCCTTGGTCTACTACTTTGGTCATCCAGTCAAAGAAATCTATTAGGTTCGTCTGACATGACCTTCCTGCTGTGAAACCATGCTGGCTTGGATCCTGTGCCCAACTGGCCTCTAGGTACTCAACAATTCTTTCCTTCAGAAGTGATTCCATCATTTTCCCTACCATTGACGTCAAACTAACTGGTCTGTAGTTTCCTGCCTCTGCCCTTCTCACACTTTTGTGAAGTGGAATCACATTTGCCCTCAGGCACCACTCCATCCTCCCATGATTTGTTAAAGAGAGTAGTCAGTGGTGTTACTAGTTCTACCCTTAGTTCTTTTAGTATTCTTGGGTGAATCCCATCAGGCCCCATTGCTTTGTCCACCCTCAGTTTCAAGAGTTCTTTCAAAACTCTTTCATCTGTGAATGAACTGGTATCGACCTCCCTATTCAGAGTTTCTTCCTTGTTTGGTTTAGGCACCTCCCCCTCCTCATCTGTTGTGAACACTGAGCAGAAATATTCATTCAGTATCCCTGCTTTTTCACTGTCACCCTCTGCCCACATTCCTTCCCCTTTATTAAGTCTCAGTATCCGTCCCTTGGTCTTTCTTCACTTCCTAATGTACTTATAACAAGTTTTATCCCCCTTCTTAACAGAGTTGGCTATCTTTTCCTCAGTTTGTGCCTTTGCTATTCTGATTGCGTTCCCTGCCTCATTCTGCTTTAACTGATAAAGTTCTCTGTCCTGCTCCTTCTGTGTTTTCTTATATTTCCTGAATGCTATCCTTTTCTCCTTAACCGTCCCTGCCACCTCTTTTGAGAACCATAGTAGTTTTTCCTTCATTTTGTTTTATTGATTTGCTTCACACAAGGTTTGTTGCCTCTCAGATGGCTGTTTTGATTATTCCCCATTGTTCCTCCACCCCTCCTTCTTGCCCATTTGCTAGTGCTTTTCTAAGGCACTCTCTCATTTTCCCAAAGTCAGCCTTCCTAAAGTCCAATACTCTTGTTTTTGTTTGGCTTGACTCTATGGCTGTGTTTATTGTGAACCACACTGTTTGATGGTCACTTGTTCCCAGATGGCTACTTACTTGTAAATCTGAGATCCTTTTTCCTTCCCCATTTGAGAGTACCAGACAGAAGGCCTTTGTTATGTCTTACGTTTTATATTGTACATACATAAGAAATATGCATGTAGTTTGAACTGTCAGCATTTCTTTTGTCTAAGCTATAATGTTAATGGAAGCATATTCTGTCTCATATGTTACTCATTAGTAATTCTGTCTCCTAAGTCATTATCCAATAGAGAATGACTTAGAACCAATACATATTGTTTCTCATATCTGTACCTATGTTGTAATCTCTGTTGCTATGCTGTTATCTGTAGTATTTAGCAGTCTGCAGCCCACTGTAGCCTTTCTAGGCATTAGAAACAACACCTCTAGAAGGGCAGAGAGCTGGAGCATGGGGAAAGATAGAACAAGATCTTAGAGAACCTAAGATCTACAATTCTGGAAATTATGTACATTCTTCAGGAATGGTGAGAAACCCATCTCCCTTGTGATTTTCTCTGTCACATGCTTAGCGTAAGTAGCATAATAAACTTTATTAGTACTCCTTGCTTGTTTACGAATGTTTCTTGGCAGACTCCGAGACACAAGAATCTGTATTATTATTATTTTTATTGTTTACCCTACACATCAAGAGTGTTTAGACAACACCGTGGGGGCCAGCTCAGCCACTTTCTTTCCTCTTGGTCCACTATTACCACAGACAGGTGGGTCTTAGAAGTGGTTGGCTAGGGTCTGCCTCTAGAATTCGAGCAGTACCCTCCCTGCCAAGCCTGCTCCCCATGGGAGGAGAGAGTATCAGCCCACACTCGGACGGCTCTGAAAGACGACATAGCCCAACTCCTCCTGAAAGAGGCAGTAGTTCGAGTGGCAGATCCTCCAGTCAACCCAGGGTTCATCTCCAGGTACTTCCTGGTCCCAAAGTGGATAGGGGTCTGACGCCCCATTCTAGATCTGCATGAACCGAATCAGTATCTCAGGTCACGCACCTTCAGGATGGTAACTCTACCTCATATCATATCATCCCTGGAGCAAAACATGTGGTTCTGCTCACTGCATCTTCATGATGCATTCTTTTATGTCCCAATCTATCCGTCCCACCAGCAGTTCCTCCACTTCAGAGCAGAGGGAACCCTATATGAGTTCTGAGCCATGCCATTCGGCCTGTCATTGGCCCCACAGGTCTTCACCAAATGCATTGCAGTAGTGGCAGTCCACCTCAGGCGTCATGGAGTCAGAGTGTACCCGTACCTCGATGATTGGCTCTTAGCAGATTCCACCCAGCAAGAGGTGGTGAGGTCCAGGGACCTGGCCATCGAGACCTGCTCTCAACTTGGCCTCCTGATCAACGAGACCAAGTCGGAGCTCATGCCATCTCACGTGATATGCTTCATCTGGGCAGAGCTCGACTCTTGCAGAGCTAGAGCATGGCTCCTGGCAGACAGGGCAGAGGTTCTCTCCTCCTTTGCCCAATCCTTTCTGGTTGGGCACTTGCACCCTGCCCGGGACTTTCTGCACCTTCTGGGTTAGATGGCGGCGTGCACCACCATGGTCCGTTGACCTGGTGGCATATGCGCCCCCTTCAGTGGGAGCTGGCCGCCCAGTGGACTCAGTGCCTAGGTCATTTTGACCAGCTGATCACTGTGACCCAGATGATGTGGGACACTCTCCAGTGGTGGACCATCCTAGATCATCTGTGGGAATGGATCACGTTTGTCCGCCCCGAGCCGATGGTCCTCCTCACGACCGATGCCTCTCTCACAGCTGGGAAGCCCACATGGGGAACCACAGAGTCCATGGGTTCTGGACCCCCTGAGGAATCCTGATACCATATCAACCTGTTGGAGTTCAGAGCAGTCAGACTGGCATTGTCGCATACATCAACAACCGAGTCCAGCGGACAATACCACGACCATGTACTACCTCCATATAACGGGGTGGTACGCACTCCCGGCTGCTTTGCAGGGAAGCGCTCCACAGTTGTACACTCGTGAGCTGACTGGAGGTGGATCTCCTAGCTATCCATGTGGCAGGAGCCTCGAATCAACTGGCGGATACTCTCAGCCGTGTAGGCGAGGCATCCCACGAGTGGTCTCTCCAAACAGCCTGTTCTCCCACTGGGGCAAACCGATGGCAGACCTGTTTGACTCCGGGGAAAACACCAAGCTGAGGTTGTTTCATGCCCACCCCCTCAGCGGGGATCACTACAGGGGGATGCCTTCTCAAGGCCATGGACCCCAGACCTCTTCTATGCCTTCCCTCCATTTCCCTTGATCCACAGGGTGCTCCTCAAGGTGAGGTGGGACAAGGCACAGGAGATTCTGGTAGTCCCAGATTGGCCCCGCCAGTTCTGGTATCCAGATCTCCTCAGCCTCAGCAACAGGCTTCTGAGGCGTCTTCTAGCACGCCCAGACTTGATATCAGTCAATCAGGGGAAGGTATTCCATCCAGACCTTCAATCCCTGCACCTGACAGCCTGGTTCCTGAGCAGCTAGAGTTCCAGGCTTTGAATCTCTCTGAGGATGTACTCGCAGTAGTGGAAGCATCCAGAAAGGAATCGACCAGGAGGTGCTACGCTTTCAAATGGAAAAGGGATTCCATTTGGTGCCAGGGCAAGGGTCTGGACCCTCTGTCCTCTCCTGTGGCTAGCATTTTAGACTACCTTTGGTCTCTGTCCAAAGGGGGTCTACAGTCTTCGACCCTTAAGGTGCACCTGGCAGCCATCTCTGCTTACCAGGCATGGATCAGTCAGCAGACAGTGGCAAAGGAGAAGGTGGTCTGGCAGTTTTTCAAGGGTCTAGATCACATATCCCATCCGGTGCATGAAACTCCACCTCCGTGGGATTTACTGCTGGTTTTGGCTAAACTCATGGGCAACCCATTCAAACCAATGCACGAGTGTGAGCTATCGCACTTGTCATAGAAGATGGCCTTCCTGGTGGCTATCACGTCAGCCAGAAGGACTGGGGAGCTCCAGGCACTTTCAGTGGAGTCTCCTTATCTGGTCTTCCACAGGGACAAGGTTGCCCTGCACCCCCACCCGAAATTCCTCCCGAAGGTGGTGTCAGAGTTTCATCTTAATCAGGTTTTGACTCTGCCTGTGTTCTACCCGAACTACACCTCGGATGCCAAGTACAGGCTCCATACCTTGGACCTGAGACAAACTCTCTCCTATTATAAGGAGAGGGCAGCGGAAATTCGAGGAGAGGTTCACCAGCAGTTTGTCACCTACACTGAAGCTGCACCTGGCAGACCTGCAGCAAAGCAGATGATTGGCAGATGGATTACATCTTGCATTGATCTCTGCTATAGGTTAGCGGGTAGGGAACCTCCCGTAGGCTAAGACTAACATACTAATACAAATGCCAGCAGAATAGGCCTAACGGTCTTCCGAAATTGATCATTTGGTCAGCTCCCCATCTGGTGCTGACCTTGTTGTCCCCCTCACCTTCTGGCTTCTCCTTCCCAGTTCCGGATATTCTTGCTGCATTGGATTTTGCTTCCTGAACCTTCCCTGTACCTGTCCCACCCCTCTTGAACCCCTCCACTGTCTTTGCCTCCACCAGCCCCTAGGTAGTGCATTCCATGGCTCCACCACCCTCTCAATGAAGTAGCACCTCCTCCTTTCTCCCTGAATCTTCCCTCCAGCTTCCACCCATGCCCTCTAGTGGCCCTTCCTCCTTCCTTCACACCCTGACTGTTCCTCCCTTATTTACCCTCTTCATGTACCTGAAGACCCTATCATGTCCCCCGTCCTTCTCTCTTCCAATGTGTACATATTTAGCTTTCGAGCCTCTCCTCATAGGTCCCATCCCAAGCCCCAAATCATTTTGGTTGCCTCCTCTGACCCTCTCCAGGAGGTTAATGTCCCTCTTAAGTGTGGCCTCCAAAACTGCACGCAGTACTCCAGGTGCGGCCTCACCAAACAGTTATACAGAGGGAGTATCACTTCTCCTTCTGAGGTGATCCCCCTAGCGATGCATCCTAGCATCCTGTTGGCCTTGGCTGCTGCCCCCTACAAGTCTCAGAGTTGTTCATCTTGACATCCACCACCACCCCCAGGTCCCTCTCAGCCATTGAGACTTGTAGTATTCCACCCCCCAGGGTGTACACTTGGCCTGGGTTTCTGGCCCCCAGGTGGAGTACCTTGCATTTCCCTGCATTGAACCTCAGCTTCCACTTTCTAGACCATCTTTCCAGAGCCTCCAGGTCCCCCTGCAGGCCACCCTCCCTCCTCCCCATCCACCACGCCTCTGTTTCGAGTCATCTGCAAAGAGACTCATCTCACTCCTGATTCCTGTCCTTATGTCAGATACGTAGGCATTGAACAGAAGGGGCCCAAGGACTGATCCCTGTGGGACCCACCATGACCCTCCTTGGAGATTATCCCACCAACTCCGGTCCTGGAGCCAATTGCTATCCATCTGATCATCTGGTTTCCCACCCCATTTCTCCTAGCTTATCCAACAGGCCCACGTGAGGAACAGAGTCAAATGCCTTGCTGAAGTCTAGAAAGAGGACATCCACTGGTCTACCCAGGTCCAAGGCACTTGTCACCCAGTCATAGAACTCTACCAGGTTTGTCTGACATGATTTCCCCGGGATGAATCCATGCTGTCTATCGTCCAGGCACCCTGACTTATCCAGGTCCCCCCAGCCTCTCCTTGACAATGCCCTCCATCACCTTGCCCACCACCGATGTCAGGCTGACAGGCCTGTAGTTCCCTGCCAGCTCCCTTGATCTCCCCTTGTGGATAGGCACTACATGCGCCACCTTCCAGTCTTGGGGCACCCACCCTGTCCTCAGAGAGATGGTGAAAAGTTCTGCCAGGGGTTTCGCCAGGACATCTGCAAGTTCCTTCAGCACTCTAGGATGTAATTTATCTGGCCCCGGTGCTTTCTCCGTCTTAAGGGAGCTGAGGGCTTTCCTCACTCTCTCTGCTGTGATTTCCACTTCTGGTACCTCTTCTCCTGCTTAGCCCTCCCCACCTGCCAGTGATGCCCCCTCCCCAGACCTGCCGACCGGTAAGGGTCCCCCCCTCCTCATTATCTCTGTCTCCTCCCATGTATGATGCAGCATCCCCATTTTCCCTGGTGAAAACTGAGGTGAAGTACTCATTTAGTACCTCAGCCTGCTCCCCTGGGTCTTGTGCCCATCTCTCCCCTGATTTAATCCTGCTAATCTGCCCCTTCACCCTTCATCTTTCCCCAATGTATCTAAAGAACCCCTTTTTCCTCTCCTAATTTACCTGGCCAGGTTCTGCTCCTTCCTTGTCTTAGCCGCCCTCACCACTCTAGTGGCCCTTCTAGCCATCAGCTCGTACTCCCCTCGATCCCTTTCACTCCTTGAGCACTTGAATTTCTTATAGGCGTTGCTTTTCCCCTGCACTACCTCCTGGACCTCCCTGGTCCACCAACAGGTTTTGGGCCTCACCGATTTTGCTCTTACTCTTGCACAGGTGCTGGTAGCATCCTGCACCCTCTCCTGATGATTTCCGCCTACTATCAGCGCCCATGTCTGACCCAATCCCATCCAAATGCTCCTTAAGGATCCTTCCCATTTCCTTAAAATCCACCCCCTGAAGTCGGTTACTTCCGCCTTTGTGCAGCCTTCTACCCCTCCTAGGTCCAGGCAGAACCAGACCGTGGCATGGTCACTCCCCGCCAATGGGTCCCTTACCTCCAGGCCCCAATCTGGTCACTGTCTGCCAGGACCACATCCAGTACTGTGCTCTCCCTGGTCGGTTCCCTCACCTGCTGAGTTAGGAACGTGTCTTGAAAGACATCCAACAACCTCTGTTCCCTGGTCACAGAGGATGTCATAGTCTCCCAGCTCATTCCACCCATCATACCGCTGCTTCAGTGGCTGCTTCCAGGGACATCCCTATCCAGGAAATCTTCCGGGCTGCTACCTGGAAGACAGCAAACACCTTCATCAACCATTATCGCATCGACCTTGAGTCATGCCAGGATGCTGGTTTTGGGGCCTCAGTTCTCCAGTCTCTGTTCCCTAAATAGGGGGTGTGCAGCTTGCCTCCCTCCTCCTGGAGAACTGCTAGGAGTCTGCCAAGACGTGTGAATGAACAACATATCCACTTCCCTAGAAAAACAGGTTACTCACCTTTAACAGTAGTTCTAGGAGTGGTATATGTTCATCCACACTGATCCACCTGACCTCCCCAGCTGTGACTTACACACCTGGCTTCCAGTGGGCTAAGATCTGGCATCATGGGGTGGAGCCAAGGGTTATACCACCTGGGTAGGTGGGAGAGGTCAGCTTGAAGACCTTCCAGCAAGTTTTAGAAGAGAATGAGACATGCAAAGAAGTGTGGATGAACATGTACCACTCCTAGAACTACTGTTACAGGTGAGTAACCTGTTTTTCATAGGTGCTGAAGAAGAAAAAAAAAATAGTGTGAAAACTACAATGTTTTAAAGAACTAGTGTCCCATTCCTAGTAAGCTGTTATGTACCTACATGAAGAAGAAGGGAGGATGATGTACAATAAAAATATAACTTGAAAGCCATACATAATAAAAAATAAACTATTATTTGCCACTATAGAGTAGTTATGGATAGTCGTGCCACTAGAACTGAGTGTTGTTGGACCTAGCATCTCTTGTGTGGTCCAAGTATTAGTGCTCTTCTTGCATCCAGTGAGTGCAGTTTTGCTCACCTGCACTGGAATGCTTAGGAAAACATAGTGGAACAGTGACTGACTAGTTCAAGTGAAAACTCTGACACCTCCTAAGGAAGAAACTATAGGTAGTTCTGAGAACAACCATGTCCCAGTGAAAGATTACGTATCAAGCACACAGACCAAAGAAAACACGCCACAATTAGACGCAGTTTAGGAGCAAGGAACCGCAGCACTATTACCCCAGTGCTTCGTGTCCTCTCTGGGACACTTCATCTAGAGTTTTTCATTTGTTTTCCACATTTTTTTATTTTTATGTCACTGAATTTTCCTTGCTGGGTTCTATCCATGAATAAGGAAATGAAATTTCACAAAGTGTTGTGTTCCTATACTGAACTTTTGGTATTTGAAAAAGAGAAAGAGAAAGATATAGAAACATAGAAACATAGAATTTGACGGCAGATAAGGACCGCTTGGCCCACCCAGTCTGCCTACTGGATAAGCTGCAGATCCTAGTTAACCAGCAGCCTACTTCTTCCTACCCCAATCCCCTAGAATTGCCTTATGACTGTCCCATGCATGCTTGAATTCCGCCACTGTGTTTGACTCCACGACCTCCTCCGGAAGGCCGTTCCATGCATCCACAACCTCTCTGTGAAAAAATACTTCTTAAATTACCTCTGAGCCACCCCCATCTTCAAATCCAGCCCTTGTTCTTAACACCTATTTTTGAAAGATGCTACCCTCTTGACTTTGTTGATTCCTTGAGGTACTTGAAAGTTTCTATCATGTCCCCCTCTCCCTCCTTTCTCGAGGCTATATATTAAGCTCCTTTAGTCTCTCTTCATATGTCTTCCGGTGCAGACCCTGCACCATTTTAGTTACCCTCCTCTGGACAGCTTCCATCCTGTCTATGTCTTTGCAAGACTGGGTCTCAGAACTGCCGCAGTACTCCAGATGGGGTCTGACCAGCTGTCTGTACAGAGGGATAATAACTTCCTGTTTTCTACTGGTGATGCCTCTTCCTATGCATCCCAATATCCCCAGCCTCATTGCTGCCCTCTCACATTGCTTGCCCACCTTTAGGTCATCTGATATGACTACCCCCAGGTCCCTTTCCATTTTGTTGTTGTTAGTATCTCACCCCATTGTGTACTCTTCCCTGGGTTTTTTTTCTCAGGTGCATTACCTTGCACTCTTAGCATTGAATCTAAGCTATACATTTGACCATTCCTCTAACCTTGCCAAGTCCTTTCATCCTTTCCACCCCACCTTGTGCATCAACTCTGTTGCAGATCTTTGTGTCATCTGCAAAGAGACATACTTTTCCTTCCAGTCCCACTGCAATGTCGCTTATAAAGACATTGAAGAGGACTGGTCCTAATACTGAACCCCAAGTATACCCTCATCACTAGTAACCCCCTTCATCAGAGTGGACTCCATTTACTATTACTCTGTGTCCTATTTTCCAGCCAATTTTTTACCCAGGCTGTCATCTTGGGACCCACTCCCAGGCTAGCTAACTTGTATATTAATGTACGTGGGACTGTGTCAAATGCCTTGCTAAAGTCTAGGTAGGCAATGTCCACAGCCCCTCCCTGATCTACTACTTTGGTCACCCAGTCAAAGAAATCTATCAGATTTGTCTGGCATGACCTTCCTGCTGTGAATCCATGCTGCCTTGGGTCCTGTGCCCTCTGGCCTCTAGATACTCAACAATTCTTTCCTTCAGAAGTGATTCCATCATTTTCCTACCACTGAGGTTAAAACTAACAGGTCTGTAGTTTCCTGCTTCTGCCTTGCTCCCACTTTTGTGAAGGGAATCACATCTGCCCTCCTCCAGTCCTCGGTACCACCCATCCTCCCATGATTTGTTAAACAGGGTAGTCAGTGGTGTCACTAATTCTACCCTAGTTCTTTTAGAATTCTGGGATGAATCCCATCAGGCCCCATTGCTTTCTCCACCTTCAGTTTTAAGAGTTCTTTAGAACCTTCTTCTGTAAATGGCTGGTATCAACTTCTGTATCCAGAGTGTTTCTACTGTTTGTTTTAGGTACCTTCTTCCTTTGTAAATACTGAGCAAAAATATTTGTTTAGTATCTCTGCCTTTTCACAGTCTCCTCTGCCCACCCTCCCCCTTTATTAAGCCTCACTATCCCTCCCTTGGTCTTCCTTCGCTCCCTGATGTACCTATAAAAGGTTTTATCCTCCTTCTTAACTGAGTTGGCTATCTTTTCCTCGGTTTGGGCCTTTGCTGTTCTGACTGCCTTCCCAGCTTCCTTTTGCTTTAACTGATACAGTTCTCTGTCCTGCTCCTTCTGTGATTTCTTGTACTTCCTGAAAGCTTTCTTTTTCTCTTGAACCTTCACTGCCACTTCCTTTGAGAACCATAGTGGTTTCTTACATCGTTTAGTTTTGTTTATTTGCTTCACACAAAGGCTTGTTGCCTCTGTGATGGCAGTTTTTATTATTCCCCATTGTTCTTCCACCCCTCCTTCCTGCCCATTTGCTAGTGCATTCCTTAGGCACTTACCCATTTTGGCAAAGTCAGCCCTCCTAAAGTCCAATACCTTTGCCTTTGTATGGCTTGGCTCTATTGTTGTGTTTAGTCAGAACCATACTGTTCGATGGTCGCTAGTTCCCAGATGGCTACCCACTTCTACATCTGTGATCCTCTCTTCATCTCCATTTGAGAGAACCAGGTCTAAGATTGCTCCCTCTCAGTGGGCTC
The DNA here is from genome assembly GCA_016271365.2 of Neoceratodus forsteri. NCBI lineage: Eukaryota > Metazoa > Chordata > Ceratodontiformes > Ceratodontidae > Neoceratodus > Neoceratodus forsteri. The sequence continues at coordinate 588,775,449 of CM057459.1, forward strand.
CGATACTAGTTGTCTAAGGCATGCCCCTGTAGGGCATCTAGAATAACCCACTCTTCGAAGTGGCTGTGGCAACTGCACTCCAGTTAACATCTGGCATATTCAGATCACCCATCAGCAATATCTCCCTTTTTGCCATACTAAGTATATTTCATCATTTCCTTGTCCATTTCCTCCCCCTGAGAAGGGTGTCTGTATACAACCCCTGTGCGGATTGTGGTGCCATTGCCGGTCTCCAAATTTACCCACAGTGCTTCTTCTCCTCCCTGTTTTCTCTTTTGTTCTGTTACTTTGATTCCTTCCCTTATGTAAAGAGCTACTCCTCCTCCTCTTTTACCCTCTCTGTCTCTCCTGTAGATAGTGTATCCTGGTATGTTTATGTCCCAGTCATGGTTTTGTGCGAACCATGTTTCTGTGACTGCCACGATATCCAGATGTTCCTCCTCCATCAAGGTCACTAATTCAGGAAGCTTGTTACTCAGACTACATGTATTGGTACTCATTGCTTTCCATTTTTTTATGGCTTTACTTTCTGTTGCAGCATCCCCCACTGACCTTTCTCCCTCGGTCTTTTTCCCATTTAGTACCCTGTTTTGTAGGGAGAGGCTGGGATTTTTCCTGCTGCTTATCAGTGCCTCCCCCCTTGACTAGTTTAAAAGCTTGCCAATGAAGCATTTAAACCGATTGCTCAAAAGACTTGTTCCCTTCCTGGACAGATGCAGACCATCCTGCCAGTATAGGCTGGTGTCCCTCCAGGTGGAACCCCAGTCCCCAATGAAGCCAAACCCCTGTGCTCCACACCATTTTTGCAACCACTCATTAAACTGCATGGTGCAAAGTACCCTTGCCTCACTCATGCCATTTACAGGCAGCACCTCTGAGAAAGATACTGTGTGTGCTACTTGTCTTAGGCCCCTCCCCAGTTCTACAAAGTCCTTCTGCACTGCTCTAATCTCATGTTGAGCCAAGTCATTTGCCCCTAGGTGGACAATGGCATCCAGCTCAGACTCCCGTGCAGCTGTTCTCGTGATCTTGAGGATGCGCTTCCTGTCCGTATAAGCCATGGCACCAGGCAGGCACCTTACTTCAGTTTTCCTGCTCCCCCCAGTTCTATCCCCCTAATAATTGAGTCCCCCACCAGGAGCTGCATCCTTTCCTTGTGGCATCCTCTGCCTCCTTCCTGTGGGCCTCCCTTGTGACAGGTGTCCTCAGCCTCCTTAATCTCCTCCGTGGGTGCATCCATAGGGGAGCTGTGCTCCCCCAGAATGGTGTATGGATTGTGGAGTGGAACAACTGACTGGGTGTGCCTCTGTTCCACCCTCCTCACCCTCCCTGAGCCCACTGTGGTCCAACTGCTGTGCTTTCTTTGCAACCTCTGAGGTAGTGGTGGTGGCTCTGGTGCTCCCTGGATGGGGGGTTTCCCTTCCTACCATCCAGTCTGGCCTGGGGGAAGGTTCTCTTATTGCTGTCCATTGTGGCCTGAAGAAGGGCAACTTCCTCCCTCAGGGCAGAGAGTTGTCTTCAAATAGGGCAGCATCTCAGCCTCCAGAAAGACTCCCGGAAGACTGCTGCCCTACAGCCATTACATTGCACTACTCCCCACATGACTATGTACTTTTTTTTTTGTGTGTGTGTGTGTGATTCGTTTGTTATATAGAAATATATATATATTATACAATGTGTATGTGTATATTTTCAGTGCTGTGTGCTAGAGAGGATATGACATTGATATGCACCTTGCACTCTTGAGGAAATGATGTCAGAACCCCAGGTATAAAGGAACTATTTCCAGGGGTGGGTGGGTGAGGGTGGGAAGGGTTAGGCTAGCTGTCCCCTCACAAAACAATCAGCTAAGAGCTCTGACCCACCGCTGTGATGAGTGTCTTCCTGTCTGCAAGATACTATACACAACAATTTGACAGAGAAAATCCTCACTAATCAAACAGAGAAAATCCAGACATCCAAGTCAGACAGGTAAACCTCCCCAGCCCCAAAACAGCCTGGTGGTTTGTGCTCTGAAAGCAGTCAGACCCAAAATAAGTCAGCTGTGCTTTGAACTCTTCCTGCACTGAAAATCTTAAGAATTGTAACAAGACTATCTTTTCCTGTTAATTGTAAATTCCTTATTTCACCTTTCAGTTAGAAGCAGCCTCCACCTGCAGTATATCTGCTACAAACCAAAGACAATTGAAAGGTTCCCCTCCCTCTGTTGTGAGCACAACTCGCTTTCTTGCAAATCCTATGTTCAGAATTGCAGCTCCCAACAAGAGATAGTTTGACTAGGAACAATATTATATAAGGCATCTATTTCTGTTCTCTCTCTAATTCCAGAGGGACCCAGCTTTGTGATTTAGTAACCCCTCCTGTTTTTTTTTGTGAAATGTTCAGACTAGAATGTCTTGACCTTTTGCATAATTCTTGACCTCTCACTAGTATGTTGCTTAGCGTTCTGTTTTAAATTTATATTTCATTATGCATATTGTTTTTTAAGCACGTCACTTTATTAACTTTATAATGACATAAGGTGTATGGCATGATTCGTGTTTTTGTTTTTCAATGCTTGGTGTATGAATGAATTATTTAATATTAGTATGACTTTAAAATATTCATATAAATGAGCAACCCCAAGCATCAGAACCCTGCCTCCTGACGAAGTGTCCCGGAGAGGACACAAAGTGCTGGGGCAGTAGTGCTGTGGTTCCTTGCTCCTAAACTGCGTCTAATTGTGGCATGTTTTCTTTGGTCTGTGTGCTTGCTTTTTTGTGTTTTTCTTAGTTACCGTTTCAAGCTTAATCACCTGCTCATTCCGGTAAGCGCACTTGCCTGTGTTTGTCTGAAAGATTATGTAGCTTGGATCTGTACACAGGACTTGCAGTTGGCTAACTCTCCTAGCAGAAGTCATGGCAATTAGGAAAAACTGATTTCCAAGTTACATATTTAATTCAGCAGTAACTGTTGGCTAAAAATGAGCTTTCATCATCTGGGTAAGGCATACATTTAGTTCCTAGGGAGGGACTGGATCCCTCACAGGAGGGTATTAATGGCAGAAGCCTTTGAAGGACTGTTGAAAAAAAGTTGTGAGGCTAAAGATTTAGGCTTGCCAACTGCTGTATGAGACTGCTGTCAGGTGTGCTTTCAGGGTAGGAGACCTGAGGCCCAGTGACTATAAGTGCACTAGATGGTCCAAAACTATAGGAAGTCCTGCCTGTATGAAGATTATTTTTCTGGTGGCACACCATCATGATAAACGTGTCCATTCTGAGGTATATGTAAACCTTGTTGATGGTTTTCTGGACACCTTTCAACACCTTCATTAAATCTTCTGCTGACTTGCGACTAGAGATTTCTAGCTGTTCAAGAACCATGACCTCAGCAGTAGGATCCTGAGGTCCAGGAATGTTATCTTGCCCTGGCTGAGAGACAGCATACTGGGTCTCTGTGGCAGATTGATTGTATTCCTGTTATACAGGGGCAGTGGCATGGAGTACCAGGCCTGCTTGTCCCTGTCCAAGACTACCAATATCATGTTGCAGGCTCCTTCCTAGTTTTATGACCACTCTCGGTATGTGTGGAAATGGTGGAAAGGCATATAGAAATTCCCTTATCTTGTCCAGTGTTAGAATGTCTTCTTGTACTGTGCCTGATACTGGAGGTCTGTAGCAAAACTGGGGAAGCTGGTAATTCTCCCATAGAGTGAACAGATCTATTTGTGACGTACCCCCATCATCTGAACACTGATGTCAGAATTTGTTGATTCAGTGTCCTCACTTGATTTCCCTGCTTAAGGAGTCTGCCAGTACATTGTCTTTCCTTGGAAGATGTACTGCAGATAGTTACACATCTAGTGAATAAGTTATATTCCAGATCATCATAGCTTCTGTGTATAGTTTTGAGAATCTGGTTCCCCCTTGTTTCTTTATGTAATACATTGTTGTGGTATTGTGTGTGTTCTGATCTGGACAGACTGAGCTTGTATTCTGGGAGGAAAAGCTTGCATGGCCAGGAATACTGCCCTGAATCCTCGCAGATTGATGTTTCCTGGTTTCCTGTGGACTCCAGATGTCACTTACTGTAAAAATCTTCTAGGTGGGTACTTCGTCCTAGAAGTGAAGCTTCTGTTGTGATTACACTTGTTAGTGAATGCTGGAGGAAGAAAATACTCTCACTGAGGTTGCTTTCCTGCTTTTACCGCTGACATGCCTGTAAAAAAATGCTGTTACTGATACCAGCTTTGAAACCGAGTCCACATTTATGATCAGTGATCTCTGAAATAATACTGAATATCTGTCATTTATAATCTGGTCCCTGGTACCACTGATGTAGTGGAAGACACGTGGCCTAGAAGCTGCATAAAATCCCTTGCAGACCTTGGCTGGCCTAGGGTAAAAAAACTCTACAGTGGCAATCAGGCTTGATACTCTTGTATGTGGAAGTTGTGCTAGCCCTTGCAGGGTGTCCAGCTCTCCACCTAAGAAGTCTAATACCTGTGCAGTCACTGACTGTGGCTTCTGTAGGTTTATCAGGAAGCCCTAAACTTGCCAAGTACTCTTTACATTTTGTATGGAGCAGACTGTTTCATGTTTTTTCCCCTGACCAGTCATTCAGGAAGGGGGGGTAAAACCACCACACCGTGCCTTCTCAAAAGTGCTGCCACAGCAGCTAGGCACTTTGTGAACATGTTTAGTGTTGAGGTGAGGTCTAAGGGCATGGCTATAAACTGAAATGAGCAGTTCCCTAGTCTGAACCTGATGCAATTTCTTTCAGATGTCCTGACTGGAATATGGGAATAGGTATCAGTTAGATCCAATGACCCCAGTTCAGAAATCTTAAATCTAAAAATGGGTTGGCACTCCTTATTTTTCTTGTGGGTTAAGAAAATACATGGAAAACAAGCCTTTGCTCCATTGTAAGAGGCAATTTTCCCACAACTTTTGCTGACAGCATTTTTCTTGCCTCTAGCCCCAGTAGTATTCTCTCTGTTGTAGTATGGATTGATAATACTGTTGCTTTCTGCAGTTTTGGAAATCTTTTGAACTGCAGGAATAGTCCCTGACTCACTACGTAGAGGACCCACTTTTCTGTGCTAATCTCTACCATTCCTGGAAGTAGAGGACCAGCCTTATCCCCACTGGCAATGGTTGGGCGACCAGGTCAGAATTGTCAGGGGTTCTGTTTAAGTTGTCACTAGGGGCTGGTGTTATAGCAGCACACTGAAAGTCCCTATTTGCCTCTGTCCCTGGAGCATCTTCTTGAGATTAGTACTTCTAAGGGGCATAAAGCCTAGGGTAGTAACCCTCTACGTTTGCCTCCCATTCCATATGGTCTATAGGACATGGAGATCTTTTTTCAGTATTATTCTTTTAAGTGTATTTTTTTTTGAACTTTTTGTTTATTGATTTTCTGAGCTTGCAGAGATTACTGTAATAAAACAGGATATGAGGTACGCAGATCTCCATGCCTCATTTACAGTCCAATTACATATACATATTCCTTCATACATATGTTACATATATGGCATAAAGATACTGCTTCACTATTATTATGTAGAATTATAAAAAGGCTCTCAGAAATGCTGCAATCTGGTTGGCTGTTAGGATTCCAACAGCCTTACATTAATCCATGTTATACTGTCATGTACAGCAGCCTGATCACCATGGCATATGGATTCTTCCTGTCAGCATTCCATCCTCTAGCACTGCTGAATGTGTGGAATGATGCATTCTGATTTTGAACCAGCATTCTTAAACTGCTGGTGGAAGAACTATTTTATTAAAAGTCTCCCTCTAAATGAGGAAAACATTCATAAAGGATACTTTTAACACTTTTCTTTTGGAAAACATTTTTATAATAGCAATAAGGCACACCCAGGAGTTAGATTAACAGTCAGTTAATCACCCCTGGGGCAATATGGCACTCGGCTGCACCTTGTGCCACATTATACCCTAGGGGGTGATTAACAGACTGTCAATCTAACCCCTGGTCATACCTTATTGCTTAATTATACAATGGCAAGAAAGAATCCTGGCTTCTGATTGGTCAGTTGGCTGTCACAGCAGGGATGTTATCCTGGCATAACATCCCTGCTGATTGTTTGTAGGATATGACGCATGACCTCTTTTATCTCTTAAGAAACAAAAATATTTTTACACACTAACAAAAACATTCTTTAAAATTATTTATTAACTATAAAACAATAAGCCATTGTATAATAGGAATAATGCCCTCCAGGGTGGGTGTTATGCTGGGATAACATCCCTTCTCGGGTGTTGGACACCCTCGCCGGTGGCCTTGGGCCCAACCACCCGAGGTGGGATGTTATCCCAGCATAACACCCACCCAGTCAGGCATTATTCCTTTAGTAAATTTAATCAGATTAAACTGTAGGTCAGTGTTACTCTCACCAATATCTATAACTCCTATCATATTACACACCAGTTTATCCAGTCTCTAGTAGAATTAAACTTCAGTGGGAGAGCTGATAAACCAGGAATACATGGGCAGGATTAGGTCTTAAATAGTCTGGGCTCAATTAAGTTATATAATAAAACCCACATATCAGGTATGGCCAAAACCTCCCCTGTGGGTTATCAGAATCCCTTGAAGAACTGCTGTTAAAGCTGATGGAACTGAGCAGTGTAAATACACTTACAATTTTCCTCATGTGTCCTGAGCCATATAAACCATCAATGTGGAGTAACTTTAATAAGAGCAGTACATGGTTAACTTAGGCTTAAACATACTCAGGAATTTATATTGGTATTCATGCATACCTTAAAAAAAGGCTTTTAGTAGCAAGAAAATATAACTCTTTCAGTGAAAAACTCACCAGACCAGCCCGGAAAGGAGAATTTTACAGTGTCCCATCTCTAATTTGGAACCCTAGCCACCTCGCTATGGAGTAAACAAAATTACTACCGGGAAATAAGTGTTCCAACAAAAGTGAACAAAGACAGTTCAACCTGCTTCATCTTCAGAGAAGACATCTTCTACAGGGTGCAATTTTGCCAGCAACTTCTCCGCAAAATCCGCTGCTTGCTTAGGGTCCACAAAAATATATGTTTTAGCTTTGTGCAGAATTTGTAGCCTTGCAGGAAATGTAAGTTGTGCTTGAATACCATCTTGAACTTTTCCTTTTTTATGTGTTTGTTCAGCTATCTCAGGTCTAAAATGGGTTGCCACTTCCCAATTTTCTTGTGAGCCAGGAAGTATCTTAAATAAAGTATCTTTCCCCGTTGTGAGGAAGGTACTTTTTCCATTGCATTTACTTGCAGTAATTTTTTCACCTTTATTTCCAGCATGATTCTTTCTGCTAGATTTGGAAAGCCTTTGAGATTCTGCAGTCTCGGAAATTTTCTGGACTGCAGGGACAGACCCTAACTCACAATTTCCATAACCTACTTGTCTGTGGTTATTTTTGCCCATTCCTGAAAATATTGAGTCAGCCTTCCCCCCACTGGCAATGGATGGGCAACCTGCGTGGACTTGTCAGGTTTTGCTTAGCCTGAGCCTTGAGGATGCACGCCTGGTGCCCCTTCTACCCCTACCTCTGAAGAATCCCCTCTGTGGAGGGAAGTCATAGGTAATATAAGCATGGTATCCCTTACCTCTACCTTCCCTTCCAGAACATCTGTAGGAAGTGCTTTTTCCTTCTCAGTGTTGCTCTTGTAGGTGCTCTTGTGTTCACTCACCTTTTTCATGCAAGTCTCTGCAGGGTTTTAAATAATTGATTAGCAGGTTTTTTCCTGGGACAATACTAACTGTACAGAAAGTATTTATATAGGTTTTCTAGAAGTGTTATATTTGTTAAACACAATGAGGCAAGTGCTATTCATTTTTACAATGTTTTAGCACTTTTATGAGCAAAACGCTAATCAATTTTTAGAGTTAAATAAAACCCTGCTCTGTCTTTTCACCAAACAGTAAATTTCCCTCACAGGGAAAATCTAGTTCCTTTGTCTGAGTGTCCTGGGATAAGTTGGTAGTTCCAAGCCAGACAAAGCCTCTTAAGGACACTGCATGGGCCACGACCCTGGATGCAGTGTTGTTTGTAACAACAACCAGCTGGAACTGATACTTTGTGGCACCTATGGCTGAATTGTGTTGGCCAAGTGTGCTTCTTGCCTTAAAGGAGTAGTACACCCAGAATTTGCAAAAAATGAAAACTATATACATACCGTAATTCTTGATCTTCTCTTGTATCTTCACCATTCATTACTGCTGGGTGTAGCTGGAGGAGTGCACCCACTACAGGAGGTTTTTTTTTTTGAGGGAGGAGTTGGTGCTGATGGCACTGCCCACATGTCCGATGTGCTGCATGGAGCGTGAGGGTTGGCCGTTAGGCGCCACAGACTCCTCCTCTATCCCAGTTCTGTTTAGCCAGAGAGGATGAAAAACAGATTTAGAAAAGAGGGAAGCAAGAGAGCTGAGGGATAGAAAATGGAAAGGCTATAAACTGAAAAAGACATAAGCCGATTGGGGACAGAGAGAAGAGAACCCTACCCTAAGTGGCCATGGGGCTCTAATCCTTGGGTAGTCTCAAGAGAAGAGAAGAGAAGAGAAGAGAAGGCAAAGGATAGAAAGAAAGGGAAGAAAAGAGAAAGCTAGCGGGCAAAAGGGAGGAAAAGAGGATGAGGAGGGCTCTCCGCCACATTAATTTGGAAGACCACTGGCTTGAAAAGATTCAAAAACCCTGTGGAATGAAGACAAGGGAGCAAGGATCCCTTCACTGCAAGGATTAAAGGACCAAGGTCTGAAGGGGATTTAGCTGACCATGCAGCCATGGCGGAGGCCAATCTCTCTCCCCACCCATTACCCATTCCTGTGTTAAGCATGACGGAGTCTAGGCCTCACATACCATCCCCTGGAGAGAAGAGGGGCAGTCTTGCTCAGAAGAGGAGTGAGTCCAGGCTTGTAAGAAAGAATGTGAACAACCCAGCTAGAGTTTCCCATAGTGTATAAGGTGTAGTCTCCACTTCAGCAGAAGAGGCCCATGGGATATTTGAGCCATACAAGAAGGAGAAGAAGAAGAGGAAGCAGGGAGAAAAATCCCATGAAGTCTCCCCAGGAATGCACTGAAGTAGTTCAACAGCTAAGGGTAACCTAAGTCTGAGGTTACCCAAGCCAGAGGTGGACACCCCAGTGCATTATGAAGAGAATTCAAGGGAGTTCCCTCAGAGGTTAGGGTGAAAACCCTACTCACCGTCCTCTAGGTTGAATGCTCTGTGATTTTTAGAGAAGGAAACAGAGGGTTCTGAGGTACCAGGGGGACATCCCCAACTGGCCTCTAGGAGGGGGAGGATGAGCAGGGTGGAGGTGACACCCAAGAAATGAGGCCCATGATGGGGAGGTGGGAGGGAATCAGTAATGAATGGTGAAGATACAAGAGAAGCTCAAGAATTATGGTAGGTACATAATTTTCATATCTTCCCTTGTCAGTCTTCACCATTGATTATTGCTGGGTGAGTATCAAGCCCCCCAGAGGGGACCTGGCACAGCCCTGAGGGAACTGATCCCTCAGCCTCCTGTGGGTGAGGTGCAGGAGGGAGAAACCCTAAAGCCCTATTAGATCAGCAAGATCTAAGGCTGTTCAGGACAAGGAGGTGTCCCCCATGGCTGGGGGGACAGGAGGTGCCCCTGTAAGTCCTTCTTGCCCTGTGGGGAGAAAAGGCAGGTCCCCTGAAAGGTGGAGGAGGTCACCCTATGCCAGACAATGGGTGACAATCTGGATAGATGAAGCCATGCCATCCACCTAATGCAGATCGCTGTCCCCACAAGTCTGGATGCCACCTCATTGGTGTCATATGACGGCCTTGCTTGGTGCCTTGCAAGCTCCAGACCCAGTGCAGAGAGGGAAATGGCCTGCCTAGATTGCTTCGTATCAGGCAAAGGTGCCAGGACTTGTGCTAGTATTGACCACAGTTGCCTGTTATAGGCAGTGTGGTGAGCCTGATGAGATCCTATACACAGTAACACCTGAGCCAAAGAGAAAACTCTTCTTCTCCACCAGTTGAATTCTGTGGAATCTGGATCTGAGGGTTGGTCGTGCACCAGGAGCTGAAGCCCGGAAGGAGTGTCTAGGGATGTCAGCTCTGAAGACAGATGAGGTAGAGAACCCAGAGACTACTGAGTAGCACAATACCATCTCCTGCATTCCTCTGGGGCTGTGGAAGAGGTGGCTGGAGACTGCCAGGTGCAGATAGATGCTTCCTGGAAAGGGATAGGCCAGGAGGGCACCACCAGGTGGTGAACACTGAATTCACTCATGAATGAGTGCACCTGCTGCTCAGTATTGCTTCTCACTACATGAGAGATGCAGAGTTCCTGGACCAGCCTAGAAAGGAACCGCTGATATTCAATTAAATCAGCGTCAGAGGACAGGTGGATGGAGCGTTCCTATGAGGAGGAGGAAAAGGAGCTAAATGCTCAGGGTTCTCCTGTGGTGGGGGTTGGAAACAGGCAAAAGACCCACTTGTCCATGGCTCTCACATAGGTGGGGAAGGCCACTGCAGTGACCCTGAACATTTCCCAGGTTAAGGCACCAATGGGACCCACATGGCCAAGGAGAGGGGGAGGTGTCTGCAGAGGAATGGGAGATGGGCACTGAACAGATAGTTCCCAGCCTCTGCCAGGGCTCTGAGACCCAGGAACTGGTCCTGCCATATGGGGGGACCTGGGTGGTCAATCTGGGCAGAGAAGGCTGTAGCTGAGAAGACAAACCATGGGTGAGCCCTGAGGGAAATCTCCCCTGTGGTGCGACTGGGGTTGCATGGGTCCAGAATGGCAACCCACCACACTGCCAACTAAGGGTGTCCCTGAGACATCATGGGAAAGGCATGGTTCAGTGCTTTGATTCCTTCTCACTCCCCATAGGGTAGTGGAGGGGGTACCCGCACCTTGCCCCGGCCCCTCAACCCTTTGGACTCCAAAATTGCCCTCTTCCTCATTCCCAGCAAAGTCAGGTCCCCCAATCCTGTAGAACTCCCCTTGGGAGGTTGCAGAAGAGAGGGCCCTGGTCCCCATCCAGGGAGGTCATAGCAGCACCAGAAACAGCAGCTGCCACACCCACCCCAGAAGAGGCCACCACACCCTGAGGCCCCAGGCCGCTGTCCCAAACAGACCTCCCACAGCCAGCCTCAGTAGTGGGAACCATTGGAACTACAGGCTCTGGGGACTCTGGGAGGGGAATGCTGGGCTGCCTGGCGCTGCATCCTAAAGGGCTCTCTGACTCCAAGGAGCCAGGGTGCCAATCCGGGTCAGCCTGTGAGTCATCTTCCTCTGAAGAGGAAGAGACCAAGCACCCCTCCAGACTGGCGATCCTGGGAAGGCCCTTGATGGCACTGCAAGTGATCCGTTGTGGTACACGGCACTGCCCACAGTGCCACCCCTATCATCGCAGCCACGAACGGTGCCGGGATCTATGATGGTGCCACAACGTGGTACTGAGGGTCCAACAGTGCCAGGCCCAACAGCCATGGGCCGCGACACCGGGGGAGCCTGCACCTTCGTGGAGGTGACTGCCGAGGTCAGAGACACGGCTCCACGGGGAACCTCATTGCTCCTCCGGCACTGCAGAAGAGGCCTCCTCCTCGGCAAGGCTATAATTAGAGGAGACCTCTTCCTCACTGGGCCGTATAGACCTGGGAGGGGACCCAGAGGAGGGGCGAAGTGTTCTGGCCTTGGTGACCCGCGAGTGATGCTGTCCTCCGAAAGTCAGCAGAGTCCTGCATTGAATCGCGCAACATGATTATGTCACACGACATTCTGCCATGTGCGGTATTGACCCTGTGCCATCCTTCCTTCTGTCTGCTATTAGGAGTTTTTCCTAAATTAGCCTGCTAGCTTTATGTTAGTTTTATGACCCCTAGGATCTCCAACTCAGCTAAGTTTATTACTTTGCTTGTTCCTACAATGCATCTTGTCTCACATGACAGTGATGAAGCCGGGACCATAGATTCAGCAGCAAGCACTGCTTCACAGTTAGTTCACAACAGTAGAGATGGCTATATTTTAAAAAACTATACAGAGTTCTGTTTGGTGACTGCCCTCATTGTAAAGGTCTTTTTGTTGTGAACAATTGTGACACTGGTAAATATATGTGTAACTTGTATGGTTTTCAAGGTATTTACATTTGTTTAGCATGTCTACTAGAGTGTTCACTCAGAGAGAGAGAAAAAAAAAGCATCTGCTGTTTGCAAGTGCATCCGCACACATGCCAAACAAACCTAAATATCTTGGAAGCTACACAAAATTGACCAGCAGCAAAGTTGTTCAGGACAAAAAGACATTTACCCACCTTACTATAACAAAACTGTATACATGCCACTATCCAGCGAGCAATTGTACGTTTTGTTGCAGCTCTGCTCTTACCAACTTCACCATATGTGAGAAAGAGCTGTGATTGACTTGTCCTGTAAGATTTGGTTCTGTCAATGTAGTGGCTGAGAGCCCTTTTGACATCAAGGGAGTGAAGTCTCCTTTCTGGAGAACTGGAGTTGTCTGTAAAGAAGTCAGGTAGAGTGATAGACTGATTTAAGTGACAAAAAGATACCACCTTGGGAAGGAATTTTCTATTAGTCCTAAGGACTACCTTGTCCCTGTGGAATGAGATGTAGTCCACATCTGTGCACAGAGCTTGTAATTCACTGATCCTTCTGGCTGAAGTAATGGTAACCAGGAAAACAGTTTTCCAAGTGACATACTTCAAATCTGTGGTTGCCATAGGTTCGAATGGTACATCCATGAGTTTAGCAATGCAAATATTTAGATTCCAGGCTGGAACCAGTTCCCTTAGGGGAGGGTGCAGAAGATTAAGGCCTTTAAAATATTTTCTAAATACCGGATGAGAAGCCATAGAACTCTCCTTACCAACTGACAGGTAAGCAGAGACTGAAGCTCAGTGAACCTTGAGGGTGGAAGGCCTCAGGCCTAAGGAATGTAAATGTGTAAGGTAATCTAGAAGAATAGCCAAATCAGCCCGGAAAGGGCTCAAGCCTCTACCTGTACACCATATTGTAAATTTTTCCACTTAGAAGCATATGTCTTCTTAGTAGAAGGCTTCCTGGAACCCCTAAGGACTGTCAGCACCTGTTCTGATAGATTAAGGTTAGCAAACTCTAAATTCTCAAGAGCCACGCCTTGAGCCTCAGTGATTTGAGATTGGGGTACAGGATCCTGCCCTGAGAGGAGGTTAACAGGTTGTGCCTCCTGGGCAGATGGATTGGGGAAACCACTGACAGAGACAGCAGAAGAGAGTATCAGTGCTGTCTCGCCCAATCCAGAGCCACCAGTATCATTTTTGCTGGCTGGGACCTCAGTTTCAGTAGGGTCCTGAATATCATAGGGAAAGGAGGGAATACATACAGAAATTTCCCTGTCCAATCCAGGGCCAAGGCATCCAGGGGGATTGTGCCCCTTAGAGGAGGCCTGCAACAGTACATTGGAAGCTGGTGGTTTTCTGGGGAGGTGAAGAGATCCACCTCTGGAGTGCCCCATTTTCTGCAAATTGTACTGAGTACCTGAGTATTCAGGCACCACTCATGGTGGTCCTGACTTATCCTGCTTAAAGAGTCTGCCAGCACATTGTCCTTCCATGGAAGGTGTATGGCTGACAGGGATACTCCCATGGAGTATACTAGGGACCACAGTCTCATTGCTTCTGTGCACAGTAGATGTGACCTGGTACCTCCTTGCTTGTTGATGTAATACATGGTTGTGGTGTTGTCTGTTCTGACTTGCACCACCCTGTTTTTCAGGTAAGGAGCAAATGTTTTCAAAGCCAGGTAAACAGCCCTGAGCTCCAAGAGTTTTATGTGCAACAGAGACTCCTGGGGGGGACCATGTGCCACTTGCTGTGTGCTCTAACATGTGTGCCCCCCAGCCTAGAAGAGAGGCATCTGTTGTGAGGATTACTGAAGGTTGTTTCCTTATAAAAGGCACATCCACCCTGAGGTTGTGCTCATCTAGCCACCATTGTAAGGCCTGGACTAAGCTTTCTGTGACTGGAACCAGTTTGGACATAGGAACCTTCCTTTGAGACCAATACTGTCTGAGATGGAACTGAATATCTCTCATTTGAAATCTGGAGCCCATTACCACTGCTGTGGCAGATGCCATGTGGCCTAGTAAACTGAGAAATTCTCTGGCTGTTCTGGGTCTCCCAGACACAAAGGACTTTGCAATTTTCAGAATGCTCGTTGCCCTGTTCTGTGGCAGGAAGGCTCTGCCCTCTCTGGTATTTAGTTCTGCTCCAATAAACTCCAGCACCTGGAGTGGTACCTGTTGAGATTTTTCTTCATTTATCAGAAATCCCAGGGACTCTAGTGTAGATTTTGTGAGTGCCAGTGACTGAACTGCATGCTGCAGAGACTGTCCTACTATTAACCAGTAGTCCAGGTAGGGGAAGACTGTTACACCTTGTTTTCTCAAAAACTCTACCACCACTGATAGGCACTTTGTAAAAACCCTTGGTGCTGAAGTTAGCCCAAAAGGGAGAGCTGCAAACTGATACTGGCCTGAAGCCAGCCTGAATCTCAAGAATTTTCTGTGAGAAGGTCTGATGGGAATATAGAAATAAGCATCCCTTAGATCTAGGGAGGCTAGCCAGTCTCCCTTTTGCAAGGAAGGAATGATTATGGCAAGAGTGACCATTTTGAACTTTGGTTTCAAAATGTGCTTGTTCAGAAGTCTTAGATCCAAAATAGGCCACCAATCCCCGTTTTTCTTCCTTATGAGGAAGTATCTGGAATAAAAACTTTTCCCTGCTTATTAGAGGAACTACCTCTACTGCTTTGATTGCTAGCAGATGTTATACCTCTGCTTCCAATAAAATCCTGTGTGCAGCTGTTGCTGGAGCAAAAGTTCTTGTTCTCAGCTTTGGGAATGATTTGAAACTGAGTGCCAAGCCCTAGCTCACTACCTCCAGCACCCACTTGTCTGTGGTGATGGCCTGCCAAGCGTGAAGGTAATGTGCCAGTCTGCCACCTACTGGTGGATCTGTAATAGGGGATGCGACCTGCACTATCCTGTCAGGGATTCTGTGCAGGCTGAGCCTGAACTTGTGGTGCAGGAGCTGCTTTTCTCATGGCTCTCCTGCCCCTTCCTCTAAAATAACCTCTAGCCTGCTGCTGAGGCTGGGAGGCTTGTGCCTGAAAGAAAGGTCTGGGGTAAAAACCCCTGCCCCACCTCCCCTACTCTGGGATCTATAAGAGGTGAAGGGCCTATCCTTGGAATTGCTCTGATAGGTGAATTTATATTCCTCCACCTTTTTTCATGTATGCCTCAGTTTTATCCCCAAACAAGGAGTTGTTCTCCAGGGGGAAATCCACTGCTTTGGCCTGGGTGTCTGAGGTTAGGTTGGTGGCTCTAAGCCATGTAAACCTTCTGAGTGAAACTAACAAAGCCATTAACCTGGATGCAGTATCATTGGCATCCACTGCTATATGAAATTGTTACATGGTAGCATCAAGTGCAGCCCTTGCTGTATCTTGTAAGTCCACAGCCACGTCATCTGGGACCCTATCAGCCAAAGCTAGAACAGTGTTCCATAGAGCTTTTTGGTACTGTACTGAATATGCCATGTAACTGGCCTTCCAAACTAATAAAGAGGCAGCCATGTACCCTTTCTTTCCCATAGCATCCATTTTTCTTGAATCTTTGTCTGGTGGATGGGTAGCCAATGGGATCCTGGCCTTGTCACAGGCAACAGCTTGGACTACTCCCTCAGGAGCAGGACGTGTAAATAGAAAATCAGCTGTAGTTCTGTCCAGCTGGTATTTCTTGTCAGCTTTCTTATCCACACCAGGAATAGAGGTTGGAGTTTTAAAAATCTGCACTGCAGCCTTCTTTAAAGATTTATGCATGGGCAGAAGTAAACGTTTCATGGGGGTTAACCCCATAATTTCTAGAAATTCTGCCTCCTCCATATCTTCCTCTGTTTCCTGAAGGGGAAAGTTCAGGGTTTCCACCATTTTCTTAACAAAAGCATAGTGGGAGGAATATTCCTCAGGACCCCTGGGAGGAGATCCAAACTCTTGATCAGGGGAAACCTCTGGATCTATAGGTTCCCCTTCAAATTCATCCTCCTCCTCCTCCTCCCCAAACACTTACAGCACTTCTTGTCTTTCTGGGGCTGAAGGAGGAACCAGGGCAGTCGGTGTAGGAACTGGGAGTGCACCCAGTAGGGCTTGTAATATTTGTAATGCCTTAGCAATGTCCACAGCTGAGGGCATAATATGCTTGTTTGCTGGGAGCTCCTTAGTCTTCTCAGCTGGAGGCGCAGTGACATGTTTTCCTTTACACTTTTTCTTTAATGGAACAGGTTCAGTGCCTGTTTCCACAGCCCTTTTTGTTTTACCTTGTTCAGATTTATCTGAGCTCCTGTCAGGATCCTTGGCTTTACCTCCATCCTTTTTGTGGGAGAAGGAAGAAGCAGAATTATCCCCAGAAGCAGAAGCAGAAGCAGAGGTCATCTCTTCCAAAATTTTAGACCTTTTCTTTAATGTTTTTGGGCAAAAGGTCTTACAAATATCACAATTGGCAAATATGTCACTTATACCCAAACAAGAAATACAGAGAGAATGTCTGTCTGCTTTTGCTATAAGTTGCCCACAAGAGTCACAACATTTAAAACCTGTGGGTCCTGTGCATTTTAGGTTTATCCAAATGGACCTCTGACATTTAAGCTAGGCAAAGATTGCTTCAAAGCATGCGTTATTTAAAGTAACTTTCAACTGAATTACTTTAAAATAACTACACACCTTCATGATTCCTGGAACGAGTGCTATTTGGTTCCTGAAGAAAAAGGAACCGAGAAAATTACTAAATTTGGACAAAACTAAATCGGTTCAGGGAACTGATTGCTAAATCACTCTAAATAATAATAATTTGAGATAAGAGATATTTAAAATAGACGCGGCGGAACCTTCGGTTCCAAGGAACCGTGAGGGAACCACGAATATAAATAAAAAACTGCTAAAACACTAATTTAGTATACTAAACAATGTTTCTAAGGCAGCAATTTAAAAATAAACTGAAAATGAGTACTTATCTATAGATAAACTTTAGTCAGAGACAGTTCAAGGAGAGCTCTCCGGGACGTCCTTACTAGCCAGGCAGAGTAAAGAATCTGAAGCACTCAGAGTGCAGCAGTTGCTAGGACAGCAGTTTGAAAGTGGCATGAGCCAACTGTGAGTTCCATAATTTACATAAAATTCCATCTCTCCAGGCAGTTCAACACAGGAGGCTGACTGAATTAAGTTTAATCATAATGAGTGATTCCTGGGGTTAGAAAGACATTTACAATGAGAGTAGTCACTAAGCTGAACTCTGCATAATTTCTAAAATACAGCCATCTAATTAACCAAATGCCCATGTTTTTTAACCAAATTTCCCACTTCGGATGGCAAATATTTTAAAAACTGTAAAGAGTTCAGCTTAGTGACTACCCTAATTGTAAAATTAGTTTTGTCCTGAACAACTTTGATGCTTGTTGCTTTTGTGTAACTTGTAGTTTTCAAGACATTTAAATTTGTTTGGCATCTGTGCACATGCACTTGCAAACAGCAGATGCTTTTTTTCTGTTTGAGTGCCAACAAAGACAGCAGCCAACAGGACACAAAACAGCATGGTTTTGCAGCAGGAAGGTCATGCCAAACACATCTAATAGAGTTTTTTGACTACACCACAAGAATAGTGGATGAAGGTGGTGCAGTAGATGTGATCTACCTAGACTTTAGTAAGGCCTTTGAATCGGTTCTGCACAGAAGACTGGCAAAGAAGCTTGACCACACAGGAATTGGTCCAGAAGTAGTCAGATGGATACAAAACTGGTTACAGGGTAGAACCCAGAAGGTGCAGATAAATGGAACACTATTATCAGGAGGCAGGGCTCAGTACTGGGGCCTTTGCTCTTCAGTGTTTTTATAGCAGACATCACTGACAGACTGGACAGGAAGGTGTGTCTGTTCACAGATGACACCAAGATATGCAACAGAGTTGACACCTCAGAGGAATAGGCAAGATGGAAGCAGACCTTAAGAAACTTGAAGATTGGTCTGGAGTGTGGCAACTGAGATTTAATACCAAAAAGTGCAAGGTCATGCACATAGGAAACAGAAATCCAAAAAAGTAGTATTACCTAGGAGGTGAATGACTGGTGGCCTCAAACCAGGAGTGTGACCTGGGAATCAAAATTTCAGACAACTTGAAAGTTGGAAAGCAGTGTGAGAAGGCAACAGTAAAAGCCAAAAAAATGCTGTGTTGCATTGGGAAGGGTATCACAAGCAGGAGAAGAGAGGTGGTTCTGCCACTGTACGGATCACTGGTTAGGCCTCACCCGGAGTACGGAGTCCATTTCTGGAGGCCTCACCTCAGAAAAGACATAGACTGTGTAGAAACAGTGCAGAGAAAGGTGACATAAATGTTTCAGGGGCTGCAGAACATGTCCTGCGAGGAAAGACTGAGGAAACTGAATATGTACTCGCTGGAGCAGAGAAGCAAGAGAGAGGCCATGATCAAAACATTTAAAATACATGAAAGGCATAAACAAGGTACAGACACAGGAACTCTTTCACCTCAAGAGGGGCAGCAGGATCAGAGGACATGATCTCAGGCTGCAAGGAGGGAGGTTCTCTACCAACTCCAGGAAGTTTTTCTTCACAGAAAGAGTGGTGGACGCCTGGAATAGCCTGCACCCTGAAGTTGTGGGGGCTAGCACTGTGGTGGGATTCAGGAATGCGTGGTATAGACACAAGGGAGCCCTTACTCCAAAAGGCAATTAGAGTATCAAAATAGGAGTATCAGAATAGGTCAAAAATGGGCAGACTAGAAGGACCTGGTGGTCACCTTCAGCTGTCAACGTCTGTGTTTCTTGTAGCTGTTAATTCACAGATAAGAAAAAATTACTCACCATAGTAACCTTGTTTCTTCAAAGGGATCACTCATTATGATTAAACTGATGCAGTCAGCCTCCTGTGTTGAACTGCCCGGAGAGATGGAATGCTATGCAAAAGATGGAACTCTGATTGGCTCATGCCAATTTCAAACTGCTGCCCTAGCAACTGCTGCACTCTAAATGCCTCGGATTCTTATGGAGCTTAACTGTGTATAATACCCCCTATCTAATCTTTACATAATAAAGAAAAAAACTGCCCCCCCAAGATCAAAAATACCCAAGAGACAGACCTAAAATGAGACCACAAGGAAACCAACTGGTTTAAAGGCCGAGTCTCTAACCTGGTCTGTATGTAACATTAAAGTAGAGATGCAGAACAAAGATTCCCTCCACTTTTTTCCCCCCAAGGTTCTAGTAGGGGAGGAAGGGTGGGTGCTTTAATCATAATGAGTGATCCCTTTGAAGAAACAAGATTACTATAGTGCGTTATTTTTTCTTCTAACCCCAGGAATCACTCATTATGATTAAACTGATACAGACTGTAGTGCTTTGTGAAAGTGTGCACTGTTTTCCATGTAGCTGCTTTGCAGATTTCTAGTAGTGGGATATCTCTTGAAGCTGCCACTGACTCAACTTTACCCCTGGTGGAATGTGCCCTTAGACCCAGGGGTGCCTGTTTACCCACTGTACTATAACAAAACTGAATATATGTCACTATCCAGCGAGCAATTGTACGTTTTGTGGCAGCTCTACCTTTACCCACTTCACTATAAGTGAGGAAGAACTGTGTCTGTCCTGGTCTGTATGCCTTGGTTCTGTCAATGTAATGGCTCAGTGCCCTCTTGACATTGAGGCAGTGAAGTTTCCTTTCTGGAGAACTGGAGTTCTCTGTAAAGAAAACAAGCAGAGTCATAGACTGAGTCAAGTGAAAATCAGATACCACTTTGGGGAGAAATTTCTTATTGGTCCTGAGGACCACCTTATCCTTGTGAAATGAGAAGTAGTCCATATCTGTACACAGGACTTGCAGCTCACTGATCCTCTTGGCAGAGGTGACAGCCACCAGAAGAAAAAATTACTCACCTTAGTAATGTTGTTTCTTCTAATGGAGTCTTGCTATATTATGACAATTGCAGTTTGTCCCACCATTAGAACTGCTCCGGAGGTAAAAGAGTTAACTCCCATTCTAAGACTGGAACTTGGAGCGCGAGCTCGGTTAGAGAAGCTCTGTCTGGGTTATTTCAAACTTAAACTGTCAGATCTTTATGAGCAAAAACTCACTAAGGTCTGTGTGAAGCTGTAACTACACTAGCCAACTGGCTACCTGACTATTAACACATATTCCTGGTCCCAACACAAAGACTCAAGTCAGGGGACCAGAAGTAATAATATAATATAAGCAATAATATGAGACAAAATAAAACACCACACCCCAAAACCCCAAGAAGGGTGGAAAACATATAATGGGCATAGCGCCACACACTAGGCTGCCCACCCCATACCCAAGTAGAAGTTCTGAGAGGGGCAGGCTGGGGAGGTCATAATATAGAAGACTCCATTAGAAGAAACAACATTACTAAGGTGAGTAATTTTTCTCAAACAACATGAAGTCTTGCTATATTATGACAATTGCAGACTACACAGCAGTACCTCCATGGAGGAGGGAGAACCTACTTAGGAATAGCTCTGAAGCACAGCTGTGCTAAAACTGAGCATCTCTCCTGGCCTGGACATCCAGGGAGTAATGCTTGGTGAAAGTGTGTACTGTTTTCAGGTAGCTGCTTGACATATCTCTAAGATAGGGGATGTCTCTGGCAGCAACTAGAGGTGGCTGTACCTCTGGTAGAATGAGCCCTCAGGCCAGGAGGAACTTTCCCCAGTTTCTGATAACAAAATTGGATACAGAGACAATCCACCTGGCAATTGATCTCTTAGTGGCAGGTCTCCTTTTCCGACCTCACCATAAGTGAGAAAAAGTTGGAGGATTCGAACCTGTGACCCTTGATGCGTTCTATATAGTAACTTAGGGCCCTCTTAACATCTAAACTGTGCAATCTCCTCTGCCAGAGGAGGAATGTTCAGTGAAAAACACTGGAAGGGAGATAGATTGATTAAGATGGAAATCTGAAACTACCTTAGGCCAAAACTTCCAGTTAGTCCTGAGGACTACCTTGTCCTAATGGAAAAGTAAAGTCAGTTTCTACTGACAGTACAACTCACTTATGTGCCTGGCAGAAGTGATAGCCACTAGGAAAACAGTTTCCAAGTTAAGTACTTAAGCTCTGCAGAAGACAGAGGTTCAAAGGGTTGCATTAACTGGGCAATGCAAACATTAAGGTCCCAGGCAGGGGCCGATCCTAAAAGGTGGATTAGTATGAAGTAATCCTTTAAAAAACTTGGAAAATACAGGGTGATCGGAAAGAGAGGAGGGCTTTCCTGCTGAAACAAAAGCAGAGACAGCTGCTAAATGTACTTTCAGGGTAGCTGGTCTCAGGCCCAGAGAATTAAGATGGACCATATAGTCCAAAACAATGGGCAAATCAGCAGATTCCGGGGAAATATGTTTCCCAGAACACCAAATGGAAAACCTTTTCCACTTAGAATTATAAGTAGCCCTAGTGGAAGGCTTCCTAGAAGCCTTTAGGATTTCAAGAACACCCTGAGAAAGGTGTAGGTCAGCAAATTCTAACTCCTCAAGAGCCAGGCCTTGAGGTTGAGGGTGAGGTTGGGATACCAAACTCTCCCTGGGCACAGGTTAACAGGTTGTGATTCCTGGGGAGACACAGGGAAGATGGACTGCTAGGGACAGAAGGAGTGGTACCAGGGCTGCCTGGCCCAATCTGGGCAATCAGAATCACCCTGCAAGGCTGGGATCTGATTTTGACTAGCACCTTGAATAGGAGAGGAAGGAAGGCATAAGAACTTCCCTTCCCAATCTAGGAGAAAGGCATCCAGGGGACTGAGCCCAACACTGGGGCCTGCAACAGAACAGTGGAAGTTGGTGATTTTCTGGGGCTGCAAAAGATCTATCTGAGGGGTGCCCCATCTGGCAAAACTATCCCCAGTACTTGAGGATCCAGAGACCATTCGTGATGGCCCTGGGAAATCCTGCTGAGAGCATCTGCTAGGACATTGTCCTTTCCTGGAAGGTGAATTGCTATGAGGGAAGTGTTCAGGGAATAGGCCAGAGACCACAACTTCATTGCCTCGGTGCACAAGGCCGAAGACCGAGTGCCCCCCTGCTTGTTGATGTACCACATTGTTGTGGTGTTGTCTGTTCTGACTTGTACCACTTTGTTCTGAACAGATGCAGAAAACACTTGAAGTGCTAGAAAGACAGGTCTGAGTTCTAGCAAATTGATGTGGAACAGAGATTCCTGAGGGGACCACACTCCCTGAGTGGAGAGGTCGCCCATGTGGGCTCCCCACCCCAGGAGGAAAGCATCCGTAGTGAGGGTCAAGGAGTGAGACAGAGGAATGAAGGGAACCCCCAGTCTTAATTGCTCTGATCCTGCCACCACTGGAGGGCCTGGATCAGGTTCGGTCACTGGGACCAACTTGGAAAGGGGTCTCTTCTCTGAGACCAAAAGGTTCTCAAGTGAAACTGAATGTCCCTCATCTGAAATCTTGCTCCTTGCACTACAGCTGTGGGCCAGCCATGTGCCCCAGGAGCTGCAAAAGTGTCTTGCGGGCGAGAGACCTGCAGAGTGAAGGAGAGGCCAGAGCCACCAAGTTCCTTACCTCTCTAAGGGTAGGAAGGCTCTGGCCTGCTTTGTGTCAATTCTGCACCTATGAAGGTGAGCACCTGAACTGGTTCCAGAACTGACTTTGGAAGATTGAGCAAGAAGCCCAGGGAGGTGAGCAGCTGCTGGGTAACTTGCAGGTGAGATTTACCTGTTCTGGGACTGGCCTACAATGAGCCAGTCGTCCAGATAGGAAAGACAGCAATCCTTTGCCTTCTTAAATGAGCAACTGCTACTGCCAGACATTTTGTGAGATACCCTTGGGGCAGAGGTGAGGCCGAAGGGCATTGCTCTGAACTGGTAGTGACCTGAGGGCAGTTTGAATCTGAGGTACTTGGTGGGAGCTTCTGATTAGGACGTGAAAATAGGCATCCTTGGTCCAGGTAGGCTAGCCAGTCCCTGGCCTTAGAGAGGGTAAAATCATTGCCAGAGTTACCATTCTGAACTTTGGTTTCAAAAGGTGTTTGTTCAGATATCTCAGGTCTAAAATGGGCCGCCATTCTCCTGTCTTTTTGGGTAAGGAAATATCTGAGTACAGACCCTTGCCCTGGTGTAGGGAGAAACCCTTTCTACAGCTCTGAGAGCCAGGAGGGTTGAGACTTCTGTTTCTAAAGTAAAGGTCTCTAAAGAGTTTGCAGGTGGAAAGATCTGATTCTCATCTTTGGGAACTTTTGAAGCTGAGAACCAGATCCTGGCTTACTACTTCCAGGACCCACTTGTCTGAAGTTAGAGACACCCAGTTCTGAACGAAGTAAGCCAACCTGCCCCCTACAGGTAAAGGAGAATCGGCCCTGGGCACCCCATCAGGGTGTCTGTTTGGCAGGTGCTTTAGGCTGAGGGTGGGAGCAGGCCTTCCCACACCCCGTCTGCCTCTCCCTCTGAAGAACCCCCTCTGAGCATAAGCAGAGGAGGCCTGGGTTTGGTAAAAAGGCCTGTGAAAAGGCCTACCTCTACCCTGGGGTCTGCCTCTGAGGAGTGACTTGCCGCTCCTTAGCCTGAGCACTCTTATAGGTAGTCCTATATTCATCCATTTTCTTCATATAATTCTCTGTCTGCTCCCCAAACAGAGAATTTCCAACCTAGGAAAATCCATAGCCTTAGTCTGGGTATCCTGTGACAAGCTAGTACACCTGAGCCAGGCCAACCTACGAAAAGCTACAGACGTAGCCATGACTCTAGAGGATACATCATTAAAATCCACAGCAGCATGAAACTGCACCTTAGATGCCTCAATGCCATCAGCAGCCACCTGTTCCAGCTCATTAGCGAGCTGGCCAGAGGCCTGTTTGGCCAAAGCCATGACAGTGTCCCATCTAGATTTTTGATACCTTGCTACATAAGCCATGTAATTTGCTTGCCTGAGTCCCAAGGATGCTGCCATGTATTGTTTTTTAGTCATGGCATCAATCTTCCTGGAATCCTTGTCAGGAGGATGTGAAGCCAAGGGAATATTAGCTTTATCACAGGCCAGCCTGAACCACACCAACGTGACTGCATTGCTGTGAAAGGAATTCTGTATCAGGACCTGACAGAGTGTACCTCCTGTCCATTCTTTTGTCCACAGGAGGCACAGAATTAGGAGTTTTAAAATTTTTATTGTTTGTTTCCTAAATGATTTATGCAAGGAATAGACAATCTCCTAGACTCTGGAATATCCATCATTTCTACAAAATCAGGTTCCTCTTGCTCATCCACAGCTTCCTCCAAAGGAGCTGGAGGTTTCAGCAACTTTGTAAAACATAAAGTGAGAGGGGGACTCAGAAAGCGAAGGGGGAGATTCTAAAGGTCTGTCTGGGGAGATGTCCGGTTCAATGGGCACACCCAGACCCTCCAAGTCACATTCATACTGTTCATAATCATCCTCACCCTCCTCTGGTTCATAAAACTCTTCAACATCATATTCCTGATCTGGTGGAACCGACCAAACCGACCTTTTACCAGATAGTTCCGGTTCGGACGGAACCGGAGAAAGTGACTGGACAATCCGAATAGCTCTTGCTATCTCTGCAGCAGTTGGAGAAGGAATTTTGGGCTCCACACCTGCTGATTTTCTTGTTTTCTTTACTGGAACTGGCTCCTCCGAGCCAGCTTTACGTTTTCCCGAGGAAGTCTCGCCCTGGTCAGAGGGCACTCCCTCCGGTTCAGTTGGCACCGAACCGGGCTGGCCATCCGGGTCAGCGGACTTTTTGGCCTCTCGTTCCCTGAGCCTGCCAACTCTGTTATCCAGGGTGGCTGCAGGGAAATTTTTACAAATCTGGCAGTCTGAATTGAGGTGGTCAAACCCCAGACAATATACACATGTGGTGTGTGGGTCAGCCTTGAAGAACTTCCCCACAGACATCACAGTGTTGAAACCCAGTGGGCGGTTTTTTTTTGGGTTTCTCAGACATAATGCCAGCCTAACAAAAAACTTGCCCTTTTAGCGGCGTGCCAGGCAAGACACCCTTGTCGGTTTCTAACCGTGTCACGGGTCTTGGAAAAACGTAATGAAATCCGTTTTTAGAACAGATAAGAACCGGGAACCGCACTCTAAAACCTTCAATTTCAAGTTTTAAAACAAGCTGATCGGTTCAAAACCGAACCGATAACATTTCAAGTTCCACACAGAAAATAAACTGTAATTACTACGATACCACAGACAGAGCTTGAACCGATCGGGTTTTATGTTAAAATAAAATATTCTCGGTTGATTTGAACCGAGAAAACACTGTTTAAACAGAAATGAACCGAGCAGTAGGAGAAATCTCGGAGCGACTGTTCAGTGAGGCGGAGTAAAGAATCTGACAGTTTAAGTTTGAAATAACCCAGACAGAGCTTCTCTAACCGAGCTCGCGCTCCAAGTTCCATTCTTAGAATGGGAGTTAACTCTTTCACCTCCGGAGCAGTTCTAATGGTGGGACAAACTGCAATTGTCATAATATAGCAAGACTTCATGTTGTTTGAAACACAGTTTTCCAGGTGACATACTTCATATCTGCAGTTGCCATAGGTTCAAATGGTGGCTCCATCAACTTGGCAATGCAGATATTTAGATTCCAGGCCAGGCCAGGTTCCCTCAGAGGAGGGTGAAGGAGGTTGAGGCCCTTAAAGTATTTCCTGAAAACTGGATGAGAGGCCATGGATCTTTCCTTACCATCTGATAAATAAACCGAGACTGAAGCCAGGTGGACCTTAAGGGTCGTGGGCCTCAGTTCTAATGAGTGCAGGTGTGTCCGTTAATCCAGGAGAACAGCAAGGTCAGCCCTGGAGGGGTCAGTACCCTTACCTGAGCACCAAATGGAGAACCTCTTCCACTTAGAGGAATATATTTTTCTAGTGGAAGGTTTTTTGGAGCCCATCAGCACTGTCAGAACTTGTTCTGACAGCTTGAGGCTAGCAAACTCTAAGTCCTCAAGAACCAGGCCTTGAGTCTCAGTGATTTGAGGCTGGGATACAGGATCCTGCCCTGAGAGTAGGTCAGCAGGTTGTGCCTCCTGGGCAAGTTAATTGGGGAGGTCACTGACAGAGTTAGAAGAAATGAGTACCAGTGCTATCTCGCCCAGTCTGGTGCCACCAGTATCATTGTTGCTGGTTGGGCCCTTAATTTCAACAGGATTCTGAACACTATTGGGAAGGAAGGAAAGGTATACACAAACTTCCCTGACCAATCCAGGGTCATGGCATCCAGGAAAACTGTCCCCTTATGAGGGGGCCTACAGCGGTACAGTGGCAATTGGTGATTTTCTGCAGAGGCAAAGAGATCCATCTCTGGAGTGCCTCACCTTCTGAAAACTGAGTTGAGGATCTGAGGGTTCAGAGACCACCCGTGGTGGTCCTGACTTATCCTGCTGAGATAGTCTGCCAGCATGTTGTCCTTCCCTGGAAGGTGTATGGCTAATAGAGATACCTGCATGGAGTATGCCAGGGACCACAGCTTCATTGCCTTTGTGAAAAACGGGGCTGAGCTGTTTCCTCCTTGTTTGTTGATATAGTACATGGTTGTAGTGTTGTCTGTCCTGACCTGCACCACTTTGTTTTGCAGATGCAGGGCAAATGCCAATAGAGCCAGGTACACTGCCCTATGCCCCAGATTTATGTGCAACAGGGACTCTTGAGGAGATCATGTGCCACTTGCTGTGTGATCCAGCATGTGTGCCCCCCAACCAAGTAGGGAAGCATCTGTTGTGAGAATTAGGGGGAGCTGTTCCCTTAGAAAGGGCACACCTACCCTGAGATTGTGTCTGTCCAGCCACCATTGAAGTGCCTGTAATAGGCTGTGGGTGACTGGAACCAATTTGGACAGTGGGTCTGTCCTTTGTGACCAGTACTGTCTCAAGTGAAACTGGATGTCTGTCATTTGGAATCTGGATCTTGGCACCACTGTAGTGGCAGCTGCCACATGCCACATGCCACAGTAGCCTGAGGAATCCCCTGGCTAGCTTGGGCTTGTCAGCCTGAAGGAACTTACAATATGTAGGATGCTGTCCACTCTGTCCTGGGGCAGGAAAGCTCTGCCCAGGTGGGTGTCCAGCTCTGCTCCAATGAAGTCCAGCACTTGTACTGGTTCTTGCTGCAATTTCTGCTCATTTATGAGGAAACCTAGGGATTCCAGGGTGGATTTTGTGAGTGACAGTGACTACCTTGCATGTTGCAGGGACTGGCCAACAACTAACCAGTCGTCCAGGTAGGGGAAGACTGTCACACCTTGCTTTCTCAAGTATTTGACCACCACTGCTAGGCATTTTGTGAATGCCCTTGGTGCAGAAGTCAGACCGAATGGGAGTGCTGCGAATTGGTAATGACCTGAGGCCAGCCTGAACCTCAGGTACTTTCTGTGAGTTGATCAGACATGGAAATAGGCATCCCTTAAGTCTGGGGAAGCTAACCAATCTCCTTTTTCAGTGTGGGTATGATTATTGAGAGGGTCACCATTCTGAACTTTGGTTTCAGAATGTGTTTGTTCAGAAGCTTTAGATCCAGGCTAGGTCGCCAGTCCCCATTTTTATGTTGGCTTGTGCGCATACGCAAGCAACATCTTGTGCTAGTGCGGGTCTTAGGGGCGTGGCTGCTGTTGGACGAATGCAGGGCACACATCAGTAGGTGCGTCCCTCATTCCCTAATCAGTCTGCATCCACCGCCACACCATGCATTCATAATGGGGCGAGCACATCAAAGCAAAGGTCCGCTGCAATCCGAGCAAAGCTCGTCATACACAGCGGTCCTTTGCTTACCGTGTTCGCCGCCATTATGACCATGAGCCGGTGGCGAGGCGGCTTCCTCGCGTTGCCGACATCGGGGTGCTCAATCCCCTGGCGCCGGCAACCTCCATGTTTGTGTGCCAGCAGGAGAGCCCACTCCCGTTGGCATACCCCAAATATTGAATGCCGGTGCCCAATCCCCCTTAACAACCCCTGAAGGCGAAAACTGTCCCGCGACGGTTTTCCTTTTTTTTTCCTGCAAACGAAAACCGTCCCTCGTAGCTAGATGCCCCCACCCGCACTCCACCCACTGGCGCACCTTACCTCCCTCACCCCATACTTACCTCCGACCGGGCGTGATGATCTTCCGTGGACCGGGAACACGCTCGTGACTCTTCAAAGCTGACCGCGAACTGAGGAAATGACGGTAAGCTGTATAATGCAATGAATAGGGTTTTTCAATTTTGCTGCATATCTCAGGCATTTTGGAATTTTGGCACCACATTTTCAACATGGGGTTTTTGGGGCCCCTCCTCATGAATTCTATCACTGTCATGGCGTTAATCGGCCTCAAAAGGTGATTTCGCAGTCACTGCGCGAAATCACCTTTCAGGACCCATTAATGAAATGACAGTGCCAGTGTTCATGAGGTGGCCTCTCAAAAAGCCTAGGTTCCAAATTTGGTGGAAAAATCCAACAAATGCCTGTTTTACTGAGCTATGCTTGGAGTTGCATGCAGGCCTTAACTTCGCAGACATCTCGTTATTTTAATGCCGGATTTTCAGCATTGGCATTTTGTGCACCTCCTTGTGAACAGTACAGCTGTCATTTTCCACATCCTGCCCGAAATGTGTTTCCGCACTTCCGGCGCACAATAGCACAGTCGCTGTGGGAAATCAGTGTTTGGGCCAGATTATGAAAATGACAGTGGCACAATTCATGAGCAGAGCTCCTAGAATGCCTATGTTGAAAATTTGGAGCTGATATTCCATAAAATGACTGTGCTATGAGCGTGCATTGGCAGATTGCA
Organism: Neoceratodus forsteri; assembly: GCA_016271365.2. Lineage (NCBI taxonomy): Eukaryota > Metazoa > Chordata > Ceratodontiformes > Ceratodontidae > Neoceratodus > Neoceratodus forsteri. The sequence continues at coordinate 588,804,285 of CM057459.1, forward strand.
CACATGCTCGTACCGTTGTGCATTTGTGATATTTTCACTCTGGATTTTCACCATTGCCATTTTTTCACACCTCTTGATGAACAATACAGCCGTCACTTCACGTATCCTGCCCAAAATGTGTTTCCGCACTTCCGGCGCAGAATAGCGTGGTTGCTGTGCGAAATCACTTCTTGGGACACTTTGAGGAAATGACAGTGACACTGTACATGAGCAGAGGTGCTAAAATGCCTATGTTGAAAATTTGGTGCCAAACGCCCATAAACTGGCAGTGCTGCAAGCGTGCCTTGCATATTTCCCACGCACCCCTGCAACTCCGCAAATTCCGTATATTTGTATGCCACATTTTCAGCACTGGCATTTTATTACACCTCCTTATGAACTGTGCAGCTGTCATTTTTCACATCCTGCCCAGCATGTTTTCCTGCACTGCACTAACAAATACCCACAGGGACACCCTAATGCCTCTCACTCTCTGCAGGGTGAGAGTGGGTTGGCATCAGTTCAATACTTGACTACCTCTCCTATGCTGCATCTCTCTAACTTCTGCACTGCCAATGGCAGCAAGACAACATTCGGCATTGACAAATGCTTGTTATTTTTGGTAAGGAAGTATCTGGAGTAGAAGCCTTTGTCCCTTTGGTTTGGGGCACTGGTTCCACTGCTTTGATTGATAGGAGATGTTTTACCTCTGCCTCCAGTAGGATCCTGTCTGCAGAGGTGACTAGGGCAAAGGTTCTTGCTCTCAGCTTGGGGAATAATTTGAAGGTGAGTGACAACCCCTGGCTCACTACGTCCAGGACCCACTTGTCTGTTGTGATGGCATGCCAAACCTGGAGGTAGTGAACCAATCTGCTACCTACCACCTGTGGTGATGGTGGTGGGGGAGCAACCTGTACCAGCCCATCAGGGATTCTGTGTGGGCTGAGCCTGGGTTTGTGGTGAGGGAGAAGCCCATCTCATGGTCCTTCTACCCCTTCCTCTGAAATAGCCTCTTGGCTGCTGGTGGACTTGTGAAGCCTGTACTTGGAAAAAAGGTCTGGGATAGGATCCTGTACCCCTGCCTCCCCTATTTTGGGCCCTATAAGAAGTGGAAAGCTTTTCTTTAGAATTATTTCTATAGGTGGCCTTATATTCCTCCACTCTTTTCATGTAGGCCTCTGTTTTGTCACCAAATAAGGAATTTTTCTCGCATGGAAAATCCATAGCCTTAGCTTGAGTGTCTAAGGTTAGGTTGGTAGCTCATAGCCAGGCAAATCTCCTGAGGAAGACAGATAAAGCCATCAGTCTGGCTGCGGTGTCGTTAGCATCCACTACCATGTGGAACTGATATTTGGAGACATCAAGGGCAGCCCCTGCTGTTTGTTGCAAGTCAACTTCCACTTCACCTGGGACTTTATCAGACAGAGCATGGACTGAATTCCATAGTGCCTTCTGATATTGTACAACCTAGGCCATATAATTTGCCTGCCTAACAACAAGTGAGGCAGCCATATACCCCTTCTTTCCCATGGTATACATCTTTTGTGAGTACTTCTCAGGAGGAAGGGGTACTAAGGGGATCCTGACCTTATCACAGGCAGCAGCCTGGACCACCCCTTCAGGATCAGGATGACGGAACAAAAAATCAGCAGCGGTTCTATCCGGTTGATAGTTCTTATCTATTTTCTTGTCCACTCCAGGTATCGAAGTTGAAGTCTGCAATATTTGCAGCACAGCCTTTTTTAAGGATTTGTGCATAGGCAACAGAAGGCATTTTGTGGGAGCTAGTCCCATCACATCCAGGAAATCTGCTTCCTCCACACCCTCCTCTGTCTCCTGGAGGGGGAGATTGAGGGTATCCACCATGTTTTTACAAAGGCATAATGAGAGGTGTATTCTTCTGGTCCTCTAGGAGGAGATCCAAAGTCTTGTTCTGGGGAGACCTCTGGTTCTATAGGTTTCCCTTTATACTCCTCTTCATCCTCCTCTGCATTACAATACAGAGGTTGCAGTTCCTGTGGTGCTGGAACTTGCACAGGAACCGATGTAGCTGGTGCAGGAACCAGGACTGCAGCTTGTAAGGCTTGCAAAATCTGTAAAGCCTTTGCAATGTCCTCAGCTAAGGGCATATTTTGCTTGTCTGCTGGGAGCTCCTTAGCCATCTAGGCTGGAGGTGCAGCAACATGTTTTTCTTTGTATTTTTTCTTAAGTGCGACAGTTTCAGCTGTCTCAACAGCCCTTTTAGATTTACCTTGCTCAGTCTTCTCTGACCCCTTGTCAGAATCCTTGGGTTTACCCCTGTCCTTATTAGGCACAGAAGGAGAAATGTTTCCTTCTGCAGTACCAGCAAATGCAGAAGCCATTTCTTCTAATTTTTTAGATCTCTTTTTTCAAAGTCTTGGGACAGAAAGTTTTACAAATGTCACAGTTTGCAACAATATGATTAGTTCCCAAACAAAACACACAAAGAGAATGCTTGTCTGCTTTTGCTATGACCTGACCACAAGACTCACAATATTTAAACCCAGTGGGTCCTGTGTGTTTTTTTTAGGTTTCTCAACAGGGACCTCTGACATTGAGCAAAGTGCAGAAATTTAAATGTTTATGAAAAAATAATCAGTTCCCTGGAACCGACAAATTTAAATATAAACAACTGCTAGCAGTTACTGGAACCGAGTGCTAATCAGTTCGCTGACAGGAGAGGGAACAGAAAACCAGCTAAAGTTAAATAAAAATTACAACCAGTCTATGGATCTTAATGGAAACTGTCAAATAGATGAGAATTAATGCTAAATATGAGGCAAAAACCTCAAAGAGAACCGCAAGTCCCTCAGTTCCATGGAACCATGAGGGAACTGCGAAAAAATGGAAACAAAAAATAAAGCACTAGAAAAAACTACACTAAATTAACTTATAAGGGCAGCAATCTAAAATTAATAGCTTAAAACGGTACTTATCAATCAAATTAGCATGTCTGAAGTAAGTTGAAGGAAAGCTCTCCGGGACATCTTCGCTAGGCAGGCAGAGTAAAGAATCTGAGTCACTCAGAGTGCAGCAGTTGCTAGGGCAGCAATTTGAAATTGGCATGAGCCAATCAGAGTGCCATCATTTGCATAGCATTCCATCTCTCCGGGTAGTTCAACTCAGGAGGCTGACTGCATCAGTTTAATCATAATAAGTCATTCCTGGGGTAAGAAGGATATACAGTATATGCAGCACTTTTTACTTCCACACTTCTACCAGCACTTTCATCTGCACTGGCAAAAGCACTTTGAAACTTATATCAGAGCAAGAGTTCTTCTACACAGATAAGTAATTTCATAACTTGGAGTTCTTTGTAAATTATAAACTGAAAGCGATAAAGTGAAAAAGTGATAAGGCTTTGGGGAATAAGGAGGTAGCCAAATATAAACGGCCCTTATGTGACAGCTCTGACTATTCTCTGTGTGTTTGAGAGTGCTTACTCAGTCCTTACAAGCTTTTAGCCAAATGGAGTTGGGAGCACAACACACTTTTATGGAATTTATTGCCATAAACAGGACAGCAAACTTCTTTAGGCCACTTCAAACTCCAGCCTTTATTTTAGCCTGTGAGCGAAGGGGGAGTTAAATGAAGTTCTTGAACTTTTAAGGCACCTCCATCCCTAATAAAAAGTGAAGTCTAAGACAGAACTCTAAAAAATTCAAGCCCCTACAAATCGAAATCACAATTCAAAATTGAGAAGATATGATTTGGAAACATCACACAGTTCATGCACTCTTAATTTAAAGCCTTAGACTGAAATTGGAGTTGCTAAGATGAAACTTTGCCCGTAAGAGGGAACTATAGACTGAAGTCAAATTTATCTAAGTGAAATTTTGCCAAGAAAGATTGACATTATTCATGCTTTCTCTGTTTTGAAGTAGTGAAATTCGATTTCAATAACATACTTAGTAGCAGAATTTGACCAGTTATAATAATCAAGCTAATCTGCCCTGGTACAGTTTCAGTTTGGACACATAGAAGACATCTTTCTAATACTCAGTTTTATAACAGCATTTGTCCTGAACTGCACAAGCACTTTATTCAGAAACACACAACAGAGCTTTAAAAAGTAGCCATATAAAATGAATATTGGCTGGAAGAATGGATGCTATTTTATTATGAAATAATATGTTGCAAATATTGATACTAAGTTATATATGGTGCTTATGAAGAAAAAGAAGTTTGAACTGATATTAAGTGTTATATGGTGTTCATGAAAGAAAATGAATTCTGAATTCAAATTTATTTATTTTATTTACTTATGTCTTTGGTAATCGAGTAGGTGCACTGATCCAGAGGACCGTTTTCAGTCATGACCCAGGTCACACAGTGGCAGAAATAGTACATATACAAACAGTACTAACAATATACAGCACAAAATGTACAAATGTAAATAAAACCATAATTTATTGGACTGGTTTTGGTGCTGGCATCTGTACAGATGAGTAGGGGAGGTAGTAGTCTGTTCTTTTAAAAAATCAAGGCTATGAAGTCTGCGTTCACCTGCGCTAGAGTGCTTAGTGACAAAGACTGGTAAAGTAATGGACTGGTTCAAGTGGAAATCAGAGACCACTTTAGGAAGGAATTTCCTATTGGTTCTAAGGACTGCCTTGTCCCTATGAAATGAAATAATAATAATAAACTTTATTTATCAGCACCTTTAAAGGTATCAAGGTGCTTTAACAGGCAGGTTAAATAAAACAAAGTAATATAGAAAACACAATATAAATATAGGTAATCAGTAAAATCAATCTGGGTAGGTCTGGCACCACAAATAAGTTTTGAAGGCCTGCTTAAAACCCCCACACGGTCGTGCACTCATGTAGCTGATGGGGTAGAGAATTCTGTAGGGTTGGAGCCACATACATAATTGCACGGGCCCCCGATGACTTTAAAGATACCCTTGGAATCTCTAGCAACCCCTCGTCAGCCGAGCGGAGTGATTGCCCGGGGCAGTAGGGGGACAGAAGCTCTTTCAGGTAGTCTGGACCCTGTCCATGTAGGGCTTTATAAGTCAAAAGTCCGACCTTGAAGGTGATCCACCACTGAATCAGCAGCAAGTGCAGTTCACGCAGCACTGGTGTGATATGACACATCCGAGGGGTCCTTGTCAACAACCGGGCTGCTGCGTTCTGCACCAGCTGCAAGCAGCGGATATCAACCCCTGGAAGCCCCAGGTAAAGGGAGTTGAAGTAATCAAGGTGCAAGGTCACAAAGGTGTGGATCAGCGCAGGAAGATCACTGGACGGAACTAGGTGCTTGACCCTGGCAACGTTCTTCAGATGGTAAAAGGAAGACTTGATGACTGCCAGCACCTGAGATCACAATGTCAGCCCATCATCAAGAATCACCCCCAGGTCCCACACCTGTTCAGAGGCAAGAAGCTGGGAGCCTCCCAAGAAAAGCCCTGTAGGCTGACTAGCCCCCGACCCTTCTATCTGGGGACCTGGATCCACAACCATCATCTCAGTCTTTCCCCGAGTTCAACTTGAGCCAGCTGAAATTCATCCAGTCCTGGATTTCAGCAAGGCAGTTGTTAAATACCAAGTGTGCACTATCCTGATCAGGTGCGAAAGACAGGTAGAGCTGGGTATCATCAGCATAACAGTGAAACCTCAGCCCATACCATCTTACAATGTCTCCAAGGGGCAGCATGTACACCGCGAACAACATGGGGGACAACACTGAGCCCTGAGGGACCTCACATGGCAGAGAGAATGGGTCAGAGGAAAAATTCCCTGACACCACCCTCTGAGTTCTGCCAGTGAGGAAGGACTTAAACCATCTGAGAATTGTACCAAACAGGCCACAGAGGAACCTCAGGTGCTCAAGCAGCACCGCATGATCCATGGTGCCAAATGCTGAGGAGAGATCAAGAAGTACCAAGATGGAGCAGTTTTTCTGATCTCTTGCCATCAAGAGATCACTGAGTACCCAAACCAGCACAGTCTCAGTACTGTGCCTCTTTCGAAAACTGGATTGGAGAGGTTCGTAGATGTCATGGATGGTCAAATGGTTCTCCAGCTGTAGAGCCTGAGTCACTACCTTCTCGATCACCTTCCCCACAAAGGGAAGGTTAGAGATGGGTCTGTAGTTAGCAAGGCAGCCTGGTTCCAGAGAAGCTTTCTTCAGGAGGGGTGTCACCACCGCCTCCTTCAGGGAGCTAGGAAACTCACCCTGCTTAAGGGAGCACCAGACTATCTGTGCAAGGATCGGGCACATGACATCATAACAACCCATAATCAGGGAAGTTGGGCCTGGATCCAGACTACAATATGTAGGGCACGTACCCTGGACAATCCGCATTACATCCCTGAACTCCAGCCAGTTGAAGGTACTCCAGGCAAAGTGAGGAAAAGTGACTCAGCACCAATCACTCGAATACCCTGTAGAGTGTGCTGGTAGGATCTCTGCCCTGATGCCAGCCACCTTATCCACAAAGAACCGAGCAAGCTCATCACACTCAGATTGTGAAAAGGCCCTTTAGAACTGCAGACAGGCCAGGTCCCACAGCCTGTCCACAGTTCGAAAGAGCTGAGCCGGTCGGTTCTGAGCAGCAACAATCTCCCCGGACAGGAACTCTGCCTTCTTACGGGTGACTGTTGATTGATAGACTTGATAATGTTCCATTAATCTAAGATGGCTGGCTTCCAGGGTGGATTTCCACCAGCAATGCTCCAACCTTTGTCCTAGTTGCTGCATCTCCCTCAAGGTCCCATCAAGCCAAGGGGATTGAGGGCGAAGGGAGCGAGGATGAACAGACAGGAGTGATAGAGTCCAGGGCCATAGTAATGACCTTATCATAGGCCAGGACCAGGGCCTCTGGGCTCCTGCTTGCCTCAGGAAATGCTGATAGGTCAAGTACTGCCACAAGGCCATCGGGGCTCACATCCGGTAATGGGTGGTATTTCACCATCTCCACCGGGGTTGGCATATGAAGGGGGGCACAAAAACTGAACCCCACAGTATAGTGATCAGACCATCCAACTGGTTCCACCCCCAGATCAGAGGCTTCAATCCCCAGGAGGAAGACCAAGTCAAGAGAGTGACCGTGTTTATGAGTAGCAGAGGTAACAATCTGTGTAAGGCCCAGTGATGTTATCAACTGGAGGAAGTGTTGTCCAAATTACGAGAGTTCGTCATCAACCCAGGTGTTGAAGTTGCCCAGGACCATCAGCATGGGTGACTCAAATGCCATGTCGATCACGAAGTCCGCTACTTCCTGAAGGAATCGCTTCTCATCCCCGGGTGGACGGTAGCTGAGGGCAATCCTACAGCCTACACCTGCTACTACAGTACACTCAAATGACCCGGCCTCCTCAACTGGTACACTTGTGAGGCCCAGTTCGATCTTGAAACAGACCGCTATCCCCCTGTCGTGGTCCAGTCTTGAGCAGTGTATCACTGAATACCCAGCCGGAATTGCATCCTCCAATGTGGGGCCAGCATCCTCATCCAGCCAGGTCTCGGTGATGCAAGCCAGATTAGCTGTTCTAACAATGTTCTGCTGAATGCAAAAGGCCTGAAACTCACTAATCCTTCTGGCTGAAATGATGGCCACCAAGAACACTGTCGTCCAGGTAACATATTTCAGATGGGCTGAAACCATTGGCTCAATGGGTCCCATGAGCTTGGCAATTCATACATTAATGTCCCATACAGGCACTGGTTCCATATGAGATGAGTGCAGATGGGTCAACCCCTTGAAAAACTTTTTAAAAATGGGATTAGAAACTATGGATACACCTTTGCCTGCTGAGATATATGCTGAAACAGAAGCCAGCTGTACCTTTACAGTAGTGGACTGTAAACCCAAAGAATGCAAGTGGATAAGGTAGTCCAGCAAAGCTGGTACCCCTGCATGTGAGGGTACTACATCATCTCTTCCACTTAGAAGCATAAGTCTTTTTAGTGGAGGTATTTCTGTACCCCCTTAGGACATTTAGGACACTTTCAGAGAGATGCAAACCTGCATACTTTAAGTCTTGAGCCTGAGGGATCTGAGGGGCGGGTCCAAGATCCTCCCCTGGGAGGATGTTAACAGATTGTGCCTCCAAGGGAAGTATATTGGTGGTGCCACAGACATTGAGAACAGCAGAGAGTACCATGGCTGTCTGGCCCAGTCTGGTGCTATCTTTGATGCTGACTGGGATCCGAGTTTGATCAGAACTCAGGGAATCAGGGGAAAAGGAGGGAAGGCATACAGCTGTTTTTCTGATCAATCCAGGGTCAGGGCATCCAGGGGTATTGTGCCCCTGGCTGGTGGTCTATAACAGAACTGTGGCAGCTGGTGGTTTTCGTGAGACGCAAAGAGATCTATCTCTGGGGTGCCCCACCTTCTGAACACCACCTCCAGTACCTGCCTGTTGAGAGTCCATTCAGGATGATCCTGGTTAATATGACTTAGGGTATCTTCCAGAGTGTTGTCCTTCCCTGGCAGATGAATGGCCACCAGTGAAGCCTGGAGTGAGTAGACTAGGCTCTAAACCTTCATTGCCTCTGTGCGGGGGGGGGAGGTTGGACTTTGTTCCTCCCTGCTTGTTTATCTAGTACATTGTAGTGGTATTGTCTGTTCAAATATTGTGTGACTGCTACGTGCAGTGTGACAGGCTTAATGGGGGAGAGCTTCTATGTGCTTTTATTTTATTTTTAAATTGAAACAGTACTGGAGCACCGAATGCAATGTACCACTAGTGGACAGTAGCTAATTGTTGGAGAGAGTTGTTTCTTGAAGCCAGTTGATTATGGGTATTGTAGTTCCACTAAGCTGACTGTGGAACTACACGCCAAATCCGATGGCTACAAAAAACACTTGGGGAGGCTGTAAGGAACTGCTGAAGTAAAGAACAAGGTGACAGGAGGCAATCGCTTCTCAGGGTTTTCTTAAATAGGACCATTTTTTAGTTAAAGTTGACGGGTATCTCTTGCTATCAAATAGTCACGTGACCAAGTGACTCCCAGGTTCTGCAGCATATAAACAGCTCCCCATAGCAAGCGGGGTGAGCTCGGGTGGGGTGAACATGCACAGGTCAGGAGGGTTTGAAGGACACCTTAATTAGTATGAGTATTACCATCTGCCAAAAATTCTCATATAACCATGGGTTCAAACAAGCAACATGTTAAAAATCGATGTGCACGGAAGGAAAGCTGGCACATTGTGTAAAGTGTAGTATGTATACCGAAAATATTAACCAACCAGTGGAGGACTTTGAGTGTAATAAATGTCTATTGTATGAAACATCCCTGTAGAAACTTAACAATGTTCAGGCAGAACTAAGTAACTTGAAAGACATTATGAAACTTGAGAGAGACTGTGGTCTACCAAACACTGGCAATGAAAACCAAAACTCCCAACCAATGGTGCAAGGCCCAAAAAAAGGGTCAGAGACAAAAGTCAACCTGAACTAGAGCATGCTGAACCTTCTACTAGCTGTAATAAAAAAAGTAAGCATGATCATAGTTGCAGTAATCAATGGTACACAGTAGGTAAGAGGAAAGGTTTTAAAAAAGGACGAAGGGCATTATCTGCAAATTAAATACAAATCAAGAATAGATATAACATTTTGGCACATGTTGAGCCCCATGACCCACATATTACCCCCTCGGACAATGAAGAACCAGACTTAATAGTTCTAGGTGATTCCATCATCAGAAATTGTGACACCACCATATGTAGTAATAAGAAAGAAAGCTGGATGGTTCTATGTTACCTTGGGGCCAGAACTAAAGATATGCAGAGAATTATTCCAAAGGTTGTGAAGCAATCAAACAAGCAAATAGTGACAATACACGTAGGCACAAAGGATGTTGGTTATATACATGAAAAGGACATATGTCAAAACTTAATTGATACAGTCAGAGAAATAAAAAATGATGGTGCTAAAGTTCTCATAACTGGCCTCCTACCAGTCCCAAAAGCAGTGCAAGGAAAAAAAACAAGACAATAGAGAGAATAAACACTAGACTAGAAAACTGGTGTAAAAGAGAAGATATATGTTATATAAATTCCTGGGACACTTTCAACTATTCCTATAGCCTCTATAGTCAAGACAATTTACATTTAAATAACAAAGGGGCAATGATCTCAGGCAATCTGATAAAGACCAATATGGAATCTGTTGCTTTAAACTGATTAAGCATGGGGAGAGGGACAGCAAACTGGAGGATAAACAAACAAAAAATGAAAATGACGTACCTACTGTAATTCCTGATCTTTCTGTGTATCTTCACCATTCATCACTGGTGGATTCTGGCCGGAGGATCAGGACCCTGCGGGAGCTTTTTTTTTTTTTGCAAAGGGGAGGAGTCGACATTGGGGCAGTGCTGCCCTTGAGGCCGTTGCATTGCATGGCGCTCGCAGGTTGGCCAGTAACTGACGCCGGCTCCCTCCCCAGTCCCAGTTCTGCATGCTGGAGAGTGATAGAAAGAAGAGAGAGGGTGGGGTGAGGGAGCCTGAGGGACAGGAAAAGGAAAAAAATATAAAAACCAAAGGAGGAATAAAGCCGAGGAGAGGATAGAAAGAGAAGAAAGCCTAAGAGTTTGGGACAGAGAGGCCCCAACCTCTGGGTGAGAGGGGGAGGGATAAATAAGGGAGGGAAAAGAAGGTAGAAGGTAGAAGGGAAGAGACAGAGAAGAGGGGGGAGACACCACAACCGAGTCACAGGGGCCCAGAGGACTGCTCAAGGCTAGAGGATGACACCACTGCCTTTTAGCCATATATCTCTTCTCCCAAGGCAGAGAAGAAACCTTTAATCAAGGTCATGAAGAGGGAAGCTGACATGAAGCCCAGGAGAGGGCTGGCAGAGTGTCGAGTCTGAGGAGTCTTTACTGGGCCAAGGATAGTAGGACAATGTCTTCCCCTCTTGTCTAAGGGAATCATGAAGTGGGGACAGGACCAACCCCAAAGAAGTATGCTCCTGAGGAAAAAACACCCTCCCAGGAGGGTTTTAGAGAATTTTAGAGCAGCATCACTTCCGAAGGAGGAGAATGAGACAATGGAGGATTTTTCTTCTTTTTTGAATAAGAGATGGAAGAGATTCCCGAGGAGAACCTCACAGGGGAGACCGCTTAAAGCAGCTGTTAGAAGGAATTATCAGGGAGAAGTCACCAGGTTCCCCCCAGCACCACTTCAAGAAATCATGGGTTTAGCTTAAAGCTGAGCGAGGATCTAAGGAAGTCCCAAAAGAGGGAGATTCCAAAAGGACAGAGAGGAGACCCCGGTAACCCCCAACAGAGGGTCACCTCCCTGCTTGTCTTCCTCAGGATACCTCCAACACACTCAGGGGAGTGTGGAGCCACAAGGTACTGGAGAAGGACTATATGGTCCCCTTGTTGAGAAAACAAACAGGGAGGAGGATCGCCCAGAGACTGAGGCCTAAGAGGGGAAGGTGGGTGGGAAGCAAAGATGAATGGTGAAGATACACAGAAAAATCATGAATTATAGTAGGTACATAATTTTCATATCTTATCTGTGTCAATCTTCACCATTCATCACTTGTGGGTAATTATTGAGCCCCCCGCAGGGGACCTGGTACCTCCCTAAGGGACCGAAGTACCTCAGCCTCCAGTGGGGAAGACACTGTAGAAGGGAACCCTTCCAGGTCTGGTTAGGCCTGAGACTGGTCTGGGTGAGGCAGGGTTCTCTGAGTAGGAGAGGGAAGTCACCCATGCAGTTCCCGCCTCACCCTGTGGGAGAAAAGATGGGTTCCCTGGAATGAGTAGGCAGTCACTCTACGCCGAGCCATGGGTGATAACTGGGAAAGACGAAGCCACGCCATCTGCCTAATGCAGATCGCTGTCCCCGCCAGCCTGGAAGCCACCTCATTAGCATCATAAGATGCCCTTGCTCGGTGCCTCACAAGCTCCAGGTGCTGCGCAGAGAGGGCAATGGCTTGTCTGGTCACCTCTGAATCAGGCAGAGAGATTAAGATCTGTCCTAGCAGAGATCATAAATTCCTGCTGTAGGCAGCATGATGGGCCTGATGAGCTGAGAGAGATAAGAGGAGACATGCTGAAGAGAAAGCTCTCTGTCCTCAAAAATCAAATTCAGCAGAATCTCATTCCGGAAGTCGTTCATGCCTTGGGTGTCTATGCCCAGAGGGTGTGTCCAGGAGAGTCACGCCCTAAGGGGGGGTGAGCCAAGGCTCCTGGAGACCCTAGGGGTGCACAATACCTCTGTCAGCGGTCCCTCGGGGCTGGCACAAGGATTGAGGGACTTCTCTAGGTACGGTACGATGCCTCCCTGAAGGGAGAAGGCCAGGTGGGAACCATCAGGTTGGCCGCACTGAACTCACCTAGAAAGGCACGCGCCATCCGGTCTGGATTGCGACGCGATGTGTAGCTTGTTGAGCAACCCTGAAAGGAAGTGCTGATAACTAGACAAATCAGCTACAGGGGATAGGTAGATGGTAGACTCCTCTCCCTCAGAGGAGGAAGACGAGGGAGCTGACAAGTCCAGAGACTCAGGCACGGGCTGTACCAGGAAATGGTGGAACACCTCCTGGTCCATGGACCTGTAGTAGGCGGGGAAAAGTGCAGCCATAGACCTGAACTGCTCCCAGGTCAGAGGTCCCATAGGGCCAGTGTGACCTGAGAGGGAGGGAGGAAGGGAGGGGTTGGCAGAGGCAAGGGGGCCACACACCTCTGAGGAGCAGCGTAACCTCTGCCAGGGCTGGGAGACCGAACAGGAGGTCTCAAGGGAGGAGAATACCTGCTGGTCACAGCAGTCAGTGGCCGCTCAACCAAACTGGAATGGTCAGGACTGAGCCTGAAGAGATAATTCCCCTTGTGAGGTGAACAGGGCTGCATGAGCCCAGAAGAGTGACCCCCTAGCTTCTAAAGATGAGGGCCCTCCTGGAGAGACCTCAGGGGAGAAAACAGGACCAGTGCTGCGACTCCTTCCCGAGCCCCTGCAGGCTCCCAGGGAAGGGTGCTGCCCCTGAGCCTGTCCCCTCAATCCCTCAAACTCAGAGATAGCTCTCTTCCTCAGGATCCGCTTAAGTAGCTCGATCCCCATGGCCAACTCCGGAGAGACAGCCACTGGGTGAACACCCTCCCCTGCCTGAGACACTCCAGCTGGACTAAAAGTGGGGCAACCTGAGCAGTCCCAGAAGGGGGTACACCTCCCAAGGGAGCAGGTGAACCACCATCTCTAGTCTGTCTCCCGGTGCCCCCCAGTGCACCTGAGAACTGGTCGGGACCACTGATACCAGATCCAGTAGTAGCTGCTGACTCCCCAGAAGGGGGCTGAACTGGAGCTGAAGCGCTGGGGTGAGGAGGAACCAGAGGATTCCTAGGAATCTAGGAGCCAGTCTGGGTCAGCCTCCAAATCATCCTCCTCTGAGGAGGCCTGGACCCAAACCACTCCCCGATCTCTCCCACCCGCAGCACTGTGAGTGGCACCACAAGGCAACCCCATGCTGCCCATGGTGCTGCCTCCCTTCCCAGTGCCATGAACGGCACCAGAGGCAGGCACCGCACCACCCATGACACCATCTAGATCCCTGGCACCGCAAGTGGTGCCAGGATCCATGGCAGCACTGGCAGACAGAGCTAAGAACAATGCCGGACCAGGCCCGGAGGCCACAGGCCATGACACCGGGAGCCCTTACCTCTGAGGAGGCGAATGCCAGAATGGTGCATCCTGCCTGACTCATGGAGGAGTCAGGCTGGGCCTTCTGCACCATGGAAGGGGTTCCCGCCGAGGCAAGGCTAAGAGGGGTGGAAACCCCCTCCTCCCTGGCCATATAGGACCGGAAGGGGACCTGAAGGAAGGGCCAAGAATCCTGCATTTGTAGTCCTGAGTAGGAGCCTGTCGACTGAAAGTCGGTGGCACATGTCAAACTTTGAGTGTGCGCAATTCCAAAACTCAACAGTTCATGGAAAAACAGGCATCGCAACAATCCATGTCATGGCTAGGGCCCAAGCAGGTCAAGCACCGGTCATGCTGGTCTGAGATGGAATAAAGTCAGCTGCAGGGACACCACTGCATAGGAGGCTGGCTCATCTTGGGAAGTTTCTTTTCGTCCCCCGAATGAGACATGACTGGATGGAAAACACAATAAACAAACAATAGCACTCGGCGTCATTGAAAATAAAAGGAAAGGTCCTACCTGTTGATGGCACCGAGGAACGCAGCAGTACCGAACTAGGATGAGTCGGAGCCAATGGACTAGGCTGCTGATGCAGTATGAAAAAGTTGCTTCACACATGAGGTCCTCACTTGACGGCGGGAGAAGCAGAACTGGGACTGGGGAGGGGTTGGCGTCAGTTACTGGCCAACTCGCATGCGCCACGCAATGCATTGGCCTTGTGGGTGGTGCCACCCTGATGTTGACTCCTCCCCCTTGCAAAAAAATTAAAAAAAGCTCCTGCAGGGTCCTGATCCTCTGGCCAGAACCCACCAGTGATGAATGGTGAAGACTGACACAGATAAGATTATCTAGAGCCCATAAAAGTAAAATCAACTTCCTATTAAGTAATGTAAGAAGTTTGACAAATAAATTCACTAAATTTGAAAGTACTCCACAGTCATATAATGTTGATGTTGTCCTTCTAACTGAGACATGGTGGGAAAATGGTGACAAATGGGTCAAAAACATCAGTGGCAACTGTGATGCTTGTACAGCTGGTTCTGATTACACTATGATTTTTGTAATATAAAAATGTGGTATTGAGTGTCTCTCATGAGACATGCTGAAACAGCCTGCGGAATGACAGCACCCCCCCCCCAGGTTTTAGATACAAGGTGTTACCTGGAAGGCCAGGAGATAATTACAGGCTAGAAGAGACTAAATTAAGGATCTCCTGTTTATCTAGCTTTATTGTAGCTTGCCAGCTGCTAGGCTAGAATCATAAACTTTTATGATGTTTAGAGAACGAATATAGGTTATGTCACTTTGGTGCAAAGTCATAAATGTTTCTTTGATGTCTGTGAAGAACAGGAAGACACTCTACATCAAAGGGTCATATGAGAAAATGAGTTGTGCTGAGGTCACAGAATTTAATACTTTGATAAGACACCCTGTTTTGTATAGATATATTTTTTTTATATTCTGACAGGGAGGAGCTAGGTGACCTCATGCAAAGAGGTGGGCAAAGCCAGTTTTTAAACAGTATTCTGTTTTCCACTTGAACACACACATGTTTGGACTCTCTTGACAACAACATCTGTCTATCAGCACTATTAGATGAGCTACATTAGATATATAAGTCTAATTGTTTGGTGGTAGGAATTTTGCACTTTTTTTTAACCCTTGTTCTTTTAAATGATTGTATGTTTTTGTGATATATGGTTCTGTATTTACATTTTACATTTTTTTAATCTATTTTTAAGTAAACCTCTACTTTAGAGACTACTTGGTGTGCCTTTGAAATTCTTTTTCTTGACAAGTGAAGTATACATGGTTAAAGTTGACACTGTACAAAGCTTACTGGTTTTACCAAACTGGGAAAAGGTAAGAGTTTATTCTGAGGTCTTTAATAGAGTTTTAAGGGTTCATTTTGTACGCCTGGTTAGGTGCCCATAGGCAAAAGATATCTGGCCCTCTGAAGAGCAGAATTATCTGAGCCTGTACATTGGGTATGCTAGCAAGAGGTTCACAGTTTGCATCCCTCCAGAACTTGAGACCAAAGTTTGATTCGAACCCACAAAACAGACAGGAGGGTTACCTGTTCTGTTAACTGTTAACAAGACTGAGCTCAGAAGTTGGCACTGTGGGAGCAGACGGCCTGACCTGCTGAGTGGGTTGTGACAGCTACAACCTGGTCAGACATGACAGAGTAAATAAACAAGCATTTGTCAATGCCGAATATTTGCTTGCTGGCATTAGCAGTGGAAGTGCAGGAGTTAGACAGATGCAGTATAGGAATAGCAGTGATGCAGTGAACTGACACCAACTCCACCCCACCCTGCAGAGATGGACAAGCACTGGGGTCTGCCTTTGGGTCGTCACCTATAACGGTCACGACATTTCACCTCACCCTACCCTGCAGACACTGACAAGTGTTGAGGTGTGCCTTGGGGTGTTCAGGCTTTACACTCACCTCATTCCATAAGGAAATATGCTGAAATGGGTGCAGTATAGGAGAATGGTGCGAACTCTGGGGCCAAAGAGTCCAAGGTGCTCCTCAATGCCTGTCACTGGCTGCAGGGGGGGTGGAGGTAGAATGGAATGAGCATTACTGTCAACAATCCCAAGTTACACCCCTGACACCTGTCAGTCCTTACAGGGTAGGGCGGATGCCTGTCAGACCATACAGGGTAGGGCGTTATGGTCAGAAACCCTAAGGCCCTGGGCGTGTCTTGGTATTTTTACTCTAAGTTTTCAACGTGGGCTTTTTGTGACCCACCGCATGAACAGTGACACTATCGGTTTGTTAGCTGAAAGGTGATTTTGCACAGTGACTGCGCCATTAATGCCACAGGTGCAAAAACACATTTCCAACATGATGTGAAAAATGACAGCTGTACTGTTCATGAGGAGGTGTAAAAAAATGGTAAAGTTGAAAATCTGGAACGAAAATTTAAAAAAACTGGTGAAGTCACGAGCGTGCATAGAAACTGAGCAACGCACACCCGTAATGCAATTATTTGGGGGATCTAGTTCACCAAATTTTCAACATAGGAATTTTAGGACCCCTGCTCATGAACAGTGTCACTGTGATTCTCTTAATCTGTCCCAAACACTGATTTCCCACAGTGACCACGCTATTCTGCACCGGAAGTGCGAAAACACATTTCAGCCAGAATGTGAAACATGACAGCTGTACTGTTCATAAGGAGGCGTGAAAAAATGTTGAAAATCTGGAGTGAAAATATTACAAATTCATAAATTTATGAGTGTGCATGGAAACTGCACAATGCGTACTCATAACATAGTCATTTTTAGGAATTTTTTCACCAAATTTGCAACATAGGCTTTTTTTCATTACTTGGTCTCAAAAGGTGATTCCATGCAGTGACCGCAAAATCACCTTTCAGGACTGAATAACCAAATGACAGTCACTGAATTCATGAGATGGGGTCCAAAGAACCCCATGTTGAAAATTTGGTGCAAAAATTCAAAAAAATGACCGAGATATGCACCAAAGTTATAAAAACCCTATTTATGCCATTATACAGCTTACCGGCATTTCTTCAGTTCGTGGTCAGCTTTGAAGAGTGCAGACACATTCCCGCTCCACCGAAGATTATCGTGCTGTGCTCCGGAGGTAAGTATGGGGTGAAGGTGTGTGTGGGGAGGTCAGGTATGCAGAGGGTGGGCGCAGACTGCGGGAGGTGGGCAGGAGAATCAATGCGGGACCATTTTCTTTTGTTACAGGTTTTTAATTTTTTTATTTTACATGGATGACGTGGGGCTTTTGCCACACTAGGGTGGGTTCCCAGCATGGCACCTGGAAGTTTTTTGGGGAGAGTGGCACCAACGGGGGATTGGGCAACCCCATTGGCCATACAGTGTGGGGGGGGACACATGAGGACGCTGGACATCTGCCATGCTGGGGTGGGCTCCCAGCATGGCACCTGGAAGTTTGTTTTTTGGGGGAGGGGTACTGGAGCCAACTGGGATTGGGCACCCCTGTCGGACATACAGTGTGCTTGGGGGTGTGTGCATGAGCCAAGGGGGATTGGGCACCCCCTTTGCACACAATAAAGGGGGGCAGCATGCATACAACCACTGCTACAATCAGCGGTGGTGACATGGAGGCAATTTGCATACTGCTGATGGCAGGGCAGTATGTAAATTGCCTACATTTACCACCATTGATTGTAGAGGTCATTTGCTTTCAACTGTACACCACTGCAATCTGAACTGCTGTCATAGACAGCTGGGGCATTTATTGGTGTGGTGCAGCCATGCCTGCAAAAACGCTGAGGGCATTGGAAGCGGGGGTGCCACATCTATGAAAACTCGTATGGTAGCACTGTGTTTCTTGCACATGCATGGAAGCAAACATAAAAAGGGGTGGAGTTGCCATCTACGCCTCTAAAAGTTTGAAGATTATGAAAATCTCATCTAAAATAAAGAGTACCGAACAAAACACTGAAACTATATGAATACAGATAACAAATAATAACAACACAGATTTCATCTTAGGTTTGTGTTACAGAGCCCCTGACATTTCCAAATTAAATAAACCAGGCAATTATAGAAGAAATTCTAATGGCTTTAGCTATGAGGAGAGTTATCATAGCTGCTGATTTTAACTATCCAGATATAAACTAGGCAAAAAATATAGCTATTACAAGGCAGAGTAAAGACTTTATGGAAATGTGTATTGAACATAGTCTAACACAACATGTTACTATATCTACAAGGTTAAATAAGATTTCAGATCTTGTTTTAACTTCAGAAGATATAGAGGATTGTGTATGAGCAATCATACACAACAAGGCAGTTGTACAATCGAGAGGATTCCGTAGTAACCAGAGACCTCGAGAGCGCAGCTCGAGAGGTCCGTTACCATGGAAACCTCGAGATCTTACAGCTGCCTTGTTTGTGTATGGTTGCTCATACACAATCTTTTATAGTGTATGGGCAACCATAAGCAGCACTCCTTGATCCCCCAAACAAGTCTCCCAGAAAAAATAAGGCTTACTTTGGCAGCTGTTTTAGCACCGCTTACTTCCTCATCACTGTGGGCCACTCAATTGTGCATGCACAATTGCGTTCAATCTTGTTATGCTGCACCGGTGATGTACTCGGTGCAGCACAACAAGATCGTGACGCACCAAGTGCTGCACAACGACACTGTTCCAGGCATGTATTTCCATGCGGAACAGCATTCTACCATACACTATATTGTTATTACAGACTGTGCTGTTAGAGTCCCGATAGGAAATAGTGATCATGCCGCTGTATCCTTTATACATGAACACCACCATCAAATACCAAAAGGGTGTACCAAAATTTACCTCTACAAAACAGCTAACATAGAAGGGATAGCGGCTGATTTACAAAACATAGACTGGACCATGATGTTGACAAACAAGTCAATCAATGAAGGTTGGGACTACATAAAACATAGAGAATAATGAATGACTAACTATCGGTAACAAGCCGGTTAGTTCATCGAGAGGTTCCTATGGTGACTGCTTGAACCTCGAGAGCGTGGCTCGAGAGGTTTGGTAGCCATAGGAACCATGAGATGAAGTACCTGGCTTGTTGCCGATAGTCATTCATTGTTTTTTATAGTGTAGGATGGTCAAAAAGTACCATCCTTAAATATTTGAAGCTTACTTTTGGCTGTTTTTTTTTGCAGGATTAGCTCTGAGCGCTGTGGCTGCTGCCGAGTAGAGAGAAGATCAAGCACCGTGCATGCGTGATCACATTCTAAGTTGTTATGCTGTACTAGCTACGTAGATAGTGCAGCATGACAACCTAGCTGACATAGCTAGTGCAGTATAACAACGTTTTGAAAATGATGGAATTTAGAGTATAACAGCATTCCATCATACACTATAGACTATATTATCAGTAACTGGAAAACATGTCAAATGCATAAATAAATATAATCATAGAGGCAAGAAACCAATATGGCTTACAAATAGTATGTTAAAGTTAATTAAGAGGGAAAACAAAGGATACGGTGTGTACAAACAAGATGGTTCTGAATTAAATTGGTGCAAGTTTAAAGATTTATAAAACAGATGCAAAAATAAAATTAATAAGACTAAAAAGAAATATGAATATAAGCTAGCTTGTACAGCAAATAAATGAAATAGTAAACAATTCTATGGTTACATAAATTCATTAAAAAATAAAGTAGAATTAACAACAATCATTGACAATAAGAAAAAATTACTCACCTTAGTAATTGCTTTTCTTCTCATGGAGTCTTGCTATATTATGACTATATGCAGTCAGCCACTGCAGCTGAACTGCCCCGGAGAGGAAAGAGTTAACTCCAGAGAGTCTGGAGTTCCACAGCCCGAGGGCGCTATACCAAAGCTCTATCTGGCCAGTTTCAAATGAAACTGTCAGATCTTTTCGAAGCTAACACTAAGCAACAAGTCTGTGTGGAAAACTCTACACTAGCCAAGTGGCTACCTACTAGTAGGAATAACAACAATATAAACAGCAATAATAATAATAACAATGAATAATAGTATTATTAGTTTCTTCCTAACAAGCACTATTAGACCCCCCTTCCCCCAAGACTCAAGTCCAGGAAGGGGCCAACATATTACTTAAAACAGAAATACCTAATTCCCTAACCCTAAATAAAGGGGTGAAGGAAGAACTAAAATAGCATGACACAGTGCTTGCACTAATTTGCCACCCCTACCCAAGTGAAGCGTTCTGAGAGGGCAGGAGGGAGGGTGGTCATAATATAGCAAGACTCCATGAGAAGAAAAGCAATTACTAAGGTGAGTAATTTTTTCTTCAAACACCATGAAGTCTTGCTATATTATGACTATATGCAGATTACACAGCAGTACCTCCATGGAGGAGGGTCAGAACCTATTTAGGAAATAGGCTCTGAAGCACAGCTGTGCCAAAACGAGCATCTCTCCTGGACTGAATATCCAGGGAATAATGCTTGGTAAAAGTGTGAACTGTTTTCCAAGTAGCAGCTTGACAGATTTCCAGAATGGGAATATCTCTAGCAGCCGCTAGAGATGCAGCTGTACCCCTGGTGGAGTGAGCCCTCAGTCCTGAGGGGGTTCTCTACCTAGTTTTTGATAACAAAATTGGATACAAGAGACAATCCACCTTGCAATTGTCCTCTTAGTGGCAGGTTTCCCTTTGCCAACCTCGCCATAGGTAAGGAAGAGTTGGAGGGATTCGAACCTGTGACCCTTGGTGCGTTCCAAATAGTAGCTTAAGGCTCTTTTGACGTCCAAGCTGTGCAGACTCCTCTCACCTGAGGAAGAATGCTCAGTGAAAAATACTGGAAGAGAGATGGATTGGTTCAGGTGGAAATCTGAAACCACTTTAGGCAAAAACTTTCTGTTAGTCCTGAGGACTACCTTATCTCTGTGGAAAGAGATAAAATCTTCTTCCACTGACAGGGCCTGTAGTTCACTTATTCATCTGGCAGAAGTGATAGCCACTAGGAAAACAGTTTTCCAAGTCAGAAACTTGAGCTCTGCTGAGGACAGAGGCTCAAAGGGGGGTTGCATTAACTGAGCAATGCAAACATTCAGGTCCCAAGCGGGAGCTGGTTCTCGAAAAGGAGGGTTGGTGTGAAGTAACCCTTTAAAAAACTTGGAAAGCACAGGGTGAGAAGAAAAGGAAGCAGGCTTTCCTGCTGATAGAAAAGCAGAGACAGCTGCAAGATGAACCTTTAAGGTAGCTGGCCTAAGGCCTAAGGAATTTAAATGGACCAAATAGTCCAGTAAAATGGGCAGATCAGCAGATTCTGGGATAATCTGCTTCTCGGAGCACCAGATGGAAAACCTTTTCCACTTAGAATTGTAAAGGCCCTAGTGGAAGGCTTCCTTGAAGCCTTTAAAATATCCAAAACACCTTGAGAAAGGTGTAAGTCAGCAAATTCTAACTCCTCAAGAGCCATGCCTTGAGATGGAGGTTTGAGGTCGGATACCACACTCTCCCTGTGCACAGGCCAGTAAGTCGTGGACTCTGGGCAAGCTCAGGGCAGGATGGACTGTCAAGGACAGAAGCAGTGGGTACCAGGGCTGTCTGGCCCAATCTGGAACAATCAGAATCACCTTGCAGGGCTGAGATCTGATTTTTACTAGTACCCTGAAAAGAAGTGGAAAGGGGGGAAAGGCATACAGGAACTTCCCTTTCCAATCCAACTGAAAGGTGTCAAGGGGGACTGATCCCAGCACTGGAGGCCTGCAACAAAACAGAGGAAGTTGGTGGTTGTCTGGGGCTGAGAAAAGATCTATCTGAGGGGTGCCCCATCTGGCAAAGACTGACCCCAGCACCTGAGGATTCAGAGCCCATTCGTGATGGCCCTGAGAAATCCTGCTGAGGGCATCCACCAGGACATTGTCCTTCCCTGGAAGGTGAACTGCTATCAGGGAGGTGTTCAGGGAGTAAGCCAGAGACCACAACTTCATTGCTTCGGTGCACAAGGCTGATGACCGAGTGCCCCTTGTTTGTTGATGTACCACATTGTTGTGGTGTTGTCTGTCCTGACTTGAACTACTTTGTTCTGGACAGAAGCTGAAAACGCCTGAAGAGCTAAAAGGACAGCTCTGAGTTCCAAAAGATTGATGTGGAGCAGAGATTCCTGGGAGACCACACTCCTGAGTGGACAGGTCGCTAGTGAGCTCCCACCCAACAGGGAAGCATCCGTGGTGAGGGTGAGGGAGTGGAAACGGGAAATGAAAGGAACCCCTTGTTTTAGATTGCTTTGATCCTGCCACCAGTGTAAGGCCAGGATCAGGTTTAGGTCACTGGAACCAATTTGGAAAGGGGTCCCTCCTTTGAGACCAATAGGCCCTCAAATGGAACTGAATGTCCCTCATCTGGAATCTTGCTCCTTGCACTACAGCTGTGGAAGCAGCCATGTGCCCTAGGAGTTGCAGAAAATGCCTTGCTGGTCGAGAGACCGCAGGGTAAGGAGGATGCCAGGGCAATGAGTCTGTCTACCCTTTCCGGGGGAGAAATGCCCTGGCTAACTTTGTGTTCAATTCTGCACCTATGAAAGTTAGTACCTGAACTGGTTCGAGAACTGACTTTGGTAAATTCAGCAGGAATCCCAGGGAAGTGAGAAGCTGCTGGGTGACTTGCAAGTGGGATTTTACCTGATCTGGGGACTGACCCACTATGAGCCAGTCGTCCAGGTAGGGAAACACAGCAATCCCTTGCCTTCTTAAATGAGCCACTACCACAGCTAGACATTTCATGACTACCCTTGGCGCAGAGGTAAGGCCAAAGGGCATTGCCCTGAACTGGTAGTGGCCTGAGGGTAGTTCGAACCTGAGGTACTTTCGGTGAGAAGGCCTGATCAGAACATGAAAATAGGCATCCTTGAGGTCCAGGGAAGCTAACCAGTCCCCTGGCCTCAGGGAGGGCAAAATCATTGTCAGAGTTAACATTTTGAACTTTGGTTTCAAAAGATGCTTGTTCAGGTACCTTAAATCTAAAATGGGCCACCATTCTCCTGTCTTTTTTGGGGTAAGAAAGTATCTTGAGTACAGCCCCTTGCCCTGATGGCAAGGAGGGACCCTTTCTACTGCTTTGCAGTCCAAAAGAGAAGAAACCTCTGCTTCCAAAGCAAGGGCTTCTGAAGGATTTGCAGGTGGAAAATGTCTGGCTCTCATCTTCGGAAACTGTTTGAAGCTGAGAACCAGACCCTGGCCTATCCTCCAGAACCCACCTGTCCGAAGTTAGGGACACCCAGTTCTGGCTGAAATAAACCAACCTGCCCCCCACTGGTACAGGAGAATCGGCTCTGGGCACCCCATCAGGGTGCCTGCTTGGCAGTAGCCTTAGGCTGAGGGAAGGGGGACAGTTTACTTGTGCCCCGTCTACCTCTGCCTCTAAAGAAACCCCTCTGTGCAAATGCAGAGGAGGCCTGAAATTGGTAAAAAGGCCTGTGGAAAGGCCTGCCCCTACCTCTGGGAGCGTGCCTCTGTGGAGTGGCATGCCTCTCCTTAGCCTGGGCACTTTTGTAGGTAGTTCTGTATTCATCCATCTTTTTCATATAGTTTTCTGTTTGTTCCCCAAACAGAGAATTACAAACAACAGGAAAATCCATAGCCTTTGACTGAGTATCTTGGGACAGATTAGTGCATCTGAGCCATGCCAACCTACGGAAAGCTACAGAAGTGGCCATGACCCTAGAGGAAACATCATTAACATCAACAGCAGTATGAAATTGAACTTTAGAGGCTTCAATGCCATCAGCAGCCACCTGTTCCAACTCACTAGCCAGCTGGCCATGGGCCTGCTTGGCTAACTGCAATACTGTGTCCCACCTAGATTTCTGATATCTAGCCACATAAGCCATATAATTTGCCTGCCTGAGTCCCAAAGAAGCTGCCATATACTGTTTTTTAGCCATGGCATCAATCTTCCTGGAATCCTTATCAGGAGGATGTGAGGCCAGAGGAATATTAGCCTTGTCACAGGCTGCAGCTTGTACCACACCTACATGACTACACTGCTCAGTGAGGAAGTCTGTATCAGAGCCTGACAAGGTATATCTTCTGTCCATTTTTTTATCTACAGGAGGGACAGAATGAGGATTTTTTTAAATCTTTGTTGTTTGCTTCCTAAATGACTTATGCAAAGGAATAGACAACCTCCTAGACTCTGGTATATCCATCATTTCTACATAATCAGGCTCCTCTTGCTCATCCACAGCTTCCTCTAAAGGAAGCTGGAGGGTTTCTGCAACCTTTTTGTAAAACATAAAATGAGAAGGGGACTCAGACAGAATAGGAGGAGATTCTAAAGGTCTGTCTGGAGAAATGTCGGTTCAATGGGCACGTCAGACCCTCCCAACCACACATGTAATGATCAAATTCGTCCTCCTCTCCTGTGGTTCATAAAATTCCTCAACATCATACTCCTGAACCACTGGCACTGAACGAACCAACCTTTACCAACTGTAGGTGGTTCAGCAGGACCCTGAGACAGTGACTGGACAATCTGTATGGCTTTAGCTATTTCTGCAGCAGTTGGAGAGACAATTTTGGACTCCAAACCTACTGATTTCTTTGTCTTTTTCACTGAGACTGGTTCCCCTGAACCAGCCTTCCTTTTGCCCGAGGAAGTCTCGCCCTGGTCAGAGGGCACTCCCTCTGGTCCAGTGGGTACTGGACCAGGCTGGCCATCCGGGTCAGCGGACTTCTTGGCCTCTCGTTCCCTGAGCCGGCCCAATCTCTTTTCCAGGGTGGCTGCAGGGAAATTTTTACACACCTGGCAGTCTGACAGGAGGTGGTCAGCCCCCAGACAATAAACACAAGTGGTGTGTGGGTCAGCCTTGGCAAAGGCTTCCCACAGACATCACAGTGTTGAAACCCAGTGGGCCCGGTTTTTCTTTTGGGTTTCTCAGACATAATGCCAGCCTAACCAAAAACTTGCCCTTTTGATGGCAGTGCCAGGCAAGACACCCTTATCGGTTCCTAACCGTGTCACGGGTATTTGAAAAAACCTATTTTAAAAGCAAGGTTTTTTTAGAACCGATAAGAACCGGGAACCGCACTCTAAAAGCCCAACCACACTTTAAAACGTTAAATTAAGCAAACCGATAGGTTCAAAACCGAACCGATAATTGAATTTCCACACAGACTTTAAATTTTCTACTTACGGTTTACCAGATAGAGCTTTTAACCGAAATGTGGTAAAATAAATACTTTTGGCCGGTTCAAATGAACCGAAAATACTCGCTTGAACCGAGAAATGAACCGATGTGAAGGAGCTGATCTCCGGAGCGACTGTTCAGTGAAGCAGAGTAAAGAATCTGACAGTTTCATTTGAAACTGGCCAGATAGAGCTTTGGTATAGCGCCCTCGCGCTGTGGAACTCCAGACTCTCTGGAGTTAACTCTTTCCTCTTCGGGGCAGTTCAGCTGCAGTGGCTGACTGCACATAGTCATAATATAGCAAGACTTCATGGTGTTTGAATGAGGGTATCACTGAGTCGGTGCAAATGGCAAACTTATTCAATACATATTTTTCTTCATTATTTAATAAACAGAAGTCTATTTCAAACAAAATAGGAAAGTCCATGGTAGGAAAGCACTACTTCAAGATAGAAGATATTATAAAAATCATTGATAAATTAAAACCACATAGTGCTCCCGGACTAGACAGCATAACACCACCAATGTTAGAAATTATGAAACATTATTCCTATATACCCCTCAAAATCATATATGAAAAATCTTTAAATACTGGTACATTACCAGAAGACTGGAAAAAGTCTAAAGTTACACCCATCTTCAAAAATGGCAGCAAGACAAATGTAAAAAAACTACAGGCCAATAAGCTTGATATCAGTCCCATGTAAAATCTTAGAGACACTAATTAAAGAAAAAAATTCAACAACAGTTACTAAATATTCCCTACTTTGACACTAATCAACACGGATTTAGAACTGGATGATCATGCACAACAAATTTAATATGCTTCTATGAAAATATTAGTAAAAATCTTGATAAAGCAATCCCAATGGATGTTTTATTGTTGGACTTCAGTTGAGCCTTCGACTCTGTGCCACACTGGACTATGCATGAGAAGCTTGTTAAACATAAAATTGATAAGCTAACAGAAATGTTTGTTCCTCAGCGGGTTAACAAGAACTGAGAGGAACCGTTAAGACTAAGTGGTATTAAAACTAAATAATTAGTGCTAACTCTAAAAACAGAAAATAAAGGCAGCAAATGAAATAAACTTAAGGAATATTAATTGTATTGAAGTAACCCTGAAAAAGTACTATGAAAATCACAACTGTGAGGAGAGATCTCCGGGACGTCTTGACTTCGCAGGCGGAGAATGAAATCTGAGGTGTTATAAAACACAGCAGTTAGTAAGAGCAGTATTTGAATAGTGGCACGAGCCAGTAATGGGTTCCATCATTTACATATGTTCCATTCTCCAGGCAGTTCTGCTCAGAAGGCTGACTGCAAGAGTTAGGAATACTGAAGAATACCTGGGGTTAGAAAACTCTTGTTTTGGAGAACCATCTGATTCTATGGGTTCTCCTCCATCCTCCTTCTCATAGTACAATTTGACCTCCACCCCCACTGGCATTGGGAATGGAACCAGAGCTGGGGAAGGGGGGCAGGTATATTCATGAAATTTCCCATAGCCTAGAATGCCTGGAGAAATTCCATGCCTTAGTCATGTCCTCAACTGAATGCATTTTGTTTGTGTCTACTGGTGACTCCTTTCCTTCTATAGGAGGAGGGACAGTGATGTGTTTTCCTTTTTGTTTTTTCTTTGCAGGCACTGTCTCCAGTGACTGCTAAGAGAATCTTTTATTTTTATTAGATTCAGGGTCCCCCATTCAGACACCCTGATTTCTGAACCATCTTTTGCAGCCTTTTCTTTCTTATATGTCCTTTTTGACAGGGACTGCTGCTGGTTATAAATGGGCTAGATCCTCATCTCAGTCTTTAGGTGACATGGAGGCAGACTGAAAAGCCATAATGCCTTTTAATTTTTTAGCCCTTTTCTTTTGCATTTTAGGCCAGTACCTCCTTGAGCTCCCTCAATACTACAGGACACACTCCATCTGGTCCCATTGCTTTATCCACTTTCAGATTAGCGAGTCACTTTAGGACTCACTCTCCTCTGAAAAAAAACTAGTGTCCACCTACTTACCTTTACAGCTTCTGTTACTTTTTTGTGACCCCTCACTTTCTCCTTCCACTGTGAACACTGAACAGAAATATTTATTCAGTATGTCTGCCTTTTCCTGTTCCCCCTCTACACAGATCACCATCCCTTTTTAATCTCATAATCCCTCCCCTGGTGGTCTTCTTTTCACTGACATACTGTACCTACACAGTGTCTTGCTCCCTTTCATTACTGCTTGGATTATTCTCTCTTTAGTTGATAAAAGCATAATTAGGTAGATGCTTGGCTGAGTAACAGATCACAAAGGGTTTCCATAAGAGGGTATCTATCAGAAGAGGGTAATGTCACGATTGGAGTACCACAGGGATCAGTTCTTGGCCCTATCATTTTTCAAATATTTATAGCTGACATAGAAGATAACATAACAGATCACCTAAAAAAAGTATGCAGATGACACCAAATTAGGGGACCCATATCACACTACTGAACACACTGCCTCGTTGCAGAACGGCATCAACAATATTGCCTTGCGGACCAAAAAATGAGGGATGACACTAAATTTTGATAAATGTTGTGTGTTACATTTTGGGAAAAAGAATCCTGGTTATAACTATACTTTAAATAATCAAATAATACAAGAAAAAAGGTAGGCAAAGACCTGGGAATTTTAACTGATACAAATTTAGAATTGAAAGAACACCACATGGCTATGATAGCAAGAGCAAACAATACTCTTAAGATCAATAAAGAGAAGCATTAAAAGCAAATCCCAAGAGGTGTTGATGCCTTTGTTTTTATCTTATGAAAGCCCACAACTAGATGTCAGCAGTCAGATTTGGAGTCCATATAATAAAAAAGAGATCTTTCAATTAAAAAGAGTTCAACAAAGGTTCACTCAGATGATTAGGAATTTAAAAGATTTACCGTATGATGAGAGACTTAAAAACTTACTCTTGTATGGTTTAGAGTTAAGAAGGCATAGAGGTGATATTTTGTTTTATTATGATATCATAAATTATACAGTTCTGATGTCTGATTTAAACACTGAATTTAAAATGGACATATTTACAACCAGGGAACATCCCTTGCAAGTAAAAATTGATTGTTACAGAACAAATAAGAGGAATACAAAGAACTGCTAACCTATGGAACAAATTACCAGAATTCATTGTCATAAGTGAAAATAAAGATGCTTTCAAAAAGGATTTAGACAAATACATTTTAAGTGGAGGAAATATGTGTTTCTATACCCTTTCCTAAAGGAGCTGTAGTTTGGGATCACACCTTTTGGTTGCTCCTAACAATCTAGGTGAATCTAAATGAACCCTCTTACCTTCTATCATGGATGTGAAGGTTTGCAGGGCTAGGAACACTGCTATCAATTCCAACAAGTTTATGTGCTGGAGTGACTCTGCACTTGACCAAGTGCTATGTATTGTATGGTCCCCTAGATGAGCTCCCCAATTTAGGAGGGATGCATCTGTTGTGAGAACCACTGATAGGAACTCCTGCTGGAAAGGAACTCCCTCTCTGAGGTTTTCCCTTACCTGCCACCATTGGAAGGCTTGCAGTAATGTCAAGGGGTGGTACAGTGTTAAGGGTTTGTAATATCTTCAAAATATCCTTTTTGAAGAATTTATTTATGGGAAGCAATAGCTTCTTTGTTGGTGTAAGACCCATGAGTTCGAGGAATTCCACCTCCTCTTCCTCATCTTCTACCACTTCATTAGTGGCAATATCTAGTGCATCCACCATTTTCCACACAAAAGTAAAATGTGAGGAGAAATCCTCAGATACCCTTGGTGGAGACTCAAATTCTTGCTCAAGGGATACCTCAGGCTCAATGGGTTCCCCATCATCCTCATCATATTCTTCGTATTCCTCATACTCCTGGACTGATATGTAATTTGGCTCAGTGGAAAAGGCCTGGAGCTCACTGATCCTCCTGGCTGAGGTGATGGCTACTAGGAACACTGTTTTCCATGTTAATGCACTTAAGCTCTGATGAAGACATGGGCTCAAATGGTGGTTACTTTAGTTGGCCAATGCATATACTGAGGTCCCATGCAGGAGTGGGTTCTCTGTGAGGGGAATGCAAGTGCAGCAGGCCCTTGAAAAACTTTAGGAATACCTGGTTAGTGGCCAGGGATGACCCTCTCCCAGCTGAGAGGTAGGCAGAGACAGCTGCTTGGTGCACCTTGAGGGTGGAAGGCCTAAGGCAGAGAGAGAATGAAGGTGTGCCAGATACTCCAGAATGACTGACAAACCAGCCTGGCAGCAGTCTGTCTCCTTTTGCTGGCACCAAATGGAAAACCTCTTCCACCTAGAGGTGTAAGTCTTTCTGGTAGAGGGTTTTATAGAAACTCTAAGAACCTCTAGCACCTCTTCAGAGGGGTGCAGGTCAGCATACTCTAAGTCCTTAAGAGCCAAGCCCTGAGACTGAGGGACTGGATATTGGGGTAATGGATCCTGCCCTGAGAGGAGTTCAATAGGTTGTGCCTCCTGGGTAGGGAGACTGGATTGGCTATGGACTGGGTCAGAAGCAGAGAATACCAGGGTTGCCTGGCCCAGTCTGGAGCAATGAGGATCATTGTTGCTGGCTGAGCCCTGAGCTTGTTCAGCACTGAGCAACAGGGGAAAAGGAGAGAAGGTGCACGTGAAGTTCCCTATCCAATCCAACAGCTATGCATCCAGAGGGTCTATGCCCACTGCAGGAGGCCTGCAACAAAATTGTGGCAGCTGGTGATTGTCTGGGGCTGCGAAGAGGTCCACCTCTGGGATGCCCCACCTTTGGAACACAACTTGCAGGATCTGTCTGTTCAGTGACCACTAATGGTGACTCTGGTTGATCCTGCTGAGGGCATCTGCAAGGATGTTGTCCTTCCCTGTGAGATGGACTTCTGAGAGGGAGATCCTCAGGGCATAGGCCAGATTCCAGATTTTCATGGCCTGTGTACACGAGGGGGGGAGGTGACCTTGTGCATCCTTGCTTGTATATGTAGTACATTGTGGTTCTACTGTCTGTTCTGACTTGAACTACCTTGCCCTGCAGCATTGAGGCAAAGGACTGAATGCCCAGGTAAACTGCCCTGAGTTCCAGCAGATTTATGTGAAGCAGAGACTCTTGCTGGAGCCAGGTACTGTGTGTGGTGTGCTTCCCCAGGTTGGTACCCCATCCTAGGAGGAAGGCATCTGTTGTTAGCACTGCTGATGGTGGCAGCTGAAGGAAAGGTACCCCTTCCCTCAGGTTGACCTTTTCCTGCCACCACTGTAGTGCTTCGAGAAGGTTTCCTGTGATTGGTACCATTTTTGACAGAGAATCTCTTTTCTGTGACCAGTGAGATCTGAGATGGAACTGGATGTCTTTCATCTGGAACCTGCCACCTGGCACTCTTGCTGTTGATGCAGCCATGTGTCCCAACAGCTGAAGAAAATGCCTTGCTGATCTGGGGTATGCAGTTGGAAGGAGCTGGCCAACTGTACTAGGCTGTCCACCTTCCCCTGAGGAAGGAAAGCTTTTCCTCTTAGAGTGTCCAATTCCACCCCTATGAATTCCAGGAGCTTAACTGGTGTCAGCACTGTCATTTTCGGTTTACCAGGAAGCCCAATGCCCACAGGGTATCCTGAGTGGTGGTCAGTGCACCTTTGACTTGCTGAGGAGCCTGGCCTACCACTAACCAGTCATCCAAGTATGGGAAGACTGTAACTCCTTGCCTCCTTAGGTGTACTACCACTA
Source organism: Neoceratodus forsteri (assembly GCA_016271365.2). Lineage (NCBI taxonomy): Eukaryota > Metazoa > Chordata > Ceratodontiformes > Ceratodontidae > Neoceratodus > Neoceratodus forsteri. The sequence goes on from CM057459.1 coordinate 588,835,250, forward strand.
CTGCTAGGCACTTGGCAAACACCTTTAGAGCAGAAGTCAGGCCGAACAGCATGGCTCTGAACTGGTAATGGCCTGATGGCAATCTGAACCTGAGGTACTTTCTGTGGGATTGCCTGATAGGAATGTGGAAGTAAGCATCCTTTAAATCCAGAGATGCCAGCCAATCTCCCTGCCTTAGTGTAGGGAGAATGGTAGCCAGAGTAACCATTTTGAACTTTGGCTTTGTCAAATGTTTAAGTGTCTGAGATCCAGTATGGGACGCCATCCCCTGTTTTCTTTAGAGTGAGGAAGGACTTTGAGTAGAGACCCCTTCCCCTTTGGGCCAAGGGAACAGGCTCTACTGCCTTGCCCTGAAGGAGTTTTCCTACTTCCGCCTCCAACAGAGATGCTTCTGATAGGGTGGCATGTCTGAAAATTCTTGTCCTCAGTCTGGTTAAGACCTTGAAAATGAGGGAAAGCCCCTGGCTCACTACCTCCAGGACCCACTTGTCTGTGGTAATTGATTCCCAGGCCTGGAGATGGTGAGCCAGCCTGACTCCTACTAGCATAGGGGAGGCGACCCTGACAGACCCCTCAGGGGTCTGGTTTGCTTGTGCACTTGGCTGAGTGCTGGGGCCAGCACAGCTGCTGCCCCTTCTGCCTCTGCCTCTGAAGTACCCTCTCTGAGGTTGATAGGTTGGCATGGCCTGAGTCTGGAAGAAAGGTCTGTAGTGGGTTCTACCCCTACCCCCTCTGTTCTGATACTTTCTCATTAGCAGCAGCACTCTTGTAGGCTACCTTGTACTCATCCATCTTCTTCATGTATGCCTCTGTTTGCTCCCCAAAGAGGCATGTGGGTTCACAAGGAAAATCCAAGGCCTTTGTCTGGGTATCCTGGGACAGGTTAGTGACCCTTAGCCAAGCAAACCTGTGCAGGGACACTGAAGTTGCCGTTTGCCTGGCTGCAATGTCATTGGCATCCACAACCATCTGAAACTGGCATTTTGAAGCCTCTGTGCCCCTTTTTGCAGCTTCAGCCCAGGTCTGATGCCATGGGTTCAGGGCAAGCCTTGGCAATCTCTCAAACTGTGTTCCAGAGACTTTTCTGATATCTGGAAACATAAGCCATATAAGTGGCCTGTCTAATGGCCTAAGAAGAACCCAGGTATGACTTCTTGGCCATAGAATCCATTTTCCTAGAATCTTTATCAGGTGAGTGTGATGCTAGGGGAATACCTTCTATATCACAAGCAGCAGCCTGCACCACTCCTTCATAGCTGGGATGTCCAGAAAGAAAAAAATTACTCACCATAATAATCTTGTTCTTCAACTGGATCACTCATTATGATTAAACTGATGCAGTCAGCCTCCTGTGCAAATGAAGGAACTCTCAATTGGCCCGTGCCAGTTTCAAACTGCTGCCCTAGTAACTGCTGCACTCTAAGTGGTTCTGATTCTTACATAGCCTAACTGGGTATAAGACCAACTAGTTAAAACTAATATATTATAAAATAATTTTTATCCCCTCAGGTCAAAACAAAGCAAGCCTAAAAAACTTGAGACCATAAGGAAACCAACTGGTTAAAAGAGTGAGTTTCTAATCTGACCTATATAGAAAACCTTAAGGCAGGGATGCAGAACACCTTTTTTTTTTTTTTTTATAGGTTCTGGTAGGGGAGGCAGGGTGGGTGCTTTAATCATAATTAATGATCCCTTTGAAGAAACAAGATTACTATGGTGAGTAATTTTTTCTTCTAACCTCAGGAATCACTCATTATGATTAAACTGATGCAGACTACCATACAGTACCTTTGGAGGTTGGGCAGAGAAACTATTTGGGAAATAGGTTATGCAGAACTGCTGTACCAAACCTGGCGTCACTTCTGGATTGAAGGTCCAGGCTGTAGTACTTTGTGAAAGTGTGCACTGTTTTCCATGAAGCTGCTTTGCTGATTTCTAGTAGTGGAATCTCTCTTGAAGCAGCAACTGAAGCAGCTGTGCCCCTGGTGGAGTGTGCCCTCAGGCCCAGGGGCACCTGTTTACCCACTTTACTATAACAAAACTGTATACATGCCACTATCCAGCGAGCAATTGTACATTTTGTGGCAGCTCTGCCCTTACCTACTTCACCATAGGCAATGAAGAGCCGTGTCTGACTTGATCTGTAAGACTTGGTTCTGTCAATATAGTGGCTAAGTGCCCTTTTGACATCAAGGGAGAGAAGTCTCTTTTCTGGAGAACTGGAATTCTCTGTAGAGAAAACAGGTAGAGTGATTGACTGATTTAAATGAAAATCAGATACCACTTTGGGAAGAAATTTTCTATTGGTCCTGAGGACCACTTTGTCCCTGTGAAATGAGATGTAGTGCACATCTGTGCACAGGGCTTGTAACTCACTGATCCTTCTGGCTGAAGTAATAGCAACCAGAAACACAGTTTTTCAAGTAATATACTTCAGATCTAAAGTTGTCATGGGCTCGAATGGTGCATCCATGAGCTTGGCAATGCATATATTCAGATTCCAGACTGGGACCGGTTCCCTCAGGGGATGGTGCAGGAGGCTGAGGCCTTTAAAGTATTTCCTGAAGTCTGGATGAGAGGCCATGGACCTCTCTTTACCAGCTGACAGGTAAGCTGAGATTGAAACCAAGTGGACCTTGAGGGTCGAAGGCTTCAGGTCTAATGAATGTAGGTGTGTCAGGTAATCCAGGAGAATAGCCAAGTCAGCCCTGGAGGTATCAGTACCCTTACCTGAACACCATATGGAGAACCTCTTCCACTTAGAAGAATATATTTTCTTAGTGGAAGTTTTCCTGGAACTCCTAAGTACTGTTAGCACCTGTTCTGACAGTTTAAGGTTAGCAAATTCTAAGTCCTCAAGAACCAGGCCTTCAGCCTCAGTGATTTGAGGCTGGGGTACAGGATCCTGCCCTGAGAGAAGGTCAGCAGGTTGTTTCTCCTGGGCAAGTGAATTGGGGGAACTACTGATAGGGTCAACAAAAGTGAGTACCAGTGTTGCCTCGCCCAGTCTGGTGCTACCAGTATCATTGTCGCTGGTTGGGACCTCAGTTTCAGCAGGGTCCTGAATATCATTGGAAAAGGAGGGAAGGCATACAGAAACTTCCCTGACCAGTCCAGGGCCATCACATCTAGGGGAAGTGTACCCCTGAGAGGAGGCCTGGAACAGTACATCAGCAACTGGTGATTTTCTACAGAGGCAAAAAGATCCACCTCTGGAGTGCCCCACCTCCTGAAAACTGCACTGAGTATCTGGTGATTCAAACACCACTCGTGGTGGTCTTGACTTATCCTGCTGAGGGAATGTGCCAGCACATTGTCCTTCCCTGGAAGGCATATGGCTGATAGGGATGCTTTTGTGGAATATGCCAGGGACCACAGCCTCACTGCCTTTGTGCACAGTGCGGCTGACCTGGTTCCTCTCTGTTTGTTGATGTAATACATAGTAGTGGTGTTGTCTGTTCTGACCTGCACCACCTTGTTTTGAAGATGTGGGGCAAATGCCTGTACAGCTAGGTACACTACCCTGAGCTCCAGCAGATTTATGTGCAACAAGAACTCTTGGGGAGACCATGTGCCACTTGCTGTGTGGTCCAGCATGTGTGCTCCCCAACCTAGAAGGGAGGCATCTGTTGTGATAATTAAGGAAGGCTGTTACTTTAGAAAAGGTACACCTACCTGAAGTTTGTGCTCATCCAGCCACCACTATAGTGCCTGTAATAGGCTGTGGGGGACTGGAACCAGTTTGGACAGTGGATCTGTCCTTTGTGACCAGTACTGTCACAGGTAAAACTGGATGTCTCTCATTTGGAATCTGGAACCTAGCACCACTGCTATGGCAGCTGCCATGTGACCCAGCAGCCTGAGGAATTCTCTGGCTGACTTGGGTTTTCCTGGTACAAATGAGTTTACAATCTGCAAAATGCTGTTTACCCTGTCCTGGGGCAGAAAAGCTCTGCCTAGGCTGGTGTCCAGTTCTGCTCTGATGAACTCCAGTACTTGTACTGGTATTTGCTGAGACTTCTACTCATTTATGAGGAAACCTAGGGACTCCAGAGCAGATTTTGCTAGTGCTAGGGCGTGCACTGCATGCTGCAGAGATTGGCCCACTACTAACCAGTCATCCAGGTAGGGAAAGACCGTCACCGTGTTTTCTCAAAAACTCTACCACTACGGCCAGGCACTTTGTGAATGCCCTTGGTGCAGAAGTTAGGCCAAATGGAAGTGCTGCGAACTGATAATGGCCTGAGGCCAGCCTGAATCTCAAGTACTTTCTGTGAAAAGGTCTGATAGGGATGTAGACATAATCATCCCTTAGGTCTAGGGAAGCTAGCCAGTCTCTCTTCTGTAATGTGGGAATGATTATTGAAAGAGTGACCATTTAGAATTTTGGCTTCAGAATGTGTCTGTTCAGAAGTCTTAGATCCAAGATAGGTCACCAATCCCTATTTTTCTTTCTTGTGAGGAAATATCTGGAGTAGAAGCCCTTGCCCCTCTGGTTTAGGGGCACTAGCTCTACTGCTTTGATTGCCAGAAGGTGTTTTACTTCTGCTTCTAGTAAGACTCTGTCTGCAGATGTAACTGGTGCAAAGGTTCTTGTTCTCAGTTTGGGGAATGATTTGAAGCCGAGTGCCAGACCCTGGCTCACTACCTCCAGGAACCACTTGTCTGTGGTGATGGTATGCCAAGCCTGGAGGTTGTGAGCCAACCTGCCACCCACAGGTGGTTCTACGACAGGGGACGTGACCTGTACCAGCCCATCAGGGGTTCTGTGTGGGCTGTGCCTGAGTCTGTGGGGAGGGAGAAGCTCTTCTCATAGCTCTCCTGCCCCTTCCTCTAAAATAGCCTCTAGGCTGCTGTTGCGGCTGAGAGGCTTGTGCTTGGAAAAAAGGTCTGGGATAGGATCCCCTACCCCCTGCCTCCCCTAGTTTGGGCCCTATAGGATGTGGAAGGCCTATCCTTAGTGTTACTTCTATAGGTAGCCTTGTGTTCCTCTACCTTTTCATGCAGGCCTCTGTTTTGTCACCAAACAATGAATTATTCTCCAATGGGAAATCCATTGCCTTGGCCTGAGTATCCAAGGTCAGGTTGGTGGCTCTGAGCCATGCAAATCTCCTGAGAGAGACAGCTAAAGCCATTAGTCTGGCTGCAGAGTCATTAGCATCCACAGCCATGTGGGACTGGTATTTGGTGGCATTCAGTGCAGCTCTTGCTGTATCCTACAAGTCGACTGCCACTTCACCTAGCACCCTGTCATCCAGGGCCAGAACTGTATTCCAGAGTATCTTCTGGTATTGCACTGCATAAGCCATATAATTGGCTTGCCTGACTATCAGGGAGACAGCCATGTACCCCTTCTTTCCCATGGCACCATCTTCCGAGAATCTTTGTCAGGTGGATGGGTAGCCAGAGGTATCCTGGCCTTGTCGCAGGCAGCAGTCTGAACCACCCCTTCAGGGTCAGGGTGACTGAAAAAAAAATCAGCTGTGGTCCTATCCAGCTGATATTTCTAATCAGCCTTTTTATCTACTCCAGGAACTGAAGTTGGAGTTTTAAATATTTGTAATGCTGCCTTTTTCAAGGACTTATGCATAGGTAGTAACAGGTGTTTTGTGGGAGCTAGCCCCATCATTTAAAGGAACTATGCTTCCTCCAAATCCTCCTCTGTCTCCTGCAGAGGGAGGTTGAGGGTCTCTACCATATTTTTTACAAAAGCATAGTGCGATGTATCATCCTCTGGTCCCCTAGGAGGGGATCCAAACTCTTGTTCTGGGGAAACTCTGGGTCTTTCGGTTCCTCATCAAAATCATCCTTATCCTCCTCACCAAAGGTAGCCTGTGGTTCCTGAGGAGTGGGCACTAGCCCTGGAACTGGTGTAGCCGGTGTGGGAATCGGGACTGCAGCCTGCAGTGCCTGTAAGACCTGTAAGGCCTTGGCCATGTCTTCAGCCGAGGGCATGTTGTGTTTGTCTGCTGGGAGCTCCTTAGCCTTCTTGGCCGGAGGCGCAGCAACATGCTTTTCCTTGCATTTTTTTCTTAAGTGGGACAGGTTCAGACCCTGCCTCCATAGCCTTTTTTGACTTACCCTGCTCAATCTTGTCTGACCCCTTGTCAGGGTCTTTAGCTTTACCTCCATGCTTTTTAGTGCCTGAGGTAGAGAAATTACTTTCCCCAGTAGTAGCAGAAGCAGAAGCCATTTCTTCTAACTTCTTGGACCTTTTTCTCAAAGTTTTAGGACAAAAAGTTTTACAAATATCACAATTGGCAAAAATATGGCTAGTACCCAGACAAAAAACATACAGGGAATTTCTGTCTGCTTTTGCTATAATCTGCCCACAAGACTCACAATACTTAAAGCCATTGGGTCCTGTGCATTTTTTAGGTTTGTCAACAGGGACCTCTGACTTTGAGCAGGAAGCGGTAAAATAAATCTAAAGAAATGTATCGGTTTCTCAGAACTGGAGATTTAAAATATAAACAACCGCTAATGGTTCCTGGAATCGAGCGCTGCTCGGTTCCTGAGAGAAAAAGGGAACCAAAAGTAATTAAAATATAAATATGGTAAAGCGGTCAAAGGAACCGACCGCAAAAACACTAAATATGCTGAAGAATGAGGAAAAACCCTTACCTAAACGGCAGAACCCTCGGTTCCAAGGAACTGTGAGGGAACCGCTAACGACTTAAAATTTTAATACAAACTACAAAAATTTAACTAACGCTAAGGCAGCAATTTGAAAATTAAATTTAAAACATTACTTATCACCAAGATAAATGAATTTGAAGAAGTTGAAGGAAAGCTTTCCGGTTCGTCTTCACTAAGCAGGTGGAGTAAAGAATCTGAAGCACCTAGAGTGCAACAGTTACTAGGGCAGCAGTTCGAAATTTGCCTGGGCAATTGAGATTTCCACTTGCACAGCATTCCATCTCTCTGGCAGTTCAGCACAGGAGGCTGACTGCATGAGTTTAATCATAATGAGTAATTCTCGGGGTTAGAAGGAACTGAGCTCCAGCTTTAGCCACCCAATATTTCCTATCCATCCTCTTATCTACTGATGAAATGGAAGTGGGGGTCTGCAAAATTCTAGTGGCCTGTATCTTTAGGGGTTTGTGGATGGGTAATAGCAGCCTTTTAGTTGCTGGCACATCCATCATCTCCATATAGTCTGGTTCCTCCTCCCCCCCTCCTCCTACGTAGATTCCTGGTTGGAGAGGTCCAGAGTCTGTACCACTTGCTTCATAAAAGCAAAATGTGTAGAAAAATCCTCAGCTCTTTTATCAGGGGAGTCAGGACATTGAGGATTAGGGGGAAACATCTGGCTCAGGAGACTCCACAAATTCCTCAACACCATCATCTTCATCGTCATTCTCACCTTCAACATAAACAGAATAATATTCAAAGGAATCAGAAACTGAAGAGGAACCCTGAACCTGAACTGAGGGATGTGAACCGGATCATTGAACTGCACCATGGTACCGGTTTGCAGCACCTGTATTATTCTAATAGTATTAGCTATCACCTCAGCGGTAGGCACCGACGGGCTTATCAATTGCGGTTCCTTACCCGAGTGTTTCTCCTTCTTTTTCTTCTTAGCAGAACTTGCCGATTCAGGGGCGGTATCTGCGGTTCATTTTCTATCCGAGGAACCTTCACCCTGGTCAGAGGGTTGTTCTGTCAGTTCCTTGGGTTTCTCTTTAGGAAGAGAAGGAGACAGTTTATCCAAGGCCGGATCAGCAGCCTTATCGGACATTTTTTCTCTCAGTTGGTTCAATTGCCTATCAAGTGTCGACTGAGGAAATTTTTACAAATCTCACAGTCTGCTTTCAGGTGGCCAAACCCTAGGCAGAAAACACAAATGGGATTTGCTTTAGCAAATGGTTCACCACACTCTGTATTATGCTGAAACCTGTAGGGCCAGTTCTTTTCTTTGGTAGTGACACAAAAAAGAAAAAACTCTTTAAAACTGGGTTTCTGGAGGTCAGATACCCACACTGGTAAACAAAGCTTTTTTTTTGTGGTCGGTTCAGTGACCGAAGAAAGAACCAAGAGTTACCCGGTTTCTGTCCTAAACTGAGTAAAATCAAATAACCGGCCCAGGGAATTAGTTTAAAAAAAAAAAAAAAACTATTTACCTTAAAAAGTATACACAAAGATTTAGTTTCCTCCCGGGTGTGATGAACTGGCAGGGAACCGAAAAACTTACTGGAATAACACTAAACCTAGACTAGTCTACCTGTAAACCAAGGACAGTGCTTTAAAAATGAAAAGAAATAAACAATACCTGAAAAAACGAGAAAATAAAATCTTCAAGAAAGATGATGGAGAGCTCTCTGAGGCATCTTACTTAGGCAGCGGAGTAAAGAATATGACAGTTGCAGAATGTATTCCAGGGACAGTGGTTTGAAAACCGAGCTCAAGCCTAGCATTCCATCATTAGCATAGGTTTTATTAGCCATTTTGGCTCCGTGGCAGTCCAATGGTGAGATCATACTGCGAACTGTATGTCAGAATACAGTAAGATTTCCTGGGGTCTGAAGTGGAAAGGGATTGGCTGGTTGGCAGTTCGGCCAGAGTTACGATCCCTTCCCAAACTTACAGGAGTGCATTACAATTTATAATTTTAACGCAGAGGGGCTATCGCAGCCCCAGAGTAGCGGGCCATGAAGCCCAAAGTTTTTTTGTTTAAAACGTCACAGCTTTACTTTAAGAGACTGCTGGACCTGCTGTCTGAACAGGTAAGTGCCATTGAAGGGGACATTAATTAACATTGCCTGCAGCTGCACAGCGAGATGCTGCATCACAGGCATCCATAGCTTTCAAGAAGGTGTGGGATAGATGAAAAAATTACTCACCTTAGTAATGTTGTTTCTTCTATTGGAGTCTTGCTATATTATGACATATGCAGTGAGTCCCAACCTTCGAACTGCTCCGGAGGTGAAAGAGTTAACTTTCCATGCCAGGCATGGAACGCTGAGCTCGAGCTCGGTTGAAACTCTGTCTGTTGTTCTTCAAACTCAAACCGTCAGATCTTTACGAGCTAAACTCACTGAGGTCCTGTGTGGAAGCTACACTAGCCAACTGGCTACTAAACATAAGAACACATTTTTTGGTCCCAAAACAAAGACTCAAGTCAGGAGACCCAAAAAATGAAAAACACAACACCAAGTTACCCCAAAAAAGGAGGGGTGAAAACAACAAGGTGGGCACCTACTAAGTGCCAACACTGCACTGCCCACCCACATCCCAAAAACAGAGGTTCTGAGAGGGGCAGGCAGGGGGGGAGGTCATAATATAGCAAGACTCCAATAGAAGAAACAACATTACTAAGGTAAGTAATTTTTTCTTCAAACAACATGAAGACTAGCTATATTATGACATATGCAGACTACAAAGCAATACCTCCATGGAGGAGGGACAGAACCTACTTAGGAAATAGGCTCTGAAGCACAGCTGTGCCAAACTGAGCATCACTCCTAGCCTGGATATCCTGGAGTAATGCTTGGTAAAAGTATGAACTGTTTTCCAGGTAGCTGCTTGACATATCTCTAGAATAGGGATGTCCCTGGCAGCAGCCAGGAAAGCAGCTATACCTCTGGTAGAGTGAGCCCTCAAGCCTGAGGGAGGAACCTTACCCAGTTTCTCATAGAAAAATTGGATACAAGAGACAATCCAGCTGGCAATGGATCATTTAGTGGCAGGTTTCCCCTCTACCAACCTCACCATAAGTGAGGAACAGTTGGGGGAAGTCAAACCTGTGACCCTTGGTACGCTCTATGTAGTAACTAAGGGCTCTCTTCACATCTAAGCTGTGCAGCCTCCTCTCGCCAGAGGAGGAATAGTCAGTGAAGTACACTGGAAGAGATATAGATTGACTAAGGTGGAAATCTGAAACCACCTTAGGCAAGAACTTCCTGTTAGTCCTGAGGACCACCTTATCTCTATGAAAGGAGATAAAATCAGACTCCACTGATAAAGCTTATAATTCACTTATGTGTCTGGCAGAAGTGATGGCTACCAGAAACACAGTCTTCCAAGTCAAGTACTTAAGCTCTGCTGAAGACAACGGCTCAAAGGGAGGTTGCATAAGCTGAGCAATGCAAACATTAAGGTCCCATGCAGGGGCAGGGTCCCTGAATGGAGGGCTGGTGTAAAGCAATCCCTTGAAAAACTTGGAGAATACAGGGTGATCTGAAAGAGAAGAGGGCTTACCTGCTGAAATAAAAGCAGACACGGCTGCCAGATGCACTTTTAGGGTAGCTGGTCTCAGCCCCAAGGTATTTAAGTGGACCATATAATCCAGGACTGTGGGTAAATCAGCAGATTCTGGGGAAATATGCTTTCCAGAGCACCATATGGAAAATCTCTTCCATTTGGAATTATAAGTTGCCCTGGTGGAAGGTTTTCTAGAAGCCTTCAGGATATCCATTACACCTTGGGAGAGATGTAAACCAGCAAACTCTAACTCTTCAAGAGCCAGGCCTTGAGATTGAGAGATTTGATGTTCGGGTACCAAACCCTCCCCCTGAGCACAGGTTAACAGGTTGTGATTCCTGGGAAGACACAGGGGAAGATGGATTGCTAAGGACAGTAGAAATGGATACCAGGGTTGTCTGGGCCAATCTGGAGCAATCAGGATCATCTTGCAGGGTTGAGATCTGATTTTGACTAGCACTTTGAACTGAAGAGGGAAGGGGGGGAAGCATAGAGAAACTTCCCTTCCCAATTGAGAAGTAAGGCATCCAGAGGGACTGAGCCCAACACTGGGGGCCTGCAGCAAAAAAGGGGAAGTTGGTGATTGTCTGGGGCTGCAAAAAGATCTATCTGCGGGGTTCCCCATCTGGCAAATACCACCTCCAAGACCAGGGGTCCAGTGACCATTCGTGATGGCCCAGGGAAATCCTGCTGAGAGCATCTGCCAGGACATTGTCCTTGCCTGGGAGGTGAACTGCCATAAGGGAGGTGTTCAGGGAGTAAGCCAGAGACCACAACTTCATTGCTTCGGTGCACAAGGCTGTAGACCGAGTGCCCCCTTGCTTGTTGATGTACCACATTGTGGTGGTGTTGTCTGTTCTGACCTGTACAACTTTGTTCTGAACAGATTTGGAAAAAGCTTGAAGTGCTAGAAAAACTGTTCTGAGTTCCAACAGATTGATGTGGAGCAGAGATTCCTGAGGGGACCACAACCCCTGGGTGGTGAGGTCGCCATGTGAGCTCCCCACCCCAAGAGGGATGCATCTGTAGTAAGGATTAAGGAGTGAGACTGAGTGACTAAAGGAACCCCTTGTCTGAGATTGCTCTGATCCTGCCACCACTGTAGGGCCTGGATCAGGGTTCGAGTCACTGGGATCAATTTGGTTAGAGGGTCTTTCCTTTGAGACCAAAAGGCTCTCAAATGGAACTGAATGTCCCTCATCTGAAATCTGTCTCCCTGCACTACTGCTGTAGAAGCAGCCATGTGCCCCAGGACCTGTAGAAAATGCCTTGCTGGTTGAGACAGCTGCAGGGTGAATGAAGAGGCCAGAGACACCAGGGTCCTTGCCCTGTCCAAAGGAAGGAAGGAAGGCTCTGGCTTTCTCTGTGTTCAGTTCTGCACCTATGAAGGTGAGGAGCTGGACAGGCTCTAGAACTGACTTTGAGAGATTCAGGAGGAAACCTAGAGAGGTGAGCAGTTGCTGAGTTATCTGTAGGTGTGACTTGACTTGGTCTGAGGACTGGCCCACTATGAGCCAGTCGTCCAGGTAAGGGAAGATGGCAATTCTTTGCCTTCTTAGAGAAGCAACTGCTACTGCCAGGCATTTTGTGAATACCCTTGGAGCAGAGGTGAGGCCAAAGGGCATTGCTCTGAACTGGTAATGGCCTGAGGGCAGCTCGAACCTGAGGTACTTTTGATGGGAGCTTCTGATGAGAATATGGAAGTAGGCATCCTTGAGGTCCAGGGATGCTAGCCAGTCCCCTGGCCTTAGAGAGGGTAGAATAATTCCCAGAGTCACCATTTTGAATTTTGGTTTTAAAAGGTGCTTGTTTAAGTATCTGAGATCCAGGATGGGCCGCCATTCTCCTGTCTTTTTTTGGGGTAAGGAAGTACCTGGAGTACAACCCTTTGCCCTGGTGTCGGGGTGGAACCCTTTCCACAGCTCTGAGAGCCAGGAGGGAAGAGACCTCTGCCTCTAGGGCAAGTGCCTCTGGTGGATTTGCAGGTGGAAAGGATCTGGTTCTCATCTTTGGAAACTTTTTGAAGCTGAGAACCAGTCCCTGGCTTACTACTTTCAGGACCCACTTGTCTGATGTCAGAGACTCCCAGTCCTGGACAAAGTAAGCCAGCCTGCCCCCTACAGGAAGTTAAGAATCGGCCCTGGCAACCCCATCAGGGTGCCTGCTTGGCAGGGGCTTTGGGCTGAGGGGTGGAAACAGGCTTGCTGGCACCCCTTCTGCCTCTCCCTCTAAAGAACCCCCTCTGGGCATAAGCAGAAGAGGAGGCCAGGGCTTGGTAAAAAGGCCTATGAAAAGGCCTGCCCCTGCCCCTGGGATGCTGCCTTTGAGGAGTGGCCTGCCTTTCCTTGGCCTGTGCACTCCTATAGGTGTTCCTATACTCATCCATTTTCTTCATTTAATTCTCTGTCTGCTCCCCAAACAGGGAATTACCCACAACAGGAAAGTCCATGGGCTTAGTCTGGGTATCCGGTGACAGGCTAGTACACCTGAGCCAAGCCATTCTGCAAAGTGCCACAGATGTAGCCATGACTCTTGATGACACATCATTTGAGTCCACTGCAGCATGAAATTGCACCTTGGATGCCTCAATACCATTGGCAGTCACCTGCTCCAGCTCCTTGGCAAGCTGGCCAGGGACCTGTTTTGCTAGAGCCATAACAGTATCCCATCTGGATTTATGATATCTAGCAACATAAGCCATATAATTTGCCTGTCTGAGTCCCAAGGATGCTGCCATGTACGGTTTCTTTGCCATGGCATCAAGTCTCCTGGAGTCCTTGTCCGGGGGGTGTGAGGCCAAGGGGATATTTGCCTTGTCACAGGCTGCGGCCTGCACTACCCCAACATGGCTGCACTGTTGTGAAAGGAACTCCGTATCAGAGCCTGACAATGTGTACCTCTTGTCCATTCTCTTATCCACAGGAGGTATAGTGTGAGGAGTTTTTAGAATTTTAAAAGTCTGTTTCCCAAAAGATTTATGCAAGGGAATAGACAGTCTCCTAGACTCTGGGATATCCATCATTTCCACAAAGTCAGGCTCCTCTTGATCATCCACAGCTTCCTCCATAGGGAGCTGGAGGTTTCAACCACTTTTTATAAAACATAAAATGAGAAGGGGACTCAGAAAGCCTAGGAGGAGACACTCCTGAAGGTCTGTCTGGGGAGATGTCCGGGTCAATGGGCACATCCAGACTTTCAAATCCACATTCACTCTCCTCATACTCCTCTTCCCCCTCCTCCAGTTCATAATATCCCTCTAAATCATACTCTTGAACCGGTGGAACCGCCCGAACCGGGCGCTTGCCTGATGGTACCGGTTCGGTTGGAACTGGGGAAAGCGACTGGACAATTTGAATCACTTTGGCTATCTCTTCAGCAGTTGGAGAGGAAAGTTTTGGCTCCACACCAGCTGATTTCCTTGTCCTTTTTGCTGGAACCGACTCCTCAGAGTCGGCTCTCCTTTTGCCCGAGGAAGTCTCGCCCTGGTCAGAGGACACTCCCTCTGGTTCGGTTGGAACCGAACCGGGCTGGCCATCCGGTTCAGCGGACTTTTTGGCCTTCCTTTCCCTGAGCCTACCAACTCTCTTTTCCAGGATAGCTGCAGGAAAATTTTTACAAATCTGGCAATCTGCATTGAGGTGGTCAAACCCCAGACAATAAACACAGGTGGTGTGGGGGTCAGCCTTGGCAAAGGCTTCCCCACACACACTGCAGTGTTGAAACCCAGTGGGCCCGGTTTTTCTTTTGGGTTTCTCAGACATAGTGCCAGTCCTAACCAAACTTACCCATTTATGGCAATCCGCCAGGCAAGACCCTCTCATTGGTTCCCAACCGTGTCACAGGTCGTGGAAAAAAACCGTAATAAAATCCGTTTTTTTAGAACTGATAAGAACCGGTAACCACACTCTAAATGACAGAATAAGATATTTTAAACAACCTGATCGGTTCAAAGCAACCCGATAAACAGTTTACAAGTTCTACACAGAAGAGAATTAATGTAAACCTATCTAGTACTCACAAATACCACAGAGCCTGAACCGACTGGTTGCGGTTTAAATTCGGTCGAAAACCGAGAAAAACAATACTTTAACCCACAAAATGAACCGAGCAGAAGGAGAAATCTCCGGAGCGACTGTTCAGTGAGGTGGAGTAAAGAATCTGATGGTTTGAGTTTGAAGAGCAACAGACAGAGTTTCAACCGAGCTCGAGCTCAGCGTTCCATGCCTGGCATGGAAAGTTAACTCTTTCACCTCCGGAGCAGTTTGAAGGTTGGGACTCACTGCTTATGTCATAATATAGCAAGACTTCATGTTGTTTGAAACAAGGGCATCTTAACACTGAAAAGCAGTTAAGGGAAGGGGTAGGATTATGAGCAGACTAGATGGACTGCATGGCCCCCTTCTGCTGTCACTTTCTATGTTTCTATGTAGAGGCTTTGTGCTGGTGACTGTTGGATTCAGCACCTTGCTTATCAGTCAGTAGAATATCTTGTTTAGCCTCTGAATCTGGCAGAGACTCTGCCAGAGACTTTAACTTGCTCCAGAGGGTACAGTACATTCATACTTGGAAAAATTACCCTACTAGCTAGTTATCTTCATGCCCAGGATAGCTGAAGCATAAGCTTGCTTGCCCATGTGTAAATCTTGCATGACTCTTTGTTAGTAGGGTGGACAGTGACCTTTTTGGCTTATATGGCCTTGTTATTCTCAATGAGAATAACAATAGCATCAGCTATGGGCTCAGTGAAATACACTGGCTTATTTCCTGACCGCCTGCTTGTGGAAAGCTGCCACAGTAGCAGGCCTATGCCAAACCACATTAGACAAGGTCCCCAGGGCAGGCTGAATAGGAGGAATCAAACTGACCAGAATATTAGGCTTGTTTAGAAACTCCAGCTGGAGATGCCTAGCCTGCTCAATGACTGCTGGCTCGAAATGCAATGTAAATGCATATTTCTGAACAAAGCCTGGAAAGAAAGGTCTTCCTGAGGAGCAGACACAGGAACTGGATCTGAGACCACCGGATCATAAGAAGACTCATCTTTCCCACCTTCACAGATAATGAGGTCAGGATCTGACTTGTCTCCCTCTACACCCTCATTGCAAGGAGAATAGTTCAGACTGAGTGGTCGCAGAGCTGACAGTGCAGTGTGGTGACACGGGTCCCGAACCAACACTGTGGGCATCACTGGAAGGGTTCCCGACACCATGAACCCATGTGATGTCAGACCCGACACCACACCTGACAATCAGTCAGGCACTGATGGGCCCAAACCCAGCACTGAAATTACACCGGACTTAGCGTTAACAATGCAGCTGGCACCAGAGTGCCTGGTGGTGGCACCATGGCTGTCCTCATGCCCAGACAGGATGAAGGTGACACCGCAAGTGGGACAGACATCAGTGGTACCACTCATGGCAAGGATCTGCAGGCCACTGCTGCAGGTGAATACCCTACTGGACCCACAGGAACCAGCCCAGCTGACCCCAAGGGGTTAGGGGCCTGCGCCACAAGCCAGGTGTCATCAGTGAAAATGGTGGGGAACTGCAAGTTGCAGAAGTCAAGTGTCTCCCAACAGATCTCATAGAAGGTGACCTCAATCAGTGCCATTTCTTCCCCTTCTTACGAGAAGAGGAAGAAGCCAAGGTTAAACGGTGTGTGGAACCCCATACTGACTATGTGCAGAATCTGTACCACTTCTTTTTGTACTTACAGGTGGACTGTCTTCCCCTTCTGAGTACCAGACTGCCTGTCATGTGAGCCCTTCTCTGGAGAAGTGGACGGACTGGACACAGCCCTGTTACTGGAGAAGCCTCTTCAGGCTCTCTGCTGTCCATGGCCATTAACTGTTACATGCAACAGAGCTAAGAGAAACTGTAAATGATTTTGTGTAAATAACGGAACTGACACAAAAATAAATTCTAAACACTAAAACTGAAGAACTGAATGCTGTTGTTGTATAAGTTTTGACTCTCGGCAGGTGAGCAACATTGTCACTGATGGCACACTCGACGATGGGAAAAAAGGAATGGAGATGGATGGAGGGTGCGGCTGCTGCATACCACTGAGTGTGTATGTCATCGCATGATGGTGTACAGTTCACAAGGTGCCTACTGCATCACCAGCCCTCTGAAATGTTCTGGCTCCCAGTGGGTCCCAGCACATCCAGCTAAGACCCAGTAATGGGAATCAATAGTGAAGACTGATTCTTGGAAGATTGTGTATTTCATTTTATTTGGACATTTATGGGGCATTTACTATATAGCAAAGTACTCTACTTAGTGAAAATAATGCCTCTCACTTGACACTTGAATAAAACTCCTTGCTCTCACCTTCCAATAGAAAGTGGTGCTAGACCAAGCTCCACGCCCCTTAGTATCCAGGAAATTTTCCCCAAACCAGTAAAAAACAGGATTGCTAGATCCTCTGAGGGCCACTCATTTGTTACTCCAAGAATGAACAGCAACCTAGGTCAGTACTGTTTCATCTCTACATTCTACGAGTCTCAGTATTCCATGCAAAGCAGCTGTGTGTCACGTCACTGCATTCACAGCCATTTTTTCTGCTAAAAAGAGGGCAATTGTACCCCAAAATAAAACTAATAATGGCGTTGTGTGTTTATTATTGATGTTATTTACATTTTTTGCTGTAAAGAGGCATGGGTAGGAATAATGTGATGCCTAAAAGATGTCATCAGAGCACTGTTGGTTTCAGAGGTCATTATAGATTTTTTAAAAATAAAATAAATTTAAATATTTTTAATACATTGTAAAAAAAAACTAAACTGTAAATAAGTCTTTATAGAAATAGTGATGACAAAATGCTCTGTTTAACCTTGTAACTCTGAGCAGTATATTTTATTTATTAAAACAATATTTTATTACTAATGCATGTTAAGACAAACACAGCGCCATTTATTTTAAGTTGCCAGTGATCTAATAATGTATGACTTGCCTCCTCTGTTGCTGAATGTACATTTGAAAGCCTAGAAAGACACAATACATTGTGGCAAATATATTTCAGGCATTTAAACACAATTAAAGCATTAATTACTGATGTGTCATGGTATGAAGATATGGGGCAGGATTTTCAAACCAGATCTGTCCCCATATTTTCAAAGAGGACTTCTGTTTGCACTGTTTGACCATCTATTAGATGGACTAGCAGTATGTCGGCAAATCCTGAAGCTTGCATTAAAAAAAATGGCACATGCACCATCTTGTGACAATGCACCATGTTTTTTACACTTGCACCATTTTATTTGATGCAAAATTGATGCAAATCATGGAAGCTGCTGCAAAAACTCAGTACCTTTGGAAAATAGAACTCTCTCATTTTGACACAATTGGGTGGATGGAGGCACTGGTATTAAATACATTGGTGTCTGTGTTAGCGCCTTTTGCCCCCCACCTCCACCCCATGGACAGGATCCATGAATGGGTTTTAAAGTACTGTAAAACACTTATTGCAGTCTGTTTCCTCTGAAGAAGGTTGAAGGCAGTCACAGGTACCAAGTCTTGACCAGCACCTCCTACAGTTGCATTGCTTTCTGGTGTTTGACTAAACTATAGATATGTATTTCCTTCAGAATTCCTTCCTATGTCGAGCTCCATGAATTAAGGCCTTGAGGGTTTGCAGTCCAACACTGTACTTGGTCCAAAGAGTTCCTCCATAAGGTTACTCTTCCTGTTTCTTATAGCTGGTTGAGGGATTTCTTCCTCTTTTCCTTGTGAGGTATCTCTTTTCTGTCTTGGTTGTATCACTTTGTTGGTTGATTTACCAAATGATGGTTCATATCCAGTGGCTCCCAACTCCAGCTCTCTTCTCACATGCCCAGACACCGATCTGCTACGACTCATTTGAGATGTGCCATAAGCAGGAAGCCCCTGATGCAGATTCTCAATAGGTTCTGTGAACTTGTATTTTCTTGGCCTGGGAAGCACACTGGGCCCATTTAAAGATGTATTACTCAGTTCACCAAAGTTACTTTCTAGTTCTTTGCTTATTTTGTTTTTATTCTGCATTTGTTGTTCTTTATCTTCATGTTCCCATTTTTCCTTATCTTCGCTTTCCTGCCCAGACTCCTTCAGAATCCAGACCTGCCTTTCTTTCTCTGGTTCTTCCTTCAGTATTGATGTTTGTTCTTCCTGCTCTTTCGTGTTCCGGTTTTCTCTTTCAAAACTCTCCAAATGTTTTGGATCTTGTAATTCTTTGTATCTGTTCTCTTTTTGTAGTTCTACAGGTTGAAAAATATAAAGTAAACATGCATTAATATGGTGCAGAAGAAGAAAAAGCTGCTCACTGTATCTGTTTCTCTTCTAGAAGATCAGACTAGCTAGTAAAGCTCTTGCAGAATCTTCACATGAGGTGTGGTTCCCTGGAACTTACTGTAGAATGCTTTTTAATGAACTCTCTCTCACTGCTGATCTCAAGCTACCAACCAATCCCCATCAGATCTTTATCTGAAGAGTTCATCTAGAGCCAAAACCTAATTAAAAAAAATGTAATTCAAATTTCTAATTTGCATGACAGACAAGAAACAACTACTCACCTTAGTAATCTTGTTTCTTCCAAGGTATTCTTCAATATTCATAACTCTTGCAGTCAGCCTTCAGAGTAGAACTACCCAGAGAATGGAATGATATGTAAAAGATGGAACCCATCATTGGCTTGTGCCACTATTCAGATGCTGCCCTTAGTAACTGCTGTATTCTGTAGCACCTCAGATTTCATGGTGAGCCTGGAGGGAGAGACCCACCTTAATCTATACTAACTACTCACCTAAGGACCTATAATTCCCTATAGTAAAATAATAATATTGTCAATTATAGCTAAAGCACCCACACTGACTAACCTCCCAATAGAGGAAATTTCTTCAGAATGTCAGAATAGCCTGAAAAAGTAAAACAATGCCCAATGGGGCTAAAACATGTTACTAGGGCAGAAAGTGGCCCCTTTTAATATGGGTATCCAGCTTGAGATGCAGATGCCACTGGTTCTGGAAGGGGAGGCGGGGTGGGAGAGTTATGAATATTTAACAATGCCTTGGAAGAAACAAGATTACTAAGGTGAGTATTTTTTTCTTCTAACCCCAGGAATTCAATATTCCTAACTCTTGCATACTATGAAGCAGTGTCTTTGGAGGGGGGCACAGAACCTACTTTGGAAACAGGCTCTGCAGAACTTCTGTGCCAAACCTAGCATCACTCCTGGACTGAGTGTCTGGCGGTAGTGTTTTGTAAAAGTGTGTACTGTTCTCCATGTAGCTGCTTTGCAGATTTCTAGTAATGGAACATCCCTAGCAGCTGCTATGGTAGCAGCTGTGCTCCTTGATGAATAAGCCCCAAGTCCTACTGGGGACTCTTCGCTTTCGAGTAACAGAATTGGATGCATTGGACTATCCAACAAGAGATAGTCCTTTTGGATGCTGGTTTCCCTTTTCTCACATCCCCATATGTCAGGAAAAGCTGCTGTCTGTCCTGCCTATGACTTTTAGTGTGAGTCATGTAGTAGCTCAAAGCTCTCTTGACATCAAGGCTATGAAGTCTGCATTCCCCTGAGCTGGAATGGTCAGTGAAAAAGACAGGTAAGGTGATGGACTGATTCAAGTGGAAATCAGAAACCACCTTTGATAGGAATTTCCTATTGGTTCTAAGCACTACCTTGTCCCTGTGGAAGGAAATGTAGTCCTTCTTAATGTACAAGGCCTGAAGTTCACTAAATCTTCTGGCTGAAGTAATAGCCACCAAGAACACTGTTTTCCAGGTAACATATTTCATGTGAGCTGTGGCCATTGGCTCGAATGGTGGTACCATGAGCTTGGCAATGCATACATTAAGAGCCCACGCAGGCACCGGTTCCCTATAAGGGGGTGCAGATGAGCTAATCCCTTGAAAAACTTCTTAAAAATAGAATTGGAAGCTAGGGATACATCCTTTCCAGATGAGATGTATGCTGAAAAAGATGTCAAATGCACCTTCAGAATAGTGGGCTGCAAACACAAGGAGTGCAGGTGGGTAAGGTAATCTAGCAAAGCTGGTACCACTGCCTGTGAGGGTATTATATTGTTATCAGAACACCATGTGGTAAATCTCTTCCACTTAGAAGCATAGGTCATCTTAGTGGAGGGTTTTCTGTACCCCCTCAGAACATTTAGGACATTTTCAGAGAGATGCAAGCCTGTATACTCTAGGTCCTCAAGAGCCAGGCCTTGAGCCTGAGGGACCTAAGGTTCGGTACAGGATCCTCCCCTGGGAGGAGGTTAACAGGCTGTGCCTCCGAGGGAGGTATATTGGTGATGCCACAGACATGGAGAGCAGCAGAGAGTACCATGGCTCTCTGGTCCAGTCTGGTACTATCAAGATCAGTGATGAGTTTGATCAGAACTCGGCATCAGAGGAAAAGGAGGGAAGGCATACAGTTGCTTCCCTGACCAATCCATAGTCAGGACATCCAGAGGTATTGTGCCCCTGACTGGTGGTCTGCAACAAAACTGTGGTAGCTGGTGGTTTTTGTGGGACACAAAAGATCTATCTCTGGGGTGCCCCACCTTCTGAACACCACCTCCAGTACCTGTCTGTTGAGAGTCCATTCGTGATGATCCTGGTTGATTTGACTTAAGGCATCTGCCAGTGTATTGTCCTTGCCTGGCAGATGGATAGCCACTAGGGAGGTCTGAATTGAGTAGACCAGAGACCACACCTTTATTGCCTCTGTGCACAAAGGGCTGGACCTTGTTCCTCCCTGTTTGTTTATGTAATAGATTGTGGTGGTAATGTCTGTTCTGATCTGTACCACCTTTCCCTGGATCAAGGATGCAAAGCCTATAGAGCTAGGAACACTGCCCTCAGTTCCAGAAAATTTATGTGCTGGAGTGACTCTGCACTTAACCTAGTGCCATGTATTGTGTGTGCTCCAAGATGAGCTCCCCAACCTAGTAGGGAAGCATCTGTAGTTAGGGTTACTGATGGTGGCTCTTGCTAGAAGGGGACTCGCACTCTGAGGTTGTTCCTTCCTGCCACCATTGAAGTGCCTATATCAGAGTCTTTGTTACAGGTACCAGCTTTGCCAGTGAGTCCCTTCTTTGGCACCAATGCACCCTGAGATAGAACTGAATGTCCCTCATCTGGAAACTGGCTCCTAAGACTGTACCTGTTGCTGCAGCCAAATACCCTAGAAGCTGCAGGAATTGCCTTGCTGGCTTTGACCTGTTCAGTGTGAAAGACCCTGCTATGTGAAGGATGTTGTTTACCCTGTCCTTGGGTAAAAATGCCCATACCTTCAGTGTGTCTAGTTCTGCCCCTATAAAGTGCAAAACCTGCATTGGTTATAGAACAGATTTCTTTAGGTTTACCAGGAACCCCGGAGACTCTAGAAGGTACTGGGTTGTTCTTAGGGACCTGTCACCAGTTGTGGTGATTTTCCCACTATCAGTCAGTCATCTAAGTATGGGAAGACAGTCACTCCCTGCCTTCTTAGATGAGCCACCACCACTGTGAGACATTTTGTGAATTTCCTGGGCCGAATGGCATTGTTGAGAACTGGCAGTGACCTGATGGGAGCCTGAATCTGAGGTATTTTCTGTGAAGCTCCCTTATGGGGATGTTAAAGTAAGCATCTTTTAAATCCAGCGATGCCAATCAGTTTCTTTTTTGAAGGCTTGGCAGAATCACTGCCAAGGTTACCATTTTGAATTTTGGCACTGCCAAGTGTCTGTTTAGTAATCTATTAGAATGGGCCTCCACTCCCCATTTTTCTTTGTGGTGAGGAAATACCTTGAGCAGAAACCTTTCCCCTTTTGTTGTGTGGGGACAGGTTCCACTGCCATTAACAGTGGTAGATTTGCCACTTCCTATTCTAGCAGCTTTCTCTGTCAGTTTGAAGCTGGTCTGAACACTCTTGTTCTTAATGATGGGAAGGATTTGAAACTGAGGGACAAACCCTGAGTCACTACCTCCAGGACTCACTTGTCTGTGGTAATGTTTTTCCAAGCCTGGAAGTAATGAGCCAGCCTGCTCCCTACTGGAATATGGGAGGTGGCCTTGCCAATTAGATCAGGGGTTCTGCTTAGACCGGGGTTGGGCCTAGCTAGTCTGCAATGCACACTTTGATCACCTTCTGCCTCTTCCCCTGAAGTACTCTGTCTGCTGAGGGTACTGCTGGACAGCCTGTGCTTGGAAGAAAGGCCCAGTGTAACCAGCCCTACCCTTGCCTCCCCTACCGTAAGGCCTACTGGAAGGTGAGGGTTTCTCCTTGGCTGAATTGCTTTTATAGGTGGCTTTGTACTCATCCACCTTCTTCATATAGGCTTCTGTCTTGTCCCTAAATAGGGAGTTATTCTCCACTGGGAAATCTATGGCCTTTGTCTGAGAATCCTGTGTGATACTGGTGGCTCTGAGCCATGAAAATCTCTCGAGGACCACTGTGAGAGCCATCCACCTGGCAGCAGTATCATTAGCATCTGCTGCCATTTGAAGTTGATATTTAGAAGCCTCTAGTCCAAGTCTAGCAGTTTTGGCCAGATCAGCTGATAATCCAGAGGGAACCTTATCAGCCATGGCCAACACTGACTACCACAGAGATTTCTGATACTGGGCAGCATAGGCCATATAATTAGCTTGCCTAATAGATAAAGAAGCCAACAGGTAGAGCTTCTTGGCCATGCTGTCGATCTTCCTAGAGTCCTTCTCAGGTGGGTGAGATGCTAAAAGTACTTTTGCCCTATCACAGGCTGCAGGCTACACAACACCCTGATGGTTAAGATGGGTAAACAAGAATTCAGCCCCTTCTCTGTCCAACTGGTACTTCTTATCAGCCCATTTGTCAAGGGGTGGTACAGAGTTTAGGGTTTGCAGTATCTTCAAAATGTCCTTTTGGAAGAATTTGTTCATGGGGAGCAACAGTTTCTTTGCTGGGTAAGCCCCATAAGTTTGAGGTATTCCACCTCCTCTTCATCTGCCACAGCTTCATTAGTAGCAATATCAAGTGTATCCACCATTTTCCTCACAAAAGAAAAATGTGAGAAAAAATCCTCAGAAGCCCTCGGTGGGGATTCAAATTCCTGATCTGGGGGCTCAATAGCCCCATCATCCTCTTCATAGTCTTCATATTTCTCACAATCTTGAAATTCAGGAAGAGAGGGTTGAACCGGAGCCAACGGTTATTGAACCGAGGATTGAACCAGTGTCTGTGGAAGTGTAACTGGTAAAATCCCCTGGAAAGCCTGAATAATCTTAAACGCCTAAGCAATGGCCTGAGGCATAAGCATCTCACCTTTCCCACCAGAAGTTCCTTTTGTGTTCTAGCAGGGGGTTCTGTGTGTTTTGTCTTTCTTAATTTCTTGGCCAAAACCGGTGTTTCAACCAGTTCTCTAGTTTGTTTAACTTGTGAGATTCACCCTTGTCAGGGGTGGTTGGCTTTAGTTTAGTGGTTTCACCCACATTCTTAGATGAAGTAGACTGGTCAGAGCCGTTATCTCCCTGTGTTGTTTCCATCCATTTTTCAACGGTTTTTGAAGGAAAAGATTTGCAAATTTCACACTCAGATGTGAAGTGAGATTCACCAAGACAGATAACACACTGATCATGTTTGTCTACCTTGGCAAAAACCTTTCCAGACTGTGTACAATTTTTAAAGCCCAGAGGCCCAGTTTTCGTCTTTGCTATTTTCTGACATTTTAGTTAAATGCAAACCAACATTAACCGCAAAGCAATTTTTTTATTTTTTTTGCAGTTTAACTCGGTTCCGTGACCGCAGTTAAATCCTATTAGGAACCACAATCGCGATCCAAGAAAGAACCGAAAATATCAATTCTGCCAGAAAAAACTAAAATAACCGATAAACTAAAGTAACTAATGCAATAACAAAGAAAAAAAACAAAAACCAATGGAAACGCCAGTTCCTCAGCGGTTACCAGGAACCGAGAGGAACTGCTAAACTAAAACTTTTCTTCAGTAAATAAACTAGTGCTAACTCTAAACACAGATAATAGAGGCAGAAGATGAAAAAACAGACATAAAGATACTTAAATTATCTTGAAGTAACACTACAAAAGATTCACAGCTGTGAGGAGAAATCTCTGAGGCATCTTGACTTTGCAGGCAGAGAATGAAATCTGAGGTGCTACAGAACCCAGCAGTTACTAAGGGCAGCATTTGAACAGTGGCACAAGCCAATAATGGGTTCCATCATTTATATATCATTTCATGCTCCGGGCAGTTCTACTCTGAAGGCTGACTGCAAGAGTTAGGAATATTGAAGAATTCTTGGGGTTAGAAAAACACAGGTTACTCACCTGGAACAGTAGTTCTAGGAGTGGTGTACGTTGTTCATCCACACTTGTTGGCATGTCTCTTTCCCTTTAAATCTTGCCGGAAGGCCTAAAAGCTGGCTCTTCCCACCCACCCACCTGGATGGTATATGCCTCAGCTCCACCCCATGAAGCCAGATCTTGCCCGCTGGAAGCAGAAGTTGTGCATTGAAGCTGGGGAGGTCGGGTGGATCAATGTGGATGAACAACATATACCACTCCTAGAACTACTGTTACAGGTGAGTAACCTGTGTTTCTAGGGATGTGGATATGTTGTTCTATCCACACTTGTTGCAGACTCCTAGCAGTTCTCCTGGAGGAGGGAGGCAAGGCGCACACCCCCTCAATACTTACTCGGGGAACAGAGATTGGAGAACCGAAGCCCCAAAACCAGCATCCCGGCGTGACTCTAGGTTGATGTGGTAATGGGTAATGAAGGTGTTTGCTGACTTCCAGGTAGCAGCCCTGCAGATATCCTGGATAGGGACGTCCCTAGAAGCAGCCACTGATGCAGCAATATGGCGGGTAGAATGAACTTTTGTCCCTCTGGGAGGCTCCCTGCCTGCCAACCTATAGCAGAGATCAATGCAGGATGTAATCCATCTGCCAATCATCTGCTTTGCTGCAGGTCCGCTAGATGCGACTTCAGTGTAGGTGACAAACAGCTGGCGAACCTCTCCTCGAACTTCAGCCATTCGCTCCTTATAAGAGAGCGCTTATCTCAGGTCCAAAATATGGAGCCTGTACTCGGCCTCCAAGGTGTAATTGGGGTAGTACACCAGCAGAGTCAACACCTGATTAAGGTGGAACTCTGACGCCACCTTTGGAAGGAATTTCGGGAGGGGGCGCAGGACAACCTTGTCCTTGTGGAAGACCAGATAATGAGACTCAATAGAGAGTGCCTGTTGTTCCCCAGTCCTGCTGGCTGACATGATAGCCACCAAGAAGGCGGTCTTCCATGACAGATGTGACATCTCACACCTGTGCATTGGTTCGAATGGCTTGCCCTTGAGCTTTGCCAAAATCAGCAGTAAATCCCATGGAGGTGGAGGTTCACGCATTGGAGTAGATATGTGGTCGAGGCATTTAAAGAAACACCAGACCACCTTTTCCTGTGCCACTGTTTGCTGACCGGCCTGCGCCTGGTAAGCGGAGATGGCTGTCGGGTGCACCTTGAAGGTCATAGACTGAAGATCTCCTTTGGAGAGAAACCAAAGGTAGTCGAGGATGCTAGCCACCGGCCAGGGCGAAGGGTCCAGGCATTTGCCCTGACACCAAATGAAGAATCTCTTCCATTTGAAGACATAGCACCTCCTGGTCAGCTCCTTTCTAGATGTCTCAACTATAGTGAGTACATCATCAGACAGACCCAAAGCCTGGAACGCAAGCCGGTCAGGAACCAGGCTGTGAGGTGCAGGAATTGAAGGTCTGGATGGAATACCTTCCCCTGATTGATGGAGATCAGGTCTGGGTATGCTGGAAAAAAAAATTACTCACCTTAGTAATGTTGTTTCTTCTAATGGAGTATTGCTATATTATAACAGATGCAGTTTGTCCCACCATTAGAACTGCTCCGGAGGTGAAAGAGTTAACTTCCATGCAGTGCATGGAGCTTAGAGCGCGAGCTCGGTTAGAGAAGCTCTGTTAGGGTGGTTTCAAACTGAAACCGTCAGATCTTTTCGAGCAAAACTCACTGAGGCTCTGTGTGGAAGCTGTAACCTACACTAGCAAACTGGCTACTAAAATATTCACACATTTTCCTGGTCCCAACACCAAGACTCAAGTCAGGGGACCAGAAACAACAAGATAAAATAAATAAATAAAACACAACACCCAAACATAAAAGTGGGCATCAATAAGTGCCAACAGTGGACTGCCCACCCCATACCCGAAGTAGAAGTTCTGAGAGGGGAAGGCTGGGGGGGAGGTCATAATATAGCAAGACTCCATTAGAAGAAACAACATTACTAAGGTGAGTAATTTTTTCTTCAAACAACATGAAGTCTTGCTATATTATAACAGATGCAGACTACACAGCAGTACCTCAATGGAGGAGGGACAGAACCTACTTAGGAATAGGCTCTGAAGCATGGCTGTGCCAAACCGAGCATCCCTCCTGGCCTGGATATCCAGGAGTAATGCTTGGTGAAAGTGTGTACTGTTTTCCAAGTAGCTGCTTGACATATCTCCAAGATAGGGATGTCTCTAGCAGCTGCTCAGAGATGCAGCTGTACCTCTGGTAGAGTGAGCCCTCAGGTCTGGGGGAACCTTACCCAGTTTTGATAGCAAAACTGGATACAAGAGACAATCCACCTGGCAATGGATCTCTTAGTGGCAGGTCTCCTTTCCCAACCTCACCATAAGTGAGAAATAGTTGGAGGAGTCAAACCTGTGACCCTTAGGCGCTCTATGTAGTAACTTAGGGCCCTCTTAACATCTAAGCTGTGCAGCCTCCTCTCACCAGAGGAGGAATGATCAGTGAAGAACACTGGAAGTGAAATAGATTGGTTAAGGTGGAACCGAAACCACCTTAGGCAAAAACTTCCTGTTAGTCCTGAGGACTACCTTATCCCTGTGAAAAATAAAGTCAGTCTCCACTGATAAGGCCTGTAACTCACTTATCGCCTGGCAGAAGTGATGGCTACCTAAAATACAGTTTTCCAAGTCAAATACTTAAGCTCTGCCAAAGACAGAGGCTCAAAGGGGTTGCATCAGCTGAGCAATGCAAACATTAAGATCCCAAGCAGGGCAGGGTCCCTGAATGGAGGATTGGTATGAAGCAATCCCTTAAAAACTTGGAAAATACAGGGTGAGCAGAAAGAGAGAGGTTTCCCTGCTGAAATGAAAGCAGAGACAGCTGCCAAATGCACTTTCAGGGTAGCTGGTCTCAGTCCAAAGAATTAAGATGGACCATATAATCCAATACAGTGGGTAAATCAGCAGATTCCGGGGAAATATAGCTCCCAGAACACCATATGGAAAATCTTTCCACTTGGAGTTATAGGTAGCCCTGGTGGAAGGCTTCCTAGAAGCTTTCAAGATTCGAGAACACTTTGAGAAAGTTGTAGATCACAAACTCTAACTCCTCAAGAGCCAGGCCTTGAGGTTGAGGATTTGAGATTGGATACCAGACTCTCCCTGAGCACAGGTTAACAGATTGTGGTTCCTGGGGAGGCACAGGAGAAGATGGACTGCTAAGGACAGAAGGAGTGGGTACTAGGGCTGCCTGGCCCAATCTGGAGCAATCAGGATCATCTTGCAGGGCTGAGACCTGATTTTGACTAGCACCTTGAACAGGAGAGGGAAGGGGGGGAAAGCATAGAGAAGCTTCCTTTCCCAATCGAGGAGAAAGGCATCCAGGGGGACTGAGCCCAACACTGGGGGCCTGCAACAAAAAAGTGGAAGTTGATGATTGGCTGGGGCTGCAAAAAGATCTATCTGAGGAATGCCCCATCGGGCAAAAACTATCCCCAGTACTAGGGGATCCAGTGACCATTCGTGATGGCCCTGGGAAATCCTGCTGAGAGCATCTGCCAGGACATTGTCCTTGCCTGGGAGGTGAACTGCTATGAGGGAAGTGTTCAGAGAATAAGCCAGAGACCACAACTTCATCGCCTCGATGCACAAGGCCGAAGACTGAGTGCCCCTTGTTTGTTGATGTACCACATTGTAGTGGTGTTGTCTGTTCTGACCTGTACCACCTTGTTCTGAACAGATGCAGAAAAACCTGAAGTGCTAGAAAACAGATCTGAGTTCCAACAGATTGATGTGGAGCAGAGATTCCTGCAGGGACCATAACCCTGGGTGGAGAGGTCGCCCATGAGCTCCCATCCCAAGAGGGACGCATCTGTAGTAAGGGTCAAGGAGTGGGACAGAGGGATGAAAGGCACCCTTGTCTCAGATTGCTCTGATCCTGCCACCACTGAAGGGCCTGGATCAGGGTTCGAGTCACTGGGATTAACTTGGATAGGGGATCTCTTCTTTGAGACCAGAAGGCTCTCAAATGGAATTGAATGTCCCTCATCTGAAATCTTGCTCCTTGCACTACAGCTGTGGAAGCAGCCATGTGTCCTAGGAGCTGCAGGAAATGCCTTGCTGGTCGAGAGACCTGCAGAGTGAAGGACGAGGCCAGGGCCACCAAGGTCCTTACCCTTTCTAGGGGAAGAAAGGCTCTGGCCTGCTTTGTGTCCAGTTCTGCACCTATAAAGGTTAGTACCTGGACAGGTTCCAGAACTGACTTTGGAAGACTGAGAAGAAAGCCCAGAGAGGTAAGCAGCTGCTGGGTAATTAGCAGGTGTGATTTGACCTGGTCTGGAGACTGACCCACAATGAGCCAGTCATCCAGGTAGGGAAAGATGGCAATCTTTTGCCTTCTTAGATGAGCAACTGCTACTGCCAGACATTTTGTGAACACCCTTGGGGCAGAAGTAAGGCCGAAGGGCATTGCTCTGAACTGATAATGGCCTCAGGGCAGTTTGAATCTGAGGTACTTCGATGGGAGCTTCTGATAGGAACATGGAAGTAGGCATCCTTGAGGTCCAGGGAAGCTAGCCAGTTCCCTGGCCTTAGGGAGGTAAAACATTCCCAGAGTCACCATTTGAATTTTGGTTTTAAAGGTGCTTGTTCAGATATCTTAGGTCCAGGATAGGCCACTCTCCTGTCTTTTTGGGGTAAGGAAGTACCTGGAGTACAGACCCTTGCCCTGGTGTGAGGAGAAACCCTTTCTACAGTTCTGAGAGCCAGGAGGGTTGAGACTTCTGTTTCCAAAGCAAGAGTCTCTAAAGGGTTTGCAGGTGGAAAAGATCTGGCTCTCATCTTTGGAAATTTTGAAGCTGAGAACCAGACCCTGGCTCACTACTTCCAGGACCCACCTGTCTGATGTTAAAGACTCCCAGTCCTGGACAAAGTAAGCCAGCCTGCCCCTACAGGTAATGGAGACTCGACCCTGGGCATCCCATCAGAATGCCTGTTTGGCAGGGCTTTAGGCTGAGGGTGGGAGCAGGCCTGCTCGTGCACCCGTCTGCCTCTCCTCTGAAGAACCCCTCTGAACATAGGCTGAAGGAGGCCTGGGTCTGGTAAAGGCCTGTGAAAGGCCTGCCCCTACCCCTGGGGCTGCCTCTGAGGAGTGGCTTGCCATTCCTTGGCTTGTGCACTCCTATAAGTGGTTCTATATTCATCCATTTTCTTCATATAATTCTCTGTCTGCTCCCCAAAGAGAGAATTTCCCACCACAGGAAAATCCATAGCCTTAGACTGGGTATCCTGTGACAAAGTAGTACACCTGAGCCAGGCCAATCTACGAAAAGCCACAGATGTAGCCACGACTCTAGAGGATACATCATTAGAATCCACTGCAGCATTGAATTGTACCTTAGATGCCTCAATACCATCAAAAGCCACCTGCTCCAGCTCCTTTGCAAGCTGGCCAGGGACCTGTTTGGCTAAGGCCATGACAGTATCCCATCTAGATTTTTGGTATCTTGCAACATAAGCCATATAGTTTGCTTGTCTGAGTCCCAAGGATGCTGCCATGTATTGTTTTTTGGCCATGGCATCAATCTTCCTGGAGTCCTTGTCAGGAGGATGTGAAGCCAGGGGAATATTAGCTTTATCACAGGCTGCAGCCTGAACTACTCCAACATGACTGCACTGCTGTGAAAGAAATTCTGTATCAGGACCTGACAAAGTGTACCTCCTGTCCATCTTTTTATCTACAGGAGGCACAGAATTAGGAGCTTTTAAAATTTTTATTGTTTGTTTCTTAAAAGATTTATGTAAAGGGATGGACAATCTCCTGGACTCTGGGATATCCATCATCTCTACAAAGTCAGGCTCCTCTTGCTCATCCAAAGCCTCCTCTAAAGGAAGCTGTAGGGTTTCAGCAACTTTTTTATAAAACAAAAAATGAGAAGGGGACTCAGCAAGCCTAGGGGGAGATTCACCTAAAGGTCTGTCTGGGGAGATGTCCGGTTCAATGGGCACATCCAGACTTTCAAAGTCACATTCACACTGATCATAATCATCCTCCCCCTCCTCTGGTTCATAAAACTCTTCTATATCATATTCTTGAACCGGTGGAACCGACCGAACCGACCTTTGCCAGATAGTGGTGGTTGGAGGGAACGAGGACAGTGACTGGACAATCTGTATTGCCCTGGCTATCTCTGCAGCAGTTGGAGAAGGGATTTTGGACTCCACACCTGCTGACTTTCTAGTTCTCTTTGCTGGAACTGGCTCCTCAGAGTCAGCTTTACATTGCCGAGTCTGGCCCTGGTCAGAGGGCACTCCCTCCGGTTCGGTTGGCACCGAACCGGGCTGGCCATCCGGGTCAGTGGACTTTTGGCCTCACTCCCTGAGCCTACCAACTCTCTTATCTAGGGTAGCTGCAGGGAAATTCTTGCAAATCTGGCAGTCTGCATTGAGGTGGTCAAACCCCAGACAATAAACACATGTGGTGAGTGGGTCAGCCTTGGTAAAGGCTTCCCCACAGACACTACAGTGTTGAAACCCAGTGGGCCCGGTTTTTCTTTTGGGTTTCTCAGACATAATGCCAGCCTAACCAAAAACTTGCCCTTTTGATGGCAGTGCCAGGCAAGACACCCTTATCGGTTCCCAACCGTGTCACGGGTCATGGAAAAAAACGTAATGAAACCGTTTTTTTTAGAACCGATAAGAACCGGGAACCGCACTCTAACAAGCCTTAAAAGGTTTCAGAATAAAGTTTAAATACAATTTGATCAGTTCAAACCGAACCAATAAACATTTACAAGTTCCACACAGAAAACCTATCTATTACTTACAATACCATAGAAAGAGCTTGAACTGATCGGTTTGCGGTTAAAATAAAGAATATCGCGGTTGAAATTAACCGAGAAAAGACACTTTAAACCGAGAAAATGAACCGAGCAGCAGGAGGAATCTCCAGAGCGACTGTTCAGTAGGCGTAAAATCTGGCCAGTTCCGGTTTGAAACCACCCTAACAGAGCTTCTCTAACCGAGCTCGCGCTCTAAGCTCCATGCACTGCATGGAAGTTAACTCTTTCACTTCCGGAGCAGTTCTAATGGTGGGACAAACTGCATCTGTTATAATATAGCAAGACTTCATGTTGTTTGAAGATGCCTCGGGAGCCTGGTGCTGAGGCTGAGGAGATCTGGATACTAGAACTGGTGGGGTCAATCTGGGGCTACCAGGATCATCCTTGCCTTGCCCCTCCTGACCTTGAGGAGCACCTTGTGGACCGAGGGAAGGCACAGAAAAGGCCTGGGGTCCATGGCCTCGAGAAGGCATTGCCCTGCAGTGAGCCCTGCTGGGGGGGGGTGGGCATGAAACAGCCTCAGCTTGGTGTTCTCCCTTAAGATGAACAGGCCCACATGAGGGGTGCCCCACTGGGAGAACAGGTTGTGAGCTACCTCTGGATGGAGAGACCATTCATGAGATGCCTTGTCCACACGGCTGAGGGTGTCCGCCAGCTGATTCAAGGCTTCTGCCACATGAATGGCTAGGAGATCTGCCTCCAGTTGGCTCATGAGGGTCCAGATGCGGAGTGCTTCCCTACACAGATGCTGAGAGTGCATGCTGCCCTGTTTGTTGAGGTAGTACATGGTCATGGTATTGTTCATCTGTGCTTGAACCACTTGACCCCAAAGGGATGGAGTGAATATAGCCAGCACCAGCTGAACTGTTCGGAGCTCCGGCAGGTTGATATGGCATCGGGATTCCTTGGGGGTCCAGAGCCCATGGATTCTGTGATTCCCAATGTGGGCATCCCAGCCCATGAGAGAAGCATCGGTCATGAGGATGACTGCTGGCTCGGGGCAGACAAACAGGATCCCTCCCTGCAGATGTTCTCGGATGGTCCACCACTGGAGGGCATCCGACATCTTCTGGGTCGCAGTGACAAGCTGGTTGAAAAGACCTTGTCGCTGGGACCACTGGCTGGCCAGCTCCCATTGAATGGGGTGCACATGCCACTGGGCCCATTGGACCATGGCGGGTCAGGCTGCCATGTATCTCAGAAGTTGCAGGAAGTCCCAGGCAGGGTGCAATTGCCCAACCAGAAGTGATTGGACAAAGGAGGAGAGAACCTCTGCCCTGTCAGCTGGGAGCCTGGCTCTGGCTCGGCAAGAGTCGAGCTCTGCCCCGATGAAACAAATCACCTGTGAGGGCATGAGTTCTAACTTGGTCTCGTTGACCAGAAGGCCAAGGCTGATGCAGGTTTGGAGGGCCAGATCCCTGGACCTCTCCACCTCCAATCTGGAGGGACCCGCTATAAGCCAATCATCGAGATAGGGGTACACTCTGACTCTTCGATGCAAAAGATGGGTCACCACCACTGCCATGCATTTGGTGAAGACCCATGGGGCCAATGACAGACCGAACGGCATGGCTTGGAACTCGTAGAGGGATCCCTCCACTCTGAAGTGGAGGAACCTTTGGTGGGATGGATGGATTGGGACATGAAAGAATGCATCCTGAAGATCCAGTGAGCTGAACCACATGTTCTGCTCAAGGGATGGTGTGATCTGAGATAGAGTTACCATCTGAAAGGTGCGTGACCTGAGAAACTGATTCAGGTAGTGCAGATCCAGAATGGGGCACCAGCCCCCTGTCTGTTTTGGAAACCAGGAAGTACCTGGAAATGAACTCTAGGTTGATTGGTGGGTCCGTGACTCTGACCACTACCTCCTTGCGGAGGAGTTGGAGATTGTCATCTCAGAGAGCTGACCGAGTATGGGCGGATACCTTTTACTCCCAAGGTGTGTGGGCTCAGCTGGGGGGATATGGCTCGAATTCCAGAGGCAGACCCGGGCCGACCACTTCCAGAACCCACCTTTCCATTGTGACAGCGGACCAGGCAGAAAGGAAGTGGCAGAGCCAGCTCCCCCCATGGGAGGAGCCAGAGTGGTCGTGGCAGGTATGGGGTTGGCTGCCCCATCCCGTCATTGCACAAGCTAAGCTTGGAGGATGAAGAGCCAGCAGTGGGGCCACTGGAACCTCTACCTTATGGCTTACAGTTCACCGAAGCACCGGGCTTGCGCTGAGGGCGTCAAGACTGAGCCTGCTGCTGTTGCTGCCCAGTTTGATACTGAGGCCGCTTGGCTGCAGGGGCAGAAGGTCGAAAGTGCTTCTTCTTCTGCGATATTTTAGAATCCTGGGGTTCTTTTTGAGCAAAAGTAATGTAGTCCAAGGTGGTGTTGGACTTCTCGATATGCTGAAGCTGACCATCAACCCCTGGACTGAACAAGTCAGTACACAAAAAGGGAATGGCCACCAGTTTGTGCTGGGTGTCTGCCAAAAAGGTCGATACCCACAGCCAAGCCCTGCGGTGCATGGCAACTGCAGCCACTACTGAACAGGCACAAGAATCTCCGATA
This sequence comes from Neoceratodus forsteri, assembly GCA_016271365.2. Taxonomy (NCBI): domain Eukaryota; kingdom Metazoa; phylum Chordata; order Ceratodontiformes; family Ceratodontidae; genus Neoceratodus; species Neoceratodus forsteri. The sequence continues at coordinate 588,869,139 of CM057459.1, forward strand.
TCCAAGGCCATCTGGAGCTGCTGTTTAGCAACAGCTTGGCCCTGATCATGGACCTGCTTGACCGTGGTCTGACGGTCTGTGGGGAGATGAGGAAGCACCTCATCCAGGGAGCCCAGAAGGGCATGGGAGAAGTGTGCCATGATGACAACTGAACTCACCTGTTGGAGACAAAGCAAGAAAGCAGGATAGACTTTCCTGGCTGAATGGTCCAATTTTTTGGACTCTTTACCCGGAGGTCTATACATGTCTCCCAAATTGCCCAAGCACCAGAACACCAAACCCTCAGCTGAGGGGTGCTGTGTAAACCCAGAAGGGGCTCTGATGGGGACCGCGTATTTGTGGGCCATATGAGCGGAAGGCACAGGGCAGGAGGCTGGGTGCTGCCAAAGCTCCAGGGCCAGACCAACTATGGCCTCTGCCACAGGAAAGGCCTCAGATGGAGAATCCACTTTCCTGAGGATATCAGTCAAGGGGTATTCAGCCTGTTTTTCAATGGTCTGTAACGGTATCCCCATTGATTGGAGGATGCCCATAAAGGACGTGGGACTTTCCTGAGGATATCAGTCAAGGGGTATTCAGCCTGTTTTTCAATGGGCTGTAACGGTATCCCCGTTGATTGGAGGATGCCCATAAAGGACGTGGGACCCTCCTCCATTGATAGACTCATCAACTCGTCATCACAGGGACGCGAGTGAAGGTCCGAAACCTCAGACCCCGAGTCCGGGTAAAGCATCCTACCACCTGAGTCGCCCTTGACCAGCCGTGGTTGGGAGTGAGGTTGACTGACAGACTGCATGGGAGACCCTGATCGGGTCGAGACTCCTTGGCAGGAGCCACTGAGGAAGGCTGCTTAGGTGGCAGCTCCACCAGAATAGGTGGAGAGGCCAGCTTCAGTCAAGCCAGAAAGGTCTTCACCAGCTTTTTGGGTGGAGGAATGGTGTCGACCAGCTCTGGAGGAGTCGGCATCAGCCTAGAGGGTGACAGCCAGGTGACGGCTGGAGTTGAAGCCGGGGTCGACTTCAGACCAGCGATCATTAGCTGTTGCCACATGAGATCCTTATAGCGATGATGCAACTTGCATCGAAGCCTCTCCTCACCCGAGGAGGATGAGGACAAATGGCGGCATCACCACTTTTTGGAGCACCGCTTATGGGATTTTCTCAGCCTCTCAGTCGAGGGGGTCTGAGATCTAGAAGATGACTGCTGGGGGGGACCAACTGGGCTTCTTGGAAGGAGCAGCTCCTCCAGATCAGGGACCGCGACCAAGGGTGGAGCACCACCTAGCTGGGTCTCCTCCTCGGTCAGTAGGACCAGAGTCCTAAACAAGGAATTGCTGGCCTCGTCAGTCAACAATGGGTCGATGGGGTCGATGATAATTTCAACCTGGTCATCATCCCTCGTCTGAGCCGTCTGGCCTGATGGGGGTACCGTGAAGCCAGCGAAGGCCGCAATTTCGATCAAAGTTGAAATAGAAGACTCCTGTGACCAACCTCTCTCTCTCTCTCTGTCCCAAGAGCATTGACGGGAAGATTCCTCTCTCACTCTCTATCCTTTTTACGGGACTGGGAGGTATGCGAACCTGACGGGCTCTCCCCTTTAGTAGGGAGCGACTGGCACATCTCTTTGAAGGAACCAGTTAGAGCGGAACAACAACTGACAACGAGGAGGATTGTTCGGCAGCACAAGCTGCCTCCTCCTCAAAGGCTTTCATCTGTTTTTATATATATATATATATATTTTCTTTTTAAATTATTTGTTTATTATAATGTGTTGGGGAGGTTTAGTGACGGTTGGGCATTATTCCCCCACCAGACTAAGGGAACTGTGTCCCTTTGAATGTCCACCATTGTCATCTGACACCTATTTTAGGTGTTGTGCTTTGGGCATTCTGAGGAAACGTAAAAGAAGGTGGAGAGCTGAGCCTGGTGGGGGATAGGAGGGGGGTGGGTGGATTGGGGTGGTGGGGTCCAGGAGACGCCCTGGGGTGAAATGGGGCCAAGATAGAGGTTATTCTTGTCTTGTTCCCATACCCAAGGGTTCTGACTTTAGGAGGCAAGAGCCAAGGTCTTCCCAGACAGTTCATCCCACATTGGCAGTATTATGCAATGCCAGATCTATTAAAAACAAGACAGCTATTATAGCTGATCTTGTTGGGTCAACTGATCTGGCTTGCATCACCGAGACCTGGCTGGATGAAAATCCAGGCCCTATTTTGGCTTCGGCAACACCAGCTGGGTTCTTGGTGATACACCATCCAAGGTTGGATCGTAGGGACGGGGGTGTAGCCATTATGTTTAAGACTGAGCTCGGCCTTGTGAATGTGCCATTGGGAAGTACCAGATCCTTTGAATATATCCTGGGAGAGGGTGTAGGTTGCGGAATTCTCCTCGTCTACCGTCCAGCAGGAGATGGTGGAGAATTCCTGCAGGAGATAGCAGACTTCATCATTGACATGGTGTTGTGGTCCCCAGATTGATAATTCTGGGGACTTCAATACCTGGGTGGGCGATGAACTCTCGCATTTTGGTCAAAATCTCCTCCAGTTGATGACATCGCTGGGCCTAACACAGGTAGTTACATCCTCAACCCATATAAAGGGTCATTCATTGGATCTGATCTTTCTTCTAGGTATGGAGATTGCTGATTTGGGGGTGGAACCAGTCAGCTGGTCTGACCATCACACCATAAGATTCAGCTTCAGGGCTCCCCCTAATAGATCTGCCCCTATGGAGATGTTTCAGTACCGCCCTTTAAGGGGTACGAGTCCCAGTGACCTAATGGCGGTGCTGGATCGATCGAGCTTGTCTGGTGAATGCATGAGTCCAGATGATCTCATGTTGGCCTATAATAAGGCTGTGGGAGATGCTCTGGACAAGATTGCTCCTGTTCGTGTTTGGCCTCTCACCCTTCATTCAAGGAGCCCTTGGTTTGATGGCTCCTTGAAAGAGTTAAGGAGAGTTGGCCAAAGGTTGGAGAGAGCCTGGCAGAGGTCCGGCAGTGATGCTGACAGGCTTAGGTTGATGGCACATTATGATGGCTATCAATCAGAAATCACCCTTAAGAAGGCAGAATTCCTGTCCAGGGAGATTTCTGCTGCACAGAATCGACTGGCTCAGCTTTTCCGGACCGTTGACAGATTGTGCAATCCAATCTGTCTCCAGCCCAGAGAAGCTTTTTCTCAGCTAAGATGCGAGAAGTTCACTCGTTTTTTTGCAGATAAGGTTGCCAGCATCAGGTCTGGCATAGGTCCGACCTCTCCTATGAGAGATTGCAGTGGTCGACAGGAAGTGTTATGCACCCGGTCTGTCTGGTCAGATTTTCACCGGCTGGAGTTCACTGACATTGTGAAGATCATCCAAACACTGTGACCAACCAGTTGTAGTTTGGATCCGGGTCCCACACCCCTTTTAGTAGAATGTGTAGAAGTTATCTGCCCGATCCTTGTTGACATTGTCTGGAAATCCTTGGAGAGGGGGGTCTTTTCTGACCCCCTCAAGAGGCGGTAGTTCGACCACTCCTTAAAAAACCCTCCCTGGACTCAGATTGTCTAGCTAACTACCGGCCTATCTCTAACCCGCCTTTTGTTGGTAAGGTTATTGAAAAGGCGGTTACGTTGCAATTGGATGATCATCTTACAACTCACAGTGTCTATGATACTCTCCAATCTGGTTTTAGGAAGAAGCATAGCACAGAGACTGCCCTTGTCCGGGTGTTGAATGGTCTCCTAATGGCTAGAGATTGAAAGGCACGTACCATTCTGGTCCTTCTCGATCTCTCTGCGGCATTTGACACTGTAGACCATGGTGTGCTGTTGGAGCGCCTATGGATCTATTGTGGGCTGTCTGGAACAGTCCTCAAATGGTTCCAGTCTTACCTCACGGACAGGTTTCAGAAAGTTGCCACTGGAATTTATTCCTCTGGCGCTCACTCCCTGCCTTGTGGGGTACCACAGGGTTCCATTCTAGCACCCATGTTGTTTGCAGTGTATATGCTGCCATTGGGAGATATCATCAGGTGATACAGTCTGGGTTTTCACTGCTACGCAGATGATACTCAGCTGTATTTGTCTTTTCTGCCCAGGCAAGATTATGCTCTCTCCGTGCTAAATAACTGCCTTACTGAAATCAGACTTTGGATGAGTTCCAGCTGGCTGAGACTGAATCTGAATAAGACTGAGGTGTTGGTAGTGGACCCAGATCATCCGGGGGTGGGTTTGGGGGCTGGGCAACCATCAGGCTTATTGCTCGGTGGTATGTCGCTTGCTACTTCTGATCAGGTACGTAACCTGGGAGTTATTTTTGACGATGGCCTGACCTTAAAATCTCAGGTATCAGCTGTCTCAAATCCTCTTTTTATCATCTGAGGAATATCGCCCGGGTGAAACGCCTGGTTCCACCGGGTGATCTTCCAACATTGGTCCATGCCTTTATCACTACCAGTCTTGATTACTGCAATTCCCTCTACTAGGGCTACCTGGGGTTGATATCCGCTGCCTGCAGCTGGTGCAGAACGCGGCGGCCAGGCATCTGACTGGGACTTCTAGATGCAGCCATACTACGCCTGTGCTGTGCGAACTGCACTGGCTGCCTGTTAGGTGGCAGATCACCCATAAGGTTGGTTTATTAACCTTTAAAGCCCTACATGATCAGGGACCTGGCTACCTGAAAGATCTCTTGGTACCCTATTGCCGCCTCCATCCTCACCGCTCCGCCAACGAGGGATTGCTGCAGATTCCCAGGGTTCGATTAAAAACATCAGGATCTCGTGCTTTTGGTTTTTCAGCACCAACCCTGTGGAATTCTCTACCTCGCTGGTTAAGAGAATCTCCAACCATCGAGAGATTTAAAATGGAGCTAAAGACTTATTTATTTAGTTTAGCTTATCCTAGCTATGGTTGATTTATTTATGTCTGTTTTTAAAATGTACATGTATGTATGATCTGTCTGTACAATGCCTTGGTTTTGAAAGGTGCTTTAAAAATAAAGATGATTTGATTTGATTTTGATTTGTTCCAGTTGGTCAGCGGATCCCGCAGTCATAGAAACCACACAACGGGCATCCCTAGATTTGACTGGCAGGTGCTGTTTTTCTGGTTGTCCCAGTTGAAGACATGTGAGGCGATCGTCAAGCACCTGAGGGTGGAAGGCGCAGCACAGATCACAGGCCTGAGGGTTATGCGCATGGCCCAGACAGTAGATGCATGTGGAATGCGGATTGGTGCGGGACATTTTATATCTGCAGTGACACCGGCGGAACCCGGGTAAGGACTTGTCCTCCATCGCAGTCACGATAACGAACTGTCAAGGAGATACTTGAATAAACTTTAATTTCAGTATTTTAGCCAAAGTTTTGAACGCCAGGGCCTACTCAACGCGGAGCATAAGGAGGGAACCTGTATCTTCCAAGTGGAAAGGAAAACCTGGCATTATGGGGTGGAGCCAAGGCATATAACACCCGGGTCATGGGAGGAGCAAGTTTTTAGACCTGCCAGCAAGATTTAAAGGGAACGGGACATGCCAACAAGTGTGGCTAGAATAATATATATCCCTAGAAACAATTTTCTAATTAACAGTACACTCAAAGAAATGGGCTAAGGCACACTATAGCTGTAGTGAACCTATGTTTCTATAATCCTAAGAAGGGAAGAAGATAGGGAAGAAAAAATGACTCACCTTAGTAATTTTGTTTCTTCAAAGGGACCACTCATTATGATTAAACTAATGCAGTCAGCCTCCAGTGTTTGACTGCTCGGATAGAATAGAATTATATGCAAATGATAGAACTCTCATTGGCTCGTGCCAATTTCAAAATGCTGACCTAACAAACTGCTGCACTCAGAGTGCTTCAGATTCTTTCGGAGCCTAACTGGATATCAGACCACTCAGCTAATATTATTATAATAAATATATAACTAACCCACCCCCCAATGTTAAAAGTTCCCCAGAGATAGGCCTAACATGAGACAACAAGGAAACCAACTAGTTTAAACAGAGTGAGTCTCTAACCTGTGCTATATGTAACACCCAATCAAGGATGCAGAACCAAAATCCCCTCCAAAATTTGTTTTCCCCCCTAGTTTCCAGAAGGGGAGGCAGGGTGGGTGCTTTAATCATAATGAGTGATCCCTTTGAAGAAACAAGATTACGGATTAAGATTACTAAAGTGAGTAATTTTTTCTTCTAACCCCAGAAATCACTCATTATGATTAAACTAATGCAGACTACCAAGCGGTACCTTTGGAGGTTGGGCAGAGAACCTATTTGGGAAACAGGTTCTGCAGAACTGCTGTGCCAAACCTGGCATCACTTCTGGATTGTAGATCCAGGTTGTAATGCTTTGTGAAGGTGTACACTATTTTCCATGTAGCTGCTTTGCAGATTTCCAGTGGTGGGATATCTCTTGGGGCTACCACTGATGCAGCTGTATCCCTTGTGGAATGTCTAAGGGCACCTGCTTATTCACTTTTTCGTAACAAAACCTTATACATGCTACTATCCAGCGAGCAATTGTACATTTTGTGGCAGCTCTACCCCTTGCCAACTTCCCCATGAGTGAGGAAGAGCTGCGTCTGTCCTGGTCTGTATGCCTTGGTTCTATCAATGTAGTGGCTAAGTGCCCTCTTAACATCAAGGCAGTGAAGTTTCATTTCAGAAGAACTGGAATTCTCTGTAAAGAAAACAGGCAGAGTCATGGATTGATTCAAATGGAAATCAGATACCACTTTGGGAAGGAATTTCCTGTTAATACTGAGTACCACCTTGCCCCTGTGGAATGAAATGTAGTCCACATCTGTGCACAGTGCTTGCAATTCACTGATCCTTCTGGCTGAGGTAATGGCCACTAGGAATACCGTCTTCCATGTGACACACTTCAGGTCTGCAGTTGCCATGGGTTCGAATGGTGGTTCCATCAGCTTCACAATGCAGATGTTTAAGTTCCAGGCCAGAACAGGTTCCCTCAAAGGAGGGTGAAGGAGGTTAAGACCTATGAAATACTTTCGGAAAACTGGATGAGAGGCATAGGACCTGTCCTTACTAGCTGACAGGTAAGCTGAAACTGAAGCCAGGTGAACCTCAAGGGTCGAAGGCCTCAGTCATAATGAAAGACGATGTGTCAGGTAATCCAACAGGACAGCAAGGTCCACCCTGGAGGGATCAATACTCTTACCTGAACACCAAATGGAGAACCTCTTCCACTTAAAGGAATATGTTTTTCTAGTGGAAGGTTTCCTGGAACCCGAGCACTGTCAGAACTTGTCCAGACAGGTTGAGATTAGCAAATTCTAAGTCCCTCAAGAGCCAGACCTTGAGTCTCAGTGACTTGAGGTTGGGATACAGGATTCTACCCTGGGAGGAAGTCAGCAGGTTGTGTCTCCTGGGCAAGTGAATAGGTGAGATCACCGATAAGGACATCAGGAGTGAATACCAGTGTTGCCTCGCCCAGTCTGGTGCCTCCAGTATCATCTTTGCTGGTTGGGACCTTAATTTCACCAGGGTCCTGAGAATCATTGGGAAAGGTGGGAAGGCATACACAAACTTCCCTGACCAGTCCAGAGTCATTGCATCCTAGGGGACTGTACCCTTGTGATGGGGTCTGCAACAGTATAGGGGCAATTGGTGATTTTCTGCAGAGGCAAAGAGATCCACCTCTGGAGTGCCCCACCTTCTGAAAACTGCACTGAGGATCTGAAGATTCAGCGACTACTCATGGTGGTCCTGACTTGTCCTGCTGAGAGAATCTGCTCGTACATTGTCCTTCCCTGGAAGGTGTATGGGCGATAGAGATACTTGCATGGAGTATGCCAGGGACCACAGCTTCACTGCCTCCGTGTAGAGTGGTGTGGACCTAGTTCCTCCCTGTTTGTTGATATAGTACATGGATGTGGTGTTGTCTGTCCTGACCTGCACCACCTTGTATTGCAAATGTGGGGCAAAAGCCAATAGAGCCAGGTATACTGCTCTGAGCTCCAGCAGATTTATGTGCAACAAGGACTCTTGAGGGGACCATGTGCAACTTGTTGTGTGATCTGGCATGTGCACCCCCCAGCTGAGAAGAGAAGCATCTGTTGTGAGAATTATGGATGGTTGTTCCTTTAGAAAAGGTACGCCTACCCTGGGGTTGTGTTTGTGTAGCCACCACTAAAGTGCCTGCAATAGACTGTGTGTGACTGGTACCATTTTGGACAGTGGGTCTGTCCTTTGTGACCAGTACTGTCTTAAATGAAACTGTATGTCCCTCATCTGGAACCTGGAGCCTGGTACCACTACTGTGGAAGCTGACATATGTCCCAGCAACCTTAGAAAGTCTCTGGCTGGTTTGGGTTTTCCCAAAAAGAAAGAACTTGTGACCTGTATGATGCTGTCCACTCTGTCCTTGGGCAGGAAGGCTCTGCCCAGGGTGGTATCTAATTCTGCTCCTATAAAGACCAGCACCTGAACTGGCTCTTGATGTGATTTCTGCTCATTTATGAGGAATCCTAGGGATTCCAGAGTAGATTTTGTGAATGCCAGTGACTGCTTGGCATGCTACAGGGAATGGCCTGCAACCAGCCAGTCGTCCGGATAGGGGAAGACTGCCACACCTTGTTTTCTCAGGTATTCGACAACCACTGCTAGGCATTTCGTGAATGCCCTTGGAGCAGAAGTTAGGCTGAATGGGAGTGCTGCAAATTGATAGTGACCTGAGGCTAGTCTGAACCTCAGGTACTTTTTGTGGGTTAACCTGACAGGATTGTAAGTAGTCATCCCTTAAATCCAGGGATGTTAACCAATCCCCTTTTTGTAGTGTGGAGATTATTATTGATAGGGTCACCATTTTGATCTGGCTTTAGGATGTGTTTGTTTAGAAGCCTTAAATCCGGGATAGGTCGCCAATCCCCATTTTTATGTTGGCTTGCCGCGCTTGCGCGCAAGTCAACATCTTGCGGTAGTGCAGCTTTGGAGGCGCGGCCACTGTTGGGTGAATGCAGGGCACACATCAGTAGGTGCATCCCTCATTCCCCAATCAGCCTGCATGCCAGCATCCACACCATGCATGCTAATGTGGCGAGCACATCTAAGGAAAGGTCCGCTGCAGTCAGACGCAGCAGACCCTGCCTGCGTGCTCGCCAAATTAGCAGCATGGCGGGCCGCTGCCCAACGGCTGACATTGGGGGTGCCCAATCCCACAGCTGGCTTAGTGTGGTCGTACACATTTTTGCCAAACGGGGAGCCCATTCCTGCTGTACAGCCCCTCCATTTCTATATGCCAAGGGGTGCTCTATCCTCGGTTCTTGCCTGCCCCGCTTTCATTGTGTGCTGGCAGAGGCCCACTCCCGTCGGCATAAATCAGCCCCCCATTTTCTTATATGCCGAGGAGGTGCCCAATCCCCTCGGCTCTTGCCTCTCCCCCCCGGCTGTCATTGTGCCGACGGGGGTGCCCAATCCCCGTCAGCATAAATTAACACCCCATTGTCTGCCAATGAGGGTGCCCAATCCCCTATCTGCTGCAGCAACCCCCCCCAAAACAGTTAGGTGGCATGCTGGGAGCCCACCCCAGCGTGCCAAGTCCCCTGAAAAAAAAAACTGTCCCGCGATGTTAATTTTTTTGTCCTCCCCTGTAACATAAAAACGGTCCCTCGTAGTCTTCTGCCCTGCAACCGCACCCACCCACTGTGCATCCTGCCTCCCCACACCCCCCCTCACCCCATACTTACCTCCGGAGTCCGGCGCGATGATCTTCAGTGGACCAGGAACACGTCTGCACTCTACAAAGCTGACCGCGAACTGAGGAAATGCCGGTAAGCTGTATAATGGAATGAATAGGGTTTTTTCAACTTTGCTGCATATCTTGGGCATTTGTTGGAATTTTGGCACCAAATTTTCAACATGGGGTTTTTGGGGCCCCTCCTCATGAATTCTATCACTGTCATGGCGTTAATCGGCCTCGAAAGGTGATTTTGTAGTCACTGCGCGAAATCACCTTTTGGGATCTATTAACAAAATGACAGTGCCAGTGTTCATGAGGTGGCCTCTCAAAAAGCCTATATTCCAAATTTGGTGGAAAAAATCCAACAAATGCCTGTTTTTCGAGCGTGCTTTGCACAGTTGCTACGCAGGCTCATAACTTCGCGAATTCACAATATTTTAATGCCAGATTTTCAGCATTGTCATTTGTGTACACCTCCTTGTGAACAGTACAGCTGTCATTTCCACATCCCTTTGAAATGTGTTTCTGCACTTGAAGACACAGCGCAGTCGCTGTGGGAAATCAGTGTTTGGGCCAGATTATGAAAATGACAGTAACACAGTTCATAAGCAGAGGTCCTAAAATGCCTATGCTGAAAATTTGGTGATGATACTCCATAAAATGACTGTGTTACGAGCGTGCGTTGGCAGATTGCACGCACGCTCATACTGTCATGCATTTGTGATATTTTCACTCTGGATTTTCACCATTGCCATTTTTCCACACCTCTTGATGGACAGTACAGCCGTCATTTCACATATCCTGCCCTAAATGTGTTTTCGCATTTCCGGTGCAGAATAACGTGGTCGTTGTGCGAAATCACTTCTTGGGACACTTTGAGGAAATAACAGTGACACTGTACATGAGCAGAGGTGCTAAAATGCCTATGTTGAAAATTTGGTGCTGAACGCCCATAAAATGGCAGTGTTGCAAGTGTGTGTTGCATATTTCCCACGCACCCTTGTAACTTCGCAAATTTGCTATATTTACATGCCACATTTTCAACACTGGCATTTTTTTACACCTACTTATGAACTGTACAGCTATCATTTTTCACATCCTGCCCAAAATGTTTTCCCGCACTGCACTACCAAACACCCAAAGGGACACCCCAATGCCTGTCAGTCTCTGCAGGGTGGGGGTGGGGGTGGGTTGGCATCAGTTCAGTACATCACTGTCATTCCTATTATGCATCTCTCTAACTCCTGCACTACCAGTGCCAATGCCAGCAAGACAACATTCGGCATTGACAAATGCTTGTTCTTTTTTGGTAAGAAAGTATCTGGAATAGAAGCCTTTGCCTCTTTGCTTCAGGGGCACTGGTTCCACTGCTCTGATTGAAAGCAGATGTTTTACCTCTGCTTCTAGCAGGATTCTGAAGAAGTGACTGGAGCAGAGGTTCTTGTTCTCAGCTTGGGTTGTCAAACAGAGGTTAAGGCTTCTGTGGTGTTACAGTTTGCACAGGAACCGGTGTAGGAACTGGTACCACAGCCTGCAAGGCTTGCAAAATCTGAAGAGCCTTAGCAGTGTCCTCAGCTGAGGGCATATTCTGTTTGTCTGCTGGGAAATCCTTAGCCTTCTTGGCTAGAGGCGCAGTGACGTATTTTTCTTTGTATTGTTTCTTAAGTGGGACAATTTCAGTCACTGTCTCCACAGCCTTTTTGAATTTACTTTGCTCACTCTTTTCTGATACTTTTTCAGTATCTTTGGGCTTACTTTTTTCCTTACTGGAAACAAAGGAAGAGGGTTCTCTTCTGTAGTACTGGCAGAAGCAGAGGCCATGTCTTCTAATATCTTTGATATTTTTTTAAGAGTTTTTGGACAAAATGTTTTACAAATCTCACAGTTAGAAAAAATATGGCTCGTTTCCAGACAAAAAATACACAGAGAATGCTTGTCTGCTTTAGTTATAACTTGGCCACAAGACTCAAAATATTTAAAACCTGTGGGCCCTGTGCATTTTTTTAGGTGTGTTAACAGGGACCTCTGACATTGAGCAGAAAGCATGATTTAAACACTAGCGAAAAAATAATCGGTTCCCCGGAACTGACCCAATCAATTGTAAGCAACCGCTAACGGTTCCTGGAACCGAGCATTAATTGGTTCCCTGACTGATAAAATGTAACTTTTTAAAATAAAATGTAAAATATATGTAACCCCCACCCCTTCATTTTGCAACGACAGGCGGTATGCTGTTTGAATCTGACAGCTATACTAGGTGGGGGACTGGGTTCAGGGAGGAACAGGCCACTCGGCACAAGGGCTAGGTTTGGCTACTCTGCACAGGGGCACCCAAGTAATTCCAAACACAGGAAGCAATAACTGTAATGTTCAATACCAGAAATGGGATTCTAAAGTGTGGCTTTTATTCACATCCAAACAGAATAAACAAAGCATAGATAGACCCCCACGGGGCTACACGCCTGGTAATGCAGATTAAAAGAATCAAGAACACTTCTTCTACAGTCTACACTTTAGCCCTCAGGCTCTGAACACACCGGGCACACAGCCCAGACTTACATGCTGCTTTGGGTACACAGCCCAAACTTGTACACTGTTCTGGGTTTTCCCTGGTTCAGCTCCCTTGCCAGCCACTTGGACACCTTCCATATATCATGGAAACATTTACTCAGCTCTATCAGGGAATTTTCCTTTTAATCCCACGTCTGGGTACTTTTCTCAGGCACTGGCCAAGTACCTGAGAGAAAGTAAAGTTGCCACAGAGCAAATCCGTAGAGGTGAATTTGGTTACTACTGATGGGGGGGGGGGTCTCCCACCTCTCGCTCCCACAGTTCATACCTGGCCATTTCTCTGGACAGTAAACACCTCATACTGTAAAGCTTGGCAATGCAGATTATGGCTAAATGTATGTCACATTTTCTCTACTTGTCTTGCTTTCCCTTTGTGCTGGACTTGAACATACTTTTAATTGGCATAGCCTATTGCTCTAGGCCCCTCACTGATTAAGCAGTCCAATCCCCACATTACAACTGTACTTGGCTGTCTTTTTCCTGACCCCACAGTAACAGTCCCTTTAGTTTCCTTCTGTTAAGGTGAAACACACATGGCCCTCTTTTCAGAGCGAACTCACCCTTTGGTTGCAGGTGCTCCACAGGCAATTCCTCCACAGGAATTTCTCTCTCAGAGCTTCTGGTGCCGCAGCACAACTTGAAATAGGCAGCTTCTTCCCTTAGCCGGAACCAGGAGGGTTGCCCCTGGAAAACAGGCAAACCTTTCCCCCGCATCCCCTCAGGGATGGGGTCCTTGGACCAGTAACAGCGGTCTCCACCACTTCAACAACCAGTTTCTGGGTTCCTCTTATGGTGGAAACACACACCTTTCTAATCAGTAGCTCTAAAACAGAGCTTAAAGCTCTGAGAGCCTGCACACAGACAGCTGTACTACTGTCTCTCACCAAGACTGCACACAGACTGAATTCAAAAATCCCCAACGTTCTATGCTAACCTTCAACTGCAACATTCCAGTGTGGCTTATGCAGCTGCGAAAGTTCTATGGTGATGTCATCCCTCAGTCTCAACTGAGACTGAGAACAGAGTGAGACAGTGTGAAATCTGTTTAACTGGAGTTTCACAAGTTGCCTTCCCTGCCTACCACTAGGTCTTACTGGGATTCTAGTAACCCCGGGTAACAGGGGGGTTACATATAGATGGATCCTGAGTAGAACCGTCTAGCAACAACAAATAACGTTAGTTTTGAGGTAAAAACCTCACAGGAATAGCGAATCCCTCTATTTCACGGAACTGTGAGGGAACAGCAAGAAACACAAAAAACAATAAACTACTAAAGAATTTGTACTAAATTAACCTATAAGGGTAGCAATCTAAAATTAATAATTAAGAAGATACTTATCAATCCAAATAAGGGATATAGGAAGTAAGTTGAAGGAGAGCTCTCCGGGATGTCTTCACTAGGCAGGCAGAGTAAAGAATCTGAAGCACTCTGAGTGCAGCAGTTGTTAGGCCAGCAGTTTGAAATTGGCATGAGCCAATGAAAGTTCTATCATTTGCATATAATTCTGTTCTCTCCAGGCAGTTGAACACTGGAGGCTGACTGCATTAGTTTAATCATAATGAGTGATTCCTGTGGTCAGAAGGGTGAGTTGTACTAGCTGTTCTGATAATCTAGAAGAAAAAGTAGATACTGCAGTGAGTATCTTTTCCTTCTCACAATAATCAGAACAGATACTTCAACTCTTACAGGCTCCAAGCAGTATCCTGGGTTGGAGGGTTTTAGGATTACTTAGAAAACAGTTTCTGCAGTACAGAGATGCCAAGTCTGGCATCCTCTCTTCCTTGGATGTCTAATTTATATTTATGAGAAAGAAATATGTGGGCTGTAGACCAGTTGGCAGCCTTAAAATGTCAGCTACTGGCACATTTCTTCTGGCAGCTGCAAATGCAGCTATACTCTTTGTGGAGTGCTCTCTGACATCCTCATGTGGTACCTTCTCTCTTTTTTTTGTTTTTATTGAAACATAAATAATTTAATTACATCTTAGGTACCGATTATTTCAAATATTTGACAGCCATATTTACAGTCATAAACCTAACATATTAGAGTTTTCCTTCTTATAGTTTTTTGTAACTGTATTGCTATATTTATACTGACAAACCATGAACAATAATAATAAAAATAATAAAAGGGCTTTATCTTAATATAATGCATGGTAGAATGCTGTTAACCTTAGGAAATCATAATTTCCTAAGGTTGTTAACCCATCATCCGTCTGTTCCAATGTTGTTAACCTATTGATGCTACGTCAGATTGATAGGTTAACTGCGAGGATCGCTTTGCGCATGGGCACTACATTACCCAATAGCCTTCCAGAAATGGCCATGGCGGTGAAAGCATGAACCAGAACGGCTGCGGCGGTGACTAAAATTTTAACAGTAAGGATCCTGCTTAATTTTTTTAACTAGAAATGCGTGACCATACACTATAAAATATAATATATGGTCATACATCGACAACCAGTTTGAATAACCATCTCGAGGTTGCCACGGCGACTTAAACCTCTCGAGCTTCACTCTCGAGGGTTACATGGTTGCCATGGCAACCTCTCACTGGTTAACAAACCGGTTACCGATGCTTGCCCATACATTATTCTCTATATATTTCTTACCACTCATATTAAGCAGTGATAATCAATTTAATGATTTCTAATATATGAATCCTAAGACCTCAGTTCTCTTTAATGTCCTATTAAATGGCTCCCATATTTTTTTGTACATTGATAATTCATTTCTTAAAGAATAATGAACTTTTTCCAGCTTGTGAATAGATGTAAAAGTTCAGCCATGTATTATATATTGGGGGTAATTGGTCCTTCCAGTTTAATAGGATACATTTATGTACTATTATACATCTTATTCTTAATAACTATTGTTTGTAAATGTGTAAATTATCTAAGGTACTACTATGTATCATCATAATCCACTCTTTTTTATGGTTCAATTGTCTGTCTATAGCTACTGATAATGTACCAAGGACCTGATTCTAAATGTTTTCAGCGCAGGACACATTACCATCTTATGTTCCAGTGTTCCTATTTGCGAACATCTTGGACATTTATTTGAGCATTGTGGATTAAATAAACTTAGTCTGTGTGGTGTACAGTATGTTCTATGTAGGATATTGAAATAGATTTGTTGCAATCTAGTTGACATTATACCCTGTTTAGACAGATTGATTACCTTGTTGCAACTATTTATACTAATGTTCATACTTAATTTGTCCTCCCATTTGGATTTTTTTTTCCAAACTTTATTTTCAAGGCACAGCACGTATAGCACTCAGAACAGCAAAATAAATACTGTACAATCAGTGGCAAATTACAACAGAGAAATGAAAATTACGTACCTACCATAATTCTTGATCTTCTCTTGTATCTTCACCATTCATTACTGCTTGGGTTAAGCCGGAGGCGCGCACCCGCTACGGGTTTTTTTTTTTAGAGTTGGCTCAACGGCACCGCCCTCGAGGACGACATACCACATCATGCGCGAGGGGCAGCCGTTAGGTGCCGCAGACTCCTCCTCCATCTCAGTTCTGTTAGCCGGAGAGGCAAAAATAAAGTGTAAGAAAAAAGAAAGTGAGGCAAGACAGCCGGGAGATAGAAAAAGGAAAGGAAATAAACTGAAACAGGAATAAGCCAATGGAGAATAGACAGAGGAGAGAGAATTCCTACCCTAAGGGTCCGCAGGGCCTCCTTTCCAGGGCGGCTCTAGGGGAGGAACAGAGAGAGAGAGAAAGAGAGAGGAAGTAGAAGAAGAAAGAGAAGAAAGAAAGAGGCATGTTGAGAAAGAGAACAGTGCCCATTGAGCATTGTTGGTTGAGAGGCTTATAGGCTCGAAACTAATAAGGGAGCAAGAATCCCAGTTGCTAGGACTGAGGAGAGGTTCCACCGAACCTCCTGAACAGACCCAAAAGAGGGCAGACTCTCTGAACTCTCAACATGCCAAGTCCCTTCATCCTAGTTGAGGGCTCCTAGACTGTCAGAGCAGAACCTGTTCCGGAAGAGCGCCCATCCAAGAAGAAGACTAAGTTGCTTAGCACCTTGTTAAGTGCTACCACAGATGAGTATGGGAAAGACTATGCCTTCTCGAAGGCAGTTTGTAAGAAAAATAGAGAGGAACTCAATCAGACTTGCTAGGACAAGGCAGACAGAGGCTTGAAGCTGACAAGTTCAGTCAGCAGCTGGAAAAGCTTTGAAAAATAATGCCTGCCAGGGGGATTCCAAACTTTGAGGCGGCCAAGACAGGGCATGGCCACCAGGCTGTGAAACTACATGACCTGAAGAAGGTAAGGAATCGCACCATAGGGCAGTCAGAAAGAGTTCCCTCAGAATTAAAGAAATTTGCAACCGTACTCATTCCTCTCTACCTTGAGGAAAAAGAGAAAACCATTCACAAGAATGGGGAAAAAGATTTCTTTTTGGCATGAAGGCCAAGGGGAGAGGAGCGAGATGGGAGGAGGCATACAGAAGGAGGCCACTGAGGGAAGGTGGGTGGGTATCAGTAATGAATGGTGAAGATACAAGAGAAGATCAAGAATTACGGTAGGTACGTAATTTTCATATCTTCCATGTCAATCTTCACCATTCATTACTAGCTTGGGTGAGTACTAAGCCCTCCCTTGAAAAAGGGGGTAGAACCCTGAGGAACAAGACCCCAGCCTCCTGTTGGTGAGGAACAGAAGGGGAAGACCCTGGCTAACAAAAAGAGAAGCCTAAGTGGGAGAAGAGCTAGGAGGTGCCCCCCGAGGACGGGGAGATGGAGGAAGCCCCTGCAAAGGTCTCCTAGCTCTAGAGGAAAAAAGACGGGTCCCCCGGAAAGCAGAGCGCATCACCCTATGCCGGGCCAGGGGTGACAACCTTGATAGACGGAGCCATGCCGTCCGCCTAATGCAGATCGCTGTCCCCACAAGCCTGGAAACCACCTCACTGGTGTCATAAGATGCCCTTGCTTGGTGTCTTGCCAGCTCCAGGCCTATAGCGGAGAGGGCAATAGCCTGTCTGGTTTGCTCCATATCAGGCATTGATGCTAGGAGCTGGGAGAGCATCGACCACAGATGCCGATTGTAGGCAGCGTGGTGAGCCTGATGTGATGCAATGCAAGCCACTGCATGAGAAGAAGAGAACACTCTTCTTCGCCCCCACCGGTCGAATTGTAGTGAATCCGAATCTGGTGGGCGGTTGTGTGCCAGGCGGCGGCACCCGGAAAGAGTCTCTAGGTACACCAAACCCGAGGATGGGTTGGGAAGGGTATCCAGGGATTCCGAGGGGGCACAATACCTTCAATGACAGTCAGCCAGGGCTGGAGAAAGGGCGGCTGGCGACTGCCAGGAACGGATAGACGCCTCCTGGAAGGGGATAGGCCAGGAAGGTACCACCAGGTGCTGGGCACTGAATTCTCCAAGGAATTCACGCATCTCCCATTCAGTATTGTCTCGCCTAGCGTAAGAGATTCGAAGATCCCTCACCATCCTCGAGAGGAATCACTGATATTCGGTGAAATCAGCGTTGGAAGAAAGATGAGCAAGGGGTTCCTCTCCCCTCAGAGGAGGAAGACAAGGATGATGGAGAGCTCGAATGTCCAGAAGATTCCTGCGGCGGTGGGGAGAGTCGAAAGACCCGCTCATGCATGTATCTAACGTATGAGGGGAAGGCCGCCGCAGAACCTCTGAACTGCTCCCAGGATAACGGACCCGGAGGACCGACATGGCCTGGAAGAGCGGGGGGGTGGATGCAGAGGTACTGGAGAAGGGCACCTATGAAGAGGCAACTGACCTCTGCCAGAGCTCTGAAATCCGGGGAACGGAGCCCGAGCTGGCGGGATCCCGGACAACAAACCAGGCCGCAAGACGAGACCCTGAGGATGCGATGCCTGGAAGAGCCCGGGGAGGGAACCTCCCCTGTGACGAACCCGGGACTGCATGGGTCCAGAAGGGCAGTCCACAGCAACGCCACCGGAGGGAACCCAGGGGCCCAAGAGGAAAGGGCGGGGTTGGCGCTACTCCTAGCTACCCCACCCAGGGGTGGCCGGGCGGACCAGGGCACCGCCCCTGCCCTCGACCCTCGGACTGAGAGAGCCCTCCTCCTCAACTGCAGCGTTCCCCACCCCGAGAGGAGGCAACAGCACCCGGAGGGCAGCTGTCACAGACCCCAGGAGGGGGAGCCTCCTCCTCGTCCTCACCACATCCCCCCCCTGGGACCCAGGGCCACCCCTAGCCTGAGGACCCTCAGGGGAGGATGGGAGTGGGGACAGTGGAAGGGGCCCACTGCGCCGCCTAGCACCCTGTACCACCGGGGACCCTGACCCCAAAGAGTCAGGGTGCCAGGATGGGTCCAGATCTGTGTCATCGGCCTCCGAAGAGGATGAGACCAGCAGAACCTCAATGCTGGCAACCCAAGGGATCCCCAGAGCAACGGCGCCGCGAACAGCGCCG
This sequence comes from Neoceratodus forsteri, assembly GCA_016271365.2. Lineage (NCBI taxonomy): Eukaryota > Metazoa > Chordata > Ceratodontiformes > Ceratodontidae > Neoceratodus > Neoceratodus forsteri. The sequence continues at coordinate 588,887,833 of CM057459.1, forward strand.
GTGCCAGGGACGGCGCTGGATGACCCCGCCCGCACAGCAGCCAGGCCCGGTCCTGGCTCCCCTGCTGCACCAGTTAGGCCCATGGCGCCGCTCCCAGCGTGGAACCCAACCCAAGCGCTGCAGGGAGCTGAACCGGCCTATTAGCGTCGCCAGGCGGCACCGGCGGCGCTGCCTGATCACCGCACCACAGTGGTGCCGGATCAAACGGTGCCGAGGGCATCGCTGAGGGTCCACGGTGCCAGGCCCAGAAATCATGGGCCTCAACACTGGGGAACCTGCACCTCCAAGGAGGTGACTGCCGAGGCGGTGTCCCCATCACAGCCCCGGAGGGGACCACGACGTTCCTCCGACACCGTGAGAGAAGCTTCCTCTTCGGCAAGAGAAGAGGAGGAAGCTTCCTCCTCCACGGACCATATAGGCCCAGGAGGGGACCCGGGGGAAGGGCCTAGAGACCTTACCTGGGAATCCCTGGAGCGACGCCGTCCCCCGAAGGTCGGAGGGGCCTTGCCGAGCTTGAATGCGCGGACTTCGAGGACACGACGGTCCATGGAGAAACAAGCGTCGCACGCGTCCATGTCGTGGTTGGGTCCCAGGCAACGGAGACAGACATCATACCGATCCGAGATGGAAAAATGCTGGCCACAGGAGCACCGACGCATAGGGGCGTGGCCCGCCTTCGACTTATGCCTTGCTCCTGAACTGGACATGATGCGAACTAAACAAGGAAAAAAAGTAATAAAGCACTCGGTGCCGCAGTATAGAAATAAAAAGGAACGGTCTTACCGGTATACGGCGTCGAGTGGATGGTCTGAGACAAACGAGGAGTCTTCAGTTGTGGAAAAAAATGAGAAACTATACGCTACTGCGCAGCAGGTGCAGCCTCGATGGCGGGAGAAACAGAACTGAGATGGAGGAGGAGTCTGCAGCACCTAACGGCCGCCCCTCGCGCATGACGCGGTACGTCGTTCCCGAGGGCGGCACCGCTGGAGCCGACTCTAAAAAAAAAAAAAAAAAAAAAAAAACTCCGAGGGTGCCATTCCTCCGCTTACCCCAAGCAGTAATGAATGGTGAAGATTGACAAGGGAAGATTGGTACAACCTATAAATGCACTATTATCAGGTTCACGTCTATGCATGCCTAACTTGTTTAGACACTTCCCATCTGCCACTATATACAGAGTTGCAGGAAGAAACAGTATTGTTAGCATTTACTAAAATGGAAGCAGTTCATGGGACAGAAAAACAGCGGCAATTACAGGGTGACTCAAGTCCCCCTTAGGCAGACCCTGGTCTACATTGGCCACCTCCCAGAGTAACTCAAAAACTTGGGAACCAGTGCTGGGTCATGGCTCTCTCTAGGGGGTCCCAAATCTTATTAAACTTTTCTTCCCTTCCCTGGACCTTATACTGAGTATGTTCAATTTTCATACAATGGACTAGCTTCTGGGCTCACTCTGAGATTCATGGTATGGAATCCCAACCCCAGTGGTATGCCAAGACCTGCTCCCCCACCACTATTGTTAGGGGCCACAGGGGGTGATTTAAACCCTTACCTGCCTCTGAAATGCCAGGAAGTCCCAAAATGACTTCATTTAGGCCAACTGACAGGGTGCCCCTGACATGGCCTGTGTAATTCTCGTGACCCCTGACCAATAGTTCCTAATCTTTGGGCATGCCCAAATCAGATGGAAAAAGGTCCCCAGTTGTGCCTTACACTCCGGACACAGGTCCGATTGTCCCATTTGGATTGTAATTGGTTTAAATTCATTCTTAACTTATCCACTACAAAAATATAAATTTCAATATACTTTTATATTTTTCTTTATTATTAATCATTTTTTTCCAATTCATCATATTCTGGTGGTTTAGAAATATCTACATATTGACTGATATAATTTCTAATCTGTAAGGTATCTATAGAAGTGTGTATTGTTTAAATTGTATTTAATTTTTAAAGTTTGAAAATCTATTAAACCCTGATTGTCAAATGATTGGTTCAATTTGATCAAGCCTTTGTTATGCCATATTTTATATGCTTGGTTTCTGGTTGATGCCACAAAGTTTCCATTTAAGTATATTAGGGCATGCAAAGAAAAATGTAGTGGTAATTTTATTTGTTTTTTAACCAGATCCCATATTTTACATACTGTATCTGTTGTAACCCTTCTATCTGTAATATTTTTTCCTATATGAACCTGCATATAGTATATGTTTCACACTTTGTTATGGGATTGGTATAGTTTCTATATTTTTAGGTTGGTGTATACTTTCCAAGTGAGATCATGCATGAACTGTTGCGATATTGGCCGCATAGTAATATCACATTAAATTAGGTAATGCTAGTCCCCTTTTAGTTTTTGGCAAATATATTTTTTCAGTTTTAAGCCCTGGGCATTTCCTGTTCCACAATAATTTTTATATTATCGTTTCCATTTTTTTAAACCAGTTTAATGATATATAAATGGGAATGGTCTGAAATAGGAACAAATATTTAGGTAGTATATTCATTTTCATTAAATTGACCCTGCCTATTAAAGTGATTGGTAATGTTTCCCAATGTTGGAGGTCTGTTTGTACTTTCCCTGTTAATGTTTCAGTGTTGTTTTCAAATAATTTGTCTAAATCCATAGTTATGTTTATGCCCAAATATTTCATTTGATTAGTTATTTTAATATTGTAATCAGCTAGATTTTTAAATGGATTCATATGATTTTTAGATTATATTTGTTCAGTTTTGTTCCAATTAACTTAGTATCCTGATAAGGCACCAAATTCTTTCAGCACTTGTGTAAATGTTGTGAAATCTAAATTTAAGTTATTACCATACATTAAGGCATCATATGCATAGAGGTTTATTTTACATATCCGGTCCCCACATGTTATTTCTTTGATGTCCTGTTTTGTCTTGTTTTGTTTTGTCTTATTTGTGCCAATGGCTCTACTGCCATAGCACAAATCATGGGTGATAATGGGCACCCTTGTCTTGTCCCTCTATTCATGTAAATAATGTCTGGTGTTTCCTTATTTGTTTGTACTCTAGCTGTTATCTTAGTATATGATATCTTAACCCAGGTTTGACATTTTTGCCCAAATCCAAATTTACTCATTATTGCTATCAAATAATCCCACGCTACCCTATAGAATGACCTTTTGGCATCCAATGATACTAAAGATAGGTTATTATCCTTAAATGTATCTATTCAATTTAATGTTCGTCTAATATTTGTTTGTAATTTGCATTCTTTTATAAAGCTATTCTGATCTGAGTGTATTAATTCTGGCAGCACTTTATCTAGTCTGGTGACTAATATTTTTGTTAAGATTTTTGAATCATAATTTATAAGTGATATTGGCCTACATGATCCAGGGGTTGTGGGGTCTTTATCTTTTTTGAGAAACAGCAATATGTTGGCATTTCTAAATGATTCTGGTAAGTTTTGCTGATTGAATACTTCACCAAATGATTTTTTTAAATGTATTGCTATTTTCTGCATAAATGTTTTATAAAAATCTATTGGGATGTCATCTGGTCCTGGGGCTTTCCCACTAGTCAATGATTTAATTGCTCCTTGTATTTCTCCCATGCTTATTTCTTTGTCTAAATGTTCTTTCTGTTGTTGCTTTAGTTTTGGTAAGTTAATTTCTGATAAATACTCTTTTTTTTTGTTAAGTCATTATTTGATTCAATGTATATAATTTCTTACAATATTCATAGAAAATGTTATTTATTTCCTCAGTATCATTTGTGATTTGTTGGTCCTTTTTCTGCATTTGAGTTATTATTTTATTCTCTTTTTCTTTTTTTATCCACCATGTTAAAATTGTATTGGGTTTATCCCCTAAAGCATAATACTTTGTGGAGGGGGTGCTGCGGAGCGGCAAGATGGTGGCAGCTTTTTAAAACAGCTCTGATATCTTCTTACAATAAACAGCTAAATACTTGAGAATTTGCACCTCATGGTCAGTGAAAAACTAACCAGGACCTGTCAGAACCCTTCTAGTGCAAGATGGGGCCAAAGAAAGACAACAAAAGAGCCACGCACAGACTAGATAGACTTTTATCCCCAGCGAGTTCCAATCCTGACTCTGAGCCTACTGTGATCAGTGGAATGGCGATGCCTGAGCTCCTGACCATGCAGATTATGCCATGCTGGCTAATATTCAAGTGAATGGTGAGACAAATAAGAGACTAGCAGTGGTGGAGGCCAAATTGACAAATATTGATCGCCTAATTCAAGAAAATTGTGAAACCATAAAGACCTTTCAAGAATCACAAAGTAGGCAGGAGGAATGCCATGCAGTCTTTCTATGGGATTTATCTTTCCTAAAGTCTAAGGTAGAAAACCTTGAGAATGTAAACAGACAGGTGAACATTCAGATTGTAGGCTTTCCACCCCCAATATGCTGGAGTTACAGAGATTCTTCCAGCAGTCAGCAGATTAATTTTTGATGATCTCCAGCTTTTGCCTAAGGATTCTGGACTTAAAAGCCTAAAGGAATTTGTGATTCTACAAAGTTCCAGGCTGCGAGGAGACCAACAGCAGAGACTACTTTCAGTGACTGCCACATTGTTGGCACCAGAAGCATGGATCTCACTTATGCAAGCGGCTTGATTGAGAGGATAGATTATATGGGGTTTTTCCCTGACCTATCAGCCCAAACACAGGCAAGAAGAAAACAATTACTCACCATAGTAATCTTGTTTCTTCCAAGGGACTCTTACTGTATTCTGACTTATGCAGTATGGTCTCACCATAGGATTGCCCCAGAGCCAACATGGTTAATAGAACCTATGCAAATAATGGAATGGTAGGTTTGAGCTCAGTTTTCAAACCACTGTCCCTGGTAAACAGTTCTAAACCATCAGATTCTTATGAAGCATGCACAAAGAACTATCTGACTATGCTAATACTAACAATAGTCCCTCCCATTATCAACTATAAATTTCTCCCCCTGAAAGATTTTTAATGTGGCACCACTAAGACTCAAGTCACAGATGCCCAAAAGAAAAACACCATACACACAGGTTTGCAACATTCCTAATACAGCTGGAGTGCAGTGACCATTGGTTTCTAGTAGGGGAGGAAGGGAGGGAGGGAGCTCAGAATACAGTAAGATTCCCTTGGAAGAAACAAGATTACTATGGTAATTTTTTATTCAAGCCCCAGGAAATCTTACTGTATTCTGACTTATGCAGACTACCCAAGCAGTACCTTTGTAGGCGAGTCTATAACCTATTTAGGAAACAGGCTCTGCAGGACTGCTGTGCCAAACCTGGCATCCACTTTGGCTTGGACATCCAAACAATAACGCTTAGTAAATGTGTGAACCATCTTCCAGGTGGCTGTCTGACAGATGTTCACTGGGGAAACGTCTCTAGCAGCTGCCAGAGAAGCTGCTGTACCCCCGGTCAAATGGGTCCTGAGGCCTGCAGGTGGCTGCTTACCCACCTTAGTGTAGCAAAACTGAATACAAGCAACAATCTGTCAGCAATGGATCTTTTTGTGGCTGTTTTTCCTTTTCCCACATCCTAATAGGTGAGGAAAAGCTGAGTTTGATCCTGCCTATGGCCTTTTGTGTGGTCAAGGTAGTAGCTGATTGCCATTTTCACATCCAGGCTATGTAACCTGCATTCACCTGAGGTGGAATGATCAGTAAAAAAGACAGGTAATGTAATAGACTGGTTGAAATGGAACTCTGATACCACCTTGGGCAGGCATTTTCTGTTAGTCCTAAGGACTACCTTATCCCTGTGGACAGCTATGTACCCAGGTTCTGTAGATAATGCCTGAAGCTCACTAATCCTTCTGGCAGAGGTTATTGCTACAAGAAATATTGTTTTCCAAGTCACATACTTGAGGTCTGCTGAAGTTATGGGTTTGAAGGGGGCTGCATGAGCTGGGCAATGCAAATGTTCAGGTCCCACATGGGAGATGGTTCCCTGTGTCGGGGATGCAGGTGTAGCAACCCCTTAAAGAATTTTTTAAACACTGGGTTAGAAGCTAGGGAAGAGGTCTTACCTGCAGATAAGTAGGCTGAGACAGCTGCCAGGTGCACTCTCAGGGTAGAGGCCCTTAAGCCCATAGAATGTAAATGGGCAGTATAATCTAGGATTATAGACAGATCTGCACCTGGTTATGGTCCACACCCTTGCCCAGACACCAAAAGGAAAATCTCTTCCATTTGAAAGAATAGGTTTTCTTAGTGGAAGGCTTTCTGGATACTCTCAGGATCTCCAGACCATAACCCCTTCTGACAGGTGCAGACCTGTATATTCTAAGTCTTCAAGAGACAAGTTTTGAGCCTGAGGGATTGCAGGTTGGAGTACATGATTCTGCCCTGTGAGGATGACAGCAGGTTGTGCCTCCTGGGGAGACTGATTGGTTTGGTTACTGACATTGACGGAATCATGGAGTACCAAGGTTGTCTGGCCCAGTCTGGGGCAATGAGAATCATTGTTGCTGGCTGGGCTTTGAGTTTGTTCAGCATCCTTAACAGCAGAGGGAAGGGAGGGAATGCATACAGGAACCTCCCCGTCCAATCCAGCAGAAGTGCATCCAGAGGAATTGCTCCCTTGATGGGGGTCTGCAGCAAAACTGTGGCAGCTGATGATTGCTTGGATCTGTGAACAGGTCCACTTCTGGAGTGCCCCATCTCCTGAAAATGGCCTCCGGGACCTGCTTGTTCAATGACTTCTTGTGGTGGTTCTGGTTGATTCTGCTGAGAGCACCTGCCAAAACATTGTCCTTTCCTGGGAGATGGGCAGCTGAGAGGGAAACCTCCAGGGAATATGCCAAGGGCCAAATCTTCATTGCTTCCCTGCAGAGAGGAGTTGACCTTGTGCCCCCTTGTTTGTTTATGTAGTACATGGTGGTTATATTGTCTGTCCTGACCTGAACCATCTTGCCCACTACTTGATTGGCGAATGACTGGAGACCCAGGAGAACTGCCCTGAGCTCCAACAGGTTGATATGCAGGAGTGATTCCTGTTTTGTCCATGTGCCATGTGCTGTATGACCCCCCAGGTGTGCTCACTATCCTAGGAGGGATGCATCTGTAGTCAGTACTAGTGAAGGGGCTTGCTGCAAGAATGGCAACCCATGCCAGAAGATTGGCCTGCTCTTGCCACCACTGCAGAGCTTGGAGAAATGTCACTGTGACAGGCACTAACTTTGACAGAGAGTCCCTTTTTTGAAGCCAATGAGCTCTCAGGTGGAATTGAATGTCCCTCATTTGGAACCTGGCTCCAGACACAGTTGCTGTGGACGTTGCCATATGGCCTAGCAGTTGCAGGAAGTGTCTTGCTGACCCTGAGACATGTAGCTTGAAGGAATTGGCTACCTGGATAAGGTTGTCCACTTTGTCCTGAGGGAGGAAAGCCTTTTCCTTTTTTGTGTCCAGCTCTGCTCCCATGAATCTGAGCAGTTGAAGTGGTTCCAGAACAGATTTTTTCTAGTTTACCAAGAACCCCTGTGAGTGTAGGGTATCTTGTGTGAGTGTCAATGCCTCTATTACTTGTTGATATGACTGGCCTACTATCAGTCAGTCATCTAGGTAGGGGAACACGGGCACCCCTTGTTGCCTTAGGTGTGCCACAACTACAGTCAGACATTTTGTGAACACCCTTGGAGCAGATGTCAGTCTGCAGGGCATTGCCCTGAATTGGTAATGGCCTGATGGTAATCTGAACCTGAGGTACTTCCTGTGTGATCCTCTTATTGGGATATGGAAGCAAGCATCCTTTAGGTCCAGGGATGCTAGCCAGTCTCCCTGCCTTAGGATTGGTAGTATAGTAGCCAGAGTAACCATCTTGAATTTTGGTTTTGACAAATGTTTATTTAAGTGGCTGAGATCCAGAATGGGTTGCCACTCACCTGTTTTCTTTATTGTGAGGAAGTACCTTGAGTACAAGCCCATTCCTCTCTGGTCTGAGGAAACTGGCTCTACTGCCTTTTGTAACAGAAGGCTGGAAACTTCCTTTTCCAACAAGGCTGTTTCTGATGGGGAAGAAGGCTTGAAGACTCTTGACCTCAGCTTTGGCATGAACTTGAAGCTGAGAACAAGCCTCTGGCCCATTACCTCCAGGACCCACTTGTCTGTGGTGATATTTTCCACTCCTGGAGGTAGTGGGCCAGCCTTCCCCCTACTGGGACTGGGGAGGTGACCTGAATAAACATCTCAGGGTGTCTGTTTTGTCTGGGCTGCTGGCTGGACAGTGGGACTAGTATGTCCACTGCCCTTTCTGCCTCTGCCTCTAAAGTATCCCCTTTGTTTGTACTGGGGAAATGCTTGAGGCTGGTAAAAAGGATGGTACTGAGCTCTGCCCCTACCACCTCTGGCCTGGTGTTTCTGAGGGGTAGAAGCTCTCTTCTGTAATGCTGCACTCTTATAGGCAGCCTTGTACTCATCCATTTTTTTCACATATGCCTCTGTTTTGTTCTCCAAACAGAGATACAGAGTCACATTGGAAATCCATGACTTTGGTTTGTGTGTCCTGCATCAGACTGGTAGTTCTGAGCCAGGCAAACCTCCTAAGTGACACTGCTGGTGCCATTTGTCTGGATACAGTATCATTGGAGTCCACTGCCATCCTAAACTGCATTTTAGCAGTCTCAGTTCCCCTTTTTGCAGCTTCCTCCAGGTCAGCAGTCATGGGAGAAGGAGCTGATTTGGCAATCTCTAGCAGAGTAGGTCAAAGGTTCTTTTGATACCTAGCTATATAAGAGGCTTGCCTAATAGCAAGGGAGGACCATAGGTAAACTTTTTTAGCAATGGACTCCACCCTCCTAGAGTTTTTATCTGGCGGGTGAGAGGCCAGGGGATGCCAGCTTTGTCACAGGTTGCAGCCTGTACCACACCTTCATGACTGGGGTGCCCAAAAAGAAATTCAGCACCAGTCCTGGCCACCCAATGCTTTCTGTCTGCTTTCTTGTCTGTAGGAGGTGCAGAAGTGGGTGTCTGCAACAGTCTCACGGTCTGTTTTTTCAGGGATTTATGGAGTGGCATCAGTAATCTTTTTGATGCTGGTACATCCATCATTTCTTTATAATCCTCTTCCTCCTCATCCTCAGTAGATTTCTGGGTTGGGAGGTCGAAGGTCTGTGTCACTTGTTTCATGAAAGAAAAATAGGACGTGAAATCCTCTGTTCCCTTATCAGGGGCTCTATGTAAGATGGGCAACCGGAGAAGGGCGACCCTCAGAAGAGCGATGTCGAGGCGGCGAAAACAATTTTGCCACTCTGACAACCTCGGCACACAGAAAATGGCGCTTGGGACTGAAAATACTTGCCTCTCCGCACTCCACCTATTTAAGGATTCTCAACTCCGGGTGCATGGGGGTGCGAAGGCAAAAAAAAATAAGGTTTTGTGTCGGGCACAAAGAAAAGCACAGCAGCGCCCGCACCCACATATGAATCTGAACCCCAGCACGGCAACTGGAGGCCAACCCCTGATGCCACAGCACAGCTTGGCAGCCAACCACAGTGCCACCCCCTACATTCCCTCTGCCCTTTCCCAGGCCATGCTCTCGTGTTGCTCCTCCCGCGCGGCGTGTACACATAGCGACATCCTTAACCTAGGGTCTCCCACCATCCGGCCACCTCCCTGCCCCTTGCCTTTGGGCTTGCGCCCATATCACATCTCATTACCATGGCGCCTGTGATTCAGCGCCACCTCACGTGCTTCCCTTATCAGGGGAATCTGGTCTATGAAGATCAGGGGAAATGTCAGGATCAATAGATTCCCCCAAATCCTCCTCCTCCTCCTCATAGTCCTCTTCTTCAAACCAGTCCCCACCAAGGTCTGTTAAACCGGGGACCTGAGTAGAACCGGGAGTTTGTACCGTGACTGGTAACAGTTGCTTGCCAACTGGAATTGGTCTGTAAAGACTGAATAATTCTGATCTCATTAGCGATCTCCTCTGCAGAAGGAGCCGCAGCTTTCTTCGGTTGTGATTCATGGTGCTTTTCCTTTTTCTTTTTCTTAACTGCAATGGCTGGTTCAGCAGTCTTTTCAGCAGTACATTTTTTGGTAGAGGAACTATCGCCCCTTTCAGATGGCAGCTCTTCCGGTTCAGATTGAGGAGGAACTGGTTGTTCAATGGCTGGGTCACCAGCCTTTTCAGCCATCCTTTCCTTCAGTCTCTTTAAAAGTCTTTCAACGGTAGACTGTGGAAAATTCTTGCAGATCTCACAGTCTGTCTCTAGGTGTTCAAACCCAAGACAAAATAAACAGATTAAATGTGGATCAGCCTTGGCAAAACATTCCCTGCACTCGGTACAGTGCTGGAAACCAGTGGGTCCTGTTCTCTTTTTGGTTTTCTGTGGCATAACCAGGAAACAACAACAACAACAGAGTGGCTAAGTCTAAAGTAATATAGTTTTTTTTTCTCGGTTACGCTAACCGATTAAAGGACCAGAAGTTACCCCGGTTAAATTTTAAATCAAAACAACCGACTATACCTGAGTCGGTACAATTTAAATGACTAAACTTAAGAAAGACTATAAGGGAGAATGTTGGTTTCCCCTCGGTTAAAGAACTGAAGAGAAAAATGACTACTTACCGTATCAAAACTAAAATCTAAACAAATTCTACCTGAAAACCAAAGACAGTTATAGGAATACCAAAATAAACTAAAAACTACTAGATAAAACCGAGAAAATAAACTTTTGTTCAAGCGATGAAGGAGAGCTGTCCGGAGACATCTTACAGAGGAAAGCGGAGTAAAGAATCTGATGGTTTACAACTGCTTACCAGGGACAGTGGTTTGAAAACTGAGCTTGAGACTACCATTCCATCATTTGCATGGGTTCTATTAACCATTTTGGCTCCGGGGCAGTCCTATGGTGAGACCATACTGCATAAGTTAGACTACAGTAAGATTTCCTGGGGCTTGAAAAAAGGAGTTGCAGGTGGTAAAAAAAGACCTTTTGAGATGGGGAAATCGATGCGAGGCTTAACTATCCAGAACGACTGTATGTAAGACATGAATCAAAGTCCCATGTTTTCCTGGACCCTGCCGGCAGCTGCTCAGTTTTCTGAGAAACTTTTGGAAAAATTAATTCCAATAGCCTCTATATTAGATGAGGATGGGTGAAGTACTGCTTTTCTCTATTGGATTACTATGTGCCTGTCTAGAGGCTGGGGCCTTATGTTTGGACATCTTTGGACTTTAATGGTTGTAACCCCCCTGCAAATGCGGGTTCCCAAAAGACTTCCAGGAGCTTGCTTGAATGCTCCAAGCCTGAATGGTGTTTGGCGTTTAAGCCACTTATCAGTGAGTGTTTTTAGAGCCTCTGGTACTGTCTCTTTAAGAGCTGTCTGCTTGCAGACATAATTAGTTTATATGGGGGGACTGTGTGTTTCTCTGTTTGAGTACCACTCGAACTGCTGCCAATTCACTCCATTTTTTGCAGTCACTAGGAGTACAAAGGGAACCTATCTGAAAGATGTAACTGTTTGCCAGAAATAATTTAGAGTAATAATGAAAATACAGTTTGTCTAACCTGCTTTCTTTGCAGTCAGAACTGTGTCTGCTAGTTCCCCATTCTAGTTTTGAACTGCTGAACTGGACCAATCAGTGTGGGGTAAGCCAGCTCTAAAATGGTGCCTTGGACGAATCAGAACTTGGACTCATAATCTGAGCCAGCCACAAGAGGATTGTATGGGCAGTGACTCTGGGAGATGTAGTTTAGACTTCAGTGCCTTTTTGGACCAACAGCAGCAGTCTATTGTGAGTGACAGCCAATCCAGTCAAGAACTGGGAGGAACTCAAAGGAAGTGCCCGTTTTGTCGGTTGGAGTTTCAGTTGAGCTTTGGCAGTGAAGAAGGAAGGAGCCCTGTGCTTTTCAGTGTGCAGTTTTAGTCAAAAACGTGTGTAAGGCCCTGAGTTCCGGTCTGCAGCTTGTGTAACAGCTTGTTAGGACTGAATCCGTCCTGTGAAAAGAATCAAAGGATATCTGAAGAGTAGAAACCAGGCTCACCCTGTAGAAGACTGGAGGAATTGCTGAAAATTGCACTCGGTCTGTCAGGAACTGAATCTGCTGTGTGTTCTCCGGTATTGTGCAGTAATTGCGATCGGATACAGATGCAGCCTGCCTGGTATAGTGCTTTTATATAAATGTGTGAAGAGGTTTGTGTACCTCAAGTGAGCCCTGCTGACATTGAAGGACCCTATCTTATTTGGAGGTCGTGAGTACTAATTCAGGGTCGCCTCCCGTTGAATTGCCACATTAAACCAAATGGAATTACTGTACTGCTGACTGTTTAATTCTCCTTTCTCTGTGTGAAAGGGCCCCACCAGCTGCCACGGTTTGGACTAGCCACTAGGGCTTGGGTACCCAGGGACAGTAACTGATAGGGATAGGCCTGTGCACAGAGCCATAGGTAGATTATTAGAGTGATAAGCTAATTAACCTGATTTCCCTGTCCTTGTTATATCCCCTAAATAAATCAGAGCTGCTTGTTTCAGCAAAGTTATACTGCCTGAGGTATTTGTCTATGTTAAAGTACTGTACTGTGATTGTTGCACTGTATCTCATTTCACAGGAGGTCCCAGTGCCGGAACCAGACCTGGGGTAAGTGTATACTGTGAAGGTAATTTGATATATTGTGTGGCCACTAGTGGAAGAAAGGGGTTGCAGTGTCCCAGAGGGCTGTGACCAAGTTAGTTTAACTATTGCAAACCCTGACCTCTGGGTGGAGGCACCCGCCATTGGATCCAGGCCCCTCAACCTGTTAGTGGCAAATCAGGCAGGGGTAATAGCCCTGGGATAGCGCCATCTAGGGTTACATCTTGGAGGCTCACCGCTGGGATTGTGTGTCCTCTAGTGGCCATATATTCTGAACCACTGTTAAGAAAAAATGGGTACCCGACAGAAGTGGCTGTGCACCGCTGGTGGAGTGGTGTACTGGGGAGGAGATCGACCCCAAAATGCTATGCTTATCCTGGACATCCCCTGGGTATCAATACGGACACTGTGCAGGGAGTACTTTCCAGGTGGAAGGTTTACAAACCCTGTGGTGGTGGGTCGGCATGCTAATCTGCTCACCCACACTTTCCTGGCCCTAGTAGAGTTTAAGATCCCATAGATAGCTCCAAAGTGCCACAGACCATTACCCCAGAGGGAGCCCTCACTGCTTGGAGAGTGATAACTAAGACAGTAAAGACCGCGGGAATCAGCCCCCACCACTATCTGAAACTTTTGAGGAGAAATTTGCTGAATGGTTGCTGGGAGAGGGAAAACTGTGGAGGACTGAAGAAACTATTCTGCCACCTGGGGTGTTCCTCCCAACACCCTCTCCTGCTCCAGTGCCCGTAATGGTGGCTGAACCAATGCAGACTCCTATTTCTGCACCTGCCATTAGTCACGACTCACCGAAGGTTGAGGATCTTCTCTGGCACCTCCCCACCCCCAAGGGAGGATGACTGGGAGACCTGGATAGACTATGTTGCCCCCAAGTGCTAGAATGGCAATGCTCGGAAGCTAAAAGCTTAAAGAGGGTGGTAGTGAGAGCCCTCCGAGGTCCCGCCCGGCTACCATCCGCAAGCAACGGGCCAGTAACCCTGAAGCGACTGCACAGGCCTATCTTGAGGCCTTGGAGAATGTGTATGGGAGCCCAGATTCTGATGAGGACCTATGGTGGAGAGTAAGAAATGCACAACAGTACCAAGGGGAGTTGTTGTCTGTGTATGTCTCTCGGCTGGAAAAATTGTTGCAAGAATGCCTCAGAAAGGGTAGTTTGCCAGCGATTGAACTGGACCGAACCAGACTGGACAGAATCCTTAAGTCTGCCCCCTTCTCAGAACTGCTGTTGCTTCAGTTACGCCTGGCAAATCGACTGGAATCCCCACCCTCCTATGATGAGTTAATGAGAGAAATTCGAGGAGTTGAGAAAAGGCTACCTCGGAGGTACCTGCACCAACAGCTGTGGCTGACCCGAGTGACTGAGGGTGACCCATCAAGTGAAGTTCAGGGGCAGAGGTTGACAGTCAATGAGTGCTCTGACAAGGAAAAGATATGCCACAATGGGGCTAACTGTTGAGAGAGATCCGGGAATTCAAAAACAGTCCTTTATGAAGGCCACGCCTGCAAGTACGGGCCCTGACCTATATCCACTGCATCTGCTATGGGGGTGGGGTACCCACCCATGTATCTCCTGCTGATAACAGCTCCAAACTCAATTCCTTGACCATGGAAGTGGAGAAACTGACGAGATGTCTCCAAATGCTTATCATGCTGCAGACAGAGATGGCACCCAGGTTTCCAGTTAGTAATACCCCCGCCCTGGCTCCCAGTGTGGCGCCTCGGCCAGCTCAAACTCCAGAAAGTATGTTTTGCTATAATTGTGGAAAGATGGGCACATGAAAAGGAATGCCAGTCCCAAAAGACACTGACAAAGTTGCATATAGGCTACAAGGAGAGCTTCGGAGAAGAAATCAGTGGTTAAGAGGTGCACCATGATCCCAGTGAGGCATCAAAATGCTAATTCACGCCCTTTGTGGCAAGGTCAGTTGCCCAGGCCCCCACTACCGCCTCTCCAGACTGGTCCAGAATAGTGGGTCCCTCCATGGAGACCACTGTAAAGGTGAATGGAGTGTCTACAAGAGCTGTATTAGACAGTGGCTCCCAAGTGACAATTATGTTCCAGGATTGGTATCAGAAGCATTTGTCAGACGTGCCCTTCAACCATTAGAAGGACTGCATGTATGGGGGTTAAGTGAGAAGGCCTACCCTATTCCGGGTATATCCGACTTTGGCTGTCTTTCCCACCTCCGTGGCTGGAGTGGCCGAACAAGTAGAGACCCTAGCCTTAGTGTGTCCCCCACTGGACTGTATGATGGTGTCCCTTTGTTGATTGGAACAAATGCTCATGTTCGGAAGGCTGGCACAGTTGTGTTATGAAAACAGGGTCAAAGACTAGTAGAGCTTTAAGAGTTCCGGCTTTAATTAAGAAGGCCTATGAGGCACAGAGAGATGCTGAAAAACAGAACCAGAGGAACCGTCGGAATTGTATGGAAGAAGGATCCTGAGTCTCTGATCCTGGCGCAAATGCCCAGTATACCTTACAGGGAGAGGTCCGATCAGAAAGGATGTTAAGAATAAAATATTAATGTTGGATGCACCAGGCGATGGAAAATTGCCAGAGGGACTGCTGGTCAAGCCTAGTATTTTGCCCGCTAGAGCCCATGCTTATGCCAGAAGGGTAATGGTCCAAGTTCATAATGTGTCTGAAAGAGACATTCGAGTAAACAGAGGTTGCATCCTGGCTAATGTGCATTGTGCAGACACTGCAGTGCTACCCAGCAGCAAGAGTTCAAGGAAGAATGACAGAGTAACGCCTGACTTGTTTGATTTCGGCGACTCCCCGCTGCCAGCTGAATGGAAAGTGAGGATCAGTGAGAAGCTTGCCCAGAGAGACCAGGTGTTTCTTTAAAGGAATGGGATGTAGGATGCGTGCAGGAGCTGAGCACAATATCCGGCTGCATGACTAAAGACCATTTCGTGAGAGGTCTCGACGCCTGGCACCTGCGACATAGATGATGTGAGACGGCATCTGCAAGAGATGTTAGCTGCTGGTGTAATACAAGAATCCAGAAGCCCTTATGCTTCCCCATTGTGGTAGTGAGGAAAAAAATGGAACAGTAAGGATGTGTGTGGATTATCGCACCTTAAACGGCGGACTATCCCTGATCAGTACACAATGCCCGCATTCAGGATGCTTTGGACTGCCTAAACGGGAGCAAGTGGTTCTCTGTGCTGGATCTCCGCAGTGGGTACTACCAGATCCCGATGGCCCCAGAGGACCATGAGAAGACGGCCTTATCTGTCCGCTTGGCTTCTATGAATTCATGAGGATGCCTCAAGGGATTTCAGGTGCCCAGTCACTTTTCAACGATTGATGGAGCGTGCAGTGGGGACATGAACTTACTAGAGTGCCTGGTATACCTAGATGATGTTATTGTGTTTGGCAGCTCACTGGAGGAACATGAGAGCAGATTATTTAAGGTATTGGACCGACTGGAGGACTTTGGCCTTAAACTGTCCATTGATAAGTGTCAGTTCTTTCAAACATCAGTAAAGTATGTGGGACACATAGTATCCACTGAGGGAATAGAGACCGACCCAAATAAAGTTGAGGCCTTGACCACCTGGCCACAGCCCAAAAATCTAAAAGAACTGCAAAGATTCCTGGGATTCTGTGGTTATTATCGGCGCTTCATCAAGGACTATTCAAGAGTGATCCGCCCTTTACTTAACCTTACTCAAGGGTATCCCCAACCCACAAAAATACCAAAGTCAGCGTCCTCAAGACTGAAAGAGTGTATTTTCATCCGAGTGAAGTATTTGGGGCCGCTGGACTCCTGATTGTGAGACTGCTTTTCATGAGATCATATATCAACTTACCCATGCTCCAGTGCTGGCCTATGCCAATCCAAGAAAACCTTACGTCCTGCACACTGATGCTAGCTTGCAAGGGTTGGGGGCTGTGTTGTACCAAGAGCATGAGAATGGCCTGAGACCAGTGGCCTTTGCCAGTAGAAGCCTGACCCCATCCGAAAAGAACTATCCTGTACATAAGTTAGAGTTCCTAGCTTTGAAGTGGGCTATTGTTGACCAATTCCATGAGTACTTGTATGGGGTTAAAATACTAGTAAAACTGACAACAATCCTTTGACCTATGTGCAGACCTCAGCTAAGTTGGATGCCACTGGCCATAGGTGGCTTTCTGCATTATCTACATATGACTATGCTCTCGAATACCAAGCAGGTCTGAACCACATAGATGCTGATGCTCTCTCCCGGAGGCCTGTTCCCCAGAATGATTGGGTCCGATTGGCAGAACCTGACATTGGGCACTCTGCCGGAAGTTTGACAGGAGGAGCAATGTCCACGACGCAGTGGACTGCATGGTGGATTGCTTGGGAGCCTGGAGAATTGCATACCTGCTGCTTATTGCCACTTTTCTGCAATAGACATTGGTGCACTGCCTCAGCTGGACAATGACAGTATTCGGCGGGCTCAATCCTCGCGATCCCATGATCAAAGCAGCTTTAGAAGCCTCTATGCAGGAAAAGATGTGTCCAAATTACGCCCACTGATTTGAGAACTGCACTGTTATACAAAGAAGGTCCTAAGTTGAAACTGATCAATAAACTGTTATACAGAGAAACAGTAGACAGAGGGGACAAGTAGACAAACAACAACTAGTGCTGCCCACTGCCTTCGAGACTCAGTACTGAGGTCCTTGCACAACCACATGGGGCACCTTGGTATAGACAGAACACTTGACTTGGTGAGATCCAGATTCTATTGGCCTAAGATGGGGCTGATGTGGAGCAACACATTCGAACTTGTAGTCGCTGCTTACAGAGGAAAGCTTTGCCCCAGAGGGCTGCTCCCCTTGTTAACATCACCACCAGTGCACCCATGGAGCTGGTCTGTATTGATTTTCTGAGTTTGGAGTCAGATCAAAGAAATATCAGTAATGTGCTGGTGGTCACTGACCATTTCATGAGATATGTCCAAGCTTTCCCACCAAAGACCAGAAAGCATCCACTGTGGCCAAAGTACTTGTAGAAAACTTTTTTGTTCACTATGGGGCTCCACAAAGAATCCATTCTGATCAAGGGAGAGACTTTGAGAGTCGTCTGATCAAAGAGATGCTTTCTCTGTGGGGAGTGCGAAAGTCCAGAACCACTCCTTACCACCCCCAGGGGGACCCACAGCCTGAACGTTTCAACCGCACTTTGCTAGATATGCTAGGCACCCTGCACCCAAAGGACAAGCCTAGATGGAGCCAACAAATTAGCACCCTGGTACATGCTTATAACTGCACCAAAGTGATGCCACTGGATTCTCCCCTACCGCCTGATGTTTGGAAGAGAAGGTCGACTACCAGTAGATGTGTGTTTTGGGGTCTCCTGATGGGGTTCAAGCTGACAACTATTTACAGTATGTGCAAAGTTAAAGGCCAGGCTAACTCATGCCTACCAACTGGCTCAAACCATGGCTGCCAAAGAAATCTGGCCAACAAAGAAAGGTATGATAAAAGGTGAAAGCACAGGAACTCCAGGAGGAGATCGGGTATTGCTAAGAAATCTGGGACTGCATGGCAAGCACAAGATTGCTGACAGATGGCACCATCTCCTCACATTGTAGTGGGCAAACTAGATGATCTGCCAGTGTACAAAGTAAGGCCTGAGAATAATTCAAAAGATGTAAAACAATGCATATAAATCATTTACTGCCCATTGGACAAATCTTAATGAGTCTGAGCCCTAGAAGATGCCCCTCTGGACCAGTGACTAGAGCTGCTGCTAAGAAAAGATCAAGAAAGTCTGCACCTACAGAAGCAAAGTTAAAGTGTTCCCCTCCACAAGTCCCAGTTGAGCATGACTGTCAGTCCATATCGGAAGAAAGTGAGAGTGACTTTGAATACTATCCTTCTTACTGAACTGAGTCAATTGTTTGGGCAATCCCTAGTCAATACTGGAGATGAAGCTGGGCCTTCTGGACTGTCTAAGCCCCAGCTTCATCCCTGGAGCCAATGCTCCCAGAAAGTGAAGTGCAAACATCAGATCAGATGAAATGGAATCATTGTGCATGGTTGAACTGTTTGAGCTTTCAGGGAGGAAAATGATGGATTGGGGCAGACTGGTGATACACCAGAACAAGAAGAGTATTTGAGTGCCCTGACAGTCCACTGCCAGTGTCCGAAAGCTCTCCATGCGAGCCAAATGTTGTGGACTCAGAAACTGCAACTCCTGGAGCTGAAAGTGCCCCAAGTTCTAGCCTCTCTACCCCATGGAGACTCCCCTGACAAGTGAGGACAATGCTGAAATGAGGCTCAGAGTGCAGAGACTGTAACAGTTCCCCTAGAAAGACTGGTCGAGCTGTAAAGCCTGTGGTGCACCTCAGTTATGATTCCTTGGGAGGCCTGTGGTTGCCTCTCAATGTGTCCATAAAGGAGTGTATGTGCCCCGAGCTCATTGCCCAAACTGAGCGTCAGTGCTAACTCCAAGTTACTTGTGTTGCCCTCTAAGTATGGTGCCCTTGCCCCGTCCAGCCCCAAGGTAACTGATAGGGAAGGGCCCCCTCTCTTCAGGTTTCATGTACAAGAGGTAATAACTTGAGTTATGGTACAATGTGTGTGTAATACTGTGTAAAGAGTCACGTACTGCAATGTTTCAGAAATGTATTCTTGGTAAAATTATATATTGACTGATGATTACATGTGTGAGCCTAATGCAAATGTGTATGGTTGCAGTTAAAACTTATGGGGGGGTACTTGCTTGACGCGGACGTCAAGCTTTCCCAGGCCAGGAAGGGTGTAACCCCCCTGCAAATGGGGGTTCCCAAAAGACTTCCAGGAGCTTGCTTGAATGCTCCAAGCCTGAATGGTGTTTGGCGTTTAAGCCACTTATCAGTGAGTGTTTTAGAGCCTCTGGTACTGTCTCTTTAAGAGCTGTCTGTTGCAGACATAATTAGTTATATGGGGGACTGTGTGTTTCTCTGTTTGAGTACCACTCGAACTGCTGCCAATTCACTCCATTTTTGCAGTCACTAGAGTACAAAGGGAACCTATCTGAAAGATGTAACTGTTTGCCAGAAATAATTTAGAGTAATAATGAAAATACAGTTTGTCTAACCTGCTTTCTTTGCAGTCAGAACTGTGTCTGCTAGTTCCCCATTCTAGTTTTGAACTGCTGAACTGGACCAATCAGTGTGGGGTAAGCTAGCTCTAAAATGGTGCCTTGGACGAATCAGAACTTGGACTCATAATCTGAGCCAGCCACAAGAGGATTGTATGGGCAGTGACTCTGGGAGATGTAGTTTAGACTTCAGTGCCTTTTTGGACCAACAGCAGCAGTCTATTGTGAGTGACAGCCAATCCAGTCAAGAACTGGGAGGAACTCAAAGGAAGTGCTCGGTTTTGTCGGTTGGAGTTTCAATTGAGCTTTGGCAGTGAAGAAGGAAGGGAGCCCTGTGCTTTTTCAGTGTGCAGTTTTAGTCAAAAAACGTGTGTAAGGCCCAGAGTTCCGGTCTGCAGCTTGTGTAACAGCTTGTTAGGACTGAATCCGTCCTGTGAAAAGAATCAAAGGATATCTGAAGAGTAGAAACCAGGCTCACCCTGTAGAAGACTTGAGGAATTGCTGAAAATTGCACTCGGTCTGTCAGGAACTGAATCTGCTGTGTGTTCTCCCAGGTATTGTGCAGTAATTGCGATCGGGATACAGATGCAGCCTGCCTGGTATAGTGCTTTCTTTTATATAAATGTGTGAAGAGGTTTGTGTACCTCAAGTGAGCCCTGCTGACATTGAAGGACCCTATCTTATTTGGAGGTCGTGAGTACTAATTCAGGGTCGCTTCCTGTTGAATTGCCACATTAAATCCAAATGGAATTACTGTACTGCTGACTGTTTAATTCTCCTTTTCTCTGTGTGAAAGGGCCCCTACCAGCTGCCACGGTTTGGACTAGCCACTAGGGCTTGGGTACCCAGGGACAGTAACTGATAGGGATAGGCCTGTGCACAGAGCCATAGGTAGATTATTAGAGTGATAAGCTAATTAACCTGATTTCCCTGTCCTTGTTATATCCCCTAAATAAATCAGAGCTGCTTGTTTCAGCAAAGTTATACTGCCTAGAGGTATTTGTCTATGTTAAAGTACTGTACTGTGATTGTTGCACTGTATCTCATTTCACAGGAGGTCCCAGTGCGGAACCAGACCTGGGGTAAGTGTATACTGTGAAGGTAATTCTGATATATTGTGTGGGTCACTAGTGGGAAGAAAGGGGGGTTGCAGTGTCCCAGAGGGCTGTGACCAAGTTAGTTTAACTATTGCAAACCCTGACCTCTGGGTGGAGGCACCCGCCATTGGATCCAGGCCCCTCAACCTGTTAGTGGCAAATCAGGCAGGGGTAATAGCCCCTGGGATAGCGCCATCTAGGGGTTACATGGTCATATATGTGTACCATTTATAATTCTCAGGTTGTTTTCACTCATTGAGCTGTTTTCAGATTGTAGGTTTAACACCATGTTTACAGTATTTCTGTCAGCATATGCTGTTATCTAGTTTAGATACTGACTCTGGCAAACTATGCCTTTATGCTGCTCCTTTCGATTGCTCTGTTAGTAAAATACCCCGTAATGACTGGCACTGTAGGTATTATTTGAATGGTGAGTATGTTCACCACTCAGTTTGTGGACATAAACTAGTCCCTGATTTTCTATTCTGCACCCATAGGGTGGGTTGCCTTGCTCTGCCTAGACTATGGATCTCTCAGACAACTTAACTGAGCCCAGACTATCGGGTTTATATCCTGTCTACCAGTATCTACGCGTGACAGGGTAGACTAGGACCCTGTCCCATTTGTTATGGAGAAAGTGTTTAAATGTAAGGATCTTTCCTTTTCTGTCTCTTCTCTGTCTAATTGCACAACCAGATTTTCCTGTTAGACTCCAGATAAGATTAACCCGACAGTTTCACAGTTCTTTGCCTCTCACTGTCTCTCAGTTTTCTCTTGCTATCTGTTTTTCTCCCTTGCTTATCTAGATCTGCTGATATAAAAATATGTGCAAATCATTGTATAGAAATGTAACTCGTATTGGGATCCCTTGTGTCTGGAAAATATATAGCATTACTGTTGAAATGTATATATTTATAATTTGAGATGACTGCAAAAAGTCGTTGGAAACTAGAGGTTACCAGAGTTAAATTTTTAAGCCTTTTGCAAAAGCTGTGCAAAAGGGGGCCTCAACTCAAGAAGCACACTGTGTTCTAGAAGCTCCTGCCTGATATTTACAAAAACAGGTTGCTTGCTAAGAATGGGGGTTAAAAGGACTTATAAAGGAGCTAAGCTGCAACTGCTGGAGAAGAAGAGAAAGGGACACAAAGACTGAAGGAAAACTTTATTTTATTTTGCCTTTGTACATAGTTATACTGAACTCGTTTATTTTTTTTATGTTACTGCTACTGTGTATAAATATTTGTGGTGAACTATTTTTTTTTTTACTTTCTATTTTTTCTCCTTCTTACCCCGGCCCCGGAGCTACGCTTCTTCAGGAGACTCCTATGTGCCCCCTCACAACTGACCTACCTGAATCCCCAGAGGCTCCCCCATGGAGCCATGGTTATACCCCGAAGCGGGTACGGGCCGGGGCCAGGACACCCCTGAAATCTTCTTGTCTCATCGGATCCCCCGGTGGTCAGGCAGGCAGTCGCAATCAGGGCAGGCAGTGGAGCTCTGTCTACCCGTGCCCCGGCGGCGCTTTTCCTCTTTTTCTCTTCTGTGTGGTGTGAGCCCTGAGGTCAAGGCGTTATGCCGACGTCCACCACACAGCTCCCACTGATCTGTCCTACCAGCTTACTGTACCTTGGGCCTCCGCCCGGGGTCAGACAAGCCGTGGATCCTGTCCCTCCTTCCCCCCTGGGGAAGGCGAGCAGTCCCTGGGATGCTTAAGCCTTCTCCAACGGCCGGCCCTCCAGTGACCCGAGTCCGCTCCCGAACCCGGGCCGCCAGCGTCGCAAGAGGAAATCCAACTACTGCGCCGACGGGCTGGCATTTTTGGTGAATTTTACAACTGCTCCTGGTTTTTCTGTGCTTCCTGACCTATGCCTCAATGATTCTATGTCTCTCAGATCTTCACAACCCTTTAGCTCTTCGAAAGAACTGATATCCTGGCTACGTAGTTCTATTTTTGGTATGAGAGTGTCATTGATCTACAGGGTAATTAGTTCACTTCCTTTTGTTAAATATCTGATCACCTCTCACAGTGCATAAACATTTAGTTCTATAAAGATACTTCACTCTATTGCATTGTGCCTATACATTCATTGTGGGGTCCTGCGTATCTCTTCTTTTTTTATGTATATTACAATTTGTGCTGTATGATCATAACATTTTATAAATAAAAAGTAAAAAAAAAAAGAAAATACTTATTTTGTGTAAGCAACAGTTGCCTTTCTGCTTCCTCCAAGGCATAATTATTGTATTGATTTCTTAATACAATTAATTCTTGCAAAATGCTAGGGTTCCCTGTTTCTATATGTATTCTTTTTCCTTTATTGGTTATTTGTTTTTCAAGTTCCGTCATTGTTTTAGTTTGATCCTTCCATCTTTTAGTAATAAAAGCAATAATTGCATCTCTGCTGAAGGCTTTAAATGCATCCCATATTGTGCTCCATTGTATTTCTTGATCTTGATTTGTTGCAAAGAAAAATTCAATCTTGTCATTCATATAGTCCATTAGTCTTTTGTGTCTTAATGGGATGGGATCTATTTTAAACCAGGGAGTTCGCATTTTCACTTGTTTATTAATCATACTCAATATAACTGGCGATTGATCTCATATAATTATGTTTTTATATGTAGTTTCCTTGATTTTAAATAGAATGGATTCCGGAACTAAAAAAATCAATACGTGAGTAGCTTTGGTGGAAAATGGGAAGAAAACTAATATTGTCTGCCTGTTGGATATGGTTGTCTCCATGGATCTGTAAGTTTAAAGTCTTTCATAAATTGTGATAACTGTATTGATGCAGATGTTGCTTTAGATAGAATGAGGTTAGACCTGTCCAATCTGTTATTCAATGTTAAGTTAAAATCCCCTCCAAAAATCCATGGTGTACAAAATGTAGACAATTCCAACATAAATTCATTATAAAAGCTTGGTAAACTCTCATTAGGACCATATACATTGATTATAGTATATTTTACCCCCTGTCTCTGTACGTTTGCTATAATATATCTCTCTTCTTTGTCAGTTTGATGCTGAATTATATTATATCCTGAATTACTCTTATAAAAAATTGCAACTCCTCTTGCATTATTAGTATATGGTGTGTTTAATCCACGGCCCCAGCTTTTGCTTAGATAATTAAATTCTTCAGTTGTTAGGTGCATTTCTTGAAATAATGCACAGTTAATATCTTGTTTATTAATATAATTAAAAATGTTGTTACTTCTAATGTGATCTTTCAGCCCTTTTATATTCCATGTCAATATTTTATTTATTTCTGCCATACAGACTGTTAGTTAATGAAGTATGCATATCTTTATCTATTACACAGCAGATTCCGATTGCCATATTTCTTATCCATTCAGTTCTTATGTTTCTGGTCTGATGATCAATCAATCAATCAATCAAATCTTTATTTAACCAAGTGAGCACCATTGAGCAAAACTCATTTTCAAGATGGACCTGGGTAGACTTCAAAAACAGTGTACAATACAATTTCAAAAAGAAGGGTTCACAGTAATTACAGAATTCACAGTGTATATCAGAACAAAAAACAAAATAAAAACAGTAGCTTATGATACATACAAGGTGAGTACAAGTCATTTTGGAAGATGAAGACAATGTATATACACAATGAACCAGCACAAGGATAATATAAGTACATATTCAATCATATTGCAGTGGATGTCAACAATATATACACAACATGTGAAAATAAGTTCAGAAGGGCTGAGGAAGTACATGGAGTTGGGGGGAAGGGGATACCAGACAGGGCCAGGCAAGGGGGAACGGGAAGGGAGAAGGATTTGTTTAAGGGCGATCGAGATGGGGAGCAAAGGGGGGGGAAGGAGCATAAGCTACAAGTGCAAGGGATACAAAGCTCAACAAACCATAAGTGATACTCCTGCCTTAAAGTGGGAGAGTTAAGCAATCAAGCAGGACAGAGAAGAAAAAATTACTCACCTTAGTAATGTTGTTTCTTTTAATGGAGTCTTGCTATATTATGACAATTGCAGTTTGTCCCACCATCAGAACTGCTCCGGAAGTGAAAGAGTCAACCTCCATGCCAGGCATGGAGCCCAGAGCGTGAGCTCGGTTAGAAAAGCCCTGTCTTTATAATTGCAAACTGAAACTGTCAGATCTTTACGAGCAAAACTCACTAAGGTCCTGTGTGGAAGCTGTAACCTACACTAGCCAACTGGCTACTTAAATATTAACACATTTTCCTGGTCCCAACACCAAGACTCAAGTCAGGGGAGCAGAAAATAAGATAAGATAAGATAAACACAACACCCAAACACCCCAAAAAGAAGGGGTGGAAAATATAAAATGGGCATCAACAAGTGCCAACACTGGACTGTCCACCCCATACCCAAAGTAGAAGTTCTGAGAGGGGCAGGCTGGGGGTGGGAGGTCATAATATAGCAAGACTCCATTAGAAGAAACAACATTACTAAGGTGAGTAATTTTTTCTTCAAACAACATGAAGTCTTGCTATATTATGACAATTGCAGACTACACAGCAGTACCTCCATGGAGGAGGGACAGAACCTACTTAGGAATAGACTCAAGCATCGCTAGCAAACCGAGCATCCTCCTGGCCTGGATATCCAGGGAGTAATGCTTGGTGAAAGTGTGTACCGCTTTTCCAAGTAGCTGCTTGACATATTCTAAGATAGGGATGTCTCTGGCAGCAGCTAGAGACGCAGCTGTACCTCTGGTAGAGTGAGCCTCAGGCCTGAAGGGGAACCTTTCCCAGTTTTTGATAACAAAATTGGATACAAGAGACAATCCACCTGGCAATGGATCTCTTAATGGCAGGTTTCCCTTTCCCAACCTCACCATAAGTGAGAAATAGTTGGAGGGATTCGAACCTGTGACCCTTGGTACGCTCTATGTAGTAACTTAGGGCCCTCTTAACATCTAAGCTGTGCAACCTCCTCTCACCAGAGGAGGAATGATCAGTGAAGAACACTGGAAGGGAGATAGATTGATTAAGGTAGAAATCTGAAACCACCTTAGCCAAAAACTTCCGTTAGTCCTAAGGACTACCTTATCCCTGTGAAAGGAAATAAAGTCAGTCTCCACTGACAAAGCTTGTAACTCACTTATGCACCTGGCAGAAGTGATGGCTACTAGAAAACAGTTTTCCAAGTCAAGTACTTAAGCTCTGCAGACAGAGGTTCAAAGGGGTTGCATCAGCTGAGCAATGCAAACATTAAGATCCCAGGCAGGAGCAGGGTCCCCTGAAAGGTGGATTAGTATGAAGTAATCCTTTGAAAAACTTGGAAAATACAGGGTGATTGGAAAGAGAAGAGGGCTTTCCTGCTGAAATAAAAGCAGAGACAGCTGCCAAATGCACTTTCAGGGTAGCTGGTCTCAGTCCCAAAGAATTAAGATGGACCATATAGTCCAAAACAATGGGCAAATCAGCAGATTCCGGGGAAATATGTTTCCCAGAACACAACATGGAAAACCTTTTCCATATAGAGTTATAAGTAGCCCTAATGGAAGGCTTCCTAGAAGCCTTCATGATTTCGAGAACACCTTGAGAAAGGTGTAGGTCAGCAAATTCTAACTCCTCAAGAGCCAGGCCTTGAGGTTGAGGGATTTGAGATTCGGATACCAAACTCTCCCCTGGGCACAAGTTAACAGCTTGTGATTCCTGGGGAGACACAGGGGAAGATGGACTGCTAAGGACAGAAGGAGTGGGTACCAGGGCTGCCTGGCCCAATCTGGAGCAATCAGAATCATCTTGCAGGGCTGGGATCTGATTTTGACCAGCACCTGGAATAGGAGAGGGAAGGGGGGAAGGCGTATAGGAACTTCCCTTCCCAATCGAGCAGAAAGGCATCCAGGGGGACTGGGCCCATCACTGGGGGCCTGCAACAAAACAGTGGAAGTTGGTGATTGTCTGGGGCTGCAAAAAGATCTATTTGAGGGGTACCCCATCTGGCAAAGACTATCCCCAGTACTCGGGGATCCAGTGACCATTCGTGATGGCCCTGGGAAATCCTGCTGAGAGCATCTGCCAGGACATTGTCCTTGCCTGGGAGGTGAACTGCTATGAAGGAAGTGTTCAGGGAATAAGCCAGAGACCACAACTTCATTGCCCCGGTGCACAAGGCCGAAGACCGAGTGCCCCCTTGTTTGTTGATGTACCACATTGTAGTGGTGTTGTCTCTTCTGACTTGTACCACTTTGTTCTGAACAGATGCATAAAACACCTGAAGTGCTAGAAAAACAGCTCTGAGTTCCAGCAGATTGATGTGGAGCAGAGATTCCTGAGGGGACCACACTCCCTGGGTGGAGAGGTCGCCCATGTGAGCTCCCCATCCCAGAAGGGACGCATCTGTAGTAAGGGTCAAGGAGTGAGATAGAGGGATGAAGGGGACCCCTAGTCTCAGATTGCTCTGATCCTGCCACCACTGAAGGGCCCAGATCAGGGTTCAAGTCACTGGGATCAACTTGGATAGGGGATCTTTTCTTTGAGACCAAAAGCTCTCAAGTGGAACTGAATGTCCCTCATCTGAAATCTTGCTCCTTGCACTACAGCTGTGGAAGCAGCCATGTGTCCTAGGAGCTGTAGGAAGTGCCTTGCTGGTCGAGAGACCTGCAGAGTGAAGGAGGAGGCCAGGGCCACTAGGGTCCTTACCCTTTCTAGGGGCAGGAAGGCTCTGGCCTGCTTTGTGTCCAATTCTGCACCTATAAAGGTGAGTACCTAGACAGGTTCCAGAACTGACTTTGGAAGATTGAGAAGAAAGCCTAAAGAGGTGAGCAGCTGCTGGGTAACTTGCAGGTGTGATTTGACCTGGTCTGGAGACTGACCTACAATGAGCCAGTCTAGGTAGGGAAAGATGGCAATCTTTTGCCTTCTTAAATGAGCAACTGCTACTGCCAGGCATTTTGTGAATACCCTTGGGGCAGAGGTAAGGCCGAAGGGCATTGCTCTGAATTGGTAATGGCCTGAGGGCAGTTCGAATCTGAGGTACTTTCGGTGGGAGCTTCTGATAAGAACATGGAAGTAGGCATCCTTGAGGTCCAGGGAAGCTAGCCAGTCCCCTGGCCTTAGAGAAGGTAAAATCATTGCCAGAGTCACCATTTTGAATTTTGGTTTTAAAAGGTGCTTGTTCAGATATCTTAGGTCCAGAATGGGCCGCCATTCTCCTGTCTTTTTTGGGGTAAGGAAGTACCTGGAGTACAGACCCTTGCCCTGGTGTAGGGGAGAAACCCTTTCTACAGTTCTGAGAGCCAGGAGGGTTGAGACTTCTGTTTCCAAAGCAAAGATCTCTAGAGGGTTTGCAGGTGGAAAAGATCTGATTCTCATCTTTGGAAATTTTTTGAAGCTGAGAACCAGACCCCGGCTTACTACTTCCAGGACCCACTTGTCTGATGTTAAAGACTCCCATCCTGAACGAAGTAAGCCAGCCTGCCCCCTACAGGTAATGGAGAACCGGCCCTGGGCACCCCATCAGGGTGCCTGTTTGGCAGGAGCTTTAGGCTGAGGGGTGGGAGCAGGCCTGCTTGCACCCCGTCTGCCTCTCCCTCTGAAGAACCCCCTCTGAGCATAAGCCGAAGAGGAGACCTGGGTTTGGTAAAAAGGCCTGTGAAAAGGCCTACCTCTACCCCTGGTGGTCTGCCTCTGAGGAGTGGCTTGCCGCTCCTTGGCTTGTGCACTCCTATAAGTGGTTCTATATTCATCCATTTTCTTCATATAATTCTCTGTCTGCTCCCCAAACAGAGAATTTCCTACCACAGGAAAATCCATAGCCTCAGTCTGGGTATCCTGAGCCAAGCCAATCTACGAAAGGCCACAGATGTAGCCATGACTCTCGAGGATACATCATTAGAATCCACAGCAGCATGGAATTGCACCATGGATGCCTCAATACCATCAGCAGCCACCTGCTCCAGCTCCTTGGCAAGCTGGCCAGGGGCCTGTTTGGCCAAAGCCATGACAGTGTCCCATCTAGATTTTTGGTATCTTGCCACATAAGCCATGTAATTTGCTTGTCTGAGTCCCAAGGACGCTGCCATGTATTGTTTTTTAGCCATGGCATCAATCTTCCTGGAGTCCTTGTCAGGAGGATGTGAAGCCAGGGGAATATTAGCCTTATCACAGGCTGCAGCCTGAACTACCCCAACATGACTGCATTGCTGTGAAAGAAATTCTGTATCAGGACCTGACAAAGTGTACCTCCTGTCCATCTTTTTGTCCACAGGAGGCACAGAATTAGGAGCTTTTAAAATTTTTATTGTTTGTTTCCTAAATGATTTATGTAAAGGAATAGACAATCTCCTGGACTCTGGGATATCCATCATTTCCACAAAGTCAGGTTCCTCTTGCTCATCCACAGCTTCCTCCAATGGGAGCTGGAGGGGTTTCAGCAACCTTTTTATAAAACAGAAAATGAGAAGGGGACTCAGAAAGCATAGGGGGAGATTCTAAAGGTCTGTCTGGAGAGATGTCCGGTTCAATGGGCACATCCAGACTCTCAAAGTCACATTCACACTGTTCATAATCATCCGCCCCCTCCTCTGGTTCATAAAACTCTTCTATATCATATTCTTGAACTGGTGGAACCGGCCGAACCGACCTTTTGCCAGACCGTGGCGTTTCGGATGGAACCGGAGAAAGTGACTGGACAATCTGTATTGCTTTAGCTATCTCTGCAGAAGTTGGAGAAGGAATTTTTTGACTCCACACCTGCTGATTTTCTAGTTTTCTTTGCTGGAACTGGCTCCTCAGAGTCAGCTTTATGTTTGCCCGAGGAAGTCTCGCCCTGGTCAGAGGGCACTCCCTCCAGTTCAGTTGGCACCGAACCGGGCTGGCCATCCGGGTCAGTGGACTTTTTGGCCTCTCGTTCCCTGAGCCTACCAACTCTCTTATCCAGGGTAGCTGCAGGGAAGTTCTTACAAAACTGGCAGTCCGAATTGAGGTGGTCAAACCCCAGACAATATACACATGTGGTGTGTGGGTCAGCCTTGGCAAAGGCTTCCCCACAGACACTACAGTGCTGAAACCCAGTGGGCCCGGTTTTTCTTTTGGGTTTCTCAGACATAATGCTAGCCTAACCAAAAACTTGCCCTTTTAACGGCAGTGCCAGGCAAGACACCCTTATTGGTTCCCAACCGTGTCACTGGTCGTGGAAAAAACCGTAATGAAATCCATTTTTTTAGAACTGATAAGAACCGGGAACCGCACTCTAAAAGCTTTCAAATGCTTGAGGATAAAGTTTTAAAACAACCTGATCGGTTCGAACCGAACCGATAAACATTTACAAGTTCCACACAGAAATAAACCTGTCTATTACTTACAATACCACAGACAGAGCTTGAACCGATCGGTTTGCGGTTAAAATAATAATAATCGCGGTTGAATTTAACCGAGAAAATACTGTTTAAACCGAGAAATGAACCGAGCAGTAGGAGAAATCACCGGAGCGACTGTTCAGTGAGGCGAAGTAAAGAATCTGACAGTTTTAGTTTGAAATTATCCAGACAGGGCTTTTCTAACCGAGCTCGCGCTCTGGGCTCCATGCTTGGCATGGAGTTTGACTCTTTCACCTCCGGAGCAGTTCTGATGGTAGGACAAACTGCAATTGTCATAATATAGCAAGACTTCATGTTGTTTGAAGGTCAAAAATGTTAGAATATCAGGTGCAGTGTCCAAGAATAGAAGTAAGGAGGCGGTAAAGGGTGAGGTGGGGGATGGGAACCAAATGAGCAGGTATGGAATAGGAGAAGCCAGGCAGGATAGGAGGCGGGGGGGATGCTGCCTAAAAGAAGGGGAGATTAAGGATGAGGGAAGCAGTTACAAGATTCCTTATAGGAGCATGCATATAATGTTTTGAAGACAGCCAGATTGGTAGGGATGATGAGTTTCAATGTCTTTTGCAGCTTATTCCACAAAACAGGCAGCGCATAGTTTATAGAAGCCCTACCAAAGCCTAATTTTACTTTAGGTACTTTCAGAGAAATGTAGGAGGCACTCCTCAATGCATAGTTGCCTACCAAGCTTAACAGAAGACAGTGGGAAATGTAGTGGGACAGTTTTTTGATGATAGCTCTGTAAATCCAAAATGCGGCATCTCCTGACATCTATATGGGAGAGATGACCATTCCACAGCCGCATATAGGGAACAGTGATGTGAGGAGAAAGAGAGACCAGTAATAAACCTAAGGGCTCTATGATAGAGCATATCAAGCTTAGCTAATGTCGCAGAGTGGCCCTGACTATAGAGGAAGTCTACGTGATCTAGCAGGGAAAGGAAGGTAGTTTATACCAATCCCAGCTTAGCTTCTCTAGTAAGGAAATGGTTAAGCCTAAAAAATAGACCAAGGCCCAGATATTCAAAAGGGTTGCGCCATGCGCAATAGGGTTTCGCCTGTGCAAGTCCAAACTTGCTCCATTCTGCCATATTTAGCAGGAGGCAGTTGCGCCACAGAAAACATGCTGAGCAACAGCACAATGCAAATGAATGCATGCTGAACTGGAGGGGGAGGAACCATGCATAAACTGCACAGCCCGATATTCAGCAGGGCTGTGCAGAGTTGTGCAGGCGCAACCCCCAACCTGCGCCTGCACAACTTTGAGCCAAAAAAAAAAGGCTTAAGTTGAGGGCCACCCACAAGTGAGCTGCTGCATTGCAGGGTGCAACACAGCAGCTGCCACCTGTGGCTGGCCCCCAACCCACTCCCTGTGCCCCCTGCAGCCCGATCGCGGGCAGCCGACTGTAAATCCTCCCCACCCCCATTGGCCCGGTCGGCGGGCATGGTTTAATCACCAGCCCAGCCCGTCGCGGGCGACAATGTTCCCCCAAGCGTATCCCTGGTGGTCCAGTGGACGAAAGCCCGATCGCGGGCAGTAGTTGTTAGAAACCCACCCCGCATTCATCCCTGGTGGTCCAGTGGACCAAAAGCCTGATCGCGGGCAGTAGTTGTTTAAGAAACCCCTCCTCCTGCATTCATCCCTGGTGGTCCAGTGGACCGAAAAGCTGATCGGGCGCAGTACTTGTTTAAGAACCCCCTCCTGCCGACTTCATCCCTGGTGGTCCAGTGGCACATCCCAATCACGGATGTATATGTTGAATGAAACCCGAACATAGTCCTGGTGGCTAGTGTCTTCTACTTCATCGAAGCTCCCATCATTTCAGCCCTCAGAAGTCGGCGGGCAGAGATTCGATACCATCAGTACTGGCCGATCGATCAGCGGCTGGGCATCGTTTATTGGTGCAGAGCAAGAGTTAATGGGCGTAGCCTTGTCGCAGTTGATGACAGTTCAGATTTGTGAATGAATACATTCATTCATTCACAAAACTGACTGTCTAGTACGTGGATGGCTGCACGCCCATTGGCTCTTGCTCTGCACCACGGGCGGTAGCCCTACCGGCACTCAGTCGGCGGGCGGTGGGGCGGCAGGCGGTGGAAGCTGCTGCCTCGCTGGCCGCGGGGGAGCGGGTGGGAGGCTTCGCAGGTGGGTGGGTGGGGACACTAGGCACCAGGGATGTTTTGGGGGTTGTTTGCACACCCATCCCGCGGATCGGGATGTTCGGTCCACTGGACCACCAGGGATATAATCGGGAGGTGGTGGGTTGTTAATACACAATCCCGTGATCGGGATTTACAGTCCACTGGACCACCAGGGATACGCTTGGGGGGCTACATTGCTTCCCGCGATCGGGCTGGTGGGGATTAAACCATGCCCGAGATCGGGCCAGTGGGGGGTGGTGGTTGGGATTATACACTGTTTCACCCACGATCGGGCTGCAGGGGGCGTCGGTCCCCAATGGCTGCTGTCTGGCAGGGTGCCAGGCGCAAGTCCTCGGGGATCGGCGCACCTGCATGCTAATGGCATGTAAATGGGGCCAAAATCAGATGCAAATGGCCCCCCCTGCACCTTGCATGAATTATGGCCCCATTTGCATGTCACCTTTGAATAGGATTTTGGCGCGATGACATTAATGGTACTTGGCGCCTCACCGCAAGTTGAATGTTCCACTTGACCACTTGCGGTGGTACAAGTTCCATCAGCGCCATGCACAGTGGCTGTGGTCGGGTGTGATATTCAAAGCGAGTTGTCAAGGCTTAAACTCCTTGAATATCGCTTGACACCCTCAAGCAACTATTTTGTGCAGCATAAGGCTTGGCGCCACAAAATAGCGCAGTTTGAATATCCAGCCCCAAGTCTCTAAGTTTTTTTGTCAGTTCCTTGATATGGTCAGTGAAGGAGAGTCTATAGTTAAGCCATACTCCCAAGTATTTGAATTTCGTTACATATTCTTTCGGGTCTCCAAGTAACGTAGTTATCTGCAGAATAGCTACAGAGGTAGCCGGGTTTAATGCATGAATAAAGGGTGAGAACAGCATCGCTTTCATTTTCTTAACATTTTAGAGTAGCTTTTGGTTCAGAAGCTGAAGCTGCAGCTGACTGAAATCAGATTGGAGTATGGGGCTTCAGGTGTTGGTCTGCTTACGTAGAGCACCGTGTCAACTGCAAATAGATGTATATTAACCTCTTTTACAGACGTCTCAATATTATTAATGTAAATTGCAAACAACAAAGGACCCAGGATGGAACCCTGCTGAAACAGATCACAGAAGAGGTTTGAGGGGTGAAAATTCACCATCTGCCTTCACCTGCTGTAGCCGGCCTATAAGATAATCAGTGAACCATCTCAAAGAATGTTGGCCCAGGCCAATGTTCCAAAGGGAGGAGAGGAGTCGGTTGTGGTCAACGGTATCAAAGGCCTTGCTTAGGTCCAGAAATACTGCGCAAACAAAGTGTCTATCATCCAGGTCATGCTGCCAGTCATTAGTCACTTTAGCAAGTGCCGGGATTGTACTATGTCGGGCTCTAAAGCCTGATTGCAAAGGGTTTAGCAAACCCATGGACTCTAAGTAGTTCCTGAGCTGAGTACTCACAATTTTCTCCAGTAATTTGGTCAGTATTGGGAGGAGAGAAATTGGCCTGCAATTGTTTAAATCACAGGGATCACTAGATTTGATGCTTCTTAATTCTTTTCTGTCTTCTCTATTGACCCGGACCCCCTTCCCATTCTGTAGATTTTATTTAATTTCATTAACCTCCAAAATCCCCTGTCCCCCATGGTTTCACCTTAGCAGCATGGCTTTTATTTATTTTTACATATGTTTGCTGATGTGGCTGTTTACCGTTACTCATTCTGTATTTATGCTGCTGGTAAAACTCCACCTCCCTCTCCCATGCATCTTCTTGATTGGCCAGACTTAGGTTCACCCAATTCTACCTTCCTGGCTAATGCACTCCCTGCACTTTGCTCTTTTTATGTATAGGACTGTTTTAAATACATATATACACATATATTTTTTGCCTTTCTCCAGCATTTTCTTTATGACACACATACTAATTCGATCCCTCCACCAAGTTAATCAGTGCACTTTACCTGTTACTGCCTTTGTCATCCATGAAATATCACTATACATGTTCAGTCCTATGGGAGGCTTCTTACATTCATGTTTACCTATAAAGAAAAAAGAACAATTTATTTATTTAGTAAAGCAGTCCCATTTTTAACTCAGCATTTTTTTTATCCTCCTTATTCTTAGCCTCCCCCCCCATGTGGTACCTTCCCTGCTTTTTCATAACAGTATATAACTGTAGACACTATACTCCATGATATAGTCTGCTTACTGGCTGAATGTCTTTGTGACACTGTTTATAGCGTATAATAGAGTGTTGTTCTGTATAGAATTCTATCCCATTCAAAATGCTGTTGTACCACAGTTCAAATGTAATGGAACGTGAGTGTACCCTTCTGTGGTACAACAGCATTCTGAAACCTCTAGAGACTGCACAAGTCAGTTTTGTTCTGAAAGCAAAATAATGAATGTTTGCACATTTCACACAATACTATACACTATAAAAAATACAGGATGAGCAACTTTATGCACAACCAGTGTATTCTGCAACCTCGGGGTTCTGATTTTTATTTTATTTTTATTTACTTAGTTTTGTTAGCCGGGTAGGTGCACTAGCCATAAAATGACTGTTTTCAGGCACGACCCGGGAGAGTACAACAAAAAGAGAACAGTTGAACAACAGCAACATGGGTACAATAATACAAATAGAGAAACAGTACAGCAGTGCTACAAAAATACAAAGGGTAGAAACAAGAAAAATAATGGCAAGCATTATACAGATAATAGCAGTAAGATATATAATAAGTGCAGAAACCACAGACCTGACCTGTGGAGTGAAAGGGTTAATAAGATAGTAAGGTTATATAGAGAGAAATGTGAGGAATGTTCGAACATAACAAGAAAGACTGACAGAAGGAAGGTCAGAGGTGGAAATTGGCAAAACAACAGTGGATGGTCAGCAACAAGGTTCGAGAAGGAAGAGCGCTAGTAGTCAAGAAGTTATTTACAAAGAGAAGGAAAAATATGGGGAGGGGAAGAGGAGACAGTCTTGGAGCTGGATTAGAGCAGGGGTGACATTACTGGTAAGTCTCAGAAGCTTCAGGTTGGGTCAAAGCATGTACAAGCATCAGCTAAGGATAGATAATGACTATATTCACTTTTAAATCCAAAGTGAGACTGAGACAGCTGGAGGTTGAGTGGAAGAGCATTCCATAGCCTGGGAGCAGAGAATTGGAAGGCCCCTGTGCCTTTAGTCATCCGACATCTCGGAACATAGAGCAAGGATTTGTCAGCTGATTACAGGCCATGGGAGGATGGTTGAGGGAACAGCAACGCCGCCAGCTGGGATGGTTTTTTTTCCCAGATGATCGAGTCCATTAGTGATCCAAGGTAGTATTGTCTACTGACAGAGGGTGAGAGCCAATTCAGATCATTGTAAAGAAGGCAGTGATGCTTGAGTCGAGGCGACGAAGAGGCAAATTGGCATATATTGTTATAAGTTACGTCCCATTTTAGTAGGGAGGTTTTATGGGCAGAGGTAAGAATAGAGGGACCATAAGTAAGGGTTGGGAGCAGAATACCTTGGGCAATTGCTAATTTGGCTGAGGATGTAAGCATATAGCTCATTTTGTAAGCTACTCCCAGTTTTGAGTTTACAGCTTTGCACGAGGACTGAATGTGAAGATTAAAATCCAGGGACTGGTCCAGCAGGATCCCAAGGTACTTGAAGGAAGTAACATTTTCAAGTGGAAATCCTCCTGGGTGAAAAACCTCCAGCAAACTAGAACAGGCCTTAATCTTCAGTGCGGAACCTAGGAGCATGGCTTTCATTTTCTTTTCATTTAGTACAAGCTTACGGTCTAGTAGCCAGTCTAAGACCTTATTGAAGCCTGAAGTAAGTGATGTGTTTATGCAGGTAATACTAGAAGAACTAGTATAGATGATCAGGTCATCAGCGTAGAGAATAGCTGAGCAGGATTCCAGGACCTCAGCTGCATTGTTGATGAAAATTGAGAACAGAAGAGGCCCAAAGATAGAGCCCTGGGGGACCCCAAGGTTGATAGTAGATGTGTTGGACAGGGAGAAGTTAAATTTGACAGCTTGTGACCTGTTTGGCAGGTAGCTACAGAACCAGTCCACAACAGAGGTAGAGAAATGGAATTTATGGAGAGTGGAGAGAAGCAGGAGATGGTCTACAAGGTCAAAAGCCTTAGTGAGGTCAATGAAGATGGCGCCTGTGAGTTTTCCAGAATCCATGTTGGACAGAATATCAGTAGTTAGTTGAAGAAGAGCCATGGTGGTGCTATGACCTTTTCTGAAACCATGCTGGGTGTCTGAGAGGAGATTGTAGCGTGTAAGGTAGTCAGTGGTCTGTGATGCAACTATTTTCTCTAGGATCTTGCTAAGGACAGAGAGAATTGCTATAGGTCTGTAATTGGCCATGTCCTTTGGGTCACCTTTTTTAAAGACAGGCGTTACTCTTGCAGAATTCCATAGGTCTGGCACAGTGCTATGGATAAGGGATAAAGTGTAGATTCTGGCAATCGGAGAGGCAATGAGTGGAGCAGCCAGCTTAAGAAGACGAGGTTCCAATGAGTCAGAACCAGAGCTGGTACTGGCAGATATGGATCTCAGTAATTTCAGAACTTCCGCTCTTGATATTGCCTTGAAATAGAATGGTGGCTGTGGAGGAGCATCATACGATAGGGCAGTATGGTTGTCTGATGGTAGCATGGTAGGTAGATTGGAATGTGATCCACTAGGTTGTAAAGCCAAGGTATAGTGTGACAGATCAGAGAAAGATTGTTAAAACTGTTTGAGATGGTCCTAGGGTCATTACAATGTGCCCCATTTATGATAATTTCATCAGAAGTGACCAACTGCGAGGTACCCAGAAATGTTTTGATATGGGCCCAGAATTTCCTCGGGTCGCAGGCTGAGCTTTGTAGAAGGTCCTTGCAGTATTTGCTTTTAGCAGCTCTAACTTGTCTCTTACATCTGTTCCTTAGTTCACGATAAACAATAAGATCTGACTGTAGGCCAGTTTGTTTGTAGCGAATCCAGAGCTTGTCCCTCTGGCGCAGATTAGCAAGGAGGTCTTTATGCAGCCACCTCAACTGTTTTCCTCTGACCCTCTTAGTAGTCTTGGGGGCATGTTTATATTGAATGGTAAGAAATTAATTTATGAATATCTGTAGAGCAACCTCCACATCCTTTGTTTGATAGATACCTGTCCAGTCAAAATTGGAGACATCATAGAGAAATGCATCCTGGTCAATATGAGCTAGATTTGTAAACGTGATTAGTCTTGATGGAGGAGATGGAGGCACAACCATAGATAGGATACAGAAAGTGGGTGAGTGGTCTGTTAGTGCATCTGCGAGGATTCCTGCTTTTGACACATGTTCCATACAGTTAACCATCACCCAGTCTAGGAGTGTACCCGTTTGATGGGATGACGTGGCTCTAGTTGCTTCAGAGATCAACTGGTGAAAATTATAACTAAGCGTGAGTGATTGCAAGGATATTTGAGCTGACCCTAGTCAACTGAGGTTAAGCTCACCTAGGATGACAGCCTCATTATGATTTACAGTCTGGGAGGTGATGTCAAGGAGTTCTTGAAGACCTACTATTTCCCTAGCAGGGGGATTATAGGCACAGATAATATGAAGCTTCTTTCCTCCCAATACAATAGTTGCCTGTATGAATTTGCACACTGCAGGAGAGGCAGATGCCAGGACAATAGAGATGTTGAGGTGGTTTTTGAAGAATAGGGCAACTCCACCTCCACGCTTGGATGAGGATCTATCCTGCCAGAACAGGGAATAGTTAGGCAAGGAGCATACATCATCAGGTATACCGGGTTTTAGCCAAGTTTCTGTGAGACAGAGTACATCAGAATTGTAGAGTTTCACCCAGGCCTCGAGTTCCGCATGGTGACAGGTAAGACTTCTGATATTGATATGGGCAATTAATAATCCTTTCTTGGTCATGCCAGATAACTCATTTGGGGAAAAGAAACAGGTAGGTGGACCTGGATTTAGTTTGATGTCCCCAGATAACAGAATAATGATCATGGCTAGGAACCAAAGCCTTGCACTGTGGCAGGTAAGGGTGAAAGCACATCTCCATGGCAGCTTCCTCCTGGCATGTAGAGGGTAATAGATGCTGCCTCTAACAAGGAGTATAGGGTTAGGTTGAAGATCAGGCTTTGTCTCTGCAATCAAGTTAGAGAAACTATAGTTGCAGTAAGCTTCTGAGGAGTCTTTTGCCATTTGGTTACATGGGAGAGCCCATGTGGCAGTATCCAGGTTGAGTAAAAGGACAAATGACAGGAGTGCCCATAGCAGACTATACTTCGCCATAGTGTTACTAATTGACTTGGGTAGGAAGGCTAGTGGTATACTGAGACAGAGGATTAGCTCTTAGGGATAAAGAGATAGTGTGTGTAAAATTAAGACTGCCAAGGGTGACCGTGTTACACCGTTTTAACCCTTGGCTGAAATTAGAGATAGAGCAAAAACAACAAAGTGTTTCCTGCTAGCGTAGCAATTATTTAGAAGAAGTGGATCAGAGGAGCAGACCTCGCAAGCTTCACTCTTGAGGTCAGAGGGAATCAGAACCCCTCTGTGGCAGAACACACTGGTTTTGCGTAGCTGCCTATCCAGTATTCTGTATATTGTTAACCCTAATAGACTGTTCTGCTCATGTTAAAACTGATGGCCCTTTTTATATCAGAACTGTGCAATGCTTGTTCTCCTTTGTTTATATGTGGCCTTTTAAAGTACATAGGCAAGGTAATGGGCTGATTCAAATGGAACTCAGACACCACTTTTGGGAGGGAGGTGTCTTTTGTTCCAAGAGCTACTTTCTCTTCACAGAAAACCAAGACTTCTGGCATTACACTTAGTGCCCGAAGCTCACTTATCCTCCTTGCATAGGTTATTGCCAATAAAAATAAAGTTTTCCATGTGATATACTTCAACTCAACTGTAGCCATAGGTGCAAAGGGGGGAACATCAGTTGTAAAAGTGGCAGATTGACATCCCATGTTGGGACAGGACTCCTCAGTGGACGGCACATGTGGCTGAGGCTTTGAAAAACACTTTGAACACTGGATGTGATAGCAAAGGTTGTCCCTGTTTTTGACCAGGAAGTAGCAAGTGCTGAAAAATGTACTTTCAGTGATGCTGGTGTTAAACCCTGGGATTTTAAATACACTAATGGTCCAAAATCAGAGGAATGTGTGCCTGCACAGCATCTGCTAGTTTACTGTTGCACAAGAAGGAAAATAATATCCATTTTGCTGTGTGGAAGGTTTCTTGGCCACCTTTAGTACATCCATGACCTGGGTTGAAAGATTTAGTTCTGAGAACTCTATGCTTTCAGGTACCAAACTCTCAGGTGAATGGGATCCAGATTTTGTTGAGTCACCTGACCTTTGGAGTGTGTCACGTGGTCCCTGCACATGATAATAGTTTTTCCTGGACATTTGTAGAAGGGAGTACAGTACAGTTCACATTAAACTTATTGTGCAGCCAGTTTGCCAGGCATTCTTTTATGTGACTGTTATGAGCTGCTAACTAGTTGAATTGCTTTCTGCCCCTTCAGCTGTAGAATGTAGTTTTCAACTGAAAGTATATTCAGGCAACTCACTCAGAACTCAGCAGAAACTAACAACCACATATCAGTGATGAGGTTTCATATACATAGCCTTAACAGCTCAAATGCTAACTTAACTGGTTGCACAATACGTTTAATGTGAACTGTGCTGTACCAAGGCTGTTTTGGCCAGTCTATGCCAATTAGAATCATTGTTGCCCTTGCTTTCAGGAGTACTTTCTGTAATAGATGGAAAGGTTAGAAAGCACACAGGAATCTTTCTCCCCAATGGAAGTTCAGTGCATTTTCTGGGAATGTGTCATGTGATGGGGGCTCTGCAGCAAAAAAGGGGTAGCTTCTAGTTCTGCCAAGAGCTGAACCTCTGGGAGTCCCCAGTGTATGAACACTGTCTGAATCACTAACTATTTCAGTTTGTGGGTAACTTTTCCCATTCTGCTCAGTGAATATGCCAGGACATTTGTCTTTCCTGTTAGGTGAATCACTGATATCTGAACCTGGAATGTGTATGCCAGATTCCAGATCTTTAGTGTTTCCTTGCACAGTTTTCAGGATCTTGCTTGCTCTTGTTTGTTTATGTAGTGCAAATGAACAAACAAATGAACATATGAATATGCCAGCAGAGAAAGGCCTTACAGTCCATTTAGTCTGCTCAAGCACACAGGTCCCCCTCTGTGAGCCCCCTTGAGCACCCCTCCCCTTCTCCCCTTCCTCCATCAGCAACTTTCCCCCTTCGCTCTGTTCCCAACCTCTCTTGAAGTTATTCCATTTTCAGGAAGACCACCTCCTCTGGCAACTCATTCTACGTGGCCATCACTCTCTCCATGAAAATGTGCCTCCTCTTCTTGCTCCTAAATCTTCTGCCTACCAGTTTTAGGCTGTGCCCCAATGGACATAATCCCACTAAGGCTGAAGAGGCTCTCAGTGCTCACCCTGTTAATACCTTTAAGATATCTGAAGGTCTCAGTCATCTCTCCCCCTCTCCCTCCTGTCCACAGGACAGTACATGTTGAACCCCATAAGCCTCTCTTCGTAGGTGTTGCCCTTTTGCCCTGTATCATCTTTGTTGCCATTCTCTGGACTGTCTCCAGCAAAGTGACTTCTTTGTTAACCATGCACACTGTTCTCTAAGTGCGGACTCACCAGTGACCTGTACAGCAGCAGAATGACCTCTGTTTTCCTGCTGGTAATCCTCTTGGCTACACAGCCCAGCATCTGATTATGGTACATGATATACATGGTTGTTGTATTATCTGCTCTGATTTGCAGGACCCGACCCTTCAGGGATTCTGTGGAGTGCTAAATGGAGAGGAACACTGCTTTGATTTCTAACATACATCTGTTCCTAAGACAGATTTGCTTCATGTCTGATAATAATAATAATAAATAAAGTTTCTATAGTACCATTAAACATTTTCAAGGCACTGTACAGACTTGGGATACAAGAATATTCAAGGAATAATAAATACTTGTCACAGAGGTACATTTTCAGTTTCAACATAAGTCTGAATTTCCAGTGGTGGTAAACTCCAAAGGCAAGGGCCACAAACTGGAAAAGGCTCTATCACTGAATGTACTTAGAGTTGAATAAGCTGCCTGCCTGCTAAGCAGAGAAATTGAAACCATTTTTGCCATAGTATCTGTTTTTTAGAGCCCTTTTCAGGGGGCTGCACAGGCAGGGTGATTTCTGCACTTTCACAAGCAGCAGCTTGGACTACCCCATGATGATCAGGATGGGAATACAGATATTCCACTCCCTGTTGGTCCACTTGATATTTTCTCTCAGTTGTTTTTGTTGATGGCTATAGCTGAAGTGTGTGCAGCCACGAGTTTTGCTATGGCTTTTTTTAAGTGGCTTATGTATAGGAAGTAACAGCCTTCTTGGTGGAGCTACTGCCAACATGTTTATAAAATCAGCATCCTCTTCATTCTCCTCTGTTTCCAGTGGCGGGATGTTGAGGGTCTCAACCATTTGTCTGACAAATGAGGAAAAAAAATAGTAATTCTCAATTTGCCTTGGAGGAGGTTTGAAATCTTGCTCAGGTGTGCCCTCAAACTCCATAGGGTCTCCTTCCTCCATATGCACATAATCTTCCTTCTCCTCTGCAGGCAGATAGGTTGGAGCCTGAGCCTGAGGAGGGGCTGCAGGAATCTTATTGAAATTTCCCATGGCCTGGACCATCTGGGAAAAATGCTGCATTTTTGGTATGTTCTCTGATGAGGGCGTTTTTTCTGTGCCATCCCCATTGCTCCTTTCTCTGTGCAGCAGGAGTGACAGTGACATTATTTTCTTTCAGATTCTTTTTGGAAGACACCATTGCCAGTGCTGTTTAAGGCTCTTTTGTTTTAATTTTTGCCACCACTTGATTCAGGGTTCCCCCTTTCGGACACCCTGATATCCAAACCATCTTTACCAAGCCCTTTCTGATAGCTGTGCAGCTTTATCATTTTCTTTTTTCTTGTCACCTTTTACATTATTTATACTGCTGTACATGAGGAGATGGACCCTTCAGATGAGTGCTTTCTACCACTGTTGGGACCACCCTCAGAGAATATTTTATTACTTTTAGGTGACACAGATGCAGACTGAGAAGGCTTGCTTCTTTGTAAAATGTTTACCCTTTTAAATGAGGTTTTTGGGCAGAAAATATGACAGAACTTGCAATTTATAAAGTTGTGTTGTGGACCTAAACATTTTAAACAAAGCTTGTGACAGTCTGCCATTACCAGGAGATGGAAACAATTTGTATGATTTGTTGAAGGTACACAAAGTCTCTCAAACATACCAGTTAGACAGAAACCTAAAATAATCCAAATGATTCCCCAAAATCGATGCAGTACAAGAGCCTGTGACAGGGAGATCCTGCCACTCTTGAGGACCGACCTTTTCTTAAATCTGTTGCAACAGTTCTGTTTTTTAGCCTAATCTATCATTTACAATTTCTAGTCCATAAGGTTGCCCACTTATGGGCACCCCCTGTCCTTTCTTGAATATGCTATAGTGTCATCTTTAATTTTCCTCTCAGGTCCTTGTACAGGGAGGTTATTGTTATGACCTCCAAGCTGATGTAAAATAACAGGCTGTGTTCCTCATTGATGAATTTAGTATGCAGTAGCACTATGTCATAAAATACCTTGATGTATATGAAACCTGTAAATGTTGAAAATATCATGGTACTAGGTGTTTTTGATAAAGGTAAATAGTACTAGGTGACTGTATTATAGAAATTCAGTTACCGGGGTAGAGATATCAGAAAAACCCTTTAATTTAACACTTCTATCTTGGCAGGAGTCAGTGTCTGTTGAGATTAAGCAGACAGATACTTTATTAGAAGTAGAAGGGGCTTATTTAGGGTTAAAAAAAGAAAAGAAAGAAAGTCAGTGTGTGTTCTGTGCTGGGAAAGGTACTGTATCAACTTACTTTGCTAAACCAGTAGGAGGAGAGAGAGCTTAATTGGGAGTGTGGCTTAGACAATATAAAAGCAGGTGACTCAAATTACAACTTCCTGTTGCTAGCCTTGCTTGTAGAGCAGAAAGCAGCTAACAAAAAGAAGCTACTATTTTCTTATTAATTTAACACTTCTGTCTTGGCAGGAGTCAGTGTCTGTTGAGATTAAGCAGACAGATACTTTATTAGAAGTAGAAGGGGTCTTATTTAGGGTTAAAAAGAAAAGAAAGAAAGTCAGTATGTGTTCTGTGCTGGGAAGGGTACTGTATCAACTTACTT
This sequence comes from Neoceratodus forsteri, assembly GCA_016271365.2. Lineage (NCBI taxonomy): Eukaryota > Metazoa > Chordata > Ceratodontiformes > Ceratodontidae > Neoceratodus > Neoceratodus forsteri. Next base: position 588,931,322 of record CM057459.1, read on the forward strand.
TGCTAAACCAGTAGGAGGAGAGAGAGAGAGCTTAACTGGGGGTGTGGCTTAGACAATATAAAAGCAGGTGACTCAAATTACAACTTCCTGTTGCTAGCCTTGCTTGTAGATCAGAAAGCAGCTAACTAAAAGAAGCTACTATTTTCTTATTAATTTAACACTTGTGTCTTGGCAGGAGTCAGTGTCTGTTGAAATTAAGCAGACAGATATTTTATTAGCAGTAGAAGGGGTCTTATTTAGGGTTGAAAAGAAAGAAAGTCAGTGTGTGTTCTGTGCTGGGAAGGGTACTGTATCAACTTACTTTTCTAAACCAGTAGGAGGAGAGAGAGAGCTTAATTGGGGGTGTGTCTTAGACAATATAAAAGCAGGTGACTCAAATTACAACTTCCTGTTGCTAGCCTTTTTTCTTACTAATTGCCCTCCATTCCACCCCTCCACCCACTCACCCTAAGCCAGTTTTACTTTTATAGCCACTGGATTTGACTGACAACAGGAACTTGCTGTTTGGCAGTAGGAAGGGAAAGATCATAGAGAAACATTGGCTTTGTCAACCCTAAAGGAAAAAAAGTAGTTCACTCTCCTCCTAGCTGCTGGTGGTCTGACACTGAGTAAGGAAGAAGGAGGCTACTGAAGAATATAGGAAGTTGCTTTCCCAGAACAGGAAGGGTGAGAGATGTAAGGAGAGGAGAGTGTAAGTATACAGAGAAACAGGAGAGGGGACACAAAATAAGACATGATAGGAGTGGTGCAGTGCAATGGCTGTGGGGTGGCAGTGTTCTGGGAGACATTCTGGAGGCTGTGATGCTTCCCTATTTGCAGGCACCTCTCTGGTCTGAGGGAGGAGGTTGCCCATCTCTAGGCTGACCTGGCTAGGATTTGTGAAACCTCCTCCCCCACCCAGGGACCACCAGAACCAATGCCACTACCTCAGTGGTTGCCAAGAAAGAGGAGAGACTGGACCAGGGTGGGCTCCGAGAGAGAGAGAGGGTGGTGGAACAGAGTTGCATCCCTCCAGCTGTACCTCTCCACAATTTATAAGCTGTTCTGGTGGATAGTGGTTCCTTTATGGAGGCACCTGCAGTGGAGACCAAGGAGGATGCTGGGAAAATTCACAAAGGAGACCCACAGAAGGGTGGCATGGGACCCCACATTGGAAGGAAACAACTCCTGGTGGGAGACTCAATCATTAGGGGGGTAGAAATGGGGGAGGAAGGGGAGAGGGAGGTAAGGTGCCTGTCTGGCGCCACGGCTTGGAGGGACAGGAAGCAAATCCTTAGGATCATGGGAGCAGCTGCACGAGGGAGGGAGCTGGATGTCACTGTCCACCTAGGGACAAATGACCTGGCTAGGAATGGGATCAGAGCAGTGCAAGAGGAGTTTGTAGAGTTGGGGAGGGGCCTTAGACAAGTAGCGCATACGGTAACCTTCTCGGAGGTGCTGCCTGTCTATGGCGTAGATGAGGCTAGGGTGTTCCACACCATGGCATTCAATCAGTGATTGAAAAACTGGTGCAGAGCTCAGGAATTTGGCTTCACTGGGGACTGGGGTTCCACCTGGAGTGATGCAGGCCTATACTGGCACGATGGTCTGCATCTGTCCAGGGGGGAACCAGGATCCTAGGTGAGAGGTTTAAATGCTTCATTGGCAAGCATTTAAACTAGCCAAGGGGGGAGGCAATGAAAAGGAGCAGGGAAATCCCAGCCTCCTCCCACAAAACATGGTAATTAGTGAGGTAAACACCAAGGAAGAGAAGTCATTAGGGAGTAGGACAGAGGTAAATGTAAAAAAAGGCAAAGGCAATAAGGACAGGAATGGGACTAAAAGGGGTAAGGCCATCAAAAAGTGGAGGATGATAAGTACCAATACCCGTAGTCTGTGTAACAAGCTCCCTGAACTAGTGGCCTTGATGGAAAAGGGTTGCCTGGATATTGTGACAGTCACAGAAACATGGTACACAGAGAACCATGACTGGGATGTCAACATACCAAGATACACAATCTACAGGAGGGACAGAGAGGGTAAAAAGAGGAGGAGGAGTAGCTCTCTATGTAAAGGAAGGGATCAAAGCAACAGAACTAAAGAGTAAACAGGGAGCAGATGAGGCACTCTGGGTCACCCTGGAGACAGGAAATGGCACACAATCTGCATGGGGTTGTATACAGACCCCCATCTCAGAGGCAGGGAATGGACAAGGAAATGATGAAGGGATCCTTAGAATGGCAGAAAAAGGGGAGATATTGTTGATGGGGGACCTGAATATGCCAGATGTTAACTGGAGCACCTTTGCTGCAGGCACATCCAAGAGCAGGGTCATTCTTGATGCCTCAGACAGTTAGTATTGGAACCCACTCGAGAGGGAGCAATCTTAGACCTGGTACTCTCAAATGGGGGACGGAGAAAGAATCTCAGATTTAGAAGTGGGTAGCCATCTGGGAACAAGCGACCACCAAACAGTGTGGTTCACGATAAACACAGCCATACAATCAAGCCATACAAAAGCAAGAGTATTGGACTTTAGGAGGACTGACTTTGGGGAAATGAGAGAGTGCCTCAGAAAAGCACTAGCAAAGAGGCAAGAAGGAGGGGTGGAGGAGCAATGGGGAGTAATCAAAACAGACAACACAGAGGCAACAAGCCTTTGTGTAAAGCAAATCAACAAAACACAATGAAAGAAAAAACCACTATGGTTCTCAAAAGAGATGGCAGGAAAGGTTAAGAAGAAAAGGACAGCATTCAGGAAATATAAGGAAACACAGAAGGAGCAGGACAGAGAACTTTATCGGTTAAAGCAGAAAGAGACTGGGAAGTTAGTCAGAATAGCAAAGGCCCAAACCGAGGAAAGGATAGCCAGCTCTGTTAAGAAGGGGGATAAGACCTTTTATAGGTACATTAGGGAGCGCAGAAGGACCGAAGGAGGGATACTGATGCTTAATAAAGGGCATGAAATGTGGGTAGAGGGTGACAGTGAAAAAGCAGGGATACTGAACGAATATTTCTGCTCAATATTCACAAAGGAAGAGGAGAGGTAGGTACCTAAACCAAACAAGAGAAACACTCTGAAGACAGGGTCGATACCAGTCCATTTACAGAACAAAGGGTTCTGAAAGAACTAATAAAATTGAAGGTGGACAAAGCAATGGGGCCTGATGGGATTCACCCAAGAATTCTAAAAGAACTAAGGGTAGAACTAGTGACACTGCTGACTACTCTCTTTAACAAATCATGGGAGGATGGGGTGGTACCTAAGGACTGGAGGATGGTGGATGTGATTCCTCTTCACAAAAGTGGAAGCAGGACAGAGGCAGGAAACTACAGACCAGTTAGTTTGACCTCAGTGGTAGGGAAAATGATGGAATCACTTCTGAAGGAAAGAATTGTTGAGTACCTAGAAGCCAGTGGGGCACAGGACCCAAGGCAGCATGGATTCACTATGGGAAGGTTGTGTCAGATGAATCTAATGGATTTCTTAGACTGGGTGACCAAAGTAGTAGACCAGGGAGGGGCTGTGGACATGGACAACCTAGATTTTAGCAAGGCATTTGATACAGTCTCACATAAAAGATTAATACACAAGTTAGCCAGCCTTGTAGTGGGTCCCAAGGTGGTAGCCTGGATAAAAAATTGGCTAGACAACGGGACACAAAGGGTAGTAGTAAATGGAGTACACAGTGAAGAAAGGAGGGTTACTAGTGGGGTACCACAGGGTTCAGTACTGGGACCGGTCCTTTTTAATGTCTTTATAAGTGACACTGCAGAGGAACTGGAAGGAAAAATATGTCTCTTTGCAGACGACACAAAGATCTGCAACAGGGTTGATACACAAGATGGAGTGGAAAGGATGAGAAGGGACTTGGCAAGGTTGGAGGAACGGTTAAATGTATGACAGCTCAGATTCAATGCAAAGAAGTGCAAGGTAATGCATCTGGGAAACAAAAAACCCAGCGGAAGAGTACACAATGGGGAGGTGAGATACTGACAATAGTAAAAATGGAAAGGGACCTGGTGGTAATTATATCAGATGACCTAAAGGTGGGCAAGCAATGTGAGAAGGCAGTAAGGAAGGCTGGGGGGATACTAGGATGCATAGGGAGAGGCATCAATAGTAGAAAATGGGAAGTTATTATCCCTCTGTACAGACAGTTGGTGAGACCCCACCTGGAGTACTGTGTGCAGTTCTGGAGACCCCATCTCTGAAAAGACATAGACAGAGTGGAGGCTGTCCAGAGGAGGGCAAACCAAAATGGTGCAGGGTCTGCACCAGAAGACATATGAAGAAAGACTAAAGGAGCTTAATATGTATTCCTTGAGGAAAGAAGGGAGAGAGGAGACATGAAAGAAACGTTTAAGTACCTCAAGAGAATCAACAAAGTCCAAGAGGGTAGCATCTTTCAGAAAAAGAGATGTGCAAGAACAAGGGAGCACAATTTGAAGATAGAGGGGGGGGAACGGCTCAGAGGTACTGTGAGGAAGTATTTTTTCACGGAGAGGGTTGTGGATGCATGGAACAGCCTCCCTGAGGAAGTCGTGGAGTCAAGAACAGTGGGGGAATTCAAGAATGCATGGGACAGACATAAGGTAGTCCTAGTGGGGGGTAGGAGGAAGTAAGCTGTTGGTTAACTAGTATCTGCAGCTTGGACCCTCTCCAGGAGTTCAATGTCCCTCTTTAAGTGTGGCCTCCAAAACTGCACGCAGTACTCGAGGTGCGGCCCCACCAAGCAGTTATATAGGGGGAGTATCACTTCCCTCCTTTTGGAGGTGATCCCCCTAGCGATGCATCCCAGCATCCTGTTGGCCTTGGCCACTGCCTTCCTACAAGTCTCAGAGTTGTTCATCTTGACATCCACCACCACCCCCAGGTCCCTCTCAGCCATTGAGACTTGTAGCATTCCCCCTTCCTCAGGGTGTACTCTTGGTTCAGGTTTCTGGCTCCCAGATACAGTACCTTGCATTTCCCTGCATTAAACCTCAGATTCCACTTTCTAGACCACCTTTCCAGAGCCTCCAGGTCCCCCTGTAGGGCCACCCTCCTCCCCTCCTCCCCTCCTCCCCATCCACCACCATCCCCAGTTTTGAGTCATCCACAAAGAGACTCATCTCACTCCTGATACCCTTCCTTATGTCAGAGACATAGGCATTGAACAGGAGGGGCCCAAGGAATGATCCCTGAGGGACCCCACTAATGACCCTCCTTGGGGATGAGACTATCCTGCCAACCACGACCCTCTGGGTCCGGACCTGGAGCCAACTCCTATCCATCTGATCATCTGGTTCCCCACCCCCATTTCTCCCAGCTTATTCAACAGGCCCCCGTGAGGAACAGAGTCGAACGCCTTGCTGAAGTCAAGATAGAGGACGTCCGCCGGTCTACCCAGTTCCAAGGTTCTCGTCACCCAGTCACAGAACTCCATAAGGTTTATCTGACATGATTTCCCTGGGACGAATCCATGCTGTCTATCATCCAGGCACCCCAACTTTTCCAGGTCCCCCCTAGCCTCTCCTTGACAATGCCCTCCATCACCTTGCCCACCACCGATGTCAGGCTGATGGGCCTGTAGTACCCTGCCACCTCCCTTGATCCTCTCTTGTGGATTGGCACTATATGCACCACCTTCCAGTCCTGGGGCACAAACCCTGTCCTCAGAGAGATGCTGAAAAGCTCCACTTGGGGTTTCCCCAGGACATCCGCCAGTTCCTTCAGCACTCTGGGATGTAATTTATCTGGCCCCGGTGCTTTCTCTGTCTTAAGGGACCTGAGGGCTTCCCTCACTCTCTCTGCCAAGATTTCCACCTCTGCTACCTCGTCCACCTGCCTTGCCTTCCTCCTTCCTGCCAGTGATGGCCCATCCTCTCCCCAGACCCGACGATCGGCAAGGGCCCCCCCCCCCAGTTTCACCATCTCCTCCCATGTATGATGCAGCCCCCCCCTATTTTCCTTGGTGAAAACTGAGGCGAAGTACTCATTTAGTACCTCAGCCTGCTCCCCGGATCTTGTTCCCATCCCTCCCTGTTTTAATCCTGCTAATCTGCCCTTCACCCTTCGTTTTTCCCAGTGTATCTAAAGAACCCTTATTCCTCTCCTAATTTCCCTGGCCAGGTTCTGCTCCTTCCTTGCCTTAGCCGCCCTCACCACCCTAGTGGCCCTTCTGGCCATCAGCACGTACTCTCTTCTATCCCTTTCACTCCTTGAGCACTTGAAATGCCTATAAGCTGCCTTACTCTTGCACAGGTGCTGGTAGCATCCTGCACCCCCCTCCTGATGATTTCCCACCTACTGTCAGCCTCCATGTCTGGTCCAATCCCATCCAAATGCTTCTTAAGGATCCTTCCCATTTCCTTGAAATCCATCCCCCCTGAAGTCGGTTACCTCCGTCTTTGTGCAGCCTTCTACCCCTCCTAGGTCCAGGCAGAACCAGACCGTGGCATGGTCGCTCCCCGTCAACAGGTCCCTTACCTCCAGGCCCCCAATCTGGTCACTGTCTGCCAGGACCACATCCAGTATCTGTGCCTCCCTGGTCGGTTCCCCCACCTGCTGAGTTAGGAACGCATCCTGAAAGACATCCAATAACCTCTGTTCCCTGGCCACCGAGGATGTCATAGTCTCCCAGTCCATTCCTGGCATGTTTAAGTCCCCCAACACCATCACCCTTCCCCTGCCCAATTTGCAGTGTCTCCTAACATCTGCCACCAGACTCTCCTCCAGCTCCTCTGCCAGTGCAGGGGGTCTATACACCACTCCTATTTTACTCTCTTGCCCCCATTTGTTATCAAGGTGACCCAAATCACCTCCACAGTTCCCTCTGCCTCCTCCACTCCTCCTATGCCAATGCAGTTTTTGACTATTATTGCTATCCCTCCTCCCCTTCCCTCCCCCCTGTCCTTCCTGAACATGGTGTAACCCTCTAGGTTCAGGTCCCAGTCATGCCCTGTGGTGGCCCAGGTCTCAGTGACCGCTGCCACATCCACCTCTCCCTCACTTAGCATCGCCTGGAGCTCAGGCATTTTATTGCCCAAGCTCCTGGCATTTAGCAGGACTACCTTCCACCCTTTCCGTGTACTTCCATTTCCCCTGCTTGTGTTCCCATGGGGATTCTGTCTTCCCCCGGTCAGCACCTTACCAGTCGGCCCTTTTCCCGCATTCCTCCAGCTCCCCAGGGGGATGGAGACCGAGTTCCTCCTTTATCGGACCCCCCTCGACAGCCTTCTATCCCATCCCTCCCCCCTTCACAAGTTTAAACCCCACCTTTCACCAACGAACCCCTCTATTTTCAAATTAAGGATTTCCCTCCCCTCAAAATTGAGATGGAGCTTACCTCTAGCATATAACCCCTTATCCTTCCAGGTCTCCTCCCAATGCCCCATCAACCCATACCCTCTGGCCCCACACCACTCCCTGAGCCACTGGTTCATCTCCCTAATCTTCCTCTTGTGTTCCCCACTAGCTCTTGGCACCGGGGTATATGTGATGTTGTGCTTTTTTGAAACTTGGCTTTATTGCCAATGCCCTTTGGGGTAACCCTTGCGTCAATGTTTCTGAACTGAGGTTCTTTGTCTTTAGGTTTTTTTTTTTTTTGTGCCCCCATCACCCAAACAAACAAGACAAACATAGGGATGAAGTGGTTTTCACTAAAAAGTTAGATCAGTGGGTCAGTATGTGCTGACTAAGTGCAGAGGAAGGACATACATAGTCTGTTGCTGCAAACTGATGTATTGAAGAAGGGATATGTCATTGCTGAAGGTTTTCTCCTGGATTCTGAATAAACATCACACAGAGACTGTGTGTTGAACCTGAAGTTCGGTGTCTGGTCCATCTGTTATCCTACAACCCCTCCACAGAGCCCAATAGTAAACAAGCTCTTGCCCGAGCCGATAGGCCTGTGAAGAGCTACCTAATGACCAAAGTTATTTTCTTGTTGGTGTCATATAGTGCTGTTTAGTCACAATTATCAAAAACTGCCATGCTGCTAAATCAGTCATCTTGAATTTATTTAGTCAGAGTAAATGCTGCTGGTGTGTGTGTGTGTGTGTGTGTGTGTGTGTGTGTGTGTGTGTGTGTGCGTATCAGTGCTCCCAGATTACATTTGCCTTTTCTGTAACTGCAGGGCAATTTTCCTATGTTTTCCTGTAGATTAAATTATTTCCAATGAAAGCCAAATTCCTCTGTTTTCCTGTATAACTAATGCAAGTCTATGGGAAGAATTTCCCTGTAGATGGCTTTAAATCCCTGTAAACAGAGTTCCTTACCATTTAGATAAAATATCTGACATTCCATACAAGCTTAATTAAAGGAGAACTGCACTGAACCTGTGAGTAATGTTTCCTGTAGAAGCTTTTTTTAATATGATGGGTCCTCTTCTGTTTCTGCACCATTTTGCTGACCTTTTAGTTAACTCATTGGATATTTATGGGTTACACACTGCTGCAAAGTGCCATATAAGAATTGTATGATGTTGTTTACATCTCCATGAACCTAAGAATTCTAAATTAGAACACAGATGCATTGTACCAACAATGTAAGTTCTTGACAAGATCATACTGTTCTAAAATGGTCAATGCCAGCAGTGTGAATCAGAGACAGTCACTGGGCTGGATATTCAAACTGCACCATTCTGAGGCGCAAGCCCTTGCGCTCATAAATATGAATTCTTGAGGGGTGTGGCGGGGTGATATTCAAAGGGTTAGCGTGATGAGCAACTCCTTTGAATATCACCCACCATCAACCACTGTGCATGCGCAGTGGAACTTGTGCCACGCAAGTTGTCAGAGTGGAGCATTCAACTTGCGGTGGCCAAGTACCATTGCGCCATCGCAAAATCACGATATTCAAAGGTGACATGCAAATGGGGCCATAATTCATGCAAGGCACAGGGGAGACATTTGCATCTGATTATGGCCCTATTTGCATGCTAATTATGTAGGTGCACGATCCCGAGGACTTGTGCCTGGCGCCCTGAGCTGGCAGCACGTCGAGGATCGACGCCTCCCTGGCCGATCGCGGGCAGCAATGTGGCTCCCCACCTCCTCCCGTACATCTCCCTGGTGGTCAAGTGGACCGAAATGCCCAATGGCGGGCAGAATGTAAATGGAACACCCAGAACATGTCCCTAGTGCCCGATCGCGGGCAGTAAGTAAAGTGCCCCCACCGAACATCTCCCTGGTGGTTAGTGTCCCCCACCCCACCCACCCACAAAGCCCCACCACCCGCTCCCCCGGCGGCGGCGGGCAGCAGCATCCACCGCCTGCTGCCCGCGCTCCCTGACTGCTGCCGGTAGGGCTCTGCGACGCCATTGGTGCAGAGCAAGAGCCAATGGCGTGCAGCCCGCCTGTACATGACAGTCAGATTTGTGAATGAATCATTCACAAATCTGGACTGTCATGACTGGTATGGCTGCATGCCCATTGGCTCTTGCTCTGCACCAACGGGCGGTAGTCCCACGGCAGTCAGTTGGCGGGCGGCAGGCGGTGGATGCTGCCGCCCTGCCGGGCTGCCGGGAGGAGAGCGGGGTGGTGGGGCTTCGTGGGTGGTGGGGTGGGGACACTAGCCACCAGGGAGATGTTTGGGGGTCATGTAATTCTGCCCGCGATCGGGCATTACGGTCCACTGGACCTGAGGAGATGTTCGGGTGGGGGCACTTTACTGCTGCCCGCGATCGGGCACTAGGGACATGTTCGGGGGTTCACTTTACTTTCTGCCCGCGATCGGGCATTTGATCCACTGGACCACCAGGGATTGAGCGGGGGGAGCCACAATGATGCCCGCGATCGGCTGGTGGGGGGAGTACACTATGCCTGCGAGTGCGGGCCGGCACAGGGACTGATGGGGCCAGCCACAGGTGGCAGCTGCTGTGTTGCGCCCTGCAATACAGCAGGCTCACTCTGTGGTGGCCCCACTTCTGCTCTTTTTTTTTGGCTCAAGGTCCAGTAGGCTTAGGTTGGGGTTGCGCCACAACTCTGCACAGCCCGGCTGAATATCGGGCTGTGCAGTTTATGCATGGTTCTTCCCCCTCCTGTTGAGCATGCATTAATTTGCATTGCGCTGTTGCTCAGCCTGTTTTCAGTGGCGCAACTGCCTCCTGCTGAATATCGCAGAATGGTGCAATGTAGGACTTGTGCATGCGCAACCCTGTTGTGCATGGCGCAACCCTTTTGAATATCTGGCCCACTGAATTTACCAAAAGGACAATTAAGATTAAGCAGTAACAACATGAGAACTGGTATTTTAAAAAATAACATCTACTTCTACAAAAATGCATGTTTGCTGATGCAAGGCAGTTCTCCCTTGAGATATTAACAGCCCAGTCTAAATTGTTCCCTATTTATGGGGCTGGCAGTATAGCCTAGGTGTTAGAGTAATGAGGTATAAATGAGCTTTGTACATCCAGCATTCAGATGTGGTCTTGATTCCCACACCCTCCATTTCCATACTGTGTGGCTCTGATTAAGTCACTTAATTTCCCCAGTGTTCCTGCGTTGTCTCTAGAAACAAGCACCTATGCCTAGTTGGCCTTATGTGGTTATCAAAGGAAAAAAAAAATATATATATATATTTATTAAATTACATTTATGAACTGTAAACAAACATTAAACTCCAGTACACAGATTCAAAATTCATGCAATAACCAACCACCCTACTCCTAATGGAATCCATTTACCTACTCTATCCCTGTCTGTAAATATGTTTGTTTTCCCTTTCAGTTTAGTTTAGAAACTGTCTGTCTGGAGGATGGAAACATAATAAACACTTTTACACACTGATCTTCTACTGCGTGGGAGGGAATGCTCACTCAAACAGTGTAGCCGAGCCTCAAACCATAAATCCTAGATAAGAGCAGTCTGCGTGACATGGCCCATCTGAAAGCAGGATTGTACACACACACACACACACACACACGCACGCATGCACGCACGCATGCACACACACACACACACACACACACTTAAAAACACTTTCCACTTGACACTTCCAACTCCAGAAACAGCAAACAAGCATGAAGCACCTTTTTTGTTCTATGTGTGCCTGAGCAGTTGGACTTAATTTACTCTGTCACGCTAGTTTATGCTTACTTTTTTTTTTGTTTGTTTGTTTAAAGGGCAAGATTCTGGAGGCCAAAAATAATGAGGCAACAGCCCCCTCCCGCCCTGCAGTTTGTATGTGTGCCCATAGGAATGAAATAGCTCACAGACTACAGGTCCACTGTCTGTAATCTGACACTGTAGAGGTTTGGTATTTTACAGACATCATATAATGAGTTAACCCCTAGGTTGCTAAAAGAAATAGGATACATCTATTAGACTGAACTGGGCAGATGATAGAAACAGTAGTTTAAAAGGTTTTTTTTTGTTACTATCTTGAGAAGTTCTGAGGCACAGTACAGTAGCATCCCCCCCTCCCTTCAGATACCTTTAACATAGAGCAGCAAATAACAAAAATTAGAAGGGAACTGCACTACTTTGCAGATGTGGAGGAATACTTCCAAATGTCTAAAATGGGAGTTCAACGAAAAGCCTTTTTAGAGCTACAATCTGATCAATGACAGAAGGGCTGTAGGCTTCACCCACATCCCTAAAAATGGCTCCTGTACTGAAGAAACTGTGCCAAAGGTCAAACTGTGGCTCGTGTAGCAGGGACCGATTAATTAGGGTGAAAGGGAACAGACAGAAATGGAAAGTGAAAATTCTCTGTTCTCTGTAAATAGAATAGCTAAAAATAGTAAACCACTAAAATTAGCCAAAGGGAACCAGCCATTACTGGAGTTCACTGTGGGTTGACTAGTCTCTTCAGGCAGTAAAACAGATCTGAGCAATGGCCACAGTGGAGCAGATGTAGAGTTTGAACCTACATTCCAAATTCAATAATTTGCAAGGTTCTATCTCCGGGATGTCACTCTCAGCTGAGATGACTGCATAAAATGTAAACATTTAAGTGAGGGATTCCTTGGGGTTAGACTATTAAAAATAGCTCCCTAATGAATGCAGAGTAACCAAGGAACTAACCTAAAAAATAGTAAATACACATTAAATAAGCTTTAAAAAAATAAACTGGCTGGAGATCCAGCGATTCCAGAGCTGATTTTGGGACAACTGCTCTCTCCAGGCAGAGAAACGAATCTAGCCAACTGCCAGAGTGGAGTGGGGCTGCAGAGTTTGAACCAGGACTCTAACATTCGATAATTAGAATAGGTTCCATCTCCAGGGCATCTGTCTCCATAGAGCTAGACATATAGAGCGTAAACATTCAGTGAGAGATTCCTGGGGTTAGAATTCTATAATAGTCTGTGGTGGAATGCTATTCTTACTCATTTTTCCACCTTACTCAAAGGTTGGTCAGCCACACACAAAACAATGAATAGAATCCTGTACTGATCGTATGTGCAGAACAGCGTTCCATTCATTTACAATGAAAAAAGCAAACCGTTCTTTGAAAGCTGCACCTGAAAACCGCCATGTGGTAATATTATATGAAATATTACTGATGATGGCTGCAGCATTTTTTTTTCATATTGGGTGCAGTTCTTTAGCGATAACTGAAAGTGCAGGATCAACCAGATAGATTCATAATCAAAGCACTTGGTGTAACCCCCCCTGCAAATGGGAGTTCCCAGAAGTCTTCCAGGAGCTTGCAGGAATGCTCCAAGCCTGGAGGTGTTCGGCATCTAAGCTGTTTAAATGTGGTTCCAACTGAGTGCTATTTGAGCCTCCACGTACTGTCTCTTTAAGAGCTGTCTGCTTTGCAGACATAATTAATTTAGAAGGGGGATTGTGTGTTTCAATGCCCGAGTCCCACCTGGGCTGCTGTCAACTTGCTCCGTTTCTGCCGTCGCTAAATGCGCAGAGGGAGCTCTTTCAAAAGGTGTAACAATCTGCCAGGAATTGTTTAGAGTAATAATGAAAATACAGTTTGTCTAACCTGCTTTTCTTTGCAGTCTGAACTGTTTTTGTCTAGCCCTCCATTCTGGTTTTGAACTGCTGAACTGGACCAATCAGCGTGGGGGGGACCTTTAAAATGGAGCCTGATGTCGGCAAATCAGAACTTGGACTCTCATTGTGGAGCCAGCCACCTATGTACTGTATGGCCAGTGCCTCTGGAAAATGTAGTTTAGACCTTGGCGCCTTTTTGCACCAACAGAGGGAGCCCTATTGTGAGTGACAGCCGAACCAGCCAACTGAACTGGGAGGAACTCTAAGGAAATGCCCTGCTCTGTTACTGGAAAGCTCAGATCAGTAGTGACAGTGGAGAGAAAAGGAGCCCTGCTTCTGATGCGGCATGCGGTTCATGCAGGAAGCTCGTGGGAGGCCCTGAAGTTGGCCTGCAGCCATTTGTAAGTGCCAGTTTGGACTGAATCCGAGTTTGAAGAGAAGGAAGCAGTGTGTAGAACCAGGCTTGCCCGTAGAAGACCGAAGATTTGCTGATGTGCGATCGGCCTGTCAGGGACTGCTGATGCTGTGTGTGCTCCCTGGTAATTTGCAAGTGTTTGCGATTGGGATCGAGAAGCAGCTGCCTGGTATAGTACTTTCCTTTTACATATAAATGTGCGTAGTGCTTGTGGGGGATCGCGATGTTATTTCCCCTTTTTCTGTGAGCTGTGTGCTAAAGCTGGAAGCAGATCCGCTTGCTATCAACTGCAGTTGGGTCCAGCCACAAGGACCCTGTCTCTATACCTTGTTTTTCTGGCAATCCAGCTAGAACATCCTCCATCAAGCTTTCAGCTTTGGTATTGTGAGTACAAATCTGGGTATCTCCCTGCAGCCTTTTATCGATTACAAGTGTGTCATCTGATTATTGCTGTTTCATTTCTTCATGAATTGAGCCCCAGGGCTCCGAATTACAATTTGTGTGTGCATATGTTTTTCCATCAAAGGGCCCCAACCAGCTGCACCAAACCTGGCTAGCCCCCCACCATCCTGGGTACCCAGAGAGTGACATTTTGGACCCTATATGCATGCACAGGACTGTGATTTGAATATTTCCAAACCAAATCAACCTAATTACCCCCTCCTTGTTACTGCCCCCTCTAATAAATCAGATTTGTTGTTATTGAACTATATGCTGTCTGTGGTGTCAGTATATGTAGAAAAAAGCATTGCATTGTGTTTGTGTATATTGCCTAACCTTGTTTTACAGGGGATCTTCAGAGACGTGCTGCAAGACATCAGTCCTGAGGGTAAGTGTTACTGTACGTGTAAGAAGTGTGCAATTGTGGGGTATTGGGAAGGTATCTCCTGAGTATTGTGTGGGCCACTAGTGGAAACAATGGAGGGTCACAGTGTCCCAGAGGGCTGTACCCAAGCTAGTCTAACCACTATCAACCCTGACCTCTGGGTGGAGGCACCCGCCATTGGACCTAGGCCTGTCAACCTGTTAGTAGACAAGCAGGCAGGGGTTAGCCCTTGGGATAGCGCCACCTAGGGGTTACATCTTGGAGGCTCACTGCTGGGATTTTGTGTCCTCTATGGGCCACATTTACGAATCACTGGTAAAAATAAATGGATACCCCAACAGAAGTGGCTGTACACCAGTTGGTGAGGTGGTGTATTGGACAGGAGATCGACCCCCAAAATGCTATACTTATCTTGGATATCCCACTGGGTACCAGTATGGACACTGTAGAGGGAGTACTTTCCAAGGTCGAATGTTTACGAAACCCTGTGGTGGTGGGGCGACAGGCTGATCTGCTCGCCCAAACTTTCATGGCCCTAATAGAGTATAAGGACCCTATAGACAGCTCTAAAGTGCCACAGACTATTACCCCAGGGGAAGCCCTCACTGTCTGGAGAGTGATAACTAAAGACAGTAAAGACCCCAGGGAGAATGATCCCCTCCCCCCACTATCTGAAACTTTTGAGGAGAAATTTGCTAAATTGTTCCGGGAATTGTGAAGGAAAATTGTGAAGGACCTAAAGAAATTGTTCTTGCCACCTGGGAACGTATCACCACCAACATCCACACCCGCTCCAGCCCCTGAGCCAGCAAGTAGTCATGGACCTTACCGCAAACTCAAGGTATTCTCTGGTATCCGCCCTACTCCACATGGGGAAGTTGATCTGGAGACCTGGATAGATTCTGCTGCTCTTGCGGTACAAGACTGGTAATGCTCGGAGGCCGAAAAAAAGGCCCACCTGGGGGAAAGCCTCTAGGGACCCGCCCAACGTACCTTTCACTCCCTGAGGTCCTCTAACCCTCATGCCAAAGCCCAAGAGTACATAGTCACCCTTGAGAATGTGTTTGGGAGTACCACTAGTGTTGAGGCTTTGAAATGGAGACTTAAAGAAGTTAGACAACAGCCGGGGGAATTGTTGTCTGCCTATATGGATCGATTAGAGGGGATCTTACAAACCATTTTTCGGAATGGGGGCTGGATCTCTAGTGAAGTGGACCGGGTAAGGCTGGATCATATACTCTGCTCTGCCCGGCACTCCAGCTGGGTGTTACTCAAATTGCAACCGCATCAAAGGAAATCCAGTCCCTTGCCTTTCCATGTGTTGATGAGGGAGGTACGGGAAGTTGAGGAGGAGGAAGGTTTGTCAGAGCCCTGCGCAGTTGTAGCTGCTACATCCCCTGCTCCAGGTGCAGGGTCAGATGCTGATGGTCCAGAATCATCGAAATCTCATGACACAATCCGAGATCCCCATGTTAGCCAAGGGGGGCCCAGTCAGAGAGGGACGGTTATGGATGTCCCGCCCTGGGACAAACTGTTGAGGGAGTTCAGGGAAGCAAAAAACAGTCTCCTTATGAAGGCCCCCCCTACAAGTACAGGCTCCGATCCTTATCAGACTGCATCTGCTATGGGGTTGGGGGTGCCCACCCAGGCACCTCATGTTGATAACAGTTCAAAACTTGATGTCTTGACTATGAAAGTGAGGGAATTGATGAGATGTCTCTAAATGCTCACCACACCGCTGACAGAGGCGGGACCAAGGTTTTCTGTTAGAAGTACCCCTGCTCCAGCGCCCAATGTGATGCCTCGGACATCTCAATCTCAGGAAGGTATGTTTTGCTATAATTGTGGGAAGGATGGGCACATGAAGAGAGAATGCAGGTCCCCAAAAGACACAGACAAAGTTGCATACAGGCTACAAGGAGAGCTTTGGAGAACAAATCAGTGGTTAAGAGGTGCAAGAAATGATAGCAGTGAGGGTCCCAGAAATGCTAACTCACGTCCTTCTGTGGCTAGATCATCTACCCAGGCCCTTGCTACCGCCTCTCCAGACTGGTCCAGAATAGTGGGTCCCTCCATGGAGACCACTGTGAAGGTGAATGGAGTGTCTACAAGAGCTGTATTGGACAGTGGCTCCCAAGTGACAATTATGTTTCAGGACTGGTATCAGAATCACCTGTCTGACATGCCCTTACAACCATTGGAAGGGCTGCATGTCTGGGGGTTAAGTGAGAAGGCCTACCCCTATTCCGGGTATATCCAAATTTGGCTGTCTTTTCCCATCTCCATGGCTGGAGTGGCCGAGCAAGTAGTGACCCTGGCATTAGTGTGTCCCCCTACCGGGCTGTATGATGGGATTCCTCTACTAACTGGGATTAACGTGCATATGTTTGGATGGTTGGTGCAGTTGTGTTATGAGAAACAAGGGTCAAGGACTGGTAGAGCGTTGAGAATTCCGGCTTTGATCAAGAAGGCCTATGAGGCACAGAGAGATGCTGAAAAAGTGGACCCAGAGGAACCGGTTGGAATTGTCTGGAAGAAGTATCCAGAGTCTCTGATTTTGGCACTAAATGCCCAGTGTACCTTACAGGGGGCAGTCCGTATCACAAAGGATGTCAAGAATAAAATACTCATGCTGGATGCACCAGGCGATGGGAAATTGCCAGAAGAACTGCTGGTCAAGCCAAGTATTTTGCCTTCCAGAGCCCATGCTTATGCCACAAGGGCAATGGTTCAAGTTCATAATGTGTCTGATAGAGAGATTCGAGTAAATAGAGGTTGCACCCTGGCTCATGTGCATTGTGCAGATACAGCAGTATTACCCAGTAACAAGTGTTCGGGAAAGAGTGACAGAGTGACGCCCGACTTGTTTGATTTCTGTGACTCTCCGTTGTCAGCTGAATGGAAAATGAGGATCAGTGAGAAGCTTGCCCATAGAGACCAGGTGTTTTCTTTAAAGGAATGGGATGCAGGATGTGTGCAAGGAGCTGAGCACCATATCCGGCTGCATGAAGAAAGGCCATTTCGTGAGAGGTCTCGATGCCTAGCGCCTGCTGACATAGATGATGTGAGACAGCATCTGCAAGAGATGCTTGCTGCTGGTGCAATACAAGAATCCAGAAGCCCATATGCTTCACCTATCGTGGTAGTGAGAAAAAAGAATGGGACAGTAAGGATGTGCGTGGATTATCGCACCTTGAACCGGCGGACTATCCCTGATCAGTATACAATGCCCTGCATTCAGGATGCTTTAGACTGCCTGAATGGTAGCAAGTGGTTCTCCATGCTGGATCTTCGCAGTGGGTACTATCAGATCCTGATGGCCCCAGAAGACCATGAGAAGACAGCCTTTATCTGCCCACTTGGTTTCTATGAGTTCATGAGGATGCCTCAAGGGATTTCAGGTGCCCCAGCCACCTTTCAACGACTGATGGAGTGTGCAGTGGAGAACATGAACTTATTAGAGTGCCTGGTATACCTAGATGATGTTATTGTGTTTGGCAGCTCACTGGAAGAACATGAGAGCAGGTTGTTCAAGGTGTTGGACCGACTGGAAGACTTTGGCCTTAAACTATCCATCGATAAATGTCAGTTCGTCCAAACTTCTGTAAAGTATGTGGGACATATCGTATCCACCGGGGGAATAGAAACAGACCCGAGTAAAGTTGAGGCCTTGACCACCTGGCCACAGCCCCACAATCTAAAAGAACTGCAAAGATTCCTGGGATTCTGTGGTTGCTATCACTGGTTCATCAAGGACTATTCAAGAGTGATTCGTCCTCTGCTTAATCTTACTCAAGGTTACCCTCCTACTAACAAGAAATATAAGAGGTCGGCTTCTCCTGAGACTGAGAGAGTATATTTCTGTCCCAATTAAGTTTTTGGGGCAAGATGGACGCCTGATTGTAAAGCTGCTTTTCATGAGATTATATATCAACTCGCTCACTATAATATTTCACTTTAATTGCTTCTTACAGGATTGCTGGTTTTAGGAATGACGGGACACCATAAGTGACTTCTAAGAGCTCTTAGGTTTATTCAACAAACATACATTAGATAGATCAGCAGGCCTCAGCAGAACCACTACTACAATCTGCTCGTGCAGTTTCTAAAACCCAGTTTCCACCCCAGACATACCATTGGCCCAAAACTGCAGGGGGATGTGGACTAAACCATTCTACAATGTTACTAGGGTAAGTTACCATATACTACATCTCCCCTTCTAGTAAAAGAAAGCAATTACCTTGATTTCGGTTTGCATATTAATGACAAATAATTACCAAGCACTATTAACATAATGGTTGAGTCTTACTTTGTGATGAGTTAGGGTCTAAAGTCATTGGTACTCAGCTTTGTTGAAATAAGTCTTTACCACTGACTTAAGTCATAACAAAATCTCTGAACCTCTCAGGAACTTTAAGCAGGCGCCCTCTTCTGGTCATTCGAGTAGACTGCACACTGGGTACAGCCTCAGGACTTTCTGGCAAAGTGTCATTGAAAACAACAGGTTCCATCTCAGGTTGCTCATACTCTTGACAAGTGTCCTGTTCCTGGCTGTTGTCCCTGGATTGCACTGTTTGTGACAATACAGATTCAGTTGACTCATCTGCCTGTTGCTCTTCAGCCTCCAAAGCAACTGTTCGGTCTCTCCTCAGGTGTCTCCTGTTCCTCCGGTATCGCTGTCCTGCAGGTGTAATCACACTACAGGATCTTGGCTCATCACAGATTCTTTCCACTGTAGCAGGTTGCCACCCACTAGAAGTCTCCATGCATACCCTTTCCCCTTCTCTGAATGGAGTATGTGGAGCTGCATTCCTGTCGTAATACTGTTTCTGTCTTTTCTGTAGTCTTTTCAGACATTTACTGTATGTGCATCCTTTGGTATTTCAGGTCGCAGTGCCCTTGCACTTGCTGGTAATGTTGTCCTCAACATTCTGCCCATTAACAATTGAGAAGGTGTACAGTTCAGTCCTGTGACTGGTGTATTTCTAAGACTGAGCAATGCGAGATGTGGATTGGTCTGACCTTGCATAGACTTCAGAAAGATTCTTTTTACTGTCTGGATCATTCTTTCAGCTAAACCATTAGATTGTGGGCATCCTGGGCCGGAAGAAAAAATTACTCACCTTAGTAATGTTGTTTCTTCTAATGGAGTCTTGCTATATTATAGACATTAGCAGTTTGATCCAGCTCTAGAACTGCCCCGGAGTGAAATGGTTAAAACCATTCCAAAATAGAATTTTGGCACGAGAGCAGCTCTATCTGTGTCATTTCAAACTTGAACTGTCAGATCTTTACGAGCCAAACTCACTAAGGTCTGTGTGGAAGCTGTAACCTACACTAGCCAAATGGTTACCTAAATAATAACAACCATTGATGGTCCCAACACCCAAGACTCAAGTCAGGGGACCAGAAATACTAACACCATTCTAATAATATGAAAATGGAACATAAGTATAATAAAACACACACACGCATACACATACACATACACACCCCCAAAGTCCCAAAGGGGACAAAATGCTAACAGGACATAAGTAGTGCCCACACTAAGTTGCCCGCACCCCACCAAGTAGAGGTTCTGAGAGGGGCAGGTTGGGGGGGAGGTCTATAATATAGCAAGACTCCATTAGAAGAAACAACATTACTAAGGTGAGTAATTTTTCTTCAAACAACATGAAGTCTTGCTATATTATAGACATTAACAGAATACACAGCAGTACCTCCATGGAGGAGGGCAGAACCTACTTAGGAATAGGCTCTGAAGAACAGCTGTGCCAAACCGAGCATCTCTTCTGGCCTGGACATCCAGGGAGTAATGCTTGGTAAAAGTGTGACCTTTTCCAAGTAGCAGCCTGGCAAATCTCTAATAAAGGGATATCTCTGGCAGCAGCTAGAGACCCAGCTGTACCCCTGGTAGAATGAGCCCTCAAACCGGGGGCTCTGCCCACTTTCTGATAACAAAATTGGATACAAGAGACAATCCACCTGGCTATTGATCTCTTAGTGGCAGGTTTGCCTTTCCCAACTTCACCATGGGTAAGGAAAAGTTGGAGGGATTCGAACCTGTGACCTTTGGTAAGCTCTATATAATAACTAAGAGCTCTCTTAACATCTAGGCTGTGCAATCTCCTCTCACCCGAAGAGGAGTGATCAGTGAAAAATACTGGAAGGGAGATAGATTGATTAAGATGGAAATCTGAAACCACCTTAGGCAAAAACTTCCTATTAGTCCTAAGGACTACCTTATCCCTGTGGAAAGAAATAAAGTCAGTCTCCACTGACAAGGCTTGCAATTCACTTATGCGTCTGGCAGAAGTGATAGCCACTAGAAAAACACTTTTCCAAGTTAGGTACTTAAGCTCTGCAGAAGACAGAGGTTCAAAAGGGGGTTGCATTAACTGGGCAATGCAAACATTAAGGTCCCAAGCAGGGGCCGGTTCCCGAAAGGGAGGATTAGTATGGAGTAATCCCTTAAAAAACTTGGAAAACACAGGATGAGAGGAAAGGGGATGACTTTCCTGCTGACACAAAAGCAGACACAGCTGCCAAATGAACTCTCAGGGTAGCTGGTCTGAGACCCAAGGAATTAAGATGTACCATGTAATCTAACAAAATGGGCAATTCAGCAGATTCTGGGGAAATATTTTTCCCAGTACATCAAATGGAAAACCTTTTCCATTTAGAACTATAAGTAGCCCTAGTGGAAGGCTTTCTGGAAGCCTTTAGGATCTCAAGAACACCCTGAGAGAGGTGTAAATCAGCAAACTCTAACTCCTCAAGAGCCAGGCCTTGAGGTTGAGGGATTTGAGGTCCGGATACCAAACCCTTCCCTGGGCACAAGTCAAAGAATTGTGATTCCTGGGGAGGCACAGGGGAAGATGGACAGTCAGAGACAGAAGGAGTGGCTACCAGGGCTGCCTGGCCCAATCCGGGGCAATCAGAATCACCCTGCAAGGCTGAGATCTGATTTTGACTAGTACTTTGAATAGGAGAGGAAGGGGGGGAAGCATAGAGGAACTTCCCCTCCCAATCCAGAAGAAGGGCATCCAGGGGAACTGAGCCCAGCACTGGAGGCCTGCAACAGAACAGAGGAAGTTTGTGATTGTCTGGGGCTGCAAAAGATCTATCTGAGGATGCCCCACCTGGCAAAAACTATCCCCAGCACTTGAGGATCCAGGGACATTCGTGATGGCCCTGGGAAATCCTGCTGAGGGCATCCGCTAGGACATTGTCCTTCCCTGGAAGATGAACTGCTATGAGGGAAGTGTTCAGGGAATAGGCCAGAGACCACAACTTCATTGCCTCGGTGCACAAGGCCGAAGACCGAGTGCCCCCCTGTTTGTTGATGTACCACATTGTTGTGGTGTTGTCTGTTCTGACTTGTATCACCTTGTCGTGGACAGATGCAGAAAAAGCTTGAAGAGCTAAAAAGACAGCTCTGAGTTCCAGCAAATTGATGTGGAGCAGAGATTCCTGGGGGGACCAAACTCCCTGAGTGGAAAGGTCGCCCATGTGGGCTCCCCAACCCAGAAGGGAAGCATCTGTAGTGAGAGTCAAGTCGTGAGAAGGGGAAATGAGGGGACCCCGCTCTTAATTGCTCTGATCCTGCCACCACTGGAGAGCTAGGATCAAGGTTCGAGTCACTGGGACCAACTTGGAAAGGGGGTCTCTTCTCTGAGACCAAAAGGTTCTCAAGTGAAACTGAATGTCTCTCATCTGAAATCTGTCTCTCTGCACAACAGCTGTGGATGCAGCCATGTGCCCCAGGAGCTGCAGAAAGTGTCTTGCTGGTGGAGAGACCTGCAGAGTGAAGGAAGAGGCCAGAGCCACTAAATTCCTTACCCTTTCTGGGGGAAGAAAGGCCCTGGCTAGCTTTGTGTCCAATTCTGCCCCTATAAAGGTGAGTACCTGGACTGGTTCCAGAACCGACTTTGGTAGGTTTAGCAGAAAACCAGGGAGGTGAGAAGCTGCTGGGTAACCTGCAGGTGAGATTTTACCTGTTCTGGGGACTGGCCTACAATGAGCCATTCATCTAGATAGGGAAAAACAGCAATCCTCTGCCTCCTTAAGTGGGCCACTGCCACTGCTAGACACTTTGTGAATACCCTTGGGGCAGAGGTAAAGCCGAAGGGCATTGCTCTGAACTGGTAATGACCTGAGGGCAGTTTGAATCTGAGGTACTTTCGATGGGATCTTCTGAGTAGGACATGGAAATAGGCATCCTTGAGGTCCAGGGAGGCTAGCCAGTCCCCTGGCCTTAGGAAAGTAAAATCATTGCCAGAGTTACCATTTTGAACTTTGGTTTCAAAAGATGCTTGTTCAGATATCTGAGATCTAAAATGGGCCGCCATTCTCCTGTCTTTTTTGGGGTAAGGAAGTATCTGGAATACAGACCCCTGCCCTGATGCAGGGGAGGAACCCTTTCTACTGCTCTGAGAACTAACAGGGATGAGACCTCTGTTTCCAGAGCGAGGGTCTCTGAAGCACTTGCAGGTAGAAAAAGTCTGCTTCTCAACTTGGGAAACTTTTTGAAGATGAGAACCAGACCCTGGCTTACTACTTCCAGAACCCACTTGTCTGAGGTTAAAGAAGCCCAATTCTGACTGAAGTAAGCCAGCCTGCCCCCCACTGGTACAGGAGAATCGGCCCTGGGCACCCCATCAGGGTGTCTGTTTCGCAGGAGCTTTAGGCTGGGGGGTGGGAGCAGGTCTGCCCACCCCTCATCTGCCCCTGCCTCTGAAGAAGCCCCTCTGAGCATAGGCAGAGGAGGCCTGAGTCTGGTAGAAAGGCCTGTGAAAAGGCCTACCCCTACCCTTGGGGGCATGCCTTTGAGGAGTGGCTTGCCGCTCCTTAGCCTGGGCACTCTTGTAAGTAGTCCTGTATTCATCCATCTTCTTCATGTAATTCTCTGTCTGCTCTCCAAACAGAGAATTTCCCACCACAGGAAAATCCATAGCCTTAGTCTGGGTATCCTGTGACAAACTAGTACGCCTGAGCCAGACCAACCTCTGAAAAGCTACAGATGTGGCCATGACCCTAGAGGAAACATCATTAACATCCACAGCAGCATGAAACTGAACCTTAGAGGCTTCAATGCCATCAGCAGCCACCTGTTCTAGTTCACTAGCCAGCTGGCTCATGGCCCTGCTTGGCCAATTGCATAACAGTATCCCATCTAGATTTCTGATACCTAGCTACATAAGCCATATAATTTGCTTGCCTGAGTCCCAGAGAGGCTGCCATATACTGTTTTTTTGCCATGGCATCAATCTTCCTGGAATCCTTGTCAGGAGGATATGAAGCCAAGGGAATATTAGCTTTATCACAGGCAGCAGCCTGAACTACCCCAACATGACTGCATTGCTGAGAAAGGAATTCTGTATCAGGGCCTGACAATGTATACCTTCTGTCCATCTTTTATCTACAGGAGGCACAGAATTAGGAGCTTTAAAATTTTAATTGTTTGTTTCCTAAAAGACTTATGTAAAGGAATAGACAATCTCCTAGACTCTGGAATATCCATCATTTCTACAAAATCAGGCTCCTCTTGCTCATCCACAGCCTCTTCTAAAGGAAGCTGGAGGGTTTCAACAACTTTTATAGAACATAAAATGAGATGGGGACTCAGACAGCATAGGGGAGATTCTAAAGGTCTGTCTGGGGAGATGTCGGTTCAATGGGCACACCAGACCTTCCAGCCACATTCATACTGTTCATAATCCTCCTCTCCCTCCTCTGGTTCATAAAATTCCTCAATATCATAATCCTGAACCACTGGGACCGGACGAACCGACCTTTTACCAGATAGTGGTGGTTCGGACGGACCCTGAGACAGTGACTGGACAATTTGTATGGCTTTTGCTATCTCTGCAGCAGTTGGAGAAGGAATTTTGGACTCCAGACCTGCTGATTTTCTTGTTTTCTTTACTGGAATTGGTTCCTCAGAACCAGCTTTTCTTTTGCCTGAGGAAGTCTGGCCCTGGTCAGAGGGCACTCCCTCTGGTTCGGTTGGCACGAACCGGGCTAGCCATCGGGTCAGCGGACTTTTATCTCTCGTCCCTGAGCCTGCCCAATCTTTTTTTCCAGGGTGGCTGCAGGAGAAATTTACATATCTGGCAGTCTGACTGGAGGTGGTCAAACCCAGACAATAAACACATGTGGTGTGTGGGTCAGCCTTGGCAAAGACTTCCCCACAAACATCACAGTGTTGAAACCCAGTGGGCCCGTTTTTCTTTGGGTTTCTCAGACATAATGCCAGCTAACCAAAAACTTGCCCTTTAACGGCAGTGCCAGGCAAGACACCCTTATCGGTTCCTAACCGTAGATCGGGTATTGGAAAACCGTAATAAATCCGTTTTTAGAACTGATAAGAACCGGAACCGCACTCTAAAATAGTAACTTTTAGTTTTAAATGAGTTTTAAACCCACTGATCGGTTCAAAACCGAACCCGATAACTACAAGTTCCACACAGACAAAACCTTCATTTACTACGGGTTACCACAGATAGAGCTTGAACCGAACGGTTTTGCGGTTAAAATAAAACTATTCTTAGTTAGATCCAACCGAGAAAACACTTTTTAAACCGAGAAATGAACCGAGCAGAAGGAGAAATCTCCGGAGCGACTGTTCACTGAGGCGGAGTAAAGAATCTGACAGTTCAAGTTTGAAATGACACAGATAGAGCTGCTCTCGTGCCAAAATTCTATTTTGGAATGGTTTTAACCATTTCTCTCTGGGGCAGTTCTAGAGCTGGATCAAACTACTAATGTCTATAATATAGCAAGACTTCATGTTGTTTGAATGAGTTATTTTGAACTCCCACAACTTTGCAAATTGCTTCATTTCATGACTTGCAAATGGTACATGATCCACTACCAGTTCTTTTGGAATTCCATGTCTTGCAAATACAGCTTTCAATTTTGCAATAACTGTAGCTGCTGTCTTGTCAGGCATTCTGAGAACCTCAGGGTATTTTGAAAAATAGTCCACTACTATTAAGTAGGAGTGTCCCCTAAAGTCAAAAATGTCTGCTCCAAGCTTTAACCATGGCATGTCAGGTATTTCATGTGGACACATCGGCTCTTTATGGTTGCTGGGTAAGAGTTCCTGACAAGGTCCACATGCTTCAACCATCATTTCTACTTCTCGATTCATGCCTGACCAATACATCACAGCTCTGGCTTGTGCCTTCGGCCTTTGTATTCCTTGATGCGCTGTGTGAAGTCTTTGTAGCATATCTGTTCTCAGCTCTTTGGGTATGATGATTCTTTTACCCACCATTATGAGATCATATTCTATGTATATATTGTGTCTCATGGGCCAATAGTGCTGAAGTTTGATGCTGACTTGTTTTTTCCTGTTAGGCCATCCTTTGAGGTGTATTTCTTTAAGCAACTGTAAATCACTGTCCCTCTGTGTGGCCTGTTTTAGCCCCTCTAACATGCTGTCAAGCAGTGTCTCTGTTGCTTGGATTGAGTATATGACCTTTTCACTACTTAGATCAATGTCTCCCTCTGCTGGTTTTCTTGGTACTGCCCTGGATAGAGTGTCTGCAATCAGAATATCTTTGCCTGGAGTATATATTACCTCTATGTCATATTTCTGTATCTGCAACAGCATCCGCTGCAATCTTGCTGGAGCCTTTCCAATTGGGTTGTTCAGTATGGACTGTAGTGGCTTGTGATCTGATTGTATTTTCACTGACCTTCCATAAACATACTGATGAAATTTCTGTAGAGAGAACACAATTGCTAGCAACTCTTTTCTATCTGTGCATAGTTTCTTTCAGCACTGGACAATGACCTAGATGCATAAGCTATCGGTCTGTTTCTTTATGATAGACAAGCACCTAGTCCGTCCCTTAGATGCATCTGCTTGGATTTCAATGTCCTCTTTTGGATCAAAGAATTTTAATACTGGTGCAGAAGAAATAGTCTCCTTCAGCTTTTGTAAGGCTTCTTCCTGTGCTGGCTGCCACTGCCACATGACATCTTTTTGAGTAGCTGCCTTAGTGGTGCAGTGAGTTTGCTTCATTCGAATGTACTGCGCCAAGTATCGAGTCATTCTAACAGCCTCTGTAGTGCTTTTTATCTTGGGAGGGCATCTCAGCTATTGCTTCTACTTTGGCTTCCTCAGGCCGTAGTCCATTTTCAGTTATGATGTGCCCCATGTATTTCACCTCACTCACCAAATACTGTATTTTGTCACTATTGAACTTTACATTGAGTTCCACTGCTCTGTCCGTTACTTTTCTCAAAGTATTGTCATGCTCTTCCTTGGTAGCTTGCTATAAGCATGTCATCAGCTATTACAAAACACCTGGTATGTTCCAAAGTGTTCAGCATTTTCTGCTGGAATACTTCACTTACAGACCATATCATGAAAAGAAGTCTGTGAAATTTGTACCTTCCCCATGGACTGTTGAATGTACATAGGTCTGCAGATTAGGTCATCTAATTTGATCTGCCAGCACCCATCTTTTCATCTAGAATTGTAAAAACTTTTACCGCAAGCTTACTCTGAATATCCTCCAATGTGGGGATGGAGAAGTGATGTCTTCTGATAGCTTTATTTAAGTCTCTAGGGTCCAAACACACCCTGATCTCACCATTTTTCTTTTCAGTAATTACAAGGCTAGTTACCCATGTTGTAGGTTTTCTTACCTTGCTAATCACCCCAATTTGCTCCAGTTGTTCCAGTGTCTGTTTTAGTCTGTCTGTGATTGCATATGGGACTTTTCTGCACCCATGTACCACAGGAGCAACATTTGGGTCGGTATATGTGTGGTAAACACCAGGGAATTCTCCTAGGCCTTCAAACACTGTTTTATATTGTGCAAGAAGTTCCTCTTTTGTGCTTGGTGGCTTGGTTTTAAGCACCTTTACTTTGCGAATCAGATCCAGGATGACACATGCCTGTTGACCCAGTAGGAAGCTCGATGTATGTGACATAAAACTGCAGATTGGCTCTCTGTCTTGTGTCTTACACTTTAGTCACTTCCCTTCGGATTAATTGTGCTCCTCCATCGCCATTAGGATAGTACTGGTTGGCTTGATTTGTACCTGCATGGAAACTGTGCAATCACTTCTTTAGTAAGTATATTGGCTTCAGCCCCAGTGTCCAACTTGAACTTAACTGGCTGTCCCATTATCTTCAAGGTAGTGTACCACCCTTCATCTGGTACTTGTGTCCGCACCATTTCTTGTTTTCTTTTTACAGCACCCACGACTAGTGCTTCTGCCCCTTTGGTCATTTTCTCATGAGGTTTGTTGGACTTTTTGGACCTGCACATTTTTGCATAATGGTTGAGGCCACCACATTTCGACATTCTTGTCCATACGGCTGGACAAGCCTTTGCTTCATGTCCTTGCCACACCTCCACACGTGTTTGATTTTGTGCCTGCGTCTCATGTGTTGGTAGCTGGCGGTCTGGTTTCGGCCTATATTACCATCCTGCCTTGAACAATAATTCTTAAATGCTTCCATAACCTCAGCTGCTTTTTAGCTTGTGGGTCAGCATACGTTATATTGAGGTATTGTACACCTCGAGGGCCTCATCCCCAATCATGTATAGCAGGACTGCAATTTTCATTTCCTCTGACTTATCATCTAATCCCGTGGCTGTGAAGTACAGACTTAATCTCTGTGCCCACCTTCTCCAGTTTTCTGCAAGATTTACGGTCACAATAGTGGTGGAGGTGGCTTAAATTGCTCCATACTGCCAAAAATACTGTTATACAGTCTTTTAGTAAGCTTTAGGTACTCACAAATACTGTCTTTTGTTTCTTTTCTTGGCAGCACAAACTTTTCTTCTTTCTTGCAACTGCAGCACACTTTTGACACCATATAATATTTCACTTTAGTTGCTTCTTACAGGATTGCTGGTTTTAGGAATGACTGGACACCATAAGTAACTTCTAAGAGCTCTGAGGTTTATTCAACAAACATACATTAGATAGATCAGCAGGCCTCAGCAGAACCACTACTATAATCTGCTTGTGCAGTTTCTAAAACCCAGTTTCCACCCCAGACATACCATTGGCCCAAAACTGCAGGGGGATGTGGACTAAACCATTCTACAATGTTACTAGGGTAAGTTACCATATACTACACTCACGCTCCTGTCCTTGCATATGTAGATCCAGCAAAACCCTATGTCCTACGCACTGATGCTAGCCTGAAAGGTTTGGGGGCTGTGTTGTACCAGGAGCATGAGAATGGCCTGAGACCAGTGGCCTTTGCCAGCAGAAGCCTGACCCCATCCGAAAAGGACTATCCTGTACATAAGTTAGAGTTCCTAGCTTTGAAGTGAGCCATTATGGACCAATTCCACAAGTACTTGTATGGGGCTAAGATACTAGTAAAAACTGACAATAATCCTTTGACCTATGTGCAGACTTCAGCTAAGTTGGATGCTACTGGCCATAGGTGGCTCTCTGCATTATCTACATACGACTATGCTGTCGAATACAGAGCAGGCCTGAACCACATAGATGCTGATGCTCTCTCCCGGAGGCCTGTTTCCCAGAATGACTGGGTCAGACTGTCAGAACCTGATATTTGAGCACTCTGCAAGAAGTTTGACAGAGAGGAACAAGTGTCCACAGGCGCAGTGAACTGTCTGGTGGATTGTTTGGGGCCCTCTGAGAATTGCATACCTGCTGCTTATTGCCATTTTTCTGCATTAGACATTGGTGCATTGCCTCAGTTAGACAATGACAGTCTTCAGCGGGCTCAATCCTGAGATCCTATGATCAAACCAGCTTTGGAAGCCCTCTATGCAGGGAAAGATGTGTCCAAGTTATGCTCCACTGATTTAAGAACTGCATTGTTATACAAGGAAGGTCCTAAGTTGAAAATGATTAATCGACTGTTATACAGAGAAACAGTAGACAGAGGAGTATAAATAGACAAACAACAGTTAGTTTTGCCCACTGCCTTCAGAGACTTGGTACTGAGGTCCCTACACAACCACATGGGGCACCTTGGTATAGACAGAACACTTGACTTGGTGAGATCCAGATTCTATTGGCCTAAGATGGGGGCTGATGTTGAGCAACACATTTAAACTTGTAGTCACTGTTTACAGAAGAAAGCCTTGCCCCAGAAGGCTGCCCCCCTTGTTAACATCACCAACGTGCCCCCATGGAGCTGGTCTGTATTGACTTTCTGAGTTTGGAGCCAGATCAAAGAAATATTAGTAATGTGCTGGTGGTCACTGACCATTTTATGAGATATGCCCAAGCTTTCCCTACCAAGGACCAGAAGACATCCACCGTGGTAAAAGTACTTGTAGAAAACTTTTTTGTTCACTATGGGGCTCCACAAAGAATCCACTCTGATCAAGGGAGAGACTTTGAGAGTCAGTTGATCAAGGAGATGCTTTCTCTGTGGGGAGTCCGAAAGTCCAGAACCACCCCTTACCACCCCAAGGGGGACCTACATCCTGAACGTTTTAACCGCACTCTGTTGGATATGTTGGGCACCCTACACCCAAAAGACAAGCCTAGATGGAGCCAACAAATTAGCACCTTGGTACATGCCTACAACTGCACCAAAAGTGATGCCACTGGGTTCTCCCCCTACTGCCTTATGTTTGGAAGAGAGGCCTGACTACTGGTAGATGTTTGTTTCAGAGTTTCTTCTGATGGGGTTTGAGCTGATAACTATTTACAGTACGTGCAAAAGTTAAAGGCCCAGCTGAATCATGCATACCAACTGGCTCAAACCATGGCTGCCAAAAGAAATCTGGCCAACAAAGAAAGGTATGATAAAAAGGTGAAAACACAAGAACTCCAGGATGGAGATCATGTATTGCTAAGAAATCTGGGACTGCATGGCAAACACAAGACTGCTGACAGGTGGCACCATCTCCCTCACATTGTAGTGGGCAAACTGGATGATCTGTCTGTGTACAAAGTAAGGCCTGAGAATAATTCAAAAGATGTTAAGACAATGCATCAAAATCATTTGCTGCCCACTGGCCAAATCTTGATTGAGTCTGAGCTCCCAGAAAGTGCTCCCTCTGGACCAGTGACCAGAGCTGCTGCTAAGCAAAAGCAAAGAAAGTCTGCACCTACAGATGCTGAGTTAAAGTGTTCTCTACAACAAACCCCCGCTGAACCTGACTGTCTGTCCACTTCAGGGGAAAGTGAGTGTGAATTTGAATACTACCCTTCTTATGAACTGAGTCAATTGTTTCAAGGCAATCCCCTAGTCAATCATGGAGATGAAGCTGGGCCTTCTGGACTGCCTAAGGCCCCAGCTTTGTCCTTGGAGCCAATGCTCCCAGAAAGTGAAGTGCAAAGTATCAAGTCGGATGATATGGAATCACTGTGCATGATGGAA
The DNA here is from genome assembly GCA_016271365.2 of Neoceratodus forsteri. Taxonomy (NCBI): domain Eukaryota; kingdom Metazoa; phylum Chordata; order Ceratodontiformes; family Ceratodontidae; genus Neoceratodus; species Neoceratodus forsteri. The sequence goes on from CM057459.1 coordinate 588,961,826, forward strand.
CTGTATGAGCTTTCAGAGGAGGAAAATGATGAACTGTAACAGACTGGTGATATACCAGAACAAGAAGAGTATTTTGAGTGCCCTGATAGTTCACTGCCAGTGTCAGAAAACTCCCCTTGTGAGACAAGTGTTGTGGACTCAGAGATTGCAACTCCTGGAGCTGAAAGTGCCCCCAGTTCTAGTCTCTCTACCCCAATGGAAACTCCTCTGGCCAGTAAAGACAGTGCTGAAAGTGAGCCTAAAAGTGCAGAGACTGTAACAGTTCTCCCTAGAAAGACTGGTCGAGCTGTGAAGCCTGTGGTACGCTTAAGCTATGATTCTCCTGGAAGACCTGTGGACTTGCCTCTTAATGTGGTCCATAAGGGAGTGTATGTGTCCCAGAGCTCATTGCCCAAACTGAGCATAAGTGCTAACTCCAAGTTATTGGTTTTGCCCTCTAAGTATGGAGCCCCTGCCCCATCCAGCCCAAAGGTAGCTGATAGGGAAGGGTCCCCTCTTTTCAGGTTTCATGTACAGGAAGTAATGACCTGATTTCAGAATGTTTGTATGTACAATGTTGTGTAACCAGTAGTAAACTGTGAATTACAGAATAAGTATAGCTATATCAATGATTTAATATGTTGACTGTTGTTTAAAAAGATGCAGACCTGAACTGTTGGTGATACGAACAAATGTGATAATCTGTTTTTAAAATGTTATAAGGGTACCTACTTGACACGGATGCCAAGTTTTTCCAGGCCAGGAAGGGTGTAACCCCCCTGCAAATGGGGGTTCCCAGAATCTTCCAGGAGCTTGCAGGAATGCTCCAAGCCTGGAGGTGTTCGGCATCTAAGCTATTTAAATGTGGTTCCAAGTGAGTGCTATTTGAGCCTCCACATACTGTCTCTTTAAGAGCTGTCTGCTTTGCAGACATAATTAATTTAGAAGGGGGATTGTGTGTTTCAATGCCCGAGTCCCACCCGAGCTGCTGTCAACTTGCTCCATTTCTGCTGTCGCTAAATGCGCAGAGGGAGCTCTTTCAAAAGGTGTAACAATCTGCCAGGAATTGTTTAGAGTAATAATGAAAATACAGTTTGTCTAACCCACTTTTCTTTGCCGTCAGAACTGTTTTTGCCTAGCCCTCCATTCTGGTTTTGAACTGCTGAACTGGACCAATCAGTGTGGGGGGGGGGCTTTAAAATGGAGCCTGATGTTGGCAAATCAGAACTTGGACTCTCATTGTGGAGCCAGCCACCTATGTACTGTATGGCCAGTGCCTCTGGGAAATGTAGTTTGGACCGTGGCGCCTTTTTGCACCAACAGAGGGAGCCCTATTGTGAGTGACAACCGAACCAGCTAACCGAACCGGGAGGAACTCAAAGGAAATTCCCTGCTCTGTTACTGGAAAGCTCAGATCAGTAGTGACAGTGAAGAGAGAAGGAGCACTGCTTCTGATGCGGCATGCAGTTCGCACGGGAAGCTCGTGGGAGGTCATGAAGTTGGTCTGCAACCATTTGTAAGTGCCAGGTCGGACTGAATCTGAGTTTTGAAGAAAAGGAACCAGTGTGTAGAACCAGGCTTGCTCGTAGAAGACCGAAGATTTGCTGAAGTGCGATCAGCCTGTCAGGGACTGCTGATGATGTGTGTGCTCCCGGGTAATTTGCAAGTGTTTGCAATCGCCGATCGGGATCGAGAAGCAGCTGCCTGATATAGTACTTTCCTTTTACATATAAATGTGCGTAGTGCTTGTGGGGGATCACAAATGAAAATTACGTACCTACCGTAATTCTTGATCTTCTCTTGTATCTTCACCATTCATTACTGACTGGGTGTAAGCGGGGCACCTACAAGCTGAAATTTTTTTTTTTAAAAGCTAGCTCTAACGGCGCCCTCGAGACCGGCGTCATGCGTCCATGCTGGGCGGCCGTTAGTAACTACGACTCCTCCTCAACTCAGATCTGTGGCCGGAGGCAAAAACTTAAATTATGGAAAAAGAAAGCGAGGCAAGATAGCCAAGGGATAGCAAGTAAGGAAGAATGAACTGAAAAAGGAATAAGCCGATGGAGAAGAGACAGAGGAGAGAGGTATATTCCTACCTAGGGATCGCGGGGCCTCCTTGCGGGCGACTCTAGGAGGAGTAGATAGAAAGGAAGGAGAAGGAATGAAGAAGAGTGAAGAAGAAGAAAGATGGGATGTTGAGGAGACCAGAACCCAACGAGCATAGTTAGCTGAGAGGCTTAAGGCTCGATTTAATAAGGGAGCAAGAATCCCCACTGGCAGAGCTGAAGAGAAGGTTCACCGAACCCGCTAGACAGACTAAGGAGGGCATAGTCTTTGACCTCAACATGCCATGGTCCTCGATCCTAGCTGCAGGCTCCTGGCCGGAGAGTAGGCCTTTCGTCTGGAGGACACCCGGCTAGGAAAAGGATAATTCCCAGGCAGCGTGTAAGAGCTGCTCAAGGGTTTAGGAAGAAAATTTCAGCCTTTCCAGGTGGTTTGTAGGTAATATAATGGAACTCAACCGGACTTGTTATGGCAAGGCAAGAGAGACTTGAAGCTGGCAAGAACCGGTCATGGTTGGCACTGCTTTTCTGCAACACTGTCCGCAGGAAGGACCCTTGAAAAGGGAAAATTTCAAGACAGAGCATAACCTCGAGGCTTATGAGAGAAAACATGACCTGAAAGCCAGGGTTGCCTTCAAGCAGTCGGAGAGAGTTCCCTCAGTTTTAAGAGAAGGAAATAACGTACCCGTCCTCCTGCTCTGCAAGAAAAAGACAAAAGGGGTTGATTCTAGGGCTTAGTAATTGATTAGCAGAATATTGCAGGATCAAACTGCACAGACAGAGTCAGGCAAGGTCCCTAGAGTGCCTCGCCCAGAGAATATGGCGGAGGGATAGTCGTGTAGCTTACTCACAACTCAGCACTCCTGCAACAAAAGCCCATGAATCTTAGAGTAAATAATTTTCCTGGATTTTTTTTTTTGGAAAAACAGGAAAGGACAGAGATTTCCTTTTTTTTTTTAGAAATTCTTTTTTTTTTTTGGAGCAAGAGGGAGGAGCGAGGCGGAGGAGGCATACAGAAGGAGACCACTGAGGGGATGGTGGGAGGGAGTCAGTAATGAATGGTGAAGATACAAGAGAAGATCAAGAATTACGGTAGGTACGTAATTTTCATATCTTCCCTTGTCAATCTTCACCATTCATTACTTCCTGGGTGAGTACCAAGCTCCTCTTCCCCCAGAAGGGGGAAGGGGTAAAGACCCTGAGGGAACAAGACCCCCAGCCTCCTGTTGGTGAGAAACAGAAGGGGAAGACCCTGGCTAATTCACAGAAGCCTAAGTGGGAGAAGAGCTAGAAGGTGCCTCCCGAGGATGGGGAGACAGAGAAAGCCCCTGCAAAAGTCTCCTAGCTCTAGAGGAAAAGAGACGGGTCCCCCGGAAGGCAGAGCGAATCACCCTACGCCGGGCCAGGGGTGACAACCTTGAGACGGAGCCATGCCGTCCGCCTAATGCAGATCGCTGTCCCCACAAGCCTGGAAGCCACCTCATTAGCGTCATAAGATGCCCTTGCCTGGTGTCTTGCCAGCTTCAGGCCTACAGCGGAGAGGGCAACAGCTTGTCTGGTTTGCTCCGTATCAGGCATCGACGCTAGGAGTTGAGAAAGCATCGACCACAGATGCCGGTTGTAGGCAGTGTGGTGAGCCTGATGTGATGCTATACAAGCAGCTGCATGAGAAGAAGAGAACACTCTTCGCCCCCAACGGTCGAACTGAAGAGAGTCCGGATCCGGTGGGCGGTTGTGCGCCAGGCAGCGGCACCCGGAAGGAGTGTCAAGGTAGACCAAACCAGAAGGGGGGTTGGGAAGGGTACCTAGAGACTCCGAGGGGGCACAATACCTACGCTAACAGTCAGCGGGGCTGGAAGAAGCGGCTGGTGACTGCCAGGACGGATAGGCGCCTCCTGGAAGGATAGGCCAGGAAGGTACCACCAAATGTTGGGCACTGAATTCCCAAAGGAATTCATCGTCTCCATTCAGTATTGTCTCTTGAATATAGGAGATCGAAGGTCCCTCAGCATCCTCGAAGGAATCACTGATATTCCGGAAATCAGCATCAGGAGAGATGAGCAAGGGTTCCTCCCCTCAGAGGAGGGAGAGCGAGGATGATGGGGAACTGGAATGCCCAAGAAGACTCCTCAGCGGTGGGAGAGTCGAAGACCCGCTCATGCATATATCTAACATATGAGGGAAGGCTGCCGCAGAACCTCTGAACTGCTCCCAGGATAACGGACCCATAGGACCCGACATGGCCCCGGGAGCGGGGGTGAGGAGGCAGAGAGATGGAGAGGGGCACCAGAGGAGGCAACATATCTCTGCCAGGGATCTGGAATCCGAGGCGGGCCGGAGCTGGCGGGGTCGGACAGCAAACCAGGCGCAAGGCGGAACCCTGGGAGCGGAACCTGGAAGAGCCCAGGGGAGACCTCCCCTGCGATGAAGTCGGGACTGCATGGATCCAGAAGGGCAGCCATAACAGCACGCACGGAGAGCACCCTAGAGCCCGGAGGAAGGGTGGGGTTCAGCACTCGGCTCCTAGCCACCCCTGAGGTGGCCAAGAAGACCGAGGCCTGTTCCCTGCCCTCAACCCCTCGGACTCGAGAGAGCCCTCCTCCTCGACTGCAGCATTCCCACCCCTCGGGAGGGAGCAACAGCACCCGGAGGTAGCTGCCACCGGTCCCCAGAGGGGCCTCCCCTCAGTCACCCCCGCCTCCTCCTGGGACCCCACGGCCACCCCAGCCGGGAGCCCTCAGAAGAAGATGGAAGGGGGGACAGAGGGAGGGGCCCGCTGCGCCGCCTGGTACCTCGAGCCACAGGGGACCCCGACTCCGAAGAGTGGGGGTGCCAGGATGGGTCCACGTCCGAGTCATCGGCCTCCGAGGAGGGGACGAGACCAGCAGGACCTCAATGCTGGCTGCCCGGGGTCCCAGAGCAATGGGGCCCGCGAGCGGCACCAGTACCAGAGACGGCGCCGCTCGCCCCGAACGCTGGCAACAGCCAGACCCGATCCCAGATCCTCCACGGTGCCAGCGGGAGCCAGCGACACCCGCTCCCACATTATCGGAAACCAAGCGGCGCTGCGAGGAGGTGAAATCAGGCCAGCGGCCAGCAGTGCCGGGGCCACCAGTGCCGCCAGCCAGCGCCGCCATGATCACAGTGCCACAGACGGCACGGGATCAGACTGCTACCAGAACAGCACCGCTCGATCACGGCACCACGAATGGTGCGGGATCAACGGCGCCAAAGGCGGTGTCGAGGTCCGCGGTGCCTGGCCCAGAAATTGAGGCCTCGACACTGGGGAGCCTGCACCTCCGAGGAGGTGACTGCCGAGGCGGTGTCGGTGCCGCGGTCCCGGAAGGGACCGCGACGCTCCCCCGACACCGCAGAAGGGACCTCCTCTTCGGCAAGAAGAGATGAGGAGGCCCCCTCCTCCTCGGACTGTATAGGCCCGGGAGGGGACCCGGGGGACGGGCCTAGAGACCTTACCTGGGAGTCCCGCGAACGACGCCGCCCTCTGAAAGTCGGCGGGCCTTGCCGAGCTTGAACGCGGCGGGACTTCGAGGGACGTGGCGGTCCATGGAAAAGCAGGCATCGCCGAGATCCATATCATGGTTGGGTCCCAGGCCAGAAGACACCACGTCATGCCGGTCCGAGATGGAGAAATGCCGGCCACAGGAGCACCGGCGCATAGGGGCCCGGCATCGTCTTCGAAAAACGCTTGGCTCCAGAACCGGACATAACGCGAAACTATTGAGGAAAAAACACAGTAGGAAAAACACACCCGATGCCGTACAAATAGAAAAGGAACAGTCTTACCGGTATGGCGCCGAGTGCGATACAAATGGAGGAGTCGGCCAAAACTACGAGTTGAAAATGCTCCAGCGAAGCAGGTGCTGCCTCGACGGCGGGAGAAACAGAACTGAGTTGGAGGAGGAGTGGATAGCTAACGGTCACGGTGATGACGCATGGACGCCGGTCTTTGTATGCACAGCATAGCCAGCTTTTTAAAAAAAAAAGCCTCGTGATGGTGCGCGCCTCCGGCTTACACCCAGGAAGTAATGCATGGTGAAGATTGACAAGGGAAGATTGTTATTTCCCCTTTTTCTGTGAGTTGTGTGCTAAAGCTGGAAGCAGATCCCAGCATGAGCCGGACTAAATCCGCTTGCTATCAACTGCAGTTGGGTCCAGCCACAAGGACCCTGTCTCTATACCTTGTTTTTCTGGCAATCCAGCTAGAACATCCTCCATCCAGCTTTCAGCTTTGGTATTGTGAGTACAAATCTGGGTATCTCCCTGCAGCCTTTTATCGATTACAAGTGTGTCATCTGATTATTGCTGTTTCATTTCTTCATGAACTGAGCCCCAGGGCTCAGGATTACAATTTGTGTGTGCATGTGTTTTTCCATCAAAGGGCTCCAACCAGCTGCACCGAACCTGGCTAGCCCCTCACCATCCTGGGTACCCAGAGAGTGACATTTTGGACCCTGTATGCATGCACAGTACTGTGATTTGAATATTTCCAAACCAAATCAACCTGATTACCCCCTCCTTGTTACTGCCCCCTCTAATAAATCAGATTTGTTGTTATTGAACTATATGCTGTCTGTGGTGTCAGTACATGTAGAAAAAAGCATTGCATTGTGTTTGTGTATATTGCCTAACCTTGTTTTACAGGGGGTCCTCAGAGACGTACTGCAAGACATCAGTCCTGAGGGCAAGTGTTACTGTATGTGTAAGAAGTGTGCAATTATGGGGTATTGAGAAGGTAACTCCCGAGTATTGTGTGGGCCACTAATGGAAACAAAGGGAGGGGTCACAGTATCCCAGAGGGCTGTACCCGAGCTAGTCTATCCACTATCAACCCTGACCTCTGGGTGAAGGCACCTGCCATTGGACCTAGGCCCCTCAACCTGTTAGTAGCCTAGCAGGCAGGGGTAGTAGCCCTTGGGATAGCGCCACCTAGGGGTTACATTACTGAAAAGTTTATGCCTCGGATTTGTTTGTTCACTTGCTAAGCTAGTTGTCTGGTTGCTGTTTTTTTTTTTTTGTAAACCCCTCCCAGACTAGAGATGCAGCCAGTGGGAGTGTGCGCTGCTAACGTAGGGATGCCCAGTCCTTAGCAACCACACAACTCACCATATGAACAAGCCATAGCTCCTGAAATACTAAATGGGGGATGGCAATTTCTTTTTCTATGAAAAAATGTATGTAGAAAGCCAAAACAAAGTATTAAAATAATTAGAGAGGCACCATACACTATGTAAAATACTTGATGGGCATCCCCATGCAGGACCAGTGTGTTCTGCCACATTGGGGTATGATTCCCAAGGACCTCTCGAGCTTCGCTGTCAAGGTCACAAGGAATCCTAGCCCTCTGTGGCAGAACACACTGGTTCTGCATGGTTGCCCATCCAGTATTCTCTATTTTCTATTCAGGCCATTGTTTATCCCAGATTTATACAATGTACTGTATGTAAACTGCTAACCTCACAAATAAAGCAGTTAACACCACAACATGAGCAAAATGAATAATGTTGGTCACCAAGCATGCTCAAAAATTTATTTTACTCATGTGACACTGTGCATGCTCAGATATTAATTAGAAACATAGAAACATAAAATTTGTCATAAGAAAAAGACAGCTTGGCCCACCCAGTTGGTCCCTGCCTAGTCTGTCTTGGCAGACCCTAACTGGTCTGTGGTGACCCTTCCTCCTCCGTGCCTACTTACTAATATTTCCGTATGTCTATTCCATGCATGCCTGAAGCTCCTTACTGTTTTTGACTGCACCACTTCTGCAGGTAATCTGTTCCAGGAATATACCACTCTTTCAGTGAAGTAGTACTTCCTCATATCCCTCTTAAGCATCCCCTCTTCCAGCTTCATCGCATACCCTCTGACCCTCGTGCTCTTTCTCATTTGAAAGAGACTCCCCTCATGTACCTTATTCCTCTCCATGAGGTACTTGTAGATCTCTGTCATATACCCTCTCACTCTCCTCTCTTCAAGGGTGTACGTGTTGAGATCCCTCAGACTGTCCTCGTAGGGCTTTTGCTGCAACCCTTGCACCATTTTAGTTGCTGTTGTGTGTACTGCCTCTACCCTGTCTATGTCCTTTCTGAGGTGAGGCTTCCAGAACTGGACACAGTACTACAGATGGAGTCTCATCAGGGAGCAATGCTGGTGATACCTCTTCTTATATATTCCATTGACCATACTCAATGCTTTGTCAAACTGCCCTGGCACTTTGAGGTCATCAGATATTTTGACCCCAAGGTCTCTTTCCTGCTTTGTGACTGTCACTGTCTTCCCCCATCCTATACTCAGCTCTGGGTTTCTATTTCCTAGGTGCATGACTTTGCACTTTTTGCCACTGAACCCAGTTGCCATGCTCTTGACCACTCCTCGAGATTCCCAACGTCCCCCACTCATTCTCTCCACCCCCTCCTGAGTATCCACCCTATTATAGATTTTGGTGTCATCTGCAAAAAAGGCATACCTTCCCTTCCAGTTCTTCTGTGATGTCACTTATGAAGACATTGAAGAGGACCGGCCCCGGTACTGAGCCTGCAGCATCCTACTGGTCACCCTTCTCTCTTTAGAAGGAATACGTTTAACTACCATCCTCTGTCACGTAACCATTAACCAGTTTCTTACCCAATTTACCACCATGGATCTCACCCCATCTGCTCAATTCTCCTGTGTGCACAGTGTGAAAGGCCTTGCTAAAGTCCAAATAGGCCATGTCCACTGCCCTCCCTTGATCTATTTCCCTGGTTGCCCGGTCGAAAAAATCGGACAGATTCATCTGGCATGACCTCTCTCCTGTGAATCCATGGTGCCTTTAGTCTTGTAGCCCACTGGATCAAGATACTCTACTAATCCTTTTTCAGTAGGGTTTCCATTAAGTTCCCCACCACTGAAGTGAGGCTGACAGGCCTGTAGTTGCTAGCTTCCTCCCTGCCGTCACTCTTATGGAGCAGGACAATGTCTACTCTTTAGTCCTCTGGAACCATGCCTGTTTCCAGTGAGCTGTTGAACAAGGCTGTCAGTGGTGCAGCAAGCACCTCCCTGAGTTCTTTTAGTACCCTTGAGTATATCCCGTCTGGTCACATGGCCTTGTTCACTTTCAGAGCTCCAAGTACCTTCAGGACTCTTTCCTCTGAAAATAGACTTGTGTCCATCTCCCTCCGTTGTTCCTGCTGCCCACTAGTGGTCCATCTCCCTCTACTGTGAAGAATTAGCAGATGTACCTGTTCAGGATGTCTGATTTCTCTTGATCCTCTTCTATGCAGTCTCCCTCTGTTATCCTTCTTGTCCTCACTGTCCCTCCCCTTGCTTTCCTCTTCTCACTTATGTACCTGAAGAAGGTCTTATCTCCTTTAGCTACCCACTTGGCTATACTTTCCTCTGCCTGCTCCTTTGCTCGCCTCACTGCTTTACCTGCTCCAATCTGTTTTAACTGGTACACCTCCCTATCTTCCTCCCTCTGTGTTTTCTTATACCTCCTGAATGCCACCTTTTTTTCCTTCACCACCGTGGCCACTTCCCTATAGAGTACCACGACGGTCTCTTTTTCCTTTGCTTCTACTCCCTTCATGCAGAGGCTGGTTTCTATAATTATGCCCTCCCTTATTTCTCCCCACTGCTCCTCTACCACCCCCCACCACTAGATAGTTTCTTAGACAGTCTCCCATTTCTTTAAAGTTTAACCTCCTCAGGTCCAGGACCTTTGTCCTTGTGTGGTTTGTCTCTGCTGCCATCTTAATATTAAACCACTCTGTACGGTGATCATTGGCACCTAGGGGACTGCTCACTGTGATATCTGCAGTGCTGTCCCGGTTTTTAAACATGAGGTCCAGCACTGCCCTGTCCCTAGTGGATTCATTAACTAGCTGCCTGAGAAAAGCCCCTTGTAGGGAGCCACAAATGGTCCTGCTCCTTGCTGAAGTTGCAGATGGAAGCTCCAATCAACATCTGGCAGACTTAAGTCCTCAACTAGCAGTACCTCCCCCTTATTTGCCATCCTGATGATGGCTTACCCTAGTGCCTTATCCAACTCCTCTCCTTCTGTTGGAGGTCTACATACAACCCATATATGGATAGTGTCTTCAGCTCCTGTCTCTAGGGTGACATAGAAACATAGATATTGACGGCAGGTAAGGACTGCTTGGTCCACCTAGTCTGCCCATTTTTCCTACCTACAATGAATCCACAGACCTTACTTGATCTCTGTCTTTACCCCCCCACCTCTAAGATTTCCATATGCCTATCCCATGCATTCTTGAAGCCCGTTACCATGTTTGCCCCTACCATCTCCGCTGGGAGGCTGTTTCAGGCATCCACCACTCTTTCTGTGAAGAAGTACTTCCTCACATCTCCCCTGAGTCACCCCCCCAGCTTCATAGCATAACCCCTTGTTTTTGAGCATCTTGTTTTCTGAAAAATGCTTCCCTCTTGAAATTTATTTATACCCAAGAGGTATTTGAATGTTTCTATCATATCCCCTCTCTTCCTCCTTTCCTCCAGGGTGTACATACTTAGGTCTTTCAGTTTCTCCTCGTAGGGCTTGTGATACAGACCCTGCACCATTTTGTTTGCCCTCCTCTGGAACACCTCTACCCTGTCTATGTCCTTCTGGAGAAGTAGTCTGCAGAACTGGACACAGCACTCTAGGTGAAGTCTCAACAGTGATCTATACAGCGGCAACACCACCTCTTTCCTTCTGCAGGAGATACCTCTCCCTATAGGAGAAGATGGCGATCACACTGGGCCAGCCATCGAGAGCAGCTTAGGAGCTGTTGTTTGGTTTGTTTTCATTTGTGGAGTTTATTTTATTTGTTTTATTTTATTTGGTTGTCGAACAACTACAGCAATAGTTTTAAGTATTTTGAGTTGCGGTCTTTTTATCACTCTATTGACTGCGTTATTCTTTGGATGCTAGCTGCCAGTATTTTCATTAGCATCTATCAATATTTCATGACCGGTGCTATATGTGTTATATGTGTCCATGTACTGCACTTCTAAGAACTTACCAGCCGGCTTGAGCATTTGTGGGAGTTTTTGCTGGTGTTGCCAATTTTCTGCTGCTGTGGAGGCGAGAAGTGAAACAGGTTCCCAGAGAAGTTGAACATTTGCAGGACCGGCTGCAGTGGCGTACCTGGTGTATCTGGAGTTTGGAGATGCAGCCTATAGTGGCGGATTGTTGTGACCAGATTGGAGGGATTATCGAGTCGCTCTGCATGGGACCTGGAGTCATGTGCCAAGAAGGATCTGTTTCTACCTGCTGTGGTGGACTGGGTGAACCAAACTGGCTTGCCCCGAGGTGGATCCCAGGTCTAGCTATTTCTTCCTGGGGGGATCAGGTGGTGCCGACTAGAGGGTGGGCATCTTCGTAGATCTCCTGGGGTTGCCGGGGTTTGTCTGATTGGCGTTGGGTGTGCTCCTGATGGCCTAAGTGGGGGGGGGGGGTTTGCTGAATTCCAGGGTCCACTTTGGGGTTGGGCTGGAGTTAGGCCAATTGAGACTATCTGCCTGGATCCATTTTCTTGGAATAATCGGCTTGGTTTGCTAAAAATCTACTCATATTTAGCCAAGTGGGACTGGATGTGAGCTCTCTCACTGGATGCCGCAAATATAATGTGACCTAAGGCTAGTTTTGTGCAATTGTATGACCGGGTTTGTGCAATTATATGACTAACCTAGGAGGCAGTGAGAGGGCCTCCCTCTGGTTCAGTCTTACAATTTAAACTTTGTGGAAATGTGGCAGTGAGAGGGCTACAATGCTCGGATGGAGATTATTGATAAGGGGGTAGTGAGAGCGTTCCCTTTTTCACTTCAAATACTTTTATGGAGTGATGGCATCCTTCTTTGAACTGTTAAAGACTTAACACTGCATACAGTGGGACAGTGTTACTGCATTGGACAGTAAATTGTGGTCACACAGTTTTATTTGACTGGCTGTTAATGTCCTATTGCTGTTTTTGTTTTATATTGTTGCTGTTTATTTAGGTAGTATTTTGTGGGGTTTTTTTCTTGTTTGGGTTGGGATTTGGTATTTTGTGGGGTATTTATAAGAGTGTGAGAGTGAGTGTATGGGTGAGTGAGTGGGTGTGTGATTTTTAAACTGATAGCTGCTAATTTTTGGAGCAGCAGGACGTGTTGGCAGAGAGCTCTGGTGGTCGGGTACTACTCCCCCGCTAAGCCTAGGGCCCTCTGCACTTTCGATTGTCCCCCATTGCTGGTGGAGGTATATAGGCATTTTAGCGCTTTGGGAATAGCGAGGAGGTGTTGGAGAGGTGGGGGGCCCGGGCCAGGTGGGGGGGGTGGAGCACAGTGAATGGATTGGGGTTGTGGGGACAAGGAGATGCCCTGGGGTGAAATGGGCCCAGGAGAGGGTTCCCCCCTGCCTGGTTCCCATATGTAAGGGCTCCACTTTTTGTGGGCAAATGGCGTAGTCGACCTCGACTCCCCATCCTACTCAAATGGTGTTATGCAATGCCAGGTCAATTAAGAACAAGGCAGTGGTGATTGCTGATCTTGTTGGAACATCAGACCTGGCGTGCATCACTGAGACCTGGCTGGATGAGAATGCTGGTCCCATACTGGAGTGAGCTGTTCCAGCCGGGTACTCGGTGATATACCGCCCAAGGGTGGATCGTAGGGGCGGGGGTGTAGCCATCTGTTTTAAGATGGAACTGGGACTTGTAGATGTGCCAGCTGGGGTCAGTAGATCCTTTGAGTGTATCGTGGGTGCAGATGTGGGTTGTAGGATATGTCTTGCCTACCGTCCACCCAGGGCAAGAAGGATTTCCTACAGGAAGTCATGGACTTCATCGCCGACATGGTGTTTGAGTCCCCCAGGTGGGTGGTGCTGGGGAATTTCAATGCCTGGGTCAGTGATGAACTCTCACATTTTGGTCAAGACTTCCTCCAACTGATGATCACATTGGGCTTTACACAGGTGGTTGCCTCTGCAACCCACAGACAAGGTCAATCATTGGACCTGGTGTTCCTACTGGGGATGAAGATCTCCAATGTGGTGGTGGAACCCGTTGGATGGTTGGATCATCACACTATAGAGTTCAGTTTCATGGCTCCCCCCAATAGACCTGCTCCTACGGAGATGGTCCGGTGCCACCCTTTACGGGGTTTGACCCCTGATGGTCTTATGGCAGTGCTGGACCTATCAGGGAGATTGAGTGTTAGCTTGGATCCATGGGATCTTCTTCTAGCCTATAATAAGGCAGTGGTGGCTGCTCTGGATTCCATAGCTCCAGTCCAGGTTCACCCCCTCACCCTTTGCCTTCGGTTCCCTTGGTTTGATGGGACCTTGAGGGAGATGAGGAGAGTAGTGAGAAGGTTGGAGCGATGCTGGTAGAAAACCAGCTTGGCTGATGACAAGCTTAGATTGATGTCCCATTTCAAGGACTATCAATTGGCGGTCTTCCATAAGAAAGCAGAGTTCCTGTCCAGGGAGATTGCTGCCGCGCAAAATCGACTGGCTCAGCTCTTCCGCACTGTAGAATTGGGGAGCCTTTTTACAGAATAGGTTTGATGAGTTCACTCAGTTTTTCATGGACAAAGTTGCTACCATCAGGTAGGAGATCTGCACAGCTCACTCAAATGGGCGCTGTGGTGATCGGTGGGAGATTACAGGCACCCAGTTTGTCCGGTCTGACTTTGACCAATTGGCGACCATGGAGGTTGAGAAGATTATCCAGGGTTTGCGACCGACTTACTGTAGTCTGAACACAGGTCCAACACGCCTCCTGGTGGGGTGCATGGAGGTCATCGGGCCGGTCCTGGCTGAGATAGTTGGGTGTTCATTAGAGACTGGGGTGTTTCAAGACACCCTGAAGGAGGCGGTGGTGTGCTCCCTTCTGAAAAACATCTTTTCTTGACCCTGATTGTCTCACTAACTACAGGCCTGTCTCTAACCTGGCTTTTGTGGGCAAGGTTATTGAGAAGGCAGTCGCGTTGCAGCTCGAGGAGCATCTTACCACCCACGATACCTATGATCCTCTTCAGTTCGGTTTCAGAAAGAGGCATAGTACTGAGACGGCATTGGTTCAGGTACTTAATGATCTCCTGATAGCGAGAGATCAGAGAAGCCATTCCATCTTGGTTCTCCTTGATCTCTCTGTGGCATTTGATATCGTGGACCATGGGGTGTTACTGGAGTGCCTGTGGCTGCTCTGAGGTCTGTCTGGGACAGTTATCAGATGGTTTCAATCTTTTCTCACAGGCAGGACTCAGAGAGTGGAGTTTTTTTTTCCTCAGCCCCTCACTCCCTGCCACAGGGCTCTGTGCTTTCACCCATGTTTTTTGCGGTGTATATGCTGCCATTGGGAAACATTATAAGGCAGTACGGACTGAGTTTTCACTGATATGCTGATGATACTCAGCTGTACATGTCCTTTGTGCCCAAGCAGAGTGACACTGTTTCAGTCTTTAACAACTACCTCTCTGAGATTCAGGATTGGAAGAGTGCCAACTGGCTTAGATTGAACCCGGATACGACTGAGGTGTTGATTGTGGACCCAGGTCATCGGGTAGAGGGGTTCTCTGCTGGCAACCATCCAGGCTATGGCTGAGGGGCAGTCAGCTGTCAACCTCTGACCAGGTGTGAAATCTGTGCGTTATGCTTGATGGCGGGCTGACACTTAAGACTCAGCTGTCGGCAGTCGTCAAGTCCTCATTTTACCATGTGAGGAATATCACCTGGATAAAATACCTAGTCCTGCCTGATAATCTTCCAACATTGGTCTGTGCATTTGTGACCTCTAGCCTAAATTACTGCAATGCCCTATACCTAGGGCTACTGGGGGTGGACCTCCACTGTCTACAGCTGGTGCAGAATATGGCTGCCAGGTTGCTGACTGACTTACCAAGATCTTGCCATGTCACACCTGTGCTCCATAGCCTGCATTGGCTGCCAGTTCAGTGGAGGATCACCTTTAAGGTTGGATTACTGACCTATAAGGCCCTACTCGGACTGGGACTGCGGTACTTGCAAGATCTCCTCTGCCCCTACTGCCCCCTCCGCTCTACCAACGAGGGATTGCTAGAGATTCCCAGGGTCTGTTTGAAAACTTCTGGAGCCAGATCTTTTGCTTTTGCAGCCCCGACGCTGTGGAATTCTCTACCACGTCGGATCAGAGAGTGCCCGACCGTGCAGACTTTTAAATCTGCCTTGAAGACTCACTTATTTAATCTAGCATTTCTGGATGCGTGAAAACTCCAGCTGCTTTTACTAATTGGTTTTAGGATTATGATTTCTGTTAATTTTATATTTTACTGTTTTATTTGTATGTACAACGCTATGATCTATTTTGGAATAGCATTTAAGAAATAAAGTTTGTTTTGCTTTGCTTGCTATGCACCCTAGCATCCCACTAGCTCTCCCCACTGCCTTGTCACACTGTTTAGCCACCGTTAGGTCATCAAATATGATTACTCCTAGGTCCCTTTCCTGTTTGGTGGTAGTTAATACTGCCCCCCCCCATTTTGTACTCTGCCCATGGGTTTCTGTGCCCCAAGTGCATGATTTTGTACTTCTTAGTATTGAAACCCAGCTGCCACACACTTGACCACTCCTTCAACTTTCCTAGATCACTATTTATTTTTCCCACCACTCCTGGAGTGTCTACCTTATTACAGATTTTAGTGTCATCTGCAAAGAGGGATACCTTCCCTACTAACCCCTCTGCAATGTCGCTAGTAAAGACATTAAAGAAGACCAGTCACAGTACTGATCCCTGTGGCACTCCACTTGTCACCCTCCCTTCATCGGAATGAACTCCATTTACCACCACCCTTGTGCAGCCTGCACCTCACTGAGCTCCCTCAATATCCTAGGATGCACCCCATCTGACCTCATTGCCTTGTCCACTTTCAAATCTGAGAGTTCCCTCAAACGCCTTTCCTCTGTAAATGGACTTGTGCCTACCTCCCTTCCTTCGATGCTCCTGGCCCTTATCTGTGGTCCCTCACCTTCCCCTTCCTCTGTTAACACTGAACAAAAGTACTTGTTCAAGATGTCTGCTTTTTCCTGGTCCCCTTCCACACACTCCCCTCCTTCCTTCCTAAGCCTTACTACCCATCCCCTGGTCTTTCTGTTTTCACTTATGGACCTGAAAAATACCTTGTCCCCTTTCTGCACTGCCTGGGCAATTTTCTCCTCTGTCTGTGTCTTTGCACTCCTAATTGTTTTTCCTGCTGCCCTCTGTTTCTCCTGATACACCTTTCTATCCTCCTCTCTCTGTGTCTCCTTATATCTCCTGAATGCTAACTTTTTGGCCCTTACCTTCCCGGCCACCTCTTTTGAGAACCACAGTGATCTCTTTTTCCTCCTGCTCTTGCTTACTTGTTTGACACAGATGTTTGTTGCCTTCTTTATCTCTCCTTTTAGATTTGTCCACTTCCCCCATATCCTGCCCCCCAGCTAGGGCATTTCTCAGGCATTACTCCATCTTTTTTTTTTTTACTTGCTATTTATCCACCTTTCTCACCCTGGAGCTACGCTTCTTCGGGAGACACCAGTTACCACCCCACGACCTGCCTTGCCTGATGCACCAGGAGTTCCCCCATAGAGCCGTGGCTATATCCCCAGGCGGGTACGGGACAGGACCCCTACGTCCCAATGCTTCAATGTCTTGTCAGATCCCCGGTGGTCAGCCAGGCAGTCGCCATTAGGGTCGGTACTTTGGTGCTCCGTCTACGCATGCTCCGGTGGTGTTTTTTCCTCTTTCTGCGGAAGTGGCCGGCGCCCTGACGTCAAGGCATTATGCCGATGACTGCCACTCCCAGCCCTCTTGTACGTGCTCCTGTGTTTGCTGTTCCTCTAGCCTCCGCCAGAGGTCAGCCAAGCACCGGGTGAATGCCCCCTCCCTCCCGGGAGAGGAGATCTGTCCCTCGGATGCTCAATCCTCTCCCTCCCTTGCCAACCCACGACGACCCAGGCTCGTTCCCGAACCCGGGTTGCCAGTGTGACGCGAGGTGTGGCGTTACTCCATCTTTTTAAAATTGGCTCTCCAGAAGTCCAGGACCCCCCCTTTGTGTGGTTTGATCCTGCCGCAGTACTTACATTGTACCACACTGTATGGTGATCACTGGTCCCTAGGTGGCCACCCACTGTGACATCTGCAACACTGTCCCTGTTGGTGAGTACAAGGTCCAGTACTGCCCCCTCACGAGTGAGCTGTTTTATTAGTTAGAATCATAGAAATCTGACAGCAGAAAAGGACCCTTCCAGCCCATCTAGTCTGCCCAACCCTCCCCTTTCACATACCCCCTGCACCTGCCCCCACCCTCTCCCCAATACTCAGTCCCATGTGTCTATCCCATGCCCTCTTAAATTCCTCCACCATCTCAGCCTCCACTACTCTATCCGGCAGTCTGTTCCAGGGCTCCACCATCCCCTCTGTGAAGAAGTGCCCCCTCACATTGCCCCGAGGACCTATTTCCTTGCAATCTGAGGCTGTGCCCTCTAATTCTGGCTCCCTCCTTCCTCCTCAGCCGACCCCCTTCACCTACTTTACTGATTCCCTTTACATATTTAAAGGTTTCAATCATGTCCCCCCTTTCCCTCCTTGTTTCCAGCATGTACAGATTCAGCTCCTTACACCTCTGCTCATATGTCTTCCTCTACATACCCTGCACCATCTTTGTTGCCCTTCTCTGAACCCTCTCCAGTGTATATATATCCTTGTAGAGGTGTGGTCTCCAGAACTGAATCCCGTACTCTAACTGCGGCTTCATATTGGCTTTGTAGAGGGGCATTATAACCTCCTTCCTTCTGCTAGTAATGCCCCTGCCTATGCATGCCAGCATTCCACTGGCCCTTCCCGCCGCCCTACTACATTGTAAACCTACCTTAAGGTTTGAGACTATGATCCCCAGATCCCTTTCCTGTTCTGATTCTTTGCTTTTCTCCTCCCCTCAGTGTGTACTCAGCTTTCATGGTTTTCCTTCCTAGGTGCATCAGAGTGCACTTCTTGGCATAAACCTCATGTAACCCCTAGGTGGTGCTATCCCAAGGGCTACTACCCCTGCCTGATTTGCCACTAACAGGTTGAGGGGCCTGGATCCGATGGCGGGTGCCTCCTCCCAGAGGTCGGGGTTAAGACAGTCTGATATGACTTGGTCACAGCCCTCTGGGTCACTGCAACCCCCCTTTCTTCCCACTAGTGGCCCACACAAATCCATCACAGTACCCTTGCAATATACACTTACCCCCAGGATTGGTTCAATCAGCTTGACTCTGGGGACCCCCTGTAAAGTAAGATGCAGTTATACAATAACCACTGTACAGTAATTCAACATAGACACACAGTTCAAGCAGTGTAACTTTGCTGAACAACCAAATCTGATTTATTTAGGGGATAGTAACAAGGATCGGGGGAAATGGTTAATTGATTCAGTCACATTAATAATCACAGTACTGTGCACATATTTCAGAGTCCCAAATGTCCCAAATGTCACTCTTACTGGGTACCCAGGTAATAAGAGGCTAGCCTATTTGGTGTAGCTGGTTGGGGCCCTGAGGATGGAAAATGCATGCACAATACCCACTTTGTAATCCGGAGCCAGTAGGCTCAGTTTGTGAAGAAAGAAAGGAAAAGTAATCAGATGGAACACGCAATTAGATGGTGGCAGGGAGCTACCCTGATTTGTACTCACAAATTCAATGCTGAAACTGAAAGGAAGGCAGATTGTCCTGGATTGCCAAGAGGAGCAGACCATGTGGACAAGGTCCTTGTGACTGGACCCCACTGCAGTTTAGAGCAAATGGATGTAGTCTGGATTAAGCTGGGGTTTACTTCCAGCTTCATGCACTCTGTTCACTATACAGGGGATTTGAAACGCGATTCCCCACAAGCACTACACACATTTATATGTAAAAGGAAAGTACTATACCAGGCAGGCTGCTTCTCTATCCCGATCGCAATTGCTGCACAATACCCGGGAGAACACACAGCAGATTCAGTTCCTGACAGACCGAGCGCGATTCAGCAATTTCTCCAGTCTTCTACAGGGTGAGCCTGGTTTCCTCACTTCTGGTGCTTCTTTCTCCTTACAACTCTGATTCAGTCCACACTGGCATTCACGAACAGCTGTAGGCCGAACTTCAGGGCCCCAAACGAGCTTCCCGTGTGAAAACTCAACAGCGCAGGAGCCTGGTGCTCCTTCCCTCTTCACAGTCACAACTCATCTGATCTTTCCAGTAGACAGAGCCGGGCATTTCCTTTGAGTTCCTCCCAGTCAGTTGGCTGGTTTTGCTGTCACTCACAGTAAACTCCCCCTGTTGGTGGAAAAAAGGCACCGAAGTCCAAACTACAATTTCCAGAAGCATTGGCCATACAGTACATAGGCGGCTGGCTCCACAATGAGAGTCCAAGTTCTGATTTGCCAGCAGCAGGCTCCATTTCAAAGTTCCCCCCACTGATTGGTCCAGTTCAGCAGTTCAAAACTAGAATGTGGGACTAGGCAAACACAGTTCTGATTGCAAAAGAAAACGGGTTAGACAAACTGTATTTTCGTTATTACTCTAAATGATGTCTGGCAAACAGTTATATCTTTGAAAAGTGCTCCTCTGCCCACTTAGTGATAGCAGAAGCGGGCGATTTGGCAGCAGCTCAGTGGGACTCAAGTAGGAAACACACAGCCCCATCAAATTAATTATGTCTGCAGGAAAGCTCTTGAGAGCAGTACCAGAGGCTCTAAAGCACTCACAGATAAATGGCTTAGACGCCAAACACCATCCAGGCTTGGAGCATTCAAGCAAGCTCCTGGATGACTTTTGGGAACCCCCATTTGCAGGGGGGTTACACTCAGCTGCCATTTCCTGGCCCACTCCTCGAGCATCTTGAGGTCCCTCCTCATGTCTTCCACCCCCTCTGGGGTGTCCACCCTATTGCAGATTTTTGAATCAGTGGCAAATAGGCACACCCTCTCTCTCAAACCCTTCGCAATATCACTGATGTAGATGTGAAGAGGAGCAGACCCAAAACTGACCCCTGTGGCACTCCACTCCTCACCCTTGCCATCTCGGAGTGCACCTCATTATGCACTACTCTTTGAGTTCTCCCTACTAGCCAGGTCTCCACCCAGCCTGCTATTTTCCCTCCCAACCCCATGCTTTCCATCTTGCTCACCAACCTCCTATGAGGGACGGTGCCAAAGGCCTGGCCGAAGTCCAGATAGGCCACGTCCACTGCCCCTCCCTGGTCAATTACCTGAGTCACCCAATCAAAGAACTCAATTAGGTTGGTCTGGCATGATTTTCCCTTGGTGAAGCCATGCTGCCTGCTGTCCTGCAAGCCACACTTATCCAGGTAATTTACCACCCTCTCCTTGATTAATGCCTCCATTACTTTCCCCACCACAGACGTGAGGCTGACTAGGTGATAGTTCTCCTTCAGTTCCCTTCTACCTCTATCAGCCCTGCTCCAGTCCTCTGGCACCCTCCCTGTATCCTGGGTCAGGTTGAAGAGCCTTGCCAAGGGTGCATCTAGCTCCTCCCTCAATTCCTTGATCACTCTGGGGTGCAACCCATCAGGCCCCATTGCCTTGTCCACCTTTAGTCTATCCAGCTCAGCCCTGACCCTATCCACAGTGAATGGGCTCTGATCCACCCATTTGCCCTCCTTCCCCTTAGGCGCTAGCATCGGACCCCTGCCTTCCACCTCCTCCATGAACACCGAGCCAAAATACTCATTAAGTGCCTCTGTCTTTTCGTAGTCCTACTCCAAGCTTATCCCTCCTTCCCCCTCAGTCTAGCAATCCCCTGCCCTGCTCATTTTCCTCTCCCTCACATATCTGAAAAATGTTTATCCCCCCTCCTTGCACTTTTGGCTATTTTCTCCTCAGTGGTTACTTTTGCCCTTCTGATCTCCCTCCCTGCCAGACTCCTCTTCTCCCTGTACTCCTCCCTATCCTCCTCTCTAAGTGTCATCTTAAATTTTCTGAAAGCCATCCTCCTTTCCTTGACTGCCCCCACCACCTCCCTAGTGAACCAGAGCAGTCTCCTCCTCCCCATCTTGCTCTTCCTGACCTTTTTTATGCACATTTCTGCTGCTTCCTGAGCGCCTCCCCGATAGCTTCTCAGAGTTCCTCCACTACCCCATCTTCTCCGTACCCTCCATTTTTTCCCTATCTTTCTCATCTTTATTAAAGTCTGTGTGTCTGAAGTCCATGACTGTTGTATTAGCCTTACTTGTCTCCCTCCCTGCCCTGACCCTGAACCGTACCCTGCTGTGGTCACTGGTGCCCAAGGCTTCTCCCACCTGCACCTCCTCCACACTCTCCCCGTTAGTCAGGACCACGTCCAGCAAGTTGCTTCCCCTTGTTGGTTCCCTGACCAGCTGTTAAAGGAATACCCCCAATCAACATCTGGGAAGTTCAGATCACCCACCAGTAGCAGTTCACCTTTCTGTGCCAGCCTTGTGATTGCCTGAGTTAACCATCTATCATCTTCCTCTCCTTGCGCAGGTAGCCTGTATACCACCCCCAGCTGCAGGGATTCACCCATCTTCCTACCTAGTGTTACCCACAGTAGCTCAGTCTCCCCTTTCTCCTCCAGCCCTTCAGTAACACTGATGCCTTCCCTGACGTATAAGGCAACCCCTCACCCCTTCTTGCCTTCCATGTCCCTTCTGAACATTCTATAACCTGGGATGGTTGTTTCCCAGGTGTGATGCTCTGTTCACCAGGTCTCACTTATGGCAACTAAATCTAATCTCACGATGGCCTCCAGGTCCACTATCTTATTTCCTAAACTCCTGGCGTTTGCTGACAATCCTTCCACCAGTCTCCCCCTTTGTTCCCCCTTGCACCTCTCACCTTCTTGCCCAGTCATGTAGTGCTATCCTGGGGGGGCTGGTAGCCCCCCAAGCTTTCCTCCTTGTGGAGCAGACCTGCTCCCCCCAACCTAGTTTAAATTGTAGGTATCCACTATGTATTCTCCTAGCTTGCATTTCAGTACTGCTACCGCCTCTCTATTCAGGTGCAGTCTGTCCGGTGCAAATAGGCTCTCGTCCTCCCATGTAGATCCCCCGGTCCCCTACCAAGCCATATCCCATTTGCTCACCCCACCCCACCCCACCAGGCACTCGATGAACTCCCTAATCCTCCACTTCCTATCAGTGCTTGTCCTCAGTATTGGTAACACTGAGAATGCCACTGATTTAAATCCCAGACTGTTACAGTATCTAGCTAGAGCTCTGAATCTAGCCTGCACCTCCATCAAGCTACTTCCTGCCAGGTCATTCGTTCCCAGGTGGAATAGCAGGTGCGTTTTCTCATACTGCTGCCTCCCCCCTTTGAGGGGATATAATGAATGACCTTCGCTGCTGTCATGCCTGGCAGACACTCCACCCACACTGCGTTGTTTTTGTCTACCTTCCCCCCCAACCTAATCCCTTTTATTATAGAGTTCTCAACCAGCAGGACCCTGCTCTCCATCTCCTTCTGATCACATCTCCCTACATCCTATTTCCTACCTTATTATCAATACCCCCTTTGCCCATTTCACTTCCTGAAGCACTGTTCTCCCTCTGTGCTCCCGCAGGATCTTTGTTCTGTACCCCTCCAGCTTTGCTCCCCCCCACCGGCTCCATCTGTCAGGCTACCCACCTCTGCCCCTCCATTTTATAACTTTTCCCCTCCTTGTTTATCTGTCCCTGCCTGTGTTTTGCTTGATTTTCCCTGGGGACCTTCCTCGCCTCCTCCCCCATCCAGCTTTTGCTCCTCTGAACCTGAGCATGCTATCCCCCCCCTTTCTGGGCTTGCCTGTTGGTCTTACCTGACCCCCCTTTTCCAATTGTTCTGCGCCTTCCTTCATGCTTGCCTCTCCTTCTTCCCCTGTGTGCTCTTCAGTTCCCTTTTCCTGATCTTCTCCCCTATTTAGCGCCTCTAGTGGTGCAAATCCCGACTCCTGTGAGAGTCAATCAGCCCCAAACCTTTCCACACCGAGACCTCTAAATCCCCACACAAAGGTACAAGACCAAACTGCAGCTTCCTGTCTAAGCTCCACACCTGAGTGAATCACACCAGTGACAGCTCCAAAAATTCACAGATTAAATATCACAGCCCAGAATTTCACTCAGTAACAGTTGTAACTCACAGTACTGATTTAAATCCTCACCAACTTATCCCCTCACAGCACAGACAATTCCAATATCAAAATAAACAAATAAAAGAAAAAAAAACAATGCACTTCCATGAACCGCACTCCTGCTTCTGCTGCTCCCTAGTGTTTCCAGTTGCCTGAGGAATGCCCCCTGGAGGGAATCCTGGATGTGCCTACTCCTAGCTGAAGCAGCAGCCAGGATGCTCCAGTCTACATCCAGCAGATTGAAGCCCCCCACCAGCAGCACCTCTCCCTCATCTGCCATCTTTTGGATGGCTTCCACTAGCACCTTATCCAACTCTACCCATGTTGGAGGTTTGTAGATCATGCCAGTGTGAATAGTAGCTCCCTTCCATGTTTCTGTGGCGACTCACACACAGTACCTTTACCTGTTCCTGATTTCCTGTATCTCAGTAGCCTTTATGCTATCCCTCAGATAAAGAGCCACCCCCCTTTTTTTTCCCCCACCCTGTCCTTTCTGAATAAGTGTAGCCTGGTATGGCTATATCCCAGTCACGGTTCTCTTTGCACCATGACTCAGTAATCACAACAATGTCCAGGTCAGCCTCTGCCACATTGGCCTCTAGGTCCTGGATTTTGTTTCCTAAACTTCGAGCATTTGCACACACGACCTTCCAGAATGTGCTACCACCCTGTTTGTCATCATCCCCTGTCCCCTTTGCCATCTGTACTTAACTCCTCTGCTCAATCCCATCTTTCTTCACTTCTGCCACTTTGTTTCCTTTTTTGTTGGGTACCCTTGGGGATTTCTTTCCCTTAGGTCTCTCCCTACTGCCTACTTCAATTTGAGGGGGGAACAGTTTATGTCTCCCCATTTTCTTCTACCACTCCCCCCTTGGCTAGTCTAAGTGCCTGTCAATGTAACATTTAAACTGTTCATTGAGGACTGTGGTTCCCCTCCTGGATGGATGCAGGCCATCCCCCCTGTATAAGCCTCTGTCCCTCCAGGTGGGACCCCAGTCCACAATGTAGCCGAACCCGTCCTCTCTGCATCAGTCCTTCAACCATGTGTTGAAGCTTTTGGTACAGAGTACCTTATCCTTCCCCCTCTTGTAGACAGGTAGCACCTCACAAAAGGCCACTGAGTGTGCTACCTGCCTAAGACTCCTGATAAATTCCATAAACTCTTCCTGTACTATCCTAGCCTCATCCCTAGCCAGATCATTGGTCTCAAGGTGGACCATGACATCCAGCTCTTCCCCCATCCTGCTTCCCAAGGGATCCTCTGGATCCGCTCCCAATCCCTTTTGAGCTTTGGTGCCAGCTAGCCACCTAACCTCCCTCTTCCTTCCTGTCCCCAAATCTATCCCCCTAACAACTGAATCCCCCACTGGAGTTGCTTCCTCCTCCTCTGGGGTCCTCTACCACCCACCTTGGGGTTTCCACTGCAGAGGACCCCTACATCCTCCTTGTTCACTACTGTGGGTGCCTCTGTGTGACAGTCCCGCCCTGTCAGAGCAGCATAGGAGTTAGTGGTACCACCTGGGGGGATTTACCTCTGATCTGCCACCCTCACCCTTTCCGAGTCCACCGTAACCCAGCTAGCCTTCCTCCTTGGCAACCTTCAGGGCAGTGATGGCAGACTTGGTGGTCCCTGGGTGGGGCAGGAGGCCCCCTGAATCTTAGCCAACTCGGCCTGGAGATGAGCAATCTCCCCCCCTCAGCCCAGAAAAGTGCATGAGATGGGGCAGCACTGCAGTCTCCAGAAAGTCTCACTGAAAACTGCTGCCCCACAGTCACTGCACTGCACCACTCCCAGCATATCTATTATCTGTCCTGCATGTTTTTGTTTTGCTTACTTTAACCCATTTTTATCCCTACCCTAGAAAGGGTGTTTTGCTTGCTTCCAATCTGTTGCTTCCTTGAAACCTTTGTTGTACCCTTACCCTAGATGGGTGTTTCACCTAAACACAAATCTATTACTTACTCTAAACCCCCCTTTTTAAATTTTTTTTAATTTATTTTTTCCTAACATGGATAGAGTGTTTCGCCTATCCCCAAATTTTAGTATGACCCTACCACACCTCACACCCTTGTGTTGTATGAGCTACGCTGAGAGCTAACCAGGAATATTACCTTAGTTGACAGGTAGACTTCCTGGTTCCCCACTTCCTCTTGCTATGTCCTAGTGCTTAGTTCACTCCTTTACTGTACCTCTGTCTCCCTTCTGTAGTGCAGAGTGTCTGGCCAGCAGCTGCCTCATTGGGCTGACTCCGGTGGTCAGACTCCGACATCCTTATCCCATGGGTCCTTTGTGCAGGGGGCTGCAGCACAGGGGGACACTTGGTGGTCTAGCCCTTTAGCAGACACCTTCCTACTTCCTTCTTCTCAGACCGTGCTCTGGATTGGCTGAGCACTGGTTGGGAGGCACGGCTTCACAGCTGATTGGCTTCTTTCAGAGAGGCTGTCTGGAGCTTCTAGCTCCACTCCATTCACTGGTCCCAGTGTTGAAAAGATGATTTTTTTTCCTCCCAAACACATGCTGAGGGCATGAGAGCCCTTACTCACCATCAGAATCAGCTCTTTTGTGGTGAGTGTAAGATCATCTGGACTATTTAAAGATCTGTGCTTGTCCTTCTACTTCTTCCTTATCAGACCGCACCCTGGATTGGCTGAGCGCTGGTTGGGATGTGCGACTTTACAGTTAATTGGCTTCTTTCAGACAGCCTGCCCAGAGCTTCTAGCTTCACTCCTCTTGCTGGTCCCAGTGCCCAAAAGATGGCTTTTTCCTTCTGAATGCAGGCTGAGGGCACGAGACCCCTCACCTGCTGTCCGAATCAGCTCTTTTGTGACTACTTTGCAGAGCATGTGTGGAAGCATTTATGCTCGTGTGCTGATGTCATTGCATGCCAGCATTCCCAAGGGGGACACAAAGCCCGAAAACCCCTGTGACTGAAGCAGGGTGATGCCAGGAGCCTGGCTCGTGCCACCACAGCCTGCTCTGGGTTAAGGAGTGAGCTCAGAGCATCAGAGAGCCAGTGGGGGGAGTTAGGCTTAGGATCCCATGGACAGCTCACTTCCTCTTGGGAAGGGCGGAGGCACCTGACCTTACAGTGACTCCTAGCGGAGGCTGGGATAACACAGGCTGGGGCCTCAGAGTAGGGGAGGGGGTCATGGTGGACATCTGCGGAGCATGTGTGGAAGCACTAATGCTTGTGTGCTGATGTCATTGCATGTCCACATTCCCAAGGGGAACAAAGCCTGAAAACCCCTGTGACTGAAGCAGGATGATCCCAGGAGCCTAGCAAGTGCCACCCCAGCCCACGTTAGGATTTTGGGCTCCACATTAGCATCTTGGGCCTCCCCCCTTAGCCCTGGCAGGGGGAAGTCCCACCATGGGGGCAAGCCACAGTCTCATGGAGCTACCACTTGTGATCCACAGCACCTCTAGCCCTCCCTTTTCCTCGGGGTGCCCCTGTTTTTCCATAGCCTTGATTCCCTTGCTTACAGATAGAACAACCCCTCCTCCCCTCCCTATCTCTTCTGAATTGAGAGTAACCTGGGATTCTATGTGATAAGGGTGAGGGAAAATGGGTGAGGACAAAAAGGGCAAAGGAAAAACAGCGCAGCCACATAAGGAGAGTGGCCAACCACAGTGACTGCCGAAGCGGCGACAACAGTGCCACAGTGTCTTTTTGCAGAGGGCTTTGCCCCTCACCCCCCCACACCCCCTTACTAAATATAATCAACTCCAGGGGGACGCAACCTGGGAGGGGCAGAAAATCATAGATCGCCGTTTCGGTGATTGCTGTTTTTTCCCACTCACCGTATGTGGCCATGCTGTTTTCCACCGCCCTTTTTGTCGTTGTCTTTTTTTCAACTGCCATCTTCACGGGATAACGTAACGTGGTATGGCCATGTCCTAGCCATGATTGTCAGTGCACCACAACTCAGTTATGACCACCAGACCCGGGCTAGCCTCAACCATGATAACCTCCAGGTCCAGAATTTTATTTTCCAGACTTCTTGCATTGGTGCACATGGCTCTCCATCCCTTGTTCCCTCTCTAACTGCAACCCCTCTTTCCCTCTTCTGCCTATGTTACTCCCTGAAGCTCCCACTTTCTCCCCCCTCTTTGCTTGTTACGGTCTCAGTTTCTTGTCTCTTTCACTCCTTCTTCCTGCATCCTTGATTTATACCCTTCCCCTTGTCCTCTGCCTTGCCTGTACCCCTTTCTTTCTCCCCTTCCCTGGGGGAGCGTCCACCTCTTAGGCTTTCCCTCCTTGTTGCTTCATCATGTTGGGGGCCAATTTATGTTTGGGGGCCCAGGACCCAAGGGAGGCAAGAAGTGTCCCATACAAAAAGGAAGGATCCCAGGACCAGGGACTCTGGTATGGAATGTTGCCCCAGGGATGACCCCCTCCAAGTCATACGGAGCTCCGAGGAGCCTCTGGCCAAAGAAGGCAAGAGCTTCTGCTTGCCCTCCCCGGAGGTGGGCCTCTGTTTTTTCACAGAAGGTTCAATGGACCTGGAGGTGCCAGTGGGACTGTGCCAGCAACTGGCCTCAACTGGGGGGAAGACAAGCGGAGAGGAGCCACTGCCCAGGAAGCTGAGGCCCAAGAGAGGATGGTAGGCAGGAAGCAGTGATGATTGGTGAAGATATACAGGAAGATCAAGAATTATGGTAGGTACATAATTTTCATATCTTAGCTGTATCAATCTTCACCATTCATCACTGGTGGGTGAGTACCAAGCACCACGTCTGTGGCGCTGGCACCTCTCTGAGGGTAAACTTTCCCTCAGCCTCTTGTGGGGGACTCACAAAAGAAGTGAACCCATCATGGGTCTGGCCAGACCTGCTACTGGCTAGGGTCAGGTCGAGGCTCCTGGCTTGCAAGAGAGGGAGGATCCCCCTGTGGGAGAAGAATCAGGCCCTGGAACGGCAAGGCAATCACCCTACACCAGGCCAAGGGTGACAACCGGAACAGGTGGAGCCATGCTGTCTACCTAATGTATACTGAGGTTCCTACAAGCCTGGAGGCTACCCTATTGGCATCATAAGACGTTCTTACTTGGTGTCTCACCAGCTGCAAGCTGTGGCTATAAATGGCGATGGCTCACCTGGTTGCCTCGCTATCTGGCATGGCTGCCAGAATCTGATCCAGTGTATCCCACAGGCACCTTTCATAGGCTGCCATGTGTGCCTGATGTGCAGATATCGAGAGCAAGAGCCGCCGTGCTGGAGAGAAGACCCTTCTAACCCAGCGATCAAACTTTGCGGAGTTAACCTCTGGGGTGCGGTCTCTTGAAAGGCGTAGATGCTCTGAAGGGGTATACAGCCACTCCATCCAGACTTGGG
Organism: Neoceratodus forsteri; assembly: GCA_016271365.2. Lineage (NCBI taxonomy): Eukaryota > Metazoa > Chordata > Ceratodontiformes > Ceratodontidae > Neoceratodus > Neoceratodus forsteri. Next base: position 588,990,309 of record CM057459.1, read on the forward strand.
GATGGGGAATAGCTCCTGGAGACCCAGGAGGAGTGCAATACCTGTGCTGGCAGTCCCGAGGGGGCTGGAGAAGAGGAAGCAGGAAGTTGCCAGGTGCTGTGCGACTCCTCCATGGAGGCTCGAGGCCATGGAGAGATCACCATGGATTCCTGACTGTATTCCCCCAGGAATGCCAGTGTCACACACGCAGGACTGTATTCTAGTGATGGGGGAAGATGAAGCTCCTCCAACACTGTTGTGCGGAACCGCTGATACTCCAGGTAGTCAGCATCTGAGGAAAGGTGAGAGGGAGAGTCCTCTTCCTCAGAGGAGGAAGCCAACGATGTGAAAAGGCTCTGTATAAAGTGTGATGATGCCAAGAAAGGAGGTAGAAAAAACATCTCTTCTATGGCCATAAAATAAATGGGGAATGTACTCGCCATTGCCCTGTACTGTTCCCAGGTGAGGGGCCCCAAGGAACCAGAAAGACCTAGGAGAAGTGGAGGTGGTGGCAGAGAGGAAGGAAGTGCAGCAGCATGGTCCTGGGAGACTAACACACCTCTGCCAGGGCTGTGGGTGAAAGCAGGGGACCGTTCCCTAGGGAGGAGCTGCGCTGCCCAGCCACTGACTGTTGCTCAACTGTCTCTGAGCCAACAAGGTGGTGACCAAGGGGGGAGACCCCTGGTGAGGAGATCAGAGCCGTATAGGCCCAGAATGGTGGCTCCTCTACCCACCCACAGCAGGGCTCCGGCGCCTAGCCAGAGAGGGGGAGCCCATACCAGTGCCCTGGCTTGGCCCCGCAGTGACCGAGGCCATCAGGACAGAGCTTGACACAAGATGGAGCTCCCCCAACCCAACCCAGAAGTCTGGGACCTACCCCTCGAGAGAGGCCCTACCTTAGCCACAGCTCTAAGGGAAGAGGGAAGTGAAAAACCGGCACCCGGGTCAGTTTCCAACTCCCCCTCGGACTCTGGTTGGCATGGACGACTGATGCAACACCGAAGATGGCATCAGTGATGGAAATAGCACCAGAGGTAGCGCCATCACTTGAAGTGGCACAGACCATGGCACCATCATCAGCCACGGCACCGATCATCATGCCCCCACCAGAGGCAGCCCCGACATCAGAAGCGGCACCAGAAGTGGCACCGACCCCCAAAGCAGTGCCGGCCTCAGAGGTGGTGCCGACTGCGTCACCCACCTCAGAGGTGGTACCAAAAGTGGTGCTGTCACTAGACGTGGCACTGCAGGTGGTGCTGCTACCTGATACAGCACTGGAGACAGTGCTGGAGACCTCTGGGGCACTGAGGGTAGCACTGGCAGAGAGAGGAGTAGTGCCACGAGCAGTGTCAGCCTGAGAACTGGACCAAGAAGAAGACTTCTTGCTGAGTCTGGGGAGCATCCATAGCTCTGGGGAACTTGGCTGCCAGCCAGGATCATCCTGTTAATTCTCCGATTCTGGGGAGGAGACCATGAAGATCCCAAGAGGGCCAAGGCCAGACACTCTACCCATCCTGGCACCGTGGGCGGTGTTGGAAGGGGACCCAGTGGCAACGGCACTGCCGCCTCACTCACTGGCACCAGAGTTGGTGCCAGGAGCTGAGGCAGCACCTGCCTGAGCCTTTGAGAGAACCACCGATGTATGCCTCATGTATAGCTGAGACCTCAACACTGAGGTGGCCCAGTTCACTGAAGGGGAACTAGGTTGCAAGGAGTGCACAACCAGTCCCCTGGAGGAGACCGACTGTCCATCTGACCCCTCACACAGGTGTCCGGTCTCAGCAAGACCTGAGACAGTGGAGGCCTGCTCTCCCCTGTGTGCATAGCAGTAGGGGAAGGCCTGGGGGAAGGGCCCAGGGACCTTACCTTAGTGGCTCTCGTGTGACGCTGACCACTGACTGTTGGGGGGACCCACCCCAACCTTGCTGTGTGGTTGACCAAAGTGTGAAAATCCATCAAGAAGTAGGCATTGCAGCGATCCATATCATGGTTTGGCCCTAGGCAAGTGAAACACCAGTCATGCGGGTCCATTACGGAAAAGAGACTACCAAAGGGGCACCGACGCATCATTGTAGTCCCTCTCTTCAAAAGTTTTTGCCCCAAACCCAACATAATCAGCCACACACAAAAATAATAAAACAAAGACAAATACTTAACGCTGCACTTTAAATACAGGAAAAGACGGAGCCAGTAAATTGGCGATGGAACGGCGTTGAGTGAACAATCAGATGAGCAGAACCAAGTAGACGAGCTTCTGGAAGATTCAGAGGAATTCTCGCTGTGTCATGCTGTCCTCAACAGTGGGAAAAACAGAACTGAGGTGGTGGAGGGACTGGCATCCATTACTGGCCAACCCGCGAGCGCCACATAGTATGTTGGTCTCGAGGGCAGCACCATCTCCAACATTGGCCCCTCCTCCAGATAGGAAGAAAGTTTTAGCTAAAAAGCTTCCCATGGTGTCCTAGTGCCTCTGGCTGGTACCCACCAGTGATGAATAGTGAAGATTGATACAGGTAATATCCATAGACATTGTCAGAAGAAAAAGACTACTGGCCCATCCCTGCTGGCGTATTTTGTTACCCTACCACACCCCATTACCCATAGTCTAGATGGAGTTTTTGCCTTTGCCTACTCTCTTGTTTCACACTGTACTGTTACCCCCCTGCATAACTATCAAATCTCTTAATCTGTCTTAGCCATGCTTCAACCTACTTATGATGTTTGCTGCTACCACCTCAGCTGGTAGGCTGTTTCACAGTTCAATCACTCTCCATGAAATAACATTTTCTGACATCCTTCTTGGATCTCCCCCCCAACCCCCACCAGCTTCCATTCGTGCCTCCTTGTAACTGACCCCGGTGGTGGCACTCAAAATATAAAGTGGTACCCATGCTCATCTGCACTTTTTGAAAATAAGCACCCCATTCCTTGTTTTCCCCTATTTATCCCATAATACTGCTCATTTTAAACATACCCTTTTCCTTGATTTGACAGATGAGGAGGAGTACCATTCATTTGTTAAAGTGCCACCACCGGGTAACTGACCCACTATTCCTGTTGAGTAACTCCTCACAGTTGACCTTGTTTATTCCTTTCAGAACTTGAAGATCTCTCTCATGTCACCCTGCTCCCTTCTGGCTTCCAGTGAGTATATGTTCAGTTCCATTAGCTGTTCCTCATAGGATCTGCCCTGCTGGTCCCGAATCATCTTGGGCACCCTTTGCTGCACTGTCTCCTGTCTGTCTCTGTCTTTTCTTAGGCGGGGACTCCAGAACTGGAAACAGTATCCCAGATAGGGCCTCACAGTGATCTATATAGAGGAGTATTAACTCTTTCTTCCTAGTACTGAAACTCCTCCCAATATACCCCAGCATTTTGGTTGCCTTGCTGTAGGCCTTAATGCTTTGGCTAGTTTGTCTGCGAGTGTCACTTATGATGCCTTCCAGGTCCCTTTCTTCTGAAGTAGTGGCCAACACAACCCCTGCCATCTTGTATTCTATCCTAGGATTCCTACCCCCTACAGTATATGCACATTTTGGCCCTGAATCTCAACTGTCAAATCTCAGACCATCTCCCTAACCTATGCAGGTCCCTCTGCAACTTTCTCACCCCCTCTTTATTGTCTACACTGCCACAGAGATTAGTGACATCTGCAGAGACACATCTTGCCCTGTATACCTTTCTCTACATCGCCGATAAACATATTGAAAAAGACAGGTTCCAGGACTAACAGCTGTGGCACCCCACTCATGACCTCCTTTCCCCTGATTTGATCCCATTAACCACCACCTTTAGCTGCCTCCTCCTCCTATTCAAATCTCCTACTCATTTAACCATGTCCTTCCCTGCTCCCAGTTCTCTAACTTATTCAGCAGTCTCTTGTGTAGCACCGAGTGGAATGCTTTGCTGAAATCAAAGTAGAGTATATCTACTGCTTGACCTTTATCCACCACCCTTGTAACCCAGTCAAAGAATACTATCAGATTTGTCTGACAAGACCGCCCCGCCATGAGCCTGAGTTGTTTACTGTCCTGGAGCCCAGGTCCTCTTTGACTAATGCCTCCATCAGATTAGCCACAATAGAGGCAACACTGATGGGACTGTAATTTCCTGGGTCCTCCCTGTCTCCTCCCTTTTGAAGCAACCATGTCTACTATCCTTTAATCTCTTGGAACCACACCTGACTTCAGTGAACTATTGAGTATCCCTGCCAGGGGCTCAGAAAATTCTGATGCCAAATCCTTGAGCACCCTTAGGTGCTTCCCACTGAGTCTCAGTGCCTTATCTACTTTCAGAGCTGCAAGCACTTTTATCGCTCTTTCTACTGTTATCTCCATTTGCCCCATTTCTTGAATCTACCTCGTCTCTGTCTTTATGCCACTTTCCATCAGAGGCCTGCTGCTCTGCACTGTGAATACTGAGCAAAAGTAGTCATTCAAAATGACTGCCTTCTGTGCCACCTGCTGCCCCAGTTGTAGAGCTACCACTAGTGACACTCACAACCTGGGTTCAGGAATGAGCTCAGAGCATCAGAGAGCCAGCCAGAGGGGGCAGGCTGAGAATGTCACAGACAGCTCATCTCCTCCGGAGGGGGGGAGGGTGTAGGTGCCCGGCCTTACAGTGACTCCCAGCAGAGGCTGGGACAACATAGGCTGGGGCTTCAGAGAAGGGGAGAGGATCATGGTGGACATCTGCGGAGCATGTTTAAAAGCATGTATGCTCATGTGCTGACGTCACTGCATGTCCGCATTCCCAAGGGGAAAACAAAACCCCAAAACCCCTGTAACTGAAGCAGGATGATGCCAGGAGCCTGGCAAGTGCCACCCCAGCCCACACTAGGATGTCGGGCTCCGGATTATCATCTTGGTCCTCCCCCCTTAGCCCTGGCAGAGGAAAGGCCCACTGAGAGGGGCAAGCAACAGTCTCATGCAGGTCTGCTAATCTTAGGGATGGCACGGGGTGATCTTGAAGGGGGTCCAGGGTTGAAGAGAGGGGTACATCCCTGCCAGTACCGCAGGCGCAAAAATAGAGTCCTTAAAAAAAATGACTGCCTTCTGCTCATCATCTTCTATTTTATAAAGCATTTCTTTTCTTACTTCCATAGAAGTGAATGATGGGCTCTGCAGCACGTGAAGATCTCTTATACAGCCAAGAGTCTTCACGTACTGCAGATTCTAAGTGTGTCGGCATTCCAGATTCTTTAGTGTTTGTTTTGTTGTTTTTTTGAAAACAGCCATCCAACTGCAGCAAATTTATCATGTAATTCAATCTGCCAACTTACGTGCTCACTAACACAGGCATCAGCATCAGCAGCAGAATGAGGAATGGCTCAAAAAAATAGAAAAAAAAATATATAGTGTATGGTGGAATGTTGTTCCAGCCTGATTTCCATCTGAGCCGAAAAGGTGTACCAAAGTAAAAAAGGTCATGGAGCACAACTGTACCCTTCTGTGGCACAACAGTGTTCCAGCTGATTTGGAAAGTGCACAAACCACACAGTTTAAAAAACAGCTAAGGCAACAGAAATGGCAGGATCAATTAGATAAAACATCGCGGAGGCACGATCACTAGCATAAATCCCGAAGGAGCAGGTTCAACCAGATATGTAAAAAAATGCAGGATCAACCAGATATTTTCAGATATACAAAAATCCAATGCAGGACCAACCAGATATTTAAAATTGCTCACAAAATAAAATGCGGTTCCTCACAGTAAACTTCTTCTCAATAAACGAGAAATACAGCTGCAGTGTTTTGTTTTTTTAAATCCCTCCCAGACGCTACTGACAACCAATGGAAGTCTGTTCTATAGATACAGGGACGTCTGGTCCCTAACAACCACACCACTGACCTTAGCAACCACACCACAATTCTAGAATAATAGACGTAGTGGCAAACAATTTCTTTTTTGTATAAAAAAACAAACAGAAACTAAGTGATCAAACTGTATTTAAATTATTTTTAGGGGCACCATATACTATAAAAAATACTGGGTGTGCAACTCTATGCACAACCAGTGTTCTGCCACCTCAGGGTTCTGATTCCCACGGACCTCTCAAGTTTCACTCTCAAGGTCAGAGGGAATCAGAACCCCTCTGAGGCAGAAGAAAAAATTACTCACCTTAGTAATGTTGTTTCTTCTAATGGAGTCTTGCTATATTATGACAATTGCAGTTTGTCCCACCATTAGAACTGCTCCGGAGGTGAAAGAGTTAACTTCCATGCCAGGCATGGAACTAAGAGCACGAGCTCGGTTAGAAAAGCTCTGTCTGGAATATTTCAAACTGAAACTGTCAGATCTTACGAGCAAAACTCACTAAGGTTCTGTGTGAAGCTGTAACTCTACACTAGCCAACTGGCTACTTAAATATTAACACATTTTCCTGGTCCCAACACCAAGACTCAAGTCAGGGACCAGAAAATAAGATAAGATAAGATAAAATAAAACACAACACCCAAACACCCCAAAAAGAAGGGATGGAAAACATAAGATGGGCATCAATAAGTGCCAACACTGGACTGCCCACCCCATACCCAAAGTAGAAGTTCTGAGAGGGGCAGACTGGGGGGGAGGTCATAATATAGCAAGACTCCATTAGAAGAAACAACATTACTAAGGTGAGTAATTTTTTCTTCAAACAACATGAAGTCTTGCTATATTATGACAATTGCAGACTACACAGCAGTACCTCCATGGAGGAGGGACAGAACCTACTTAGGGAATAGGCTCTGAAGCACGGCTGAGCCAAACCGAGCATCCCTCCTGGCCTGGATATCCAGGGAGTAATGCTTGGTGAAACTGTGTACTGTTTTCCAAGTAGCTGCTTGACATATCTCTAAGATAGGGATGTCTCTGGCAGCAGCTAGAGACTAGCCGCACCTCTGGTAGAGTGAGCCCTCAGGCCTGAAGGGGGAACCTTTCCCAGTTTTTGATAGCAAAATTGGATACAAGAGACAATCCACCTGGCGATGGATCTCTTAGTGGCAGGTTTCCCTTTCCCAACCTCACCATAAGTGAGAAATAGTTGGAGGGAGTCAAACCTGTGACCCTTGGTAGCCTCTATGTAGTAATTTAGGGCCCTCTTAACATCTAAGCTGTGCAACCTCCTCTCACCAGAGGAGGAATGGTCAGTGAAGAACACTGGAAGAGAAATAGATTGATTAAGGTGAAATCTGAAACCACCTTAGGCAAAAACTTCCTGTTAGTCCTAAGGACTACCTTATCCCTGTGAAAGGAAATAAAGTCAGTCTCCACTGACAAAGCTTGTAACTCACTTATGCGCCTGGCAGAAGTGATGGCTACTAGAAACACAGTTTTCCAAGTCAAGTACTTAAGTTCTGCCAAAGACAGAGGTTCAAAGGGTGGTTGCATCAGCTGAGCAATGCAAACATTAAGATCCCAGGCAGGGGCAGGGTCCCTGAATGGTGGATTAGTATGAAGCAATCCCTTGAAAAACTTGGAAAATACAGGGTGAGCGGAAAGAGAAGAGGGCTTCCCTGCTGAAATAAAAGCAGAGACAGCTGCCAAATGCACTTTCAGGGTAGCTGGTCTCAGTCCCAAAGAATTAAGATGGACCATATAGTCCAAAACAGTGGGCAAATCAGCAGATTCCGGGAAATATAAGCTCCAGAACACCATATGGAAAACCTTTTCCATTTGGAGTTATAAGTAGCCCTAGTGGAAGGCTTCCTAGAAGCTTTAAGATTTCGAACACCTTGAGAAAGGTGTAGGTCAGCAAACTCTAACTCCTCAAGAGCCAGGCCTTGAGGTTGAGGGATTTGAGATTCGGATACCAAACTCTCCCCTGGGAACAGGTTAACAGATTGTGGTTCTTGGGGAGACACAGGGGAAGATGGACTGCTAAGGACAGAAGGAGTGGGTACCAGGGCTGCCTGGCCCAGTCTGGAGCAATCAGAATCATCCTGCAGGGCTGAGATCTGATTTTGACTAGCACCTTGAACAGGAGAGGGAAGGGGGGAAAGGCATAGAGAAACTTCCCTTCCCAATCGAGGAGAAAGGCAACCAGGGGGACTGAGCCCAACACTGGGGGCCTGCAACAAAACAGTGGAAGTTGATGATTGTCTGGGGCTGCAAAAAGATCTATCTGAGGGGTGCCCCATCTGGCAAAAACTATCCCCAGTACTCGGGGATCCAGTGACCATTCGTGTTGGCCCTGGGAAATCCTGCTGAGAGCATCTGCCAGGACATTGTCCTTGCCTGGGAGGTGAACTGCTATGAGGGAAGTGTTCAGGGAATAAGCCAGAGACCACCACGTCATTGCCTCAGTGCACAAGGCCGATGACCGAGTGCCCCTTTGTTTGTTGATGTACCACATTGTAGTGGTGTTGTCTGTTCAAACAACATGAAGTCTTGCTATATTATGACAATTGCAGTTTGTCCCACCATTAGAACTGCTCCGGAGGTGAAAGAGTTAACTACCATTTTAAGAATGGAGTTTAGAGCGCGAGCTCGGTTAGAGAAGCTCTGTCTGGATAATTTCAAACTGAAACTGTCAGATTCTTTACTCCGCCTCACTGAACAGTCGCTCCAGAGATTTCTCCTTCTGCTCGGTTCATTTCTCGGTTTAAACAGTATTTTCTCTGTTAAATTCAACCGCGAGTATTATTATTTTAACCGCAAACCGATCGGTTCAAGCTCTGTCTGTGGTATTGTAAGTAATAGACAGGTTTTATTTCTGTGTGGAACTTGTAAATGTTTATCGGTTCAGTTCGAACCGATCAGGTTGTTTAAAACTTTAAAGAATAAGCATTTTAAAGCTTTTAGAGTGCGGTTCACGGTTCTTATCGGTTCTAAACAAAACGGATTTCATTACAGCTTTTTCCACGACCCGTGACACGGTTGGGAACTGATAAGGGTGTCTTGCCTGGCACTGCCGTTAAAAGGGCAAGTTTCTTGGTTAGGCTGGCATCATGTCTGAGAAACCCAAAAGAAAAACCGGGCCCACTGGGTTTCAACACTGTAGTGTCTGTGGGGAAGCCTTTGCCAAGGCTGACCCACACACTACATGTGTTTATTGTCTGGGGTTTGACCACCTCAATTCAGACTGCCAGGTTTGTAAAAATTTCCCTGCAGCCACCCTGGATAAGAGAGTGGGCAGGCTCAGGGAACGAGAGGCCAAAAAGTCCGCTGACCCGGATGGCCAGCCCGGTTCGGTGCCATCCGAACCGGAGGGAGTGCCCTCTGACCAGGGCGAGACTTCCTCGGTCAAACGTAAACCTGGCTCTGAGGAGCCAGTTCCAGGAAAGAAAACTAAAAAATCAGCAGGTATGGAGTCCAAAATTCCTTCTCCAACTGCTGCAGAAATAGCAAAAACTATACAAATTGTTCAGTCACTTTCTCCGGTTCCGTCCGAACCGCCACTGTCTGGTAAAAGGTCAGTTCGGCCGGTTCCACCAGTTCAAGAATATGATATTGGAGATTTTTATGAACCAGAGGAGGGGGAGGAGGATTATGAACAGTATGAATGTGACTTTGAGAGTCTGGATGTCCCCATTGAACCGGACATCTCCCCAGACAGACCTTTAGAACCTCCCCCTATGCTTTCTGAGTCCCCTTCTCATTTTCTGTTTTATAAAAAGGTTGCTGAAACCCTCCAGCTCCCATTAGAGGAAGCTGTGGATGAGCAAGAGGAACCTGATTTTGTAGAAATGATGGATATCCCAGAGTCTAGGAGATTATCTATCCCCTTACATAAGTCTTTTAGGAAGCAAACAATAACAATTCTAAATGCCCCTAATTCTGTGCCTCCTGTTGACAAAAAGATGGACAGGAGGTACACTTTGTCAGGTCCTGATACAGACTTTCTTTCACAGCAATGCAGTCATGTTGGGGTAGTTCAGGCTGCAGCCTGTGATAAAGCTAACATTCCCCTGGCTTCACATCCTCCTGACAAGGACTCCAGGAAGATTGATACCATGGCTAAAAAACAATACATGGCAGCGTCCTTGGGACTCAGACAAGCAAATTACATGGCTTATGTGGCAAGATACCAAAAATCTAGATGGGACACTGTCATGGCTTTGGCCAAACAGGCCTCTGGCCAGCTTGCCAAGGAGCTGGAGCAGGTGGCTACTGATGGTATTGAGGCTTCCAAGGTGCAATTCCATGCTGCTGTGGATTCTAATGATGTATCCTCTAGAGTCATGGCTACATCTGTGGCATTTCGTAGGTTAGCTTGGCTCAGGTGTACTAATTTGTCACAGGATACCCAGACTAAGGCCATGGATTTTCCTGTGGTGGGGAATTCTCTGTTTGGGGAGCAGACAGAGAACTACATGAAGAAAATGGATGAATACAGAACAACTTATAGGAGTGCACAAGCCAAGGAGCGGCAAGCCACTCCTCAGAAGCAGACCCCAGGGTAGGGGTAGGCCCTTTCACAGGCCTTTTAAAACCCAGGCTTCTTCTGCTTATGCTCAGAGGGGTTCTTCAGAGGCAGAGGCAGACGGGTGCAAGTAGGTCTGCTCCCACCCCTCAGCCTAAAGCCCCTGCCAAACAGGCACCCTGATGGGGTGCCCAGGGCCGGTTCTCCACTACCTGTAGGGGGCAGGCTGGCTTACTTCGTTCAGGACTGGGAGTCTCTAACATCAGACAAATGGGTCCTGGAAGTAGTAAGCCAGGGTCTGGTTCTCAGTTTCAAAACATTTCCAAAGATGAGAGCCAGATTTTTTCCACCTGCAAACCCTCTAGAGACCTTTGCCTTAGAAACAGAAGTCTCAACCCTCCTAGCTCTCAGAGTTGTAGAAAGGGTTTCCCCCCTACACCAGGGCAAGGGTCTGTACTCCAGGTACTTCCTTACCCCAAAAAAGACAGGAGAATGGCTGCCCATTTTAGACCTAAGATATCTGAACAAGCACCTTTTGAAACCAAAGTTCAAAATGGTGACTCTGGCAATGATTTTACCTTCTCTAAGGCCAGGGGACTGGCTAGCTTCCCTGGACCTCAAGGATGCCTATTTCCATGTTCTAATCAGAAGCTCCCACGAAAGTACCTCAGATTGAACTGCCCTCAGGTCATTACCAGTTCAGAGCAATGCCCTTCGGCCTCACCTCTGCCCCAAGGGTATTCACAAAATGTCTGGCAGTAGCAGTTGCTCATTTAAGAAGGCAAAGGATTGCTGTCTTTCCCTATCTAGACGACTGGCTCATTGTAGGCCAGTCTCCAGAACAGGTCAAATCACACCTGCAAGTTACCCAGCAGCTGCTCACCTCTCTGGGCTTCTTGCTCAATCTTCCAAAGTCAGTTCTGGAACCTGTTCAGGTACTCACCTTCATAGGTGCAGAATTGGACACACGCAAGCCAGAGCCTTCCTACCCTTAGAGAGGGTAAGGAACCTGTGGCCCTGGCCTCTCCTTCACTCTTCAGGTCTCTCGACCAGCAAGGCATCTTACAGCTCCTAGGACACATGGCTGCTTCCACAGCTGTAGTGCAAGGAGCAAGATTTCAGATGAGGGACATTCAGTTTCACTTGAGAGCCTTTGGTCTCACAGAAAAGATCCCTTTCCAAGTTGATCCCAGTGACTTGAACCTGATCCAGGCCCTTCAGTGGTGGCAGGATCAGAGCAATTTAAGACTGGGGGTCCCCTTCATCCCTCTATCTCATTCCTTGACCCTCACTACGGATGCATCCCTTCTGGGATGGGGAGCTCACATGGGCAACCTCTCCACCCAGGGAGTGTGGTCCCCTCAGGAATCTCTGCTCCACATCAATTTGCTGGAACTCAGAGCTGTCTTTCTAGCACTTCAGGTGTTTTCTGCATTTGTTCAGAACAAAGTGGTACAAGTCAGAACAGACAACACCACCACAATGTGGTACATCAACAAACAAGGGGGCACTCGGTCTTCGGCCTTGTGCACCGAAGCAATGAAGTTGTGGTCTCTGGCTTATTCCCTGAACACTTCCCTCATAGCAGTTCACCTCCCAGGAAAGGACAATGTCCTGGCAGATGCTCTCAGCAGGATTTCCCAGGGCCATCACGAATGGTCACTGGATCCCCAAGTACTGGGGATAGTTTTTGCCAGATGGGGCACCCCTCAGATAGACCTTTTCGCAGCCCCAGACAATCACCAACTTCCACTGTTTTATTGCAGGCCCCCAGTGATGGGCTCAGTCCCTCTGGATGCCTTTCTCCTAGATTGGGAAGGGAAGTTTCCATATGCTTTTCCTCCCTTCCCTCTCCTATTCAAGGTGCTAGTCAAAATCAGATCCCAGCCTTGTAGGATGTTTCTGATTGCTCCAGATTGGGCCAGGCAGCCCTGGTACCCACTCCTTCTGTCCTTAGCAGTCCATCTCCCCCTGTGCCTCCCCAGGAGGCACAATCTGTTATCTTGTGCCCAGGGAAGGGTTTGGTATCCGAATCTCAAATCCCTCAACCTCAAGGCCTGGCTCTTGAGGAGTTAGAGTTTACTGACCTACATCTTTCTAAAGGTGTTATCGACATCCTGAAGGCTTCTAGGAAGCTCCACTAGGCTACTTTATAATTCTAAATGGAAAAGGTTTTCCATCTGGTGCTCGGGAAGACATATTTCCCGGAATCTGCTGATTTGCCCATTGTTTTGGACTATATGGTCCATCTTAATTCTTTGGGCCTGAGACCAGCTACCCTGAAAGTGCATTTGGCAGCTGTCTCTGCTTTTATTTCAGCAGGAAAGCCCTCTTCTCTTTCCACTCACCCTGTTTTTTCCAAGTTATTCAAGGGATTACTTCATACTAATCCACCTTTCAGGGACCCGGACCCTGCCTGGGATCTTAATGTTTGCATTGCTCAGTTGATGCAACCCCCCTCTGAACCTCTGTCTTCTGCAGAGCTCAAGTAGTTGACTTGGAAAACTGTTTTTCTAGAAGCCATCACTTCTGCCAGGCGCATAAGTGAGTTACAAGCCTTGTCAGTGGAGACTGACTTTATTTCCTTTCACAGGGATAAAGTAGTCCTTAGGACTAACAGGAAGTTTTGCCTAAGGTGGTTTCAGACTTCCATCTTAACCAATCTATCTCCCTTCCAGTGTTCTTCACTGACCATTCCTCCTCTGGTGAGAGGAGGTTGCACAGTTTAGATGTTAAGAGGGCCCTTAGGTACTATATAGAGCGTACCAAGGGTCATAGGTTCGAATCCCTCCAACTTTTTCTCACTTTTGGTGAAGTTGGAAAAGGTAAACCTGCCACTAAGAGATCCATTGCCAGGTGGATTGTCTCTTGTATCCAATTTTGTTATCAAAACTGGAAAGGTTCCCTTCAGGCCTGAGGACTCACTCTACCAGAGGTACAGCTATGCTATAGCTGCTGCCAGAGACATCCCTATTTTAGAGATATGTCAAGCAGCTACCTGGAAAACGGTACACTTTCTCACCAAGCATTACTCCTTGGATATCCAGGCCAGGAGGGATGCTAGATTTGGCACAGCTGCTTCAGAGCCTATTCTCAAAGTAGGTTCTGTCCTCCTCCATGGAGGTACTGCTGTGTATTCTGCATTGTCATAATATAGCAAGACATCATGTTGTTTGAAGAAAAATTACTCACCTTAGTAATGTTGTTTCTTCTAATGGAGTCTTGCTATATTATGACCTCCCAGCCTGCCCTCTCAGAACTTCTACTTGGGTATGGGGTTGGTAGTCCAGTGTGGCACCGTTATGCCCATTATATGTTTTCACCCTTCTTGGGGTTTTGGGGTGTGGTGTTTTATTCTACCTTATTTTATTATTTTCTGGTTCCCTGACTTGAGTCTTTGTGTTGGGACCAGGAATATGTGTTAATATTTAGGTAGCCAGTTGGCTAGTGTAGGTTACAGCTCCACACAGAACCTTAGTGAGTTTTTGCTCGTAAAGATCTGACAGTTTCAGTTTGAAATTATCCAGACAGAGCTTCTAACCGAGCTCACGCTTAAACTCCATTCTTAGAATGGTAGTTAACTCTTTCACTTCCGGAGCAGTTCTAATGGTGGGACAAACTGCAATTGTCATAATATAGCAAGACTCCATTAGAAGAAACAACATTACTAAGGTGAGTAATTTTTTCTTCTGACCTGTACCACTTTGTTCTGAACAGATGCAGAAAAAACCTGAAGTGCTAGAAAAACAGCTCTGAGTTCCAACAGATTGATGTGGAGCAGAGATTCCTGAGGGGACCACAATCCCTGGGTGGAGAGGTCGCCCATGTGAGCTCCCATCCCAAAAGGGACGCATCTGGTAAGGGTCAAGGAGTGAGATAGAGGATGAAGGGAACCCTTGTCTCAGATTACTCTGATCCTGCCACCACTGAAGGGCCTGGATCAGGGTTTGAGTCACTGGGATCAACTTGGATAGGGATCTCTTCTTGAGACCAAAAGGCTCTCAAATGGAACTGAATGTCCCTCATCTGAAATCTTGCTCCTTGCACTACAGCTGTGGAAGCAGCCATGTGTCCTAGGAGCTGTAGAAATGCCTTGCTGGTCGAGAGACCTGCAGAGTGAAGGAGGAGGCCAGGGCCACCAGGGTCCTTACCCTTTCTAGGGGAAGGAAGGCTCTGGCCTGCTTTGTGTCCAGTTCTGCACCTATAAAGGTGAGTATCTGGACAGGTTCCAGAACTGACTTTGGAAGATTGAGAAGAAAGCCCAGAGAGGTAAGCAGCTGCTGGGTAACTTGCAGGTGTGATTTGACCTGGTCTGGAGACTGACCCACAATGAGCCAGTTGTCTAGGTAGGAAAGATGGCAATCTTTTGCCTTCTTAAATGAGCAACTGCTACTGCCAGGCATTTTGTGAATACCCTTGGGCAGAGGTAAGGCCGAGGGCATTGTTCTGAACTGATAATGACCTGAGGGCAGTTCGAATCTGAGGTACTTTTGGTGGGAGCTTCTGATAAGAACATGGAAGTAGGCATCCTTGAGGTCCAGGGAAGCTAGCCAGTCCCCTGGCCTTAGGGAAGGGTAAAATCATTCCCAGAGTAACCATTTTGAATTTTGGTTTTAAAAGGTGCTTGTTCAGATATCTTAGGTCCAGGATGGGCCGCCATTCTCCTGTCTTTTTTGGGGTAAGGAAGTACCTGGAGTACAGACCCTTGCCCTGGTGTAGGGGAGAAACCCTTTCTACAGCTCTGAGAGCCAGGAGGGTTGAGACGTCCGCTTCCAAAGCAAAAGTCTCTAGAGGATTTGCAGGTGGAAAAGATCTGATTCTCATCTTTGGAAATTTTTGAAGCTGAGAACTAGACCTCGCTTACTACTTCCAGGACCCACTTGTCTGATGTTAAAGACTCCCAGTCCTGGACGAGTAAGCCAGCCCTGCCTACATCGAATAGAGAACGGCCCTGGGCATCCCATCAGGGTGCCTGTTTGGCAGGGCTTTAGGCTGAGGGGTGAGAGCAGCCTGCTTGTACCCCGTCTGCCTCCTCCTCTGAAGAACCCCCTCTGAGCATAAGCTGAAGAGGAGGCCTGGGTTTGAGTAAAAGGCCTGTGAAAAGGCCTGCCTCTACCCCTGGGGTCTGCCTCTGAGGAGTGGCTTGCCGTTCCTTGGCTTGTGCACTCCTATAAGTGGTTCTATATTCATCCATTTTTTCATATAATTCTCTGTCTGCTTCCCAAACAGAGAATTTCCCACCAGGAAAATCCATAGCCTTAGCCTGGGTATCCTGTGACAAACTAGTACACCTGAGCCAAGCCAATCTACTAAAAGCCACAGATGTAGCCATGACTCTAGAGGATACATCATTAGAATCCACTGCAGCATGGAATTGCACCTTAGATGACTCAATGCCATCAGCAGCCATCTGCTCCAGCTCCTTGGCAAGCTGGCCAGAGGCCTGTTTGGCTAAAGCCATGACAGTATCCCATCTAGATTTCTGGTATCTTGCCACATAAGCCATATAATTTGCTTGTCTGAGTCCCAAGGATGCTGCCATGTATTGTTTTTTAGCCATGGCATCAATCTTCCTGGAGTTCTTGTCAGGAGGATGTGAAGCCAGGGGAATATTAGCCTTATCACAGGCTGCAGCCTGAACTACCCCAACATGGCTGCATTGCTGTGAAAGAAATTCTGTATCAGGACCTGACAAAGTGTACCTCCTGTCCATCTTTTTGTCAACAGGAGGCACAGAATTAGGAGCTTTTAAAATTTTTATTGTTCGTTTCCTAAATGATTTATGTAAAGGAATAGACAATCTCCTGGACTCTGGGATATCCATCATCTCTACAAAGTCAGGCTCCTCTTGCTCATCCACAGCTTCCTCCAATGGAAGCTGGAGGTTTTCAGCAACTTTTTTATAAAACAGAAAATGAGAAGGGGACTCAGAAAGCCTAGGGGGAGATTCTCCTAAAGGTCTGTCTGGGGAGATGTCCGGTTCAATGGGCACATCCAGACTTTCAAAGTCACATTCACACTGTACATAATCATCTTCCCCCTCCTCTGGTTCATAAAACTCCTCTATATCATATTCTTGAACCGGTGGAACCAGTGGAACCGACCTTTTGCCAGATAGTGGCGGTTTGGATGGAACTGGGGAAAGTGACTGGACAATTTGGATTGCTTTGGCTATCTCTGCAGCAGTTGGAGAAGGAATTTTTGACTCCACACCTGCAGATTTTCTAATTCTCTTTGCTGGAACTGGCTCCTCTGAGTCAGCTTTACGTTTGCCCGAGGAAGTCTCGCCCTGGTCAGAGGGCACTCCCTCCAGTTCGGTTGGCACCGAACCGGGCTGGCCATCCTGGTCAGCGAACTTTTTGGCCTCTCGTTCCCTGAGCCTACCAACTCTCTTATCTAGGGTAGCTGCAGGGAAATTCTTGCAAATCTGGCAGTCTGCATTGAGGTGGTCAAACCCCCGACAATAAACACATGTAGTGTGTGGGTCAGCCTTGGCAAAGGCTTCCCCACAGACACTACAGTGTTGAAACCCAGTGGGCCCGGTTTTTCTTTTGGGTTTCTCAGACATAGTGCCAGCCTAACCAAATACTTGCCCTATTTCCGGCAGTGCCAGGCAAGACACCCTTATCTGTTCCCAACCGTGTCACGGGTTGTGGAAAAAAAACGTAAAGAAATCCGTTTTTTTTAGAACCGATAAGAACCGGGAACCGCACTCTAAAAAGCTTTTAAATGCTTCAGAATAAAGTTTTAAAACAACCTGATCGGTTCAAACCGAAATGATAAACATTTACAAGTTCCACACAGAAATAAACCTGTCTATTACTTACAATACCACAGACAGAGCTTGAACCGATCGGTTTGCGGTTAAAATAATAATAATTGCGGTTGAATTTAACCGAGAAAAACTCTTTTAAACCGAGAAATGAACCGATCAGTAGGAGGAATCTCCAGAGCGACTGTTCAGTGAGGCGGAGTAAAGAATCTGACAGTTTCAGTTTGAAATATTCCAGACAGAGCTTTTCTAACCGAGCTCGTGCTCTAAGTTCCATGCCTGGCATGGAAGTTAACTCTTTCACCCCCGGAGCAGTTCTAATGGTGGGACAAACTGCAATTGTCATAATATAGCAAGACTTCATGTTGTTTGAACACACTGGCTGTGCATAGTTACCCATCCAGTATTCTCTCTCTCTATATATATATGTAAGCATTAAGCCATGAGAAAGAAGGCATTTACAAGGAATTAATGCATGGTTGGGGTGGGTTGGTGCACGAGGCTGGAGGCCGAGTGTTCCAACTACCAACCATCATTAATTCCTTGTAAATGCCTCCTTTTGAGTGGCTTAATGCACTTGCAGCATGGCATTATAGAATGGAATTAATGCAAAAATACTTTAATCAGAAAAAAAACAAACACTCATTTCTTTTCTATCTCACATTTTTATCAGAACCGAGTTCATGTACAGTAAACAACTTCCTGTATTAAACCACACTTATTAATGTACTGAGGTACACGTTTCACATGTTATAAAGTTCATGGTGATTGCTTTTCTGTACCCTTTTACAGTTCTGTTTCAACTTTTCTTCTAATTATAGATGGCAGATTTTTAGGTTTCATACTTTATATATCCTATTAACTGTAATGGATGGTGGTATGCTGAGATTATTTGCATAACACTTGCGTACAACACTGTGAGGTACAACAACAACAGAACTTGCAACACAACTTGAGGAACAACAAACCAATAATGTAATGCAAGAACAGTTTTACTTTGAAGGAGTGCTGTGATACGAAAGTAGTCTTAGGGTGTCACTGCACAAAACTTTCTAGAAAGAAACGCCATTGTTTAATATGCACTGTGCCTCACATTTCACTCCGACTGCCGCTACTTCTGACCCAGAAATGACTGATTTTCCTATCCGTGGTAGTGGAAATGGACTGGTCCATTGATTGCAAAATGGGACATCTGGAGTGGGTTGTTAGAATATATCTCGGTGAGTGGCTTCTGCTGTTCGAAACTTGTATCTTTACTGCACTTTTCACTATTGATTGCAACACTTGGTACTGACCCCTGCACCGCTTCAGGACTGCTTGATAATACTGGGTCGGTATGTATGCGACCATTTGGTTCCTTTTCTACACTGTACTGCACTACTTTGACTGGTGATTCACTGCTGCTGACAAATGAGGTGGTACTTAATTCACATACATGTATTGCTCTGCTACTGTCATTGCTCATTGATACTGAGGTCATGTTTGGTTCGGTGCAACTTGCTGTTTTACTCAATATTTCTGACCACTTCTTTTGGTATTCAGAGCTGGAGACCAATAACTGCAGAGGCCGGTCTCGCATCTATGCCCTGTCACTGACATTATTTCCCTAGATGCGAGACCGGCTTCTGGCAGAATAAGCACAGCTGTTGACCTCACCGAGCGACTCATGTACCTTTGGGACAAGCCAGCATCAGAAGATATCTGTGCCATCATTCCTCCCAGATAGTTACGTCCCATGGGTTGATTCGTAAACCATATCTGTCTATTCTGCAGTTTCTCTTGAGACATTTTAAGGGGATGTAGGTAAAAAGCTTCAGCATTTTTGGGACACCGATCGCAATACTGTTTGAATAGTGACACCGGGCAATTCTCAGTATCTGGGATGGAATAAAGTACCCCTCAGTACAACTCTTTGTTTATTTTATTAATGGCACTATGATTTTTCATTGCCTCATTAAATGACACTGATATAAATTCTCTCCCTCTTTCATCCACCTTCATAGCAAAACTGCTATGTTTGAGATCTCTGATTCCCTCCCTTCCTCTCCCTGCTAACCCCAGCTGCATCTCGAACCAAAGTTGAATCATACCATAAGCAGTCTGGGGACAGAGCTTCGGACATGATCTTATTCTCCTAAGATCGCTCTCTGTAATTCTAGGGTGGCAGGACGATATTCTTTCAATACTGCCAGGAACATGTTGTTTGCATTCTTAAATTCTGCATCACTAGCTATATTTATTTTATGATTCATTTCAGTGCTGTTCAGATATCTATTGATACCTGCACATAGAGAGATGAACAAGCTGATACTATATGGGTGCCCATCCTCTGCTCTAATAGTTGCATAGAAGTTTCTTAATATTTCAGCTAGTTTGCTCACTTCCACTGTGCCTAGATTAATTGTGACATTATTTGCTGACAGCCAGTTTGACAGGACATTTAATGCCCACACTGTAGTTTTGTGGGTGTTCGGCTCATTTGTTTTCATCTCAAGGTCGTCCAGCTCGGCATTTGACATTTCAATATGTCTCTGTGATGTCACTGACTGCACTTCTTTATCGGGCCACTCCAGATGCTTCGTTTTCCTTTTCTCTTTTTTGGGTACTGATACAACAACCTCCGATCGTGAGTCTCCTACTGTCTGCTCTGGTGATATCCCTTTACTTGCTACATTATCATCGCTCTATCCCTCCCACCACTGTCCTGCTCCTTCTAGAGGACTCACTGCTGAAACACACGTTGACATATCTCTCAATCCCCATAACTCCACAGACTGAAAACGTTGTGAAAAGCTATCCATCTTTCTTACACTTCAGGTCCCTCAATAACTGTATTACATACTAACGGTTTAATTTTGCCCCCAATACTATGGTTCAAAACACTGTGTGCCTCCTACGTCGGTGCACTCTACACTATCCATCGGTTGGGTGGGAACCCAACACATCTGCCACTTCATGTGCCTACATGGGTGGGAATTAAAATGGGTTACACATTGTGCGACTCATTTTCTCACTCTACAATTAGACCACGGAGCCGTGCATATCTAAGAAATTAATGCACAGCTCCGTTGCGATCATCTGACCCCTTTCTGCCAATCTCTGGGCACTATTAATCCATCACTATTAATGCCATGTTACAAATCTATTTATATATAAAAATTGCAAAAAACTGCGTTAATGCTCCAGTTAGGCATACAGCCACAAAAGTAGGGAAATGTGGTGTTAGGGTTTTCAAAGCTAACACCCCACCCTCACACTGCACACACCAAGAGGCATGGGCGGGGAGGGTGCCTTGGTGTTGCCAGCCCTAAGGCTCACCCCATTCCATAAGTAAATAAGCTGAAGTGAGTACAGTATAGGATAATGTGAAGAGCATTACATTTCCAATGTTATGGGCGGGATGTAGTAAAATTGCAATGAATGGTCATAACTTCGGCATTTTTTCATATTTTGACCCCCGATTTTCAACATAGTCTTTTCATGACCTCACCTCAAAAACCACATAGGTGAAAATGTTCAAATCTGTGCCAAAACGACATTCCATACCACAGATGTGAAAACACGTTTTGGACAGGATGTAAAAAATGACAGCTGTACTGTTCATGAGGTGGTGTGAAAAAATGGCTGTGTTGAAAATATGGAGTCAAAATATTGAAAATTATCAAAGTTGTGTGCATGCATAGAAAAACTTCAATGAACACATGTAACTCAGCCACTATTAGGAATTTTTTCACCAAATTTTCAACCTGGCCTTTTTGTGGCCCCACCTCATGAATACTGGTGGTGAAATTTCATTATTCGGCCCGAACGACGATTTCACACAGCGACCATGAAATCACATTCTGGCCCAATTAACGAAGTGACAGTTGCAGTATTCATGAGGTGGGGTCCCAAAAAGACCATGTGGAAAATTTGATGAAACAAATCCCAAAAATAGCAAAGTTATGAACATAAGTTCAAAACACCATTAAAATACATTATACGGTACTTACCTTGATTCCTCAGTTCACAGTTCAGTTTGAAGAGTGCAGACATGTCTTGGTCTACAGAAGATGACAGCCTATGACTTCAGGAGGTAGGTAAGGGTGTGTGTGTGTGTATGTGTGTGGGGCGTGTTGGGTGCTCAGTGGGAGGACTGGGATGGGGGAGAGGTACAGCGGGGACGATGCGGGACAGTTTCCTTTTTTTCGGGTGAAAGGTTGAATAAGTCTATTTCGGGACACTGGGGGTGAGCTTCTCAGTGTCCCACACTGCTGGGGGGATTGTAATGCTGACACGGGGATTGAGACCCCCGATGTTGGCACTAGCAACAAAAACAAGGAGGGGGGCAACCAGCACCAGAGGTGGGCATCCCAGTGTCAGATTACATAATTAGAAGGCATCGGAGGGTGCGGTGGGGGGAGTGCCACCTGACACCAGGGACTAAAATCAAAATTAGGGGACAGCGATCGGGGGGTGCCACTAGACATCAGGGAAACAACAGTTCACTCCTCTGATTGCAGCCGGCAGCATGACTTCAGCTATGGCTGCAGAATTCAAGAAATTCCCATTATTCAAATACAGAGAATGCAGCGGAAGCGCTCCTCTTGCTAAGCTGGGCACCCAGGATTTTGGGTGCCCAGAAAACATATATGTGGGCACAATTTTAAAAATAAACATCAGAATCTATCTAAATGGATCCATTTTAGCTAGGTTCTGATGTTTGTTTAATAAAATCACAGCATTTTTGTGTTTTTTTTCACGTTTGTTGGTTTGTGGAAAAGGTCAACAAGATGGCAGTTTTCACAGAACAATAAAATGTTTGTTGCCATTCCAAACAAGTGGCCCAAAAGCAAAATGGCCATTTGCAGCATCACAATTTTACTTTTGCCACAGAACACTATCGGAAAATACCTACTGTGCCCACGCAAGTTGGAAAACACTGAAATATAAAGCCTAATAACTCTGGAACCCTTTTATGCTTTTTCACCAGATCTGTCAAAGGCACTACCTTGGGACACAACACATGTGCCCTGCAAGTTTGGGGCAACAGTTCCTTTCCATGTAGGCAGGAGCAAAAAAAAAACAATGTTAAGTATAGCACAAAAATTAGTTTTTTTCTAGAAATGACATGTGTATCTCAGCAACCACACAAGCTGCCATCACAAACATTTCCACACATGAAGACCTTGCCCACTAGGCAATGCATATAAAATTTCAGCTCATTTCGTCAAAGGGAGCCAAAGACATTGATGTTCACAATTTGAGGTTTAACATTAAACAGGCTATTCAACCCTAACTATAGGGGTGCTATTGTGCCCCTATAATATGCAATAGGTGTGGACTCAGATGCCTGCTGGTAAACAAGTTTATCAAATCAACAATATGAATAAACTGGAGCGACAACAAATGTATTCGTATAGTACTGTTGTCATCAATGATTTATTCATATAGTACTGTCACCATCACTCTTCTGGCTGCCCTCCCACCTGCCTGTACTGCTTCCCTCAGAATCAAAACAGCTCACATACTGGGGGGGTGGAGTGGGGTGTACTGTGTAACCTGAGCAAGATGGCGGTTTAGCTTTCAACCACCATAAACCACTGTCATATTTGAGCCTTGAAAACCTATTTCTTCTCAGAATTATTTGCTTAAAAGTTCCTTACCGGGTGTCGGAAAGTCTCCATTTCACCATGGGAAAATCCCAGAAAGATAAGACAACCCAAGATGGGGCACTGAGCAAAAACATTTCAGCACCTCCGCCCATGAGGTCGGCCAAAACCCGTGGAGCAGGTATAGCCGAACCCACCGACACAGAGACTCTGGAAACTTTGGGTGCAAAGTTAAACACCCTGATACAATTGGCGGTGGGGCTTTAAAATAAATTTGATTCTTTGACTAACCGAGTAACTACAGTGGAGACAACTTTGGAGGCTGTGCAGCTCGCCACTATGGAGGCTACTAAATGCTCTGATTCGGCGATGGGGGCGGTAAAGTACAGTTACGTAAGAACTTACCACAGTACTAGATCTTCGAGAGAGGCTCTTGCAGTAGGTACTAATCGATAGGACTAAGCCCCCAGGCACTAGGGCCACACAGAAAAGCAGTGTCTGGTGGGGGACAGCCAACTTGATGTCACGAGACTGACATCAGCATGGCACTATATAGTGAGTGGTCGGGAAAGAAGTGGGCTCCTGGTGCTATAAAGCTATGAAAAGAGAAGAAGCAGAAAAAACTCAGAGGGAAGGTGGAAGGGAAAAGCAGTACCTACTGCAAAAGCCTATCTTGAAGATCTACTGTTACGGTAAGTTCTTACTTAACTATACTATCTTATTTCGAGAGGGCTCTTGCAGTAAGTACTAACTGATAGGACTAAGTCCCAAGCAGTCACAAATAGACAAGTCTGAGACATGGGAGGTAGGAACAAGTCTGCAGGAGACAGGGATCTTATGACAAGAGTCCCTGTAGAACAGCTAGGCCAAAGCCTGCTTTGCGCCTAGAAGCAATGTCCAAACTGTAATGCTTAGTGAAGGTATGGACAGAACTCCAAGTGGCAGCTGCACAGATATCGATGGCAGAGATGTTCCTGAAACAAGCAGTAGAGGCAGCCATGTCCCTGGTTGAATGTCCTTTGACTTCCCCCGGAAGTGGTTTGTTATACTTCTGATAACAAAAGGTAATGCAGTTTGCCAACCATTTGGACAAACACTGTTTTGAAACCGCGGCGCCCTCTTTTTGGGCACAAAGGAAACAAATAACTGATCAGTTTTACGGACTGACTTCATCCTGTTAGTGTAGTAATGAAGAATTCTATGTACATCAAGAGCATGTAGAATTGATTCCCCCCAATTGGAATGCTCAGGGAAGAAAAAATTACTCACCTTAGTAATGTTGTTTCTTCTCATGGAGTCTTGCTATATTCTGACATATGCAGTGAGTCCCAACCTTCGAACTGCCCCAGAGATGAAAGAGTTAACTTTCCATGCCAGGCATGGAATGCTGAGCTCGTGCTCGGTTGAGACTCTGTCTGTTGTTCTTCAAACTCAAACTGTCAGATCTTTACGAGCTAAACTCACTAAGGTCCTGTGTGGAAGCTGTAAACCTACACTAGCCAACTGGCTACTAAACATAAACCACATTTTTGGTCCCAAAACAAAGACTCAAGTCAGGAGACCCAAAAATGAAAAAACACAACACCAACTCACCCCAAGAAAGAAGGGGTGAAAACAAAAGGTGGGCACCTACTAAGTACACACTGCACTGCCCACCCATATCCCAAAACAGATGTTCTGAGAGGGCAGGCAGGGGGAGGTCAGAATATAGCAAGACTCCATGAGAAGAAACAACATTACTAAGGTGAGTAATTTTTTCTTCAAACACCATGAAGTCTTGCTATATTCTGACATTTGCAGACTACTAGCAGTACCTCCATGGAGGAGGGACAGAACCTACTTAGGAAATAGGCTCTGAAGCATAGTAGCTAAGAAACCGAGCATCACTCCTAGCCTGGATGTCCAGGGAGTAATGCTTGGTAAAAGTGTGAACTGTTTTCCAGGTAGCTGCTTGACATATCTCTAGAATAGGTTGTCCCTGGCAGCAGCCAGGGAAGCAGCTGTACCTCTGGTAGAGTGAGCCCTCAGGCCTGAGGGAGGAACCTTACCCAGTTTCTCATAGCAAAATTGGATACAAGAGACAATCCACCTGGCAGTGGATCTTTTAGTGGCATGTTTCCCTTTACCAACCTCACCATAAGTGCGGAATAGTTGGAGGGAGTCAAACCTGTGACCCTTGGTACACTCTATGTAGTAGCTAAGGGCTCTTTTGACATCCAAACTGTACAGCCTCCTCTCGCCAGAGGAGGAATGGTCAGTGAAGTACACTGGAAGAGACATAGATTGATAAAGGTGGAAATCTGAAACCACCTTAGGCAAGAACTTACTGTTAGTCCTGAGGACCACCTTATCTCTATGAAAGGAGATAAAATCAGGCTCCACTGGCAAAGCTTGTAATTCACTTATGCGCCTGGCAGAAGTGATGGCTACCAGAAGAAAAAATTACTCACCTTAGTAATGTTGTTTCTTCTAATGGAGTCTTGCTATATTATGACAATTGCAGTTTGTCCCACCATTAGAACTGCTCCGGAGGTGAAAGAGTTAACTACCATGCCAGGCATGGAGTTTAGAGCGCGAGCTCGGTTAGAGAAGCTCTGTCTGGTTATTTTCAAACCGAAACTGTCAGATCTTTACGAGTAAAAACTCACTAAGGTTCTGTGTGGAAGCTGTAACCTACACTAGCCAACTGGCTACCTAAATATTAGCTATTCCTGGTCCCAACACCAAGACTCAAGTCAGGGGACCAGAAAAATAATAATAAGATAAAATAAAACACAACACCCCAAAATCCCCAAAAGGGTGGAAAACTTAAATGGGCATAACAAGTGCCAACACTGGACTGCCCACCATACCCAAGTAGAAGTTCTGAGAGGGGCAGGCTGGGGGGGGGAGGTCATACTATAGCAAGACTCCATTAGAAGAAACAACATTACTAAGGTGAGTAATTTTTTCTTCAAACAACATGAAGTCTTGCTATATTATGTCAATTGCAGAATACACAGCAGTGCTTCCATGGTGGAGGGACAGAACCTACTTAGGGAATAGGCTCTGAAGCACGGCTGTGCCAAATCTAGCATCCCTCCTGGCCTGGATATCCAAGGAGTAATGCTTGGTGAAAGTACTGGTTTTCCAGGTAGCTGCTTGACATATCTCTAAGATAGGGATGTCCCCTGGCAGCAGCTAGAGACGCAGCTGTACCTCTGGTAAGAGTGAGCCCTCAGGCCTGAAGGGGAACCTTTCCAGTTTTTGATAACAAAATTGGATACACGAGACAATCCACCTGGCAATGGATCTCTTAGTGGCAGGTTTATCTTTCCCAACCTCACCATAAGTGAGAAAGAGTTGGAGGGATTCAACCTATGACCCTTGGTACGCCTATATAGTAACTAAGGGCCCTCTTAACATCTGTTGTGCAGCCTCCTTCACCAGAGGAGGAATGGTCAGTGAAGAACACTGGAAGGGAGATAGATTGGTTAAGATGGAAATCTGAAACCACCTTAGGCAAAAACTTCCTGTTAGTCCTAAGGACTACTTTATCCCTGTGAAAGGAAATAAAGTCAATCTCCACTGACAAGGCTTGTAACTCACTTATGCGCCTGGCAGAAGTGATGGCTACTAGAAAAACAGTTTTCCAAGTCAAATACTTAAGCTCTGCAGAAGACAGAGGTTCAAAGTGGGGTTGCATCAACTGAGCAATGCAAACATTAAGATTCAGGCAGGGGCCGGTCCCTGAAAGGTGGATTAGTATGAAGTAATCACTTGAAAAACTTGGAAAATACAGGGTGAGTGGAAAGAGAAGAGGGCTTTCCTGCTGAAATAAAAGCAGAGACAGCTGCCAAATGTACTTTCAGGGTAGCTGGTCTCAGACCCAAAGAGTTAAGATAGACCATATAGTCCAAAACAATGGACAAATCAGCAGATTCCGGGGGAATATGCTTCCCAGAGCGCCAGATGGAAAACCTTTTCCATTTAGAATTATAAGTAGCCCTAGTGGAAGGCTTCCTAGAAGCCTTCAGGATGTCAAGAACACCTTGAGAAAGGTGTAGGTCAGCAAACTCTTAACTCCTCAAGAGCCAGGCCTTGAGGTTGAGGGATTTGAGATTTGGATACCAAACTCTCCCCTGGGCACAAGATAACAGGTTGTGTTTTCTGGGGAGGCACAGGGGAAGATGGACTGCTAAGGACAGAAGGAGTGGGTACCAGGTCTGCCTGGCCTAATCCGGAGCAATCAGAATCATCCTGCAAGGCTGGGATCTGATTTTCACTAGCACCTTGAAAAGGAGAGGGAAGTGGGGAAAGGCATATAAAAACTTCCCTTCCCAATCTAGGAGAAAGGCATCCAGGGGGACTGAGCCCATCACTGGGGGCCTGCAACAAAACAGTGGAAGTTGGTGATTGTCTGGGGCTGCAAAAGATCTATCTGAGGAGTGCCCCATCTGGCAAAAACTATCCCCAGTACTTGGGGATCCAGTGACCATTCGTGATGGCCCTGGGAAATCCTGCTGAGAGCATCTGCCAGGACATTGTCCTTTCCTGGGAAGTGAACTGCTATGAGGTAAGTTTCAGGGAATAAGCCAGAGACCACAACTTCATTGCTTCTGTGCACAAGGCCGAAGACCGAGTGCCCCCTTGTTTGTTGATGTACCACCTTGTGGTGGTGTTGTATGTTCTGACTTGTACCACTTTGTTCTGAACAGATACAGAAAACACCTGAAGTGCTAGAAAGACAGCTCTGAGTTCCAGCAAATTGATGTGGAGCAGAGACTCTTGAGGGGACCACACTCCCTGGGTGGAGAGGTCGCCCATGTGAGCTCCCCATCCCAGAAGGGACGCATCTGTAGTAAGGGTCAAGGAGGAGATAGGGGATGAAGGGACCCTAGTCTTAAATTGCTCTGATCCTGCCACCACTGAAGGGCCTGGATCAGGGTTCAAGTCACTGGGATCAACTTGAAAGGATCTTTCTTTGAGACCAAAAGGCTCTCAAGTGAAACTGAATGTCCCTCATCTGAAATCTTGCTCCTGCACTACAGCTGTGGAAGCAGCCATGTGACCTAGGAGCTGTAAGAAGTGCCTTGCTGGTTGAGAGACCTGCAGAGTGAAGGAAGAGGCCAGGGCCACCAGGTTCCTTACCCTCTAAGGGCAGGAAGGCTCTGGCCTGCTTTGTATCCAGTTCTGCACCTATGAAGGTGAGTACTGAACAGGTTCCAGCACTGACTTTGGGAGATTGAGCAGAAAACCCAGAGAGGTGAGCAGCTGCTGGGTAACTTGCAGGTGTGATTTGACTCTGTTCTGGAGACTGGCCTACAATAAGCCAGTCATCTAGGTAGGGAAAAATAGCAATCTTTTGCCTTCTTAAATGAGCAACTGCTACTGCTAGACATTTTGTGAATACCCTTGGGGCAGAGGTGAGGCCGAAGGGCATTGCTCTGAACTGGTAATGGCCTGAGGGCAGTTTGAATCTGAGGTACTTTCGGTGGGAGCTTCTGATTAGAACATGGAAATAGGCATCCTTGAGGTCCAGGGAAACTAGCCAGTCCCCTAGCCTTAGAGAAGGTAAAATTATTGCCAGAGTCACCATTTTGAATTTTGGTTTCAAAAGGTGCTTGTTCAGATATCTTGGGTCCAAAATGGGCCGCCATTCTCCTGTCTTTTTTGGGGTAAGGAAGTACCTGGAGTACAGACCCTTGCCCTGGAGTGGGAGGGGGCCCTTTCTACAGCTCTGAGAGCCAGGAGGGTTGAGACTTCTGTTTCTAAGGCAAAGGTCTCTAGAGGGTTTGCAGGTGGAAAAGATCTGGCTCTCATCTTTGGAAATTTTTAAGCTGAGAACAGACCCTGGCTTACTACTTCCAGGACCCACTTGTCTGATGTTAGAGACCCCAGTCCTGAATGAAGTAAGCCAGCCTGCCCCCTACAGGTAATGGAGAACCGGCCCTGGGCACCCCATCAGGGTGCCTGTTTGGCAGGGGCTTTAGGCTGAGGGGTGGAAGCAGGCCTGCTTGCACCCTGTCTGCCTCTGCCTCTGAAGAACCCTCTGAGCATAAGCAGAAGAAGCCTGGTTTGTAAAAAGGCCTGAAAAGGCCTCACCTCTACCCCTGGGGTCTGCTTCTGAGGAGTGACTTGCCGCCCTTGGTTTGTGCACTTCTATGTTGTTCTATATTCATCCATTTTTCATGTAATTCTCTGTCTGCTCCCAAACAGAGAATTCCCTACACAGAAAAATCCATGGCCTTAGTCTGGGTATCCTGGACAAACTAGTACACCTGAGCCAAGCCAACCTACAAAAGGCCACAGATGTAGCCATGACTCTAGAGGATACATCATTAGAATCCACAGCAGCATGGAATTGCACCTTGGATGCCTCACTACCATCAGCAGCCACCTGCTCCAGCTCCTTGGCAAGCTGGCCAGGGGCCTGTTTGGCCAAAGCCATGACAGTGTCCCATCTAGATTTTTGGTATCATGCCACATAAGCCATGTAATTTGCTTGTCTGAGTCCCAAGGATGCTGCCATGTACTGCTTTTTAGCCATGGCATCAATCTTCCTGGAGTCCTTGTCAGGAGGATGTGAAGCCAAGGGAATGTTAGCCTTATCACAGGCTGCAGCCTGAACTACCCCAACATGACTGCATTGCTGTGAAAGAAAGTCTGTATCAGGACTCTGATAAAGTGTACCTCCTATCCATCTTCTTGTCAACAGGAGGCACAGAATTAGAGCTTTTAGTATTTTTATTGTTTGTTTCCTAAATGATTTATGTAAGGAATAGATAATCTCCTAGACTCTGGGATATCCATCATTTCCACAAAATCAGGTTCCTCTTGCTCATCCACAGCTTCCTCTAATGGGAGCTAGAGGGTTTCAGCAACTTTTTTATAAAACAAAAAGTGAGAAGGGGACTCAGAAAGCATAGGGGGAGAGTCCAAAGGTCTGTCTGGGGAGATGTCCGGTTCAATGGGCACATCCAGACTCTCAAAGTCACATTCACACTGATCATAAACCTCCTCCCCCTCCTCTGGTTCATAAAACTCTTCTATATCATATTCTTGAACCGGTGGAACCAGCCGAACCGACCTTTTACCAGACAGTGGCGGTTTGGACAGAACCGAAGAAAGTGACTGTATAATCTGTATAGCTTTTGCTATTTCTGCAGCAGTTGGAGAAGGAATTTTGGACTCCAAACCTGCTGATTTTTTAGTTTTCTTTGCTGGAACTGGCTCCTCAGGAGCTTTGCTGCTTGCTCGAGGGAAGTCTCGCCTGGTCAGAGGGAGATCTCCGGCCGGTTGGCACCGAACCGGGCTGGCCATCCGGGTCAGCGGACTTTTTGGCCTCTCATTCCCTGAGCCTGCCCACTCTCTTGTCCAGGGTGGCTGCAGGGAAATGTTTACAAATATGGCAGTCTGAATTAAGGTGGTCAAACCCCAGACAATAGACACATGTAGTGTGTGGGTCAGCCTTGGCAAAGGCTTCCCCACAGACACTACAGTGTTGAAACCCAGTGGACCCGGTTTTTCTTTTGGGTTTCTCAGACATGATGCCAGCCTAACCAACAAACTTGCCCTTTTAACAGCAGTGCTAAGCGAACACCTTATCGGTTCCCAACCGTGTCACGGGTTGTGGAAAAACCGAATGAAATCCGCTTTTTAGAACCGATAAGAACCGGAACCGCACTCTAAAAGCCTTAAAATGCTTTCTTTAAAAGTTTTAACAGCCTGATTGGTTCGAATCGAACCGATAAAAATTTACAAGTTCCACACAGAAATAAACCTATCTATTACTTACAATACCAGACAGAGCTTGAACCCGATCGGTTTTGCGTTAAAACAATAATACTCGCTGTCGAATTTAACCAAGAAAATACTGTTTAAACCGAGAAATGAACCGAGCAGTAGGAGAAATCTCCGGAGCGACTGTTCAGTGAGGCGGAGTAAAGAATCTGACAGTTTCGGTTTGAAAATAACCAGACAGAGCTTCTCTAACTGAGCTCGCACTCTAAACTCCATGCCTGGCATGGTAGTTAACTCTTTCACCTCCGGAGCAGTTCTAATGGTGGGACAAACTGCAATTGTCATAATATAGCAAGACTTCATGTTGTTTGAAACACAGTCTTCCAAGTCAAGTATTTAAGCTCTGCTGAAGATAAAGGCTCAAAAGGGGGTTGCATAAGCTGAGCAATGCAAACATTGAGGTCCCAGGCAGGGGCAGGGTCCCTGAATGGAGGGTTGGTGTGAAGCAATCCCTTGAAAAACTTGGAGAATACAGGGTGAGCTGAAAGAGAAGAGGGCTTACCTGCTGAGATAAAAGCAGACACAGCTGCCAAATTCACTTTCAGTGTAGCTGGCCTTAGCCCCAAGCTATTTAAGTGGACCATAGAGTCAAGGACTGGGGGCAGATCAGCAGACTTTGGGGAAATATGCTTCCCAGAGCACCATATGGAAAATCTTTTCCATTTTGAATTATAAGTAGCCCTGGTGGAAGGTTTTCTAGATGCCTTCAGGATATCCATTGCACCTTGGGAGAGGTGTAAATTAGCAAACTCTAACTCTTCAAGAACCAGGCCTTGAGATTGAGAGATTTGAGGTTCGGGTACCAAACCCTCCCCTGAGCACAGGTTAACAGGTTGTGATTCTTGGCAAGACACAGGGGAAGATGGACTGCTAAGGACAGAAGGAGTGGATATTAGGGCTGTCTGGCCCAGTCTGGAGCAATCAGGATCATTTTGCAGGGTTGAGATCTGATTTTGACTAGCACTTTGAACAGGAGAGGGAAGTGGGGGGGAAGCATAGAGAAACTTCCCTTCCCAATTGAGAACTAAGGGATCCAGGGGGACTGAGCCCAACACTGGGGGCCTGCAGCAAAAAAGGTGAAGTTCGTGATTGTCTGGGGCTGCAAAAAGATCTATCTGCGGGGTGCCCCATCTGGAAAATATCACCTCCAAGATCAGGGGGTCCAGCGACCATTTGTGATGGCCCTGGGAAATCCTGCTGAGAGCATCTGCCAGGACATTGTCCTTGCCTGGGAGGTGAACTGCCATGAGGGAGGTGTTCAGGGAGTAAGCCAGAGACCACAACTTCATTGCTTCGGTGCACAAGGCCGTAGACCGAGTGCCTCCCTGCTTGTTGATGTACCACATCGTGGTGGTGTTGTCTGTTCTGACCTGTACAACTTTGTTCTGAACACATTTGGAAAAAGCTTGAAGTGCTAGAAATACTGCTCTGAGTTCCAACAGATTGATATGGAGCAGAGATTCCTGAGGGGACCACAACCCCTGGGTGGTGAGGTCGCCCATGTAAGCCCCCCACCCCAAGAGGGAGGCATCTGTAGTAAGGATTAAAGAGTGAGACTGAGTGACAAAGGGAACCCCTTGTCTCAGACTGTTCTGATCCTGCCACCACTGTAGGGCCTGGATCAGGGTTCGAGTTACTGGGATCAATTTGGTCAGAGGGTCCTTCCTTTGAGACCAAAAGGCTCTCAAATGGAACTGAATGTCCCTCATCTGAAATCTTGCTCCCTGCACTACTGCTGTAGAAGCAGCCATGTGCCCCAGGAGCTGTAGAAAATGCCTTGCGGTCGGGACACCTGCAGGGTGAATGAGGAGGCCAGAGAGACCAGTGTCCTTGCCCTGTCCAGGGAAGGAAGGCTCTGGCTTTACAGTGTCTAGCTCTGCACCTATGAAGGTGAGGAGCTGGACAGGCTCTAGAACTGACTTTGGAAGATTTAGAAGGAAACCCAAAGAAGTGAGCAGTTGCTGAGTTATCTGCAAGTGTAACTTGGACTTGGTCTGGGGACTGGCCTACTATGAGACCAGTCGTCCAGGTAAGGGAAAATGGCAATCTTCTGCCTTCTTAGAAAAGCAACTACTACTGCCAGGCATTTTGTGAATACCCTTGGAGCAGAAGTGAGGCCAAAGGGCATTGCTCTGAACTGATAATGGCCTGAGGGCAGCTCGAACCTGAGGTACTTTCGATGGGAGCTTCTGACGAGAACATGGAAGTAGGCATCCTTGAGGTCCAGGGACACTAGCCAGTCCCCTGGCCTTAGAGAGGGTAGAATAATTCCCAGAGTCACCATTTTGAATTTTGGCTTTAAAAGGTGCTTGTTTAGGTATCTGAGATCCAGGATGGGCAGCCATTCTCCTGTCTTTTGGGGTAAGGAAGTACCTGGAATACAACCCTTTGCCCTGGTGTAGGGGTGGTACTCTTTCCATAGCTCTGAGAGCTAGGAGGAGGAGACCTCTGCCTCTAAGGCAAGTGCCTCTGATGGATTTGCAGGTGGAAAGGATCTGGTCCTCATCTTTGGAAACTTTTTGAAGCTGAGAACCAGTCCCTGGCTTACTACTTCCAGGACCCATTTGTCTGATGTCAGACTCCAGTCCTGGACAAAGTAAGCCAGCCTGCCCCTCTACAGGTAGCTGAGAATCGCGCTGGCAACCCCATCAGGGTGCCTGTTTGGCAGGGGCTTTGGGCTGAGGGGTGGAAGCAGGTCTGCTTGTACCCTGTCTGCCTCTCTCTCTAAAGAACCCCTCTGGGCATAAGCAGAAGAGGAGGCCTGGGCTTGGTAAAGGCCTATGAAAGGCCTTCCCTGCCCTGGGAAGCTGCCTTGAGGAGTGGCCTGCCTTTCTTGGCCTGTGCACCCTATAGGTGGTCCTATACTCATCCATTTTCTTCATGTAATTCTCTGTTTGCTCCCCAAACAGAGAATTACTCACAACAGGAAAATCCATGGCTTTAGTCTGGGTATCCTGTGACAGGCTAGTACATCTGAGCCAAGCCATTCTTCGAAGTGCCACAGATGTAGCCATGACTCTAGAAGACACATCATTGGAGTCCACTGCAGCATGGAATTGCACCTTGGATGCCTCAATACCATCAGCAGCCACCTGCTCCAGCTCCTTCGCAAGCTGGCCAGGGACCTGTTTTGCTAAAGCCTTAACAGTATCCCATCTGGATTTCTGGTATCTTGCAACATAGGCCATATAATTGGCCTGTCTGAGTCCCAAGGATGCTGCCATGTACTGTTTCTTTGCCATGGCATCAATCCTCCTGGAGTCCTTGTCCGGGGTGTGTGAAGCCAAGGGAATGTTTGCCTTATCACAGGTTACAGCCTGCACTACCCCAACATGGCTGAATTGTTGTGTAAGGAACTCCATGTCAGAGCCTGACAATGTATACCTCTTGTCCATTCTCTTATTTAAGATTTTAAACAACTTGATCGGTTCAAGCCGAACCGATAAACCGTTTACAAGTTCCACACAGAATAGAATAAAATAAAACCTATCTAGTACTCACAATACCACAGACAGAGACTGAACTGAAAGGTTACGGTTTAAATTCAGTTGAAAACCGAGAAAAGCGGTACTTTAACCGACAAATTGAACCGAGCAGCAGGATAAATCTCTGGAGCGACTGTTCAGTGAGGCGGAGTAAAGAATCTGACGGTTTGAGTTTGACGAACAACAGACAGAGTCTCAACCAAGCTCGAGCTCAGCATTCCATGCCTGGCATGGAAAGTTAACTCTTTCATCTCCGGGGCAGTTCGAAGGTTGGGACTCACTGCATATGTCAGAATATAGCAAGACTTCATGGTGTTTGAAGCACACTGGCAACTGAATGGTCTGATTTAAGGTGGACTTGGAAACCACCTTAGCTAAAAACTTAGGACTTGTATGCAAAGCCACCCAGTCTCTGTGAAAAATCAAATAAGGCTCCTTACACATCAGGGCCTGGAGCTCGGAAATCCTCAGGGCAGAAGTAATGGGACCTAAAAAGACAGATAGCGCATGTCACAACTCGCCGCTGGTTCAAATGGAGACAGTGTGAGTTTTTCCAAAATGAAGTTCAGGTCCCAGGGAGGAGCAGGGCTCCTGACTGGGGGTTTCAAATGAAGAATCCCTTTTAGGAATGTCTTGGCTAATTCCAGTTGAGCCAAGGTTTTGCCATCTACCGGAATGTGGTAGGCAGAAATGGCAGATAAGTGGACCTTCGGGGTCGAGTAACTAAGTCCGAGGTCAGAGAAGTACAGCAGATACTCTAAGACCTGCAGAATGGGGCAGGAGAAGGGGTCTCACTCCTTAGACGTGGCCCATATGGAAAACCTCTTCCATTTCATTGCATAAGTGGATCTAGTAGATGGCTTTCTTGCCTCCACTAGTACCTGTGCCACTCTAGAGGATACTCCAAAATGAGCGGTGGCTATGTCAGTAGGTGCCACGCATGCAGGTGAAGTGACTGAAGGCCTGGATGGACCAGGGTGCCCTGTTCCTGAGTCAGAAGGTCTTGGCAGATGGACAGGGTAACTGGGGGTCCCACTGTAAGTTCTTGAAGCAGAGAGAACCAAATCTGACATGGTCAGTAGGGAATAATCAAGATCATTTGTGTTCCCTCTGCCTTTAGTTTCAGTAATACCCTCTGTAGTAATAGAAAGGGAGGGAAGGCATACATGAATCTCCCTGTCCAGCATAGAGACAGTGCATCTCACCAGAAAACACCATGCCCTGGAGCGAGTGAGCAGAAAGTTGGTAGTTTTGCATTGAATGGGGGTGCGAACAGATTGATGTCTGGTCGACCCCAATGTGCAAATATTTAATCTACCAGACTGTCTCAGCTGCTGCTCATGGGTTCTAGCTTGAGTGTGGCTGAGTGTGTTCACCAGGATGTTTTGAATGTTGGGGATGTGCACTGTTGTGAGGTGGAGACTGCGCTGAACTGCCCAGGATCATACTCGCATCACTTCACGACAGAGTGGATATGAGTGAGTGCCCCCTTGTTTGTTTATGTACCAGATGATGCACATGTTGTCTGTCTGGATCATGAGCGATCCCAGCTGGAGGAGGTACTAGAAGTCCTGGAGGGCATACAGCACCAGCCCTCATCTCCAGCACACTGATATGGAGTGTAAGTTTTCTCTGAGCCCAAGAACCCTGGGTCTAGTGGGTTCTCAAATGGGCTCCCCATCCTAGTCCTGAAGCATCCTCATCAGGGTCTGGGAGGGAGGAGGGGGCTGAAAAGGGACACCTCCTTGGAGATTGTCTGGGTTCTGCCACCACAAGAGGTCCTGAGCCATCGAGTTGGAGACCAGGATCATGTGGTCCAGGTCGTCTGGTCTCTAGTCCCACTGTACTCGGAGAGTCCACTACGTGACCTGCACATGGAGTCTGGCCAGATGTATGGTCGGGATGGCTGCTGCCATGAGACCCAGCAGGTGAAGGATCGACCTTTCGGAGGTTCACCTCTGGGAAGCTGCCATGTGTGCTTGTCACTGGAGAGTCTCCACTCTGTCTGGCAGGAGGAAGGCTCTCCCCTGGACTGTATCCAACACTGCCCCAATAAATTGGAAGCATTGTGAAGGAATGAGGTGGGATTTGGGATAATTGACTGAAATGCCTGTCACACTTGGACATCTGGTTCTGATCCATGTATCATTTTTTGTAAATTTAAAAAAATGTGATATGAACTGTCTGTCAGGAGGAAATGTTGGCTTGCTGAAACTGACACATCCAAACCCCCAGGGATAAGTTCAAAGGACAGGAGGTAGTTTAAACTGCAGATTTTTAAAATGCAATTACCTTGTCAATTTGCTTTGATCCCAGGAAATAAAATTAGCCATTCATGACATCTCTCAGGGGTATCCTTTGATCGGCACTAGGTGTCATAAAGGAAAGAGCATGCCTGTGTTTTGGGTGTCTCCCAAAGATAGCCAGTAATTGCATCAAAGGGTCTTTGATGTCTGAGCCAAGCAGGACCCAGATTAATTTGGAAGGTCCAATAACCATCCCAAAGATAGCCCTTGAATTACATCAAAGATACTTTTGATGTGTGTGTGAAGCAACAGCACAGACTGGTTTTGACCAGTCAACATGAGAAGAGGAGATTTATTTTGTCATGTATTATTTTTCAAATATCTTGTTTGGACATCCAATGTTATGGAATATAAAGTTTAATACACCAACAGGAGGAATTAGGTGACCTCAGGGAGAAGGCTGGCTCAAGACTGTTTTTAAACCTACTGAGCAAACCTTAGAAGAGACTTTGACACACTTTTTCATATTATCTGACTGAGAGAAGGAAGAACATCACAGCACTGAAAGATTAAGTAAGCATACATTAGATGAGACCAGTCTGAGTGTTATTATTTGTAGGAATCTTCACTTTTAAACCTGTTTGTTTTAAGGCTGTATGTGTTGGGATATTTTGTTCTGTAATTTTACTGTTTTTCTATTTTACCTATTTTAAAGTAAAGATATATATTTTAAAAACAGAAACTGCCTGGTGTGCCTTGAAATTTCTTTTCATAAGTGAAGCTTTGAAGGTTATAGTTGACACTGTGTATGAGTTTATTGTGATACCAAACTGGGAAATGGATAGAGTTCTCTAAGGTCTTGCATAACACACTAAGGGTTCATTTTTGCAATACCTGGTTAGGTGCCCATAGGCAAAGATATCTGGCCCCCCGAAGACAGAATTATCTGAGTCTGACAATTGCGTACGCTAACAAGAGGTTATTAGTTTGAATTCCTCCAGAACTTGAGACTAAGGTGTCTCAAACCCACAAAACAGACAAGAGGGTTACCTTGTACTGTTAACTGTCCACAGATCCTACGATCAGAGGTTGGCACTTTGGGAGTAGAGGGCTGACCGGCTGAGTGAATTTGTGACAGATTGGTTGGCAGTGGTGGCATATAAAATTTGATGGTATAAGCTTCATTGTTCAATGTGTCAGCTTGAGACCGTTCAGCTCACTTGAAAAAAAGAAAGGCAGTGTTTTATTTCAAAAGGCAACAGAACTATATCCCTTGGCTTACAGTCAAGTTCCTGCCCATTTAATTTTTTTTCTAAGTGCCAGTCAGAATAGTAGTAGTTAGGAAAGATGACTTCCAACTACAACAGATGCACTGTAGATTACTTGAAGCAGTTGTGTGAGGATAGAGGAGTCCCGTTCGAGGTGACAGCCAAAAAGCAGAACCTCATAGAGGCCCTGATGGTAGCAGATACCTAGAGCAGAGAGTCACCGACCGTGACTGAAAAGGATTGCAGGGTCACTGTCAGTGAAGGGCCACAGCAGCAGGGGATGGTCACCAGTATCCTGAATCCAGAGGTACTCAGACTGCAAACTGAGTTGTGCAGGATGCAACCGGAGGCAGTGCGAGAACAGAGGGAGGTGGACCGTGAGGCACAGCAACAACAGAGGGAAGCAGACCATGAGGAGCGTGAGCGCCAGCGAGCTGCAAAGGAGAAGAGAGAGTGAGAACACAGAGAGGCAGAGGAGAAGAGAGAGGAACGCCAGTGGCAACACGAACTGGAGAAGATACGACTCCAACCAGCGGCACTAGAGCAGGTAAGTGGCTTGGGTTTAACTGGGACTGCAGGACTGGGTTACAAATTGAACTCCAAATTAACAGCCAGGTTTAAAGAAGAGGAGGACATGGATGCCTTTTTAAATTCTTTTGAAAAAGTTTGTATTCAGGCTAAAATTTCTAGAGAGTCCTGGAGCTTCCAGCTATCCCCGCTACTTACCGGGAAAGCTCGTGATGCATTGGGTTAAATGGACACTAAGGACAGTGATGATTGCAGCAAGTTAAAAGCTGCACTGTTAAAAAAGTTTGAATTAACTGCTGAATCATACAGAGCTAAATTCTGTAAGCTGAGGAGAAGCCCTGATATGAGCTAAGAGGAGCTAGCCATGAAACAACGTCAATTTTTAAAACGTTGGTAGGAAGGAATTGAGGCAAACTCTGTTGATAAAATTGAAAATGTGATTTTATTAGAACAGTTTTATTGGGCATGCCAAGCAGAGCTAAAAACCTGGCTAGAGGACCGAGATCCAAAAACAGTGCAAGAGGCTGCTGAACTCTCGGACCGCTATGCCAAGAGCAGACCTGCTGTGAGAGTGAATGGGGCAGGCGTGGCAGTGCAGAAAGGGAAAAGCGCACCTTCAAGGCAGCTAAAACCCTCACTGCCTCCACCAAAACCAGTTAGCCCCAGGTTTCAAAGAAAAGATTTCTCTGAAGTAAGAAATGCCTGTTGGTTATGTAAAGAAACTGGGTACATTGCCAGGCAGTGTCCGAGAAGGGCAAGCAATAATATGCAAAGTAGTACCTGAAAGGAAGTGGGTTGTTTGTGTGTCCCTTGAAGCATGCCTGTGAACATGAGGGAACACATGCACCCAGTCATGGTAAATGGCGTACAGACACAGGGGTTAAGGGACACGGGGCATCCCTGACATTGGTAAAAGGGGATGTGGTACAGCCTGGTCAGTTTATACCCAATAAATACGTAACTGTACAGAACTTTGCAGGTGAAGAGAAAACATTGCCACTGGCCAGTGTCTCCTGGACTGGGGTGAAACAAGGGGAACTGTGCAGCAGGTGGCTGTAGCTAAAATGTTAGCAGTGGATGTGATCCTGGGTAACAATCTCCAACAGGGGATGGTATGTGCAGTTACCCGTAGCCAAGCGGCAAGGGAAAATAGTAGTTCCCCGAACCCCACAGAAACCAGTGTGAAAACAGCTGAGAGGCTGGTTCCCCAACCTGTGTCTCCAGATGGGGAGACTGATAAAAAGGGGGTAGAAATTTCCCCAGCAGCAGGTAACCACAAAGCTACAGAGGGTTACTCTGAAGAGGAAGGGGTGACTCCTTGTCAGAGGGTTGGGATTGACAGTGATCCTGAGGGCCCTGATGCTAGTGCTAGGGACCCTAGTTTAGCGACTGAAGGGGACCTGTCCCATGCCTTGGGACCGTGTCAGGGATTTGCAGCTGCTCAGAGGAGTGACCCTAGTTTAGAGAAGCTGAGGGCTTGGG
The DNA here is from genome assembly GCA_016271365.2 of Neoceratodus forsteri. Classification (NCBI taxonomy): domain Eukaryota; kingdom Metazoa; phylum Chordata; order Ceratodontiformes; family Ceratodontidae; genus Neoceratodus; species Neoceratodus forsteri. The sequence continues at coordinate 589,029,787 of CM057459.1, forward strand.
TAGACTTGGAGGGCACACAGAGAGGTGACAGCAGACATAAGGTTTATTGGGAAAATGGACTTATGTATACACAGGCAGTACAGACAGAGGGAGGGATGCTAGGCAGGCAGCTTGTCGTTCCCCAGGGATATCATGAGCAGTTGCTCAAGGTTGCCCATGATCTTCCCTTGTCTGGTCATCTGGGAATCACGCGCACTACGCAGCGGTTAGCCCAGAATTTCTACTGACCTAACTTCACCCAGCAGGTGAAGGAGTATTGCAGGTCTTGTCACCAGCTCCAAGAAATAGGGAAGGCGGGTAAGAAAACCCAAGCCGCCCTGATTCCATTGCCCATAGTGAAGGAACCATTCCAGAGGATGGGAATGGATATTGTGGGGCAGTTAAATACCCCCAGCTCCTCAGGGAAGACATTTATCCTGACTGTGGTGGATTATGCCACCCGGTACCCAGAGGCAGTCGCCCTATCCTGTCTGAAGACAGACAAAGTGGCAGATGCCTTACTTGGGATTTTCTCCCGTGTTGGGTTTCTGCAGGAGGTAATCAACAATTGAGGGGCTTCCTTTATGTCAGTCCTAATGAAATGTTAATGGAAGAAGTGTGGGGTGGTGCAGAGATGCACAACACCGTATAACCCACAAGTCAATGGACTTGTGGAATGATTCAATGGTACCCTAAAGTCAATGCTCCGGGTGTTTGCTGAGCAACATGGGAGAGATTGGGAGAATACCTTCCCCACCTATTGTTTGCATACAGGGAGGTGCCCCAAGAGTCAAAAGGATTTTCCTCCTTTGAACTCTTATATGGACGCCAGGTACATGGGCCCCTAGACTTGATCCAGGAGGACTGGGAAGGCAAGCACACCACCCAGGGAACTTCCATTGTACATAACGTCCGAAGGTTTAGGGAAAGGCTGAAAGAGCTTATGGGAACAGCTCAGAGCAACCTGGCAGCTGCCCAACAGAAACAAAAAGTATGGTACGACCACAGAGCCGGAGCTCACTTGTACATGGTGAGTCAGGAAGTCATGGTCCTTATTTCGGTCCAGAAAGACAAGCTGCAAGCTGAGTGGGCAGGTCTGTACAAAGTGGTTAGGAAGGGAAATGATGTGAATTACATTGTGGAGTTACCTGACTGTAGACAGACAGAAAGGATGTACCATGTCAACATGATGAATCCATATGCAAATAGGGCTGACATGGTGTTTGCAGTGTGTAGTCATGGGGAGGGGACTGATGAAGGAGACCCCCTTCTGGACTTGCTGGAAGAGAGTAAGCAGGACTCCTCTGTGGAGGCAGTAAAATTGTCTCCCCAGCTGATCCCGGGCCAGATCCAGAAAGTAAGGGAGGTTTTAGCAGACTTTACCCCCTTGTTTAGCACCAAGCCTGGACTAACCCCCTTAGCGACACACAGTGTGGAGACAGGGACACAGACGCCCATACGGTGGACAGCATATCGGGTGGCAGAGGCTGTCCAAAAGGACATTAGGAGGGAAGTGGAGGAGATGCTGGATTTAGGGGTAATCCAGAGATCCCACAGTCCCTAGGCCTCACCCGTAGTCCTTGTACCAAAGCCAGATGGCTCAACTCATTTCTGTGTAGACTATCATGGACTGAATGCAGTCACGAAGTCAGACACCCACCCGATGCCCCAGACGGATGAACTCCTGGACAAGTTGGGAGGGGCAACCTACCTTACGACCACAGACCTGATGAAGGGGTATTGGCAGGTACAGTTGACGGACAGAGCCAGGGAGAGGTCGGCCTTCATCACTCCAATAGGCTTATTTGAGTTCAAAGTAGTGCCTTTTGGAATGAAGAATGCCCCGGCCACTTTCCAAAGGTTGGTGAACCAGGTGTTAAATGGTGCTGAGGAGTATGCCATGGCATACCTGGATGACACTGCCATCTTTAGTACCAGCTGGGAGGAACACCTGTCACACCTTAGGGAAGTGCTGGACAGGATACAGAGGGCCGGGCTCACTGTCAAAGCCGAGAAGTGCCAGGTGGCCATGGGAGAGGTGGTATACCTCAGACATGTGGTAGACCAGGGACAGCTCCGTCCTAACCAAATAAAAATAGAAGCAATCCATGTATGGCCCAGACCAGAAACTCAGAAGCAGGTCAGGAGTTTTCTTGGGACAGCAGGGTACTATAGAAAATTTGTACCCAATTACAGTGCCCTGGCTGCTCCCCTATCTGACCTGACAAAGAAAAGGATGCCCAAAGAAAATTACCTGGGGCCCAGCCTGTGAGGAAGCCTTCACCAGACTGAAGGAGGCACTGTGCAGTGCTCCTGTTTTCACAAGTCATGACTATAGTAAAACCTTTATAGTTCAGACTGATGCCTCAGACATCGGTATTGGAGTGGCACTGAGCCAGACATCCAGCGAAGGGAGGGACCACCCAATAGCCTACCTGAGTAAAAAGTTACTTCCCAGGGAACAGTCATACTCCACGGTGGAAAAGGAGTGTGGGCCCTTAAGAAATTGGAGCCATTCTTGTATGGGCAGCATTTTGTGGTGCAGACTGACCACAACCCCCTAGTTTGGCTGACGCAGATGGAGAAAAACAGTGGTTGATTACTAAGATGGAGTCTTGCTTTGCAAGGATATGATGTAACCATTCTACATAGGGCTAGAATGACCAATCAGTACTCAGATGGGCTGTCCAGGATCTATGAGGAGTGAACTGATTTGGGAAGCTCATCCCATGCAATGGGATATAGCCCCCAAATTCAGTCTAGGTGGGGAGGAATTGTCACACTTGGACAGCTGGTTCTGATCCATGTATCATTTTTTGTAAATATAAAAAAAATGGTGATATGAACTGTCTGTCAGGAGGAAATGCTGGCTTGTTGAAATTGACACATCCAAACCCTCAGGGATAAGTTCAAAGGACAGGAGGTAGTTTAAACTGCAGATTTTTAAAATGCAATTACCTTGTCAATTTGCTTTGATCCCAGGAAATAAAATTAGCCATTCATGCCGTTCTCAGGGGAATCCTTTGATCTGCACTAGGTATCATAAAGGAAAGAGCATGCCTGTGTTTTGGGTGTCTCCCAAAGATAGCCAGTAATTACATCAAAGGGTCTTTGATGTCTAGGCCAAGCAGGACCCAGACTAATTTGGAAGGTTCAATAACCATCCCAAAGATAGCCCTTGAATTACATCAAAGAGACTTTTGATGTGTGTGTGAAGCAACCGCACAAACTGGTTTTGACCAGTCAACATGAGAAGAGGAGATTTATTTTGTCATCTATTATTTTTCAAATATCTTGTTTGGACATCCTCTGTTATGGAATATAAAGCTCTCTCCCATCCACTTAGTCTCCCTGATTTCAACTTCCTTCTTTCCCTTTCCCTTCCCCAAAGTTTCACCTTATTGTTCTTTTTTCATCTACAAGACTATGATTTTTTTTTTATTTTATAAACTGTTATCTTTGCTTATGATTGTCTCAATTGTACCAATGACATGGAACCTTTGTAAAAGAGCTTTGGCTCAAAGGTATTTGTAATCCTAGAACAAATAAATAAATAAATAAAATAATACACCAAAAGGAGGAGTTAGGTGACCTCAGAGAGAAGGCTGGCTCAAGACTGTTTTTAAACCTACTGAGCAAGCCTTAGAAGAGACTTGACACACTTTTTCATATTATCTGACTGAGAGAAGGAAGAACATCACAGCACTGAAAGATTAAGTAAGCATACATTAGATGAGACCAGTCTGAGTGTTATTATTTGTAGGAATCTTCACTTTTAAACCTGTTTGTTTTAAGGCTGTATGTGTTGGGCTATTTTGTTCTGTAATTTTACTGTTTTCCTATTTTATCTATTTTAAAGTAAAGATATATATTTTAAAAACAGAAACTGCCTGGTGTACATTAAAATTTCTTTTCATAAGTGAAGCTTTGAAGGTTATAGTTGACACTGTGTATGAGTTTATTGTGATACCAAATTAGGAAATGGATAGAGCTCTCTAAGGTCTTGCATAGCGTTCTAAGGGTTCATTTTGCAATACCTGGTTAGGTGCCTGTAGGGAAAGATATCTGGCCCCCAAAGACAGAATTATCTGAGCCTGATAATTGGGTACACTGACAAGAGGTTATCAGTTTGAATCCCTCCAGAACTTGAGATTAAGGTGACTTGAACCCACAAAACAGACAAGAGGGTTACCTTGTACTTTTAACTAGCCACAGATCCTACGCTCAGAGGTTGGCACTTTGGGAGTAGAGGGCTGACTGGCTGAGCGAATTTGTGACAATGCCCACCTGCTGGAAAAGGTCCAGGGTACAGGATAGGGATTTGAGTAGGCTGTCCTTCGATGGAGCTGAGAGGTGCCAGTCATTGAGGTAGGGGAACACATGAATGCCCTGTCTGCATAATGCCACTGCAACCTCTGCTAGGCACTTCATGAACACGCTGGTTGCCAACAACAAGCCAAAAGGGAGAGCTTTGAACTGGAAGTGTTCTCCCTGAAAAGAGAATCTGAGGAAGTGGCGGTGAGATGTGAAATTGGGGATATGCAGGTCTGCATCCTCCATATCCAGAGCACAGAGCCAATGTCCCTGATGTAACAAGGGAAGAAGACCTGGAAGGGATATCATGTAAAACCTCTTGTACTTTACAAAGAGGTTCAGAATGCTGAGGTCCAGTATTGGTCTGAGGTCACCCATCTTCTTGGGGACTAGAAAGAAGCGGGAGTAATAACCTCTGCCCATTTGACTCTGGGGGATGGGTTCTATAGCTGCTTTCTGCAGCACAGACTCAACTTCCTCTCTGACCAAGTGGATGTGACTTGGAGGGTAATAAGAGGGACCTGGAGGATGCTCTGGTGGTCTCTCTAAAAGCTTGATTGTGTGCCCTTGGGCTACGAGTTGAAGTACCCACAAGTCCGCTGTGGTTACCTCCCAACCCAGTAGATGATTTGCAAACCTGCCTCCTACCAGTTCCCCCAGATCTGGCTTTGGGGTGGGAGGGGCCAGAGTGAGTCAGGAGGTGGTGAGGATGGTGGAGGGTGCAGTTCCTGAGGCTCTGTGGGATTTAGCTGAGGGAGTTGTGCCCGCTGAAGGTGCCCGACGTTTGTTCTGACATCGGTTCTGCTGTTGACTTTGGTGTTGCCATTGTTGCCAATGAAAGGGCTGCTTCGGCTTCTGAGGGGGCTTGTACATGAACTGGACAGAGCGAAGGTTTAGCCTTGTCTTGTAGATCAGTAATGATATCTTTTGCATCCCCTCCAAACAGGACAGGACCCCAGAAAGGGCCATCCTCAATGGCCAATTGGACCTTAGGCACCAGGCCAGATATCCTCAGCCTTGAGTGCCTTCATAGGCTGATGGCAGTAGCCATATCCCTTGTGGAGGCATCCACCACATCGTAGGTAGTTCTCAGTGTATGCCAGCTAGCGGATCTATCTGACCTCGCCATACTGGTCATGTCCACCTTTAGCTCGCAGTCAGGAATTTTTTTCCAGCTTGGATCCAAGTTGACCCAGAACAGATTTCTGGTAGACTACCATATGAGCAATGTAATTAAGTGCTCTAATGGCTAAGGTGGATGAAGAGTAAAATCTCTTCCCAAACTGATCCAGCACCTTCGACTCCTTGTCCGGAGAAGTACTGAGGTGTTTTGGTTTGGATGAACGGTCATGGGCGGCACTGATGACCACTGAGTCGGCCTTAGGATGGATGCTGAGGTGATCCTTCCCCTCCGGCATCTGGTACAACCTGTCAGCTTTCTTTGCCACTGATGCCAGGGAAGCAGGTTGTTCCCATATCATGGTGGCCAAATCTTTGTGAGGGCCTATCCACAGTGGAATGAGAGTCGGAGACTGATCAGATAATTCCAGATGCTCTGCAACATATGTATGTAACCCCCAGGTGGCGCTATCCCAGAGGCTACTACCCCTGCCTGTTTGGCTACTGACAGGCTGAGGGGCCTAGGTTCTATGGTGAGTGCCTCCACCCAGAGGTCAGGGTTGATAGTGGTTAAACTAACTTGAGCACAGCCCTCTGGGACACTGTGACCCCCCTTTGATCCCACTAGTGGCCCACACAGTACACAGGAGTTACCTTCCCAATACCACACAAATGCACACTTCTTACACATACAGTAACACTTACCCCTCAGGACTAATGTCTGGCAGCACGTCTCTGAGGACCCCCAGTAAAACAAGGTTAGGCAATATACACAAACGCAATGCAATGCTTTTTCTACATGTACTGACACCACAGACAGCATATAGTTCAATAACAACAAATCTGATTTATTAGAGGGGGCAGTAACAATGAGGGGGCAATCAGGTTGATTTGGTTTGGAAATATTCAAATCACAGTACTGTGCATGCATATAGGGTCCAAAATGTCACTCTCTGGGTACCCAGGATGGTGGGAGCTAGCCAGGGTTGGTGCAGCTGGTTGGGGCCCTTTGATGGAAAAACACCATGCACACACAAATTGTAATCCGGAGCCCTGGGGCTCAGTTCATGAAGAAATGAAACAGCAATAATCAGATGACACACTTGTAATCGATAAAAGGCTGCAGGGAGATACCCAGATTTGTACTTACAATACCAAAGCTGAAAGCTGGATGGAGGATGTTCTAGCTGGATTGCCAGAAAAACAAGGTATAGAGACAGGATCCTTGTGGCTGGACCCAACTGCAGTTGATAGCAAGCGGATTTAATCCGACTCAAGCTGGGATTTGCTTCCAGCTTTTGCATACAGCTCACAGAAAATTGGGAAATAACACTGCGATCCTCCATAAGCACTATGCACATTTATATGTAAAAGGAAAGTACTATACCAGGAAGCTGCTTCTCGATCCTGATCACAGACACTTGCAAATTACCTGGGAGCACACATAGCATCAGCAGTTCCCGACAGACCAATTGCACTTCAGCAAATCTTCGGTCTTCTACGGGCAAGCCTGGTTCTACACACTGCTTCCTTCTGTTCAAAACTCGAATTCAGTCGAACTGGCACTTACAAATGGCTGCAGGCCAACTTCAGGGCCTCACACGAGCTTCCCGCGTGAACTGCATGCTGCATCAGAAGCAGGGCTCCTTCTCTCTTCACTGTCACTACTGATCTGAGCTTTCCAGTAACAGAGCAGGGCATTTCCTTTGAGTTCCTCCCAGTTCAGTTGGCTGGTTCGGCTGTCACTCACAATAGGGCTCCCTCTGTTGGTGCAAAAAGGTGCCAAGGTCCAAACTACATTTCCCAGAGGCACTGGCCATACAGTAAGTAGGTGGCTGGCTCCACAATGAGAGTCCAAGGTCTGATTTGCCAGCAGCAGGCTCCATTTTAAAGGTCCCCCCACACTGATTGGTCCAGTTCAGCAGTTCAAAACCAGAATGAAGGGCTAGGCAAAAACAGTTCAGACTGCAAAGAAGAAAAAATTACTCACCTTTGTAATGTTGTTTCTTCTAGTGGAGTCTTGCTGTATTCTGACTATTGCAGTGATACCCAACCTTTGAACTGCCCTGGAGAGGAAAGAGTTAACTTTCCATGCAAGGCATGGAACGCTGAGCTCGAGCTCGGTTGAGACTCTGTCTGTTGTTGTTTGAACCCAAACCGTCAGATCTTTATGAGCTAAACTCACTGGGCATCCTGTGTGGAAACTGTAAACTTACACTAGCCAACTGGCAACTAAATCTATTAAAAAAAGGTTTTTTGGTTCCAAGGCAAAGACTCAGGTCAGAAAACCTAAAAGACAAAACACAACACATAACCAAAATTAAAAGGGTGGAGAGCACCTCTAGGGTGCCAACACTGTTCCTGCCCACCCACATCCCAAAACCCAGGTTCTGAGAGGGGAGGCGGGGGGAGGTCAGAATACAGCAAGACTCCATTAGAAGAAACAACATTACTAAGGTGAGTAATTTTTTCTTCAAACAACATGAAGTCTTGCTGTATTCTGACTATTGCAGACTACCAAGCAGTACCTCCATGGAGGAGGGACAGAACCTATTTTGGGAATAGGCTCTGGAGCACAGCTGTGCTGAACCGAGCATCACTCCTAGTCTGGATATCCAGAGAATAATGCTTGGTGAAAGTATGTACTGTTTTCCAGGTGGCTGCTTGACAAATCTCTAAGATAGGAATATCCCTGGCAGCAGCCAGGGAAGCAGCTGTACCTCTGGTAGAGTGAGCCCTCAGGCCTGAGGGTGGGATCCTACCTAATTTTTCATAGCAGAATTGTATACAAGAGACAATCCACCTGGCAATAGATCTCTTAGTGGCAGGTTTTCCCTTACCAACCTCACCATAAGTGAGGAACAGTTGGGGGGAATCAAACCTGTGACCCTTGGTGCGCTCTATGTAGTAGCTAAGGGCCCTTTTCACATCCAAGCTGTGCAACCTCCTCTCCCCAGAGGAGGAATGGTCAGTGAAGAAAACAGGAAGAGACATAGACTGGTTAAGGTGGAAATCTGAAACCACCTTAGGCAAAAACTTCCTATTAGTCCTTATCTCTGTGGAAAGAGATAAAATCAGACTCCACTGACAGTGCCTGTAATTCACTTATGCGTCTGGCAGAAGTGATGGCTACCAAGAACACAGTTTTCCAAGTCAAGTACTTAAGTTCTGCTGAGGACAAAGGCTCAAAAGGGGGTAGCATAAGCTGAGCAATGCAAACATTAAGGTCCCAAGCAGGGGCAGGGTCCCTGAAGGGAGGATTGGTATGCAGCAATCCCTTGAAAATTTTACAGAATACAGGATGAGCTGAAAGGGAATAATGCTTACCTGCTGACAGGAAGGGAGAGACAGCTGACAGATGCACTCTTAGTGTAGCTGGTCTGAGTCCCAAGCAATTGAGATGAGCCATATAGTCAAGGACTGTGGGCAAGCCAGCAGACTCTGGAGAAATATGCTTCCCAGAGCACCATATAGTAAATCTTTTCCATTTGGAGTTGTAGGTCTTTCTGGTGGAAGGCTTTCGAGAAGCCTTTAAAATATCCAGAACACCCTGAGAGAGGTACAAATCAGCAAACTCTAACTCTTCAAGAGCCAGGCCTTGAGATTGAGAGATTTGAGATTTGGATACCAAACCCTCCCCTGAGCACATGTTAACAGGTTGTAATTCCTGGGAAGAGACAGGGGAAGGTGGACTGCTAAGGACAACAAGAGAGGGTACCAGGGCTGTCTGGCCCAGTCTGGAGCAATCAGAATCACTCTGCAGGGTTGAGACCTGATTTTGACTAGCACCTTGAACAGGAGAGGAAGGGGGAAGCATACAGAACTTCCTTCCCAATTGAGAACTAGGCATCCAGGGGACTGAGCCCAACACTGGGGGCCTGCAGCAAAAAGAGGAAGTTGGTGATTGTCTGAGCTGCAAAAGATCTATCTGTGGGGTGCCCCATCTGGAGAAGATCACTTTCAAAATCAGGGGATCTAGGGACCATCTGTGATGGCCCTGGGAAATCCTGCTCAGAGCATCTGCCAGGACATTGTCCTTCCCTGGGAGGTGCACTGCTATCAGAGAGATATTCAGGGAATAGGCCAGAGACCACAACTTCATTGCCTCTGTGCACAAGGCTGTAGACCGAGTGCCCCCCTGCTTGTTGAAGTACCACATTGTGGTGGTATTGTCTGTCCTGATCTGAACTACTTTGTTCTGAACAGACTTATGTAACCCCCTTGCAAATGGAGTTCCTAGAAATGCCAGTCTGGGTTTACCTTAGCCTGTTTTGTTCTGTCCTTCTCCTGACTTGGCTTCTAATTTTTCTGGCTGCCTCCAGGACAGCTATGTTCAGCTCCAGCCGAAAAGTAAAAAATTAAAATGTTTTAAATAATGGAACTGTTGCTGCTTGTTGGGAATATGTTGTACATGTGGGAAAAAGTGTTTAAAGTTAAAACTAATACTGTTTCCTTGGCAATTCCAGTATTGTGGGACTCTATGTGTCAGTCTGTCAGCTGCTGCAGGGGGAGCTTGCAACAGCGCAGTAGCGACAGAAAAAGTAAAGGAGCCACATTCTTTATCTGTGCAGTGACTACAAGTGCAGCCTTTAAGCTATAGAATTGTGTGGCATTTGGGGCAAATAATTACTTCTTTCTGGCTGCACCAGGACATTATTCAGGACTGCATCTAATCTGCTATAAGGGACAGTGGGTTAAGCAGCCATTGCCAGCAGTATAGCCAATTGGAATTGCAGCAACAGAAAGCCAGGACTTGTGGGACATTCACTGCATCTCATGGGAAAGCACCCAAGTGCTTATGAGGGCTTACAGGGACATTATGTTTGGTGCAAATTCCACAACCCAATTGTGCCTCGAGTGTTCTGATTGACAGGTTCTTCAGCAACTTGGAGACATGTCACCCCATCCCTGCTACCAATCAGGAGTCGAGCTAGGAGCTCTATAAAGAGACAATGTTGCCAGTTTGTCTGGGAGATTCATTCAGAGATGCAGAGCTGAGAGAGTAGCAGAGCAGGCTTCAGCCTGCTGGGAGCCCCCCATGGGGGAGGGGCTCAGGCTCCAGTCATGCCATCAGGCCTGGGCCACTTAATTCAGCCCTTTCAGTCTTCGGAGGGCATTTGTTATTTTCTTCAGTTAACAGTTAACTAGTTACAGTAATTGTGCTCGCTGCCACAACTAGTCTGGAGGTTGCCAGTACTGTCCTCCAGAGGCTAGCCTTCCCTCCCACGTCGGGGAAGATGTGGACCGAAGAATCAGATGTCCAGCAGCGGTGAGAGCGCTGACCAGACCAGATGACATCGTGCAGTGGTGAGAGCACTGACCAAGTACCTCAGTGGTGAGAGAGCTGAAAAAGTCTTCAGGATGCCTTCGATTATGGATGAGACCCATGGAGGACCTGAGTGAGTACCCTCGCACTTCCGCAGCGGGGAGAAATTAAGTGAAGTAATCTTAAACACTCCATCCCATTGAGGAATGTGGCTGTTAAGTGTGAAGTATTGAAGTTATCAGTCTGGGCTACTAACCCCATAAGAGACTGCCTAGTTCAAGTAATGGATGCATCTTGTCTGTGGCCCAAATGGCTTAGTTGCAGATGCAGCAAGATGCTGGGCTTAGTAAATCATATAAATGTGTAGCTATGGGTTAGAGTCCTGACATCGTGGAGCTGTCTGCCAAGACTCGCTTGCCACTTCATGAGACAGGAGGCCCTTGAGCATGTTAATGTCAAAGATACCTTAAAGAGAATGTACCTGTGTCTGCACAGAATTTCATCTAAGAGCGCTTGATATAAGTGTTAAATGGCTAGACGTGCTGGATAGAACTCCGCTTGTGGATAATGTTCTTGGTATATAGAATGTACTGGATGTGACTGCCTGTGACTAAAGTACGGGATGCTTGATAAAAGTGTTGTTACCAACTTACTCAGGATGGATGCCTTTTGGCATATAAAGTACTGGATGTGACCGTGTTTAAACTGCATTTAGGATGCTTGACAGAAGCATCACCATTATTGCTTTGGATGGGACTTCCAAATATTGTGCTGAATGTTCTGGATGTAAGATCCACATAGTTTTTTCTGGAATGTTCGGAAGTCTGCAAGTGCAGGGCAATCCCTGCTTTGTTCATAAAGTGCAGGGCAATCCCTGCTGTGGTTGTAAATAGTAATTTGCTGCTTTACAAAATCTGTTTCAAGTTGCCCCACCTTAAATTAACAGCCGGCCACCTCGACCAGCTGCAACTCTATCAGGCTTGCAACATCTTAGACTGTGGTATCTGTTTAACCAGTATGGTATGAGATTGCGGGGTTTCTGCTGTATCTGGGACTGGTACCAGTGTGGGTATTGTTAATAATTATGTTTAACATCTGATTTATCAGCAACTAGATAGCCAGGGCTCTGGATGTCTTAAGTCGAATGGTAAAATGTGATTTATGTTTGCCTTTAATATGTAGCCACCCAGCTGGAGGGTTTACCAGCAAAATTCCAAAATGATCTCTGTACATGTGTAAATATGGTAAGATAACCTCTACTCTTCCTGTTTCCCTTTCCTAGCTCCTTTATTACCCCCAAAATAAATATCTTGTTGTTGTTGTTTGAAATCCTGTGTGAGCGAATTATTAGAAAGCGTCTTTAATTCAAAATGTGAAAATGTGGGGAACTGTGTATTGGGGCATGTCTGGGGAAGGTAACTGGTCATTGTGGGTGGTGTAGCAGCTCAGGGGGCTACACCCAGTACCCTCTGACCCACGTAAAGCACCCTGAGTGGAGGCACTGCACAAAGGTTTTAAAAATGTTATAAGTTAGCGAACCCAACCCCCCTAGCCTATGTTTGGGGTAGTAGGCAGGGGTGTAACACTGGGGGTGGTGCCGCCCAGGGGTTACACTTGGAAAAAGCTTGAAGTGCTAGAAACACTGCTGAGTTCCAAGAGATTGATGTGAAGCAGAGATTCTTGAGGTGACCACAACCCTTGGGTGGTTAGATCCCCCAAGTGGGCTCCCCAGCCCAAGAGGGAAGCATCTGTGGTAAGGATCAAAGAATGAGATTGAGTGACGAAGGGGACTCCTTGTCTTAGGTTGTCCTGATCCTGCCACCACTGCAAGGCCTGGATCAGGGTTCGAGTCACTGGGATTAGCTTGGTCAAAGGATCATTTCTCTGGGACCAGAAGGCTCTTAAGTGGAACTGAATGTCCCTCATTTGAAATCTTACTCCCTGGACCACTGCTGTAGAGGCAGCCATGTGGCCCAGCAGCTGCAGAAAATGCCTTGCTAGTCGAGACACCTGGAGGGTGAATGAAGAGGCCAGTGTAACAAGGGTCCTTGCCCTGTCCAGGGGAAGGAAGGCTCTTGCCTTTATTGTATCCAGCTCTGCCCCTATGAAGGTGAGGAGCTGCACTGGCTGCAAAACTGACTTTGAAAGTTTCAGAAAGAATCCTAGAGAAGTGAGCAGTTGCTGAGTTATCTGAAGGTGTGACTCGACTTGGTCTGGAGACTGACCTACTATGAGCCAGTCGTCCAGGTATGGAAAGATGGAGATCTTTTTTCTCCTTAGGAAAGCAACCACTACTGCCAGGCATTTTGTGAACACCCTTGGAGCTGAAGTTAGGCCGAAGGGCATTGCTCTGAATTGATAATGGCCTGAGGGCCGCTCGAACCTGAGGTACTTTCTGTGGGAGCTTCTGATGAGAATGTGGAAATAGGCATCCTTGATGTCTAGGGAAACAAGCCAGTCTCCTGGCCTTAGAGAGGGTAGAATTATTCCCAGAGTCACCATTTTGAACTTTGGCTTTAAAGGGTGCTTGATTAAATATCTGAGATCCAGGATGGGCCGCCATTCTCCCGTCTTTTTGGGAGTTAGGAAGTACCTGAAGTACAATCCTTTTCCCTTGTGTAGGGGTGGAACCCTTTCTATGGCTCTCAGAGCCAAGAGGGAAGACACCTCTGCTTCTAGGGCAAGGGCCTCTGAAGGATTTGCAGGTGGAAAGGATCTGGCTCTCATCCTGGGAAATTTTTTGAAGCTGAGAACCAGTCCCTGGCTTACTACTTCCAGGACCCATTTGTCTGATGTTAAAGACTTCCAGTCCTGGACAAAGTAAGCCAGCCTGCCTCCTACTGGTGGTGGAGAATCAGCCCGGGCAAACCCTGAGGGTGCCTGTTTGGCAGGGGCTTTAGGCTGAGGGGTGGTAGCAGGCCTGCGTGTCCCTCGTCTGCCTCTCCCTCTGAAGAACCCCCTCTGGGCAAAGGCAGAAGAGGGGGCCCGGGATTGGTAGAAAGGCCTATGAAAAGGCCTGCCCCTGTCCCTGGAATGCTGCCTCTGGGGAGTGGCTTGCCTTTCCTTGGCCTGAGCACTCCTATAGGTGGTCCTGTATTCATCCATTTTCTTCATGTAGTTCTCTGTTTGCTCCCCAAACAGAATTACCCACAACAGGAAAATCCATGGCCTTAGTCTGGGTATCCTGAGACAGGCTAGTACATCTGAGCCAAGCCATCCTACGAAGGGCCACAGATGTAGCCATGACTCTAGACGAAACATCATTGGAGTCCACTGCAGCATGAAATTGCACCTTGGATGCCTCAATACCATCTGCAGCCACCTGCTCCAGCTCCTCGACAAGCTGGCCAGGGACCTGTTTAGTTAGAGCCATTACAGTGTCCCATCTAGACTTCTGGTATCTAGCTGTACAGGCCATATAATTAGCCTGCCTGAGTCCCAAAGATGCTGCCATGTATTGTTTCTTTGCCATGGGATCGATCCTCCTGGAGTCCTTATCTAGCGGGTGTGAAGCCAAGGGTACATTTGCCTTATCACAGGCAGCAGCCTGCACTACCCCAACATGGCTGCATTGCTGGGAAAGGAACTTCGTATCTGAGCCTGAAAGAGTATACCTGTTGTCCATTCTCTTGTCCACAGGAGGTATAGAATTAGGAGTCTGTAAAATTGTTGTTGTCTGTTTCCCAAAAGACTTATGAAGGGGAATAGACAGCCTCCTGGACTCTAGGATATCCATCATCTCAGCATAATCAGGCTCCTCCTGATCCTATACTGTTTCCTCCATAGGAAGCTGAAGAGTTTCAGCCACTTCTTTGTAAAACATAAAATGGGAAGGGGACTTAGAAAGCCTAGGAGGAGAAACTCCTGAGGGTATGTCTGGGGAGATGTCCAGGTCAATGGGCACATCCAGACTTTCATAATCACCATCACTATCCTCATACTCTCCTTCCTCCTCCTCCTCCGGTTTATAAAACTCCTCTAAATTATAATCTGGAACCGGGGGAACCGACCGAACCGAGCCCCTAACCGATGGTGCCGGTTCGGTCGGAACCGGGGTTAGCGATTGAACAATCCTTATCACTTTGGCTGTTTCATCAGCGGTCGGAGAAAGAACTTGTGGATCCGAACCCGCTGACTTATCCTTTCTTTTTCTTTTAACCGGAACCGACGCCTCAGAGTCGGTTCTCCTTTTTCCCTAAGAAGTTTCGCCCTGGTCAGAGGGCACTCCTTCTGGTTCGGTCGGAACTGAACCGGGCTGGCCATCCGGGTCAGCGGACTTTTTGGCTACCCTTTCCCTCAGCCTACCTACTCTCTTTTCCAGGGTAGCTGAGGGAAAATGTTTGCAAATCTGGCAGTCTGAATCGAGGTGGTCAAACCCCAGACACTAAACACAGGTGGTGTGGGGGTCAGCCTTAGCAAAGGCTTCCCCACACACACTACAGTGTTGAAACCCAGTGGGCCTGTTTTTTTTCTTGGGTTTCTCAGACATGGCCAGTCCTAACCCAACTTATCCTTTTCTCGGCAATCCGCCAGGCAAGACACCCTTATCGGTTCCTGACCGTGTTACGGGTCATGGAAAAAAAACGTAATGAAATCCGTTTTTTTTAGAACTGATAAGGACCGGTTACCACACACTAAAAGTAGAAAAACCTTTTTTTAAACAAACCTGATCGGTTCAAACCGAACCGATTCAACATTTACAAGTTCCACACAGAAGCAAACAATAATAAACCTATCTAGTACTCATGGTACCACAGACAGAGACTGAACCAACAGGTTAGATGGAATAAATTCGGTTGAAACCGAGAAAAAAACGACACTTTAACCGACTAAATTGAACCGAGCAAAGGAGAAATCTCCAGAGCGACTGTTCAGTGAGGCGGAGTAAAGAATCTGACGGTTTGGGTTCAAACAACAACAGTCTCAACCGAGCTCAAGCTCAGTGTTCCATGCCTTGCATGGAAAGTTAACTCTTTCCTCTCCGGGGCAGTTCAAAGGTTGAATATCACTGCAATAGTCAGAATACAGCAAGACTTCATGTTGTTTGAAAAGCAGGTTAGACAAACTGTATTTTCATTATTACTGTAAACAATTCCTGGCAGATTGTTACACCTTTTGAAAGAGCTCCCTCTGCGCATTTAGCAACGGCAGAAACGGAGCGAGTTGACAGAAGCCCAGGCGGGACTCGGGCATTGAAACACGCAATCCCCCTTCTAAATTAATTATGTCTGCAAAGCAGACAGCTCTTAAAGAGACAGTACGTGCAGGCTCAAATAGCACTCACTTGGAACCACATTTAAACAGCTTAGATGCTGAACACCTCCAGGCTTGTAGCATTCCTGCAAGCTCCTGGAAGACTTCTGGGAACCCCCATTTGCAGGGGGGTTACATGTAACCCCCCTATAAATGGGGGTTCCTGAAAAGTTTTCCTTGAACTTGCCTAAGTGCTTACTGCCAGGCTGGTGTTCTGCATTTTAGTAGATTAAATGTATTGCCAGAGAGTGCCTGTATAGCCTCTGTGTACTGTCTCTTTAAGAGCTGCCTGGATTGCAGTCTTAATTAATCTAAAAGGGAGCGCTGTTAGAAGATGTGCTTGTTTGCTGATCATTTGTTGGAGTAGTAATAATATTGAAGTTTGTTCTAACCTGCCTTCTTTGCAGCAAGGACTGTTCTGTTTATCTCCACCAACTTGGCCCGGGACTGTCAGAGTGGGCCAATTAGTACTGTTGGGATTCTAAAATGGAGCCTGCCTACAGGGGCTTGGTGGGGTCAAAACTTGTAGGAATTGTAGTTTTTGCATTTTGGCTCCAAAAATAACCTGGAGGGGAGCCCTTGTTGTGACAGACAGACAGATCAGCCAACCGAACCTTTTGGATCTTGGGGAAATTCCCAAGCTGCTTGCAGCTAGTTTCAGTTCTGAGTTGGGAAGTGAAGAGACAACAGTTTGAATGATTCAGGCAGCAGCCCTGGCGTAGATTCGCGTGGGAGAACTAGAGAAAGGCCTGAGTTTTGGCCTGCATGGATGCCTGCTGTCCCTGAGAGGGAACTTGTGCCTTTTTTCAGACTGAATCCGAACTTGGAGAGTGAAGTGAGCCACTGAATTGTGACCAGGCTCCTATCTGAAGAAGACCGAAGATTTGCTGAATGCAATCGGCCTGTCTGGACTTCCAGCCACCTCTGAACTCCCAGATTGTGCAGAGACTCTGTAATTGCTACCGGAGAGACTTTTGCTTGGTACAGTGGAATTTCCTTACATGTGAATGTGTTGTGTGCTTATAATGTGTTGTGATTTGGTTCCCCACTGTGGTTTGAATTGTGTTCTGCTTGCTGGAAGCCGCATTAGAATTTTCTTACATGTAAATCTGCTGTGTGCAGGTAGTGGGTCGCGATTTGGTCCCCCACTGTGGTTTGAACTGTATTCTGCTAGCTGGAAGCTGCATCCAGCCCCATGGACTGAATCCAAAGTCATCTCCATTGGGCTTGGGCCTTGCCACACTGGCACAGCCCGACTACCAGATGCACAGAGAAAGCCATCGACGGGAGACCTGCCTGGGGATCAGCCCCCTGCTCAACACTTGAAAAGGAACGATGCCTTGGTGATTCGTATGGGCCCCACTTCTCTGGGCACTCCAGCTCAACAACCTGCAGTCTCGATTTTGTCCTGCCAGTGTCCAGTATTGGGTATCGTGAGTAAACATCAGGGTAACTCCCTGCAACAACAGCTAAATCTAAAGTGTTGTCATCTGATTGTCTGGTTGATTTTTCTTTCACGAACTGAGCCCTCCGACTCTGGATTACAAATAGTGTGTGTTGTGCGAGTTGCTTTCTTCCATTACAGGGCTCCAACCAGCTGCATCGTTCCTGGCTAGCCCATTGTCTCCCTACCTGGGTACCCAGAGGTGTGACTGTGTGGGGACTTAAAGCGCATGCATAACTGTTTAATTAATGTAGCCTTTAAGCCAATCAACCTGATTACGCCCCTTCCTTGTTCAAGTCCCCTGAATAAATCAGATCTGACTTTTTGCTGCATTTAACCTGACTGTGGTTCTGGTTTGTGCCAAGAGTACTGTACTGTTGCTATTTACTGTGCATAACCTTGTTTTACAGGGGGTTACCAGGGTCGAGCCAGAGGAACCAACCCTAGTGGTAAGTGCAAACAGTGTGGGTACTGGTATGGTGTACAAGGGGTACTGCGAAAGTGATTATCGTATATTGCTCAGCCCACTAGAAAGGAAAGGGGGGGGGTTACAGTGTTCCGGAGGGCTGTGCCCAGGTTAGTTGGACCACTACCAACCCTGACCTCTGGGTGGAGACATCCGTTTCAGAACTCAGGCCCTTTAACCTGCTACTAACCACGCAGGCAGGCGTAGTAGCCCTTGGGATAGTGCCACATAGGGTTTACATCTTGGAGGCTCACCGCTGGGATTTTGTGCCTTCTAGTTGTAACCCCCCTGCAAATGGGGGTTCCCAAAAGACTTCCAGGAGCTTGCTTGAATGCTCCAAGCCTGAATGGTGTTTGGCATTTAAGCCATTTATCAGTGAGTGTTTTTAGAACCTCTGGTACTGTCTTTAAGAGCTGTCTGCTTGCAGACATAATTAGTTTGTATGGGGACTGTGTGTTTCTTTGATTGAGTACCACCAAGCTGCTGCCAATTCACTTCATTTTGCAGTCACTAGGAGTGCAAAGGAACCTATCTGAAAGATGTAACTGTTTGCCAGAAATTATTTAGAGTAATAATGAAATTACAGTTTGTCTAACCTGCTTTCTTTGCAGTCAGAACTGTGTCTGCTAGTTCCCATTCTAGTTTTGAACCGCTGAACTGGACCAATCAGTGTGGGGTAAGCTAGCCTAAAATGGTGCCTGGACGAATCAGAACTTGGACTCATAATCTGAGCCAGCCACAAGAGGATTGTATGGGCAGTGACTCTGGGAGATGTAGTTTAGACTTCAGTGCCTTTTTGGACCAACAGCAGCAGTCTATTGTGAGTGACAGCCAATCCAGTCAAGAACTGGGAGGAACTCAAAGGAAGTGCCCGGTTTTGTCGGTTGAGTTTGAGTTGAGCTTTGCAGTGAAGAAGGAAGGAGCCCTGTGCTTTTTCAGTGTGCGGTTTTAGTCAAAAACGTGTGTAAGGCCCAGAGTTCCGGTCTGCAGCTTGTGTAACAGCTTGTTAGGACTGAATCCGTCCTGTGAAAAGAATCAAAGGATCTCTGAAGAGTAGAAACCAGGCTCACCCCTGTAGAAGACTGGAGGAATTGCTGAAAATTACACTCGGTCTGTCAGGAACTGAATCTGCTGTGTGTTCTCCCGGTATTGTGCAGTAATTGCGATCGGGATACAGATGCAGCCTGCCTGGTATAGTGCTTTCTTTATATGGATGTGTGAAGAGGTTTGTGTACCTCAAATGAGCCCTGCTGACATTGAAGGACCCTATCTTATTTGGAGGTCGTGAGACTAATTCAGGGTCGCCTCCTGTTGAATTGCCACATTAAATCCAAATGGAATTACTGTACTGCTGACTGTTTAATTCTCCTTTCTCTGTGTGAGGGCCCCTACCAGCTGCCACGGTTTGGACTAGCCACTAGGGCTTGGGTACCCAGGGACAGTAACTGATAGGGATAGGCCTGTGCACAGAGCCATAGGTAGATTATTAGAGTGATAAGCTAATTAACCTGATTTCCGCCCTTGTTATATCCCCTAAATAAATCAGAGCTGCTTGTTTAGCAAAGTTATACTGCCTGAGGTATTTGTCTATGTTAAAGTACTGTACTGTGATTGTTGCACTGTATCTCATTTCACAGGAGGTCCCAGTGCCGAACCAGACCTGGGGGTAAGTGTATACTGTGAAGGTAATTCTGATATATTGTGTGGGCCACTAGTGGGAAGAAAGGGTTGCAGTGTCCCAGAGGGCTGTGACCAAGTTAGTTTAACTATTGCAAACCCTGACCTCTGGGTGGAGGCACCCGCCATTGGATCCAGGCCCCTCAACCTGTTAGTGGCAAATCAGGCAGGGGTAGTAGCCCCGGGATAGCGCATCTAGGGGTTACATCTTGAGGCTCACCGCTGGGATTGTGTGTCCTCTAGTGGCCATATTTACGAACCACTGTTAAGAAAAAATGGTACCCGACAGAAGTGGCTGTGCACCGCTGGTGGAGTGGTGTACTGGGAGGAGATCGACCTCAAAATGCTATGCTTATCCTGGACATCCCCTGGGTATCAATACAGGACACTGTGCAGGGAGTACTTTCCAAGGTGGAAGGTTTACAAAACCCTGTGGTGGTGGGTCGGCATGCTAATCTGCTCACCCACACTTTCCTGGCCCTAGTAGAGTTTGAGATCCCATAGATAGCTCCAAAGTGCCACAGACCATTACCCCAGAGGAGCCCTCACTGCTTGGAGAGTGATAACTAAGGACAGTAAAGACCTGGGGAATCAGCCTCCACCACTATCTGAAACCTTTGAGGAGAAATTTGCTGAATGGTTGCTGGAGAGGGAAAACTGTGGAGGACTTGAAGAAACTATTTTTACACCTGGGGTGTTCCTCCCCAACACCTCTCTCCTGCTCCAGTGCCCGTAATGGTGGCTGAACCAATGCAGACTCCTATTTCTGCACCTGCCATTAGTCACGACTCTACCGGTTGAGGATCTTCTGGCACCTCCCCACCCCCAAGGGGAGGGATGACTGGGAGACCTGGATAGACTATGTTGCCCCCAGTGCTAGAATGGCAATGCTCGGAAGGCCAAAAGTTTAAAGAGGGTTAGTGAGAGCTCCGAGGTCCTGCCCTGGCTACCATCCGTGCTAAACGGGCCAGTAACCCTGAAGCGACTGCACAGGCCTATCTTGAGGCCTTGGAGAATGTGTATGGAGCCCAGATTCTGATGAGGACCTATGGTGGAGAGTAAGAAATGCACAACAGTACCAAGGGGAGTTGTTGTCTGTGTATGTCTCTCGGCTGGAAAAATTGTTGCAAGAATGCCTCAGAAAGGGTAGTTTGCCAGCGATTGAACTGGACCGAACCAGACTGACAGAATCCTTAAGTCTGCCCCTTCTCAGAACTGCTGTTGCTTCAGTTACGCCTGGCAAATCGACTGGAATCCCCACCCTCCTATGATGAGTTAATGAGAGAAATTGAGAGTTGAGAAAAGGCGACTCGGGAGTACCTGCACCAACAGCTGTGGCTACGACTTCGAGTGAGACTGAGGGTGACCCATCAAGTGAAGTTCAGGGCAGAGGTTGACAGTCAATGAGTGCTCTGACAAGGAAAAAGATATGCCACAATGGGGCGAACTGTTGAGAGAGATCCGGGATTCAAAAACAGTCCTTTTATGAAGGCCACGCCTGCAAGTATGGGCTCCTGACCTATATCCGACTGCATTCTGCTATGGGGTGGGGGTACCCACCATGTATCTCCTGCTGATAACAGCTCCAAACTCAATCTTGACCATGGAAGTGGAGAAACTGACGAGATGTCTCCAAATGCTTATCACGTGCAGACAGAGATGGCACCCAGGTTTCAGTTAGTAATACCCCGCCCCTGGCTCCCAGTGTGGCGCCCGCCAGCTCAAACTCCAGAAAGTATGTTTTGCTATAATTGTGGGAAAGATGGGCACATGAAAAGGGAATGCCAGTCCCCAAAAGACACTGACAAAGTTGCATATAGGCTACAAGGAGAGCTTGGAGAAGAAATCAGTGGTTAAGAGGTGACCACATGATCCCAGTGAGGGCACCAAAATGCTAATTCACGCCCTTTGTGGCAAGGTCAGTTGCCCAGGCCCCCACTACCGCCTCCAGACTGGTCCAGAATAGTGGGTCCCTCCATGGAGACCACTGTAAGGGAATGGAGTGTCTACAAGAGCTGTATTAGACAGTGGCTCCCAAGTGACAATTATGTTCCAGGATTGGTATCAGAAGCATTTGTCAGACGCACTTCACAACCATTAGAAGGACTGCATGTATGGGGTTAAGAGAAGGCCTACCCTATTCGGTTATATCCGAATTTGGCTGTCTTCTCACCTAGTGGCTGGAGTGGCCGAACAAGTAGAGACCCTAGCCTTAGTGTGTCCCCCCACTGGACTGTATGATGGTGTCCCTTTGTTGATTGGAACAAATGCTCATATGTTCGGAAGGCTGGCACAGTTGTGTTATGAAAACAGGGTCAAAGACTAGTAGAGCTTTAAGAGTTCCGCTTTAATTAAGAAGGCCTATGAGGCACAGAGAGATGCTGAAAAACAGAACCAGAGGAACCGGTCGGATTGTATGGAAGAAGGATCCTGAGTCTCTGATCCTGGCTACAATGCCCAGTGTACCTACAGGAGAGGTCCGTATCAGAAAGGATGTTAAGAATAAAATATTAATGTTGGATGCACCAGGCGATGGAAAATTGCCAGAGGGACTGCTGGTCAAGCTTAGTATTTTGCCCGCTAGAGCCCATGCTTATGCCAGAAGGGTAATGGTCCAAGTTCATAATGTGTCTGAAAGAGACATTCGAAAACAGAGGTTGCATCCTGGCTAATGTGCATTGTGCAGACACTGCAGTGCTACCCAGCAGCAAGAGTTCTGGGAAGAATGACAGAGTAACGCCTGACTTGTTTGATTTCGGCGACTCCCGCTGCCAGCTGAATGGAAAGTGAGGATCAGTGAGGCTTGCCCAGAGAGACCAGGTGTTTTCTTTTAAGGAATGGGATGTAGATGCGGCAAGGAGCTGAGCACAATATCCGCTGCATGACGAAAAGACCATTTCGTGAGAGGTCTCGACGCCTGGCACCTGCTGACATAGATGATGTGAGACGGCATCTGCAAGAGATGTTAGCTGCTGGTGTAATACAAGAATCCAGAAGCCCTTATAAGCTTCCCCATTGTGGTAGTGAGGAAAAGAATGGAACAGTAAGGATGTGTGTGGATTATCGCACCTTAAACCGCGGACTCTCCCTGATCAGTACACATAATGCCGCATTCAGGATGCTTTGACTGCCTAAACGGGAGCAAGTGTTCTCTGTGCTGGATCTCCGCAGTGGGTACTACCAGATCCCGATGGCCCCAGAGGACCGTGTGAGAAGACGGCCTTTATCTGTCCGGGCTATTTCTATGAATTCATGAGGATGCCTCAAGGGATTTTTAGGTGCCCCAGCCACTTTTCAACGATTGATGGAGCGTGCAGTGGGGACATGAACTTACTAGAGTGCCTGGTATACCTAGATGATGTTATTGTGTTTGGCAGCTCACTGGAGGAACATGAGAGCAGATTATTTAAGGTTTGGGACCGACTGGAGGACTTTGGCCTTAAACTGTCCATTGATAAGTGTCAATTCTTTCAAACATCAGTAAAGTGTATGGGACACATAGTATCCACCGAGGAATAGAGACCACCCAAGTAAAGTTGAGGCCTTGACCACCTGGCCACAGCCCAAAATCTAAAAGAACTGCAAAGATTCCTGGATTCTGTGGTTATTATCGGCGCTTCATCAAGACTATTCAAGAGTGATCCGCCTTTATTAACTCTTACTCAAGGTATCCTCAACCCACAAAAAATACCAAAAGTCAGCCCTCAAGACTGAAAGAGTGTATTTTCATCCGAGTGAAGTATTTGGGGCCCGCTGGACTCCTGATTGTGAGACTGCTTTTCATGAGATCATATATCAACTTACCCACGCCCAGTGCTGGCCTCTATGCCGATCCAAGAAAACCTTATGTCCTGCACACTGATGCTAGCTTGCATGAGTTTGGGGCTGTGTTGTTTCAAGAGCACGAGAATGGCCTGAGACCAGTGGCCTTTGCCAGTAAGCCTGACCCCATCCGGAAAAGAACTATCCTGTACATAAGTTAGAGTTCCTAGCTTTGAATGGGCTATTGTTGACCAATTCCATGAGTACTTGTATGGGGCTAAAATACCAGTAAAAACTGACAATAATCCTTTGACCTATGTGCAGACCTCAGCTAAGTTGGATGCCACTGGCCATAGGTGGCTTTCTGCATTATCTACATATGACTATGCTCCGATCACCGGCAGGTCTGAACCACATAGATGCTGATGCTCTCTCCCGGAGGCCTGTTCCCCAGAATGATTGGGTCCTGATGCAGAACCTGACATTCGGGCACTCTGCCGGAAGTTTGACAGGGAGGAACAAATGTCCACGGACGCATGGACTGCATGGTGGATTGCTTGGAGCCTCTGAGAATTGCATACCTGCTGCTTATTGCCACTTTTCTGCAATAGACATTGTGCACTGCCCAGCTGGACAATGACAGTATTCGTGCGGCTCAACTCCAGCGATCCCATGATCAAAGCAGCTTTAGAAGCCCTCATGCAGGAAAAGATGGTCCAAATTACTCCCACTGATTTGAGAACTGCACTGTTATACAAAGAAGGTCCTAAGTTGAAACTGATCAATAAAAACTGTTATACAGAGAAACAGTAGACAGAGGGGACAAGTAGACAAACAACAACTAGTGCTGCCCACTGCCTTTCCGAGACTCAGTACTGAGGTCCTTGCACAACCACATGGGGCACCTTGGTATAGACAGAACACTAGACTTGGTGGAGATCCAGATTCTATTGGCCTAAGATGGGGCTGATGTGCGATTACATTCGAACTTGTAGTCGCTAAGCTTACAGAGGAAAGCTTGTCCAGAGGGCTGCCCCCTTGTTAACATATCACTCACCAGTCACCCATGGAGCTGGTCTGTATTGATTTTCTGAGTTTGGAGTCAGATCAAAGAAATATCAGTAATGTGCTGGTGGTCACTGACCATTTCACGAGATATGCCCAAGCTTCCCCCACCAAAGACCAGAAAGCATCCACTGTGGCCAAAGTACTTGTAGAAAACTTTTTGTTCACTATGGGGCTCCACAAAGAATCCCATTCTGATCAAGGGAGACTTTGAGAGTCGTCTGATCAAAGAGATGCTTTCTCTGTGGGAGCGAAAGTCCAGAACCACTCTCTACCACCCCAGTGGGACCCACAGCCTGAACGCTTTCAACCCACTCTGCTAGATATGCTAGGCACCCTGCACCCAAAGGACAAGCCTAGATGGAGCTAACAAATTAGCACCCTGGTACATGCTTATAACTGCACCAAAAGTGATGCCACTGGATTCTCCCTCACCGCCTGATGTTTGGAAGAGAAGCTCACTACCAGTAGATGTGTGTTTTTGGGGTCTCTCCGATGGGGTTCAAGCTGACAACTATTTATAGTATGTGCAAAAGTTAAAGGCCCAGCTAACTACCGTGCACTCAACTGGCTTCAAAACCATGGCTGCCAAAAGAAATCTGGCCAACAAAGAAAGGTATGATAAAAAGGTGAAAGCACAGGAACTCAGGAGGGAGATCGGTATTGCTAAGAAATCTGGGACTGTATGGCAAGCACAAGATTGCTGACAGATGGCAACCATCTCCCTCACATTGTAGTGGGCAAACTAGATGATCTGCCAGTGTACAAAGTAAGGCCTGAGAATAATTCAAAAGATGTAAAACAATGCATAGAAATCATTTACTGCCCATTGGACAAATCTTAATTGAGTCTGAGCCCTTAGAAGATGCCCTCTGGACCAGTGACTAGAGCTGCTGCTAAAAGATCAAGAAAGTCTGCACCTACAGAAGCAAAGTTAAAGTGTTCCCCTCCATAAGTTCCAGTTGAGCATGATCTGTCAGTCCATATCGGAAGAAAGTGAGATGACTTTGAATACTATCCTCTTCACTAACTGAGTCAATTGTTTCAGGCAGTCCCCTGTCATTACTGGAGATGAAGCTGCCTCTGGACTGTCTAAGCCCCAGCTTCATCCCTGAGCCAATGCTCCCAGAAAGTGAAGTGCAAAGCATCAGATCAGATGAAATGGAATCATTGTGCATGGTTGAACTGTTTGAGCTTTAGGGAGAAAATGATAGATTGGGGCAGACTGGTGATACACTAACAAGAAGAGTATTTTTGAGTGCCCTGACAGTCCACTGCTAGTGTCCGAAAGCTCTCCATGCGAGCCAAATGTTGTGGACTCAGAAACTGTAACTCCTGGAGCTGAGTGCCCCCAAGTTCTAGCCTCTACCCCCATGGAGACTCCCTGACGAGTGAGGAGACAATGCTGAAAAATGAGGCTCAGAGTGCAGAGACTATAACAGCTCCCCTAGAAAGACTGGTCGAGCTGTAAAGCCTGTGGTGCACCTCAGTTATGATTCACTTGGGAGGCCTGTGGACTTGCCTCTCAATCGTTGTCCATAAAGGAGTGTATGTAGTCCTCGAGCTCATTGCCCAAACTGAGCATCAGTGCTAACTCAAGTTACTTGTAGTTGCTCCTTTCATATGGTGCCCTTGCTCCGTCCAGCCCTAAGGTAACTGATGGGAAGGGCACCCCCTTCCCAGGTTTCATGTACAGAGGTAATAACTTGAGTTGTGGTACAATGTGTATGTAATACTGTGTAAGAGGACTTACTGCAATGTTTCAGAAATGTGTTCTTGGTAAAATGATATATTGACTGATGATTACATGTGCCAGCTAATGCAAATGTATATGGTTGCAGTTAAACTATGGTACTTGCTGACTAATGACGCCAAGCTTCCCAGGCCAGGAAGGGTGTAACCCCCTCGCAAATGGGGGTTCCTAAGATTCTATAGCTTGCTTGAATGCTCCAAGCCTGAATGGTGTTTGGCATTTGGCTATTTATCAGTGAGTGTTTTAGAACCTCTGGTACTGTCTTTTAAGATTGTCTGTTTGCAGACACATAATTAGTTATGGGGGACTGTGTGTTTCTTTGATTGAGCCACTCAGCTGCTGCCAATTCACTTCATTTTTGCAGTCACTAGGAGTGCAAAGGGAACCTATCTGAAAGATGTAACTGTTTGCTGTGAAATTATTTAGTAGAGTAATAATGAAATTACAGTTTGTCTAACCTGCTTTTGCAGTCAGAACTGTGTCTGCTAGTTCCCATTCTAGTTTTGAACTGCTGAACTGGACCAATCAGTGTGGGGTAAGCTAGCTCTAAAATGGTGCCTTAGCCTAACTGTAGAACTTGACTCATAATCTGAGCCAGCCGCCAAGAGTGACTGTGGTAGGGCGGGCAGTGACTCTGGGAGATGTAGTTTAGACTTCAGTGCCTTTTTGGACCAACAGCAGCAGTCTATTGTGAGTGACAGCCAATCCAGTCAAGAACTGGGAGGAACTCAAGGAAGTTCTGTTTTGTCGTTGGAGTTTGAGTTGAGCTTTGCAGTGGAAGGGATGAAGGAGCCCTGTGCTTTTTTCAGTGTGCGGTTTTAGTCGAAAACGTGTAAGGCCCAGAGTTCGGTCTGCAGCTTGTGTAACAGCTTGTTAGGACTGAACTGTCCTGTGAAAAGAATCAAAGGATCTCTGAAGAGTAGAAACCAGGCTCACCCTGTAGAAGACTGGAGGACTTGATGAAAATTACACTCGGCCTGTCAGGAACTGAATCTGCTGTGTGTTCTCCCGGTATTGTGCAGTAATTGCGATCGGGATACAGATGCAGCCTGCCTGGTATAGTGCTTTCTTTTATATGGATGTGTGAAGAGGTTTGTGCACTCAAATGAGCCCTGCTGACATTGAAGGACCTTTATCTTATTTGAGGTCGTGAGTACTAATTCAGGGTCGCCTCCTGTTGAATTGCCACATTAAATCCAAATGGAATTACTGTACTGCTGACTGTTTAATTCTCCTTCTCTGTGTGAAAGGCCCTACCAGCTGCCACGGTTTGACTCATTGCTACTAGGCTTGGGTACCCAGGGACAGTAACTGATAGGGATAGGCCTGTACAGAGCCATAGGTAGAATTATTAGAGTGATAAGCTAATTAACCTGATTTCCCCGTCCCCTGTTATATCCCCCTAAATAAATCAGAGCTGCTTGTTTCAGTTAAAGTTATATACTGCCTGAGGTATTTATCTAAAGTATTGTACTGGTGATTGTTGCACTGTATCTCATTTCACAGGAGGTCCCAGTGCCAGAACCAGACCTGGGGTAAGTGTATACTGTAGAAGGTAATTTGATATATTGTGTGGGCCACTAGTGGGAAGAAAGGGGGTTGCAGTGTCCCAGAGGGCTGTGACCAAGTTAGTTTAACTATTGCAAACCCTGACCTCTGGGTGGACACGCATTCGATTGGATCCAGGCCCCTCAACCTGTTGGTGGCAAATCAGGCAGGGGTAGTAGCCCCTGGGATGAAAAGCGCCATCTAGGGGTTACATAGTGGCCAAAAATTATGAATTATTGTTAAAGATTAATGGCTACCCCAGTAGAAATGGCTGTATACCAGTTGGTGGGGTGGTGTACTGGATGGAGATCGACCCCCAAAATGCTCTGCTTATACTGGATATTCCCCTGGGTACCAGTAAGGGCACTGTAGAGGGAGCACTCTCCAAAGTTGAATGTTTAAAAAACCCTGTGGTGGTGGGTCGACAGGCTGATTTGATCGCCCAGACTTTCATTAGCCTCCTGCTAGAGTGTAGTGACCTCTGAGACAGCTCTAAAGTGCCACAGACTATTGCCTCAGAAGGGGTCCTATCCACCTGGAGAGTGATAACAAAAGACAGTAAAGACCCTGGGGAGGATGAGCTCCCACCATTATCTGAGACTTTTGAGGAGAAATTTGCTAAGTTGTTGCTGGAGGAAGGGAAAACCGTAGAGGATTTTTCGAAACTATTCCTGCCACTTGGGGTGTTCCTTCCCCAACACCCCCTCCCACTCCAGCACCTGCTAGTACCCCGCCTTCTGTGCCATGCCAGTGCTGGCCTCATATCTGTTACCACCATTAGTCACGACTGCATCACCGGGTTGAGTGGCTGTTTTTTTCAGGCACCTCCCACACCCCAGGGGAGTGACAAATGGGGAGATTTTGATAGACTATGTTGCCCTCAAATCCGAGAATGGCAAACCAGAGAAGAGGAGAAGGGTGGTTGAAAGCCTCAGAGGCCCCACCCAACTTGCTATCCACGCTACACAGGCTAGTAATCCAGAAGCAACTGCTGAAGATTTTTTGAATGCATTGGAAAATGTGTATGGGAGTCCCGATTCGGATGAGGGCCTGTGGGGTAGGGTCAAAAACACTCAGTACTACCCAGAGAAGCCCTTATCCATATATGTACCTCAGCTCGAAGTGGTGCTATAGGAATGCATAAAGAAAGGTGGCATGGCCCCAGCTAAGTTAGATTGGAATAGGTTGGACCAGCTTTTCAAGTCAGTCCCATTCTTTGAATTATTGCTGCTCGAACTACGCCTTGCTGCTCTGTTGGATGTGCCTCCTAACTATGAAGGACTGATGAAGGAAATTCGGAGGATTGAGAGGAGGCAGCCACTTGGGGGGGCCCCTCCTGTATCTACTGTTGCTGCTGCCCAGATGACCAAGGATGCACATGTGAGTGATGCTCAGGGAAATATGGTATGATTAATTGACTGGAGGCAAGCAAGGGCAACTCCGCCCTAGAGCGAGATACTGCGAGAGGTCAAAGAAATGGGGGCTACTATTTTCTCTCAAGCCCATTGTGAGATACACTGGGCCCAAACCCCTCTCAGGCGTGTCTGCTATAGGTGGGGTTCACTCCCAGGCATCCCTGTTGACAGCAGCTCAAAGATTGATGAATTGACTATGAAGTGAAGGAATCATGAGACATCTCCCCATGCTCACCACACCAGACAGAGGTTGAATCACGATTTTCTGTTGGTACTCCCGCCTCAGCCCATAATGTGATGCCTCAGCCACGCCCAGACTCTAGAAATAGTTCCTGTCATAACTGTGGGAAGGAGGGGCATATGAAGAAAGAATGCCGTCCCCAAAGGCTTAGATAAGGTTGTATACAGATTTCAAGGGAGCTCCGAGAGTGAAACCATGGCGAGGGTGTTGGGAAACTGCAGTGAAGGCTCAGGAAATCCTAACTCCAACTTCTTTTGTGGCTAGTTGTCTGTGCAGCCCCTACTACTGTCCCTCAAGGTTGGTTCAAGATAGCTAAGGCCCTTCAATGGGAAATTTAATAATGGCTGTGAATGGTATTCCTACTCGGGTTGTGCTTGACAGTGGCGGCCTAAGACCATTGTGTTCCAGGACTGGTATGACAAACACTTATCTGATGTGCCCTTACAATCCCTGGAAGGCTTACATGTGTGGGGGCTGAGCGACAAGTCTTATCCATATCTAGGATATGCCCGCCTCTGGTTGTCTTGTCCTGCAACTATCACTGGCGTAGATGAGCAAGTAGAGACACTGGCCCTAGAGTGTCCCCCCACCGGACTGTATGATGGGGTTCACCTGTTGATTGGAACAAACACCCACAAGTTTAGGAGACTAGCACAATTCTGCCATGAGAAACATGGGCAGCTGACTGGATGGGCCCTAAGAATTCCAGCCTTAGTAAAAAGGGCTTATGACTGGCAACCGAGACCCAATGAAGCAGACCCAGATGAGCCAGTGGGGACAATGTGGAAAAAGGAACTTGACTCCTTGGTATTGGCCCCCAACGCTGAGTGCACAATCCATGGATAAGTCCCCCTAAAGAGAAGTATAAAGAACAAAATATTAATGTTGGGTGCACCAGGAGATGGAAATTTGCCAGAGGGATTATTGGTCAAACCCAGCATCTTACCTGCTCATGCTCACATCTATGCACGATGAGTGATGGTCCAGATTCAGAATGTGTCAGATTGGGAGATTCTTGTGAACAGAGGGTGCACCCTAGCTACAGTACACTGCGCCAACACTGCAGTACTGCCCAGGAACAAGTGCTCTGGTGAGAAGGAGAGCGTGACCCCGGACTTATTTGACTTTGGTGACTCCCCATTACCAGCTGAATGGAAGGCTAGAATTAGCAAGAAACTCGCTCAGAGGGACCAAGTGTTTTCATTAAAAGAATGGGACGTGGGGTGTGTCCAGGGTGCAGAGCATCACATACGCCTGCATGATGACTGGCCATTTCGAGAGAGATCCCGACATTTCACCCCAGTAGACATAGATGATGTGAGGAGACACCTGCAGGAAATGCTCGCTGCTGGTGTGATACAAGAATCAAGGAGCCCAAATGCCTCTTCCATTGTGATTGTGCGTAAGAAGAATGGGTCGGTGAGAATGTATATTGATTATCGAACCCTGAACCAGCGGACCATCCCCGATCAATACACCATGCCCTGTATACAAGAGGCCCTAGATTGTTTGAATGGGTGCAAATGGTTTTCGGTACTGGATCTTTGCAGTGGATACTACCAGATCCCTATTGCCCCAGAGGACCATGAGAAAACAGCCTTCATCTGTCCTTTGGGGTTCTTCAAATTCCTGAGAATGCCACAGGGGATTTCAGGCACCCCGGCCACCTTTCAGTGACTGATGGAACCTGCGGTGGGAGATATGAACTTGCTGGAATGTCTAGTGTACCTAGATGATGTCATTGTGTTTGGGCTCACATTAGAGGAGCATGAGACCCGATTGTTTAAAGTTCAAACAGATTGGAAGACTTCGGCCTCAAGCTGTCCATTGACAAGTGCCAGTTTTTTCAAACCTCTGTCAAGTATATAGGGCACATAGTATTTGCAGAAGGGATAGAGACTGATCCCAGTAAGGTTGAATCACTGACTACTTGGCCCCAGCCCCATAATTTAAAGAACTACAATGTTTCCTGGGGTTCTGTAGCTACTACCGCAGGTTCATAAAAGACTATTCAAAGGTGATTCACCCACTCTTGAATCTTACACAGGGTTACCCTCCTACCAACCATAAATATAAAAAAGGGTCTGTCAAAGAACCAGAGAAAGTGTACTTCAACACAGGTGAACTTTTTGGGCCCCGCTGGACACCCAAATGTGAAGCAGCCTTTCACAAAGTCATATACCAGCTCACCCACTCCCCCATCCTTGCCTATGCTGACCCCAGCAAGCCCTATGTGCTGCATATGGACACCAGTCTGCAGGGTCTAGGAGCTGTGCTGTATCAAGCCTATGAGGATGGTTTGAGACCAGTGGCCTTCGCCAGTAGGAGCTTGACTCCATCAGAGCGAAACTAACCTGTGCACAAACTGGAGTTCCTTGCGCTAAAATGGGCCATCATTGACCAGTTTCATGAATACCTCTATGGGGCAAAGATATTGGTGAAGACTGACAATAACCAGTTAACCTATGTACAGACTTCAGCTAAGTTAGACGCCACTGGGCACCGGTGGCTTTCTACCTTATCAACCTATGATTATGCTGTTGAATACAGGCCAGGACTGAACCATATTGATGCTGACACCTTTCCAAGAGTGATTGGGTCAGGTTGTCTGAACCTGACATCTGAGCCTTGTGCCAAAAATTTGACCGAGATGAACAGATGTCTGCGGACACAGTGGACTGTTTAGTAGATTGCTTGGGCCCTCCTGATACCTGCATACCAGCTGCTTATTACCACTTTTCTGCTCTAGATATTAGTGCACTACCTCAGTTTGATGACAGCATTCAGTGGGCTCAATCCCAAGATCCTATGATTCAGCCCGCACTCATGCCCCAAGTGAGGGAAAAGATGTGTCCGGTTGTGTTTCGACTCATAACTGCTCTATTGTTTAAAGAAGGCCCCAGCTTAAGCTACTCAATCAGTTGTTGTACAGAGAGACAGTGGATCATGGCGGTCAAGTAGACAGGCTGCAATTGGTCCTGCCCATAGCCTTTAAAGATTTGGTACTGAGGTCCTTCCACAATCACGTGAGGCACCTTGGTATTGACAGAGCTCTCGACTTGGTATGATCTCGATTCTACTGGCCCAAGATGGAGGCCGATGTTGAGCACCAAGTAAAGACCTGCAGTCGTTGCCTACAAAGGAAAGCCATGACTCAGAGAGCTGCCACCCTTGTCAATATTACTACCAGCACCCCATGGAACTGATCTGTATAGACTTTTTGTGTTTAGAACCTGATCAGCGGAATATTGGCAATGTGTTAGTGGTTACGGATCATTTCACACGGTATCCGCAAGCTTTTCCAACTAAAGATCAAAAGGTCTCTACTGTGGCCAAGGTGCTAGTGGAAAATGTCTTTGTCCACTATGGTGCCCCTCAGCAGAGCCACTCTGACCAAGGCAGAGATTTTGAAAGTTGGCTAATCAAAGAAATGCTCTCTCTATGGGGGGGGGGGTGCGGAAGTTAACCACCCCTTATGATCCACAGGGGGACCCTCAGCCAGAACGTTTTAACTGCACCCTTCTAGACATGCTGGGCACCCTCCACCCCAAGGACAAGCCTAAGTGGAGCCAGCAGATTAGCACCTTGGTCCATGCATACAATTGCACAAAAAATGGCGCTACTGGGTTCTCCCCATACCGCCTCATGTTCGGGAGGGAGGCCCGACTGCACGCTGATGTCTGCTTTGGGGTCTCTCCAGATGGGGTCAGAGCCGAAAATTACTTACAGTATGTACAGAAACTGAAAGCTCAATTGAACCATGCCTATCAACTGGCCCAGACAATGGGCGCCAAAAAAAATCTCGCCAACAAAGAGAGGCATGATAAA
This sequence comes from Neoceratodus forsteri, assembly GCA_016271365.2. Lineage (NCBI taxonomy): Eukaryota > Metazoa > Chordata > Ceratodontiformes > Ceratodontidae > Neoceratodus > Neoceratodus forsteri. The sequence continues at coordinate 589,062,917 of CM057459.1, forward strand.
AAAGTAAAGGCTTAAGAGCTTCAGCCTGGAGACTGTGTGTTGTTACGCAATTTGGGGCTGCATATCAAACACAAAATTGCTGATCGGTGGCACCATCTTCCCAATGTAGTAGTTGGAAAGTTGAATGATTTATCAGTATACAAGGTGCGCCCAGAGAATAATTCCAAAGCTGTCAAGACCATGCACTGTAACCACTTGCTACCTATCGGCCAAGTCATAATTGAGGCTGAACCATCAGAGATTGATTCCCCTGGGCCGGTGACGCATGCTGCTGCAAAAAAGAGACAGAGTCAACCTACCCCAGCAGTTACAGATTTAAGGTTTCCCCCGCAGCAGGCCCAGAATGATAGTGACTGTCAGTCCACCTCTGACGAAAGTGAGTGTGACAACGCCTGTTACCCCTCCTATGAATTGAGTCAGCTGTTTCAAGGTAACCCTATGACTAATTATGGGGTTGAAGCTGGGCCTTCTGGATTGCGTAACCCCCCAGCTTTGTCCTTGAAGCCAATGCTCCCTGAAAGTGAAGTGCAAAGTATTATGTTTGAGGTTGCGGACTCTGTGTTTTGTGGAACTGTGTGAATTGCTCGAAGAAGGGGCTGATGGTCTGAGTCTCTCTGGTGACACACCAGAACTTGAAGGACAATGTGAGAGTGTTGACAGCCCCCCTTCAGTGCCGCAATGCCTAACTGTGCCAGAGCCTCCTCAGAATGAGCAACCTGGGCCTCTGTCAGAAGATAATGAACAAGGTGTTGTGGAAACAGGGCCTACAGAGATAGGAGCTGACAATGCTCCAAGTTTGGACATTCCCATCCATGCAGAGGCACGCCTCACAAGTGACGAAAGCTCCAAAGTTAGTGCTGAAAGTACAGAGACTGTGGCTGCTTCCCACAGAAAGACTGGCCGAGCTGTCAAGCCAGTACTACACTTTAGTTATGATTCCCCTTGGAGCCCAGTGGATTTGCCTCTCAATGTGGTTCACAAAGGGGTTTATGTTTTGCCAAGCTCACTACCCAAATTGAGCTTAACGGACAACTCCAGGTTACTTGTTCTTCCCTCTCACCATGGTGCCCCTGCCCCATCCAGCCCCAAGTTAGCTGATAGGGAAAGGCCCCCTCTTACATTGTTTAATGAACAAGAAGTTATTAAATGAATCTGTATTACTTGTATGAAACCTGCATAAGTATTGTCAATATGGTGTATTAATGTGAAGTATATTGAAATGTATAGTAATGTAACAAGCTAATGATATATATGTCTTGTTTATATCGCATTTTTGATATTGGGATGGTACAGACTTGACGCGGATGCCAAGTTTTCTCCAGGCAGGGAAGGGTGTAACCGCCCTACAAATGGAGGTTCCTGAAAAGTCTTCCTTGAGCTTGCCTAAATGCTTACTGCCAGGCTGGTGTTCTGCATTTTAGTAGATTAAATGTATTGCCAGAGAGTGCCTGTATATCCTCTGTGTACTGTCTCTTTAAGAGCTGCCTAGACTGCAGTCTTAATCTAAAAGGGAGCTCTGTTAGAAGATGTGCCTGTTTGCTGATCATTTGTTAGAGTAGTAATAATATTGCAGTTTGTTCTAACCTGCCTTCTTTGCAGCAAGGACTGTTCTGTTTATCTCCACCAACTTGACCCGGGACTGTCAGAGTGGGCCAATCAGTACTGTTGGGACTCTAAAATGGAGCCTGCCTACAGGGGCTTGGTGGGGTTAAAACTTGTAGGAATTGTAGTTTTTGCATTTTGGCACCTAAAATAACCTGGGGGCTTGTTGTGACTGACAGATAGATCGGCCAACTGAACCTTTTGGATCTTGGGGAAATTCCCAAGCTGCTTGCAGCTAGTTTCAGTTCTGAGTTGAGAAGTGAAGAGATAACAGCTTGAATGATTCAAGCAGCAGCCCTGGCATAGATTCGCACGGGAGAACTGTGGAAAGGCTTGAGTTTCAGCCTGCATGCCTGCCTGCTGTCCCTGAGAGAGAAATTGTGCCTTTTTTCAGACTGAATCCGAACTTGGAGAGCAAAGTAAGCCACTGAATTGTGACCAGGCTCCTACCTGAAGAAGACCGAAGATTTGCTGAAGGCGATCGGCCTGTCTGGACTTCCAGCTGCCTCTGAACTCCCGGATTGTGCAGAGACTCTGTAATTGTGACCAGAGAGCCTTTTGCCTGGTACAGTGGAATTTCCTTACATGTGAATGTGTTGTGCTTATAGTGGCTGTGATTGGTTCCCCACTGTGGTTTGAATTGTGTCTCTGCTTCCTGGAAGCTGCATTAGAATCTCCTTACATGTAAATGTGCTGTGCGCTGCTAGTGGGTCGCAATTTGGTCCCCTACTGTGGTTTGAACTGTATTCTGCTTGCTGGAAGCTGCATCCAGCCCCACGGACTGAATCCAAAATCATCTCCATTGGGCTTGGGCCTTGCCACACTGGCCCAGCCTGACTACCCGATGCACAGAGAAAGCCATCGACGAGAGACCTGCCTGGGGATTAGCCCTCTGCTCAACACTTGAACAGAAACAATGCCTCGGTGATTCGTATGGGCCCTGCTTTTCTGGGCACTCCAGCTCAACAACCTGCAGTCTCGATTTTGTCCTGCCTGTGTCCAGTATTGGGTATCGTAAGTAAACATCAGGGTAGCTCCATGCAACAACAGCTAAATCTAAAGTGTTGTCATCTGACTGTCTGGTTGCTTTTTCTTTCATGAACTGAGCCCTCCGGCTCCAGATTACAAATAGTGTGTGTTGTGCATGTTGCTTTCTTCCATCACAGGGCCCCAACCAGCTGCAACGTTCCTGGCTAGCCCATTGTCTCCCTACCTGGGCACCCAGAGGTGTGACTGTGTGGGGACTTAAAGCGCATGCATAACTGTTTGATTAATATAGCCTTTAAGCCAATCAATCTGAGTACACCCCTTCCTTGTGCAAGTCCCCTGAATAAATCAGATCTGACTTTTTGCTGCATTTAACCTGACTGTGATTCCAGTTTGTGCCAAGAGTACTGTACTGATGCTATTTACTGTGCATAACCTTGTTTTACAGGGGGTCACCAGGGTCGAGCCAGAGGAACCAACCCTGGTGGTAAGTGCAAGCTGTGTGGGTGCTGGTATGGTGTACAAAAGGTACTGTGAAAGTAATTATTGTATATTGCTCAGGCCACTAGAAGGGAAAGAGGGGGGGGATACAGTGTCCTGGAGGGCTGTGCCCAGGTTAGTTTGACCACTACCAACCCTGAACTCCAGGTGGAGGCACCTGTTTCAGAACTCAGGCCCCTTAACCTGCTACTAGCTACGCAGGCAGGGGTAGTAGCCCTTGGGATAGCGCCACCAAGGGGTTACACATAGAAACATAGAATTTGATGGCAGATAAGGACCGCTTGGTCCACCTAGTCTGCCCAGTTCCCTACCTAATGGATAAGCTACAGATCCTAGTTAACCAACAGCCTAATTCATCCTACCCCCCACTAGAATTGCCTTATGTCTGTCCCATGCATTCTTCAATTCCCCCACAGTTTTTGACTCCATGACCTCCTCAGGAAGGTTGTTCCATACATCCACAACTCTCTCCATGAAAAAATGCTTCCTCACATTACCTCTAAGCCAACCCCCCCTCTATCTTTGAATTGTGCCCCCTTGTTATTGCACATCTCTATTTCTGAAAGATGCTACCCTCCTGGACTTTGTTGATTCCCTTGAGGTACTTGAAAGTTTCTATCATGTACCCCCTCTCCCTCCTTTCCTCGAGGGTATACATATTAAGCTCCTTTAGTCTCTCTTCATATGTCTTCTGGTGCAGACCCTGCACCATTTTGGCTGCCCTCCTCTGGACAGCCTCCACCCTGTCTATGTCTTTGTGGAGATGGGGTCTCCAGAACTGCACGCAGTACTCCAGATGGGGTCTCACCAACTGTCTGTACAGAGGATAACAACTTCCTGTTTTCTACTGGTGATGCCTCTCCCTATGCATCCCAGTATGCCCCCAGCCCTCCTTACTGCCTTCTCACATTGCTTGCCCACCTTTAAGTCATCTGATATAACCACCCCCAGGTCCCTTTCCATTTTTGTTGTTGTCAGTATTTCACCTCCCATTGTGTACTCTTCCCCTGGGTTTTTGTTTCCCAGGTGCATTACTTTGCACTTCTTTGCGTTAAATCTAAGCTGATATACATTTAACCATTCCTCCAACTTTGCCAAGTCCCTTTGCATCCTTTCCACCCCACCTTTTGTATCAACCCTGTTGCAGATCTTTGTGTTATCTGCAAAGAGACATACTTTTTCTTCCAGTCACTCTGCAATGTCACTTATAAAGACATTAAAAAGGACTGGACCCAGTACTGACCCCTGTGGTATCCCACTAGTAACACCCCTTTCTTCACTGTCAACTCCATTTACTATTACCCTCTGCATCCTGTTGTCCAGAAAATGTTTTACCCAGGCTGCCACCCTGGGACCCACTCCCAGGCTGGCTAATTTGTTTATTAATCTTTTGTGTGGGACTGTCAAATGCCTTGCTAAAGTCTAGGTAGGCCATGTACACGGCCCCTCCCTGGTCTACTACTTTGGTCACCCAGTCAAAGAAATTGATAAGATTCGTCTGACATGACTTTCACGCTGTGAATCCATGCTGCCTTGGGTCCTGTGCCCCACTGGCCTCTAGGTACTCAACAATTCTTTCCTTCATAAGTGATTCCATCATTTTCCCTACCACTGAGGTCAAACTGACAGGTCTGTAGTTTCCTGCCTCTGTCTTGCTCCCATTTTTGTGAAGGGGAATCACATCTGCCCTCCTCCAGTCCTCAAGTACTACACCATCCTCCCATGATTTGTTAAAAAGGGTAGTCAGTGGTGTTACTAGTTCTCCAATCAGGCCCCATTGGTTTGTCCACCTTCAGTTTTGGGAGTTCTTTCAGAACCCTTTCTTCTGTGAAAGGACAGATATCGACCCCCCTATCCAGAATGCTTCTATTGACTGGATTAGGTACCTCCCCCTCCTCTTCTTTTGTGAATACTGAGCAGAAGTATTCATTCAGTATCCGTGCTTTTTCACTGTCCCTCTCTGAGCACTCACCTTCCTCTTTATTTAGCCTCAGTATCCCTCCCTTTGTCTTTCTTCGCTCCCTAATGTACCTATAAAAGGTTTTATCCCCCTTCTTAACCCTTTATCCCCCTTCTTAATCGAGTTGGCTATCTTTTCCTTGGTTTGGGCCTTTGCTATTCTGCCTTCACAGCTTCCTTCTGCTTTAACTGGTACAGTTCTCCATCCTGCTCCTTCTGTGTTTCCTTATACTTTCTGAATGCTATCTTTTTCTCCCTAACCTTCCCGGCCACCTCTTTTGAGAACCATAGTGTTTTTTTCTTTCGTTTTGACTTGTTTATCTGCTTCATACAAAGGCTTGTTACCTCTGTGATGGCAGTTTTGATGTTTCCCCATTGCTGCTCCCCCCCACTCCTTCTTGCGTGTTTGCTAGAGCTTTTCTGAGGCACTCTCCCATTTTGACAAAATCAGACCTCCTGCAGTCCAGTACCTTCACTTTTGTATGGCTTGACTCTACAGTTAAGTTTATCGTTGTTTGGTGGTCACTTGTTCCCAGATGGCTACCCACTTCTAGATCTGAGATCCTCTCTCTCTCTCTCTCTCTGTCCCCATTTGAGAGTGCCAGGTCTAAGATTGCTCCCTCCTGAGTGGATTCCATCACTAGCTGTCTGAGGCATGCCCCCGTAGGGCATCAAGAATGGCTCTGCTCCTGGATGTGGCTGCTGCAAAGGTGCTCCAGTTAACATCTGGCATATTCAGGTCCCCCATCAGCAATATTTCCCCTTTCTTTGCCATCCTAAGGATGCCTTCTATCATTTCCTTGTCCATTTTCTCCCCCTGAGACGGGGGTCTGTATACAACCCCTGTGCAGATTATGGTGCCATTTCCAGTCTCCAGGGTGACCCACAGTGCCTCCTGTCCTCCCCTCCCTGTTTACCCTTTAGTTCTGTTGTTTTGATCCCTTCCCTTACATAGAGAGCTCCTCCTCCTCCTCCTCTTCTACCTTCCCTGTTCCTCTTGTAGATTGTGTATCCTGATATGTTGAAATACCAGTCTTGGTTCTCTGTGTACCATGTTTCTGTGACTGCCACAATATCCAGGCATCCCTCTTCCATCAAGGCCACCAGTTCAGGGAGCTTGTTACCTAGACTGCGGGCATTGGTACTCATTACCCTCCATTTTTTGATGGCCTTACCCCTTTTTGCCCCATCCCTGTCCTTAACTGCCTTTGTCTTTTTCTCCATTTACCCCTGCCCTTCTCGATCGATTTCTCTATCTTAGTTTTTACCTCACTAACTACCCTGATTTTTTTGGGGGGTCTAGGATTTCCCTTGTCCTTTTCAGTGCCCCCCCCTTGGCTAGTTTACATGCCTGTCAGTGAAGGATTTAAACCTATTACCTAGGATCCTGGTTCCCCTCCTGGACAGGTGCAGACCATCGCGCCAGTATAGGCCTGCATCCCTCCAGGTGGACCCTCAGTCCACAATGAAGCCAAAACCCTGAGCTCTGCACCAGTTTTTCAACCACTGATTGAATCCCATGGTGCGGAGCACCCTAGCCTCACCTATGCCATAGACAGGCAGCACCTCTGAGAAGGTTACTGTACGTGCTACTTGTCTAAGACCCCTCCCCAACTCTACAAACTCCTCCTGCACTGCTCTGATCCCTTTCCCAGCCAGGTAACTTGTTCCTAGGTGGACAATGACACCAGCTCCCTCCCTCATGCAGCTGCTCCCACGATCCTGAGGATTTGCTCCCTGTCCCTCCAAGCCATGGCGCCAGGCAGGCACCTTACCTCTCTTCCCTCCCTCCCTCCCCCAGTTCGACCCTCCTAACAATGGAGTCCACCACCAGGAGTTGTTCCCTTCCCCTGTGGGGCCCCATGTCACCCTCCTGTGGGTCTCCTTTGTGGAGGATCCCAGCATCCTCCTTGGTCTCCACTGCAGGTGCCTCCATAGAGGAACCACACTCTGCCAGAACAGCATATGAATTGTGGAGAGGTACAGTTGGAGGGATGTGCCTCTGTTCCACCACTCTCACCCTCCCTGAGCCCACTGTGGTCCAACCGCTCCTCTTTCTTGGCAACTTCTGAGGTTGCGGTGGTGGCCCTGATGGTCCCTGGGTGGGAAAGGAGGTCCCCTGAATCCTGGCCAACTGAGCCTGGAGATGAGCAGTCTCCTTCCTCAGCCCACAGAGGTGCCTGCAGATGGGACAACACTACATCCTCCAGAACGTCTTCCGGAAGACTGCTGCTCCACAGCCACTGCACTGCACTGCACCACTCCCATTATGTCTTATTTGTGGCCCCTTAACTGTTATTTTGTATAGTTACTCTTTCCTCTCTTTTTATTTTTCTTTTATATATGTATATATATTTTTTTCTCCCTACTTTCCTACTGCCTCCTTGCCCTTAAAGCTCCTGATCTTCCTGTTCTGGGATAGGAAGTTCCTATATTCCTCAGTAGTCTCCTTTTTACTTGCTCAGAGTCAGACCTCCAGCAGCTGGAGGGGATGGAGAGCTACTCTTTTCCTTCTAGGATGGTGAGTCTTTTGTGCCTCTCTGATCACTGCCTTCCTGCTCGCAAGCCTCTGACACTGGGGATCTTGTTGCTCAGTCCTCCAGTCATAGGCCGCTTGGATCTTTCTGAGGAGTTCCATAAAGGAAGGGTCCTCAGGAGGGGACTTTGGGGAGTCCTTCGGTTTCGGCCCCTCTGGGATAGGTGATTCATAATCTGATCCTGAATGGGCCATGTCAGAGTCAGATTCCGATGTCGGGCTTTCATCAGGGGTACTGAGTTGGGGTAGTGGAATGTCCACAGGTCTCAAGAGGTCCACGCATCTCAAGATTTCTGTGGGTCACTCCAGTTGCGGTAAGAGCTCAGTAGACCTACCTGATGTTGAAGGCTTGGGGTCGGTCGACAGTAGTGGTCTGCGCTTCTGCTCTCTGGTGACCAACGTAGGGCTGACCGGAGGCTGACATTTCTTGAGTTCTGATGTGAGCTGAGATTTGGCTTCATCCCACCAAGATCACAGCAATGCCTGCAAGTCCATCTGGGGCTGGGGTGTATGTGGAGGCAGTGGAGGCTGATGTCTGTACCCAGGCATCAGATAGCCTGGCACCTGGTAATAAGGTGATAGGTATCCCATTGGGGAATAGCCTGGTGATGGGTATTGAGGAAACTCCGGTGTCGGGTGTGACACTCAGACAGCTGGTTCCGATTAATCTATGATTTTTGTAATATAAAATGTGTTACTGAGTGTCTCTCATGAGACATGCTGAAACAGCCTGTGGAATGACCCCCAGGTTTTAGATACAAGGTGCTACCTGAAGGCCAGGAAATAATTACAGGCTAGAAGAGGCCTAAATTAAACATCTCCTGTTTATCTAGCTTAATTGTAGCTTGCCCGCTGACAGGATATACAATATCCATTTTATGATGTTTAGAGTAGGAAAACCAGGTTATGTCACACTGGTTCGAAGTCATAAACGTTCCTCCGATATCTGTAAAAGCAGGATGTTGCTCATGGATGAAAGAAGGGCTTAGAAATTAACCTTATTTAATTTACCTTCTGAGTGTTGACATCCTGATTATATAATTTTTAATAAACAGAGGAGGAGCTGGGTGACATCATGGAGAAGGCAGGCTCAAGACAGTGTTTTAATTATGCTGTAAGTGACCTGTAAAGACACATAGGGTTGGACTGTCTTGACAACAACATCTGTCTATCAGCACCATTAGAAGAGATACATTAGATATATAAGTCTAATTGTCTGGTGGTAGAAATGTTGCACATTTTTTAACCTTTGTTCTTTTAAATGATTGTATGTTTTTGTGATATATGGGTCTGTATTTACATTTAAAATTTTTTTTATCTATTTTTAAGTAAACCTCTACTTTAGAGACTACTTGGTGTGCCTTTGAAATTCTTTTTCTTCACAAATGAAGCATATACTGTATGGTTACAGTTGACACTGGGCATAGCTTTATGGTAATACCAACTGGGAAAAGATAAGAGTTTATCTGAGGTCTTTTCATAGAGTTTGCAAGGGTTCATTTTGTACCTGGTTAGGTGTCCTAGGCGAAAGATATCTGGCATCCCCCGAAGAGCAGAATTATCTGAGCCTATACATTGGGTACGCTAGTAAGAGGTTCACAGTTTGAATCCCTCCAAGAACTTGAGACCAAAGGTTGTTTCGAACCCTCAAAACAGACAGGAGGGTTACCCTGTTCTGTTAACTGTTCACAAGACTGTGCTCAGAGGTTGGAACTGTGGGAGCAGAGGGCCTGACCTGCTGAGTGGGTTTGTGACATAGGGTACCCCAGCATTGGGTAACTAGGAGCCGGGAATCCTGGAATTGCGTATCTCGAAGGGTAGTGTGGCACTGAGTAGCCAGGTGTCAGGTAGTTCATCAGAGAATCTGAGGGGCCTGGCAAAGGTCCTGACGGAGGGGCTGCTGGGCCTGGTGGAGGAACCAATGGTGGTGCCAAGGGGCTCGGTGGTGGGCCTGACAGTGGGTCCAGTAGACCTGAAGGAGGGCCCAATGGCCTGCCTAAAGGATCCATAGGGAGGGCCAGTATCAGGCCTGATGGTTGCCTAGGGGTACCCAAAGAACCCTTGGAACCTGAGTTACAGTTGTCAGGCCCGCCGGCAGGGCAGGCATGGGGCAATCCAGCATCGGCATCGGATGGTGCCTGGTGGAGGTTGCTCTCCCTCCTCTGGAGCCCGTGGTACTGGGGAATCCAGAGGGACCACCTCAAGAGGTGGAGGGGGAGAATCCCAATGGGAAGGGCCCTCTGGGGTGAGCTGCGGCTCAGGCGGCAGCTGGTCCGGTTACTTGACATCATGCCTGTTGTTGGAGCCTGCCAGAAGATCCAGGGCTTGGTGCATGTCGGGGAGTCTGACATGCGACTTATCAGCTGTGGTCATGCGATCGTCAGAGGAGCTGATGGGTGACTTACCGGCCTTGCTACTTGCTGTCGATCCTGTAGTCTTGAAGGGCCTAAGGGTTGCAGGTGTCTCCTGTTTCCCGCAGACTCCCATCGGAACTGAAATCAGTCCCTGTGGGGGGGGGGTGGCTGCTGTATGGCGGCAGATGTGTCCTTGGTTGGGGGGTACCTCCCTAGGGGGAAGCCCATCCTTGTCCGCGGCTCCAGGAGGGGGCCATGGATGAGAAGGAGACCATTCCCGGTCCCAATGTCTCTCAGCTCCTTTTCCATGGATGCCATTTTAAATTTCAGTAAATGGGCTTCCAGGCCCTATTGGCAGCGTTTCTGTGTGGCCTTGCTGAAGCTCCGGCAGGCCTCACAGTCCTCAGTCTTGTGCTCTGGGCCCAGGAAGAAGAGGCAGAGGGAATGGCTGTCCTTGTGAGGGAGCTGTAGTCCGCAGGAGCTGCACTTGTTTTTATGCAAATCGGGATGCATTGGAGATGACATACATGACGCAAAATAACACTAATATTTTATGAGAAAAATAAATAAATGAGTGGAAATACTCATCTAAAATGGCGTTGACAGAAGCAACGTTCTCCGCGAGGTCCGATGTGCGGAGGTCGACGGTGGGAAAGAACTGGAGGATGGGCGTGGGGACTGCTCACTATATAGCTCCACGCTGATGTCGGTCACATGATGATGGGTGGGCGGTCCTCCGCCTGACACTGCTAGCTAAAGATTTCCGTGTGGTCCTAGCACCTGGCAGCGTAGTCCTATTGGTTAGTACCTACTGCAAGAGCCCTCTCGAAGCAAGATCTAATGTTATCAAAGAAGAAAAAATTACTCACCTTAGTAATAGAAACATAGAAACATAGAAGTTGACGGCAGATAAGGACCGCAAGGCCCATCTAGTCTGCCCATTTCTTTTTCTACCTTATAAATGTGCCATCGGCCTTTGCTCTGTCAGTGACCTATCTATTCATAGTCATTTGTATTGCTCCCTTATGCCTATCCCATGCCTGTTTGAAGCCCTGCACTGTATTCATAGCCACCACTTCTTGTGGTAAGCCATTCCATGCATCTACCACCCTTTCTGTGAAAAGAATTTCCTCACATTCCCCTTAATCGGCCTCCCTCTAATCTCATGCTGTGTCCTCTTGTCCTGCTATTTTCTTATATTTAAACATGTTAGACTCTTTCACCTTGTTTATGCCCTTAAGGTGTTTAAATGTCTCGATCATATCACCTCTCTCCCTCCTTTGCTCAAGGGTATACATATTGAGCTCCGTTAATCTGTCCTCATATGTCTTCTGATGCAGTCCCTGCACCATTTTGGTTGCCCTTCTCTGGACTGCCTCAATTTGTTAATGTCCTTGTGAAGGTGTGGCCTCCAATACTGCACGCAGTACTCCAGATGGGGCCTAACTAATGTCTTGTACAGAGGGATTATTACCTCCTCTTACGACTTGTGATACCCCTACTAATACACCCTAACACCCCCTAGCCTTACCTACTGCTTTGAGAGGTCTGCTTGATGATTTTAGGTCATCAGTGATGATGATGCCCAAGTCTCTTTCTTCCTTTGTGACTGCTAGCAACTCCTCCCAGCCTATAAGTGGCTTCAGGTTTCTCTTCCCTATGTGCATGATTTTGCACTTTTGCATTAAATCCCAGTTGCCACTCTTCTGACCATTCTGCTAGTTTATCCAGATCTCATCTCATTCTGCCCACCCCATCTGGATCATCTACTCTGTTGCAGATCTTGGTGTCATCTGCAAACAGACAAGCCTTACCTCTAGTCCATCTAAGAGGTCACTAATGAAGATGTTGAATAGGACTGGCCCCAGGACTGATCCTGAGGTACCCCACTTGTGACTTGCATCTCTTCTGACTGTATACCATTTACCACCACTCTCTGTTTTCTGCCAGTCAACCAGTTTGCCACCCAGTTGACCAACTTCTGACCCACCCCGAGCCTACCTAGCTTATTTATCAATCTTCTATGTGGAACAGTGTCAAAAGCTTTGCTGAAGTCAAGGTAGGCGACATCAACTGCTCCCCTTAGTCCACCACTCTGGTTACCCAGTCAAAGAAATCTATGAGATTAGTTTGACAGGACCTTCCTTTGTAAACCCATGCTGTCTTGGATCCTGTGCCCCTATGGATTCCAGGTGTTGCACTATCCTTTCCTTAAGGAGTGCCTCATAATCTTGCCCACTACTGAGGTAAGACTGCCGGTCTGTAGTTCCCGCCTCCTCCTGCTACCACTCTTGTGGAGTGGGATCACATGGAGCCTTCTCCAGTCTTCTGGGACCTCTCCTGTGCTCAGAGACTCACTAAACAATTCTGCTAATGGCTCTGCTAGTTCCTCCTTTAGCTCTGTAAGTACCCTGGGATGTATGCCATCAGGTCCCATTGCCTTATCCACCCTGAGCTTAGCAAGCTCTTGTAGGACCCTTTCTTTTGTTGAAGGGAGTAGTGCTCACCTCCCTCCCCCCTGTGTCCATGATGCTGAGCTGTGGGCCCTGCCCTACCTTCTCTTCAGTAAATACTGAGCAAAAGTATCTATTTAGGATAGATGCCTTTACAGGGTCCTCCTCCTCACATGCTCCCTTTTCTCCATTAAGCTTAGCAATACCCCCTCTGGACTTTCTCCTTTCACTAATGTATCTATAGAAAGTCTTGTCACCTTCTTTTACTGTTCGTGCTAGTGTTTCCTCAGTTTGGGACTTTGCCTGCCTTACTGCCTTCCCTGCTTCCCTTAGGGCAGTTTGGTATGCCTCCCTATCTTCATCCCGCTGTATTCCCTTATATTTCCTGAAGGCCAGCCTTTTGGCTCTGACCTTTTCTGCTACCGTGTTTGAGAACCAAAGTGGTTTCCTTCTTCTTTTGCACTTCCTTTTCTGTCTAACACAATGGGATGTTGCTTCAAGTATTGCATCCTTAATGCTTGCCCACTTTGCCTGTACCCCCTCACCTGTGTTTCTTTTGCCAGGGCTAGCTTAACTCTGTTGGCCATCTTATCAAAGTCAGCTCCTCTGAAGTCCCATATTTTTGCCTTGGAATGGGATGATTTAGATGTAGTAGCCAAATTGAACCATACCATGTGATGGTCACTGGCCCCAGGTGACCTTCTACCTGGAGATCTGTGATCCCTTCTTTGTTAGTCAGTACTAGATCTAGGATAGCCCTGTCTCTTGTGGGTTGCTGTACCAGTTGTTTGAGGCCCTCCCCTGCAGGAATCCACTATGAGTCTAGTTCTGGCAGATGTTCCTGCTGGTATTGACCAATCTGTATCTGGCATGTTGAAGTCTCCCATTATCAGAACCTCCCCTTTAGCTGTCATGTTTTGTAATGTTTCTTCTAATGGAGTCTTGCTATATTATGACAACTGCAGTTTGTCCCAGCCTTAGAACTGCTCCGGAGGTGAAAGAGTTAACTTCCATGCCAGGCATGGAATCCTGAGCGCGATCTCGGTTGTAAAAACTCTGTCTGGTGATATTCAAACCGAAACTGTCAGATCTTTACGAGCAAAAACTCACTAAGGTTCTGTGTGGAAGCTGTAAACCTACACCAGCCAACTGGCTACTAAAATATTAACACATTTTTCTGGTCCCAAAACCAAGATTCAAGTCAGGGGACCCAGAAAATAAAATGAAATAACACCCAAACACCCAAAAGGAGGGGTGAAAACACAAGGTGGGCATCATTAGGTGCCAACACTGCACTGCCCACCCACATCCCAAGAGCAGAGGTTCTGAGAGGGGCAGGCTGGGGGAGGTCATAATATAGCAAGACTCCATTAGAAGAAACAACATTACTAAGGTGAGTAATTTTTTCTTCAAATAACATGAAGTCTTGCTATATTATGACAATTGCAGGCTACACAGCAGTACCTTCATGGAGGAGGGACAGAACCTACTTAGGAAATAGGCTCTGAAGCACAGCTGTGCCAAACCAAGCATCCCTCCTAGCCTGGATGTCCAGGGAGTAATGCTTGGTGAAAGTGTGTACTGTTTTCCAGGTAGCTGCTTGACATATCTCTAAGATAGGGATGTCCCTGACTGCAGCTAGGGACGCAGCTGTACCTCTAGTAGAGTGAGCCCTCAGGCCTGAAGGGGGAACCTTACCCAGTTTCTGATAGCGAAATTGGATACAAGAGACAATCCACCTGGCAATGGATCTTTTAGTGGCAGGTTTCCCTTTCCCAACCTCACCATAAGTGAGGAACAGTTGGAGGGAGTCAAACCTGTGACCCTTGGTACGCTCTATGTAGTAACTAAGGGCTCTCTTTACATCTAAACTGTGCAACCTCCTCTCGCCAGAGGAGGAATGGTCAGTGAAGTACACTGGAAGAGATACAGATTGATTAAGGTGGAAATCTGAAACCACCTTAGGCAAGAACTTCCCGTTAGTTCTGAGGACTACCTTATCTCTGTGAAAGGAGATAAAATCAGGCTCCACTGACAAAGCTTGTAATTCACTTATGCGCCTGGCAGAAGTGATGGCTACTAGAAACACAGTTTTCCAAGTCAAGTACTTAAGCTCTGCTGAAGACAAAGGTTCAAAGGGGTTGCATCAGCTGAGCAATGCAAACATTAAGATCCCAGGCAGGAGCAGGGTCCCTGAATGGAGGGTTGGTGTGAAGCAATCCCTTGAAAAACTTGGAGAATACAGGGTGAGCAGAAAGAGAAGAGGTCTTTCCTGCTGAAATAAAAGCAGAGACAGCTGCCAAATGCACTTTCAGGGTAGCTGGCCTCAGCCCCAAAGTATTTAGATGGACCATATAGGCCAAGACTGTGGGCAAATCAGCAGATTCTGGGAAATATGCTTCCCAGAGCACCATATAGAGAAACCTTTTCCATTTAGAATTATAAGTAGCCCTGGTGGAAGGCTTCCTAGAAGCTTTAAGATTTCGAGTACACCTTGAGAAAGGTGTAGGTCAGCAACTCTAACTCCTCAAGAGCCAGGCCTTGAGGTTGAGGGATTTGAGATCCGGGTACCAAACTCTCCCCTGGGCACAGGTTAACAGATTGTGATTCCTGGGGAGACACAGGGGAAGATGGACTGCTAAGGACAGAAGGAGAGGATACCAGGGCTGTCTGGCCCAATCTGGAGCAATCAGAATCATCTTGCAAGGTTGAGATCTGATTTTGACTAGCACCTTGAACAAGAGGGGGAAGGCGGGAAAGGCATAGAGGGAACTTCCCTTCCCAATCGAGAAGGAAGGCATCCAGGGGGACTGAGCCCAACACTGGGGGCCTGCAACAAAAAAGCGGAAATTGGTGGTTGTCTGGGGCTGCAAAAAGATCTATCTGAGGGGTGCCCCACCTGGCAAATACTAACCCTAGTACTAGGGGATCCAGTGACCATTCGTGATGGCCCTGGGAAATCCTGCTGAGAGCATCTGCCAGGACATTGTCCTTGCCTGGGAGGTGAACTGCTATGAGGGAGGTGTTCAGGGAATAAGCCAGAGACCACAACTTCATTGCCTCGGTGCACAAGGCCGAGGACCTAGTGCCCCCTTGCTTGTTGATGTACCACATTGTAGTGGTGTTGTCTGTTCTGACCTGTACCACTTTGTTCTGAACAGATGCAGAAAAACCTGAAGTGCTAGAAAAACAGCTCTGAGTTCCAACAGATTGATGTGGAGCAGAGATTCCTGAGGGGACCACAATCCCTGGGTGGTGAGGTCGCCCATGTGAGCTCCCCATCCCAAGAGGGACGCATCTGTAGTAAGGGTCAAGGAGTGAGATTGAGGGATGAAAGGAACCCCGTCTCAGATTGCTCTGATCCTGCCAGCACTGCAGGGCCTGGACCAGGGTTCGAGTTACTGGGATCAATTTGGTTAGGGGATCTCTCCTTTGAGACCAGAAGGCTCTCAAATGGAATTGAATGTCCCTCATCTGAAATCTGGCTCCTTGCACTACAGCTGTGGAAGCAGCCATGTGCCCTAGGAGCTGTAGAAAGTGCCTTGATGGCCGAGAGACCTGCAAGGTGAAGGAGGAGGCCAGAGCCACCAGGGTCTGTACCCTTTCTAGAGGAAGGAAAGCTCTGGCCTGCTTTGTGTCCAGTTCTGCGCCAATGAAGGTGAGTAGCTGAACAGGCTCTAGAACTGACTTTTGGAGATTGAGAAGAAAACCTAGAGATGTAAGCAGCTGCTGGGTAACCTGAAGGTGTAATTTGACTTGGTCTGGAGACTCACCCACTATGAGCCAGTTGTCCAGGTAAGGAAAGATGGCAATCTTTTGCCTTCTTAAGTGAGCAACTGCTACTGCCAGGCATTTTGTGAATACCCTTGGGGCAGAGGTAAGGCCGAAGGGCATTACTCTGAACTGGTAATGGCCTGAGGGCAGTTTGAATCTGAGGTACTTTCGGTTGGAGCTTCTGATGAGAACATGGAAGTAGGCATCCTTGAGGTCCAGGGACGCTAGCCAGTCCCCTGGCCTTAGGGAGGGTAAAATAATTCCCAGAGTCACCATTTTGAATTTTGGTTTTAAAAGGTGCTTGTTTAGGTATCTTAGATCCAGGATGGGCCGCCATTCTCCTGTCTTTTTTGGCGTAAGGAAGTACCTGGAGTATAGTCCTTTGCCCTGGTGTAGGGGAGGAACCCTTTCCACAGCTCTGAGAGCCAGGAGGGTTAAGACTTCTGTTTCCAAAGCGAGAGCCTCAAATGTATTTGCAGGTGGAAAAGATCTGGTTCTCATCTTTGGAAATTTTTTGAAGCTGAGAACCAGTCCCTGGCTTACTACTTCCAGGACCCACTTGTCTGATGTTAAAGACTCCCAGTCCTGGACGAAGTAAGCCAGCCTGCCTCCTACAGGTAATGGAGAATCGGCCCTGGGCATCCCATCAGGGTGCCTGTTTGGCAGGGGCTTTAGGGTGAGGGTGGGAGCAGGCCTGCTCGTGCCCGTCTGCCTCTCCCTCCTGAAGAACCCCTCTGGGTATAAGATGAAGAGGAGGCCTGGGCTTGGTAAAAGGCCTATGAAAGGCCTGTGAAAAGGCCTGCCCCTGCCCCTGAAGGCTGCCTCTGAGGAGTGGCTTGCCTCTCCTTGGCCTGTGCACTCCTATAAGTGGTTCTATACTCATCCATTTTCTTTCATTAATTCTCTGTTTGCTCCCCAAACAGAGAATTACCCACAACAGGAAAATCCATGGCCTTAGCCTGGGTATCCTGTGACAGGCTAGTACACCTGAGCCAAGCCATTCTACGAAAAGCCACAGATGTAGCCATGACTCTTGAAGATACATCATTAGAGTCCACTGCAGCATGGAATTGCACCTTGGATGCCTCAGTACCATCAGCAGCCACCTGTTCCAGCTCCTTGGCAAGCTGGCCAGGGACCTGTTTTGCTAAAGCCTTAACAGTATCCCATCTGGATTTCTGGTATCTTGCAACATAGGCCATATAATTGGCCTGTCTGAGTCCCAAGGATGCTGCCATGTATTGTTTCTTTGCCATGGCATCAATCCTCCTGGAGTCCTTATCAGGGGGGTGTGAAGCCAAGGGAATATATGCCTTATCACAGGCTGCAGCCTGCACTACCCCAACATGGCTGCATTGTTGAGAAAGGAACTCCGTATCAGGGCCTGATAATGTGTACCTCTTGTCCATCTTTTTATCCACAGGAGGTAAAGAATTAGGAGCGTTTAACATTTTTATTGTCTGTTTCCTAAATGATTTATGTAAAGGAATAGACAATCTCCTGGACTCTGGGATATCCATCATTTCCACATAGTCGGGCTCCTCCTGTTCATCCACAGCTTCTTCCAAAGGGAGCTGGAGGGTTTCAGTAACTTTTTTATAAAACAGAAAATGAGAAGGGGACTCAGAAAGCCTAGGGGGAGACACTCCTGAAGGTCTGTCTGGGGAGATGTCCGGTTCAATGGGCACATCCAGACTTTCAAAATCACATTCACACTCTTCATAATCCTCCTCCCCCTCCTCCGGTTCATAAAATTCCTCTATATCATATTCTTGAACCGACGGAACCGACCGTTTACCAGATAGTGGCAGTTCGGATGGAACCGGGGAAAGCGACTGGACAATTTGGATCGCTTTGGCTATGTCTGCAGCGGTTGGAGAAGGAAATTTTGGCTCCACACCTGCTGATTTTCTAGTCCTCTTTACTGGAACTGGCTCCTCCGAGTCAACTCTTCGTTTGCCCCGAGGAAGTCTCGCCCTGGTCAGAGGGCACTCCCTCCGGTTCGGTTGGTACCAAACCGGGCTGGCCATCCGGGTCAGCGGACTTTTTGGCCTCTCGTTCCCTGAGCCTACCAACTCTCTTATCCAGGGTAGCTGCAGGGAAATTCTTGCAAATCTGGCAGTCTGCACTGAGGTGGTCAAACCTCAGACAATAAACACATGTGGTGTGTGAGTCAGCCTTGGCAAAGGCTTCCCCACAGACACTACAGTGCTGAAACCCAGTGGGCCCGGTTTTTCTTTTGGGTTTCTCAGACATAATGCCAGCCTAACCAAAAACTTGCCCTTTTCTGGCAAATCGCCAAGCAAGACACCCTTATCGGTTCCCAACCGTGTCACGGGTCGTGGAAAAAACCGTAATGAAATCCGTTTTTTTTAGAACCGATAAGAACCGGGAACCGCACTCTAAATGTAATTTAACAGGTTTTAACAACAACCTGATCGGTTCAAACCGAACCAATAACAATGTTTGCAAGTTCCACACAGAGAATGAAAACCTATCTGTTACTTACGATACCACAGACAGAGCTTGAACCGACCGGTTTGTGGCTAAAATAAATATAATTGCGGTTTAAAATAAACCGAGAATAACACTTTTTTTAACTGAGAAATGAACCGAGCAGAAGGAGAAATCTCCAGAGCGACTGTTCAGTGAGGTGGAGTAAAGAATCTGACAGTTTCGGTTTGAATATCACCAGACAGAGTTTTTATAACCGAGCTCGCGCTCAGGATTCCATGCCTGGCATGGAAGTTAACTCTTTCACCTCCGGAGCAGTTCTAAGGCTGGGACAAACTGCAATTGTCATAATGTAGCAAGACTTCATGTTGTTTGAAAACAACTATTTATGCTCATAGCTTGAGACTTTAGAAAACCAGACATGCTCATCCAACTTGCGTGTAACTGGGTTTCCTGAAGGCAGTGAGGGGGACCATTTGATGCTCTTTATGGGAGAATGGCTCCAGCAACAACTTGGAGATGAGGAGCTTGGTGGGCCCATCAACATCCAAAAGGCCTATCGGGTTACCTCCGGGGGAAGATTGGATAGTTCAGACGCCTCTCAAGCTGTGATGGTCATCTTGGACGGAGTCGGAACGAGAGGTAGAGTGCTGGCGCTAGCTCATCGAAAGAGGGTCTTATTACATGGTGGAGTACAAGTTCGCCTGTTCCCCGACTTAAGTTATGCCATGAGGCAAAAAAAAGAAAAGGTTCGATGGCGTCAGGGCTCTTCTCCGGCAGGCTGACATAACCCATGGCGTGGTGTTCCCAGCTAGACTACGAATTGTCTATAAAGGGAACATTTTCATTTTTTACTGATCCACCTGATGCTTTAAAATGGGCCCAGAAAAACAGAGTATGGAGAGCAGACCTGGAGGACACTATATCTATAAGTTCTGAGGAGGAGACTTGACTTTAGGGTTTACCATTTCATTTTATGTTTGCTTCTAAGCTACCTGTTGAGAGGAGCTACAAACTATCCTGGGTCAGGTCAGATAACTGTTTAAAAATGTTAAAAGGTTTCACAGCTCTTTATTTGTTTGTAGTACCTAAGCAATATGTAGATCTGTGATATACTGTTCTACTGGGGGTGTTAGAGTGGTAATAAGGCTCTATTACGCACCTATAATATTTGCTTTAGTTATACTGTGTAGGTTATCATCTGTTTTACACATTAGTGTAATATTTTCGATATACATGGCTCTCTTTTCATTCTCCTCTGGTAGGAGAATAAAGATTTGGACTTTTCATTTTCAGTTTCTGCGATGTACCTTTATGCCATGCCACTCATGGGCTTAAGCAGACAGCAACTACTTGGACATTTTCAGATTATTATATAAAGTCCCCCGATGATGTATCTGATTGACATAATGAATGTTTATTGAGTGTATTAAGAGGATAGGCGCCCTCAATGTAACCCAGGACCTATTTTATTGCTATGTCTGATTGAGTTTACTGTATGTACTTGTCAAATCAATAGACATGAAGCATAAAAAACCAGCTCACATACTGCTACTCTGCCACAGTTCACACACAGCAGCCTTCTTTACTTCCCACACCTGGTTTTCTTAGCAGCACTAAACAGTTCTTCTTCCTTACAGCCTAAACAACTACACATTTAAATAAATAACTGCCGTTTTCCTGAACCATTTTATTTTCCTTGTTTAATATAGAAAGGCGGTATCTTCATATTTTCAGTCTTCAGTGCATTCCTTTTGTCTGCTGCTGCAGTCCCCATCTCTGAACTTCACGTAAAACTGCAGCACTCTCTGCCCATAATATCCAAACAGTACAAACATGTTTACCCGCTCATATTCTTTTTTGTATATTTTAAAATCAGCTGAACCATGATTCTCAAACTGCGCCCACTCTTTCCTAGTAAACAGTGGAAACCCACTCGCTCTGTCTTCACACACGAAGCACGTCTTGTAGCGATGTTACTGGCTTACTGAAAACTCATTTTCTGTTAAAAAAAGGACATACAAAATCACTCCAGAAGTTCTCCTCAAATGAGCACTTCATGACTTCTCGCTAAGAGGCACTACCATTTTGTTCAGTTAATTATTCAGAACTGAAGCAAACTACAAATCCTACAACATGTTGCAGGTGACAGCAATGTTATCCGTAGCAACCAAGGAACTCGATGGATGTGTATAATCTTAGAGTACTCTTTTTCTCTTCCTCTTCTCATTTTACTTTTTCTTTTTCTCATATCTACTACTTCCATTTTCTAATTCTCCTGTCTGATTCTTCTCTTGTTATCTTAATTTCCTTTACTTAGCTAATATACAGTCTCAAGGGACTTAGCTCTTTCTATTTGTTGGAAAGTCACATAAGGGGAAGGTTTATTTTACATGACTTTTCATGTGCGGACTACAGAAGTAGTTTCAAACTTTAATGATCTAGTTGAAGCTTATGATTATACTATCATACAAACATATGAAATTGCCAGCAGATAATGGCATTATGGTCTACCAAGCCTGCTTGATTGTGCAGCTACCAGCCCTTATACTGCAGCTGCCCCTCCCCCCTCCAGTGACCTTCTCCCTTACCTTGTCCCATCCCCTTTTGAAGCAGCCCACTGTTCTACAGGATATCACTTCCTTTGGCAATGTGTTCCATCCAGACACCACCCTCTCTGTAACAAAGTGTCTCTTCATTTCCCTCCTGAACCTTTCACCTTCCAATCTCAGATCGTGCCAGTGAGTGTCCCTCCCCTCCTTAATTTGAAAAGCCCCTCAATGCCAGTCTTATTCATGTACTTGAAGGTTTCAATCATGTCCCACCTATCCCTCCTTTCCTCCAGGGAATACATGTTCAACTCACTCAGCTTGCTCTCACAGGGTAAGTCCCCTTAGACCCTGGATCATTTTTGTTGCCCTGCACTGCACGGCCTCCAGTAACCTAATGTCCTTCTTCAGGTACGGTCACTAGAACTGCACGCAGTACTCTAGGTGTGGTCTAACCAGTGACCTATATAGCGGCAGGATCACCCCCCCCCCCGGAGATATATCTCTGGCAATACAACCCAGCATCCTGTTGGCCTTTGCAGCTGCCTTTCTACTGTATACTGTGCTGAGTTGTTCGTTGCTCCCGTTATGATCACCCCCAGATCCTTCTTCTCCTCTGTCTTGGCTAGTTGAACCCCTCCCCCTTGCTGGTAGCTCCTCCTTGGGTTTTTTGCACTGAAATGTAGCACCTTACATTTCTTGGCATTGAACCCCAGCTGTCAAGCATCTGACCAGGCCCTCCAATTTTGCCAGATCATCTTGCAACCCCGCCACCCTTCTAAGTCATCCACTACTGCTCCCATCTTGGTGTCATCTGCAAACAGACTGATCTTGCTCTTGATGCCTATTGAGATATCTGCTATGAAGTTCCCACAGGATATCTGCTATGAAGTTCCCAAACAACACCAGTCCTAGTACAGAGCCCTGTGGCACTGCTACTTGTCACCACCCTGGGAAATGAGATCTCCCCTCCCACCACCACCACCACCACCACCCTCTGCTGTCTCCCTTGCAGCCAGTTCACTACCCATCCCACTGTTTTATCCCTGCCCCGTGCCTTCCAGCTTATTTCCTAGCCTCCCATGTGACACCGAATCAAAGCCCTTACTGAAGTCCAGGTACAAGACATCCAATGCATGGCCCTTGTCTAATTGCCTGGTTACCTAGTCATAGTACACCACCAGGTTGATCTGACAGGATCTGCCTGAGACAAATCCATGCTGTCTGCCATCCTGCAGCCCATTAGCCTCTAGGAGGGAAACCAGCCACTCCTTCAGTATTGTCTCCATCAACTTTCCCAAGATGGATGTGAGTCTGTAGTTTCCTGGCTCATCCATGGGGACACACTTGTGGAGGGGTACCACGTGTGCCATCCTCCAGTCCTGAGGTACACTCCCTGAGTCCAGGGAGGCATTGAACAGGTCTGCCAAGGGTTCAGCCAGGACTTTTGCCAGCTCCTTTAGATATCAATAGTTGATATCTTTGGTGGATGTTAACAATTGTTTATTACTGATTTATAATTTTCCAGATAGTGGCCATTATTCTTATATATTATATGTACAATAATATATGGGGTGGTGTGTTTAATGAGTTTTACACACACCCTGAGGTGTTGGATGCTACATAAACCCCGAGAGCGAAGCTCGAGGGGTTTATTTAAGCATCCAACACCGAAGAGTGTGTGTAAAAATTCAAGTTAAACATACAACCCCATGTTTTATTTTATATAATTGCTGGGGAGCGTTTTCTTGCCACAGCAATTATATAAAACAGCCAGCGTTATGGTTGGGATGAAGCCTGTCCTGTGGTTAGCAGCAAAGCAGCTGCAGAAAGCTTTTCTTTTCTTTTTCGGTGTTTGCCCCTCGCCCCACCCAGGATTACCTGCTTACCGAGGTAAAGGAAACTGAGGTGAGGCGAAGTTTTCATTTTTGCATTTACTGCCGATTATAATTGATGGTGACACTGCAGTGGTAGGTGAGGGGAGAGTGGAGGCTGATGCATAGAGCAAGAGAACCCCGGTCCGTGTTCGCTGTTATAACCCACGGATTATAACGGTGAATTATAACCGGGGTTCCCTATGGGAGAAAATGCTCCCCAGTAATTATATAATACTAATGCTTGGTTATTTTTATTGTTGGATAGTCAATAAAATTTTATTGATAGAAAACCACCTAGCAACCTCAAAATTGAGCAAAGGTACACTAGTAATGTAAGCACCCCTTTTGGGAGATGCGTACTAAGGTGACCCTCTCCTCCCAGTTATCCATGTTTGGGATGGTGGGCTGGCTGCCTACTGGTTGGGCAGAACCAGTCCTCCCTTTCTGGGGTATTTAAGAGGATGGATTGGGCTAGTTCGGGGGTAGAGAGACGAGAGCAACCAGTGGGTCGGGGCTCCGGCCCGGGATTCGGGCCTTGGTGACTTGGCAAAGAAGTCTGTTCGGTGGTTAGTGGGGTGGCCTAGGGATCTGCGGTATGATTGGGGCTAGACCCACTTTGGGAGCTGTGGCTTGAGGAGGACTAAGTGGCCCATCTGCATGCACCACTGCAATGGGGTGGGATGGGCCTAGTTCTTGGTCAGTAGGCCTGGTAGTGTAGTAGGAATGGTGGGGGGGTGATGCAATGGTGGCAGCCTGCATTGCGGGGTATGGTGGTGGTGGCAGCCTGCCTGCCCTATAACCAGGTGGCCCTCTTTTCCTTGTTGACAGCCTGTGGGTAGAGGAAAATGGGCCTTGTACGTCCCTTGGATGGCCTGTGTTTTTCTAGGTCCGGGGATGCTGAGGATCCAGGCACCGTATGGCCCTGTGTTGCAGGATGAAGGGAAAAGCAAAGTTTTGAAGAGCTGCAGCCTGTTGGGAGCCACTGCGTAGTGTGTAAGGTAAGAGCGGTTGGAAGGGTCGAGCTGCTGAGGGTAATTGCAGGCTGAGATTTGAAGTGAGACTGGCCAGTGTTTTTGCTGCTGCTTAAATGTTCTTATCTCCCTGGCTCTGCAGGATCTGGCATCGAGGCCTTCTTGGCCCTAAGACTGTGTGCAGTGGCTCTGTGCCACTGTTTAAAATTGTTTCTCCCTCTAAGTCATGCCCCCAGCTCCTGGGAGCTGTCTTGTTTCATTGCCAAAAATAAATTAGTTTGTTTACATTTCACTACAGTGTGGCATTCTGCCTGCTTTATTATGAATTTAGAAGGAACTTGCAGATGTCCTGGCAAAACCCCTGGCAGAGCTTTTCACCATCTCTCTGAGGACCGGGTGGGTGCCCCAAGACTGGAAGGTGGCGCATATAGTGCCTATCCACAAGGGGGGATCAAGGGAGGTGGCAGGGAACTACAGGCCTGTCAGCCTGACATCGGTGGTGGGCAAGGTGATGGAGGGCATTGTCAAGGAGAGGCTAGGGGGGGACCTGGATAAGTCAGGGTGCCTGGACGATAGACAGCATGGATTCATCCCGGGGAAATCGTGTCAGACAAACCTGGTGGAGTTCTATGACTGGGTGACAAGTGCCTTGGACCTGGGTAGACCAGTGGATGTCCTCTTTCTAGACTTCAGCAAGGCATTTGACTCTGTTCCTCACGTGGGTCTGTTGGATAAGCTGGGAGGAAATGGGGTGGGGAACCAGATGATCAGATGGATAGGCAATTGGCTCCAGGACCCGGACCCAGAGGGTCGTAGTTAGTGGGATAGTCTCATCCCCAAGGAGGGTCATTAGTGGGGTCCCACAGGGATCAGTCCTTGGGCCCCTTCTGTTCAAGCGCCTCATATCTGACATAAGGACAGGAATCAGGACTGAGATGAGTCTCTTTGCAGATGATGCAAAACTGGGGGCGGTGGTGGATGGGAAGGAGGGGAGGGTGGCCCTACAGGGGGACCTGGAGGCTCTGGAAAGATAGTCTAGAAAGTAGAAGCTGAGATTCAATGCAGGGAAATGCAAGGTACTCCACCTGGGGGCCAGAAACCCAGGCCAAGTGTACACCCGGGGGGAATGCTACAAGTCTCGATGGCTGAGAGGGACCTGGGGGTGGTGGTGGATGTCAAGATGAACAACTCTGAGACTTGTAGGAGGGCAGCAGCCAAGGTCAACAGGATGCTGGGATGCATCGCTGGGGATCACCTCCAGAAGGAGGGAAGTGATACTCCCTCTGTATAACTGCTTGGTGAGGCCGCACCTTGAGTACTGCGTGC
The DNA here is from genome assembly GCA_016271365.2 of Neoceratodus forsteri. Lineage (NCBI taxonomy): Eukaryota > Metazoa > Chordata > Ceratodontiformes > Ceratodontidae > Neoceratodus > Neoceratodus forsteri. The sequence continues at coordinate 589,088,260 of CM057459.1, forward strand.
AGTTTTGGAGGCCACACTTAAAGTGGGACATTAACCTCCTGGAGAGGGTCCAGAGGAGGGCAACCAAAATGATTTGGGGCTTGGGGGGACAGGACCTATGAGGAGAGGCTCGAAGAGCTAAATATGTACACATTGGAAGAGAGAAGGGACCGGGGGGACATGATAGAGGTCTTTAGGTACATGAAGAGGATAAATAGGGGAGGAACAGTTGGGGTGCTTCGAAGGAAGGAGGAAGGGGCCACTAGAGGGCATGGGTGGAAGCTGGAGGGGGGAAGATTCAGGGGAGAAAGGAGGAGGTGCTACTTCACTGAGAGGGTGGTGGAGCCATGGAATGCACTGCCTAGGGGGCTAGTGGAGGCAGAGACAGTGGAGGGGTTCAAGAGGGGGTGGGACAGGTACAGGGGGAAGGGTTCTGGAAGCAAAATCCAATGCAGCAAGAATATCCGGAACTGGGAAGGGAGAAGCCAGAGAAGGCGAGAGGGACAGCAAGGTCAGCACCCAGGCTGGGGACTGACCAAACGAGCAGACACGAAAGACCGTTAGGCCTATTCTGCTGGCATTTTAGTATGTTAGTATGTTAGATGCTGTCTGCTAACTCCAGCTTGTCCCTACAGCCTAAGATGCCAGCCCGCATGTGTCCCTGTTTTGGCTGCACTTTGCAACTGCCTGTGAACCCTAAGAGCTACAACAGGTATGTGCCATCTCCAATTTTCTGTTCTGGATGTGTTTCTGCTTCAGGTTGGTGCTCACTTCTCTGTATTTAACATCTGGCCCCTAGACAACTGGGGAGGGGGTGGCTACAGTAACATCACAAAAAGTCCTTACAAATTTATTAAAAAAACAAACAAACAGATAAACCTTTTAAAACAACCTCTAACTTTTGTACATTAATAGCCCCTACTGCATAAATGGAATATGCAAGTGTCAGCTTGTGTGATACATGATTTATCTATACTCGTGCTGTTTGACGTCAGACACCTCACTCATGGTTTATGCCACTCGTGAGGGTACCTGAGGTCAAGCAGCACTTGTATAGATAAAACAGGTATCCCAAAGTTCACTCCTGCATATATATAGTTATGGTTGAGGAAAAAATTACTCACCTTAGTAATGTTGTTTCTTCTAATGGAGTCTTGCTATATTATAGACATTAGCAGTTTGTTCCAGCTCTAGAACTGCCCCGGAGTGAAATGGTTAAAACCATTCCAAAATAGAATTTTGGCACAAGAGCAGCTCTATCTGTGTCATTTCAAACTTGAACTGTCAGATCTTTACGAGCCAAACTCACTAAGGTCTGTGTGGAAGCTGTAACCTACACTAGCCAAATGGCTACCTAAATAATAACAACCATTGATGGTCCCAACACCCAAGACTCAAGTCAGGGGACCAGAAATACTAACACCATTCTAATAATATGAAAATGGAACATAAGTATAATAAAACACACACACACGCATACACATACACCCCCAAAGTCCCAAAGGGGACAAAATGCTAACAGGACATAAGTAGTGCCCACACTAAGTTGCCCGCACCCACCAAGTAGAGGTTCTGAGAGGGCAGGTTGGGGAGGTCTAATAAGCAAGACTCCATTAGAAGAAACAAATCATTACTAAGGTGAGTAATTTTTCTTCAAACAACATGAAGTCTTGCTATATTATAGACATTAGCAGAATACACAGCAGTACCTCCATGGAGGAGGGGCAGAACCTACTTAGGAATAGGCTCTGAAGAACAGCTGTGCCAAACCGAGCATCTCTCCTGGCCTGGACATCCAGGGAGTAATGCTTGGTAAAAGTGTGCACCGCTTTCCAAGTAGCAGCCTGGCAAATCTCTAATAAAGGGATATCTCTGGCAGCTAGAGACGCAGCTGTACCCCTGGTAGGATGAGCCCTCAAACCGGGAGGGGGCTCTGCCCACTTTCTGATAACAAAGGTGGATACAAGAGACAATCCACCTGGCTATTGATCTCTTAGTGGCAGGTTTGCCTTTCCCAACTTCACCATAGGTAAGGAAAAGTTGGAGGATTCGAACCTGTGACCTTTGTGCACGCTCTATATAATAACTAAGAGCTCTCTTAACATCTAGGCTGTGCAACCTCCTCTCACCCAAGAGGAGTGATCAGTGAAAATACTGGAAGAGATAGATTGATTAAGATGGAAATCTGAAACCACCTTAGGCAAAAACTTCCTATTAGTCCTAAGGACTACCTTATCCCTGTGGAAAGAAATAAAAGTCAGTCTCCACTGACAAGGCTTGCAATTCACTTATGCGTCTGGCAGAAGTGATAGCCACTAGAAAAACAGTTTTCCAAGTTAGGTACTTAAGCTCTGCAGAAGACAGAGGTTCAAAAGGGGGTTGCATTAACTGGGCAATGCAAACATTAAGGTCCCAAGCAGGGGCCGGTTCCCGAAAGGGAGGATTAGTATGGAGTAATCCCTTAAAAAACTTGGAAAACACAGGGTGAGAGGAAGAGGGATAACTTTCCTGCTGACACAAAAGCAGACACAGCTGCCAAATGAACTCTCAGGGTAGCTGGTCTGAGACCCAAGGAATTAAGATGTACCATGTAATCTAACAAAATGGGCAATTCAGCAGATTCTGGAAATATTTTTCCCAGCACACCAAATGGAAAACCTTTTCCATTTAGAACTATAAGTAGCCCTAGTGGAAGGCTTTCTGGAAGCCTTTAGGATCTCAAGAACACCCTGAGAGAGGTGTAAATCAGCAAACTCTAACTCCTCAAGAGCCAGGCCTTGAGGTTGAGGGATCTCAGGTCCGGATACCAAACCCTTCCCTGGGCACAAGTCAACAGATTGTGATTCCTGGGGAGACACAGGGGAAGATGGACTGTCAGAGACAGAAGGAGTGGGTACCAGGGCTGCCTGGCCCAATCCGGGGCAATCAGAATCACCCTGCAAGGCTGAGATCTGATTTTGACTAGTACTTTGAATAGGAGAGGAAAGGGGGGGAAAGCATAGAGGAACTTCCCCTCCCAATCCAGAAGAAGGGCATCCAGGGGAACTGAGCCCAGCACTGGAGGCCTGCAACAGAACAGAGGAAGTTTGTGATTGTCTGGGGCTGCAAAAAGATCTATCTGAGGGATGCCCCACCTGGCAAAAACTATCCCCAGCACTTGAGGATCCAGGGACCATTCGTGATGGCCCTGGGAAATTCTGCTGAGGGCATCCATGGGACATTGTCCTTCCCTGGAAGATGAACTGCTATGAGGGAAGTGTTCAGGGAATAGGCCAGAGACCACAACTTCATTGCCTCGGTGCACAAGGCCGAAGACCGAGTGCCCCCCTGTTTGTTGATGTACCACATTGTTGTGGTGTTGTCTGTTCTGACTTGTATTACCTTGTCGTGGACAGATGCAGAAAAAGCTTGAAGAGCTAAAAAGACAGCTCTGAGTTCCAGCAAACTGATGTGGAGCAGAGATTCCTGGGGGGACCAAACTCCCTGAGTGGAAAGGTCGCCCATGTGGGCTCCCCAACCCACCAACTTGGAAAGGGGGTCTCTTCTCTGAGACCAAAAGGTTCTCAAGTGAAACTGAATGTCTGTCATCTGAAATCTGGCTCCCTGCACAACAGCTGTGGATGCAGCCATGTGCCCCAGGAGCTGCAGAAAGTGTCTTGCTGGTCGAGAGACCTACAGAGTGAAGGAAGAGGACAGAGCCACTAAATTCCTTACCCTTTCTGGGGGAAGAAAGGCTCTGGCTAGCTTTGTGTCCAAGTCTGCCCCTATAAAGGTGAGTACCTGGACTGGTTCCAGAACCGGCTTTGGTAGGTTTAGCAGAAAACCAAGGGAGGTGAGAAGCTGCTGGGTGACCTGCAGGTGAGATTTTACCTGTTCTGGGGACTGGCCTACAATGAGCCCGTCGTCTAGATAGGGAAAACAGCAATCCTCTGCCTCCTTAAGTGGGCCACTGCCACTGCTAGACACTTTGTGAATACCCTTGGAGCAGAGGTGGCAGTCAAGGGCATTGCTCTGAACTGGTAATGACCTGAGGGCAGTTCGAATCTGAGGTACTTTCGATGGGATCTTCTGATTAGGACATGGAAATAGGCATCCTTGAGGTCCAGGGAGGCTAGCCAGTCCCCTGGCCTTAGGGAAAGTAAAATCATTGCCAGAGTTACCATTTTGAACTTTGGTTTCAAAGATGCTTGTTCAGATATCTGAGATCTAAAATGGGCCGCCATTCTCCTGTCTTTTTGGGGTAAGGAAGTATCTGGAATACAGACCCCTGCCGTGATGCAGGAGGAACCCTTCTACTGCTCTGAGAGCTAACAGGGATGAGACCTCTGTTTCCAGAGCGAGGTCTCTGAAGCACTTGCAGGTAGAAAAGTCTGCTTCTCAACTTGGGAAACTTTTGAAGCTGAGAACCAGACCTGGCTTACTACTTCCAGAACCCACTTGTCTGAGGTTAAAGCCCAATTCTGACTGAAGTAAGCCAGCCTGCCCCCACTGGTACAGGAGAATCGGCCCTGGGCACCCCATCAGGGTGCCTGTTTATGCAGGAGCTTTAGGCTGGGGGTGGGAGCAGGTCTTCCCACCCTCGCCTGCCCTGCCTCTGAAGAAGCCCCTCTGAGCATGGGCAGAGGCCTGAGTCTGGTAGAAAGGCCTGTGAAAAGGCCTACCCCTACCCCTGGGAGCATGCCTTGAGGAGTGGCTTGCCTCTCCTTAGCCTGGGCACTCTTGTAAGTAGTCCTGTATTCATCCATCTTCTTCATGTAATTCTCTGTCTGCTCTCCAAACAGAGAATTTCCCACCACAGGAAAATCCATAGCCTTAGTCTGGGTATCCTGTGACAAACTAGTACGCCTGAGCCAGGCCAACCTATGAAAAGCTACAGATGTGGCCATGACCCTAGAGGAAACATCATTAACATCCACAGCAGCAGCATGAAACTGAACCTTAGAGGCTTCAATGCCATCAGCAGCCACCTGTTCTAGTTCACTAGCCAGCTGGCCATGGGCCTGCTTGGCCAATTGCATAACAGTATCCCATCTAGATTTCTGATACCTAGCTACATAAGCCATATAATTTGCTTGCCTGAGTCCCAGAGAGGCTGCCATATACTGTTTTTTTTTGCCATGGCATCAATCTTCCTGGAATCCTTGTCAGGAGGATGTGAAGCCAAGGGAATATTAGCTTTATCACAGGCGGCAGCCTGAACTACTAACATGACTGCATTGCTGAGAAAGGAATTCTGTATCAGGGCCTGGCAATGTATACCTTCTGTCCATCTTTTATCTACAGGAGACACAGAATTAGGAGCTTTTAAAATTTTAATTGTTTGTTTCCTAAAAGACTTATGTAAAGGAATAGACAATCTCCTAGACTCTGGAATATCCATCATTTCTACAAAATCAGGCTCCTCTTGCTCATCCACAGCCTCTTCTAAAGAAAGCTGGAGGGTTTCAGCATCTTTTTATAAAACATAAAATGAGATGGGGACTCAGACAGCATAGGGGAGATTCTAAAGGTCTGTCTGGGAGATGTCCGGTTCAATGGCACACCCAGACCTTCCCAGCCACATTCATACTGTTCATAATCCTCCCCCCTCCTCTGGTTCATAAAATTCCTCAATATCATAATCCTGAACCACTGGGACCAGGCGAACCGACCTTTTACCAGATAGTGGTGGTTCGGACGGACCCTGAGACAGTGACTGGACAATTTGTATGGCTTTTGCTATCTCTGCAGCAGTTGGAGAAGAATTTTGGACTCCAGACCTGCTGATTTTCTTGTTTTCTTTACTGGAATTGGTTCCTCAGAACCAGCTTTTCTTTGCCGGAGAAGTCTCGCCCTGGTCAGAGGGCACTCCCTCTGGTTCGGTTGGCACCGAACCGGGCTGGCCATCCGGGTCAGCGGACTTTTTGGCCTCTCGTTCCCTGAGCCTGCCCAATCTTTTTTCCAGGGTGGCTGCAGGGAAATTCTTACATACCTGGCAGTCTGACTGGAGGTGGTCAAACCCCAGACAATAAACACATGTGGTGTGTGGGTCAACCTTGGCAAAGACTTCCCCACAAACATCACAGTGTTGAAACCCAGTGGGCCCGGTTTTTCTTTTGGGTTTCTCAGACATAATGCCAGCCTAACCAAAAACTTGCCCTTTTAACGGCAGTGCCAGGCAAGACACCCTTATCGGTTCCTAACGTGTCATTGCGCGAATGGAAAAACTGTAATAAATCCGTTTTTTAGAACCGATAAGAACTGGGACCCGCACTCTAAAATAGTAACTTTTAGTTTTAAATGAGTTTTAACCCACTGATCGGTTCAAAACCGAACGATAACCACAAGTTCCACACAGACAAAACCTTCATTTACTTACAGGTTACCACAGATGAAGCTTGAACCGAAGCGGTTTTGCGGTTAAAATAAAACTATTCTCGGTTAAATCCAACCGAGAAAACACTTTTTAAACCGAGAAATGAACCGAGCAGAAGGAGAAATCTCCGGAGCGACTGTTCACTGAGGCGGAGTAAAGATCTGACAGTTCAAGTTTGAAATGACACAGATAGAGCTGCTCTCGTGCCAAAATTCTGTTTTGGAATGGTTTTAACCATTTCACTCCGGGGCAGTTCTAGAGCTGGATCAAACTGCTAATGTCTATAATATAGCAAGACTTCATGTTGTTTGAATAAGATGTTCAATGTCAAGCCCCCAGTTTTTGCACATTAATAGCTTTGCCATCATTTGACAAAATAGCACAAAATTTGGCTTGCATAGTCAGGCTGCCAAGACTCGCAAGACATGAAAAGTTTTATGATGGCATCTTGTACAGTTTTCGAGATACGGAGTGCCAAAGAATGGAAAAAAAAAACTATACTTAGCATTGTATACTTTTTGCTGTCACCTAGAGCCTAGATGGTGTGAAAATATTTCATGAAATTTTTAGATTTGAAGGGGCCTGTGCCAAGGGTGTGCCTTTCAAAGGTTTGGTGAAAAAATATTTTACAGTTTTAGAGTTATAACAATTTTTGTCTTAACATTCAAGTTCAACTGGAAAATAAAACCTCACAAGTGCTTATTTTCATGATTTACCTCTCATGCTCAAAACACACCTGTTGTAATCGCTACCATTTTTTTCTCCTTTTAAACTCACAAACATTGAAAATACATAAACTAATCTCTTTTTAGAAAAATGTACAGTATCTATTTTTTTATGCGTAAAATTTTTATTGATTTTCACACATAGTGACATCAAGCACATAACATACAAACATGCTGACTTTCAAACATGAAAGTCACATTACACATTAAAAACACCATCAACAGGTGCAATCATTTGCGCATTCCACTAGTATTTTTTCACCCATTTAGTACATCATGAATATTGAGGTATATAAACTTATGGTTCTAATACATCTTCCTGAACTCAGCCTTTTAATTTATTGGTAGGCATTGAGGTCCTACTACCGTTCGCAATATCCTAGCCCTACCCTTAATATCATTTCCTCCTCTGGGTTTAGAGAGGACATATAGGGTAACCAAGTTCTTATAAAGACCTCCTCCCGATCCCAGAATACATAGGTAAGCCATTCCAACGCCAATGTTTGTAATATCACCTGCTTCCATTGCTTAAGATTCGGCCTCACATGGGACACCCATGTGTTCTGTATGCAATGGCAGGCCAGGATGAATAAGACTCTCATCCATCTAGGAAGTGGGTTCCATTCCTCTCCTTCTCCCAGCTCCATGCCGAAGAGACACAGCAGGGGATCCTTTTCCAACTCCCTTCCTGCTATTGCAGCCAGTTCCCCCACCATCTCCCCCCCCAAAAAAGTTGTAGAATGGGGCAGGTCCAAAAACAGTGTATGTATGTGCCTCTTCCCACTCCACACCTCCCACATACTGGTGATATTGAAGGGTATGCTTTATGGACTATCACTGGCGGGTAATACAATCGATGAAGAAATTTGTAATATGCTTCCTTGTATCTATTACACGCCATGATTTCTGAATGCATTGGGAGTACTACACTCCAATTTACCTCAGTAATAGGTCTCTCTAGATCCCTTTCCCACAACATTCTTGTTTTCCCTGTTCTGTCTGAGAGTCTCTGATTTCCTCTCTTGACCACTTTCCTAATAAAACATTTGGGGTCCACCTTAGCCTGGTATATTAGGCTTTCTACCTCGTCCGGTTTAAGTCCCCTTTCCTCTTCCCTTGCCAACCTATGCATGAATGTCCTTACCTGCAAGTATTGAAACAGGTGCTGCTTCTCCACCCCCAATTCCTTCTGCATGGTTTCAAAGGTACAGAAGTTTCCTTGCACCAGGAGATTCCCTAAGCTCCAGATTCCCTTCTGTTCCCACTCATAAAAGCCATTATCCTCTAACCCCAGCAAGAAAAAGGGGTTGTTTGCCACAGGTAATAGTATGGCTTCCCCTTGCCGCATCCATCCCTGTTTTCTGATCTGTCCCCAAGCTATTAAGACCTGTTCCACTAGTGGATTATTATTCCTTCCAATTCGGTATGCTCTTGCACCCCTGGAGTGCAGGTATGCCGTGAGGCACCCCGATACTCCCACTTGCTCTAGCTGTACCCAGCTGGCCTCACTGGGCTGATGCACCCAGTCCGCTATATATCTTAGCTGCGCCGCCAGTCCATAATTATGCATATCCGGTAGGGCCAGACCTCCCTTCCCCTTTTCCATTTTTAATTTTTGTAAGCTAACCTGTGGGCATTTACCCCTCCGAATAAAACTTGAAATAGCCTTCTCTATCTTACTCATGTCCCCTTTCGTAAGCCCTACATGCAGCATCTGTAGTGGGTACAATATCCTGGGGAGCTCATTCATTTTGACAGTATTTAGTCTGCCCATCCATGAAATTGGTAACTGTTCCCATCTCCTAAGATCTGACCCTATCACTTTCAACAGTTCCATGTAATTTAAGCTATAAAGGGAACCCAACGACCTGCCCATCTGGATACCGAGATAGGTAAAACACTTCCCTACCTGTTTCAATCCCCACTGTTCTGTTTCGTTTCCTGTCCCAGGAAAATACATTATTTCCAACTTCCTTAAGTTAATCCTATACCCTGAGAAGGCCCCAAACTCCTCTACTAAGGCCAGCAGGGGAGGCACCAACTGTTTTGGATTTTTCACAAACACTAACATGTCATCCGCATAAAGTGCAAGCTTACGCTGTAATCCCTTTGCCACTTCAATTCCCAAAACATCGCTGTGCAACTCCTTATGGCTATTGCCAATGGCTCAATTGCCATTGCAAATAACAGGAGGGAGAGAAGGGCAGCCCTGTCTCATACCCCTCTCCAATTTGATTCCTTCTGATAGCTCTCCATTTACCAAAACCTGTGCTCTAGGTGCCGCCTACATAGCCCTTACCCATCTAACGAGTGGTTCACCCAGACTAAACCGGGACATCACCTCAAATAAGTATTCCCATTCCACTCTGTCAAATGCTTTTTTAGCATCCATGGAAATAACTCCCACTGCTTCCTTTCCCTGATTTGCTCTCCATATAATATTGAAGAGACGACGCATATTATGATATGACTATTGCCCTTTAATGAACCTGGTTTGGTCCGGGTGAACCAACTCTGGGAGTATTTGCTCCAACCTTAGTGCCCAAAACCTTAGCCAAGATTTTCAAGTCGCAGTTAAGCAAATAAATTGGTCTGTAGGAGGCACATTCCTCCACATCCTTTTCCACCTTAGGTATTAAGCATATAGTGGTGTCATAACATGTTTTGGGCAGATTAATCTCCCCTGTCTCCTCATTCTGGTGAAACACTTCTCCTAGCAGTTCCCCTACCTGACCTCCCATCATTTTATAATATTCTGCTGGGAATCCTTCTGGGCCGCTAGCTTTACCACTCTGCAACTTCTGTATTGCATTCATTATTTCTGCTTTTGTAATCGGCTGGCTAAGCATCTCTCTCTCTGGGCCTGTGTAGCCTCCGGTAACTTTACTTTATTCAAGAAGAAAAAATTACTCACCTTAGTAATGTTGTTTCTTCTAATGGAGTCTTGCTGTATTCTGACAGTAGCAGTGAGTCCCAACCTTCGAACTGCCCCGGAGATGAAAGAGTTAACTTTCCCTGCCAGGCATGGAACGCTGAGCTCGAGCTTGGTTGAGACTCTGTCTGTTGCTGTTTAAACTCAAACCATCAGATCTTTACGAGCAAACTCACTAAGGTCCTGTGTGGAAGCTGTAAACCTGCACTAGCCAACTGGCTACTAAACATAAAAACATATTTTTTGGTCCCAAAACAAAGACTCAAGTCAGGAGACCCAAAAAATGAAAAACACAATACCAATTCACCCAAGAAAGGGGTGAAAAAACAACAAGGTGGGCATCTACTGAGTGCCAACACTGCCACTGCCCACCCTCATCCCAAAATAGAGGTTCTGAGAGGGGCAGGCGGGGGGTCAGAATACAGCAAGACTCCATTAGAAGAAACAACATTACTAAGGTGAGTAATTTTTTCTTCAAACAATATGAAGTCTTGCTGTATTCTGACAGTAGCAGACTACCAAGCAGTACCTCCATGGAGGAGGGACTGAACCTACTTAGGAAATTGGCTCTGAAGCACAGCTGTGCCAAACTGAGCATCACTCCTAGCCTGGATGTCCAGGGAGTAATGCTTGGTAAAAGTGTTAACTGTTTTCCAGGTAGCTGCTTGACAGATCTCTAGAATAGGGATATCCCTGGCAGCAGCCAGGAAAGCAGCTGTACCTCTGGTAGAGTGAGCCCTCAGGCCTGAGGGTGGAACCTTACCCAGTTTTTCATAACAAAATTGGATACAAGAGACAATCCACCTGGCAATGGATCTTTTAGTGGCAGGTTTTCTTTTACCAACCTCACCATAAGTGAGGAACAGTTGGAGGGAGTCAAACCTGTGACCCTTGGTACCGTCAGTGTAGCTGGTCTAAGCCCCAAGCTATTTAAATGGACCATATAATCAAGGACTGTGGGCAGATCAGCAGACTCTGGGGAAGTATGCTTACCAGAGCACCATATGGAAAATCTTTTCCACTGGGAATTATAAGTAGCCCTGGTGGAAGGTTTCCTAGAAGCCTTCAGAATGTCCATTACGCCTTGGAAGAGGTGTAAATCAGCAAACTCTAACTCTTCAAGAGCCAGGCCTTGAGATTGAGAGATTTGAGATTCGGGTACCAGACCCTCCCCTGAGCACAGGTTAACAGGTTGTGACTCCTGGGAAGACACAGGGGAAGATGGACTGCTAAAGACAGTAGGAGTGGATACCAAGGCTGTCTGGCTCAGTCTGGAGCAATCAGGATCATCTTGCAGGGTTGCGATCTGATTTTGACTAGCACTTTGAACAGGAGAGGGAAGGGGGGAAAGCATAGAGGCACTTCCCTTCCCAACTGAGAACTAAGGCATCCAGGGGGACTGAGCCCAACACTGGGGGCCTGCAGCAAAAAAGGGGAAGTTGGTGATTGTCTGGGGCTGCAAAAAGATCTATCTGTGGGGTGCCCCATCTGGAAAATATCACCTCCAAGACCAGGGGATCCAGTGACCATTCGTGATGGCCCTAGGATATCCTGCTGAGAGCATCTGCCAGGACATTGTCCTTGCCTGGAAGGTGAACTGCTGTGAGGGAGGTGTTCAGGGAATAAGCCAGAGACCACAACTTCATTGCTTCTGTGCACAAGGCCATAGACCGAGTGCCTCCCTGCTTGTTGATGTACCACATTGTGGTGGTATTGTCTGTTCTGACCTGGATAACTTTGTTCTGAACAGATTTGGAAAAGGCTTGAAGTGCTAGAAACACTGCCCTGAATTCCAACAGATTGATGTTGAAGCAGAGATTCCTGAGGGGACCACAACCCCTGGGTGGTCAGGTCGCCCAAGTGAGCCTCCCACCCCAAGAGGGAGGCATCTGTAGTAAGGATTAAAGAGTGAGACTGAGTGACAAAGGGGACTCCTTGTCTCAGATTGTTCTGCTCCTGCCACCACTGTAAGGCCTGGATCAGGGTTCGAGTCACTGGGATCAATTTGGTCAGAGGGTCCTTCCTTTGAGACCAAAAGGCTCTCAAATGGAACTGAATGTCCCTCATCTGAAATCTTGCTCCCTGCACCACTGCTGTGGAAGCAGCCATGTGCCCCAGGAGCTGTAGAAAATGCCTTGCTGGTTGAGACACCTGCAGGGTGAATGAGGAGGCCAGAGAGATAAGGGTCCTTGCCCTGTCCAGGGGAAGGAAAGCTCTGGCTTTTTCTGTGTCTAGCTCTGCGCCTATGAAGGTGAGGAGCTGGACAGGCTCTAGAACTGACTTTGGAAGGTTCAGGAGGAAACCTAATGAGGTGAGCAGTTGCTGAGTTATTTGTAGGTGTGACTTGACTTGGTCTGGGGACTGGCTTACTATAAGCCAGTCGTCCAGGTAAGGGAAGATGGCATCAATGTATCGTCTTCTGCAGATGCTGTGTGGCTGGGTATGTGTGTTTATCTCTGTCAGTAGTTTAGTTTTTGTGGATTTTCCAGTGTTTCTGCTTGGAGGAACTGGACCATTCTTGGACATAACATCTATGAACATTTCCTGGACTAAGAAACTGCAAAACATCACTACCAGGTATTGGCATTCTCATCATAAAATCAACTTTTTTGGAAGCCATCAAAGCCAAAAGTAAGGTCAGTAAATCTGTTATACAAGCACTGAGTTGTGGAATGCTGCATTGAATCCACATTTCCGTCTCACTTGTTTGAGGTTTATTCTCAACCATTTTGGAGAACAAAGGCTAGAAACTAAGAAAGGAGTTTTACATCCTGCATATGCCCCAGGCCAGTGTTCATCACTTTCAGGAATTTAACCCCTTCAGGAATTTATCACATTCTGGGTCTTTGAGCTACAATAACAGTTTTCTGGTCCCTGGTAGTTCACCATTTCCTGTGGATTTTGATTACTTTTCATCAATCACGTGGCACCTCTGAGAGCTTGGCTCCTCTCATACCACCACCCTATACCTATTTTTCACTACTTTTCCAGAAAAAAGGATGCACATACCTATTAGTTATGAGCTACTCTCAACATAGGAAAAAACAGAAAAATCATAACATGCTCCTCAAGGTGCTGCTTGAGTTCCTAGCTCAGAGGCTACTACTGCTAGCTGGTGACGTTGAACCGAACCCAGGCCGCACTCTAAGCAACACCCGTTAACACCCATTAACAAACCAAATAAAGGCCTTGTAATTGCTCACATGAACATCAGAAGTCTTCTAGGTCACTTAACTGAGCTTGAGGCCTGCATACAATTGGTTAATCCTGACATCTTATGCCTTACTGAGACATGGCTAAAACCTAGCATCCTGGATGCACAATGTAGCCTGCCTGGATATGCTATCCTCCGACAGGATAGAACTGGTTCTAAGCGGGGTGGGGGTGTTGCCATCTACTACAAAAGTCACCTTAAGCTAAAAGCTGCCCCTATCCCTAGTCCCCAGATGCGCTGTGAATCACTGCATGCAATACTGGCCCTAGGTGTGAAGTACCTACACATTATATGTCTATACAATCCACCCACTGGTGTACTGGAAAGTCTTCAGAAACGACTTCAACATTCATCACAAACAATGAACATGAATGAGACCATCTTGCTAGGTGATGTCAATCTGAACTGGCTAGGTCCAAATCATAGCACCCTGGCATCACTAGTTCAAAGGCACAACTTCCATCAGTTAATAACTGAGAACACGAGAATGACCAACTCCCTAGCAGGAACACTGTTAGACTGGATCCTCACAAATAGACCTGACCACATAACAAAGGTAGCCGTCCTGGCTGACTCTATAACGGACCACTCGCCCACGATCTGCCACTGGCGCTGCTGCCCACCACCTGCTCCTCGATCCCGCCTGGTCACCTTCACTAACTTTGCAAAACTGGATCTAGAAGCCTTTCTCCTCGACACTGCCAACATGGACTGGTCTGAAATTTTCCTTGCAACAAGTGCTGAGGTTGCCCTAGATGCGTTCCTTACCAGGTTTGGTGCAGTTCAAAAGCGGCATGTACCGAAAACAAAGAAGAGGGTCAGAGGTCAACAAAGCGATGGCTAGATAAAGAACTACTTCACAAGTTCAAAGCCGGGACAAGCTCTGGAAACAATACAAGACTACTGGCCTACCCAGGGATCATCTTATCTACAAACAGCATAGAAGTGTCTGCAAAAAACAAATCAGGCTTGCAAAAAGCAAGTACTGCCAGAATCTCTTAACCAGCTCCTCAAATGATCCACACAAATTCTGGAGTCACATCAAAACCTTCCTTGGCAACCCGCAATCTGTCACCCCCTCGGAAATGATTCTTCATGGTATCCACTGCAATGACTCCCTTACCATAGCCAACGCCTTCAATCAACAGTTCTCCGACCTAACTCCCTATACGTCCACCCTAAATGCTGCACCTGCTGCCCCTCAGTCACTCTTTACAAAAGGGAAAACTGATGCATTAACAAGTGACCCTCAACAAGCAGCAACAAAAACTTTTTATTTCAAGGCTGTGACTAGAAATCAAGTTCTTAAACTCCTAAATGCCATATCTGATAACACCAGCCCTGGCTCGGATACACTGGAACCCTGACTACTGAAAGCTGCTGCCCATCTCATCTCATATCCATTAGCCAGGATTTTCACACTGTCCCTCTCCACAGGCACAGTCTCAGAGATATGGAAGGCCACTAGAATTACCCCCATTTTCAAAAAAGGGAACAAAAACGAAATATCAAACTATAGACCCATTGCCATTCTCTCAGTCCTCAGTAAAATTCTAGAGAAAATAGTAGCCACCCAGGCCATCGAATTCCTTGACTCCTCAAACTCACTCTGTGAAGCACAACATGGTTTCAGGAAACATCACAGTACCACAACAGCGTTAGCGAAGTTTACCTCTGATACTCTTATAAATATGGATGAAGGTCATCTAACGGGGGCTGTGTTCATTGACCTCACCAAGGCTTTCGACCTTGTGGATCACCCCCTTCTGCTAACTACCCTTAAAAACCTTGGCTTCTCATCCCCTGTAACAAACTGGTTCAGTAGCTACCTACCAAACAGGACACAAGTGGTGAAACTCAACTCTGCTATCTCTGACAGTGCCACAATCAACATTGGAGTACTGCAGGGCTCAATACTAGGCCCTCTCCATTTTTCACTGTTCATAAATAATCTTCCCAGCAGTATAACATCTGGTTGCCTCGTTACTCTATGCTGATGACCTGATTATCTATGCTCGTTCAGGCTGTATTAACCATCTCAATGCCACTCTGACATCTGCCTTCCATTCGGCTCAACACTGGCTAAACGCTCGCATCGCCTCATCCTAATGCTAGCAAAACAAAAGTCATGCTACTGGGAAGAACCCATAAACTTAGACCCTGCTTATCTCCCTGAATATACTTGACCTAAGCGGAACCCTCTACAAGAGACTGTAAATGCGTTCGCTATCTGGGCACACTGCTCGACCAAACCCTTGACCTGAACCAGCACATCCAAGAAACCTGCAAAACGGTTAATTGCAAACTGGGGGCTGCCTACAGAATTAACTACATGCTCACACCCACTGCCAAGCTGGCCATTGCCGGGGGAATCTTCCTGCCAACTCTATCCTACCGTGCCCCCATCCTAACCATGGCAAACAAAACTGCACTTCAAAAGTGGGATACCACCTACAACAATGTTTGCCGATATGCATCAAAGGCCCCCTGCCTTAAACATCACTGCCAACTTTATAAGGACCTAGGCTGGCTTTCCCCCTCCTCCACTAGACAGTACTACCTCTGCTGCCTCTCAGACTCCATAATCAGAGTGTTTAGACCTGCTACACTATCTGAGCTGCTCCAGCCTGCTATCCCCCCGCATGAGCTGAGATTGTCTGATAAGTCTTTCCTAAAAGTACCCCTCTGCCGCACTTCCAAGGGCGCTGGTGCATTTGGGCATGCTGCCCTCCAAGCGTGGAACTCACTACCTATTGACCTAAGACGAGCTTCCTCACACCTTGCTTTCAAGCGAAGACTACGGAATCACCTTACTTCTATGGACCATTGTGCCTGTTTTGATCCTACCTAAATCTTTTCTTCATGCTACCTCTCCCTCCCCCTATCTACATGCCCATTCGTCTACCTACACCCTACTTGATGCCTTGCATACTGGTTATTTGGACTGCTTGCACTTTCTTTTATGATCACAAAAAAACTTATATGGCTCTACTGTCTGATGTATTATATATGCCTCTATCACTCTACCTTTCTTAACCTTGTGTTATGACAATTGCCGTTTTTACTTACTGTGTTATGTATTACAAATGTCTTCAGTCACCATATTGTTACAATCGTTGTGTGTAACAATTGCCAATTACCTTATGATTGTGGTACCTGCTTTCCCATTCTGCTGTTTGCACTAATCTTTTGATGTATGTATTGAAAACATCCTGCTGTTTTGCACTAATCTTCTGACGTATGTATTTATTGAAAACTGGTACTGGTCTCTCATCATCTTCTTCCTCCCCGACACCGACTACGGTGAAGGTTGCTTGCAGGCTATCAGTTCCGCGGCACTGGGTGCTACCGCACCTTTTCGCTAAAGCCATATGTGGCTGTAACTCTCCCCTGGTGACCGAGTCCCCTCTACTTTCCCTGCCGGCTACGGTTCCATAAGCCGGACACCGACTGCAGCATTCTACCGCTAATGCCGTATCTTCCGCTTCACTGATCCCTTCCTTGACGCCGGTTTTCAGCCTTCCCCCCATATCGACCTCCTCGCGGGTCACCGCGCTCATGAACAAACCTGAATAGCTCTGGAACCCCTCGCTCATCCAGAATGCCAACCCTGCCCAGCTTGGGCTCCCTCCAGCCAGGCCCCTGCCTTTCATTCCGACCCAAGGTTCCCATGAGTGCGACTGCTGTTCCATGTTTTCCCCGCATCAGCCGTACTCACGCCTGCTCCTGCTGTTCTCAGCACAACTCCCTATGTAACCCTACCCCTTCCCTGTCTCCAGCCCTTGTAGTCTATACACTTTCCTTCCTACCCATCGCCGGCCAGCCTACCCCTAGCCGCCCCCCCCACCTGAGCCTCTCATACCGGGAATTGGTTCCATGAGCCCAGTTATAGACTCTTGCCTCCTGCCGCAAAAGCCGTAATCCTTTTCGCTGTCTCACCCTACACTCTCCTAAGATTCTTGGCCAAAACAGTTGGCAGAGTTCTCTTACCTTGGTTCCAGCCCTGCCACCTTTCAACTACCTTGAGCTGTGCATTCACCCTTCCCTGCCCACATTCCCCCCCATCAGTTTCCCCAAATCTAATCCAAAATCTGTCCTTCCTCCAGTACTCTCTGCTTTCTCATAAAAAATTGTATGCTTGTATCTATGTACTTGTACTTATACTGTATAAACTACACCGTTCTACTTGTATTGTAATTGTACCTCCCGGGTCGTGCCTGAAAATAGTCACTTGCTGGCTAGTGCACCTACCCGGTTAACAAAAACTAAATAAAATAAAATAAAAATAAAATCCTTTGCCTTCTTAGAGAAGCAACTACTACTACTGCCAGGCATTTTGAGAACACCCTTGGAGCAGAGGTCAGACCAAAGGGCATTGCTCTGAATTGGTAATGGCTTGAGGGCAGCTCGAACCTGAGATACTTTCGATGGGAGCTTCTGATGAGAATATGGAAGTAGGCATCCTTGAGGTCCAGGGACACTAGCCAGTCCCCTGGCCTTAGAGAGTGTAGAATTATTCCCAGAGTCACCATTTTATATTTTTGTTTTAAAAGGTGCTTGTTTAAGTATCTGAGATCCAGGATAGGCCGCCATTCTCCTGTCTTTTTTGGGGTAAGGAAGTACCTGGAGTACAATCCTTTGCCCTGGTGTAGGGGTGGAACCCTTTCCACAGTTCTGAGAGCTAGGAGGGAAGAGACTTCTGCCTCCAGGGCAAGTGCCTCCGAGGGGTTTGCAGGTGGAAAGGATCTGGTTCTCAGCTTTGGAAATCTTTTGAAGCTGAGAACCAGTCCTGGGCTTACTACTTCCAGGACCCACTTGTCTGATGTTATAGACATCCAGTCCTGGACAAGTAAGCCAGCCTGCCCCCTACAGGTGGTGGAGAATCAGCCCTGGCAAACCCATCAGGGTGCCTGCTTGGCAGGGGGTTTTGGCTGAGGGGTGGAAGCAGGTCTGCTGGTACCCCTTCTGCCTCTCCCTCTAAGGAACCCCCTCTGAGCATATGCAGAAGAGGAGGCCTGGGCTTGGTAGAAAGGCCTGTGAAAAGGCCTACCCCTGCCCCTGGGAAGCTGCCTCTGAGGAGTGGCCTGCCTTTCCTTGGCCTGGGCACTCCTGTAGGTGGTCCTATACTCATCCATTTTCTTCATGTAATTCTCTGTTTGCTCCCCAAACAAAGAATTACCAACAACAGGAAATCCATGGCCTTAGTCTGGGTATCCCGTGACAGGCTAGTACATCTGAGCCAAGCCATTCTGCGAAGTGCCACAGATGTAGCCATGACTCTTGAGACACATCATTTGAGTCCACTGCAGCATGGAATTGCACCTTGGATGCCTCAATACCATCAGCAGCCACCTGCTCCAGCTCCTTGGCAAGCTGGCCAGGGACCTGTTTTGCTAAAGCCATGACAGTGTCCCATCTGGATTTCTGATATCTAGCAACATAAGCCATATAATTCGCCTGTCTGAGTCCCAAGGATGCTGCCATGTACTGTTTCTTTGCCATGGCATCAATCCTCCTGGAGTCCTTGTCTGGAGGGTGTGAAGCCAAGGGAATATTTGCCTTGTCACACGTTGCAGGCTGCAGTACTCCAACATGGCTGCATTGTTGTGTAAGGAACTCCATATCAGAGCCTGACAATGTGTACCTCTTGTCCATTCTCTTATCGACAGGAGGTATAGTGTGAGGAGTTTTTAGAATTTTAAATGTCTGTTTCCCAAAAGATTTATGCAAGGGAATAGACAGCCTCCTAGACTCTGGGATATCCATCATTTCTACAAAGTCAGGCTCCTCTTGGTCATCCACAGCTTTTTCCATAGGAAGCTGGAGGGTTTCAGCCACTTTTTTATAAAACATGAAATGAGAAGGGGACTCAGAAAGCCTAGGAGAAGACACTCCTGAAGGTCTGTCTGGGGAGATGTCCGGGTCAATGGGCACATCCAGACTTTCAAATCCACATTCACTTTCCTCATACTCCTCTTCCCCCTCCTCCGGTTCATAATACTCCTCTAAATCATAATCTTGAACCGGTGGAACCGACCGAACCAAGCGCCTCCCTGATGGTGCCGGTTCGGTCGGAACCGGGGAAAGCGACTGGACAATTTTGATCGCTTTGGCTGTTTCTTCAGCGGTTGGAGAGGAAAGTTTTGGCTCCACACCAGCTGATTTTCTAGTCCTCTTTGCTGGACCCGACTCCTCAGAGTCGGATCTCCTTTTGCCCAAAGAAGTCTTGCCCTGGTCAGAGGGCACTCCTTCTGGTTCGGTTTGAACCGAACCAGGCTGGCCATCCGGTTCAGCGGACTTTTTGGCCTCCCTTTCCCTCAGCCTACCAACTCTCTTTTCTAGGGTAGCTGCAGGAAAATTTTTACAAATCTGGCAGTCTGCATTGAGGTGGTCAAACCCCAGACAATAAACACAGGTGGTGTGGGGGTCAGCCTTGGCAAAGACTTCCCCACGCACACTACAGTGTTGAAACCCAGTGGGCCCGGTTTTTCTTTTGGGTTTCCTCAGACATTGTGCCAGTCCTAACCAAACTTACCCTTTTAATGGCAATCTGCCAGGCAAGACCCTCTTATCGGTTCCTGACCGTGTCATGGGTTGTGGAAAAAAACGCAATAAAATCCATTTTTTTTAGAACTGATAAGAACCGGTAACCACACTCTAAAAGTACAATTTAGGATTTTTAACAACTTGATCGGTTCAAACCGAACCGATAAACCGTTTACAAGTTCCACACAGAATAAGATTAATAAATGACCTATCTAGTACTCACGAATACCACAGACAGAGACTGAACCAACAGGTTGTGGTTTAAATTCGATCGAAAACCGAGGAAAATGGTACTTTAACCGACAAATTGAACCGAGCAGAAGGAGAAATCTCCGGAGCGACTGTTCAGTGAGGTGGAGTAAAGAATCTGACGGTTTGAGTTTAAACAGCAACAGACAGAGTCTCAACCGAGCTCGAGCTCAGCGTTCCATGCCTGGCATGGAAAGTTAACTCTTTCATCTCTGGGGCAGTTCGAAGGTTGGGACTCATTGCTACTGTCAGAATACATCGAGACTTCATGTTGTTTGAATCTTTGCATTTCCTCATAATTACCCGCATGCTCTGCTTGATATAGTTGCTGGTAGAAGGTTCTAAAATTTTCTTTTATGCCTTTCATATCCTTATGAAGATTCCCCTTTCCATCCTTCACCCCCATGATATGTGTCGCAGCCTTACCCCCTTTCAATAGTTTAACTAGTAAAGGACTAGGTTTGTTCCCCCATTCAAATACGTGGCGTTTCCAGTAGAGCCATGTCTTCTCTGCCTCTGCCTTGAGATGGGCGTTCAGGGTTTCCCTCGCCGTCCCCAACAACTTAACTGCCTCCCCCTTTTCTCCACCTGCCACCTTTTTTCCAATTCCTTCAACTTCCCCTCTAGTTCCATCCTTGTCTCCTTTTTCTGTTTTTTTCAGTCTGGTCATATATTCTATAGTTATCCCTCTCATATATGCCTTACCCGCCTCCCACAGCATTGTCTTAGATACCTCCCCCGTATCATTATTCTCCATATACCCCTGCCACTGGGTTGTCAGGTGCTCTTTAAACTCTCTATTTTTTGCCATATATGTTGGGAATTTCCATTGTGTAGGGCCTCTCTGCTTTTCCCCTCCTTTTATTTTCAGAATAACCATTGCATGGTCGGACACGTGTATAGGGCTGTGCATTACATCTTGCACTCTGGCGTACCATCCCCTGGGTAGATAAATATAGTCGATCCTGGACCACGTTTTATGTGGGTTAGAGAAAAGAAAAAATTACTCACCTTAGTAATTATGTTTCTTCTAATGGAGTCTTGCTGTATTTTGACTATTGCTGTTAGCCCCAGCCTTTAAACTGCCCCGGAGAACAAAGGGTTAACTTTCTATGCAGAGCATAGAATGCTGAGCTTGCTAAGCCAGCCTGCTCCCTACTGGAATAGGAGAGTCGACCCGGGCAGGCCCATCAGGGTGTCTGCTTGGCAGGGGCCTTAGGCTGAGGAGTGGATACAGCCCTGCTCATCCCCCTTCTGCCTCGTCCTCTGAAGAACCCCCTGTATGAAAAGGGAGAAGAGGGCTGTGGCTGGTAAAAAGGCCTACGAAAAGGCCTGCCCCTAGACTGCTGCCTTTGAGGAGTTGCCTGCCTCTCCTTGGCCTGAGCACTCCTATAAGTGGTCATGTACTCGTCCATTTTCTTCACGTAATTCTCTGTCTGCTCCCCAAACAGAGAATTACCCACTACAGGAAAATCCATGGCCTTAGCCTGGGTGTCCTGTGAGAGGCTAGTACATCTGAGCCAAGCCATTCTCCGAAGAGCCACAGATGTAGCCATGACTCTTGATGACACATCATTGGAGTCCACAGCAGCATGAAACTGTACCTTTGATGCCTCAATCCCATCTGCAGCCACCTCCTCCAGCTCCTAGGCTAGCTGGGGGGAGGCCTGTTTAGCCAGTGCCAGTACAGTGTCCCACCTGGACTTCTGGTACCTGGCTGTATAGGCCATATAATTCGCCTGCCTGAGTCCCAAGGAAGATGCCATGTACTGTTTTTACCATGGCATCAATCTTCCTGGAGTCTTTGTCTGGGGGGGGGGTGAAGCCTAGGGAATGTTTGCCTTGTCACAGGCAGCAGCCTGAACTACCCTAACGTGTTTGCATTGCTGGTATAAAAACTCTGTATCTGAGCCTGATAGTGTGTACCTCTTGTCCATCCTTCTGTCAACAGGAGGTACAGAACTGGGAGACTTCAGGATTTTTTGTGTCTGCTTCGCAAAGGATTTGTGAAGGGGAATAGACAGTCTCCTGGACTCTGGGATGTCCATCATTTCCACATAATCAGGCTCCTCTTGATCCTCCTTTGCCTCCTCCATAGGAAGCTGGAGGATTTCAGCCACTTTTCTGTAAAACAGAAAATGGGAAGGGGACTCAGAAAGCCTAGGAGGGGAAACACCAGAAGGTCTGTCTGGGAGATGTCCAGTTCCACAGGCACATCCAGACTTTCACCATCATCACCATCATCTTCAAACTCCCCCCCTCCTCAAACTCTGGTTCATAAAAATCTTCAGGGGTATAATCTTGAACTGGGGGAGCTGACTGAACCGAACCCCTGACAAAAGGTGCCGGATCGGTCGGAACTGGGCGAAGCGATTCCACAATCCGAATTGCTCTGGCTATCTCCTCAGCAGTCAGAACATGAACCTCTGGATCCGAACCGGTCGATTTTTCTTTGCGTTTCCTTTTTGTAGGAACCGACCCCTCAGGATCAGCTCTCCTCTTGCCCGAAGAAGTATAGCCCTGGTCAGAGGGCACTCCTTCTGGTTCGGTTGGAACCGAACCGGACTGGCCATCCGGGTCAGCGGACTTCTCGGCCTCCTCTTCCCTCAGTCTGCCTAATCTCTTTTCAAGGGTAGATTTAGGAAAATTTTTACAAATTTGGCAGTCTGTATCGAGGTGTTCAAACCCCAGACAATAAACACAGGTGGTGTGGGGATCGGCCTTAGCAAAGACCTCCCCACACTCACTGTAGTGTTGAAACCCAGTAGGCCTGTTTTTTTCCTTGGGTTTCCCAGACATGGCCAACCTAACCAAACTTACCCTTTTTATGGCAACCGCCCAGCAAGACTCCCTTATCGGTTCCTAACCGTGTCACGGATATTGTAAAAAATCATTCAAAACACGTTTTTTTTTAGAACTGATAAGGACCGGTAACCACACTCTAAAGTAAAACACAAGGATTCGCTACAAGTGATCGGTTCAGCCGAACCAATCTAACACTTTACAGTTTCCACACAGAAAATCAGAACAAAACCTATCTATTACTCCCGGTACCACAGACAGAGACTGAACCGACTGTGCGGAAATAAATTCGGGTTAAAACCGACAAATTAACTGAGACTTTAACTGACTTTCAAACCGAGGTGAAGGAGAAATCTCTGGAGCGACTGTTCAGTGAGGCGAAGTAAAGAATCTGACGGTTGGATTTCAAAGGGCTCCAGACAGAGACCTCAACAGAGCTCGAGCTCAGCATTCTATGCTCTGCGTAGAAAGTTAACCCTTTGTTCTCCGGGGCAGTTTAAAGGCTGGGGCTAACTGCAATAGTCAGAATACAGCAAGACTTCATGTTGTTTGAAAGGTATATTCTTTTGCTCCTGGGTTGGCTGCACGCCAGCTATCTACGAGATCCATGTCCACCATACCCATCTCCCATTGTCTCATTATCTCCTGCCTCCTCCCCTTCCCTTCTGAATGATCCATTATTGGGTCCATTGTCCAATTAACATCTCCGCCCAGGATAAGACCTGGGAATTGTTCTCTTGTTAACAAATCCAGTAAGGACATGTAGAATTGTGGCTCGTGTACCGCCGGGGCATAAATACACTCAAACATTACTTTTTTCCCCTTTAAGTTCTCCTGTGATAAATATATATCTCCCCTCTTTGGAATCTTTAACTACTTTAGTGATTTCCAGAGGGACAGCCTTGTGCACCAATATGGGCACTCCCCTTTTATGCGCTGAAAAGGATGCTGCATAGCACTTCTCCACCCAGTTCCGTGCCATTTTGGCATGCTCGGTGTCTGTTAAATGGGTTTCCTGTATCAGAGCTACCTGTGCCACTACTCTTTTCAGAGCCATCAATAACAATGTTCTTTTGACTGGGTTTGCGATGCCTCGTACATTCCACGAGACTACATTGAGATTTTGTGTATTAGCCATTTTTATATACATATATTTCTCTCAACTCCCCACCATTAATAGAGTTGAGTCCACTTGACCCGATTATTTGCTCTATAATATCACCATACCTCTCCTTATTCCCCTCACATGTAGAACCTGTCATTGCGCACAATAGAATGATTGCACCAACACACATAACAAAGGTAACAACAATAACAGTAGCAAGTATAACCTCTATTTTACCTACCCCCCATCCTTTCTTCTTCCTACTATCTTTAATAATGATTCCTTCCCTCCTCCCACCCTCCCCAGTTCTCCTTGTCCCCTTATTCCCCCATATCCCTCTCTCTCCTTTTCCTTTTTCCTTTCCCACTACGTAAATCCATCTCCATTTTTGCTCCCATAGCTCCCATGGCACCCTTGCCACGATCCCCCCTCTTACTTTCCCTTCCATTTACTCTTTTTTGTGACACTAATTGCCTCTTCAGCATGAGTATCCTATATAGTCCCCTTTCTGACGCTTGTGCTCCCAGCCCCCCATAGCCGATTTGCTTTGTCTTTTACCTTCACCCATCTTAACCTCACCTTTGCCTCACATCTCCTCCTCAGTACCACTCCCATCACCCTCCTCCCTTCCCCAGAAACCAACTAGAGAAAGAAAATCATCCCACTCCGTTTCTCGTTCCCTGCTAGACAATGCATACTTCCCACCCCTATTACTCAGGCTCTCTCCCCAGCTTCTCAATATTCCTTGTGGGTTGAAGTATTCTCCATTTCCTTCTCCACCCTTTTCTTGCATTTCTAGTGTAGGGTCCCTCCTATCCCCATCAAGTGCATCCATGGTTTCTTTCAGGCTAGCTCCATCATGCTCTGCTTCCTTGTTCCTAAACGTTTCCCAGTCTCAGACATAAACATATACAATATGCAATGTTTTCACCCTTCCCTGTGCCCGACATTTCAAATCATGAGTGGATCTCTCCATCAGAAGTGAGTGCATGGAACAACAGGCTTCGCCATCAAACTCACGTGCAGAGCCCTTCTCCCAGCTATCAATCTCCCCTTTACTCCTTTCAGTCATTGCTGCTTTGCTTCTTATGTAGCCCATAGTCTCTCCACTCGGTCTGACAGATCGTCTTCGTTCCATTCATCCACTCCCTATCATATATTCGGTGGCACAAGAAAATCCGGTGGCACGTGAGAGACCTGCTTCCATTAGGCCCCGTTACGCATCCCACACGTTATGAACCCCTCCAGTCCACGCATAGTCCAGCACATTCTTCATTCAGCCCAGAAGAAAAGAAGAAACAGCAAACAGAGATTGCCTTGCTTGTAACACCCAAAAGCATGCAAATAGCGCAGATGTTCCTGCTAGAACTTTAATGTCTTAATCCAAAAGACAAAACAAATAGCACACAGGAGAGGCAAACGAAAGAAAAGTTTAGAAAAAAAACCATACGAGTACAGTCAGTCCCTCCTCTCCACCTTTAAGTGCCCACGATACTCCTGTTACCCCATTCAGCTCATCTTCTGCTTCAAGCCACGGACAAATTGCTCTGCTTTTTCGAAGTCCCAAACAAGAAGGTCGCTTCCTCATGCTTTATTTTCAATGTGGCAGGGTACACCAGGAAATTTTCTATTTTTAACTCTCTCAACTGTTGCATGATCCCATTGAATATTTTTCTTCTCTTTAGGAGGCGTGCGGAGTAGTCTTGGATAGAAATAACTGATGCCCTTCGTATATTAAACTCCCCTTCTCTCTATATGCTTTCAAAACTTCTTCCTGATCTTAAAAATTGTGGAAACGCATAATTACTTGCCTTGGGGGTTGGTCTGCAGATGGTCAGGGCATCACTGCTCGATGAGCTCGCTCCATCTTTAGGTGCCCTTTTGTTAGCTGTAGGCCCAGTAGCTCTGGCAGTATCCGAGCGCAGAAGTCCAACAGACTAGTCCCTTCTCTCCCCTCTGGTAGTCCTCTTAAATGCAGATTGAGGCATCGGTGATAATTCTCCTGGTAGTCAAATGCCTCTTTAAATTCAGCCAACTCTTTTTGAAGTGCCAGTACTTGTCCAGAGACTGCCATCATCTCGTCCTCCAGCCAGGAGAAACAATCCTTCACCTCCACTATACGGTTGGCCTGTACCGTTTGCTGCTCCTGGACTTCTTGCAACTTTGAGTCCAGTTTCCCCTCTAACTTAATCAATCATGGCTCCAAAGCCGCTATCACCTGGCCCGTTAGTTTCTGGCCAAGCGCCGTAACCTCTGCTGCCAACAGTGATACCAGGCCCACATTTTCTCCTGCCATACCAGCTGCCGTCTTCTTGGTACTTTTATTGGTGAGTTGCTGACTTTTAACCAGGTTTGGCATCAGATATTCATCCATACTGTTATCCAAGGTTGATAGAGAGCCAAAGTATGTATTTTAAAGGTATTTTAAAACGTATTATTTGCTTTTATTTCGGCTAGTGAGGGAGAGCAGAAGGAAAACGCGTGCGTCCGGTTTAGCTGCTCATTAGTGCCCCCTCGTATCTCTTTTAAAAACAAACACACACCTTAACCTAACTAAATGAGACCCATTTAGCTAGATTCTGCTACTTTATTTTTAAAAAGGTTGCCAGAAACACCTTTTCTAGGCACCCCAAAATCCAGGGTGCCCAGCTTTGTGAGGGGAGTCATTCTCCCGTGCTCTCTGTATGAGAATAGCAGGACTTTCTTGAGTTCTGCAGCAGCAGCTGGAGTCCTGCTGTGGGCTGTAGTGGCAGCAATAAGCCACCAATCCCATGTTCTCCCTGTCTGTCTCTGTATTTTGTTGTCTCTCCGTCTATCTGTCTGTCTTTCTGTCTGTCTGTCTATCTATCTACTGTATTTTAACTATTTAGCTATTTAAGTGGATCAGATCATCTTCAGTATGACTTTTCTTACCCCTGGTCACCTGCCCCATTCCCATATAGTAGGTGGTGGCACCAAGGTGCTTACCCCTGGTGCCACCAAACAGTAGCACCACACTGGGGTGCCCAGTCCCCAGTGCTGGAATATCCTGTCAGGTCCCCTGTAAAGAAGAAAACCATCCCTCATTTTTTTTTTTTTTGCAATAAAGAAAATGATCCCTCGCTGATCTGATCCCCCACCCCGATCTCCCATTCAGCACCCACCACCCCACCCCCACCCCATATCCTCACTTATCTGAACATGTCCTATGGTGTAGATTCACTCTCCAGTCAAAGACACGACTTGCTGCTGGAACTGTTGACTGTAATATGAGAAACTAAGATAAGTGTGGTTCAATGTTTTTCAATGGAGTTTTAAACTTTGATGCATAACTTTGTCAGTTTTGCATATTTTGACCCCAAATTTTCAACATAACCTTTTTGGGACCCCACATCATGACCAATGGTGGTGGAATTGTGGATATCAGGCCAGAAAGATGATTTCACGGTTGCTTGGTGAAATACCTTTCGGGTGGGATTTTAAAATTTTCACTGCCCTGATTCGTGAAGTCGAGTCATAAAAAAGATGTTGAAAATTTGGAGTCAAAATATATAAAAATGGGAACGTTATGCATGTACATTGAACATTTTTTACGCTTGCTCATAACTGTGGTAATTGTAAAGATTTTGACCCAAAATTTTCAACATAGCCATTTTTTCACTCCACCTCATGAATGTGACAGCTGTCATTATGTTTGCTTGCACGCATGTGCAAGAAACATAGTGCCATCATCCGAGTTTTCCAGAGGTGTGTCAGCCTCTTCCAGTTCAGTCAGTGTGTTTGCAGGTGCGGTCGCAGTGCGCCAATCACTGCTCCAGCTGTCTATGACAGCAGTTGAAAATGCAGTGGCATACAGTTGAAAGGGGCTCTGCTTCGGTGACCAGAGCTCCCCCTCAACACGCATGCATGTGCGTGCTGGCCAGCAACCCCCCACGCTGTATTGTATGGCAATGGGTGCCCAATGCCTATCGGCTCCACGTCGCCCTCCCCAAAAAGCTCCTGGTGCCACGCTGAGCGCACCCCAGCATGCACAGAGCTTAGGTGACCACGGGGTACCAAATCCGCCGGCTCCTCCGCCCAACTCTGCCGGCTCTGCCCCCAAACAGCCTTCACAGCTGCCATGCTGGGAGCTCACCCCAGCGTGACACAAGCCCGTATGGCCGACAGGGTGCCCAATCCCCTGTTGGCTCCAGCCCCCTCAAACAGCCTTTCCAGTTGCCACACTGGGAGCCCACCCCAGCGTGGTAAACGTCCCGTGTCGTCTTAATAATAATAAAAAAAACCTGTAAATTAAAAAAACGGTCCCTCGCAGTCTCTTGCCCCCACCCACTGCGCACCCTGCCTCCCCACCCCCTCACCCCATACTTACCTCCGAGTCTGGCGACGATCTTCGGTGGACCGGGAACACGTCTACGCTCTTCAAAGCCGACCGCAAACTGAGGAAATGCCGGTAAGCTGTATAATGTAATAGATGAAAAAATTACCTACCTTAGTAATGTTGTTTCTTCTAATGGAGTCTTGCTATATTATGACATATGCAGTGAGTCCCAACCTTCGAACTGCTCCGGAGGTGAAAGAGTTAACTTTCCATGCCAGGCATGGAACCTTGAGCATGAGCTCGGTTGAAAGCTCTGTCTGTTGTTCTTCAAACACAAACTGTCAGAGCTTTACGAGCAAAACTCACTAAGGTTCTGTGTGGAAGCTGTAAATCTACACTAACCAACTAGCTACTAAATATATGAACACATTTTTTGGTCCTAAAACAAAGACTCAAGTCAGGGGATACAAAAAATAAAACACAACACCCAAACACCCCAAAAAAAGGAGGGGTGAAACAAACAAGGTGGGAATCTACTAAGTGCTAGCACTGCACTGCCCACCCACATCCCAAAAGCAGAGGTTCTGAGAGGGGCAGGCGGGGGGGAGGTCATAATATAGCAAGACTCCATTAGAAGAAACAACATTACTAAGGTGAGTAATTTTTCTTCAAACAACATGAAAGTCTTGCTATATTACTGTTTATATACCGAACTACACAACAGTACCTCCATGGAGGAGGACAGAACCTACTTAGAAATAGGCTCTGAAGCACAGCTGTGCAAACTGAGCATCACTCCTAGCCTGGATGTCCAGGGAGTAATGCTTGGTAAAAATGTGAACTGTTTTCCAGGTAGCTGCTTGACGTATCTCTAAGATAGGGATGTCCCTGGCAGCAGCCAGAGACGCAGCTGTACCTCTAGTAGAGTGAGCCCTCAGGCCTGAGGGAGGAACCTTACCCAGTTTTCCATAGCAAAATTGGATACAAGAGACAATCCACCTGGCAATGGATCTTTTGGTGGCAGGTTTCCCTTTACCAACCTCACCATAAGTGAGGAACAGTTGGAGGGAATCAAACCTGTGACCCTTGGTACATTCTGTGTAGTAACTAAGGGCTCTTTTGACATCTAAACTGTGCAGTCTCCTCTCGCCAGAGGAGGAAATGGTCAGTGAAGTACACAGGGAGAGACATAGATTGATTAAGGTGGAAGTCTGAAACCACCTTAGGCAAGAACTTTCTATTAGTCCTGAAGACCACCTTATTTCTGTGAAAGGAGATAAAATCAGGCTCCACTGACAATGCTTGTAATTCACTTATGCGCCTGGCAGAAGTGATGGCTATCAAAAACACAGTTTTCCAAGTCAAGTACTTAAGCTCTGCTGAAGACAAGGGCTCAAAAGGGGGTTGCATAAGCTGAGCAATGCAAATATTAAGATCCCAGGCAGGGGTAGGGTCCCTGAATGGTGGGTTGGTGTGAAGCAACCCCTTGAAAAACTTGGAGAATACAGGATGAGCTGAAAGAGAAGAGGGTTTACCTGCTGATAAAAAAGCAGACACGGCTGCCAGATGCACCTTCAGGTTAGCTGGTCTCAGCCCCAAAGTATTCAAATGCACCATATAATCCAGGACTGTGGGTAAGTCAGCAGATTCTGGGGAAATGTACTTGCCAGAGCACCATATGGAAAACCTCTTCCATTTGGAATTATAAGTAGCCCTGGTGGAAGGCTTCCTAGAAGCCTTCAGGATATCCAGTACACCTTGGGAAAGGTGTAGGTCAGCAAACTCTAACTCTTCAAGAGCCAGGCCTTGAGATTGAGAGATTTGAGGTTCGGGTACCAAACTCTTCACTGAGCACAGGATAACAGGTTGTGATTCCTGGGAAGGCACAGGGGAAGGTGGACTGCTAAGGACATAAGGAGTGGGTACCAGGGCTGTCTGGCCCAATCTGGAGCAATCAGGATCATCTTGCAGGGTTGAGATCTGATTTTGACTAGCACTGAACAGAAGAGGGAAGGGGAAAGCATAGAAACTTCCTTCCCAACTGAGAAGGAAGGCATCCAGAGGGACTGAGCCCAACACTGGGGCCTGCAACAAAAAGGGGAGTTTGTGATTGTCTGGGGCTGCAAAAGATCTATCTGCGGGGTGCCCCATCTGGCAAATACTACCTCCAGTACTAGGGGATCAGTGACCATTCAATGATGGCCTGGGAAATCCTGCTGAGAGCATTTGCCAGGACATTGTCCTTGCCTGGGAGGTGAACTGCTATGAGGGAGGTGTTCAGGGAATAAGCCAGAGACCACAACTTCATTGCTTCGGTGCACAAGGCCGTAGACAGAGTGCCTCCTTGCTTGTTGATGTACCACATTGTAGTGGTGTTGTCTGTTCTGACCTGTACAACTTTGTTCTGAACAGATGTGGAAAAAACTTGAAGTGCTAGAAAAACTGCTCTGAGTTCCAACACGTTGATGTGGAGCAGAGATTCCTGAGGGGACCACAATCCCTGGGTAGTGAGGTCGCCCATGTGAGCTCCCCACCCTAAGAGGGATGCATCTGTAGTAAGGATTAAGGAGTGAGACTGAGGGTGAAGGGGACCCCTGTCTCAGATTGCTCTGGTCCTGCCACCACTGAAGGGCTTGGATCAGGGTTGAGTCACTGGGACCAATTTGGTTAGAGGTCTCTCCTTTGAGACCAAAGGCTCTCAAATGGAACTGGATGTCCCTCATCTGAAATCTTGCTCCCTGCACCACTGCTGTAGAAGCAGCCATGTGCCCAGGAGCTGCAGAAAATGCCTTGCTGGTCGAGAGACCTGCAGGGTGAAGGAGAAGGTCAGAGATACCAGGGTCCTTGCTCTTTCCAGAGGAAGGAAGGCTCTGGCCTCTTTTGTGTTCAGTTCTGCACCTATGAAGGTGAGAAGCTGGACAGACTCTAGAACTGACTTTGGAAGATTGAGAAGGAAACCTAGAGATGTGAGCAGTTGCTGAGTTACCTGAAGGTGTAGTTTGACTTGGTCTGAAGACTGGCCTACTATGAGCCAGTCATCCAGGTAAGGAAAGATGGCTATATTTTGCCTTCTTAAGTGGCCAACTGCTACTGCCAGGCATTTTGTGAATACCCTCGGGGCAGAGGTGAGGCCAAAGGGCATTGCTCTGAACTGGTAATGGCCTGAGGGCAGTTCGAATCTGAGGTACTTTCGATGGGAGCTTCTGATAAGAACAATTAAGTAGGCATCCTTGAGGTCCAGGGACGCTAGCCAGTCCCCTGGCCTTAGAGAGGGTAAAATAATTCCCAGAGTCACCATTTTGAATTTTGGTTTTAAAAGGTGCTTGTGTAACCCCTAGATGGCGCTATCCCAGGGGCTACTACCCCTGCCTGATTTGCCACTAACAGGTTGAGGGGCCTGGATCTGATGGCGGGTGCCTCCACCCAGAGGTCAGGGTTTGCAATAGTTAAACTAACTTGGTCACAGCCCTCTGGGATACTGCAACCCCCCTTTCTTCCCACTAGTGGCCCACACAGTATATCAGAATTACCGTCACAGTATACACTTACCCCCAGGACTGGTTCAGGCACTGGGACCCCCTGTAAAATAAGAAGATACAGTGCAACAATCACAGTACAATACTTTAACATAGACAGATACCTCAGGCAGTATAACTTTGCTGAAACAAGCAGCTCTGATTTATTTAGGGGATATAACAAGGACAGGGGAAATCAGGTTAATTAGCTTATCCTTTTCTCATCTACCTATGGCTCTATGCACAGGCCTATCCCTACCAGTTACTGTCCCTGGGTACCCAAGCCCTAGTGGCTAGTCCAAACCGTGGCAGCTGGTAGGGGCCCTTTCACACAGAGAAAAGAAAAATGATTTAAACAGTCAGCATTACAGTAATTCCATTTGGATTCAATGTGGCAATTCAACAGGGAGCGACCCTGAATTAGTACTCACGACCTCCAAACAAGATAGGGTCCTCCAACGTCAGCAGGGCTACTCTTGAGCTCCACGAGACTCCTCACACATTTATATGACAAACTGCAACAGGCAAAAGTCCTTTAATGGCAGCAGGATTCACTTGAGCTATAAGCCTCCTCACACATTTATATGGTAAACAGTAACAGGCAAAAAGTCCTTTAATGGCAGCAGATTCACTTGAGCTACAAGCCTCCTCACACATTTATATGGTAAACAGTAACAGGCAAACATCCTTTAAGGGCAGCAAGATTCACTTGAGCTACACAAGCCTCCTCACACATTTATATGGTAAACAGTAACAGGCAAAAGTCCTTTAATGGCAGCAGGATTCACTTGAGCTACACAAGCCTCCTCACACATTTATATGGAAAAAGAAAGTACTATACCAGGCAGGCTGCTTCTCTATCCCGATCGCAATTACTGCACAATACTCGGGAGAACACACAGCAGATTCAGTTCCTGACAGACCGAGTGCAATTCAGCAATTTCTCCAGTCTTCTACAGGGTGAGCCTGGTTTCTACTCTTCAGATATCCTTTGATTCTCTTCACAGGATGGATTCTGTCCTAACAAGCAGTTACACAAGCTGCAGACCGAAACTCGGGGCCTTACACGCGTTTCCCGACTAAAACTGCACACCGAAAAAGCACAGGGCTCCTTCCCTCTTCACTGCCAGAGCTCAGCTGAAACTCCAGCAGACAAAACCGGGCACTTCCTTTGAGTTCCTCCCAGTTCTTGGCTGGATTGGCTGTCACTCACAATAGACTGCCCCTGTTGGTTCAAAAAGGCGCTGAAGCCAAACTACATCTCCCAGAGTCACTGCCCATACAATCCTCTTGTGGCTGGCTCAGATTATGAGTCAAGTTCTGATTAGTCCAAGGCACCATTTTAGAGCTACCTTAACCCACACTGATTGGTCCAGTTCAGCAGTTCAAAACTAGAATGGGGAACTAGGCAAACACAGTTCTCACTGCAAAAAGCAGGTTAGACAAACTGTATTTTCATTATTACTCTAAATGATTTCTGGCAAACAGTTGCATCTTTCAGATAGGTTCCTTTGCACTCTAGTGACTGCAAAAATGGAGTGAATTGGCAGCAGCTCGAGTGGTACTCAAGCAGAGAAACACGCAGTCCCCCCATACAAACTAATTATGTCTGTAAGCAGAAAGCTCTTAAAGAGACAGTACCAGAGGCTCTAAAAACACTCATAGATAAATGGCTTAAACGCCAAACACCATTCAGGCTCGGAGCATTCAAGCAAGCTCCTGGAAGTCTTTTGGGAACCCCCATTTGCATGGAGTTACACTTGTTCAGGTATCTGAGATCCAGGATGGGCCGCCATTCTCCTGTCTTTTTTGGGGTAAGGAGGTACCTGGAGTACAACCCTTTGCCCTGGTGTAGGGGTGGAACCCTTTCCACAGCTCTGAGAGCCAGGAGGGTAGAAACTTCTGTTTCTAGGGCAAGTGCCTCTGATGGATTTGCAGGTGGAAAGGACCTGGTTCTCATCTTTGGAAATTTTTTGAAGCTGAGAACCAGTCCCTGGCTTACTACTTCCAGGACCCACTTGTCTGATGTTAAAGACTTCCAGTCCTGGACAAAGTAAGCCAGCCTGCCCCCTACAGGTAGTGGAGAATCAGCCCTGGGCACCCCATCAGGGTGCCTGCTTGGCAGGGGCTTTAGGCTGAGGGTGGAAGCAGGTCTGCTTGTACCTCATCGCCTCTCCTCTAAAGAACCCCTCTGGGCAAAGCTGAAGAGGGGCTGGACTTGGTAAAGGCCTATGAAAGGTCTGCCCCTGCCCCTGGAATGCTGCCTTTGAGAGTGGCCTGCCTTTCCTTGTACATGCACTCCTATAGGTGGTCCTATACTCATCCATTTTCTTCATGTAATTCTCTGTCTGCTCCCCAAACAGAGAATTACCCACAACAGGAAAATCCATGGCCTTAGTCTGGGTATCCTGTGACACACTAGTACATCTGAGCCAAGCCATTCTGCGAAGTGCCACAGATGTAGCCATGACTCTTGATGACACATCATTAGAGTCCACTGCAGCATGGAATAGCACCTTGGATGCCTCAATACCATCAGCAGCCACCTGCTCCAGCTCCTTGGCAAGCTGGCCAGGGACCTGTTTTGCTAGAGCCATAACAGCATCCCATCTGGATTTCTGATATCTAGCAACATAAGCCATATAATTTGCCTGTCTGAGTCCCAATGATGCTGCCATGTACTGTTTCTTTGCCATAGCATCAATCCTCCTGGAGTCCTTGTCAGGGGGGTGTGAGGCCAAGGGAATATTTGCCTTGTCACAGGCTGCAGCCTGCACTACCTCAACATGGCTGTATTGTTGTATAAGGAACTCTGTATTAGAGCCTGACAATGTGTACCTCTTGTCCATTCTTTTATCCACAGGAGGTATAGTGTGAGGAGTTTTTAGAATTTTTACTGTCCGTTTCCCAAAAGATTTATGCAAAGGAATAGACAGTCTCCTAGACTCTGTGATAGCCATAATTTCTACATAGTCAGGCTCCTCCTGATCATCCACAGCTTCCTCCATAGGGAGCTGGAGGGTTTCAGCCACTTTTTTATAAAACATAAAATGAGAGGGGGACTCAGAAAGCCTAGGGGGAGACACTTCTGAAGGTCTGTCTGGGGAGATGTCCGGTTCAATGGGCACATCCAGACTTTCAAATCCACATTCACTCTCCTCATACTCCTCTTCCCCCTCCTCCGGTTCATAAAATTCCTCTAAATCATATTCTTGAACCGGTGGAACCGACCGAACCGTACGCTTACCTGATGGTGCCGGTTCGGTCGAAATCGGGGAAAGCGACTGGACAATTTTAATCACTTTGGCTATTTCTTCAGCGGTTGGAGATGAAAATTTTGGCTTCACACCTGCTGATTTTCTAGTCCTTTTTGCTGGAACCGACTCCTCCGAATCGGCTCTCCTTTTGCCCAAGGAAGTCTCGCCCTGGTCAGAGGGCACTCCCTCTGGTTCGGTTACAACCGAACCGGGCTGGCCATCTGGGTCAGCGGACTTCTTGGTCTCTCTTTCCCTGAGCCTACCAACTCTCTTATCCAGGGTAGCTGCAGGAAAATTTTTGCAAATCTGGCAGTCTGCATTGAGGTGGTCAAACTCCAGACAATAAACACAGGTGGTATGGGGGTCAGCCTTGGCAAAGGCTTCCCCACAAACACTGCAGTGTTGAAATCCAGTGGGCCCGGTTTTTCTTTTGGGTTTCTCAGACATAATGCCAGCCTAACCAAAACTTGCCCGTTTATGGCAATCCACCAAGCAAGACCCTCTTATCGGTTCCCAACCGTGTCACGGGTCGTGGAAAAAACCGTAATGAAATCCTTTTTTTAGAACCGATAAGAACCAGGAACCGCACTCTAAAAGACAGATTTTATGAATTTTACAACAACCTGATCGGTTCAAACTGAACCGATAATACCGTTTACAAGTTCCACACAGAAAATAATGTAAAACCTATCTAGTACTTATGGTACCACAGACAGAGCTTGAACCGACCGGTTGCGGTTTAAATTCAGTTAAAAAGACGAAAACTTAATACTTTAACCAACAAAATGAACCGAGCAGAAGGAGAAATATCCGGAGCGACTGTTAAGTGAGGCGGAGTAAAGAATCTGACAGTTTGTGTTTGAAGAGCAACAGACAGAGCTTTCAACCGAGCTCGTGCTGAAGGTTTCATGCCTGGCATGGAAAGTTAACTCTTTCACCTCCAGAGCAGTTCGAAGGTTGGGACTCACTGCATATGTCATAATATAGCAAGACTTCATGTTGTTTGAAAGGGTTTTTTCAACTTTGTTGCATATCTAGGGCAGTTTTTTGAATTTTTGCACCAAATTTT
This sequence comes from Neoceratodus forsteri, assembly GCA_016271365.2. Lineage (NCBI taxonomy): Eukaryota > Metazoa > Chordata > Ceratodontiformes > Ceratodontidae > Neoceratodus > Neoceratodus forsteri. Next base: position 589,124,305 of record CM057459.1, read on the forward strand.
CAACATGGGGTTTTTGGGACCCCTTCTCATGAATGCTTTCACTGTCATGGCGTTAATGGGGCCCGAAAGGTGATTTCGCAGTCACTGCATAAAATCACCTTTCGGGACCGATTAACGAAATGACACTGCCAGTGTTCATAAGGTGGGCTCTCAAAAAGCCTATTTTTAAAATTTGGTGGAAAAATTCCTCAAAATGACTGTTTTACAAGCATGCATTGTGCAGTTCCTACGCACGCTCATAAGTTCAGGAATTTTCAATATTTTCACTCCAGATTTTCAACATTGCCATTTTACCACACCTTCTTATGAGCAGTATAGCTGTCATTTTTCACATCTCACCCAAAATGTGTTTCCGCCCATGTAGCGCACAATGGTGCAGTCGGTGTGCGAACTCAATGTACGGGACACATTAAGAAAATCACAGTGACACTGTTCATGAGCAGAAGTCTTAAAATGACTATGTTGAAAATTTGTGAAAAAATTCCTAAAAAATGACTGTTTCTGGCGTGCGTTGCAGAGTTCTCGTACATAAATACGTTACAAATTTCAATATTTTCCTCCAGATTTTCAACATTGCCATTTTACCACCTCCTTATGAGCAGCATGGCTGTCATTTTTTCACATCTTGCCCTAGCGTGTTTCCGCCATATGAGCCACAATGGCACAGTCGATTGTGCGAAATCAATGTATGAGACACATTAAGAAAATCACAGTGACACTGGTCATGAGCAGAGGTGTTAAAATGGCTATGTTGAAAATTTGGTGGAAAAATTCCTCAAAATGACTGTTTTACAAGCATGCATTGCGCAGTTCCTACGCACGCTCATAAGTTCGCGAATTTTCAATATTTTCACTCCATATTTTCACCAGTGGCATTTTACCACACCTCCTTATGAACAGTATAGCTGTCATTTTCCACAACATGGCCGAAATGCGTTTTCACACTTTCAGCGCAGAAATGCGTGGTTGCTGTGGGAAATCATTGTTCAGGACAGATAAAGAAAATCACACTGACACTGTTCATGATCAGAGGTCCCAAAATGCCTGTGTTAACAATCTGCTGTAAAAAAATCCCCAAACTAGTTACATTACGGGTGTGCATTGCACAGTTTCTCACGCTCGTGACTTCACCAGTTTTTAATATTTTCACAGCAGATTTTCAACATTGCTATTTTTTACACCTCCCCATGCACAGTACGCTGTCATTTTTACATCCTGTTCGAATGTGTTTTGCACCTGTGGTGCAAATGCCGTAGTTGCTGTGCAAAAGCAGTTTTCGGCTAACAAACTGATATTGCCACTGTTCATGAGGTGGGGGTCACAAAAAGACCATGTTGAAAATTTGGAGTGAAAATACCAACGAATGCCTGAGGCATTACGGTTTCCAACCATAACACCCCACCCTGTAGAGAATGACAGGCATCAGGGGTGTGACTTGGGATTCTTGCCTGTAATGCTCATACCATTCCACTCCCATCCACACCCTGCAGCCAATGAGAGGCATCAAGGTGTGCCTCGGACTCTTCAGGCCCAAACTTCACCCCATTCTCCTATACCGCACCCATCTCACCGTATTTCCTGATGGAATGGGGTGCACATTACGGCCAAAGACCCCAAGGCACACTGTGACACTTGTCAGTGTCTGCAGGGTAGGGTGTGGTGAAATGGCATGGTCGTTATGCCTGACGACCCAAAGGCAAACCCCAATGCCTGTCACTCTCTGCAGGGTGGTGGTGGGGTTTGCTTCAGTTCAATACTTTGCTGCCATTCCTATTATGCAGTCTGTAACTTCTACACTACCAATGCCAATACCAGCAAGCAAACATTTGGCATTGACAAATGCTTACTTTTATGTTGTCTTGCACATGCGCAAGCAACATCTTGTGGTAGTAGGAGAACTGCGGAGGTGTGTCAGTGTTGGAGAATGCAGGGCATGCTTTAGTAGGTGCGTCCCTCATTCCCCAATTAGCCAGCATGCTAGTGGTAACACAAGTATTATGCAAAGTGCCACTAACTTGAGAGAAATATGCTGCTGCAATCAGACACAAGTTTGTCATGCAGTGGCACAGATGACACGCCTCCTGTACGTGCCTTTCCTGGTGAAACATTTCAATAAACATGGCCGCGGCTCCTGCCGTCTGCCACACAATTCAAAGAAAGCTGACATCGGAGGTGCAATCCCGTGTCACATATCATCCCACATTATGTGTGGCATACTGAGAGCCCACCCCAGTGTGCTTCCCTCTGAAAGCTGACCGCGTTGGCATGTTCCTTCCCCTGCCCACCCCCATTGTGTGTCACGCTGGAAGCTCACCCCAGTGTGGTCAGCATAGCCCCCGAAAGTCATGGGGCACTCTGGAAGCCTGCCCCAGTGTGTCCATGTGTTGTATTTCACCTGTAAAGAAAGAAAACCGTCCCATAGTGCAGTGTCAGTTTTTTTTTTCTGTACCTGAAGGAAAGAAAACGGTCTGCTGTCCGCAGCACCCCCTCCCCCAACCTACACCCATCCTCTTTGCACCCCACCTCCCCACACCCCCCTCACTCCATACTTACCTTTGGAGGTCAGGCGCTGTGATCTTTGGTGGAGCAGGAACACGACTGGATTCTTCAAAGCTGAACTGCAAAATGAAGAAATGCCGGTAAGCTGTATAATGGCATCAATAGGGGAGTTTCAACTTAGGTGGCTAGTTCAGCCATTTTTTTGAATTTTGGCTCCAAATTTTCAACATGGGGTTCTTGGGACCCCATCTCATGAACACTTGCACTGTCATCTCATTACGGTCCGAAAAGGTGATTTTGCGGTCACTGCGTGGAATCACCTTTCCGTATTGAGTAACGAAATGACAGTGCCACTGTTCATGAGGTGCGGTCCCAAAAAGCCTATGTTGCAAATTTGTCGAACAAAATTCCAAAAAATGACTCCATTACGAGCGTGCGTTGCGCAGTTTCCATGCACGCTCTTAACTTTGACAATTTTTAATATTTTCACTCTAGATTTTCAACATTGCCATTTTTTTACACCTCCTTATGAACAATACAACTGTCATTTTTCACATCCTGCCCGAAATATGTTTTTGCACATCTGGCGCACAATGGTGCGGTCGTTGTGGGAAATCAACTTTTGGAACAGAGTAACAAAATCACAGTGCCACTGTTCATGAGCGGAGGCCTCAAAATGCCTATGTTGAAAATCTGGTTAAAAAAATCCCCAAAGTAATTGCGTTACGGGTGTGCGTTGCACAGTTTCTACGTACACTCGTGACCACCAATTTTTCATATTTTCAACATTGCCATTTTTTTTACACTTTCTCATGAACAGTACAGCTGTCATTTTTCACATCCTGCCTGAAATGTGTTTTTGCACCTGTGGCACCAAATGGTGCAGTCACTGTGCAAAATCACCTTTTGGCTAATGACCTGATAGTGCCACTGTTCATGAGGTGGGGTCATAAAAAGCCCATGTTGAAAATTTGGAGTGAAAATACCAACAAACACCCGGAGTGTTAGGGTTTCCAACTGTAACACCCCACCCCTTAGAGACTGACAGGCATCAGGGGTGTGACTTGGGACTGTCGGCTGTAACGCCTATGCCATTCAACCCCCACCCTGCAGCCAATGACAGGCATAGAGGTGTGCTTTGGACTCTTTGGCCCCAAAGTTCACCCCGTTCTCCTATACTGCACCCATCTCAGCATATTTTCTTATGGAATGGGGCGAGCGTAAGGCCCGAAGACCCCAAGGCACATTGCGACACTTGTCGGTGTCTGCAGGGTAGGGTGAGGTGAAATGGTGTGAGCGTTATGGACGACGATCCAAAGGCACACCCCAATGCCTGTCAGTCTCTGCAGGGTGAGTGTGGGGGTGGGGTTGGTGTCAGTTCAATACTCCACGGCCATTCCTATTATGCATCTTTCTAACTCCTGCACTACCAATGCCAATGCCAGCAAGACAACATTTGGCATTGACAAATGCTTGTTTAAATCCTGCCCTAAATGTGTTTTTGCACCTGTTGTGTAGAATGACATTTTGGTGGCATGAAATTATATTTTGGCAGGGATCTGAAATTTTTCACCTACTGGGTTCATAAGGTGGTGTAATAAGAAGACTATGCTAAAAATTTGGTGTACAAATACAGTAAAATGCCCAGGTTATGAGTGAACGTTGCAGTATTTCAACATTTGATCACAGCTTCACTAATTTTCTATATTTTTGCTCCAAACATTCGACATAGCCATTTTTCAACATCACCTCATAAACATGACACGTGTCATTTTTAAAATCCTGAATGAGATGTGTTTTTGCACTTTTGGTTCGAAATGATATTTCGGCCAATGTACTATAAATGGTACATGTCATGTTTGTAAGACGAATCATAAAATGAGTATCTTGAAAATTTGGGGTCAAAATTTAAAAATGAAAAATATAATTGTTAACAAATTTTATTTGTAGTGTCGGTCTTGACCCCAGTGGGTATGCTTTGTGATGCCATGCCGATGAGCTGTGTTCAGTGGTAAGTTCAGTGACCTTGCTGGTTGGGGTGAGGGTGGGGGGATGGCACTGTTATGCGACATCCCCCCAGCCAGAAAACGAAAGGTGCAGGGTTGCCCGCACGGACCTGGGTACCGTATAGTGAAGACAACTGTCCTTTTGGCATTGCGCCCGGCACCTCTCCACCTGTGGGTGGCAGAGGGCCCTATGCATTGGCTGACAGATGCAATCTTTGCACTCTGTAGCTGTATCTGTGCTTCCACAACCCACCAGACAGCCCCATGAATTCTTCACATCTATTGATAAAGAAGTACAGGGCCCTCGGTGCAGAGCATCTGCATCAGTTCATCCGGGTCCCTTCAGGACCCGTGTGAATGAGGCTACAATTCCACTATCTCAAAAAGAAAGGAAACTCTTTGTAAAAAAACTCTGTTAATGCACCAGTTAGAGTAACTTAATGCCAAAAAAGTAGGGAAATACGGTTTTAGGGTTTCCAACCCTAACCCCCCCCCCAAGCAGCAAAAGGAAAAAGAATTAGGGTTTGGGGTCTCCAGAGTCTTACTGAATCAGTGATGGGATCTTCCTTGGGGTCGTCAGCCCTAATGCCCACCTTGTTCCCTGAGCAAACAACATCACACATGATGTTATTTAGTCACACAAGGCCTGCAGGGCCCTGAGTGGAGAAAGCTACAACAAACTGTGTTGGCCACATGTGGTGAGACATACTTCTCTACCTTTGTTGAGTGTATCACTATGAGGCTCTGGGTTGGAGCTGTACCTTGTGCTTTGGACAGGAAGCAATGGGCTGGGGAAGTGCCTACACTGCCGGCTCTGACCAGTTGGCACCTACAATGTGAATAAATATGGCCATGGGGACCTAGAGTGGGGGATAAATTGCATATACTCACGCAAGGTTCCAAGTGAAAGGACAGTTAGTTACTTACATACCATAATAGTAGGTTCTCAAGAGAATCTCTTTCATCAGGCCACACCTTTGGAACTTATACTCACCAGGCACTAGGACCACATGGAAATGTTTGCAAGCAGTCTGCCAGGGGCTTCCCACGACGATGTCAGGCATCAGCATATACATAAACATAGGCAGCCCCTCCTTTCCTCAGTTTCCCACCGGAGATGATGCTCGAAGGACCTCCCTCTAGGGAACCAGGCTAGAACCCAGCACTCCACACATCAGGTGAGGCAGAGGGTTGGACAATCTAGAAATGGAGATAGTAGCACCAGAATCCATTGTTGCAGACGCAACAAGAGGGGGAAGTGGGTGGGAAAGCATGGCCTAACGAAAGTGATTCTCTCAAAGATCTATTACGGTAAGTACATAAATGAAAATTACATACCTATCGTAATTCTTAATCTTTCTGTGTATCTTCACCATTCATTACTGTTGGGTATAGCCCTCTGGAGCTAGGACCCCGCAGGAGACCTTTTTTTTTCTATGGGCGGAGCTGACGCAGGGATGGTGCTGCCCTCGAGGCCGATGTACTACGTGGCGCTCACGGGTTGGCCATTAACTGCTGTCAGCTCTGCCCCAATCTCAGTTCTGAAATGCCGGAGAGAGAGAGGAAGAAAAGGGGTGGGGCAAGAGAGCCCAAGGGATAGATAAAAGGAAAGGATATAAAAAACCGAAGGAGAAATAAATGACAGATAGGACAGGATAGGAATGGAGAAAATTAGGGATTGGGAGGGGCCCCAATCTCTTGGAAAGAGGGTGAAAGGGAGGAGGAAGGAAGGAAAAAGGGGAAAAACATTGGGAGGAGGAGAAGAGGACTGCGCCATCTGACTCTGCGGACCTGGACCCCCAATTTCAAGAGGAAAAAGAAGACTGGACCGAAGGTTCAGCCAGTCTGCCCATGAGAGGAGCAGATTGTTGAGGAGGCAAAACCTGGCTAAGGCAAAGCAAGGTTTTTATGAGTCAAGAAGACTGTGACAACTCCTGGCAGACAAACGGCCAACCCGGAGGGGATAGCCGCAAAGTTTCAAGGATCAGCAGCTTGGAGAAGAGGGATTCAAGTGCCAAAAGCATGTCCTCTCCTTCATCCCAGAAGAAAGGAGGGGGCACTTCAGGAGAAGAACCCCCCAAAATTATAAATAACCGTAAGGGATTAGTCCCAAAGGACAGCAGAAGGGAGATCTGTAAGGACTGGAGGAGAGGGGAAAAAGGAGTCCCAGTTCCACCACCTCACCCCCAACAAGGGCGTGGGGAGGCCGCAAGGTGATAAGAGGAAGGAGACCCCCCACACCATCCAAGATTCAAAGGGATGAACTCCTCCCTGTGTGTTTCCAGAGTCCCCTCCCTCATGGCCACAAGGGAAGGAGAGAGGGGAGAGCCGAAAGACAGGGAGACACACAGGGGAAGGGGGAAGCCCAGAGACTGAGGCCCAATGGGGACAGTGGGCAAGATTTAGTGATGAATGGTGAAGATACATAGAAAGATCAAGAATTACGGTAGGTATGTAATTTTCATATGTTATCTGTGTCAGTCTTCACCATTCATCATTATTAGGTGAGTATCGAGCCCCCCAAAGGGGGCCCAATACAACCCTAAGGGACTAAATCCCTCAGCCTCCAGTGGGGGAGACACTGGAGGGGAGAACCCCTATGGGGCTGGAGAGGCCCGAGACTGGTCTGGGTGGGACAGGGAACCCCAGTGGGAGAAGGAAGGTGCTCTGAAAGCTGCTGTCTCACTCTACAGGAGAAAAGGTGGGCTCTCCTGTAGGTGGAGGAAATCATCCTACACCGGGCCATGGGTGACAACTGAAATAGACAAAGCCGTACCATCTGCCTAGCACAGATCACTGTCCCCACAATCCTGGAAGTCACCTTATTGGCATCGTAGGACACCTTTGCTTAGTGCCTTGCTAGCTTCAGGCCCTGAACAGAGAGGGCGATGGCTTGTCTGGTTTCCTCCGAATCAGGCATCAAGGCTAGGAGTTGACCTAGCCTGGTCCACAAGAACCTGTCTTAGGATGCATAGTGGGCCTGATGTGAAGCAATGTACATAAGAATCCGTGCCTAGTAGAACGTTCTCCTCCCCCAGAAATCAAAATCCGCAGAGTCTGAGTCTGGGAGCCGGTCATGGTGAGGGGTGCAAAGCCTAGAAGGAGTGTCTAGCTGCATCAAACCTGAAAGGGGGTGAGGCATGTGTCCTGAAGACTCCGGGGGAGAGCAGTACTGCTGGTGCAAATCCCTTGGGGCTGGAACTGTGGAAAAAGGATGCTGCCAGGTGAGCCGAAGTGATGCCTCCCAGAAGGGGACAGGCCAGGCATTAACCACCAGGTTGGCCGCACTGTACTCACCTAGGAAGGTGTGCATCACATGCTCGAGATTGCTTTTTGAAGAAGAGGTAATCTGGAGCTCGTCCATCATCCTCGCGAGGAAGCACTGATATGGAGAGTGATCAGATGCAGGGGAAATGTGGACAGAAAGTTCCTCTCCCCTTAAAAATGGGGATGAGGAGGCGGACAAGTCTGGTGATTTAGGCTCAGACTGCGTGGAAGCATGGTGGAACACCTGCTCATCCATGGCCCTAATGTAAGATGGGAAATGCACAGCTGAGCCCCTAAATTGCTCCCAGGTCAGAGGCCCCCTAGGACCAGGAATACCTGGAAGAGAAGGGGATGGAGACAGAAGAATGGGGGCCAAACTCCTCTCAGGAAGAGAATGTCCTCTGCCCGAACAGGGGGGCCTAGCAGAGGCTGTCAACTGGGAGGGAGACCCAGAGGCCCCAGCAGCCAGCAGCCATTAAACCAGGTCAGAACGGCTGTAGCTGTGCCCATGGGAAGAATCCCCCCTATGAGGTGACCGGGACCGTGTGAGCTCAGAAGGACAGTCTCTGGCCTTCAAAGTAGAGGTCTCTCTCAAGGAGAGAGAGAAAAGGGGAAGGGCAAGGATCCACACTATGACTCCTCTCCGAACCTGGATGGAGGCCCAGCGTGCAGCTCCCTCCCCCTCCTGGGGTGCCCTGGGCTGTCCCAAACTCAGACTGTCCAGGCACACCAAGGAAGGGGGTGTTGCAGCTGAAGGGACAGACAAACCCCAACTCTGGGCTGTGTAGCAGTGGCCACCTGGACCACTGCTGGCTGGTTAGTGCCACTGATCCCAGAATCAGTAGGAATTGTCCACCCCACAGAGGGAGGCCGAGTGAGGGACAAAGTGGTGGACACTGAGGGGTCAGAGGACTCCAAAGAGTCCGGGAGCCAATCTGAATCAGACCCCGAGTCCTCTTCCAAGGAAGTGGACAAAGAGGTCCAGTGCCAGACCACTCTCCGACCTCTACCTGTTCCTGGGGCATGAACAGCTCCAGCCTAAGCCTCGGCAATGCAAGAGCACCAGAGCCAGGCACAGCACCACACCTGGTGCCACACTCCCCCTCAGTGCTGTGAATGGCACCAAAGTTGGAGATGACACCAGTCGTGGTGCTGCATGTGCCCTTGGCGCCGTGGACAGCATCGGAGCCAGAGGCAGCACCGACCATGGCGCCATTCCCTTCCCCAGCACCGTGAACTGTGCTGGAGTCAGAGGAGGCACCATCCCCAGCCCCAGCACTGTGCATGACACTGAGACCAGAAATGGCCCCAAGAACAGTGTGGACACCTTCCATGGCACTGCTACCATCCCCGCACTACGAACAGTGCCAGGAGTGAGAATGGCACAGAGGGATGGCCTGGCACCACCCAGGGCACTGCCTGGGCCCCTGGCCTTGCAAGCAGCACCAGAACCCAAAATGGCGCCGACAGACGGCATCAAGGACGTGCAGGCCCCAGACCGCGGCACCTGGGGAGCCCTCACCTCCTGGACTGGGCCTCCTGCACTGCGGAAGAAGCCCCCACCACAGCAAGGCTACAAGAGGCAGAGGCCCCCTCCTCCACAGGCCATATAGGACTGGGAGGGGACCCAGAGGAAGGGTCAAGCATCCTGGCCTTGGTCCACCAACTGCAAACCCATCCCCCGAAATGCGTGCAACTCGAGAATGTGGCAGTCCATCGAGAAACAGGCATCGCAGTTGTCCATGTTGTGGGCTGGGCCGAGGCAGGAGAGACAACTGAATACTGTTGGCTGCAGGGGCACTGATGCATGGGAGGCTGCCCCGCCTTCGAAGACTTTTTGTCCCCAGAATGAGACATGACCGAATGGAAAATTAAACAAAAACACAGTACTTGATGCCACTGATAATAATAAAAAGAACGATCTTACTGGTAAACAGCAGCATCGAGTAGCGAAATGGGTGAAACAGAACCCAGATCTAATGCAAAAACTAGGCCACAACAACTACGTAGTAGCTTGACAGAAGTCAACCTCACAAAGTCCTTTCTGGATGGTGGGAGAAGAAAAACTGAGGTTGGGATGGCACCGAGAGCAGTTATCGGCCAACCCGCGAGTGCTGATAATCGTCGGCCTCGAAGCGTCCTACTGCTGGCTCCACCCACAGGAAAAAAAAAAGGAAAAAAAAGTCTCCCGCGGGGTCCTAGCGCCAGAGGGCTATACCTAATAGTGATGAATGGTGAAGACTGACACAGATAAGATCCAGTCTATCTTCTTTGAGGACATCTCTTTCATCAGGCCACATCTTTGGAATGAGTACCATGCAGTACCAACAGCCAGCAGTCTGGGTGTCTGGAGCCTATAGGCTTATGAAAGTAGGCCTTTTAGTACAGCTAGGTCAAAGCCAGCCGATCTATGAGAGACAATGTTCAGACATAGAAACATAGAAACATAGAAACATACAATTTGATGGCAGATAAGGACCGCTTGGCCCACCTAGTCTGCCCATTTCCCTACCTAATGGATGGGCTACAGATCCTAGTTAACCAACAGCCTACTTCCTCCTACTCCCCCACTAGAATTGCTTTATATCTGTCCCATGCATTCTTGGATTCCCCCACTGTTTTTGACTCCACTACCTCCTCAGGAAGGCTGTTCCATGTATCCACCACCCTCTCCATGAAAAAATACTTCCTCACATTACCTCTGAGCCATCCCCCCTCTATCTTCAAATTGTGCCCCCTTGTTCTTGCACATCTCTTTTTCTGAAAGATGCATCCCTCTTGGACTCTGTTGATTCCCTTGATGTACTTGAAAGTTTCTATCATGTCCCCCCTCTCCTTCCTCTCCTCGAGTGTATACATATTAAACTTCTTTAATCTCTCTTCATATAGCATAAAGAAAGTTATACTTCTGCTTCTTCTCTGCTCAGGAAATGTGGAGCTCAACCCTGGCCCCCCCTTACAACTTACCTCGCCTATCGATTTTGCTGAGGCCAGAGGTCTCAAAATGATGATGGTCAACATTTTAAGCCTGCCTAAAAAACTTGTACAGCTGCAAGCCTGGGCTGCACACGTTAACCCAGACCTTATCATAATTACTGAGTCGTGGTTGAAAAGACGAACACTGATCAACAAATATCACTGCAGGGCTACAATTTATTTAGAGCAGATAGAGAGTCTAGAGGCGGTGTGGTTATCTATCCAAATCTAAGTACTTGGTCACCAATATTAGTTGCAAATCTCTAGCCAAGGAATTTGAGTTAGTTTGCTGAGCCTTCATCCCCTCCTCGGAATGTATCACTATCCTAGGTGGCTATAGACCCCGTCTGGTGGTGATGAAGTCCTTAATCTTTTGAAATCCATGTTCGTAGATGCAAAACTGAAACAATATTTCTAGGAGATCTAAATATGGACTGGCTGCCACCTAAATCACGGCCTCAAATCCCTTTGTGACGAGCTAGGTCTTGGGCAATTGGTCAGTGAACCTACTAGGAACAACACTCTAAATACTGCCAACAGTTCCATTCTAGATGTGGTACTAACCACCCATCCACAAAATATCTCATTTGGCAGTGTTTCCAGCGATATGAGCAATCATGGAATTGTTGCTTGCATAAGATCTCAAGTTAAGGCCGATCGCAACCCATCTTTATAACAAAAAGATCCTTTCGCAAATTCAGTGCAGTAAACTTCCTATCTGACCTGAGCATGATCAGATGGCAAGATCTTTACCCAGCCAAAGATGTCAACAAGGCAGCTTGCATCCTTAATGACAAACTCACTACAATAATAAATAAGCATGCCCCTTTCATCTAAGTAAGTGCGGACAATTCCAATCCCTGGTTCACCGGATCTCAGGCAGCCCTTATAGCTTGAGATAAGCTCTGGGCTAAAGCTAGACATTCAAAGAATCTTCGGATTGGCAGGCCTTTAGAACAGCCAGGAATAACTGTGTGAAAAACTTCGCTCTGCTAAAGCTAATTATTATATTTCTACTCTCGAACAAGCTAAAGGTAACCCTCATAAAATATGGAAGACTATCAAAGCTATAGAAAGAGGCCCATGGCCCCTCTGTCCCAACAAAGATAGTTGCAAGTGGCAAGATTGTGGAAAACAAGTCCCTAATCCTGGAGAACTTAACTCCCACTTTGCCACAGCTGGATTAGCTTTGACTCGTCACCTTATGCTGGTGCTGCGGTGAGCCAGCATACCCCTCCGCCACATCTAGTCCTGCATCCAGCCCCTTCCAACTATGCGAGAACTTATAAAAGTAGAAGATTCTCTTCTTAACTTAGACACCAAAAAAAGTGCAGGGGACGATGGCTTGGAACCCTTTTCCTAAGGTCAGGCTATGCCCATCTCACTGCCCCAATTCTCCACATCTTCAATCTTTCCATTACATCTGCTACTGTGCCGTCCTGCTGGAAATCAGCACATATCCTCCCTCTATTTAAATCTGGTGACCCATGCGATGTAAACAACTATAGGCCTATCTCCATATTGCCTATCCTTTCTAAAGTTCTCGAAAAACTGATCCATATTCAGTTAAAATCTCACTTGGAAACCTTCTCTCTCATTAACCCAGCTCAGTCTGGCTTCCAGGCTAATCATAGCACAATCACTGCACTAGCAAAGTAACCAATGATTGGATCTCTACTATAGATGCTAAGAAGGTAACTGGTGCAGTCTTTTGGACCTCAGCAAAGCTTTTGATACTGTTGATCACAAACTATTAGTCAATTGCCTTGCAAAGTTGGGTGCCACATACCATACCACCCAGTGGTTCTCTAGCTACCTAACTGGAAGATTCCAAAAGTAAAGGCGGAAGGCTTTTTCTGCTGCCTTGCCAGTTGCAAGAGGAGTCCTCAAGGATCCATCTTAGGCCCTATCTTGTTTCTCTGTACATTAATGACTTAGATGCTAACATATCTATGTCCAATCTGCACTTTGCAGATGATACTGTATTGTATACTTCTGGCTCATCGTTATCTGAAGTCAGGTGCTTCAAGCAGACTTACATTCTGTAGGCATAATCTAATAAAGGCAAAGCTTCTGCTCAATGCTAAGAAGACTAAGCGATGATATTCTCCCGCAGTGCTGTCTCAGGCCACCCCAATACCCTTGCCCAAGACTTCATTGTCACCACGCTAAATGAGCCTCTGGAAGTTGTAACCAAATTTAAATATCTAGGTATCTGGATCGACAATAAATTATCTTTCAGTGACCATGTCGAAGATGTCTCTAGAAGGTTAAAAGCAAGGTTAGGTTTCTTCTACAGAAATAGGCCCCTTTTCCCCCTTGAAACTCGAAACAAGCTTGTACAGGCCACTTTTCTCACCCTACTCGACTATGGCGATGTAATCTATTCCTCCACCACTCTTGCAAATCTAAGTAAACTGGACATCCTTTATCACCGTGCATTATGGTTCATTACCAACTCCCCTTACCGTTCGCACCACTGTGACTTATATGCAGCTGTTGGTTGGACATCCCTTACTACTAGACGCCTGCTCCATGCTGGGCTATGGACTCTTAAACTGCTCCTGCAGAAATTGCCAAACTATCTCTCTTCCTTATTAGTATCTCACATAGTGCATACTCGTTAAGAAAATCTGACTTTATTATGCTTGACATACCAAGGGCCGGACTCCCTTTGGTAAGCGATGCTGTGCATATGCCCTTCCCTCCATTTGGAACCAATTACAAACCGTACTGAAACTAACTAGCACAGTTTCAATAAACTTCTACAAATCGCTAAGTTCAGCCAAAATAAAAGACACCTGTAACTGTCATTAAGTCTCTTTCTTCCCCATGTGTGCCATATTTATCCACTGGTAAGGTATAATTGATTTGTCATATTAACTGCTTTCCTTTCCCCTTCTACTCCTGGCTTTATCTTTGCTTACGCTCCACTGCTACTCTATCAAATCACTCCTCCCCCCCATATCAGTTGTAGACTGTTGTTTGTTCTAGCTGCCAAAATACTGTATATGTATTGCACACACCAGTCATCATGTTTCATTTATCAGTATACAACCTGTAAGTAGCTTCCCTGTCTCATATCAATGTTTACCACCTCACGGTCACCCTATGTGGTACCCTTGTATGTATATCCAGCCTGTATCATGTAACGTGCATTTCATGTATATACTGTTATTACCTATCTGTGTTTGTACTTTAAGTGTTTATGTCACAGGACCTCCTTGTGAATGAGCTTGCTCAATGGAGTTTTCCTGCAATAAACTTGAACTTGAAACTTGAAAAAAAAAAATGTCACTTATAAAGACATTAAAGAAGACTGGTTCCAGTACTGAACCCTGCGGTACCCCACTAGTAACCCCCCTTTCTTCAGAGTGAACTCCATTTAGTCCCTAACTTTCCAATGCCTCAATGGTTACTCGCTAACTGCTGAGAGCACAGTATAAAAGCAGTTAGCTAGTAGCCATTGAGGCATTGGAAAGTTAGGGACTAAATCGAAGGGTCCCACCTTGACGTTGGTGATTTAGTTTACTCAAATTGGAATTCCAGTCTGAAACTAAGAGGACCCTCTCTTCACATGGAACTTGAAAGTAAATATAGCTATTTTAGGCACTTGAAAGCTTAAATGTTATGTTCTGCTATGTGTGTGTGTGGGGGGGTTGCACTGATTTTGTTATGTTGATCATCACCCACACAACATTGAATAGCTGTCCGGTTTGAGCTAAAGTCAGCAACAGCTGGTCCCTGGAGTGGGCTTTCAATAGCCAATCATCCTGGTAAGGGAAAACATAAAGGCTTCCCTGCGTAGGGCTGCTGCCACCACTGCCAAGCATTTGGTAAAGACCTGTGACACAGAAGACAAGTCAAAGGGCAACACTCTGAATTGGTAATGGTCCCCTTGAAACAGGAACCTCAGATAGTTTTTGTGACGTTTCTAGATCTTGATATGGAGGTACACAGCATTTCATATCATGGGAACATATCCAATCCCCTTTTTGTATTGACAGATGGAGACCCTGTAAAGTGACCATTCTGAACTTCTTTTATTCTATGAAGAAGTTTGGATCTCATTGATCCAGAATGAGCCTCAGGTCCTCTGTCCACTTTGGGACAAGGTAGTACCAAAACGGGGGCAGATGCCCTGGAGGGTATAGCAACACAACTGTGGGATGATCTGGAAGGTTTCCAGAAGTCCCAGAGCACGACCTTTTTGTATGATTTCCAGAACCCATACATCTTTTGTCACCTCCCACCAGTGGACTAAGTGGAGGGAGAAGTGAACTCCCTGCAACTACCCTGGAGATAAAGGTGGTTGGGAGGTGTATGAGGAGTCAAATTGAGCTGGTTGGGGCAGCTCCACTGGCTTCATCATCTCTGGGTGCTTCTGAATGGGCAGCTGGGGTACCCTGGAGACTGGCAAGACCCCTGCTCCTTTGTCCCTGCCCTGCTGTCTCAGGGCTGGGTGTTCTTCCCTAATACCAGCTGGGCAAAAGGTACCCCTGCTCCCTCTCTCAGGCTGGGTATGGTAGAGGGAGTGCACTGATTTCAAAGTCCTACCTGAGGCTTAGAGATCTTTGAGAATCTCTTGTACCTCCTGACTACACAACTTTTGCCCTGTGAATGAGACATTAAGAATTGTTTGTTGCACTTCTGCAGCAAAGCCTGCTTCTCTGACCCAAGAATATCTCCTGAGATAGATGCCAGAGGCTGCAGCCCTGGTGGAAGCATCAGAAACATCATAGGTTGTGTGAAGCAAATGCTTGCACACATCAACTCCAACTGTCAGAGTTTTCAGTAACTCATGTGTGAAGGAGCCCTCAGTCAAGGCCTGTGCAGCAGCCTTAGTCTTCCTCCAGAGGGTGTTCTGACACATCATCATATGGGCCTGGTAGTTAGCAATACGAAGGCCCAATGATGCAGAGGCATATGCCCACTTGCCTAGACCTGTCATGGGCAGCAATGATCACCACCGAGTCAGTTTCAGGTTGTGTGGCATAAAAAGACTTCCCAGGAAGGGCAGAACACATTTTGTCTGCCTTTCTGGGGACTGCTGGTATGTTGTTTGGTCTGTACCAATCTGCATAGGTGGCATCCACTAAGGCTGGTAGCAGAGGAGGCACAACAATACAGGGAGACTTTGGCAGCTCTAGGAACTACAGTAGGTTCTTAGTAGTATCCTGCTCTTCTAGAGCAAAACCCTTGGGAGCTTGCATCTACTGCATCATGGTGAAAAATATGGGGTTTTCTGGAGGGGAAGTAGAGGCTTCACTGCAAGTAAAGACTCTAGAGCTGGTGCCAGGTTCAAATTGGCTCTCAGCATTTTCTTCTGCTTCTTCTTCTTCTTCTTCTTCCTCTTCCTGAATCATTAGATCGGGATTATACTCATTCATTGCTGATGGGGTTGATGGGAATGACAGATCACACTAGTGATGTCGGTACTGGCATCGAAGGATTCTGTGGCAAGGGAGTACCTTGCATCATTGAGTGGTTACTTGTAGACGACACCATTGATGGGCTTCCAGTAACAGGGAGACCAATCAGCTGGCACCTTATCATGTCCGAAAAGAAGAGAAGGATTGCTGAGAGTCAGCTCTGCTTTGGTTAGTGAGTGCAACTGGAATAGTCAATGGGGGACACTAGGTCCCCATCATCGATGGCGATATACCGGACAAAAAATAGGCCCAGTGGTGGCCACATCAAGCCCCAATCTTGTCAGATCAGTGGTTGGAGGGCTGGTTGGTGTCACTGCTGGAATGGACGAGTTGAAGCAGAGGTCATACCTGTAGAGTGCAGGGGTGACCTGGAGTGCATTGGGGAAGACTTCTTGTCCCAGTGCTTGTGCCTGTGACTACCTGAAGTTTTCTCCAGGGATTTGGACAACCGCGATTTGGTTGATGGAGCCGGTGACGCAGAGTTTTCTTGGAGCTGTTTCTCCATTCTCTCTATGTTTTTTGTGAGTAAAACTTCTCCAAAGCCCCCCTTTCTGCATCACCTGGTTGCAGAATTAAACTCCAGGCAGATTGTGCGGGCTTTCACATTGTGGCCAAGGCCTAAGCAGCAGACACAAACTTCATGGGAGTCTCAGGTGTAGGTCTTTTCTCTGCACTCATAGTACTGGAAAAGTTTGGATGGTTCATTTACTGACATGAAGGTCATCAAAAATCAATATAAGTGATTACTTTTAGTAAGTGGAATAAATAAAATGGCAGCAATAATGGTGATGTTTTCTACAGCGGTCCAATGAGTCTGACTGATGGTGGGAAAAGGACTGAGGAGAGGAGGGGCTGCCCACATTTATGTATATGCTGACGCCTGATGTCATTGTGGGTGGCCCCTGGCCAACTGCTTGCAAAAGTTTTCTTGTGGTCCTAGTGCCTTGGTGGCTATAAGTTCCAAAGGTGTGGCCTGATGAAAGGGATGTTCTCGAGGCAGATCAAAAGATATAACACATATTTGCCGAAATTTATCCTCACTGGTGTTGCATAAATTAAAAAAATTACCATGTTAATCGTGTTTCTTTCAAGGGAATCTTACTATATTTTGACATATGCAGTATGATCTCACCATAGGACTGCCCCGGAGCCGAAATGCTTAATAGAACCTATGCTAATGGTGGAATGCTAGGCTTGAGCTCAGTTTTCAAATCACTGTCCCTGGAATACATCCTGCAACCATCAGATTCTTTACTCTGCTTGTCTAAGTAAGATGCCTCAGAGAGCTCTCCTTCATCTTTCCTGAAGATTTTATTTTCTCGTTTCTTTCCAAGTATTTTTTATTTCTGTTCATTTTTAAAGCACTATCATTGGTTTTACAGGTAGATTAGTCTAGATTTAGTGTTATTCCAGTAAGTTTTTCAGTTCCCTGCCGGTTCTTCCCAACCGGGAGGAAACAGAACCTTTGTTTGTATTTTTTAAGGTAAATTTTCTTTAAAAAACTGCTTCCCTGGGCCAGTTATTTGATTTTATTTAATTTGGGAAAGAAACCGGGGTAACTCTCGGTTCTTTCATCGGTCACTGAACCGACCGTGAAAAAAAGAAAAAGGAAAAAGCTTTGTTTACTAGTGTGGGTATCTGACTCACAGAAACCCAGTTTTAAAGGTTATTTCTTTGTTATGTCACTACCCAAGAAAAGAACCGGCTCCATGGGTTTTCAGCATTGTACAGAGTGTGGTGAACCATTTGCTAAAGCTGATCCCCACTTGGTTTGTGTTTTCTGCCTAGGGTTTGACCACCTGAAAGCAGATTGTGAAATTTGTAAACACTTACCTCAGTTAACACTTGATAGGTGATTGAACCAACTGAGAGAAAATTTCTTGATAAGGCTGCTGATCTTTCCTCGGATAAACCGTCTCCTTGTCATCCTTACTAGAAACTCAAGGAACCGGCAGAAAAGCCCTCTGACCAGGGCAAAGGTTCCTCAGGTAGAAAATGAACTGCAGATACTGCCTCTGAACCGGCAAGTTCTGCTCAGAAGAAAAAGAAGGAGAAACACTTGGGTAAGGAACTGCAACCGACAAGTCCGTCGGTTCCGGCCACTAAGGAGATAGCTAATGCTGTTAGAATTATCCAGGTGCTGCAAACCGGTACCACGGTGTCAGTTCAGTGACCCGGTTCACAGCCTTTGGTTCAGAGTCTGGATTCCTCCTCAGTTCCTGGTTCCTTTGAACACTATTCTGAGGTTTATGTTGAGGGTGAGGATGATGAAGATGATGATGAGGAGGACTTTGGAGAGCCTTCTGAGCCGGATGTTTCCCTGATCCTCAACATCCAGATTCCCTTAACAAGGGAGCTGAGGATTTTTGCACACATTTTGCTTTTATGAAGCAAGTGGCACATACTCTGAACCTCTCCCCCCAGGAATCTACAGAGGAGGAGGAGGAACCAGACTATATGGAGATGATAGATGTGCCAGCAACTAAAAGGCTGTTATTGCCCATCCACAAATCTCTAAAGAGACAGGCCACTAGAATTTTGCAGACCCTCACTTCCATTCCACCAGTGGATAAGAGAATGGATAGGAAGTATTGGGTGGTTAAGGATGGAGCGGAGTTCCTTTTTGAACATCCCAGCCATGAAGGGGTGGTGCAGAATGCTGCATGTGATAAAGCAGGTATTCCCCTCGCATCATACCCACCTGATAAAGATTCTAGAAATGAAAATGATGTACCTACCATAATTCTTGATCTTCTCTTGTATCTTCACCATTCATTGCTGCTGGGTGTAAGCTGGAGGCCTGCACCTGCCACGGAAGCTTTTTTTTTTTTTGGAGGGAGGAGTCAGCACCTGTGGCACCACCCATGTGGTGGACGCATTGTGTGAAGAATGCAGGTTGGCCATTAGGCGCTGTAGTCTCTTCCTCCATCCCAGTTCTGTGATAGCTGGAGAGGCAGAAAGACAGGTTCCAGAGAAAGAGGGTTAGGCAAGAGAGCCAAAGGATAGAGAAAGGAAAGGATATAAACTGAAAAAGGTATAAGCTGAATAGAGCACAGGAAAAGAGAACCCTACCCTAAGTGGCCATAGGGCCCCAATCCTTGGGCGGTTTTGGAGAAAGGAGAAAGAAAGCATTTGTATAAGGAAACACAGAAGGAGCAGGACGGAGAACTATACCAGTTAAGGCAGAAGGAAGCAGAGAGGGTAGTCAGAATAGCAAAGGCACAAACTGAGGAAAAGATAGCCAACTCGGTTAAGAAGGGGGATAAAACCTTTTATAGGTATATCAGGGAGCGTAGAAAGACAAAGGGAGGGATAGTGAGGCTGAATAGAATGGATGGTGGGTGGGCAGAGAGTGACAGTGAAAAAGCAGGGATACTGAATGAATACTTCTGTTCAGTATTCACAAAAGAGGAAGTGAGGATGTACCTAATCCAATTAACAGAAGCTCACTAGGGGGTCGATCCCAGTCCTTTCACAGAAGAAAGGGTTCTGAAAGAACTCCTAAAACTGAAGGTGGACAAAGCAATGGGACCAGATGGAATTCACCCCAGAATTCTAAAGAATTAAGCAGAGAACTAGTGACACTACTGACTACCCTTTTAACAAAACATGGGAGGATGGTGTGGTACCTAAGGACTGGAAGAAGGCTGATGTGATTCCCTTCACAAAAGTGGGACCAGGACAGAGGCAGAAAACTACAGATCTGTCAGTTTGGCGTCTCTGTGGTAGGGAGAAATGAAGGAATCACTTCTGAAGGAAAAGATATTGAATACCTAGAGGTCGATTGGCACAGAACCCAAGGCAGCATGGGTTCACAGTGGGAAAGTCATGTCAGATGAATCTAATCGATTTCTTTGACTGGGTGACCAAAGTAGTATACCAGGGAGGGGCTGTGGACATGGCCTACCTAGACTTTAGTAAGGCATTTGACACAGTCCCACACAAAAGATTAGTAGTCAAACTAACCAGCCTGGGAGTGGGTCCCAGGGTGGTAGCCTGAGTAAACATTGGCTGAACAACAGGACACAGAAGGTAATTGTAAATGGAGTCCACTCTGAAGAAAGAGGGTTTGCTAGTGGGTGCACCGCAGGAGTTCAGTACTGGTCCAGTCCTTTTTAATGTCTTTATAAGTGACATTGTAGAGGGACTGGAAGGAAAAGTATGCCTCTTTGCAAACGACACAAAGATCTGTAACAGGGTTGATACACAAGGAGGCGTGGAAAGGATGAGAAGGGACTTGGCAAGGTTGGAGGAATGATCAGAAGTGTGGCAGCTTGCATTCAAAGCAAAGAAGTGCAAAGTAATGCACCTGGGAAACAAAAACCCAGGGGAAGGTTACACAATTGGGGGGGAGGTAGTAACAACAACAAAAATGCAAAGGGACCTGGGGATAATCATATAAGATGACCTTAAGGCTGGCAAGCAATGTGAGAAGGCAGTCGGGAGGGCTGGGGGGATACTGGAATGTATAGGAAGAGGCATCACCAGCAGAAAACAGGAAGTTGTTATCCCCCTGTACAGACAGTTGGTGAGACCTCATCTGGAGTACTGCATCTACTTCTGGAGACCCCATCTCCGCAAGGATATAGACAGGATGGAGGCAGTTCAGAGGAGGGCAACTAAAATGGTGCAGGGTCTGCAAGAGAAGCCATATGAGGAGAGACTAAGGGAGCTTAATATGTATACCCTTGAGGAAAGGAGGGGGGGGGGACATGATAGAAACGTTTAAGTACCTCAGTGGAATCAACAAAGTCCAAGAGGGTAGCATCTTGAAAAGAGATGTGCAGAACAAGGGGACACAATTTGAGGACAGAGGGGGGCTCAGGGCAATGTGAGAAAGTATTTTTTGCAGAGAGGTGGTGGGCGCATGGAACAGCCTTCCTGAGGAGGTTGTGGGGTCTAAAACTGTGGGAGAATTCAAGAATGCATGGGACAGACATAAGGCGATTTTTGTTGGGGGTAGGAAGAAATAGGCTGTTGGTTAACTAGGATCTGTAGCTTATCCTGTAGGTAGGGAAATGGGCAGACTAGGTGGGCAAAGCGGTCCTTATCTGCCGTCAAAGTCTATGTTTCTATGATAGAGGAAAAAGATAGAAGAGAAGGAGATAAGGGTAAAGGGGGAGGAGAGGGCTGTCTGCTGCAGTAACTTAGAAGACCATTGGCTTGAGTGTTTCAAATCCCTGCAGGGTTAAAGACAAAGGAGCAAGGATCCTGCCAGATAAGAAGTTATCGAACCAAGGTCCGAAGGGGATTAATGGTGTTCTTAGACTTGGAGAAGGCAGACCCTTCCTCACCACCTTTATCCAAAACATTACTAAATCCCACAGCCTAGGTCTCACAGACTATCCCTGGGAGGGTAACAGTCCTGCTCAGAAGAGGCGTGAGACCTGACTTAGGCATAGGGAAAGAAATCTGGAGGGGTTTTCCATGGAGGTACTGGCACAGTCCCCAGTTCAGAAGAAGAAAACCACGGGACAACCATGCTATAAGAAAGAGAGGGAGGAAACTCCCATGGACTCTTAGGACTGCACTGGAGCAGTGACAGCTAGAGGGTGACATAAGCCAGAGGGTTATTCAAGCCCCCAAGTGTGTGACACCCTAGAAATTGTAAAGAGAGAGCTCTGAGGTACCAGGGGGAGTCCGCCCCCAACTGGCCTCAAGGAGGGAGAGGGGGAGCAGGACAGAGGTGACTCCCAAGAATTGAGGCCTACGAGGGGATGGTGGGTGGGAATCAGTAATGAATGGTGAAGAGACAAGAGAAGATCAAGAATTACGGTAGGTATGTAATTTTCATATCTTCCCCTTGTCAGTCTTCACCATTCATTACTGCTGGGTGAGTACCAAGTCCCCCAGAGGGGATCTGGCACAGCCCTGAGGGAACAGATCCCTCAGCCTCCTGCAGGAGAGATGCAGGAGGGGGGGAGAACCTAGCCATACTAGACCGAGTAGCATCTAAGGCTGCTGAGGATGAGGAGGTGTCCTGTGGCTGGGGGATGGAGGGTGCCCCTAAAGAGTCCTCCTTGTCCTGTGGGAGAAAAGACAGGTCCCCCAGAAGGCAAAGGAGATCACCCCATGCCAGGCAATGGGTGACAGTCTGGACAGACGAAGCCACCCCATCCACCTAATGCAGATCACTGTCTCTGCTAGTCTGGAAGCCACCTCATTGGCATCGTAAGATGCTCTTGCCTGGTGCCTTGCAAGCTCCAGACCCTGTGCAGAGCAGGCAATGGCTTGTCCAGACTGCTCTGTGTCAGGCAAGGATGCCAGCATCTGGGCTAGCACTGACCACAGATACCTGTTATAGGCAGCGTGGTGCACCTGATGAGAACTTATGCACATCAACGCATGAGCTGAAGAGAATACTCTTCGTCCCCGCCGGTCGAACTCTGCAGAATTCGGATCTGGGGGCCAGTCATGCACTGAGCACTGAAGTCCAGAGGGAGTGTCCAGGGATGTTAAGCCCAAAGAAAGGTGTGGCAGAGAACCTAGAGACTCCTGAGGGGCACAGTACTATCTCCTGCAGTCTGTCGAGGCTGGGAGAGGGGCGGCTGGAGACTGCCAGGTGCGGACAGATGCCTCCTGGAAAGGGATCAGCCAGGAGGGCACGACCAAGTGGTGAGCACTAAATTCGCTAAGGAATGTACCTTGCTCGATACTGGTCTTTAGAACATGAGAGGTGTAAAGCTCCTGTACCAGCCTCGAATGGAACCGCTGATATTCCATGAAATCAGTGTCAGAGGACAGGTGGATGGAGAGTTCCTCTCCCTCGGAAGAGGGAGATGAAGAGGAGGAGCTTGATTGTCCAGAGGATTCCTGCGGGGGGGGAGACAGGCAGAAGACCCTTTCATCCATGGCCCTAACGTAAGTAGGAAAGGCCGCCGCAGTGGCTCTGAACATCTCCCAGGTTAAAGGCCCCACAGGACCCACATGGCCCGGTAGAATAGGGTGTGTCTGCAGAGGGATGGGCGATGGGCACTGTACTGAAAATGCCAGACCTCTGCCAGGGCTCTGAGACCTAGGACTGATTCCACTGCAGAAGTGGGCCCTGAGGCCAAACCGGGTTGTGAGGGCTGAATTTGGGAAGGCAAATTCCAGAAGAGCCCTGAGGGAGAGTCTCCCCTGTGATGCGCCTGGGGTTACACGTGTCCAGAAGGGCAACCCTCTGAGCTGCCACCTAAGGGTGTCTCCAAGACCTTAAGGGAAAGGCAGGGTTCAGCGCTGCAACTCCTTCCCACCCCCACGTGATGGTGGAAGGGGACAGCCGCACCTCACCCCGGCCCCTCAACCCCTTGGAATTGGAAGCAGCCCTCATCCTCAGTCCCAGCAAGATGGGATTCCTCGATCCCACAGACCCCCGCGAAAGGGGCTGCAGAAGTGAGGACCCCCACCCCCTGAAGGGCCCCACCAGCACCAGAAGTGGCAGCTGCCCGGGCCTCCCCAGAGAGGAGTACCCTGCCCCGAGTTCCCAAGCTGTCACCTCCAGCGGACCCACAGCCACCCCCAGCCGAAGGATCTGTCAGGGCAACCGGCTCTGGGGACTCAGGGATAGGGACACTGGGCTGCCTAGTGCCACATCCCACAGGGCTCTCTGACTCTGAAGAGGCAGACCTTCAGTCCGGGTCTGTCTCCAAGTCACCCTCCTCCGAAGAGGAGGTGCCCAGGCAGACTGCTATACTGGTGACCCTGGGAGAACTCTGAGCAGCGGCACTATGAATGGTGCTGCTGCGGGACGCGTAGATGCCCGCGGCACCACCCTGATCACCGATACCACGAACAGCGCCGGGATCCAGACCGGCATTGGAAGGTGGCACCAAGGGTCCACCAGTGCCGGGCCCATGCAACACTGGGGGAGCCTGCACCTCCGAAGAGGTGACTGCCGGAGCAGCACCAACAACACAACTCCAGGTGGAATCGCACTGCTCCTCCGGCACTGCAGAAGAGGCCTCCTCCTTAGCAAGGCTATAACTGGAGGAGGCCCCCTCCTTGCTGGGTCATATAGATCAGAGAGGGGCCTAGGAGGAAGGATCTAAAGTCTTAGCCTTGGAAACCCTCAAGCAACTTCATCCTCCGAATGTCGACGGGGCCCTGCCGACTTTAAACACTTGGATTTACAAGACAAGGCAGTCCATGGAGAAGCAGGCATTGCAATTGTCCATATCATGGTTGGGTCCAAGGCACCGAAGGCAAACATTATGCCAGTCCGAGACAGAGAAATGCTGGCCACAGGGGCACTGACTCATAGGGGCATGGCCAGCTTTGGATTTATGTTTCGCCCCTGAACCTGACATGATGCAAACTAAAACACAGCTTAGCAAAGATCCCGATCCACTGACAAAAACCAAGGAAAGGTCTTACCAGCTTCAATGGAGTCAGGATGAGAACCGGGATGAAGGAACGAATCAAAGGTGTCAACAGAGTCGAAGGCCTGATGGTGTACTTTACACTGTAACTCACGCAGCAGGTGCGACCTCGACAGTGGGAGAAACAGAACTGGCATGGAGGAGGAGTCTACGGCACCTAATGGCCAACCCACATGTGTCAGCCATGTGGGTGGTGCCGACTCCTCCCTCAAAAAAAAAAAGTTCCCGTGGCAGGTGCGTGCTTCTGACTTACACCCAGCAGTAATGAATGGTGAAGACTGACAAGGGGAAGATAGATGGATTCTATGGCCAAGATATCCTACCTGGGTTCTTCTTTGGCCATTAGAAAGGCCACTTATATGGCTTATGTTTTCAAATATCAAAAAAGTCTCTGGAACACAGTTTTAGAAATTGCCATGCTTACCCTGCACCCATGGCATCAGCCCTGTCTGAAGCTGTAAAAAGGGGCATAGAAGCTTCAAAATGCCAATTTCAGATGGCAGTGGATGCCAATGACATTGTAGCCAGGCAAATGGCAACTTCAGTGTCCCTGCGGAGGTTTGCTTGGCTAAGGGTCACTAATCTGTCCCAGGACACCCAGACGAAGGCCCTAGATTTTCCTTGTGAACCCACATCCCTCTTTTGGGGAGCAAACAGAGGCTTACATGATGAAGATGGATGAGTACAAGATAGCCTACAAGAGTGCTGCTGGTAAGGAGAAAGCAGCAACATCTCAGAAGTACCAGGGCGGGGGGGGGTAGAACCCACTAGAGACCTTTATTACATCCAGACTCAGGCCCTGCCAGCCTGTCAACCTCAGAGAGGGTACTTCTGAGGAAGAGGCAGAGACAGAAGGAGCAGCAGCCATGCTGGCCCCAGCTCTCAGCCAAGTGCACAAGCAAAGCAGACCCCCTGAGGGATCTGCCACGGCCGCCTCCCCACTTCCAGTAGGATGCAGGCTGGCTCACTATCTCCAGGCTTGAGAATCCATTACCACAGACAAGTGGGTCCTGGAGGTAGTGAGCCAGGGGCTTGCCCTCAGTTTCAAGGTCTTGCCCAGACTGAGGGCAAGAGAATCAGACCTACCACCCTACCAGAAGCAGCTCTGTTGGAGGTGGTAGTAGCAAACCTCCTTCAGGACAAGGCATTAGAGCCTGTTCCCTTGGCTCAAGGGGAAGGGGGTCTCTACGCAAGGTTCTTCCTCACTCTAAACAAAACAGGAGTGTGGTGACCTATGCTGGATCTCAGACATTTAAACAAACATCTGACAAAGCCAAAGTTTAAAATGATCACTCTGGCTACCATTCTCCCTACACTCAGGCAGGGAGATTGGTTGGCACCTCTGGATTTAAAGGATGCTTACTTCCACATTCCTACCAGGCAATCCCACAGAAAGTACCTCAGGTTCAGATTGCCATCAGGCCATTACCATCTCAGAGCCATGCCTTTCGCCTGACTTCTGCTCCAAGGGTGTTTACCAAGTGCCTTGCAGTAGTGGTGGCACACCTAAGGAAGCAAGGAGTTACAGTCTTCCCATACTTGGACGACTGGTTAGCGGTAGGCCAGGCACCTCAGCAAGTCAAAGATGCACTGGCCACCACTCAGGATACCCTGCGGGCACTGGGATTCCTGGTAAACCTGAAAAAGTCAGTGCTGACACCAATTCAGCTTCTGGAATTCAGAGGGGTGGAACTGGACATTCTAAGAAGAAAAGCCTTCTTGTCTCAGGGGAGGGTTGACAGCCTGGTGCAGTTGTCCAGCTCCTTCCAACTGTATACCCCCAGACCAGCAAGGCATTTTCTTCAGCTGTTGGGACACATGACTGCATCAACAGCAACAGTGCCAGGTTCCAGATGAGAGACAGCCAGGTCCATCTGAGATCTCACTGGTCTCAGAAAAGAGATTCCCTGTCAAAAATGGTACCAGTCACAGGAACCCTTCTCTAAGCACTACAGTGGTGGCAGGAAAAGGACAACCTCAGGGAAGGTGTGCCTTTCCTTCAGCTGCCACCATCAGCAGTGTTAACAACAGATGCCTCCCTCCTAGGATTGGGTGCCCACCTGGGGGAGCACACCGCACAAGGTAACTGGCTCCAGCAGAAGTGTCTGCATCACATAAATCTGCTGAAACGCAGGGCAGTTTACCTGGGCATTCAGTTCTTTGCGCAATGCTGCAGGGCAAGGTGGTTCAAGTCAGAACAGACAATACAACCACAATGTACTACATAAATAAGCAAGGGGGCACAAGGTCATCCCCCCTGTGCTCAGAGGCCATGAAAATTTGGAATCTGGCTTATTCCCTGGGGATCTCCCTCTCAGCAATCCATCTCCCAGGGGAGGGCAATGTCCTTGCAGATGCCCTCAGCAGGATCAACCAGAATCACCACGAGTGGTCACTAAACAGACAGATCCTGCAAGTTGTGTTCCAAAGTGGGGGTACCCCAGAGGTGGACCTCTTCGCAGCCCCAGACAATCACCAACTGCCATAAGTCTGTTGCAGGCCTCCTGCAGTGGGCACAGTCCCTCTGGATGCACTACTGTTGGATTGGACAGGGAAGTTTCTGCACGCCTTCCCCCCATTTCCTCTGTTGCTCAGAGTGGTAGCCTGTGATGATGGTGACCGCGATTGAGCGCTTTCAAAAACGGCTACTCAATCATGGCACCTGTGCACAGGGATACGAGGCAGGGAAGGCGAACAGATGGGGGGGTTGGTGAATATAGCGACAGGATGTCGCTTTATATACACGTGCGTGGTGGGGGAAGGTACCATGCTGTGCGATGGACAGAAGGGATGGGAGGGTTTGTGGGGTGTAGTGCGGTGGTGGACTGCTGAGCTGGCCATGTGGCTGGTGGGTTGGTGGCAGGCTAGGGTTGGGAGGGTGGCGGGTTCAGTTCTGGGCACGCGTTAATTTTCGCTGGTCGGGATTTTTTTGTCATCTTTTGCACACCCACGACACCCCCGGAGTTGAGAATCCTTTAGTGGGGGGTGCGAAGAATAAAAGAAATATCCAAATCTCCGGCACCGCTTTTGCTGTATCGCTGGGAGTGTACATTGCTGAAATTGATTTTTGGCAATGTGTACTCGCCAAACGGCGATCACCTTTCCATGATCGCCATTATGACATGGAACAACCCTCAGAGTACTGAACAAGCTCAGGGCTCAGCCAACAACAATGATCCTCATTGCTCCAGACTGGAGCAGGCAGTCCTGGTATTCTCTGCTTCTGACCCTGTCAATAGCCAATCCAATCTCCCTACCCAGGAGGCGCAACCTATTGACCTCCTCTCAGGCAGGATCCTTTACCCCAATCACCAGTCCCTCAGGCTCTGGGCTTGGCTCTTGAGGACTTAGAGTATGCTGACCTGCACCTCTCTGAAGAGGTGCTAGATGTCCTTAGAGTTTCTAGAAAGCCCTCTACCAGAAAGACTTGCACCTCTAAGTGGAAGAGGTTTTCTATTTGGTGCCAGCAAAAAGAGATACACTCCTGCCAGGCTGGTTTATCAGTCATTCTGGAATATCTGGCACACCTTCATTCTATCGGCCTTAGGCCTTCCACCCTCAAGGTGCACCTACAGTAGTAGCCACAGACACTGCAAGCTATTTCCTGAAATTTCTGTGATATCTCCAGAAATATCTGATGCTTTTTGCATTTAAACAGTAGGGGCAGCAGAGAGAAACTCTTCAGCAATTTCATGAAATTTCTGGAAATAGCTGGCAATATCTGTGGCTACCACTGTAGCAGCCGTCTCTGCCTACCTCTCAGCTGGTAAAGGGTCATCCCTGCCTGCTAACCAGGTTTTCAGAAAGTTCTTCAAGGCCCTGCTGCACTTGCATCCCCCTCACAGGGAACCCACCCCTGCATGGGACCTCAATATATGCACTGGCCAGCTAATGCAACCACCATTTGAACCCATGTCTTCAGCAGAGCTTAAGTATTTAACATGGAAACAGTATTCCTGGTAGCCATCACCTCAGACAGGAGGATCAGTGAGTTCCAGGCCTTGTCCACTGAGCCAGATTACTTATCAGTCCATAGGAACAAGGTAGTCCTTAGGACTAACAGAAAGTTTCTTCCCAAGGTAGTGTCGGACTTTCACCTGAATCAATCCATCCCTTTGCCAGTCTTTTGCACTGACCATTCCAGTTTAGGAGGATGTAGACTGCATAGCCTAGATGTCAAGAGAGCTATAAGCTAGTTCTTGGATCGCACAAAGGGCCACAGGCAGGATAGCACTCAGCTCTTCCTGACCTATGGAGAAGTGGGAAAGGGCAAACTTGCCTCAAAGAGGTCTACTGCTCGCTGGATTGTTATCTGTATTCAGTTATGCTAGAGCAAAGTGGGTAAAGAGCCCCATGTAGGCCTCAGGGCCCATTCTACAAGAGGTACAGCTGCCTCGATAGCAGCTGCAAGAGATATTCCTTTGTTGGAAATTTGTGAAGCAGCTACCTGGAAAACTGTTTACACATTTACCAAACACTATAGCCTGGATACCCAGGCAAGAAGTGATACCAGATTTGGCACAGCAGTACTGCCCTCCTCCCAAAAGTACTGCCTGAGTAGTCTGCAGAAGTCAGAATACAGTAAGATTTCCTGGGGTTTGAGTAAAAGTTACTTATCTTAGTAATCTTGTTTCTTCCAAGCGAATCTTACTGTATTCTGAGCTCCCACCCTACCTCCCCTACTAGAACCTATGGGCACTGCAACACAGCTGTCCATGTTGTTTGAAACCTTTGAGTGTTTCTTTATTGAGCTTTAGTGACTTGAGTCTTAGTGGTACCCACATTTTAAATATAGGGGATTGTTTGTTTTTGGGGTTGGTAATTAATTTTTTATTAGTATAGTTTAGATAGCTTGTTATTATGCATGCTCCGTAAGAATCTGACGGTTGCAGGATGTATTCCAGGGACAGTGGTTTGAAAACCGAGCTTGAGCCTAGCATTCCATCATTAGTATAGGTTCTATTAACCATTTTGGCTCCGGGGCAGTTCTATGGTGAGACCATACTGCATATGTCAGAATACAGTAAGATTCCCTGGGAAGAAACAAGATTACTATGGTAAGTAATTTTTTCTTCAAACCTCCTTTCCACTATGATTCCTTTGTGCCTGTCCCCTGCATTATTGAACCCCACTACTGTTTTCACCCCTCAACGTCTGCTGGAAGGCTGTTGAAGGTATCCACCACTCTCTCTGTGAAGTACTTCCTCACGTCTCTTCTGAAGTTACTCCCTTCCAGCTTCATTGCATGTCAATTTGTTCTTGAGCACCTTTTTTTCTGAAAAATACTACCCTCCTGTACCTTATTTACCCCTGTGAGGTATTTAAAGGTGTCTATCATATCCGCCGTCTCCCTTCTCTCTTCCAGGGTGTACATATTGAGGTCCATTAGTCTCTACTCTTAGGGCTTTTGATGCAGACCATGCACAATTTTAGTTGCCCTCTTATGGACTGCCTCCACTCTGTCTATGTCGTTCTGGAGATGTGGTCTTCACAACTGGATGCAGTACTCCAGGTGGGGTT
Organism: Neoceratodus forsteri; assembly: GCA_016271365.2. Lineage (NCBI taxonomy): Eukaryota > Metazoa > Chordata > Ceratodontiformes > Ceratodontidae > Neoceratodus > Neoceratodus forsteri. The sequence continues at coordinate 589,154,365 of CM057459.1, forward strand.
TTACCAGAGATCTATACAGGGGCAACACCACCTCCCTCTTTTGGCTGGTGATACCCTTTCCTATGTATCCCAGCATCCCACTAGCCCTCCCAATTGTCACACTTCCTGGCCATCTTCAGGTCATCCAGAATGATTATCCCAAGGTCTCTTTCCTGCTTGGTTGTCGTCAATACCACTCCACCCATTTTGTACTCCATGCCCAGATTTCTTTGCCATAAGTGCATTATTTTGCTCTTTTTACATTAAAACGCAGCTGCCATATACTTGACCACTTCTCAAGTTCTCATGTTTCTGTTCATCCATTCCAGCGCCGCCACCCCCAGAGTGTCCATCCTGTTACAGATCTTTGTGTCATCTGCAAAGAGGCAGACCTTCCTTTCCAGTTCCTTTGCAGTGTCACTTATAAACACATTAAAGAGAACAGGTCCTGGCACTGATCTCTGAGGTGCCCTGCTTGTCAACCTCCCTTCCTTTGAGCGAACTCTGTTCACCACCACATAGAAACATAGAATTTGACAGCAGATAAGGACCACTTGGCCCACCTAGTCTGCCCATTTCCCTACCTACAGGATAAGCTGCAGATCCTAGTTAACCAACAGCCTATTTCTTCCTAACCCCCCCCAAGAATTGCCTTGTGTCTGTCCCATGTATTCTTAAATTCTCCCAAAGTTTTAGACCCCACAACTTCCTCAGGAAGGCTGTTCCATGCGTCAACCACCCTCTCTCTGAAAAAATACTTCCTCACATTGCCCCTGAACTGCCCCTCCATCTTTAATTTGTGTCCTCTAGTTCTTGCACATCTCTTTTTCTGAAAGATGCTACCCTCTTGGACTTCTATCATGTCCCCCCTCTCCCTCCTTTCCTCAACAGTATACATATTAAGCTCCTTTAGTCTCTCCTCGTATGGCTTCTCTTGCAGACCCTGCACCATTTTAGTTGCCCTCCTCTGGACTGCCTCTATCCTGTCTATGTCCTTACGGAGATGGGGTCTCCAGAACTGGACACAGTACTCCAGATGGGGTCTCACCAACTGTCTGTACAGAGGGATAACTACTTCCTGTTTTCTGCTGGTGATGCCTCTCCCTATGCATCCCAATATACCCCCAGCCCTCCCTACTGCCTTCTCACATTGCCTGCTAACCTTAAAGTCATCTGATATGATTACCCCAAGGTCCCTTTAAATTTTTGTTGTTGTTACTACCTCTCCCCCCATTGTGTAATCTTCCCTTGGGTTTTTGTTTCCCAAGTGCATTATTTTGTACTTCTTTGCATTGAATCCAAGTTGCCATACTTCTGACCATTCCTCCAACCTTGCCAAGTTCTCATCCTTTCCACGCCTCCTTGTGTATCAGCCCTGTTGCAGATCTTTGTGTCATCTGCAAAGAGGCATACTTTTCCTTCAAGTCCCTCTGCAATGTCACTTATAAAGACTTTAAAAAGGACTGGACCCAGTACTGAACCCTGCGGTACCCCACTAGTAACCCCTCTTTCTTCAGAGTGGGCTCCATTTACAATTACCTTCTGTGTCCTGTTGTGCAGCCAATGTTTTACCCAGGCTACCACCCTGGGACCCACTCCCATGCTGGTTAATTTGACTATTAATCTTTTGTGTGGGACTGTGTCAAATGCCTTGCTAAAGTCTAGGTAGGCCATGTCCACAGCCCCTCCCTGGTCTACTACTTTGGTCACCCAGTCAAAGAAATCGATTAGATTCATCTGACATGACCTTCCCGCTGTGAACCCATGCTGCATTGGGTCCTGTGCCCCACTGGCCTCTAGGTGCTCAACTATTCTATCCTTCAGAATTCATTCCATCACTTTCCCTACCACTGAGGTCAAACTGACAGGTCTGTAGTTTCCTGCCTCTGTCTTGGTCCCACTTTTGTGAAGGGGAATCACATCCGCCTTCCTTGTCCTCAGGCACCACACCATCCTCCCATGATTTGTTAAAAAGGGTAATCAGTGGTTTCACTAGTTCTCCCCTTAATTCTTTTAGAATTCTGGGGTAAATTCCATCAGGCCACATTGCTTTGTCCACCTTCAGTTTTGGGAGTTCTTTCAGAACCCTTTCTTCCGTGAAAGGACTGGGATTGACCCCCCTATCAAGAGTGCTTCTGTTAATTGGATTATGCACCTCCCCTTCCTCTTTTGTGAATACTGAGCAGAAATATTCGTTCAGTATCCCTGCCTTTTCACTGTCCCTCTCTGCCCACACACCGTTCATTCTATTCAGCCTCATTATCCCTCCCTTTGTCTTTCTACGCTCCCTGATGTACCTATAAAGGGTTTTATGCCCCTTCTTAACCGAGTTGACTATCTTTTCCTCAGTTTAGGCCTTTGCTATTCTGACTTCCCTCCCTGCTTCCTTCTGCCTTAACTGGTACAGCTGTCTGTCCCACTCCTTCTGTGTTTCCTTATACTTCCTGAATGCTATCTTTTTCTACCTGACTTTCCCTGCCACCTCTTTTGAGAACCATAGTGGCTTTTTCTTTCATTTGATTTGTTTATTTGCTTCACACAAAGGCTTGCTGCCTCTGTGATGGCAGTTTTGATGTTTCCCCATTGTTGCTCAACCCCTCCTTCTAGCCTGTTTGATGGTGCTTTTCTAAGGCACTCTCCCATCTTGCCCAAGTCAGCCCTCCTGAAGTCCAGTGCCCTCACTTTTGTATGCCTTGACTCTGTAGCTGAGTTTAACGTGAACAACACTATTTGATGGTCACTTGTTCCCAGATGGCAACCCACTTCTAGATCTGAGATCTTCTCACTGTCCCCATTTGAGAGTACGAGGTCTAAGATTGCTCCCTCATGAGTGGGTTCCGAAACTAGCTGTCTGAGGCATGCCACCTGTAGGGCATCGAGAATGGCCCTGCTCTTGGATATGGCTGCAGAAAATGTGCTCCAGTTAACGTCTGACATATTCAGGTCTCCCATCAACAGTATCTCCCCTTTCTCTGCCATCCTGAGAATGCCTTCTATCATATCCTTTATCCATTCCCTCCCCCTGACGTGGGGGTCTGTATACAACCCCTGTGCGGATTGTAGTGCCATTTCCAGTCTCTAAGGTGACCCACAGTGCCTTCTCTCCTCCCTGTTTACTCTTTTGTTCAGTTGCTTTTATCCCTTCCCTTACATAGAGCTACTCCTCCCCCCCCTCTTCTCCCTTCCCTGTCTCTCCTGTAGGTTATGTACCCTGGTATGTTAGCATTCCAGTCATGGTTCTCTGTGTACCATGTGTCTGTGACTGCTACGATATCCAGGCATCCCTCTTCCATCAAGGCCATCAGTTCAGGGAGCTTGTTGCCCAGACTGTGGGCATTGGTACTCATTACCCTCCATTTTCTGATGGCCTTATTCCTTTTTGCTCCATCCATGTCCTTATTGCCTTTGTCCCTTTCTCCATTTACCCCTGCCCTTCTCCCTGTCGACGTCTCTATCTTGGTGTTTACCTCACTTACTATCCTGACTTTTTTGGGTGGCTAGGATTTTCCTGCTCCTTTCCAGTGCCTCCCCCCTTGGCTAGTTTAAATGCTTGCCAATGAAGCGTTTAAACCTATCACCTAGGATCCTGGTTCCCCTCCTGGACAGATGCAGCCCATCATGCCAATATAGGCCTGCATCACTCCAGGTGGACCCCCAGTCCCCAGTGAAGCCAAATCCCTGAGCTCTGCACCAGTCTTTCAACCACTGATTGAATCCCATGGTGTGGCGCACCGTAGCCTCATTTATGTCATAGACAGGCAACACCTCCGAGAAGGTTACCATGTGTGCTACTTGTCTAAGGCCCCTCCCCAACTCCACAAACTCTTCCTGCACTGCTCTGATCACTTTCTTAGCCAGGTCATTTGTCCTTAGGTGGACAATGACATCCAGCTCCTTCCCCTGTGCAGCTGCTCCGGCGATCCTGAGGATTCGCTCCCTGTCTCTCCAAGCCATGGCGCCAGGCAGGCACCTTACCTCCCTCTCCCCTTCTTCCCCCAGTTCTACCTTCCTAACAATGGAATCCCCCACTAAGAGTTGTTTCCTTCCCCTGTGGGGTCCCATGCCACCCTCCTGTTGGTATCCTTTGTGGAGGTTCCCAGCATCCTCCTTGGTCTCCACTGTGGGTGCCTCCATAGAGGAGCCACACTTTGCCAGAACAGCATAGTAATTGTGGAGAAGTACAACTGGAGGGATGTGCCTCTGTTCCACCACCCTCACCCTCCCTGAGCCCACTGTGGTCCAACCATTCCTCTTTCTTGGCAACCTCTGAGGCAACAGCACTGGCCCTGGTGGTCCCTGGATGGAAGAGGAGGTCCCACAAATCCTGGCCAACTCAGCCTGGCGATAAGCAACCTCCTCCCTCAGCCCAGAGAGGTGCCTGCAGATGAGACAACACCGCATCCTCCAGAACGTCTCCCTGAAGACTGCTGCTCCACAGCCACTGCACTGCACCACTCCCATCATGTCTTATTTCTGGCCCCTTCACTGTTGTTTGGAATCCTTACTCTTTCTTCTGTTTTTTTTTTCTTCTCTCCCTACTTACTTACTCCCTCTGTGCCCTTTAAGCTCATGATCGTCCTGTTCTGAGACAAGAAGATCCTATATTTCTCAGTAGACCCCTTACTTGCTCAGAGGCAGACCTCTGGCAAGCCTCTGGCAGAATCATGCTAGGGCAATGTTTAAATCTAGTTTCCTTCTAGCTAAGGAACCTCTGTCACCTATCCCCTAACCAATTTCTTACCCAGTTTACCACTTTTTCACCTACCCCTAAGCTACCAAGCTTGCTTCCTAGTCTCCTATGTGGAACAGTGTCAAAAGTCTTCATGAAATCTAGGTAGGCTATGTCAACCGCTCCTCCCTGATCTAATTCCATGGTCACCCAGTCAAAGAAATCTGTTAGATTTGTTTGACGTGACCTCTCCCCTGTGAATCCATGCTGCCTCAGATCTTGTAACCTGTTGGATTCAAGGTATGAAAATTACGTACCATCCTTAATTCTTGATCTTCCTGTGTATCTTCACCACTCATCACTGGTGAGTTCAAGCCAGAGGCACTAGAACCCCCCACCAAGAAGCTTTTTAGCTTAAACAAGCTTTCTTCCCAAAATGGAGGAGGGGGACAATGTCGAGGACAGTACCACCCTTGAGGCCACTCGCGGGTTGGCCAGTAACTGACACCATCCTCTCCACTACCTCAGTTCTACTTGCTGGAGAGGAAAAACAGATATAGAGAAAATAAGGGTAGGAGGATGGGGCAAGGGAGCCCAAAGGACATATCCCAACTCCTCCATGAATGGACGAGGCCACAGAGAGATCACCACTGATTCTTGACTGTATTCCCCAAGGAATGCCAGCATCATACATGCAGGATTGCATTGAGAAGAAGGGGAAAAACTGAGCTTCGCCATCATCATCACCAGCAAGCCATCATCATCACCAGCAGGAACTGCTAATACTCTGTAAAGTCAGCATCAGAAGACTGGAAAGAGGTGGAGTCCTCTTCCTCGGAGGTGGAAGCTGATAATGTGGAAGGGCTCTGCATAAGGAATGATGGGGCTGGAAGAGGAGATGCAAACACCATCTCATCAATGTCCCTAAAGTAAATGTGGAAAGCACTCGCCGTTACCCTATACTGCTCCCAAGTGAGGAGTCCCAAGGGACTGGAAAGACCTGGGAGAAGAGGGGGAGAAGGCAGAGAGGAATAAGGTTGAGAAGAAAGGTCCTGGGAGACTGAACCCACTCTGCCAGGGCTGTGGGCACAAGTGGGGTACCCCTCCAAAGTGAGGGAGTGTGCTGCTCAGTTACTACCTGTTGCTGAATCCTCCCTGAGCCAGCAGAGTGAAGCCCTAGGGGAGAAGACCTCTGGTGAGGAGACTGGAGAAAATCAGACCCAGAAGGGCGGGCCCCGTCCCCACCCACAACAGGACTCTGACCCCTAGATGGGGAGGGGGGGGATTCTGGTCTTATGCTCCAGCTCCACCCTGAGGTGGCTAAGGCCACCTGGGCAGAATGGGAGGCAGACTGGGCCCTCAACTCCTCCAACCCAGAGGACCAAGATCAGTTCATTTAGAGAGAGATCCCACCTTGGCAATCACTCTAAGGCCAGGGGGAGAGAGTAGCCAGCCCCAGGGTTGGTCTCTGACTCCCCCACGAACTCCATGTCGGCACCAACAGCCGATGCAACACCAGAGCCAGACTACCCAATGGGAAAAGCCCCAGAGGTGGCACCATCACTTGAAGAGGTACCGACCACAGCACCGACATCAGCCATGGCACTGACATCAGCGCCATGACCAGAAGTGGCGCCAACATCTACATCAATGTCAACTGCAGCGTCAACCTTGAAAGTGGCATCATCCTCGGGGATGGCACTGACTGTGGCACTGACCCCGAAATGGCACCAACCACGGCACCGTCACCACGTTCAGAGCTGACCAAGGCGCCATCACCCACAGCTGCACTGACCAAGGCATGGTCAATGAATGCAGCACCGACAGTGGCACCATCACCGAGCGCAGCATCATCCACGGCACGAGCAGTGAGCATGGAGCAGCATGTGGCGCCGCCCCCCCGAAATGGCACCATAGATGGCACCAGAGCACCCAACGGCATCGGGCGCAACACTGAGAGAGGAATGGGTAGTGTCACCTATGGGCTGATCCTATGAACAGTACTCAAGGAAGAAGACCTTCTGCTGAGCCCGGGGAGCTTGGTTGCCAATCTGGGTCATCTTGATCATCTTCTGATACTGAGGAGACCACGGTGATCCCTAGAGAGGCAATTCTGGACACTCTACCCATCCCAAAACCAAGAGAGGTGTCGAGAGGGAACTCAGCTGTATCGGCGGTTTGGCGTCGCTCACCGGCGTCGGGCTCGGTGCCAGGAGCCAAGGCCACACACACCCCCGAACCCCCCCGAAGGAACCACCAATGCAGGCCCCGCATGTAGCTGAGGCCTTGACACCAGGACAGACCGCGGGTGATCCAGGACCTGCCCCACCCGGAGGAGGCCAGTCATTCCCCAGACTGCTCACCCAGGTGTCTAGGCTCAGTAAAACCTGAGCCAATGGAAGCCTGCTCTCCCCCAGTGCATATAGCAGTGGGGGAGGCCAAGGGGAAGGGTCCAAGGACCTTACCTTAGAGGCCCTCGTGTGCCGCCACCCAACTTCGGTGTGCAGATCTCCAACATACCATAATCCATACTAAAAGAGGTGTTGCAATGATCCATGTTGTGGTTTGTCCCTAGGCAAGTAAAACATCAGTCATGCGGATTTGTCACTGTGAACCGACTACCTCAGGGGCACCGACGCATAGAGGTAGCCCCTGCCTTCAAACGATTTTGCCCCAAACCCGATATGATCTGACCGCACACAAAAATAAGAAAAATGAAAGGAAAAGACTCGATGCTGAACTATGTTCAAATAATAAAATGGTGCCTAAAATGGTGAACTAGCACAGCGTTGAGAATTAAACTGGCACAAGCAGAACCAGACTGGGAGCGATGCAGAAGAAATTCAAGCTGTCCTGACGTGCTGCCTAAACAGTGGGAAAAGCAGAACTGAGGTAGTGAAGGGGGTGGCATTGGTTACTGGCCAATGCGCGAGCATCATGCAATAAGCCAGTCTTGAAGGTGGCACCATCCTCAATGTCGTCCCCTCTTCCTCATGGGGAGAAAGCTTTTCTAAGCAAAAAAGCTTCCCGCGGGGTCCTGATGCCTCTGGCTTGAACCCATCAGTGATGAATGGTGAAGACTGACACAGGTAAGATACTCCATTCCTTTCCTTCAGCAGCATTTTCATTACCTTTCCCACCACCGATGTCAGACTGACTGACCTATAATTGCCAGTCTCTTCCCTGGTACCACTTTTGTGAACTGGGACTACATCTGCCCTCCTCTAGTCCTCTGGAACTACTCTGGTTTCCAGTGATCTGTTAAATAGGACTGTCAGAGGTGCAACCAGTACCTCTCTGAGCTTCCTTAACACTCTCGGATGCACCCAATCTGGCCCCATTGCTTTGTCCACTTTCAGATTAGCGAGTGCTTTCAGGAGTCTCTCCTCTGAAAAAGGACTAGAGTCCACCTCCCCCCTTCAAAACTGTCACTTTTTTGCAGTCCCTCCCCTTCCTCTGTGAACACTGAGCAGAAGTATTTGTTCAAGATGTTTGCCTTTTACAGCCCCACTTCCCTTTTTACCCTTGAAATCCCTACTTTGGTCATGGGCTATTCTCTCTTCAGTCTGTGCCTTTGCGCTCCTTACTGCTTTCCCTGTTTCCCCTGATACACCTCCCTCTGAATCTCCTTGTATATTCTGAATACAACCCTTTTAGCCTTTACCTTTTCTGCTACATCTTTTGAGAAACATAGTCTCTTTTTCCTCTTGCTTTTGCCCGCTTGCTCGATGCATTAGTTTGTTGCCTTCACTATGTCCCCTTTTAGCTTCGCTCACTGTTCCTACACTCCCCAGGTCATCCCCCCCAGGTCATCCCTGAGGCATTCACCCATCTTTATAAAATCTGTCCTCCTGAAGTCCAGGACCCTCGCCCTTGTGTGGTTCGATTCTGCAGCCATCCTTATTCTGAACCACACTGTACAGTGATCATTGGTTCCCAGGTGGCTTCTCCCTTGGCGTCTGCAACACTGTCCTTGTTAGTGAGAACCAGGTTCAGTAATGCCCCATCATGAGTAGGCTCACTGATCAGTTGCCTGAGGAATGCCCCCTACAGGCAGTCCAGGATGTTCCTGCTTCTAGCAGAAGCTGCAGCTGGGAGGCTATAATCTACATCTGGCAGACTAAAGTCCCCCACTGGCAGCACCTCCCTCTTTGCTGCCATTTTGCCAATGGCTTCCAACATTACCTTATCTAACTCCTCTCCCTGTGTCAGAGGTCTGTAGATTATGCCGGTGTGAATAGTGGCTCATTTCCAGATTCCAGGGTGACACACAGTACCTCTGCTCCTGAATTTCCTGTATCTCTATCACTTCTATGCTTTCCTTGACATAAAGCACCACATCCCCTTCTTTCCTTACCACTCTGCCTTTCCTGAACAGAGTATAGCCCAGTATGGCCATGTTCCAGTTTTGGTTTCCAGTGCACCATGACTTGATAATGGCCACTATATCCAAGTCGACCTCTGCCATGATGGCCTCTAGGTCTGTATTCTTATTTCCTAGACTTCTAGCATTTGCACACATGGCCTTCCAGAGTTTGTTAGCACTCTGCTAGTTTAATGTTTCTGTTCCCTTCCCTCTCCATTTCTATCACCCTGCTTCCTTTATTAATTTTCTCTCTGGGGAGGCTCCACTCTGAATCTCCCTATTCTCTACTGCAGCCAGGTTGGGGGGGGGGGCAGTTTCTGTCTCCCTGATTCCTTCCACCACTTCCCTCAGCTACTTTAAATGTTCATCGAAGTAACATATAAACTGTTCACCGAGGACTGCGGTTCCTCTCCTGGATGGATGCAGGCCATCACCCCTGTATGGCCCTCATCCTCTCAGGTGATTCCCAAGCCCAAATGTAGCTGAATCCTTCCTCTCTGTACCATTCTTTCAGCCGTGAGTTGAAGGTTCTGGTGCAGAAAACCCGCTCCTCATCCCTCTTGTAGACAGGCAGCACCTCGTCGAAAGTCACTGTGTGTGCTGTCTAAGACTACTTCCCAGTTCCCTAAACTCCCCCTTCACTATCCCAGCCCCATCCCTAGCCAAGTCATTTGTCCCCAGGTGGACAATGACATCCAATTCCCCCTTCCTTCCTGCTGCCCTAGTGATTCCTAGGATATGTTTCCTATCCCTCCAAGTCATGGCACCACATAGGCACCTGACCTCCCTCTCTGTCCCCTTCTTATTCCCAAATCTATCCCCTTGACAACTGCATCTCCCACCAGAAGTTGTTTCCTTCTCCTCCTCTGGGGCTCTCTATCATCCTCCTTGAGGTCTCCACTATGGAAGGCCCCCACATCCTCCCTGGCCACTACTATGGGTGCCTCCTCCTGGCAGTCCTGCACCACCGGATCAATGTAGGAATTCTGTAGTAGTAGTACCAGTTGAGGAATGTGCCCTTGACCCCACCTTCCAGAGCCCTCCACTCCCACCTGCCTCAGACCCACCCCACCACCCCACTGCCCTTCCACAGCCCACCACCTCCACCCTTCCCGAGCCCACCATAGTCAATCAATCAATCAATCAATTAATCAATCAAACAATCAAAATCTTTATTTAACCAGGTGAACACCATTGAGCAATGCTCATTTTCGAGATATCCTGGACAACACATAATCATAATGTACACAAGGATTATACAACCAACAATATAAGATGTAATTGTGCAGAAACAGATGCCACGAATCTGATGACAGTAGCATGGCATATGTAATAGTAATTACAAGCATATAAGAAGTCACAGCAATTAAATAATATGAACACAATAGCCTGAAGGAAACCAGAGGAAGGAGGAAGGGGTCAAGGATGTTGTATAAGGTTATTAAGAAGATTTTGACAGGGGGGAGGGAAGAGGAGGAGGTAGCAGGGGGAAGGAAGTAGTGTAGATGAAGCAGGGGGGCCCAAGGGTAATCCGTGGGATACCAGGGACTGTTGTCATAGCCAAGTGGATTTTGTACAGACTCCATGTTGGGGTTGGTGGGGGTCATTCTCAGCTTAAGGGTATGACCGTTGGATATGATTACAATAACATATAACAGTGGCAACTGAAGGGAAGGAATGAGAGGGAATATGACACGTAGGAGGAGATGGGAGAGGGAAGAGGATAGTCCAGCTGCCCCTCCTCCTCTGTGGCATCCTGTGAGGTAATGGTGTCAGACCTGATGGCACCTGGTGGGGAAGAAGGTACCTCGAATGCTAGCTAACTTGGCCTGGAGTCTATTGACCTCCTCCCTCAACCCAGAGAGATGCATGCAGATGGGGCAGCAGCAACACAGTCTCTCTGAAAACTGCCTCCCCCCAGCCACTGCACTGCACCACTCCCCGCATTCCCAATTCCTACTCTCCCTGTGTTACTTAGAAATCTCTTCCCCTTATGTTGTTTGTGATACCCCTTTGTACACCTACCCCATTGCTCCTATTCCTAGTTTTGGCCTACCCCTTTTCTTTCACCCCTCCCTTTCATACCATTTAACCCTGATAGTGTGTTACTAGTTTTACCCCCTTTTGTTGTTTATTATTCTCCTTGTGCACCTACCCTAGATAGGGTGTTGCTCCTATTCCTAGTTTAGGCCTACCTTATACCTTCTGCCCTTTCCAGTAATGAATGCAACAACAGGAATGACCTTAGTTGACCAGCTCTACAGCTTCTACACTTTCCTTGACATAGAGGGCTACCCCATCCCCTCTGAACTTACCCCTATCCGCCCATACGTTGAACACCCCAGTAATGCTAGGTCCAAATCAATATTCCTGGTTGCCCACATCTCAGTAATGGCCACAAGGACTCACTAACCTGTAACCGCCAACATTGCATATAGTTCACTAATTTTATTTTCTAGGCTCTTGGCATTTATTTTTTTAAATTCTCTATTTTTCTACTTGGCAGGGTCACTGTCATTCTTCAGCCATAGTCACGGCCCTTGGGACTTCCATCGTCATCCATTGCCACGTAATCCCCCCAGTTACCCTCGGCTTACCCCCTGGAGGGTGGGGCCGTGGCAACGGTCCCCAATCCATGCCATGGCACTAGTGACTGGTCGGGGGATCTGGCGATGACGGCTAATCGAAGCCCCAAGGAGAGCTTCACTTAGACAGTGGCCTCTGCCTGCCTACTCATTTTCTGGTTTTCTTGGAGGTGGGGACGTGCAATGATGCCAGCGTCTGCCCCGCCTCCCATGAGACGAGTGCCGGTGGCACGAGTATCTCTCGGCCTCTGCCAGGAGTCCTCAGTGCAGCAGGCACTTCCCAACCCACCCCCAGAGAAGGAGAACCATCCATGGGACTCTCCATCCTTCTCCCCCCCGGCCAGCCCTCTGACGACTTGGGTCTGTTCCGGAACCCGGGTCACTGGCGTCGCAAGCAGAAATCCAACTGCTGTGCTGGTGGACCGGCCTCTCCTGGCATTTATGCAGACTGCTTTATAGCTTGTGCACTTCCTCTTTGTGTCAGCACCCCAGCATTCGTCCCTTTACTCCTTATTTTCCTGGTGTTCCTGATCACTGCTAACTTTTTTAAGATCCTCCAGCCTGGCACCATTTCCTAATCTATTTTGGTTCCTTGCTATGCTGCTTCTACTCTCTCTGCTCCTAACCTCATTTTTGGGGGAGTCCTAGCTAGGGTTTGCCACTGGTGAGTTATAGTTCCACCTTTCACTCATGAGAAAAATAGTTTATTTCATTACATGCTATTGCATGTTGCTTAGGTAGGTACTATATGCTAAAAACCAATGAAGAGATTGCTTACTGTTACTGAGATTACATAATTCCCCATCCTTCAATTCTGTTACTGTCATAGGCTCGTGCCCTCTCTGCTCTTCTTCAGATTTTTTCTGCACCACTCCATGATTCACAACATCTGTTTCTTGGCCCTCCTACATAATAAATAAAGGAGTAAGCTTAGGACACAAGAAATAATTACTCACCGTAGTAATGATGCTTCTTCTAGAGGGTTTACTAGTGATTCATACAAGCCTACAATCATCTCAGTCCTAAGTTATTGCCCCAGAAATGAAATTTGGAATGCTATGCAAATTCAGTCTCTGCACTCTGGTCACACTCCCTTTAGCATTCTAATGGCAAATTTATTGCTGAAGAGCAAAACAGAGCAGTGACTACCTGTCAAACCTATTCTGATATTTTTAAATGACAGAAATATTATAAGAATGCAGAAACCACACAATAAAAATAGTAAAAATGGTAACGTTTGTGACAAAGAAATTCTCAAGCAGTGGAAACATATTATGATTATATTGAAGAATCACATTTTACTAATGTTCTAGAAGGGGAGGTAGAGTTGGGTAGGGTTGGGTGTGTATAAACCACTAGTAAACCCTTTAAAAGAAACATCATTACTACAGCAATTTTGTTTTCTAACAATGAGAATTAATAAGTGATATTATGCAGGTATGCAGTCTCCAAGCAGCACCTTGGGAGGCAGGGTATTGAACCTTGTTAAGAAAAAAGGTTCTGCAGTACTGCAGTTCCAAACCTGTCATCCCTTCTGGACTGGATGTACATACGGTAATGTTTAGTAAAAGTGTGTACTGTGCACCATGTAGCTGCTTTACAACTCTCCTGAAGGGCTAGAACCCTCATAGCTGCCATGGTAGTAGAAGTAGCTATAATAGATTGCGCCCATTGGCCCTTGCATGGCTGCTAGCCAGCTTTTTCTTAACAGATCTGTATGCAGGAGACTATCCATTGTGGGACAATTTTCTTAGCTGCTGGCTTGCATTTGCCTACCTCACTGCATGTTACACACAGCTGTGTGCTGGACCCTTTAGTTCTATCCAAATAGAAGCTTGGAGCCATTTTTACATCCAGACTGTGGAGTTTTTTCCTCACCTGTATTTGTATGGGGTTTTTAAAAATAAACAGGCAAGGTTACTGACTATTTCATATGAAATTCTGACACCACTTTTGGAAGAAATTCTCTTTTGCTCTTAGCACCATTTTATCTTTATGGAAGATAATGAAATATGATTCTGTACAGAGGGGTTGCAGTTCACTGACTTTTCTGGCAGAAATCATAGCTATTAAAAACACTGTTTTCCAGGTAAGGTACTTGAGTTCTGCCAAGGACATGGGTTCAAAGGGAGGCTGAACCAATTGTGCCAGCACTAGGTTTAAATTCAGCGGAAGGACTAGGTCCTTTACAGAAGGATACAATGATATAACCACTTTAATCAATCAATCATTTAATCAGTTTATTGGTAGGAAGAAAAAAAGAGAGATGTGGTAGCCGTGTTAGTCCAGTCAACAATGTAGAGAAAAAATATAACAAATATGTTGCAGGTGATACCTTTTATTGGACTAATAAAATTATTTTTAAGACTAGCTTTCGAGAATTGAAACTCTCTTCCTGAGGTCAAAAGTGAAAACAAATGAGCAGTGTGACAGATATAAAGGTTGGATGTGGATCTGAAGCCTAGACTAGCAGGTTACAGATCAAAGCATTGTAGTCAATTTGCACCTCTTACAAACAGCAAGACTAATTTTCACTGGAGTGTGTCTGTTGGAGAGATCAACTTGTAAAATCAAAAGGCTGCCTAATTTTACTCGACTCTGGACCATTAATTAACATTTCTAAAAAGTCAAAGCATAAAGAAAATGCATACCATTGTCTTAAAAAGGTACCTATTAAAACAGCCAGAGGGTGCTGATGTGAGGGTTTAAAAAGAAACTCAGAAGCACTGCTTTAAGCATAATTACTGGTAGTGTATTAAAAAAACAACATCTTTATTAAATCATTTTTCTTAAGTGTCAGAATATTGTATCATTTTTATTTCAAATGTTTGCCAATCCTGGCTGTTTTTTGAAGTTCCCTTTTAACACTCTGACAGTAAAATCACTGGTGGAGTGATCTGGTCTAGAAAAAATGTTCCTCTACTGGTTATCATTAGGGGACATTTTCTAGAACGATCACTCCACAATGTTTACTGTCAGAAAAAGAAAACTTAAAGCCAGGATCAGCTGTGACAAAATGATATATTACGACATAAAGAAAAATGACAAGATGTTGTTTATGCAGTATAGCAAACAATGCTCTGATTGCACAAACCCTCGCGCCCTCTAACTACCTTTGAACAATGAGGTTTGTTGTGCTGTTTTAAATGGTGGCAGTCAGGTCAGGCTGGGCGGCGCTGATCTGGATGATGCTGAACCTCCAGTGATCGCTCATTGTAGAGCTACAGTGTGCAATGCGATCTGCAACCTGCTGGTCAGACCATCCAAAACTAGCTCACACCATTCAACTGTTTTCACTTTTGACTTCAAGAGAGTTTCACCTCTTGAAAGCTAGTCTTAAAAATAATTTTGTTAGTCCAATAAAAGGTATCACCTGCAACATATTTGTTATATTTTTTCTCTACATTGGTAGGAAGAAACTGAGAGAAAACCTCTCTTTTACAATTGCAACCATGAGAGATAAGTTAGAGATGCAAACAGCATTTCAATTAGGAGAATTATCAATAAAATTATGAAATTTATTTATAACATTCACAGTGGCTGTATAATAGCCACGGTATCAGAGTTTTAAATCGGGTCACTGACAGAAAACAAGTTCATGTAGCCATTTTTGTAATAATGAGAGGACACCAAATTTAGTATGGAATGTTGGAATGGTATATATAAATCCTTAGACCTCATAGCATGACCATTGTTGTTTTTCACATATAACAAGTTTGTCAGATATGATGGAATTGTACCCAGAAGAACATTATAAAATGAACAGATACCAATAAATAAATCTTTGGGTTGCCAAGATCCAACCCAAAGAAGAATATGAGGTGCAATGATGGCAAGCTGGTTACAAACCTAAATGAGATGTGATATAAAGGATTGAATATTCCTTGTACAGCAATGGAGGGCTTTGGATAAATAGAGTCTCCATAGTTCAATTTAGTAAGGAATAATGAAGAGACCAGTTGTTTATGAATGAATAGGTTAAAATGTGCATTATTCCTATAGAAAAAGGCAAGTATTTTTTTTTCAGTTTACTGGACAAATGCTGTAAATATTTTTTTAAAAGTCAAATTATTCTACCATTTCTCAAATAATTCTCTCCCACGACAGGTGTGGGGTAAACTTGGTACATAATTTTCCCTCCATTCCATTGTAGACAGGTAGGGATCTTCTCACATAATATGTGTGATTAACAGATACTCCACCTCCGGCTAGTCAGTTACTGTTATATACTTTACATTGTTTATGTCATGGTAACATATATTTTACTGGTATAAAAAGGGCATAATTCTTGCTTTGTCCTACACTCATTTAGGAGTCCTTCATTGTCTGTGAGATTTATGTATTAACTTTGTTCCTCATCATTCAGAAATCCAGTGCTTTATGATTGTTCTTTGTGTACTGGTGCTGCATACTGTATGCTCTGGTGCTGTGAAAAATGGAATATGGCAATGAAAAGATTGACTGCAAAAAATGTAATTATTGTCAAGAAATATGCCCAAGTACTTATAAGAACCTGTCAGCATTAATGCAATGCCATCTTTGGCATTTATTGTCTGATCAGCTAGAGCATCACTATTCTTTCTAAAAAAATATAATTCACATGGATCTTCTAAATGTTCAGTAGTAGTCTTAGGTCCAGCAAAGCATCCTGAATCTTGTCAAAGTATTTTTGAACTGTGTCAGTTGCAATTTTGGGATCATTTAGTGTGATCTTTCTACTCTGATGTGGTTAATTTTAATACTATAGTTTAAACCCTTTCTGTGTGTGCCTTTGGTGGTGTCTGATATTGAGAACCTAAGTGTCATTTGTGGGTATTCTGTCTGTTTTGGTAGGTACTTTATTTTCTCTGTTAAACAACTGAGTATACTATTGCCTAATACTTTATAGTACATTGTATCTTTTTGTGCAGTCTCTGATTTTTTCTTCTTTCTCCAATGTTTTAGAACTGTTTAGTTATTGTGGTAGAGCTGTGGTACTGTGTTCTTTCTTGTAGTTCAAGGTGCTTTTGGGACTGCTGATTTCTACTGGTTTAAAAGATTACATTTTTTTTCTATTTTAAAAAAAGTTACATCAACTTGGTATGTTGTCACCTGTTTGTTGTTGCTAAGCAGCAGATGTTTTTGCATTGTGCTCTGGTTCTGTGATAGAATCTGTATTAGTAGAAGGTAGATTATTGTGATTGTAGTTACCTTTTGATGGTAAGGGTAAAGAGCTGAGATAGAAATGTATGTATTTTTGAATGTTATAGAAGCCAGAAGGGGAAGGAAGCATGTTCAATTCAATGTTTTACAGTAACTGGTAATTGCTGTTTTTCTTTTAGACTTGGATTGTGGGCTTTTGGTGACACTGTACTTTCTTTGTTGTCTTTACTTAGAATTGTGTTTGGGCTGTTGAGGATTTAAAACATAGTGGTGGTGTATTCTTTGCTGTCTTTGGTTGCTGCAAATTTTCGTCCCCCTTCCCCCAACTCTTGATTATATGCCCTGTTAAATCTGATTGACAGGAGCTAAACACTGGGTATAGTAAGGGGTGTGGAGTAGGAGGGGCATACCAGGAAAGGAACAGCAGCAAGTGAAGAGGTGACTGCTCTCTCAGTGAAAGGGAAGTAAATGCAAATCTAGGAGCTTTCATTATCACTTCTTTACATTGTTATTGCATTGGGGGAAAGGAGGAGTAGGAGTTTGAAGAAGGTTGTGCAATGGCTACTTAAAGTCTGTTTTTGAGTGTGGATAGGAAGGATAGGAATATAAAAAGCAGTTGCTCAATATATCTAAACGTGTGCAACAAAGGAGGTAAGGGAAATAAAGAAAATGTTTTGCAATGATAGAAGAGGGGAGGGGAGACTTGGGGGAGTGTTTGGTATCCTGCATCTGGAAGGGTGGGGGGTTGCTGGTGGGCAACGACAGCAATGGGTAGGGTGGTAGGCTGCAACAACTGTGGTGCACCAATCTTTCTAAAAATTGCCTGGAGTCTAGGAGGATGTTTAGTGTGCAACCACATAGAAAAACTTAGAAAGGAGATTGAGGGTCTGCAGGAGGAATTAAGATAGGCAAGGCAGATTTGGGGTGGGTTTAGCCCAATACTGGAGGGAGGAAGAAGGGGAGATGAGGGAGGGTGATTTAAGCCAACAGTGGTGAGGAGAGGGTCAGAAGAAGGGAAGCAGAGACAAAGGGGCCCAGGCCAGGAAGAACAATTGCCGGGGAAACCAGGTCAGGAGACAAAAGACAAATGGAGGGGGAGATAGGGACTTGTGAGGGGAGGTGAAGAAGTGGCAAAAGTCTTGGAGTGGAAAAGAGAGAACAGGTTACTATGAAGAGAGTGGGCATTTGTGAAGGGCCTTCAGAAAATAGTTGTGCACTGCTAGAGAGGAAGAAGGTGGAGGAGGGAAATGATGAAATTAGAGGAGTAATTGATTATTGCCAGGACCAAACTGGAGTGGGGGAAGTTCTGCTGGGAGAATTGCAACAGGGGTAAAAGGGGAAAATGTGCAGGAGGAAGAAGAGGAGCTGGAAATGAGAGAGGGAGATGAATGGAAATAAGCAGGGAGTAAGAGGGGTGGAATCTTAGTGCTGGGGGACTCAATACTAAGAGGAGATAGGTGGGGTAGCAAGGGGGAGAGGCATAGTTGCATTTGGGTGGAGGCCATGCCAGGAATGACAGCGGAAAGGGTGGGACAGTCTGTTCTGAAATATGCTAGAAGGGGTAGGGACAAGCCTTGTTTAATTATACATCTTGGGACAAATGACCTGGCTGACAAGACAGTAGATACAGTCCAGAGGAGGTTTGAGGAACTAGCACAATTATGTGAGGGGGCAGAAAGATCAGTAACTTTTTCAGAGAGACTTCCGGTGCCAAAGGCAAGCACAACAAGAAAGCTGAGACTAGAGGAATTTAACGGATGGCTAAGAACCTGGTGTTGTGCTAAAGGGTATGGGCTGTTGGGGGAGGGACCTGGCAGGACAGTAGTCTCTATGCCAAGGACAGACTACACTTGAGTGAGGAGGAAAGAAAGTGTTGAAACAGAGGATGGAGGAGTACATAGAGGAAGTTGGGAATTTAAACTAGGAGTGGGGGTGGCAGTTGGGGAAGAGATATGCAGAGACCACAGGTTGGGAAACCATATGAGCTTCCCCCATAACAGTGACAAAGGACAAATGGCAAGTACTGTTGGTGATGCTAGGAAAGGAGGGCAGGATGGGAGGAGGGGAAAGGGTGGAAGGTGGTTACCTTTAATGCTAGGAGCCTTGGGAGGAAAACTGCAGAGCTACAGATTCTCATGGCAGAGGGAGAGGTGGACATTGCAGCCATCACAGAAACATGGGCCACCCAATACAATGACTGGGACTTGTCTGTACCAGGGTACAGGTTATTTCATAGGGACAGGGTGATTGGGAAAGGAGGGGGGGGTGGCACTATATGTGAAGGAAGGACTGAAGTGTGTAATGGAGGAAGGGGAGGAGGGTAGTACGGAGTCACTTTGGATGCAAATCCAGGATTCCAAGAATAGGATTCTTAGAATGGGAGTGGTGTACAGGCCACCATCTCAGACGGAGGAGTTAGACAGGGAACTAGCGGGACAGATTAGGAGGACCATGCAGAAGGGTAGTGGTGATTGTGGGGACTTCAACATGCCAGGAGTGGACTGGAGCACCCCAACAACCAGGAACAGAAGGGATCAGGTACTGCTGGATGCCTTCCAGGACAGCTTCCTGCTGCAATGGTCAGTGAACCAACCAGGTTAGGGAATACCCTTGACCTTGTGCTGGCAAATGGGGACTTTTGTGAGAGAACTTACAGTGGAGGAACCGCTGTCAGGGAGTGACCACCACTCAGTATGGCTCACATTGGATATGGGCAAGGAAGGAGTGGAATCTGGCACAATAGTGCTGGACTTCAGGAGGGCCGACTTTGGGAGGATGGGGGAAGTGGTAAAAGGGTACCTGGCCAGAATTCAGTCTAGTATGGACACTAACCAGAGGTGGGAGCTCATAAAGCTGGGGATAGTGGAGGCAACCAAAACCTGCTGCAAAGCCCAGAGCAAGAAGGCTAGGGCTAAGAAACTGATCTGGTTGAGCAAGGAGGTCATGGAAAAGGTAAGGAGGAAAGAGCTACCTTTAGGAAGTACAAGAAAACAGGGAGGGAGGACAGGAGGAGTACTTGACAGAATCGAAGGAGGTGACAAGGGCAGTAAGGGAGCCAAAGCATCTACGGAACTCAGGCTGGCACAAGGCATTAAGAAGGGGAGAAGGACTTCTTTAAGTACATCAAGGAGAAAAGGGCTGTAAGAACCACATAGTAAGGATTAGCAAGGAGGGGGGGTTGGGTGGAAGCAGGGTGCAATACGGCGGAAGCACTAAGTGAGTACTTCTGCTCAGTATTTACTAAAGAGAAGAGGGGGGGTGACACCCAAGATGGGAGAAATGGCAGAAGCAGGGTGGGAAGTGGTGACAGATGGGGAAATCATGGAGAGCAGAGTTTGAGAGGGTTTGAAGGCACTGAGGGTGGACAAGGAGCCAGGCCCAGATGGCATCCACCCAGGGTACTGAAGGAGCTGGCAGAGGTCCCTTGCAGGACCTTGGCAGACCTATTTAATGCCTCACTACATTCGAGGTGTGTACCTCAGGACTGGAGGATGGCTCATGGTGTCCTCCACAAGAGGTGGCCCCAAGGATGAACTGGGAAACTACTCACCCGTGAGCCTCACATTCATCGTGGGTAAGCTAATGGAGACTAGCATGAAGGAGAGGCTGGTGGCCCTCCTATAGGCCAAAGGACTACAGGACAGCAGACAGCATGGCTTCATATGTGGTAGATCCTGCTAAACCAACCTGGTCGAGTTCTATGACTGGGTAACTAGGCAACTGGACAGGGGCCATGCAGTGGATGTCCTGTATCTGGACTTCAGTAAGGCATTCGACTCACTGCCACATGGAAGGCTGGGAAGGAAGTTAGTAGGTACAGGGGCGGGCGCAAAGCTGGTGAGATGGGTAGGAAACTGGCTACAGGGAAGGCAACAGAGGGTGGTGGTGGTGGGTGGGGAGCTCACACCCAAGGGCAGTGACGAGCGGTGTTCCACAGGGCTCGGTGTTGGGACCAGTGTTGTTTGGGATATTCATTGCAGACATATCATGGGACATCAAGAGCAAGATCAGTCTGTTTGCTAATGATACCAAGGTAGCGTGGTGGTGGATGACCTAGGGGATGGCAGGGTTGCAGGATGATCTGGCAAAGCTTGAAACCTGGTCAGACACCTGGCAACTGGGCTTTAATGCCAAAAGTGCAAGATGCTGCATTTTGGGATGAAGAACCCAAGGAGGAGTTACCAGCTAGGGGAGTGCAGCTAGCCCAGACAGAGGAAGAGAAGGATATGGGTGTGCTCATTACAGGGTCAATGAACAACTTGGCACAATGTAGGAAGGCAGCTGCAAAGGCCAACAAAATGCTGGGTTGTATTGCAAGGGGTATATCCTCGAGGAAGGCGGAGGTGATTCTGCCACTGTATAGGTCATTAGTTAGACCACACCTGGAGTACTGCGTGCAGTACTGGCGTCTGTATCTGAAGAGGGACATTAAGTTACTGGAGGGGGTGCAGTGCAGAGCGACAAAGGTGATCAAGGGGCTGGGGGACTTATCATACGAGAGGAGGTTGGAGGAGTTGAACATGTACTCACTGGAGGAGAGGAGAGACAGGGGTGACATGATTGAAACCTTTTAATACATGAAAAGAATAAACAAGACAGGTACAGAGGGGCTGTTCAAAGTAAGGGAGGGGAGGGACACCAGGGGCCATGATATGAGACTGGAGCGAGGAAGGTTCAGGAGGGAGATGAGGAGACACTTTTTTACAGAGAGGGTGGTGGCTGGGTGTAATGCATTACCTGCTGAAGTGGTATGCAGTAGAACAGTGGACTGCTTCAAACGAGGATGGGACAGGACAAGGGGGAGGGTTAATGAAGGGGAAGGGTGGAAGGGAGGGGCAGCTGCAGAATAAGGGGTGCTAGCTGCAGATTCGAGCAGACTTGATAGACCTCTAGGCCTTTATCTGCTGGCAAATTTTGTATGTTTGTATTATGCAGTGTATAAAGAATAGTGTCATCAGCATATAGAAATAATGTAGTCTGTCCAGAACAATGTTTAGGGAGATCATCTGTATACAGTAAAAACAAAAGTGGTACCAATATGGAGTGTTGTTGAACTTATGTGATATTTTCACAAAAATCTAAGCAGATATCTCCACTTCTAACACACTGCTGATCATGGGATAAAATGATGAAAACCAAAGTATAGAATTATAACTGAGGCTGGTAAGTTTGAGTCTATTCAATTGTAAAGTGAGGTCAACTGTATTGAATACTTTGGATAAATCTAAGAATATTGCAAGATAAAATGACTTACTGTTGAAGGAACAACAGAGATCACTCACTACACTTGAAACATAATGAGTGGTATTATGGCCCTTACAAAAGTCGGATTGATTTTCAGAGATGAATTTATTTTTCGTTAAGTAGAAATAATTGTTTGTGAATTAATTTTTCAAAGATTTTTATTAATAAGGACAGAATAGATATAGGATGATAACATTTTGGGCCTTACACAACTCTATCCTTACATATTGGAATAATGAAAGCTGTTTTCCAACCCTGTGGAATAACTGCAGCGTTCAATGAAAAGCGTTCATGAAAACAGGTTCAGTCATGTCACAACCAGCACCTTTCTTATAATCTATGTGAACTAATTCATTATAAACATCTGAAACATTAAGTTCATAATTTGTGAAACAAGAAGGACAGACCTGGAAAATTAACTGGAGAATCAAGCACTAAGTTTGTAGGGAGTAAATCTGGAAATGCTTCGTTTAAAACCAAGCTTGCATTGGCAAAGAAAAAAATTATTAAGAGTCGCAACTTTTGCATATTGATCTGTGATGACCATCTTATCAGACTCTAGCATAGTTGGTAAAGCAGTTCCGGCAGTATTTCCTTGAAGTTTTTTGATATGGGTGCACATTTTTCTCAAATTATTTGAGGAATTCAGAATTAAGAATGATAATTATTTTTTGCTTTACAGACCTCTAAGTTACATTTATTTCTAATTATTTAACTATTTTAATAGTCCAGTGGGACCCTAGTGGCTTTTGCTTTTTCCAAGCTATTTCTTTGTTTTTTTACAGTGGTGCTAATTAAATTATAATAACTGGGTCTTCCTTTTTCCCATAGGAAAACCATGGTGTAATTTGCCATTATAAAGGTGCTTTATAATGGCAAACACAAACCTGGTTTCCCTCGCTCTGCGCATGCACCCACTGCAGTTGTTCCTCTCAACCACTAGCTACATTCTCTTTCTCCCAGAGACGTAACTGCCACTTGGACGCAGCAGTAAGTAACTATCAAAAAGAAAATCAAGTGGCATGAAATCAAAAAACTAAAATTTCAGCAGCTGTCCCAAAGAAGAAAATACAAAAATCCTTCTAAATAAAGAACATAAAAGTGACTGTGGGTCACGTGCTCTAACCTAACCGGACCACGGCCACAAAGGATCATCTTTTTATTTTATATAATTGCTGTGATGAAAAAGGAAAACCCAGCAATTATATAAAATAAAATTTGGGGTGGTGTTTAAACTCAAAGTTTACATACACCCTTGGTGTTAGATGCTTTTACAAACCCTTCAAGCTTTGCTCTCAGGGTTTATGTAGCATCTCACACCTTGGGTGTGTGTGACCTTTTCATTATACACCCCACCCTATACTTTATTCTATATGTTATACCATGGTGAAGACATTGAGCAGAATCTCTTTTTAACATGAGGATCATATCTGTTTACTGTCTTCTGTAGGGACATCTTAAAAAATGTCAATGCTGAAGGTGTATCAGGACAAGCAAAAATTAATGACCAATTTACTTCAGAAAGATCTCTCAAAAAATCATGATCACTGAAAGAATTAAAATTATGAGAAATAACTATCTGATGAGCCGAATTTACGTTAATTTGTTGTCGGATACAAGCCATGTAACAATGACCACTAACATCTGCTCCAAACACTGAATCTGTATATGAAAAAAATCTTTAAAAATCTTTTGAAAACTGGCTGAGAGGCAAGGGATTTTTCTTTCTCAGGTGATTTGTAAGCTGATACAGCTGTTATGTGCACTTTTAAAGTGGAGGACCTCAGTCACAAGACTGTAAATGTACCAGATAATCCAGTACCATGGATAACTCTGCCACAACAACTGAAACATTCTGTGTGGATCACCAAATAAGTAATTTTTTCCACTCTGAGTAATATATTTTCTTTGTATCTTGCTTCCTGGACACCTTTAAATCTTTAAATAATTGACTGGAGAGGTTTAATCCTGAGTACTCTAACTGTTCAAGAACCAACTCTTCAAGCACAGTGCTGTGAGGTCTGGATGAGTCATTCTGTCCCATTACAGGGTTAGAAGACTGTTTCTCAAGGGCAGAGAGAAAAAGGTTCTGGTCGACACTGTCAACAGGAGGGAATACCAGGCCTGTCTGACTTAGTTTGGTACTACCAGAAGAAAAAATTAATTACCATGGTAATATTGTTTCTCCCAAGGGATCTCCTAGTAGGATTAGACAATCTGCAGTCACCTTAGAATCTACGACTGCCCCCGGAATTTTGAGGTGGAATGTATGCAAATTAAGGAATTTGGAATGCAACATTCAAACTACTGCCTCTAGGTGAACTATGGTCCATCTAACTACCAGATTTGATTTTGCAGATGAAAATACTAGACTATTTGAATTAAATAATTGTAAGTTAACACCCTTAACAACAATACCCTCCCCTTGGTAAAGAGGATGGGTTCAAAACAGGACAAAAAGAACACAAAAAAGGAGAACTCGGTATCGTAGCCATACTTGTGTGCATTAACAAATATATAAGGCTATGCCAGTGATTAATGGCAACATTAGAAACTCCCATAAAAGTATTGCTGAATCTATTCAGATTATGTAAGGGGAGGTAGGATTGGGAAATCTAATCCTACTAGGAGATCCCTTGGAAGAAACAATATTACTATGGTAAGTAATTTTTCTTCATGCCCCTGGAATCTCCTAGTAGTATTAGACAATCTGCAGACTACTAAGCAGTGCCTTGGGAGATGGGTACAGAACCTATTTGGGAAAAATGTTCTGCAATAGTACAGTGCCAAAACTAGCATCAGTCCAGGACTGGACATCCAGACAGTAGTGCTTTGTGAAGGTGTGGACTGTACTCCAGGTAGCCGCTTAGCAGATTTCCAGCAAGGGGATGTCCCTTGCAGCTGCCATAGAGGCAACAGTTCCATGAGTGGAATGTGCCCTATGGACCTGTGGTGGCTGTTTGTCAGCCTTACAGTAGCAGAATTAAATGCAGGATACTATCCAATGTGCAATCGACCTCGTTGAGGCATGTCTGCCCTTTCCCACTTCACCATAGGTAATGACCAGCTGTGAGTAGGAATCCCTGAGATTCTTAGTATGAGTAGTGTCATAGCTGAGAGGAGAGACCTTTTTATGTCCAAGCTATGAAGCATCAATTCACCTGAATTGGATTTGGCTGTGAAAAACACAGGAAGGGTGATGGAATGGTTAAAGTGAAACTCAGATACCACCTTTGGAAGGACCTTCCTGTTAGCCCTATGGACTACCTTGTCCTTATGGAAGATAATGTAATTAGAATCAGTGCAAAGAGCTTGGAGCTTGTACGCTCTTCTTGCTGAAGTGATGGCCACCAGGAAAACAGTTTCATGTGACATATTTTGGGTCAGCTGTAGCCACTGGCTGAGAGGGAGGTTCTATGAGTTTGGTCATGCGCAAATTCAAATCCTAAGGGGGGACTGGTTCACCTAACAGGGAGAAACATATGTGCCAATCCTATGAAAAATTTTCTAAAGTAGGTGTGATTCTATTGTTCTCTGAGCACGTGCAGATAAATAAGCAGATACTGTTGCTAAGTGAACCCTAAGGATTGCAGGTCTGAGGCCTAGAGCCTGCAAGTGTACCAGATAATTAAGCAATGTAGACAAACCAGCCTTAAGGGGATTGATTTTCTTAGGCCTGCATCAGATGGAAAATCTCTTCCATTTTGAAGTACAAGTCTTTCTTGTGGAACTTTTCTGAGAAACTTTCAGTACTTTAAGTACCTCTTCTAACAGGTTAAAACTCAGAAAATTGTAACTCCTCAAGAACTAAGCCTTCAGGTAAAGGTTCTCAAGGTTCGGAAAAACTATCTCCCCTGAATATCTGTTAGGAGATTGTATCTCTGGGGAGACGAATAGGTTGCTTGGTGGACAAGATAAGAAACAGAGGGTACCATGGCTGCCTGGCCCAGTTTGGGGCAACCAGCATCAAGGTTGCAGACTAACTCCTCAGCTTGAGAAGGACTCTCGACACCAGTGGAATTGGACTGAAGGAATAAAGAAATGTTCCCATCCAATACAGGGCTAGTGCCTCCATGGGCACTGTGCCCAAAGAGGGTGGCCTGCAGAAATAAAGTGGAAGCTGGTGATTTTCTTTTGAGGCAAACAGATCTATTTCTGGGGTGCCCCAATGTCTGAAACTTTGTTTCCAACACTTGCCTGTTCAAAGCCCATTTGTGATGATCCCGGCTGATTCTACTGAGTGAATCTGCCAGTGTATTGTCCTTCCCTGGAAGATGAATTGCAGACAGATGCACCTCCAGGGAATATGCTAGGAACCAAACTTTCATGGCCTCTGTGCACAGCCTTGAAGATCTTGTGCCCCTTTGCTTGTTGATATGGTACATGGAGGTTGTGTTGTCTGTCCTGGCCTGGACTGACTGGCCCTTTAATTGAGGGGCAAAGGCCTTTAGGGCAAGGAGGACTGCTCTCAACTCTAAAAGGTTGATGTGCAGCTTGGATTCCTGGGGTGAACAAATTCCACTGATTTTGAGGTTGCCTGTGTGTGCCCCCCACCCTAGGAGGGAGGTATCTGTTGTTAGGACCACAGTGTGGTGCTTGTGCTAAAAAGGGATGTCATGTTGGAGGATGTCCCTTTCTTTCCACCACTGCAGAGCCAGTAACAGAGTTTTTGTAACTGTCACAAGCTTTGAGATGAGATCCCTTCTTTGGGACCAATGGGATCTGAGATGATACTGAATATCCCTCATCTGGAACCTGGAGCCCGACACTACTGCAGTAGTTGAGGCCATGTGTCCCAGTAAATACTAGGAACTATCTTGCAGTTCTGGGCTGACCCAAGGTAAAGAAATTTGCTAGAGTCAGTAGATTTGACACCCTCTCCTGTGGGAGAAAAGTTTTTCCCTGAACAGTGTCCAGTGCTGCTCCAATGAACTCCAGTGACTGTACTGGCTCCATCTGAGACTTTTGAGCATTGATAAGGAAACTGAGTGACTCAAGGGTACTTTGGGTTACCCTGATGGAATCCTTTACCTGCTGGTGTGAATTTCCTATGACTAGCCAATCATCCAGGTAAGAAAATACACTAGGGCTATGCAAGCCAAATATTATTCAGCACAAATATCCCTGAATATGGCAGTATTCAGAATGCTAAACCAAAACCCGAATACTGGCATATTTTGGACTGTATTTGTGCCATAAAACACGCTGCCACCACACCACAATAGGGAATGGGATTCATTAATTAATTCCTCCCACAACTGCTGGATGGCAATTCTGCTCACTCATCAATCATCTGGCCACCGGCCAGCAGTCACATGGTGGACACACTGTGGGTCATGTGGCTGTCTGGCTGGCATCACTTAATGCTCACACTCGTTGGGCAGCAGGAGTGAGCGGAGCAAGTCTGTAGGAGGAAGCGTGACTTGGCCTTCGATCAGACAATCAGACAAACTGGCAATTGGCTGAATTAAGCCAGACTGATGGGCGAGGCAGCCTATAGCTGATCTGAGACTGCCTGTCAATGCTGGCTATTGGGTGATGTGGTGGGAGGGATAGATCTAGACATCTCCCTCTCACGGTGCCCATTGGAAGAGGCACCATTTCATCAGTCTGTCCGATTGAATCAGATATGTTTCTTTGCTCAGGCAGTGCAGCTTGTTCTGAGAGAACTGTTCAGTGTGTTCTGTTTTGTTTGCAGCTCGGGGGCTCGTACTGCTTTGGGTCCACCCATCCACCAGCATATACTATTTTTTTTATTTTGAAAATATAAGCCTGCTATATTAGATAAAAAAAGTATACAGGGTCAGACACAGAGTGCATGCAT
Source organism: Neoceratodus forsteri (assembly GCA_016271365.2). Classification (NCBI taxonomy): domain Eukaryota; kingdom Metazoa; phylum Chordata; order Ceratodontiformes; family Ceratodontidae; genus Neoceratodus; species Neoceratodus forsteri. The sequence goes on from CM057459.1 coordinate 589,182,174, forward strand.
GATGCAGTAAGTTGGGGGGGAGGGAATAGATAGTGGGGAGGGTAGAGAGGACAGCAGAAGGTGTTTGGGGGATCACTGTTGTCTACCCAGACAAAGAGAACTGCAAGATTAAAAAAAAAAGATGAAAAAAGAAGTAAAAAGTGAAGTGATATAGAAAATATACTACACTGAATTAACTTGGATTGGGAACTTGTGGGGAGGGGACTGATTCACTGGAATTGTTGTGGGGACTGAGTGAGTAGGGTGAGAAGAAACTCAGAACAAATAAGGAAAAAGTCAAGATAAAGAAAAAAACTGAAAGCTGAAGATAAAGGAAAAAGAAATGCACTTTGTTTTACTGAAACTGAAGTCAAATGTGGGAACTGGGAAGGCAGGGCCAGGGGTGTATGTGGCTGTGAGGTTATGCCTGCCCAGGAAGTGCAGAGGAATTCAGAAAAAAACTAGTGAGAAGAACCAAAGAGCAAGAAAATAGGTGAAGAGTCAGTTTGCAAAGGTGTTAATTTTAATTTTGCCCAGTGTGACCATTAAAAAAATTATTACAGTGGTGCAAAGGGTCAGTTACATTGTTGTCTGTCTTGCCCAGTGTGACCATTAAACAAATCACAGGTCTTGTCAATACTAGGCTCTGTAGCTCTGTGTATTTTTCCAGTGTCAACACAATTTTATCACCTTACCATGAGCAAAAGAACAAATAAAGGTCCAGTCAGCAGCAGTAGTAATGAGGACAACACCAATAATCCTTGTGCTCCGCCAGCAGCAAAAATGGCATTTGGAGTGACACAAACAGGATCTGGTTGTATTGTTAAACCAAAAAAATTGAAGTCCATTTTCTAAAGCACATAATGCACTGAATAAAAAACAAAGTTCTTCTACCACATCTGCTCGCCAACCAACTTGTTCTACACCCAGTACTAGTAGTGGTGGTAGCAACAGTAACGGACAATCATGTGTTGCCAAGAAACTTTTTCTAAAATCTGTGAAATGCAGTACAAGTGCACACTCCACAGAAAATAAAATTAATGATACCAGTACCAGTGGAAGCAGCAGTACTCCTCTTGTCAGTACAAACATTCCCACTTCCAGCAAAACAACAACTGTTGTTGGCACAATCGCTGCTAGTGCTGGTACAATAGAGCAAAATAATGACTTGACTGCTACTACTGATGCTACTTCTAGTGATAGTGCCACTGCCTCCATCATCTTAGAAACAAGCGACCTGCCGTGTACTGCGAAACAGCATGCCAAATCCAGTACCACCACCACTCTAGCAGCATCGGGTAATTTCAATTGTAGTTCATCTACCTCGCTTAACACTTGCAATTCAAATGATGATATTGTAAAGGAGTCAAATGAAACATTTTTTAGACCTCTCTTTTCCTTTTGATGATGAGAGAAATGATAGTGACACTAATGTTAGTATTCCACCAGCAGCACAAACACCTGTTTCTGCTTTATTCTGGTAATATTTGCCCCCAAAAATCTTTAGCAAAAAAAGATTCTTCATCTTCTTCACAGAAGTCACATTGTTTCAGGGTCACATCCACTATATGGCAACATTTTACTTTGCATCCAGAAGATGTCACAACAGCTATCTGTGTACACTGCAAAGCTTGTATTAGTCGAGCTAGGCAAATAAGCCATCTAGCCACCACTGGTTTATGGAATGATATAAAAAAATGTCACCGTGAATTATGTAGCAGTAGCTCTTCATACAGCCAAGGGAGCAAGCAGAAGAAAACCACTATAATGCAAGCCTTTGAATCAAGGCAGGTTTTTTTCGTCAAATCACCCTCTCGCATGCAAAATCACAACACGCATAGGTGAGATGATAGCTCTTGACCTGCAGCCTTTCTCTCTTGTTGAAGACACTGGTTTCAAAAGGCTTGTGAAGTTACTTGAACCCCCTTTACAATCTTCCATCTCATACCACATTTAGCCATAATATCGTACCTTCCATTTAACTGCAGTGAAAAAATGAAAATTACGTACCTACCATAATTCTTGATCTTCTTGGACAAAGTCTCCACCACTCATTCACACTACTGGGACTACACCGGAGGTGCTAGGACCGAGAGGGAGCCAAAAATCTTCAGGAGGGCCAGCATTGAGGTAGGGCCATGAGGAAGTGGTGCCGCAAGCCTGGCTCGTGCCATATAGGCAACTTCAGCATCGACTCTCCAACCGCCTCAGTACCTTTTTGACTGATGAGGTGCAGCATAAGCTAACCTAGTGAAACCAACCTATGTTGGACATAAGAAAGTCCGAATGACCGATATAAGAAGGGTCAACACAACAGAGTCTTCACAGCCCAGCCATCGAGGGAGTGAAGACCAAAAACAGATAAGTGAGCTTGGGGATGGAGGGTGGGCATGAGAATGAGTGGTGGAAACTTCGTCCAAGAAGATCAAGAATTATGGTAGGTACGTAATTTTCATATCTTCCTGGACATAGAGTCTCCACCACTCATTCACACTGATGGGAGAGTACTGAGTTAAAATAATCCCCTGAGAAGGGCGTCAGGAGAGAGGAGCTCACTTAGGACAGAAGTCCATTAAGGATTGTCCTGCCAAAGGATTGATGCTGTCTGGCATGGACATCCAAAGCGTAGTGCTTCACAAAAGTGTGCACGGAGCTCCAAGTAGCTGCATTGCAGATGTCTGCAATTGGCACGTTTCTAATTTCTGTCAGAGATGCTGCGACTGTCCTGGTAGAATGAACGTATACTCTGCCTTCCAATTTAACCTGTGCCATGGAGTAACATTGGCGAAGACATGCCACGAGCCACGGCAAAATACATCTGATACAACAGGCTGACCCAACTGGGCCATGCTGAAAAGGACAAATAGTTGTTTAGATTTGCAGATCTCTTTAGTTCTGTCTATATAGAACTGCAAAACCCTTTTAACATCCAGAGAATGTAGGGTACACTCCTCCTCATTCTGGAAGTTTCCGAAGTAGGTCGGAAGAACCAAGGACTGGTTCAGATGGAATTCTGAGACTACTTTAGGGAGAAACTTAAGGTGAGTTTGAAGAACCACCTTGTCTTTGTGATATACAGTATATGGGGGATCTGTGACTAAAGCATGTATATCAGATGCTCTGCGAGCGGAGGTATTGGCTATGAAGAAGGTGGTCTTCCAGGTCAGAAACTTCAGCTCGCAACTTGCTAGGGGCTCGAAAGGTCTATGGATGAGCACGTCTAGCACTAGGTTAATGTCCAAGGCAGCTACCAGTCTTCTGACTGGTGGCCTAGTGTGAAGTATACCTTTAAGGAACCTCTTGACCAAAGGCAACTGGGACAGAGACATGGAGTGTACAGGCTCATGGTAGGCTGAGATCACGCAGAGGTGAACCTTCACAGTTGAGTATTGCAGTCCTGAGATTGACAGATCCAGACGATACTCCAGGACTTTGTTAGGTGGGCAGGAGAAGGAGTCCAGGGAGGACTTTGCACACCAGATGGAGAACCGCTTCCACTTTGCCATATAAGTTTTCCTAGTAGCAGGTTTGCATGCCTTTAGGAGAATGTCTGAGACCCTACATGAAATGTCAAACCTACTCACTTCTATCTCCTCAGGAGCCAAGCATGTTGGTGAAGGGATCTCAGGTTGGGGTGGACCACTGGGCCCTGGGTTAGCAGATCTTTTTGAAGTGGAAGCTGTCTCAGTGAAGTTTCTGATAATCTGTTGATTAATGGAAACCAAATCTGACAAGACCAGAATGGGGCAATAAGGATCATTCTGTCCCCTTGTGCCTCCAGCTTGAGCAGTACCCTCTAAACTAAGGGAAGAGGAGGGAATACATACAGAAAGCGTCTTGTTCACTGCAGTCTGAATGCATCCTGACAGAAAGCACCAGATTCTGAATTTCTGGAGCAGAATAGAAGCAGCTTTGCGTTGGGTGGGGATGCAAAAAGTTCCAGGTCTGGAGTTCCCCACTCTTCAAAGAGCGATTGCATGATGCTTGTGTCGAGAGACCACTCATGAGAATCCATTTCCATTCTGCTAGATCGTTCTGCACCCCCGGAAGGTAAATCACTTGGATCAGGGCTTTGTGCTCCAGGCACCACTCCCATACTCTTATCGCTTCCCTGCACAGGGGGTAAGAGTATGCTCCACCCTGTTTGTTGATGTAGTACATCACTGCTTTGTTGTCCATTTGAAGGAGAATGATTTTGTGGCAGAGAATGTCCTTCAGAACTCGAACTGTGCACAGAGCAGCTCTCATTTCTAGGATATTTATGTTGAGTTGAGACTCGTCCTGATTCCATTGACCTTGGGTGTGGAGATCTTGACAGTGAGCTCCCCATCTGAGTAAGGATGCATCTGTGGTGATGGAGATCTTAGATTCCAGTGGGGCAAAGGGAAACCCTTTCTAAAGGTTGTCCTCTTGAGTCCACTAGGTGAGTGACCATTTTAGAGGTTCCGTCACCTTGATGTGAAAGGACTGGGGATGTGTGGTTGGGGACCACTGAGTACTGAGCATCCACTGAGTAGTCCTCATATGAAGACAAGCCAGAGGTACAGTGAACACTGAGGATGCAATGAGACCCGGCATCCGCTGCATTGAGAGGGCTCAAACTGAGTTGTTCACGTTGATGAAGTGGGCCATCTGAAGGATGTTGTTCCTCTTGTCTTCTGGAAGAAAGGCTTTTGAGCTGGAGGCATCCAGAAGGACTCCTATGAAGAGGAGCTGTTGGAACAGTTGTAGTTGTGATTTTCCCACATTCAACAGAACTCTCATGGATGTGAGGTACATGGAAGCCATAGCCATGGCTTCCTGAGTCTCTTGTCTGGAGGGGCTTGCTAGTAGCCAGTCATCCAGATATGGGAACACTTGAATTCTGAGTCTCCTGAGATGCGCTGCAAGAACTGCAAAGCACTTTGTAAAGACTCGAGGCACCAGGGACAGCTCAAAGGGCAGGACCCTGAATTGGTAGTGCAGACCCAATGCCACAGATTAGAGATACTTGTGGTGGTTTGGGTGTATGAGAACATGTTGGTAGGCATCCTGCATGTCCAAGGAGGCCAGCCAATCGTTTTGATGAATCAGAGGTAAAAGAGTGCCGAGAGATATCACCTTGAATTTTTTCTTGTAAAGAAATTTTTTTAACTTCCTTAGATCAAGAAGAAAAAATTACTCACCTTAGTAATGTTGTTTCTTCTAATGGAGTCTTGCTATATTCTGACATATGCAGTGAGTCCCAACCTTCGAACTGCCCCGGAGATGAAAGAGTTAACTTTCCATGGTAGGCATGGAACGCTGAGCTTGAGCTCGGTTGAGACTCTGTCTGTTGTTCTTCAAAATCAAAATGTCAGATCTTTACAAGCTAAACTCACTAAGGTCCTGTGTGGAAGCTGTAAACCTACACTAGCCAACTGGCTACTAAACATAAAACACATTTTTTGGTCCCAACACAAAGACTCAAGTCAGGAGACCCAAAAATGAAAACACAACACCCACTCACCCCAAAAAGAAGGGGTGAAACAAAAAGGTGGGCACCTACTAAGTGCCAACACTGCACTGCCCACCCACATCCCAAAAACAGAGGTTCTGAGAGGGGCAGGCAGGTAGGAGGTCAGAATAAAGCAAGACTCCATTAAAAGAAACAACATTACTAAGGTGAGTAATTTTTTCTTCAAACAACATGAAGTCTTGCTATATTCTGACATATGCAGACTACAAAGCAGTACCTCCATGGAGGAGGGACAGAACCTACTTAGAAATAGGCTCTGAGCACAGCTGCAAAAACCAAGCATCACTCCTAGCCTGGATGTCCAGGGAGTAATGCTTGGTAAAAGTATGAACTGTTTTCCAGGTAGCTGCTTGACATATCTCTAGAATAGGGATGTCCCTGGCAGCAGCCAGGGAAGCAGCTGTACCTCTGGTAGAGTGAGCCCTCAGGCCTGGGGGGGGAACCTTACCCAATTTTTCATAGCAAAATTGGATACAAGAGACAATCCACCTGGCAATGGATCTTTTAGTGGCAGGTTTTCCTTTACCAACCTCACCATAAGTGAGGAACAGTTGGAGGGAGTCAAACCTGTGACCCTTGGTACGCTCTATGTAGTAACTAAGGGCTCTTTTCACATCTAGACTGTGCAGTCTCCTCTCGTCAGAGGAGGAATGGTCAGCGAAGTACACTGGAAGAGACACAGATTGATTAAGGTGGAAATCTGAAACCACCTTAGGCAAGAACTTCCTGTTAGTCCTGAGGACCATCTTATCTCTATGAAAGGAGATAAAATCAGGCTCCACTGACAAGGCTTGTAATTCACTTATGCGTCTGGCAGAAGTGATGGCTACCAGAAACACAGTCTTCCAAGTTAAGTACTTAAGCTCTGCTGAAGATAAAGGCTCAAAAGGGGGTTGCATAAGCTGAGCAATGCAAACATTGAGGTCCCAGGCAGGGGCAGGGTCCCTGAATGGAGGGTTGGTATGAAGCAATCCCTTGAAAAACTTGGAGAAAACAGGGTGAGCTGAGAGAGAACAGGGCTTACCTGCTGAAATAAAAGCAGACACAGCTGCCAAATGCACTTTCAGTGTAGCCGGTCTCAGCCCCAAGCTATTTAAGTGAACCATATAATCAAGGACTGTGGGCAGATCAGCAGATTCTGGGGAAATATGCTTCCCAGAGCACCATATGGAAAATCTTTTCCATTTAGAATTATAAGTAGCCATGGTAGAAGGTTTTCTAGAAGCCTTCAGGATATCCATTACACCTTGAGAGAGGTGTAAATCAGCAAATTCTAACTCTTCAAGAGCCAGGCCTTGAGATTGAGAGATTTGAGGTTCGGGTACCAAACCCTTCCCTGAGCACAGGTTAACAGGTTGTAATTCCTGGGAAGACACAGGGGAAGATGGACTGCTAAGGACAGTAAGAGTGGATACCAGGGCTGTCTGGCCCAGTCTGGAGCAATCAGGATCACCTTGCAAGGTTGAGATCTGATTTTGACTAGCACTTTGAACAGGGGAGGGAAGGGGGGAAAAGCATAGAGAAACTTCCCTTCCCAATTGAGAACTAAGGCATCCAGGTGGACTGAGCCCAACACTGGGGGTCTGCAGCAAAAAAGGGGAAGTTGGTGATTGTCTGGGGCTGCAAAAAGATATATCTGCGGGGTGCCCCATCTGGAAAATATCACCTCAAGACCAGGGGATCCAGTGACCATTCATGATGGCCCTGGGAAATCCTGAGAGCATCTTCAGACATTGTCCTTTCCTGGGAGGTGAACTGCTGTGAGGGAGGTGTTCAGGGAGTAAGCCAGAGACCACAACTTCATTGCTTCTGTGCACAAGGCCGTAGACCGAGTGCCTCCTTGCTTGTTGATGTACCACATTGTGGTGGTGGTGTCTGTTCTGACCTGTACAACTTTGTTCTGAACAGATTTGGAAAAAGCTTGAAGTGCTAGAAATACTGCTCTGAGTTCCAACAGATTGATATGGCGCAGAGATTCCTGAGGGGACCACAACCCCTGGGTGGTGAGGTCGCCCATGTGAGCCCCCCACCCCAAGAGGGAGGCATCTGTAGTAAGGATTAAGGAGTGAGACTGAGTGACAAAGGGAACCCCTTGTCTCAAATTGCTCTGATCCTACCACCACTGTAGGGCCTGGATCAGGGTTCGAGTTACTGGGATCAATTTGGTCAGAGGGTCCTTCCTTTGAGACCAAAAGGCTCTCAAATGGAACTGAATGTCCCTCATCTGAAATCTTGCTCCCTGCACTACTGCTGTAGAAGCAGCCATGTGCCCCAGGAGCTGTAGAAAATGCCTTGCTGGTCGAGACACCTGCAGGGTGAATGAGGAGGCCAGAGAGACAAGAGTCCTTGCCCTGTCCAGGGGAAGGAAGGCTCTGGCCTTCTTTGTGTCTAGCTCTGCGCCTATGAAGGTGAGGAGCTGGACAGGCTCTAGAACTGACTTTGAGAGATTTGGAAGGAAACCCAAAGAAGTGAGCAGTTGCTGAGTTACCTGTAAGTGTAACTTGACTTGGTCTGGGGACTGACCTACTATGAGCCAGTCGTCCAGGTAAGGGAAGATGGCAATTTTCTGCCTTCTTAGAGAAGCAACTACTACTGCCAGTCATTTTGTGAATACCCTTGGAGCAGAGGTGAGTCCAAAGGGCATTGCTCTGAACTGGTAATGGCCTGAGGGCAGCTTGAACCTGAGGTACTTTCGATGGGAGCTTCTGATGAGAATATGGAAGTAGGCATCCTTGAGGTCCAGGGACACTAGCCAGTCCCCTGGCCTTAGAGAGGGTAGAATAATTCCCAGAGTCACCATTTTGAATTTTGGTTTTAAAAGGTGCTTGTTTAGGTATCTGAGATCCAGGATGGGCCACCATTCTCCTGTCTTTTTTGGGGTAAGGAAGTACCTGGAATACAATCCTTTGCCCTGGTGTAGGGGTGGAACCCTTTCCACAGCTCTGAGAGCTAGGAGGGAAGAGACCTCTGCCTCTAAGGCAAGTACCTCTGATGGATTTGCAGGTGGAAAGGATCTGGTTCTCATCTTTGGAAACTTTTTGAAGCTGAGAACCAGTCCCTGGCTTACTACTTCCAGGACCCATTTGTCTGATGTCAGAGACTCCCAGTCCTGGACAAAGTAAGCCAGCCTGCCCCCTACAGGTAGCTGAGAGTCGTCCCTGGCAACCCCATTAGGTGCCTGCTTGGCAGGGGCTTTGGGCTGGGGGTGGAAGCAGGCCTGCTTGTAGCCCCATCTGCCCTCCTGAAAGAACTCCCTCTGGGCATAAGCAGAAGAGGAGGCCTAGGCTTGGTAAAAGGCCTATGAAAAGGCCTGCCCCTGCCCCTGGGAAGCTGCCTTTGAGGAGTGGCCTGCCTTTCTTTGGCCTGTGCACTCCTATAGGTGGTCCTATACTCATCCATTTTCTTCATGTAATTCTCTGTCTGCTCCCCAAATAGAGAATTACCCACAACAGGAAAATCCATGGCCTTAGTCTGGGTATCCTGCGACAGGCTAGTACATCTGAGCCAAGCCATTCTGCGAAGTGCCACAGATGTAGCCATGACTCTTGGTGACACATCATTTGAGTCCACTGCAGCATGGAATTGCACCTTGGATGCCTCAATACCATCAGCAGCCACCTGCTCCAGCTCCTTGGCAAGCTGGCCAGGGACCTGTTTTGCTAAAGCCTTAACAGTGTCCCATCTGGACTTCTGATATCTAGCCACATAAGCCATATAATTCACCTGTCTGAGTCCCAAGGATGCTGCCATGTACTGTTTCTTTGCCATGGCATCAATCCTCCTGGAGTCCTTGTCTGGGGAGTGTGAAGCCAAGGGAATATTTGCCTTGTCACAGGCTGCAGCCTGCACTACCCCAACATGGCTGCATTGTTGTGTAAGGAACTCCGTATCAGAGCCTGACAATGTGTACCTCTTGTCCATTCTCTTATCGACAGGCGGTATAGTGTGAGGAGGTTTTTAGAATTTTAAAAGTCTGTTTCCCAAAAGATTTATGCAAGGGAATAGACAGCCTCTTAGACTCTGGGACATCCATCATTTCTACATAGTCAGGCTCCTCTTGATCATCCACAGTTCCTCCTAAGGGAGCTGGAGGGTTTCAGCAACTTTTTTATAAAACATAAAATGAGAAGGGGACTCAGAAAGCCTAGGAGGAGAGACACTCCTGAAGGTCTGTCTGGGAGATGTCCGGTCAATGGGCACATCCAGACTTTCAACTCCACATTCACTCTCCTCCTCACTCTTCCCTCCTCCGGTTCATAATATTCCTCTAAATCATACTCTTGAACCGGTGGAACCGGCCGAACTGAGCGCTTACCTGACGGTGCCGGTTCGGTCAGAACCGGGAAAGCGACTGGACAATTTTGATCACTTTGGCTATTTCTTCAGCGGTTGGAGAGGAAAGTTTTGGCTCCACACCAGCTGATTTCCTAGTCCTTTTTTCTGGAACCGACTCCTCAGAGTTGGATCTCCTTTTGCCCGAAGAAGTCTCGCCCTGGTCAGAGGGCACTCCTTCTGGTTCGGTTTGAACCGAACCGGGCTGGCCATCTGGTTCAGCGGACTTTTTGGCCTCCCTTTCCCTGAGTCTACCAACTCTCTTTTCTAGGGTAGCTGCAGGAAAACGTTTTACAAATCTGGCAATCTGCATTGAGGTGGTCAAACCCCAGACAATAAACACAGGTGGTGTGGGGGTCAGCCTTGGCAAAGACTTCCCCACACACACTACAGTGTTGAAACCCAGTGGGCCGTTTTTCTTTGGGTTTCTCAGACATAGTGCCAGTCCTATCCAAACTTACCCATTTATGGCAATCCGCAGGCAAGACTCTTTATCGGTTCCCAACCGTGTCACGGGTTGTGGAAAAACGTAATAAAATCTGTTTTTTTTTAGAACTGATAAGAACCGTAACTACACTCTAAAATTATAATTCAAGATTTTTAACACTTGATCCGGTTCAAACCGAACCGATGAGACGTTTACAAGTTCCACACAGAATAGAGTAAAATATAACTTATCTAGTACTCACAAATACCACAGACAGAGCTGAACGACCGATTACGGTTCAATTTCGTCGAAACGGAAAACGGCACTTTAACCAACAAAATGAACTGAGCAGAAGGAGAAATCTCCAGAGCGACTGTTCAGTGAGGCGGAGTAAAGAATCTGACGGTTTGAGTTTGAAGAACAACAGACAGAGTCTCAACCGAGCTCGAGCTCAGTGTTCCATGCCTGGCATGGAAAGTTGACTCTTTCATCTCCGGGGCAGTTCGAAGGTTGGGACTCACTGCATATGTTAGAATATAGCAAGACTTCATGTTGTTTGAATAGGGTGCATGCCTCCTGTTTTCTTTGGAACTAGGAAGTAATGGGAGTAGAAACCTGTGTTCTGTTGATCCAACTGAACTACTTCTACTGCCCTGCTGTTCAGAAGGCTTGGAAGCAAGAAGGTTTGTCTGAGAGACAGGCAGCTTGGGCTGTCGTTTGGGTGGATGATCTGGAGGAGTTTCCAAAAGATTTAGAGAGTAACCCTCGCGGATTATTCTGAGTACCTATTTGTCTGATGTGACTGACTTCCATTGGTTGTAAAACTAAATCAGACAGCCTCCTACTGCCGAGAAAAAGTCCCCCTCGGACAGCTGAGGTGGGACTTGGGCCAGATTCTCAGAGGGTGGCACTAGGCGCTTTTGGGCCCTGTGCCTTCTGCTGAATTTTTTTTCATGACTGGGGGGCTTGATTTTTGTTGAAGCCCCCTCTGCCTTTGTCATGAAAGGACTGACGGTTATGAAACTGTTGCTGGTTTCCGCCCCATTGAGGGGCAGCAGAGGGTGGCCTGGCTGTTTTAATAGCCATTCTAGTTTTCTGTGTGGCCTCTAGACCTGCTCGACTTGAGGGCCAAACAGATAAGTTCCATCAAATGGTAAACTCATAACTCTCTGTTGAGCACCATTTGTGAATCCCAATGTTCGTAACCATGAGTGGCGTTGGGTGCAAATACCAGCTGCTGCTGCCTGGAAGCAATGTCAAAGGCATCTGTATCAGCTTTTAGTTGCTGATTGTTGGACTCAATGTCTCTAACAGTGGTCTGGAGAAGCTCTGAGCTATCGTCAGACTCTGGAAAAGCTTTCACAGTTGCTTTGAGCGAAAGCCAGAGGGTATACTCATACTGAGAGAAATAACCCTGGTAGCAAACAATATGCATACCCAGGGTAGAGGCAGCAAAAACTCACTTCCCCAAGGTGTCAGTCTTATGAGATTCCTTATTTACTGGATGTTCCATAGATTCCTGAGGAAGGATGGCATTGTCATTCTCTGCCAAGATAACTATGTCATCAGCAAAGGCTTGAGAGGCCAAGATAGGGTGATCCCGGGGGGGGGGGTACTTCCTGTCTATGGATTTAGTCACGGAAGAAATAAGCACCAGATTATCCCACACTATTTGTGAGAGAGCCTCAAAAGAGGGCTGCACCGGAGGAGTCAATTTCATAGGAATATCTGGAATGTGCAGATACTGCAGATGCAGAAATTTCCCCAGATCAATTTCTGAAGTCTGGAGAGAGAGAGAGAATGGAATTCATGTTCTTTAGCAGAGACTTAAAGGAAAGGTCCTCAACCAGAAGCTCTGCTGAAGAAGAGGTTTTATTTGCCACTCTGAGGAAGAATCATTGTCAAAGTCGTCTCCTAATTGAAGATCAAGATCAGGCTCAATATTGTCTCCTACTAGCCCTGGAGGGGTAGTATATATATAGGAAAAGGAGGAAAAAGAGGAGGAGGTGCTCTGCAAATCAGAGTCGAAAACCACGGTGCCCTAGGTGGCGCTGAATGTGCAGACGGCGCTGGCACAGGGTGCGTGGCCGAAAGAGAAGATGGCGCTGGCCCAGGAAGCGGTGCCAGGGGTGGCGCCACCAAGACCAAAGTCAAAGTCGGCACCACCGTAGATGCCACAGAAACACTAGAGGGTCCCAACCCAATTTTCGGAGTCAGGGAGGAAGATCTGGGAAAATTAGTAGGAGAAAATGGCACCTGTGCTGGCCCCTGCGCCATATGAGGGGGAAAGCACCAGAGCATGGCGTTCATGGCACTGAAGAAGGCGCTGCATGACTAGGAAGTCCTAACTGCCCTGCTCACAGGTTCAAAACCATTAGGCCTGAAGGCCCGGAGACGGACCCACAGGCTCGGACAGGCAAGACAATGGCTGAACCCATTACTCCATAAGAGCAGCGCAATGATGAAACTGCTCACCGGAGGGTCCCACCGGGGGCGAGGGGGGACTCTGGCGTCGAGGATGTCAGTCACCAGGAACATAGGGGACCCAGAAGGAGTTGAGGTCGAACCCCTGCCCCTTGTCACTGACGATCGACGTGCAGATATACCAGAGGGCAACCTCGAGTGGTACCGTTTCTTCTTCGACTGGGTGGTTGAAGAAGAACTCGAGGCCAAGCGGTGCCAAGTCCTCAATGAAGATAGAGAATGGGGCCGCTTCTTTTTGTGGTTTTGGGAGGACCGCCCACCTCCCCGAGCACTGGACTGCCTGTAGTCAGACCCCCCCTCCGTAGAGGGTGGCGGACCAGACCCAGCCCTGCTGAAAACACAACTTTCATGCGAAGTTTCCCCACTGTCACCGGCCCTGTGCATGGTCGACTTCTTCGTTGATGAAAATTGACTTTTCCTCTTTTTCTTTTTTTTTAAAACTGAATTACTAAAATAAATGAAAACTAATCAATACTTAATGACTATAGCTGCTGTCATATAGCTGTGAAGATCTGACTCTCGGCAGCAAGTGACATCATCACTGAAGCACACTTAATGGCAGGAAAAAAGGAACTGAGACGGTTGGAAGTTCGACGCCGAGGTAGCCTATATGGCTCGAGCCAGGCTCGCGATGCCACTTCCTTGTGGCTGTACCTCGGTGCTGGCCCTCCTGAAGATTTTTGTCTCCCGCTCAGTCCTAGCACCTCTGGTGTAGTCTCTTTAGTGTGAATAAGTGGTGGGGACTTTATGTCCAGGAAGATCAAAATTTGTGAAACAATAACATGTGCTGAAAGTGGTATTATTCACTTCACTTCTGACATCTGGACAAGCACTAGTGCTTGTAATACATACCTGTCTTTAACAGCTCACTGGGTGCATTTGGCTGGAAATGAAACTGAAGTGCAGAATGCTGCTGGATCGGATCAGGACACAGATTGTGCTAGTACATTGAGAAAAATGGCTCTTTTGCATGTTGTGGTTTTTGAGGGAGAACATACTGCCACCAATATATTGCTCAATATAAATGCCATGATGAAAAACTGGATCTATGCAAACAAATTAAATCCTGGCATGCTTGTTATTTATAATGCTAAAAACATGTTGAAAGCAATCAGCGATGGGGGTTATGAACTTTTCCCCTGTTTTGTACACACAATAAATCTTGTTGTGTGTAACACCGTTGGTGGTAATAAAGTGGTATGTAATTTACTCAGCATTGCATGAAAAATCTGTGGTCATTTTCATCCCTCAGTAAAACCAAATGGGTACTTGAGCAATTTCCAAAAGGAAACTAATAGTCCACAGCACCGCTTGATGCCAGATGTCGAGACCAGGTGGAATTAACAAAAGGTTAACAAAAGGGGTGGAGGCGTTGCAATGTTCATCGCCAATCACCTTCAATTCACAACTATCCAGCTCCCCATGCCCATGTTTTCAATAGACTCACTGCTGCATAAGCTCTCACCCCCACACTCAACCCCTATCTATATAGCTGGGTCCTACTGTGCCCCCGACACCCCTTTGCCTCACATAATGGCCCATCTAAGCACCCTTAAACAGCTAGGTGCTGGGGGAGAACTCCCTAACTTTAACTCAAATTGGCTGTCCATCGCAAGCTCCAAGCTTTGGGGTCATGTAGCCACACTAAATCAGTCCCAGCAAATTTCTGCACCAACACGTTTGAATCATAAGTCCTTAAACCACTCCCTACTAGATTGGGCATGTACCACGCACCCGTACTGCATTCTCAACTCAGGACTCCTTCCTGATTCACTAAGTAATCACCACATGATCTATATGGTAAGAAGAATATTCAGGCCTAAAGCTCCTCCCCCCTGTATACTGCTCACCAGGTCCTACAAATCCCTAGACCTATCAGCCCTACTATTTGATCTGTCCAACCTGGACTGGTCCTTCATCCCTCGGGCCTCCGCCATTGACGCTGCTCTTGACCAGTTCAAATCTAATTTCCTCGCAGTATGGAACCATCACGTGCCGCTGAGAAGGACCCGTGTCAGGGGTGCCCACCTGCCCTGGATCACAGCCAATATTATCGACCAGCTACATGCCAGGGATCAAGCTTGGAAAGCCTATAAGGCCTCCAATACCCAGGAAGCAATTCAGTTCTACCGAACACTCCGCAACTCCTGCACTAGGCTCCTAAGGCAGGCCAAAGCGAGCTACTTCAAGGCCTCTTTCCACTCTAACCTAAATCACCCAGCGAAATTCTGGAAATCTGTCAAATTGCTTCTCACCCCCCTGGCCCAGCCCCCCACCCCTAAATGTTGATGGCACCACCATCACTGACCCAGGCGAAGTGGCATAGGTTTTTAACACCTTTTTCACCAGTTGCACGGCCTCTCTCCTATCCGCACTTCCGCCATCTCACCCTACCCCACCCATTCCCTCTCCTCACACACCTCCGGGTTTCGCCTTTTGCCTTTCGCATGGTCACAGCCACAGAAGTGCTAAAAGCCCTACAGGCACTTAACCCCAGCAACTGAATTATCTTTAGCTCTCTCCCCTGTAGCACTTAGTCTAACCCACTACCCCCACCCTCCTCTGCGGGGCGCCCACTCTCCCAAATCACACATTGCTCCCTCCCTTGTAGCACTTGATGGACCCTCATCTTTCTTGCCTCGCCTTCTGGGGCTCGCAACTGTAGGGCTACTCTCTGCCTGCAGGCCTAGCCAGGCCTGTCGTGGTGGACCTCATGTCGTCTCCTACCCCTCTCTGTACCCACTAGCTCCCCGCTGGCCTACTTCCCTGCCTTCTCTCCCCTCCGCCTACTTACCTGACTTTCTTCTGGATGGTTCTCTGACCACCCCCTCCCCTGGTTCCTGTTTAGCCCCCCTTGCTCCTCAGCTAAGGATTACCACCTCTCCAGGTGTATTGACTAGATGCACTAGATGCAACACTCTCTCTACATTCTCAATCTCTAGCTGTGGTGGTTTACATGTTTGCTTTCTTGCCTATACTGTCGGTTATTTTGTACTCCGGCCCCTCCTGTATGTGGGTCCATAAGCCTCCTTGACTATGTACCTTGTTCTCTGTATTGTAATTTCTCCAGCCCACCTGTACTATGGGCTGTTTGCAACCATGACTATGTACCATGTTTTCTGTATTGTGCTTGTATGCTTCCGTGACTATGTACCATGTTTTTCTGTATTGTAACCTCCATGGTCGCACCTGAAAATAGGCATTTGTTGTCTAGTGTGCCCTACCTGGTTAACAAAAACAAACAAACAAACAAATAAATAAATAAATAAATAAAGGTAAATGTCCCTTGGGTCTGGACTCCAAAATGCTTTACCTATCTGCCCCTGCCATCGCCTCCCCACTGACCGCTCTCCTCTATCTCCCTTTCTCACTTGCTACAGTACCATCCGACTGGAAAAGTGCTACTATTATCCCTCTCCCTAAAGGTGGGGACCTCTCCTCCCTGAACAACTACCACCCTATCTCCCTACTCCCCATCCTGGCCAAAATCCACGAGCGCCTTGTGTTAGACCAGCTGTCCACCTTCCTCGACACCTCTTCCTTCTTCACACCCTTCCAACTGGAATTAAGGAAGATGCATTCCACCGTCGCCTCCCTTCTCAGGTTCACCGATGCTGTCCTCATGGGTATGAATCATGGGCACATCACCTCGGCCATCTTTGTAGACCTCGCTAAAGCGTTCAACACCGTCTCCCACACCCTGCTATTATCCAAACTAGCCCAGGCAGGTCTCGAATACCTGCACAGATTGGTTCAATTCCTACTTAACTGGCAGATCCCAATCTGTAAAAATCGGTCTTCGTACCTCAGCCCCCCTCCTCGTAACCTCGGGAGTCCCCCCAAGGTTCGGTACTTGGCCCAATCCTGTTCTCTATTTGTCTGAATGACCTGCCCTCCGCATGTAAACACATATTCATCTAAATGTATGCCAACGACATGGTATTGTATGCTGCTGGTCCCTCACCCTCTAAAGTGACCTCTAGACTGCAGGACGACTTCAATGCTGTCCAGCTCTGGTTCCAGTCAAACCAGCTCTTCCTCAATCCCCCAAAAATGGTCTCCCTAACCTTCGATACAAGTCAGAGGCTCACCCGGCTCCCCACAACTCCCACTTATCATACTATCGACGGGACTCCATTAGAGGCCTGCACCTCCTTCAGGTGCCTTGGGGTCTGGCTTGATCAGCACCTCAACTTCTCAGCTCATATCAACTCATTACTCAAGAAACTTCATCCCAAGCTGGGTGCCTTATACCGTAACAAGGGCTGTTTACCCCTGACAACTCGCAAAGCAATCCTACAACAAATGATTCTCCCTATAATCGACTATGGTGACGTAGTCTACAGCGCCGCCCCCAAGTCCACCCTCACAAGGCTTGACCCCCTCTTCCATTCCTTCTGCCACTTTGCTTTGGACTGCATGCCCTCTGTGCACCACTGTGATGTCTACAAATTGCTAGACCTTCCCTCATTACAGGATCGAAGACTTATTCATTATGTGAAGTTAACGGCAAAATTCTGGTCGCAGTCCCTCCCGTCCTACCTAGAACCTGCCTTTGCAGTACAACTACCCCGGCGTATTTTCTCAGGAACACGGACTCCCGGTTATTGCATGCCCCTCTAAGGACCATAGCCAAAGGCCAGACCCCTTTCAGCTACCGCATGCCCAAACTTTGGAACACTCTGACGGCTGTCATTAGACATACAGACACCCCTCAGTGTCTAACCCAGCTCCTCAAGTCATCCTTCCCTCCCTCCTGTTCATGCAGTCCTCTCCACAGGAATGCCACATATCCCCCTACCACACCTAATCCTTCCACTTCTGGCCCCTCACCATTCGTCTGTCCCAGGCCCCAGCCCTGAGCCTGGAGTTATCCAGCCTGTAGTTCCCACCACAATTTGCAAATGTCCTTCCAGCATTACCTATTTCACTTAACCTGCTTAGTTGTTTTCTGGGCTCATGAGAATTGTTAGTAGCTAGGAACCCTGTTAGCTGTTGCCCAGACACCATAGACACTTGCTCTGTTTGGTTTATTTAATCCTGTTTGTTCTGCACTGTAAATCAACTGTATTGTAATGTTGTGTCTCAAGAGCTGTACTCGTCATCTCCCCCTTCCCCCAGGACGCATCTGGAATCGAGCAGTACTCTGCTCAGTATGCCTTCCTGGTGAAACTCTTAAATAAATAAATAAATAAATAAAATGCTTGCCACCAGGTAGGACAAGGCATCTAGCTCCTTGCTTTGACACCAAATGGAAAATCTTTTCCATTTGAAGGCGTAGCACTAATGAGTCGACTCCTTCCGAGAGGCCTCGAAAAAGTGAAGAACCTCATTGGAGAGATCCAAAGCCTGGAACTCTAGCCACTCAGGAACCAGGCTGTCAGATGCAGGGACTGAAGGTCCAAATAAAGGACCTTCCCCTGAGAGCACAACAACAGTTCCAGGTGGATAGGCTGATGCCACACAGGCCTGTTACTGAGGCTGAAGAGATCAGGGTACCAGAACTGGCGTGGCCAGTCTGGAGTCACAGAGATCACCTGCGCCTTGTCCCTCCGCCCCATGATCAACACCTTGTGGACCAGGGAGAAAGGAGGGAAGGAGGGAAGGTGTACATGAGGCCCAGAGTCCAGGGACACACAAAGGCACCCCCCAAGCAGTGTCCCGCACTGAGGGGGGTGGCCACAAAACAGCCTCAGCTTCACAGTTTCCTGGGAGGCAAATAGGTTGACCTGGGGAGTGCCCCACAGGGTAAACAAGCAATCAATAAGCTCCTGGTGGAGAGAGCACTCATGAGACTCCTTGCCCACTAGGCTGAGGGCATCCACTAGCTGGCTGGACATGCCAGCCATATGAACTGCCAGAAGGACAGTGTCCAGGCTGCGCACAAGGGTCCAGATGTGGAGAGCTTCCCAGCACTAGAGGGAATGTGTCCGCTCTGATTGTTGAGGTAGTACTTGATCATTGTGTCGTCTGTTTGGACCTGGATGACCAGACACTGAACATGCCGAGCAAATGCCATCCGTGCCAGATGCACTGCACGGAGCTCCAGCAGGTTGATATGAAATCGGGACTCCTCGGGGGCCCAGAGCCTATGGACTCCGTGATCCCCCGGTGGGCTCCCCATCCCCTCAGAGGTGCACCGGTTGTGATTAACCCATCAGCTCAGGCAGACAAATGGGTCTTCTTCCTGCAGATGTTCCAGGACCACCCACCAATGGATGGCGCCCACATAAGCTGCGTCACCGTGACCGGTTGGTTAAGGTGATCAAGGCACTGAGATTACTGTCGGGACAGCTCTCACTGCAGGGGGTGCATCTTCCAGTGGGCCCATCGGACCATGCTGGTACAAGCTGCCACATACCCCAGCAGATGCAGGAAGTCCCAGGCAGGGCGCAACTGCCCAACCTGAAATGATAGGGCAAAGAGGAAAAGATCATCTGCCCTGTCCACCGGGAGTCAGGCCTTGGCCTGAAGGGCGTCAAGCCCCACCCTGATGAACTGGTTGACCTGCAATGGACTGAGTTCTGACTTAGCCACACTGACCAGGAGGCCGAGGGCTGAACAGGTTTGAAGGGTCAGATCTCTTGACTGCTCCATCTCCACTTTAGAGGAACTGGCGATCTGCCAGTCATCCAGGTAAGGGTACACCTGGACACCTCAGCACCTCAGAAAGGCTGCCACCACTGCAATGTACTTGGTGAAGACCCTGGGGGCTGAGGAGATGCCAACCAGCATGGCCTGGAGCTTGTACAGCAACCCCTCTGAGCTGAACCAGAGGAACTGCCAGTAGTATGGACGGATGGAGACGTGAAAGAAGGCTGACGAAGCTTTACGTTAGTGAAGTGCCAGGGCACCTGACTATACGGAGTCCACCTTGTAAATTCTGTGCTTGAAATATATGCTATTATAGCAAGTTAAATAAAAACACTTGCTTACTGTACTATTGTGCTACTGCCACCAGCCCACCTAGTCCTATCTGTTCGCACTCTATTTTATGCACTGCCTGTTTGCTCCTCCTTCTTGTTTTCTGCTGGAATGTCGTCATATAATCATGCTGTACTAGACTCTCAGTTGTATGCTACTCTATTGTGTATACTGTGTTTCTGTACCACTCAGTGTTTTATCTCCATGTAACCCCAACCCCCCAGGTCGCTCTGTGAGACAAGCTACTTGTAGTTCAGTGTGCCCTCCTCGTGAAACATTTCAATAAATAAATAAAATTCAACATTTTATAAGTTGGAACGGCTGCTAGAGCAAAAAATAGAAATTACGTACCTACCGTAATTATGATCTTTCTGTGTATCTTCACCATTCATCACAGATGGGTACTGGCTGGAGATCAGGACCCCGCGGGAGCCTTTTTTTTTTTTTTTAAAGGATAGGCGGAGCCGACGCAGCATCTGCGCCGCCCTCGAGGCCGACGTACTATGTGGCACTCGAGGATTAGCCGTTAAGCTGTGTCGACTCCACCTGCCTACCAGTTCTGAGTCACCGGAGAGGTAAGAGGAAGGGATGGAGGGTGGGACAAGAGAGTCCAAGGGACAGAAAAAGGAAGAGAAAACTGAACTAAAAGGAGAAATAACGACTGAGAGGACAGCATAGAGGAAGTAAACTAAGGGGATTGGGGCCCCAATCTCTGGAAAAGGAAAGGGAGGGGGGAGAGAGAGAATTTAGGAGAGAGTGAGAGGTAACAAGGATCCAGGACCCTTGTCCGTCACCAGACTGTATAGGAACTGCAAGGAGTGGCAAGCTCACCTGCCAGAATTCAAGGCACAGAATAACTGGCAATACCCTCAAAAGCAGAGTTGGCTATTCTGGAGAAGGACAGGTACAAGGACTCAGTACTCTCTGTAAAGATATTTGGTGAAAAAAGGGTCTCTTTTTTTTTTTAAATAGATGGATAACAGAAGGAGGGCAACTACCAGTTCTCACCCCGTAGGGGTGAGGATGATAGTAGAGAGGAAGTGCCACTGAACTGTACCCTTGTGGAAGAAAATTACCCCTGTGTGTCCCAACTTTACCCCGCCAAAAGAGGGGTAGGTACAGAGGAGGAGGATCCAGAGAATGGAGCCCCAGGGGATGGCGGGAGGATTAGATGAATGGTGAAGATACACAGAAAGACTATAATTACAGTAGGCACGTAATTTCATATCTTATCTGTGCCAATCTTCACCATTCATCACAGATGGGTGAGTACCTGGCCCTCCCAAGGGGTTGATTAATTGCACCCAAGAGACAGTGTCCCTAGCCCCCAGTGGGTGACACACTGGGGAACCTTCTGGGCCTGAGGAGGCCTCGAGAGGGGAGAGCGAGACGGGGTCCCCCCGGAGGGGGAAGGAATTTGCCCCGACAAACTTCGTCTCGCCCTACGGGAAAAGAGATAGGTTCCCTGGTGAGCGGAGCAACTCACCGTACTCCGGGCCAAGGGTAACAACCAGGAAAGGTGAAGCCACGCCAATCTCCTGGTGCAGATCGCTGTCCCTACTACCCTGGTAGCTACCTCATTGGCGTTGTAAGATGCCCTTGCTTGGTGCCTTGCTAGCTCCAGGCCACGTGCAGAGAGTGCGATGGCTTGCCTGGTTTACTCCGAGTCAGGCAAAGCAGCTAGGATCTGACCTAGCACTGTCCACAAGAACCTGTTGTAGGCTGCATAGTGGGCCTGATGAGCGGAGATGGAGAGAAGCAACCGTGCCAAGTAGAAAGTCCTCCCCCCCAGAAATCAAAATCCGAAGAGTCCTGATCTGGGGGCCAGTCACGGTGGAGGGCGCGAAGCCCATCAGGAGTGTCCAGGTGCATCAATCCGGACTGTGGATGAGGCATAGAACCTGGAGACTCTGGGGGAGCGCACTACCTCTGGCTGAGGTCCCTAGGGGCAGGAACTCCGGAGAAGGGCCTCTGCCAGAAATGCATGGACACCTCACAAAAGGGAGCAGGCCAGGGCGGCACCACAAGGGTGGCCGCACCGAAATCGCCTAGAAAGGCGTATGCCGTTTGTTCAGGATTGCTCATGGAGAGGGGAGAGAGGTGAAGGTCCTCCAGCATCCTCACGAAGAAACGCTGACACTCGGAGAGATCAGTGGCAGGAGAGATATGGACAGATGGTTCCTCTCCCCCTAAAGAGGGGATGAGGAGCTGGAGGTCACCATGTGCTCTGAGAGTGGCTGCTCAGGGGGAGGTTGAAAAACCTGGCTGTCCATGGCCCTAACGTAGGCAGGGAACTGAGCAGCCACTGCTCTGAACTGTTCCCAGGTGAGAGGACCGTTAGGACCAAGAATACCTGGGAACGCTGGAGAAGGCAGCAGAGGGGAGGGGGCAGAGCCGAGAGAGGAAGTCGGCTGACCTCTGCCAGGGCTAGGGAGCGGACCATGGACCCCCGCGGAGGGTGTCCTGGAAGACTCCGCAGCCGACAGCTGTACAACCACGTTGGTAATGCCTAGGCTGCGCCCAGAAGAATCCCCCAAGTGAGGCGACCGGGGCCATATAGGTCCAGAAGGACGGTCCCCTGCCTCCAAAGAATGGGACCCCCTCAAGGAACCAGAAGGGGAAGGGTGGAAGTCCGTGCTTCGGCTTCGTCCAGGGCATGGGTGGGTCCCAGAGAAAGGTCGACGCGACCGACCCCACACCCCTCGACCCCTCGGAGTCCGAGAGAGTCCTAGTCCTCGAAAGGGCCAGCCTAGGAAGCTGGCAGCTCTGGGCTGCCCCCGAAGGGGAGACCCAGGGAGCAGCACCTTCCCCTCCTGTGGGCTTCCTGATAGGCCCCAAAGTTGGGCGATCGAGACACACCACCGGAGGGGGTACCACCACCGAGGGGTCAAGGAACCCCCAAGGCCAGGTTGCATGGCAATGGTGGCATGCACCACAGCCTGCTGGTCAGTACCACTGACCCTAACCTCGGGAAACCAGACGCACCTCAGAAGGGGGCTGACTGAGACCCGTCATGGAGACCACCGGCTCGTCCTCCTCCTCCTCTGCAGACAACCCCGAAGGGTGTGACTGACCGCTCGACTCCGAGCCGGACTCCGACTCCGAAGAGGTAGAGTCTGAGGCCCTAAGCCAGATGGTAGGAGAGCGAGGGAGGGCAACCTTACCAAAGGGCCCAGAAGTCCAAGCAGTGGCCAAGGCAGCACCTGCACCCTCCACAGCCCCACAAGCGGCACTGGTAGAAGGCAGCAGGGCAGCACGGGCCAAAGGTCCAGAACTAGGGCCAGCTGCGGCACCGTCAAGTCCACCAGCACCAGGGGCGGTACCAGTAACAGAGACGGCGCCAACTGAAACCCCAGCCACAGCCTCGGCGCTGCCACCAGGCCCTTCGGCGCCGCGAGCGGCACCGAGGACCGAAGCGGAGCCGACGACCCCGAGGGTGGACTTGGCACCAAACATGGCACCACCAGACCCCTCGGCACCGTGAGCAGCACCAAGAGCACCAACGGCGCCGAGGACGGCACCGACGGACGACTCCAAAGGCCCCACAGTGCCGTGCTCAACCTTGGCGCCGAGGATGGTGCCGAGGCGAGACATGGCGGAAGGCAACACCCCGATTCTGGGTCACGGCGCCAGGAGCAGGGTCGGCACCGCGAATGGCGCCGACAAGCGCTCCACGGTGTCGGTAAACGAAGTCGGTGCCGCCGGGCTGGCGCCGACAGGACCCATGGCACTGCAACGGCGCCGATGGCCCCCACGGCACCGAAAGTGACGGCGCTTGAGGACGGCGCCAACCCGGCCTTCCGACCGCAGGAGTGACACTGGGAGCCTTCACCCCGGCGGGTGATTGCCATAGCGGCCTCCTGTCCGCCTCCCGGAGGAAGCGGAACGGGCCTCCTGCGCTATGGAAGGAGCCTCGCCAAGGCTAGGTAATGAGAGGCCGAGGCCCTCCTCCTCGGTCTGTATAGAACTGGGAGGGAACCCGGAGGAAAGGCCGAGAGAGCACGCTTGCCCGACGAAAGTAGACTCACCCCGAAGTCGGCAGAGCTCAGCCTTTACTTTAAACGCGCGCTGTTCGAGGACACGGCGGTCCATGGAGAAGCAGGTGTCGCACAAATCCATGTTGTGAAGCGGGCCAAGACACGAGAGACACCGGTCATGCTGGTCGGTAACGGAGTACTTGCGGCTGCACGGGCACCGACGCATGGGGGGCCGCCCCGCCTTAGACGACTTCTTGCCCTCCGACCGCGACATGACCTACGGAAAAAAACACCAAAAAACAGACTTGATGTCGCTTAACTGTAAAATAAATGGAAAGATCTTACCAGTGAAGTCGAGTAGGGCAGACTAGAACTAGCAGGAACCAACGGACTGTCGACGACAAAAGGCTAAGGCCTAAAACTTTGAAAAACTCTTCACAGGCTTCCCACGAGGCGACCTCGACGGTGGGAGACGAAGAACTGGTAGGCAGGCGGAGTCGACACAGCTTAACGGCTAATCCTCGAGTGCCACGTAGTACGTCGGCCTTGAGGGCGGCGCCACTGCTGCGTCGGCTCCGCCTATCCTTTTAAAAAAAAAAAAAAAGGCTCCCGCGGGGTCCTGATCTCCAGCCAGTACCCATCTGTGATGAATGGTGAAGATTGACACAGATAAGATCTGGCACTGCATGCAGTGGTGATATAGTCTGATATTGGTGGCAGTATAATATGAATGCAGTGGGGTATAATAGAAGATCTTGTTGATGTGTTAAGACCATTTGAACAAGCAACAAAGGACCTCAGCGCTGAATCATCTTCCCTAAGTCAGGGCATACCTGTGATTTGCATCTTGTTGCGCAGGATGGAAGCATTCCACCAAAAAAAGGATGCTCCTGAAGAGGTTGCTTCTCTTGCAGATGTTTTCATTTAACAACTTCACAGGCAATTTGACAGATTATTTGAAGACAAAAAGTATGTTCTAGCAACAATTCTTGATCCTCGTTTGAAAGTGTCTGTTTTACCAAAGGAGGTCGCAGCATCTTTTAACAAGATTAGGTCAGAGCCGACATGGCTGTGGAGAGCTTTTGAGAATATTTTACCCATTATTTCTAATGAATTTGCACAGGGCAGATCTGTGGAGAGTCAGCTTCAATGCGGTTTTCCTTTTACACATTTTTACATTGTGTTTTCCTAGAATATGCCTGCTGATTGCTGTACATTTAGCCTGGATAGTTCACAGAAGAAATTGCATCTCATTTTCAGTGGGGCTCTACATCTACACAATATTATGCTGCATTGCGTAAAATCAGAACACACTGAAAACAATATTTTACATTTGGTGGGGCCTATTAAGTGCTGGACCGATGCACAAGCAGAAAGATGCGTTGTGCAAAGAGGGTGTGTGAGTTGGCACCGATACAATATTCAAAGAGAATGCACCACTGGTACAGGGCACATACAGTGAAGCCCACCAGAATGAAGTGTAGCACTGCAGAATTCTGCAGTTGAGTTACCGTAGCAAACAATGCAATTTCAGTGTGAGTTAATCCCTTCTGCCATGCAGTAAACCTGTGACACTGCACTTCATCCTGCCAGGTGTCATTGTACCTCTTGAAAATGTGACCCTGGACGGGAGTCACAGTGCAGGCAGCCACCAAGACAGGTGCATCCAGGGCACCCTCCTGAATGAATACCTCCCAGGGGAGTGCGCGGCATATACCAGTATGGGCTGCAGCCCCCATGAGTGATATTACACCCATAAAAGCAAATGAGATAACTGAACATGCAGGGTGCAAAGGGGCCTTATGGATGCTCCTTACCTACTCATTTGCATGTCGGCACGGGGATGAATGTGCTGCATCAGCTCTCGCCTCCAAGCTCAGACCCCGACCCCAATCGCTCCCATGTGGGACATGCCTTGAAGTCTCTGGTGGTAAAGTGGCACCCCAATCCATTCCACCAGCCCCGATCATACCGGAACCCAGGCTCTATCGGTTCCATACTGTAGGGACCTCGCTCCCATCCCTGATCACAGCAGAACACACCTAC
Organism: Neoceratodus forsteri; assembly: GCA_016271365.2. Classification (NCBI taxonomy): domain Eukaryota; kingdom Metazoa; phylum Chordata; order Ceratodontiformes; family Ceratodontidae; genus Neoceratodus; species Neoceratodus forsteri. The sequence continues at coordinate 589,207,840 of CM057459.1, forward strand.
AGTCCACATCCATAGTGTAGTGGCCCCCACCCCCCCCCTCAAGGGTGCACAGACACCCCTTCCCTGCCCCCAACCCATCACATTGCGATGACCGGCACTATGATGGGATCATACCACTGTATCAGTGAGTGGTGGAGGACTGGCAGTAGGACGCTGGAATGTGTCATACATAGGCACGAGCTGTGTGCGCGTGACAATGCCCAGTGGCCATACACCTCAGGCACTCACATGTGGATCCATCGTCCTGGTGCCATTGCACTTCTCAATGCAGGTGATGACCGATGCTGTGCCCACTCATGCAGGTCCCATAACAGGCATGTTACAGTGAACCTCCCATTCATTTGTACAATTGGGGAACCACAGATGAACTATCCATAGCCTGGAGCATACACTGCAAATGGCATTGCAGGATACTGCACCCCATGGCACCCGGGATACCTCAGCAGTCCTGTAGGTGGCATGTTACACAGGGGAACAGGGGAGAGTGTGGACTTTCAGTGGTGTATGACCAGCAGGAAGATACACATCGACAAGGCATGCATTGGAGGTATGTCAATTCCCTCTTATGGTTTGCCTGGGTCATACACACGGCTGTATACACTGGTGGGTCCACAGCTTGTGTAGTACCCCAATACATGATATAGCCACTTGGGTCATTCTGGAGTGCAGGTCCCCAGCCCAGGTCCAGTGCAGTCAGCGGCTGGCCATGGCAGGGTGTGGAGGGCATTACTAGTCTCTGCACCAGGTCGGGTATGGGGGGAGCAGGGGTGTCTGCATACTGGGGCAGTGGGTAGGGATCCTCTATGCTATGGATATGGACCATGGTTTCCTCTGGTGTGCTCAGGTCTGGGGGGCCCTACACTATGGAGCTATTTGGGGATGGAGTTGGATCGATTGGGGATGGGAAGGGGGTACCTCTAGTCCACTAGTGCTGCCAGGCTGCTGTGCACCTGGGTGCAATTCCGCAGCCCACCTGTGGGTGGTTGGCCAGGTTAGGCCAGCTGTTCGTGGCCAACTGTGCGCTGCGGTGCTCTCGACTGCGAGGGGTACATTCCCACTGAATATGCCGCAGTGTGGCATATGCATGGGAATGCCCCCTCGACTTGCATGGCATACCATTTGTGTGCGCCCTGGCCCATTCCCTTGTGGCCAGCACATCCTGCATGTTGAATATCACGATGTGGCGCATTGTGCAGGAGTTGTAGGCACATCTCCCTTTTCTGCCGGGATGTGTTGCGCATCTCCTTTGAATAAAGGGGGCCCTGGACTAGGTACCTGAATAAATACATTATAAAAATGGTAACATCCTGACCCTACTGAAAACAAGATATTGCATCTAATCTGGGACAGCCTGAGTAAATACAGTGCAAAAATTTGTAAATGAACATCGCTGTGACAATGAGATGTAGCATCTTCACTATGCTATCCAGGATACAAAATATAGGATAAGAAATATTCAGTGCTTCCAGGTCCAAATAACCATTTCCCTGTAACAAGTCCTCATTTTTCCTGTATTTTCCCCATAGAGGCAGAATCAAATCCCTGTAGATTTTTCTATAAGCCACTGGTTCCTTATTTATGATTTTGTTCCTTGCTTATTATATCAGCAGCCTTTTATCAGGAAAAGAACTCTGATTTGCTGTTCTGTATTAATATTATATGTCAAGATGGACTTAGAATGATTTGGATTTACATGGTATGCATAAGGCATAATGGGGGACTATATGAAATAACAAATATCACGCTCATTATTTCATGAACTATACTCAAAATTGGTAATCGCAACTAGTCAGCCAATCTTTCAAAAGATACTAGTAATGCTTGTAAACAAATTTATTGCAAATAAATTATAGATATTTCCCCATATACATATATACAAATGCTATTTTTTGCATCTTATGTTTGTTAGTTTTCAGACAAATTCTCATAGCCTTTTTTTCTGACCACCTGATAGAATCTTGAATGAGTTGAGTAAATGTTGTTATTTTTTTCAAGGCTCTGATCCAGCAACTCGGTAAATACACTGTCTTCTGTTTCCAGTTGTTTGATCAGGACCTTTTACAAATGGTATAGTTACATACCAGTATCTTGCAAGTTCCCCAGGAAAATCTCTGACATTTCAGGAATAATATCAAGCCTACACAAAACCACCAAAAATATAAAAAATAATAATATAGAATAACATAAAGGGAACTTACAAGCTCAAATGGGCACTCTGGGTGGGCCATAGGCCCTTATCTGCTGACAGTGTCTAATTATCTAAACAATAATTTTCCTCCTAATAAATGGCACAATCTCTTTCATTCTCATAAATAGCACATTATATATCAAGTCAATATCGTCTCCATCTTGGCATCAAATAAGATCTTGGCTTTTAAAAGTGCTGAAATGCTAAAGTTTGTTGTCATTAATTGAAAAACATCTACTTGTCTGTCATGTATTGTGTCTTTTGATACAGGTTGTATATTGTATTTGCTATGCTTGTAATTATGTACATATTCTGTGTAACTATTTGTTTTACACATTAGGACCCCATTGAAAATGAGCCTTGGCTCAACTGGGCTAGCCTTTTCTGAATTTTCAGAGTAAAATTTGTACTACTACTACTAGTACATGTTGTGAGAGAACAAAGCAAGTTAACACATACCCTGGCTACATTATTATCAGACCTCAAATTTATTTATAGAAATTATGCATGATTACATTACTAATACTGTAAATTAAAATATTACTGTTTGGACCTTCTTACTGATTAGATTTCTCATTCCAACCACAAACAATACATTTATGTTCCACAGCCTAGAGTTGGAGGTCCAAAACGTAAGAAAAACTCAACTGTTGTCCCCTATAAATTTCTTTCTCAGATGTTTTGACCAACTTTTTTTATAACTCTACATGGGAACATAAGGAATCAGATAATTATACAGATGCATTTCTCACCCTTCTGGTTTGTCAGCAGTTAATTCTTTAGATGAGGTCTCCCTTGCCAGAAGTTTGACTGTTTTTCCACAACACACACACACACCCCTACCTCAGTACTTGGCAGGCTCTTATCTGTTATGTCTGGAAGGCAGGGGCTGCCCTTGATGTCAGGAAACCTATATATTTAGTCTGGGTAGTTCACTGAAGACCTGGTATATGTCTGAGACAGTACTGCCTTAAAAAGTTAAAAAACAGTGTAAATCATTACATTTGCTGGGAAAGGTTTGACATTTATGGGGTATAAATCTTTCTTGAAAGACAATACATATCGATTAAAGTTAGTTGCAAAAAATGTTTAAATACTGGGTATTTAAATGTATAAGTTGTTGCATTTCGAAGGGGGTAAACAAAATTCCAGTTTAATAGGCAACCAATATTTAACTAGCTGTTTCAGTTTCCTACTGGCCATCTGCTAAGCAGCTTAGAGTTATGTCTCCAACATTCTAAACAGAAAGGAGGGAGCATTTTTTTTTAGTTGGCATAGTGATTTATAGATGTGGAAGGATACATTAAAAAGTCCAAAACATGTGTTCCACGATACTCCATTTCCAAGCTATAGACAGCAAGATGGCTGTAAGCTCCACCCACAGCCATAAAATGACTTAGTAAGGGAGGGTCATTATGGTAAAGACACTATGCCTGCTTTCAGTGACGTGGAAGGTCAGTTTGCTCATGGTACTGGTAATGACTAGTGTCACTCTCAAGAAAATGAAAGTGATGGCACTGGATTTGGCAATGCACAGGCAGTAGGTGAAACCACTACAGCTTCAATATTACAATCTGATTGTGATATGTGGGCTCACATCAGTCTTTTACAAGACTCAGGCTCAGATAAAGATTCCATCTTTGGGAATACTATTAGTGCAGAAAATATGGTGGTCAGTTACTTGGGGGAACAAAAGCAAAACTTCAAAACAGATTCCTTAAAATACTGGATGTCAAACTCACTCAGGTAGCTGTTAAGTATTTAGGCTGCCCTCTTATCAGTGTGCCTTCTGAAAGAATATTTAGTACTGCAGGTGATGTAGTTCCACACAGGTCCAGTCTCAAACTAGAGCATGTAGAAGAGCTTGTTTTTCTGAAAGTAAATCTCCCATTGCTAGATTATGACTATCAGTAATATACATGTATTGTGTTGCACTTAACAGAACATGCTCATGTGATTTTCTTTTTTCCCATTCAACCCACCATTTTATCTGTTTTTTTACAACTATTATTTATTGGGCTAGTGGTACCATGAGTTACATGGCTGCATCCTATCTAATCCAGTGGATACGGGTAGGCTGGAATCTGGATTGGCCTGGGTTTCATACTTGCTGTTTCACAAAGTAATAATGTATATACTGTATTCAGTTTTCAATCTGGTTCTGCAGTCACCAACCTGTTTTAAAATTTGTCTCAGAAAAAAAAAATAGCAGAGAAATATGGGTGAGTAACCACAGTATATCCCATGACATGCATCATTTATTACTGCCCTCAGTAGATGCAGTATAGTCCCTGAAAGACAAACTGAATGAGAAAGGCAATGCATTGCTTAGTTACTTTGCATGACAGGGCCCATGGGATGCATTCCACATCATTTGTCATCTCAGATGCTGAATGCATTAGTCCACTAGCCAGACACGTAAGCCATGTTACACCTTGGCTGAGGCTAGTGTGACTCAAAACGACAGTGGTAAAGTATGCTTAGGGCATAATATGTATTCCTATGGCTAGCACACCCACCCAGTAACCAAAACTAACTAAATAAATAAATAACATCTGCAATGATATGGGGGGTGGAGGGCCCTGTCATGTAGAGTCAGCCCTTTCGTTAACTGTGTCTCAAATTTGTTTTTCAACTAAAGCAAAAATTAAATAGTACAATGTGTGATGCCGAGCCAGATGCATAAGGTTATAGTAATTTGATACGACCTGCACTCACCAACCTTTTTTTTAAATTTAGTGTCTCAGAAAGCAGCAGAGAAATCTGGGTGAATAGCCATAGTATATCACATATTATGCTTCCTTTACGATGTGTGACACTGGGCAAGATGCACAAGGTAAAAACAACATGCCTACTAATAACCTTGTATATTGAATTTTTGGGAACTTGATGATAACCTAATGTAACCTATTTATCTACCTATTAATGTACTAAATTCATCATATAGTATTAATAAAGACTTTATTTCTGATAACAACTCAAATACCCTTGATACTGTGTTTTTATTAACAAATATAGGAGTCTGAAATGGCTGAAACTTTTTTTAATTAATAATGCAAGCACTCGACAAATACAAATATCAGAAATCTGTCTTTTGCACAGCCCTAAAATACCTTGATTCCCTGTCTTCTGAGGTAAGCTGCCACCACTGACAGACAATTTGTGAATACCTGTGGGGCAGAAGTGAGCCCGAAGGTAAGTGCTGAGAACTGATAATGACCTGGGGGAAGAGAGAACCTTAGGTACTTTCTGTGGCAAGGTCTGATTGGAATATGAATGTGTCTTTCAGATCTAGAGATGCCAGCCAGTTTCCTTTCCTTAGAGAAGGAATAACTATGGCCAGTGTTACCATTTTGAACCTGGGCTTTGCCATGTGTTTGTTTAGGTATCTGAGATCCAGGATTGGCTGCCAATCTCCATTTTTCTTTTTGATCAAAAAGTATCTTGAGTACATGCCCCTTTCTCTTTGGGTAAGAGGGACTGGCTCTATTGCCTCGGCTTGCAGGAGCTTTTTTACCTTTAACTCCAGCAGAATTATCTCTGCCAGAGATGAAGGCCAGAAAACCCTGCAGCCCTGGAGTTTTGGAAACTGTTTGAAATGTAGGCAGAGACCATGACTCACTACCTCCAGTACCTAATTGTCTGTGGTAATATTTCCCCAGTGTTGGAAGTAGTGGGCCAACCTGTCCCCTACTGGAAGAGGAGTGGCAGCTTGTTCTGTGCAGTCAGGGGTTCTGTCCGGTTTGGAGTCTAGCAACTGGAGCTGGGCTGACTGACCTAGAAGACCTCCTTCCCCTGTCCCTGTAGTACTCTCTGACCTGTGTGTACTCCATAGGCATACAATACGGGGCATATGACCTGGGGTAGAATCCCCTACCCCTACCTTCCCTTCCCGTGGATCTAAAAGAAGTGGAGTCTCTCTCTCTCTCTCTCTCTCTCTCCCCTCTCTCAGAGTTACTCTTGTAGGTGGTTTTGCACTCTTTCACCTTTTTCATGTACACCACAGTTCTGTCACCAAAAAGGGAATTGTTTTCACAAGGGAAATCCATAGTCTTTAACTGAGTGTCTGGTGTAAGATTGGTTGCTCTGAGCCATGCAAATCTTCTTAAAGAAACTGGTAGGGTCAACATTCTGGATGCAGTATTATTTGCATATATAGCCATGTGAAATTGGTACTTTGTGGTGCTCTGGCAATATCTGCCATATAGTGTGCCACATCACCTGGAATTTTATCAAATATAGCCAGCATAGAATTCCATAGTGCTTTCTGGTACCATGCGGCATAAGCCAGGTAAACTTAATGTACTGGTTTGAGACCTGATAAGCAGATCCTTTCTTGATGGAACTGTACCCTCAAAATGGAAAATGGCACTAGTAATTCCAGTCCCCAAAGGAGAGTCAACCACCCTCATTGAAAACTACAGGCCGATCTCAACCTTCTGCCACCTTGCTAAGATACAAGAAAGAATTATTTATAATCAATTACAAGACTACCTCGAACAGCACCAACTTCTATTGCCCTGCCAACACGGCTTTCAAAAAAAATCATAGCACTCTCTCTGCACTCATCAAAGTCACCTCAGACATTCACCATATCTTTGATCTTGACCTAGCCATGGAGGCCATCTTCGTAGACCTCACCAAGGCTTTTGACTTGGTGAACCATGCGCTGCTGATATGAAAGTTAGAGACATTGGGACTTGATCAACCATTCATCTCCTGACTTCAAGACTACTTATCCTGTCGCACCCAAAGTGTCAAATGGGCTGTCAGTCTCCATTCAAACAGATTACCCATGCATTCCCCAGGGATCCATCCTGGGTCCCCTACTCTTCTTGTTATTCATTAATGAGTTGCCAGGCTTCTGCGAAGGGGCATCCATTCATCTCTTTGTGGATGACGCCATTTTATACTGATCCTCAGCTGACACCCATTGGCTTAATCAGCAGCTTGAATATGACTTTTGACAATTAGAAGAATGGTTCTTTGAAAACAACTTGCTTCTAAATACCCAAAAAAAAACCAACAAAATCTATGTTGTTCCATCTCCGCTCTTATAAAATTGCAATTAATACTCAGCTCTCCTTCCTCTCCAGTAATGGGGAACCCCCTTGCTAGACCCAAACCTCTCCTTTGAGGCTCATGTTAACCAAACTGCCAAAACCATACATCAAGAGATTGGCTTGCTATACCATCTTCATCCCTTGCTATCTATGCATCCTACCTAAAAATTGCTACCACCTCACTCCTTCCTTTACTTTCCTATGGGGATCCTCTATTCTTATCACTCAAGGCCTCCTTCATGACCCAGGTCGTCGGGGGGTGGGTTTGCTGATGGGATCACCTTCGGGTCTTTGGCTTGGGGGGGCCCAGTTAGCTACCTCAGACTGGGTGCAAAACCTGGGTGTCATATTTGATGACTGCCTGACCCTTAAATATCAGGTATCGACCATTGCCAAAGCCTGTTTTTACCATCTGAGGAATATAGCCCGGGTGAAGCACCTGGTTCCTGCCGACGACCTTCCAATGTTGGTCCACGCCTTTGTTACCTCCCGAATGGACTACTGCAATGCCCTGTACCTAGGGCTTCTGGGGGTGGATATCCAACACTTGCAGCTAGTGCAGAATGTGGCGGCCAGGCTTTTGACTGGTATGTCTAGGATCAGTCATTTAACGCCTGTCCTCCGTGGACTGCATTGGCTGCCAGTACAGTAGTGGATTACCTTCAAGGTCGGTTTGCTGACCTACAAAGCCCTACACGATCAGGGACCTAGTTACCTGCAAGATCTTCTTCATCCCTACTGTCCCTCCCGTCCACTCCAATCCACCAATGAGGGATTGCTAGAGATTCCCAGGGTTTGTTTAAAGACATCTAGGGCCAGATCATTTAGTTTTATGGCCCCAACCCTGTGGAATTCTCTACCTCATCAGGTGTGAGATTGCCTGACCGTCCAAAGTTTTAAATTAACATTAAAACGTATTTATTTAGCCTGGTGTATCCTGATTTTTAAGTATATTTTATTGATTGATTTTAGGATGTTTTAATTTTATGTATTTGATTTATTTATTGTAAAAGTACTTTGATTCTGGAAAGGCACTATTTAAAAATAAAGAATTGCTTGCTTGCAATTGAGACAGCTAGAGTGAAGCTCGCCAGGATGAAACCCACTTGTACAGCATTCTGCAGTATGCTGCAGAAGATTTACTGCAGTAAACAATACAATTTCAATGTGAATTAATCCCTTTTGTCATGCAGGAAAATGTGACACTGCCAGGATGAAGTGAATGTCACAGTTTCCTGCATGACAAAAGGGACTTACTGCCATTAAAATTACATTATTTTCCACAGTAACTCTGCTGCAGCATGTTACAGAGTGCTGCAAAATGCTGCAGAATTGGGTTTCATCCTAGCGAGATAGGGCGCTTTGCCATTGCAGCAGCCCCCCCCATCAACCCAACTGTACTGTACTTGCATCGCTGGGCTGGCTACAACTTGAACACAAAATCCAGTACACCTCGCTATGTCTCGCCTATAAGCTCACACATCTCTATACCCCCAAGCCTATCTGGCATTCTAGTAGGAAAGCAGTCCAGGTGGTCTCTCTGCTCTACCTCTCTACCACTTCTAGCCATACCCAAGTCACATCTATTCTCAGGCCACAAATCCATTGCTTTTGCTGCCCCTGTGGCATGGAACTCCCCCACACCATCTATCCTCTCCTGCACTACGCTCCCTCGGTTCAAACTTGCTCTGCATAACTACTTACCTGAGTATGGAACTTGTTCCTGCCTCATCTGACTTACATGCTCATGCGCTTACCTGGTTTTCCTAAAACCCCAATGCTTATTTCTCTAACTTTCTGTTACTACTGTACTGTAAACAATAGATCACTTGTATTGTACATCAGTGTTCTGTAATGTGAATACTTGATCACCTGTATAACCGTACTAAAGGCTGTACCCAATTTCCATCTTGTCAATGCAAAATTTGCACAGCATTGCTGATCAATTTTCTGCAATGTGCAAACTCAAACTCCAGTGTAGCTGTCTTAAAGAATGTACCCTATTTCATTCCTTTCAAAGCAAAACTTGGTACTGTGCTATGACACTGCTGTAGATTATATACAGAACTGTGACTCTCTGTGTACTATAGTCCTATGTGTTGTACTACATTGTGACATTATTTCTTTTGTTTATGTATAGCACTGTGCCTCCTTGTACCCTATAGACTACTTGCCTTATGTACCCTTCCCCCGGGTTGCCTCTCAAAAAGGGACTGCGTGGTCTCAGTGGGCTTACCCAGTTACCAAAACTCAAATAAATATATGAATAAATGAATAAACTGCCTGTCGGAGGAGAAGTGAAGAGCCTAAATAACCTTTCTTTCCCATAGTATCAATTTTTCTGGAATCTTTATCTGGAGGATGAGATGCCAGGGGTACTTTTGCTTTATTACAGGCTGCAATCTGTATCACACCCTCATGATCTGGATGGGTATACAAATAATCAGCAGAAGCCCTATCCAGCTGGTACTTTTTCTCCACCTTCTTGTCCACTCCAGGGACACAGGAAAGTGTCTGCAGGATTTTAAAAGTAGTCTTTTTTAGGGAATTATGGTTAGGAAGGACCCCTTTTTTTATGGGAGCCAACCCCCTCATATCCAAAAACTCTGCCTCCTCCTCCTTGTCATCGGTAGATTCCTTTGAGGCAAGGCCCAAGATGTCAGCCATTTTCCTGACAAAAGAAAAGTGGGATGAAAAATCATGTCCACGTTGGGGGACCCTGAGAAAGACCCATGTGACTGGGTCGATACGTAGGGGTGTTAGCCCAGTAGTCTGCCATGCTTGTGCAAATAGCAAAATAAAACCCTTTCATTATTTTCAGCCTTGGTGTATGCCCAGCTTCTTTTTTGTTCAGTTATATGTTTCTCTAGCTGGAGCACCTTTAAGGGCTTGATGTGCACTCCCTCATTTGTTTTTTTACTACAGTCTGTAAAGCATGACTGACTTGCAAGGCTCTGGCAATTTCCTCCGCAGATAATATTTTATCTTTGTCTGTTGGGAGCTCCTTTGCTTTTCCAGCAGGATGCACAACGAATGAAAATTACGCACCTACCGTAATTCTTGATCTTCTCTTGTATCTTCATCATTCATTACTGCTGGGTAAGTGCTAGAGGTGTGCACTTGCCACAGTAGCTTTTTTGTTAGGGAGGAGTCGGCCCTAACCTTGCCACCCATGCAACGCATGCATGGCACACAAGGGTTGGCCGTTAGGCGTCATAGACTCCTCCTCCATCCCAGTTCTGTTTAGCCATAGAGGATGAAACAGGAAATAGAGAAAAATAAGGTGAGGCAAGAGAGCTGAGGGATAGGATAAGGAAGGATATAAACTGAAAAGGTATAAGCCAATTAGGGGACAGAGGGAAGAGATTCCTACCCTAAGTGGCCATAGGGCCCCAATCCTTGGTCGGTCTCACAGAAGGAAGAGAGAGAGAGAAAGAGAAAAAAGAGATACGAGAAGAAAAAAAGAGATGTGAGTAAAGGATAAAAGGGGGAGGAAGGAGGGCTCTCTGCCACGTTAAATTGGAAGACCACTGACTTGTAATAGCTTCAAAATCCCAAAGGAAATGAAGACAAGGGAGCAACAATCCCACCAGTTCCAGAGGGCACTGTACCAAGGCCTGGAGGGAAATAGGGATGGCCTTGGAAGAGCACTGGTGGAGATTGAGCTCTCTTCCTACCCTTTATCTGTATACGTTTTGAAAATCTTGGAGCATGGACCTCCACAGATTGTTTCTTGGGTAAGGAGCGCAGTCCTGATTAGAGGAGAGGAGTGTATCCAGATTAACTTTGAAAAGGAGAAGAAAGGAGGTGGGAAAAACCAGCTACAAGTTTTCCCATGAGGGTATTGATGTAGTCCCCACTTCAGGAGAAGAGAGCCACGGGACATCTGTGCCATGAGGAAAAAAGGGGAAGGAGGGAGGAAAATCCCACTGACTCTCCTAGGAATGCACTGAAGTAGCTAAAATTGCCAGAAGATGACATAATCAAAGGGATTATCCAAGTCAAAAAGGGGGACACCCCTGTGCATTGTGAAGAGAATCCCAGGGAGTTCCCTCAGAGATTAGGGTGTAGACCCTACTCGCCGTCCTCCCGGTTGAAGGCTCTGTGACTTTAGAGAAGGAAACAGAGAGCTCTGAGGTACCAGGGGGCCTAGAAGAGGAGGAAGGCAAACAGGGTGGAGGTGACGCTGAAGAACTGAGGCCCATGAGGGGAAGGTGGGCGGGAATCAGTAACGAATGGTGAAGATACAAGAGAAGATCAAGAATTATGGTAGGTACGTAATTTTCATATCTTCTCTTGTCAACCTTCACCATTCATTACTGCTGGGTGAGTACCAAGTCCCCTGGAGGGGACCTGGCACAGTCCTGATGGAACAGATTCCCTCAGCTTCCTGCTGGTGAGATGCAGGAGGGGGAGACCCTATAGCTGTACTAGACCAAGTGAGGTCTAAGGTTGGTCAGGATGAGGAGGTGTCCCCCATGGCTGGGGGGAATGGAAGACACCCCAGTAAAGTCCTCGTTGCCCTGTGGGAAAAAAAGATGGATCCCCTGGAAAGTGGAGGAAATCACCCTACGCCGGGCAATGAGTGACAATCTGGACAGAAGAAGCCATGCCGTCTGCCTGATGCAGATCGCTGTCCCTGCTAGTCTGGATGCCACCTCATTGGCATCATAAGATGCCCTTGCCTGGTGCCTTGCAAACTCCAGACCCTGTGCAGAGAGGGCGATGGCCTGTCTAGATTCCTCCAAATCAGGCAGGGATGCTAACACTTGTGCTAGCATTGACCACAGATGCCTGTTGTAGGCAGCATGGTGAGCCTGATGAGAACCTATGCAAAGCAACAGAGGAGCTGAAGAGAACACCCTTCTACCCCACCGGTCGAAGTCCGCGGAATCCAGATCTGGGGGTCAGTGTGTGCCAGGCGCTGAAGCGCTGAAGGAGTATCTAAGGACGTCAGCCCCGAAGGTGGGTGAGGTAGAGAACCTAGAGACTCCTGGAGAGCACAATATCTCCTCCTGCAGTCTACTGGGGCTAGAGAAGAGGTGGCTGGAGACTGCCAGGTGCAGATAGATGTTTCTTGGAACAGGATGGGCCAGGAGGGCACCACCAGATGGTGAGCACTGAACTTGCTCAAGAATGAGCGCGTCTCCCACTTGGTATTGCTCTGTATGACATTGAGAGATATGTAGCTCCTGCACCAGCCTTGAGAGGAACCGCTGATATTCCGTGAAATCAGCATCAGAGGACAGGTGGATAGATTGTTCCTCTTCCTCAGAGGAGGAAGATGAGGATGTAGAGGAGCTCGAGTGTTCTGGGTCCTCCTGTGGTGGCGGAGACAGGTGGAAGACCTGTTCGTCCATGGCTCTCACATACCTACGGAAGGCTGACGTAGTGGCCCTGAACATCTCCCAGGTTACGGGACCTGTAGGACCCACATGGCCTGGGAGAGGGGGGGAGGTGTTTGCAGAGGGATTGGGGAGGGGCACCTGACCGAATATGCCCTGTCCCTGCCAGGGCTCTGAGACCCAGCCACAGGCCCCACCAGGCGGGGGTACTTGGGGGTTGAATCGGGCAGTGAAGCCTGTAAATTTTGAAACAAACCCTGAATGAGCCCTGAGGGAGAATCTCCCATGTGGCATGACAGGGCTTACATGGATCCAGAAGAGCAACCCTTTGTGCTGCCAACTAAGGGAGCCCCAGAGACCTTGGAGGAGAGGCAGGGTTCAGTGCTCCAGCTCCTCCCCACTCCCCGAAGGGCAGTGGCAGGGGGGCCTACATGCCTCACCCCGGCCCCTCAACCCTTCATACTCCAAAGCTTCCCTCTTCCTCCTACCTAGCAATACGGGGTCCCCCAATTCCGCAGGCCCCCCAAGGGAGGCCGCAGAAGAGGGGGTTCCTGTCCCCACCAGGGGGGTCATGGCAGCACCAGAGATGGTGGCTGCTATGCCCCCCCAGGAGAGCTCACTGCACCCGGTCCCTGCAGGCCACTGTCCCACACAGGCCCCCCAATGTCGGCCATGGCGTGAGGAGCCATCAGGACTATAGGCTCTGGGGAGTCCGGGAGAGAAACACTGGGTCACCTGGTGCCGTGTCCCAGAGGGCTCTCTGACTCTGAGGAGTCAGGTTGCCAGTCCAGATCGGCCAGTGGGTCATCCTCCTCTGAAGAGGAAGAGACCAGGCAGACCGTCAAGCTAGAAACCCCGGGAGAGGCCTTGCCGACGGCGCCGCAAGACACAGCACCACCCACGGCACCATGAACAGTGCCAGAATCCGCTACAGTGCCAGAAAGCTGTGCTGAGGGTCCGCTAGTGCTGGGCCCAGCAACTGTGGGCCGTGACACCAGGGGAGCCTGCACCTCCATGGAAGTGACTGCCATGGCGGTGCCAACAACCTGGCTCTGCATGGAGCCGAGTTTTTCCTCTGACACCGCAGAAGAAACCTCCTCAATGGCAATGCAGGAATCTGAGGAGGCTTCCTCCTCACCGGGCCATATAGACCCAGGAGGGGACCCAGAAGAGGGGTTGAGAGAGCTGGCCTGTGCAACCTGTGAGCGACACCGTCCTCCAAAAGTTGGCAGAGTCCTACCAACTTTGAACGTGCAGATTTCCAAGACACGGTGGTCCATGGAGAAGCAGGTGTCACAGTTGTCCATGTCATGATTGGGCCCCAGGCATCGCAGGCAGACATCATGTCAGTCCGAAACGGAAAAATGCCGGCCACAGGAGCACCGACACATAGGGGTACGGCCTGCTTTGGATTTCTTCTTAGCACCCGGACCAGACATGACACAAAAATAACAGCAAATTTACAGAAAAAGACTCGGCACCGTCAAGTGAAAATAATGGAAAGGTCTTACCGGTGATAATGGTGCCAAGCGTGCTAGAACTGGGACGCAGAGATGCGGCATCAAAAGCAGGCCAGATGACACAGGCGAAAACTAGTCACTCACGCAGCAGGTGCTACCTCGACAGTGGGAGAAACAGAACTGGGATGGAGGAGGAGGAGTCTACGGCACCTAACGGTCAACTCTTTTGCGCCACGCAGTGCGTCGACCACATGGTCAGTGCAGTTGGTGCTGGCTCCTCCCACCCCCAAAAAGAAAAGCTCCTGTGGTGGATGCCCACCTCCGGCACTTACCCAGCAGTAATGAAGGTGAAGATTGACAAGAGAAGATATGGAAATTACTTACCTACTGTAATTCTTGATCTTCTTGGAAGAAGTCTCCACCACTCATTCACACTGATGGGAGTACACTGGAGGCGCTAGGACCCAGCGGGAGCCAAAAATCTTCAGGAGGGCCGGTGCTGGGATAGGACCGCGCATGTGTGGCATGGCGAGACAAGCTCGCGCCATATAGGCTATCTTGGCATTGGCCCTCCAACCGCCTCAGTGCCTTTTTGACCAAGAAGGTGCGACATAAACTAACTTAAGAATACCTAACCCTAACTTCTGGGCACAAGATGGTCTAGATGACCCATGTAAGATAGGTCAATTCAACAATGTCTTCACAGCTCAAACAACAAGGAAGTGAAGACCAAAAACAGAATGAGTGAGCTTGGGGGATGGTGGGTGGACGTGTGAATGAGTGGTGGAGACTTCATCCAAGAAGATCAAGAATTACGGTAGGTATGTAATTTCCATATCTTCCTTGACTAAAAGTCTTCACCACTCATTCACACTAATGGAAGAGTACCGAGCTAAAAATCAATCCCCGAAGTAGGGCGGTAGGAGACAGAGCTCACTCAGGACAGAAGTCCATAAGGACTGTCCTGCCGAAGAAAGTGAGTAATCTGGCATGGACATCCAGAACGTAGTGCTTCACAAAGGAATGCACTGAGCTCCAAGTCACCGCTTTGCAAATGTCTGCAATGGGTACATTATGAATCTTGGCCAGGGAAGCTGCAACTGCTCTGGTAGAGTGGGTATGAACCTGGCCTTCCAACTTGACCAGTGCCATGGATTAGCAGTGTCGAAGACATGCTACTAACCGCGCAGAAATCCATCTAATGGCAACTCAGTCGAGGCATGCTGAAAGGATACAAGAGTTGCTTGGATTGTTGTATCTCTTTCATTCTGTCGATGCAGAATCACAGAACCCTCTTAACATCCAGAGAATGAAGGGAGCACTGCTTTATTCTGGAAGTTACTGAAGTAAGTAGGGAGAAGCAATCTTGACTATCGGTAACTAAGCCAGTGACATGTTCTCTACTGGCTCAAGATAGGCTGAAAATGCGCAGAGGTGTACCTTCACTGCCGAGTATTGCAGATCTGCATTCGACACGTCCAGGAGGCACCCCAACACCTTACTTGGTGGGCAACCAAAAGGATCCAGATGGGACCTTGCACACCAGATGGAGAAGTGTTTCCACTTGCCTGTGTAAGCCTTCCTGGTGGAAAGCCCATGATTTCTGTGATTGTCTGGAAAACCTAAAACCTGCCCACTTCTATCTCCTCAGGAGCCTGGCATGGAGATGAAGGGAGCACAGGTTGGGATGGACCAAAGTCTCTGTGTTAGAAGGTCCGCCCGTAGAGGGAGTTGCCTCTGGGGAAATTCTAACAGTCTACTGATCAATGCAAATCATATGTCAAGGACAGTCTAGGGTGATGAGAATCATCCTGCCCCCCTGTGCCTCCAACTTGAGCAGCACCCTCTGAACTAAGGGAAGAGGAGGAAAGTGTACAGGAAGCATCTTGTCCACTGCAGTCTGAATACATCCTGGCAGAAAACACCAGGTTCTGGATTTCTGAAGCAGGATAGAGGCAGTTGTGTGTTGAGAGGGGACACAAAAGGACCAGATCTGGACTGCCCCACTCATCGAATAGCGACTGCACAAATCTGAACTGACAAATCGTGCTTGAGGCACCACTCTCACATCTTCATGGCTTCCTGCACAGAGGGTAGGAGGGTGCTCCACCCTGCTTGTTGATGTAATACATCACATCTTTGTCGTCCGTCCGAAGTAGTATTACTTTGTGGCAGAGGGCCTCCTTCAGGACTTGGAAAGCCTATAAGACAGCTCTCATCTCTAAGAAATTTATGAGAAGATGAGGCTCCTCCTGGCTCCACATCTGATTGTGGAGGTCTTAACACAGTGAGCTCCCCAACTGATTAGGAATGCAACCGTGGTGATGGAAATCTGAGATTTCAGAGAGTAAGGGTAGACCTTGCAGAGGCTTGCCCAACTGCGTCTACCACGCAAGTGATTTTGTCCACGGTTCTGTCATTTATAAAGAGGATTGCAGATGTGTGGTCGGAGACCACTGCTTGCTGCGTTGATGCTATGAGCCCCAGCATCTGCTGCATTGAAAAGGGCCCAAAGAGAGTCATTTTCCGTGAAGTAACAAGACATCTGAAGATGTCACTTCTCCTGTTCTCTGGAAGGAAAAACCCTCACCCTGGAGGTATTCAGGAGGGTTCCTACGAAGAAGAGCTGCTGCAAAGGTGAATCTGGCACCTTCCCCGAATCAGCAAACCCCTCCTGGAAGTGAGCAACTGAGAAACTGTGGCAACTGCTTCCTGTGTCTCCAGCCCAGATGGGCTAGTTAGGAGCCAAACGTACAGGAAGTGAAGACTTGAACACCAAGGTTTTAGTGCACTCCTCCCTGAACAGGTACTTGTTTAATCTTCCAAGGTTGAGAAATGGGTGCATGCTGCCTTTTATCTTGGAACCAAGCAATGGAAATAGGAACCTGTGTTCCAGTTCACCGTGGAACAACTTCTACTGCTCTGATGCTGCGGAGGCCCCATATCTCAGAAGCAAGAGGGTCTGACTGAGAGGTGGACAGACTGGGCTTTGGCCTGGGTCTGGGGAAATCTCTGAGAAATTGGGAGAGTACCCCTTTTGGACAATCCTGATAACCCATGCAACTGATAAAATGGACTTCCATTGGTTGTAAAACTGAATCAGACTCCCCACCCTACCGCCAAGAGGCGTCCACCTCAGACAACCGAGGTGGGACCTGGGCTGGATCTACAGAGGATGGTACAGGGTGCTGTCAGGCCCTGTGCCATCTGCTGTGATTTCTTCATGGCTGAGGAGTTGATTCCTGATAAAGGCTTCTAGGCCTCTATCTTGAAAGGACCGCCTGTTATGAGAATAATGATGGTTTCCATCCCTCTGAGGGTCAGCCGGAGCTGGCCTGCTGTTTAAATGGCAGCCCTGATGTTCTGAGTGGTCTGCAGAGCTCAATCTGAGGGCCGAACAGATAAGCACCATCAAGGAGACATTAATCACCTGCTACCAATGGCAGCCACCCTAGAGGCAGTGTTATAGGCATCTATAAAAGCTTTTAGCGATTATTGTGCTATATGCCCCTAGCAATGGAGCATTAGATTTGGGGAGGCTCTCGACCATTGAATTGAGCGTATTCCACAGGTTGTACTCATACTGAGGAATGTAGGAACTCGAGACGTAGAAGTCTGCCTTGGTCCACAGATGAAGTCTGAAATGTTATGGAGGAACCCATATCCCTGAGGAAAAACTGGAAAGATCTTCCATCACAGGTTTTGCTGCCACAGAAGGCTTGCATTTCAGCCCCTAAAATGAGTAATCCACTGCATCTTCGACAAAGCAGGGCAAGGAGAAACTCAACCAGATCCACTTCTACCCCAGACAAACCTCCAAAGGGCAGGTCTAGGCCAGGATCATGGGAGACACCACCACGCAGATCAGCTTTGAGGATTTTAGCACCATCCATGGTGCAGGTACCACCCGTGGTACTGGCACCACCCATCACGCCATCATCACACACAGCGCCAGCACCACACATGGCGCTGGCACCACATGCGGCACCAGCACCGCTGCTGGACCTAGACCTGAAAAAAGGCGGGAAGGAAAGTGGAACCTGTGCTGGCCCCTGCAGGGAAAAAGGTGTGTGGGAGGGTAGGCACGCTGAATTGGCACTGGCACATGAGAGGGCACAGAGAACACATCCTGGCCTTGCTGACCTGCCCGTGGCCCAGTAGCTCCGAGGTGTGAAGGCCCAGAACTGGGT
The DNA here is from genome assembly GCA_016271365.2 of Neoceratodus forsteri. Classification (NCBI taxonomy): domain Eukaryota; kingdom Metazoa; phylum Chordata; order Ceratodontiformes; family Ceratodontidae; genus Neoceratodus; species Neoceratodus forsteri. Next base: position 589,226,086 of record CM057459.1, read on the forward strand.
CCACTGGCCAGGGCAGGCAGGCAGATGCCCTACCCACTGCTCTAAAAGAGCAGCCCAGAGGTGAAGCTGCTCACCAGAGCCCCATTGAGGACAGAGACAGGATCCAGTGTCAAAGATCATGGCTATTAAGACTGCTCTCCATCACCTAAGATCCCTGTGCAGACGTACCAGACGGCAACCTCGAGGGGTATCGATTCTTCTTCTACTGAGTCCTCTGATTGAGGTTGGGAATGGGCCCGCTCCTTTTGTGCTTCAGGTGGACTGTCCTCCTCCCTGAGCACCAGACTGCCCGTGGTCGGACCCCCCCCACAAAGGGCAGCGGACCGGACACAGCCCCACTGCCATCACAGCTTTCAAACAAAGTCTCCCTACCATCACGGCTACCATCTAAGGTTGACTCCATTGATGGTAGGCTGAGAACTTTTTCTTCTTCTTCTTCTTCTACTTTTTCTTCCTTTTTTAAAACAAAACGTAAGAAAAGTACACTAAAAGCAGTATGTTAAATGAACACTGGACAGCTATAACTGCTGTCGTATAGATGAAGACTTGAGTCCCGACAGGTGAGCGACATCATCACTGAAGTGCACTTCACGGTGGAAAAAAAGGAACTGAGGCGGTTGGAGGGTTGACGCCGAGATAGCCTATACAGCACGAACTAGTCTCGTCGCGCTGCACATGCGCGGTCCTATCCTGGTGCCAGTCCTCCTGAGGATTTTTGACTCCCGTGGGTTCCTAGCACCTCCGGCATACTCCCATTAGTGTGAATGAGTGGTGACGACTTTTAGTCCAAATTCCTTAATTTGCATACATTTTCCACCTCAAAGTTCTGGGGGCAGTCAGAGATTCTGAGTTTATTTATTTATTTATTAAAGAGATCGGAATTACACACCTTTGAGTCAGAGACTTATTTTCAAAGACTCCACCTCAGTGAACAATACATAGACGGTACATATTTAGTGTAAGAAACAGAGAATACAGAGATAGGATAATACAGGGTATGGTAATACAATAAAAGTAAATGAAAGAACACAGTTGAGCAATCTAGATAGCATGCAACATGAACATCGCACGGTAATTACACAATGGCAGAGCAAATAGCATGACTGGTACATAGGCTTATGGCAGAGAGTTGAGCAGGACAGAGTCTGTTGTCGGGGGGGGGGCTAGGGGCAAGTACATGTGTGGGAGGCAGTGAGGTGGGATCAGAGCAGAGATTTAAATCGGCCAATCCTAGGTTTGAGGGTGATGGAGGGAGGGAGGGCGTTGAGCCAGGTAGGAGCCCAGTAGGGGAAGGAGCGCTGACCAAGGGAAGATTTTCAGTTCGGGACCAGGAACTTTGGTTTGAGAGTGCTACGAGTAGATCTAGTGGCTGTCACAGCTGTCAGGAGGGGGGAGAGACAAGGGGCGGTTAGACCAGCAATGACTTTTTTCTCCATGAGGCAGGTGTGATATTGGAGCCTGTTGTCGAAATCCAGCCAGTTAGATTGGAAATACAAGGAGCAGGTATGGGTAGTTCTGGGACATCCTAGAGCTAGGCAGCAAACTTTATTCAGGACAACCTTGATGCGGTGTATGGACAGAGCTATCGGTGGCACCATAGATTAAAATGCTGTAGTCTATGATAGACAGGACAGAGGAGGAGATGGCAAGTTGAAGGGCTTCTGGGGGGAGGCAGTTACGGTGTCAGTATAGCGTGCCAATACGGGAGTTGACAGAGGTGCAAAGGAGGTGAATGTGCTCATGGAAGGTGAGGGAGGGGTCAAAGGTAACACCAAGGTACTTAAAAATAGAGACTTGCTCCAGCAGGAAGGAGAGGGAGGTGCGGACCTGGAGCGTGGAGCATTTTAGTTTATTCTGGTGGTGGGCAAAGAGCATGACCTTAGATTACTTAAGGTTCAGGATGAGCTTATGCATGGTGAACCAAGATTCAGTGACAGAGAAGGGGGCCTGGAGGGAGTTTTCAAGGGGAGGAAGAGCTAGGGTGAGAGGAGAAGAGGACGGCAGCATCAGCATAGAGTAGGATATTCCCTGAGCAAGCCTTGGGTAGGGAATTCAGAAAGAGGCTAAATAGATGGGGCCCGAGGATGGACCCCTGTGGAACACCAGAGTGGACAGAAAGGGGTGCGGAGAGGGTGGAGCAGATTTTGATCCTCTGTGATTGACCTGTCAGGTAATCTGGAAACGAGGAGTTTGCATCCTGGGAGAGGCTGAGGTGAGCAGGGTGACAGTAGAACGTCGGATTGACAGTGTCAAAGGCCTTTGATAGATCCAGGAAGACAGCACCTGCTAGGTGGCCATTGTCAAGGGCTGAGTGGATAAAACTGGAAAATTCCAGGAGGCAGTGGTAGTGCTATGGCCTGGCCAGAAGCCATGTTGTTCGGGTGATAGGAGGTCATATTTGGCAAGGTATTCAGTGAGCTGGTCCGTAACGATGCACTCTAAGGCTTTGGGGGGGGGGAGGATGGAGATGGGGCAGTAGTTCTCTGGGAGAGTCAATCCCCAGACTTGTGGATAGGGTGATGATGCCAGTTTTCCAGAGGAAGGAAATCTCCAATGTCTGAGCGAGAGGTTGATGAGGTGGGGGGGTAGAACTCATTGAGGACCAGGCGAGAAGCTTAAGGTCAATTGAGCCGCTGCTGTGAGACCTTTAGGACTTTGAGGAGATAAGGTTTGATCTCATGATGGGCGAGGGCCCGGAAGCGAAAGGGGGTGGGGGGCAGGGTGGATGGAGAGAAGAAATCAGGGGGGAGGACATAGCTCAGGTCCAAGAAAGAGGTATTGAAGGCGTCATCAATCGACTTTGAGTCAGTAGTAATGGACCCATTCATGGTGAGTTGAGATGAGGGTAGGGGATAGAATTGCCGTAGAGAGATTTCAAATTTCACCAGAAATTGCTACCTGTTCCCCAGGTCGTAGTTAGAGCTGTCTTATAGTGGTCTGCCTTAGCCTAGCTGATAGCCCAAGTACAATGATTGCGGGGCAGCTCAGTATGCCTGCTGGTCAGCTGGCTTGCCCGAGTCGAGGGCCTTTTTCCAGAGATCATCTTTCTGCCACATAAGGTTCAGAAGGGAGGAGGAGATCCAAGGAGTATCAAGCCCTTTGATCATCTTTCTGGTGAGAGGAGACAATTTGTCACATGCAGCATTGAACGTGCATGTGAAGTAGTTGAGGGCTATGTCAGGGTCCTGGATGCAGGAGAAGGGAGACCAGTCCCAACTAGAGAGATAGGATTTTAGGCAGGTGAGCATACCTGGACAGAGTTGCCTACTGAGGATGGTTTTGGGGGGAGGTTTCTTGACCAAGCAGGACCAGGTGCAGAGAATGGTCACTAAGAGTGTTTGAGAGGACAGTGATATCCGTTAGCTTGTGGGAGTGATTGGACAGGACAAGGTTCAGGAGGGTGGCCATACCAGTGGTGTGGTTAAGGCACGTGGGGCTGGTAACCAGCTGGATTAGATCAAGGGCAGCTAGGGAGTCACGGTAGAGTGAAGCTGAGGGGAAGAGCCAGTTTATATTCAGGTCACCCAGTAATATGAGCTTGGACTTAGGGGGGAACTGAGAGAGGTATTCAGTGAGGATTGAAGGCAGCTGCCTGGTTCCATGGAGGAATGTAGGCAGCTAAGAGAGTTAGGAGGGCTTTGGAGGGCCTGGGGAGACCTGAGAGCTAGGGCTTGGGCACCATTGGATAGTTGAGGAGGAGAGTGCTTGTGCCTGGAATGTGTTGCAAAGTAGAAGGTGCATCCACCCCACATTTACCCACTCTGTCATTGCAGTAAGCGCATACCCAGGAATAGCGACAGAGGAGTCAGGGATAGATTTGGAAAGCCAGGTTTCCACTAAGGAGAGGAGATCAGGTTGGTGCTGAGCTATCCAGCCCTGGAGGTCACTGAGTTTTTCGGGAGACTACAGATGTTGATAGAGGCAATGTGCAATCCGGGAGTAGTGGTGCTTGGGTGGACATGGGTAGTGGGGGTACAGGGTTGAGGTGGATCCCAGAAAGGAGGAGGAGCAAGGAAAGAGTTCTGAGGAGCTGCCAATGTATGGCTTCCCTGTGTGAGGATGCAATAGATCGAGTAGCGGCAGGGTGGAGGGGTGGGTAGGGATGGAAGGGCACATAGAGTGGAGCAGCAAGGAGGATGGATACTAATGCAGTGCCAGAAGTGGGGTGGGATGCAAAGTGGGAGGGGGGTGGTTGCTGGGAAGGAAGGGAGAGGGTGGCGTGAGGGTAACACATGTGAAAGGGAAGAGAGATAGGTGGGGCGGTTGGGCAGGGGGGCAGGGAAGAGAGTGAAGATGAGAAGAAGCAGGGGTGAAAGTGAGGCAGTTAGCTGGGACATAGTGGGCAGGAGGGTGGGGGTATAAAGGTTAGTGGCCAGCACCAAAAAGTAGGGCTGACATGATGGAGCAGAGGTAGAGTGTTGGCCTGTAATGCAAAATGTGTCAGGTTTGAGACCAGGGTGGGAGTGAGAGAGGGAGACCCTGGTGGAAGGGGAGAGCAGAATAGAGAAGGGCCAGAAATGGGCCGAGAGGGGTTCCGAGGAGGAGTTGGAAGTACTGAGAAAAGGCTAGAAAGGAGGTGGTAATACCACCTCCTAGTGGCCAGGTGGCGCAATAGCGGGGGGGAGAGCTGAGGTCCGGTGGGAGAGAGAGGGAGAGAGGAATAAGGCACAGGGCCCTCTGTTGGTGGGAGAGTATAACCTGCTAATGGGAAAGCAGACATTTATTCATGTGATGGGGAGGGGACTATAAATTAAAGGATGCCCCTGGGTGGGAGAGTGGCTGGGGTGGGCAGGGTAGTCAATGCGAAGCGTCGATGGGCTAACACCCCTCACAAATGAAGCTCAGCCAGGAGGGAGCCCTAATTTACAGGACCTCCTTGTGAATGAGCTTGCTCAATGGAGTTTTCCTGCAATAAACTTGAACTTGAACTTGAGCCAGTTACCTTTAAGAGCTCCCACGGTCCAAATACTGCCCCCGGTGATGTAATTTGCTGTGTGTGCTTTGGGAAAGGGGTCCTGCTGCCTTTAAGGTCTCCTGTGGTCCAAACACTGTCCCAGGTGATGTGGTCTGCTGTGTGTGTGCTTTGGGGAAGGGGTCCTACTGCCTTTAAGGGCTCCCACGATCCAAACACTGTCCCCGGTGATATGGTCTGCTGTGTGTGCTGTGGGGCAGGGGTCTCGTGGCCTTTAAGGGCTCCCGCAGTTCAGATACTGTCCCTGTTGATGTTGTCTGCTGTGTGTACTTTGGAGAAGGGGTCCCGTGGCCTTTAAGGGCTCCTGCAGTCCAAACACTGTCCTTGGTGATGTGATCTGCTTTGTGTGCTTTGGGGAAGGGGTCGTGTGGCCTTTAAGGGCTCCTGCAGTCCAAACATCCTCTGTCCCATAGGCTTACCAGTTCTACAGTCCTGCTTAACATCACTGCCCCACTCATCAGGGAACTTATTGTAAAAACTGCTAAGCAAAAGGGACAACTGCACCTCGCAAATTTACCCTTTCCCTGATTTAAGTTTTGTAACAAGACAGAGGTAAAAAAAAAAAGCTTAACAGCTTAAAGCTAAATTAGGGCATTTTTATTTTCTGACATTTTAAGACATTGAGTGGCAAATGCATTACTTGCATTCTGAATTCTGTCGGGAATTTCACTAATGGGAATATTGGCATGCGGGCAATGCTGTTTTCAGGAATTAGAGGGCGGGATTTTAAACGTCGGGAAAATAGTTGGCAGGAATTAGTACCTAAATCAGTCTGCCCAAGGGTCACCAAGGCCTTCTATGGGTCCTGGGACCTAGCCCCCCCACCATCTGTGCCTTGTTGACTCTGTCCCACCCTCTTCTGAAGCCACCACAGTTTTAGTGCCAACCACCTCGTCCAGCAGTCTATTCCACTGTTCAATTACTCTTTCTGTGAGATAATTCTTCCTCAAATCTTTTTTGAAGCTCCCACCTCATAGCTTCCATTCGTGTCCCCTGGTGGTTTTATTTTATTTATTTATTTATTTTAGTTTTTGTTGACCAGGTAAGTACACTAGACAAATTCTGCCTATTTTCTGCATGACCCGAGGCAGGCGGATACAGATGAATGCCAACTGACCTTGGACCAGATTAAGCTGTTGGTGGTATTTTTAGTGAATGGGGGGAAATTTGGTCAGGGCACCAGGAAAACTTCCCCAACTCTTTTCGAGAAGTGCTGTGGGATCTTTAACATCCACCTGAACTACCACCAGTACAGGCAGATGAGACCTCGGTTTAATGTCTCATCTGAAAGATGGCACCTCAGGAGTGGAGCACCCCCCTCATGCTGCACTGCAGTGTCAGTATTGGGATATTAACCCAAGTGCCTTGAGCTTTCTATTCTGTTAAAAATTTCTGAGTATGGCATTTTGTCAATGCCCCCCATGAATTTGAATGTCTCAATCATATCACCCTTCTCCCTTCTAGTTTCTAGAGAGTACATGTTCAAGTGTCTTTAGTAGATCCTCGTAGGAGAGCCCCTAGAGGCTCTGAACCATCTTGGCCATCCTTCTCTGCAAATTCTCCAACCTATTCCTGTCCTTCCTAAGGTGAGGGCTCCAGAACTGGACACAGTAATCCAAGTGGGATCTAACCAGGGACCTGTATAGTGCGAGGATCACTTCCCTGTCCCTACTGTCGAAACCTCTCTCTATACACCCCAGCATTTTATGTGCTTTGCCGTGAGCTTTGTTGCACTGGCTTGACTGCTTAAGGGTGTAACATTTGATGACCCCGAGATCCCTTTCCTCATGTGAGGTGGTGAGTTGGACTCCACTGAGCAAGTACTCTGCCCCAGGGTTCCGCTTACTCAGATGCAACACCTTGCACGTTTTTGCATTGAACTGTAGCTGCCAAACCTTGGACCACCTCTTTAATTTTTTCAGGTCTTTCTGCAGGTCCTTTGCTGCCTCAGTGCTGTTAACCCTACCACCTAACTTAGTGTCATCTGTGAAGAGGACTATTTTGCCCTGAATGCCTCCCCCAATGTCACTAATGAACATATTAAAAAGGACTGGTCCCAAGATTGATCCCTGTGGCACCATGCTAGTGACCTCCCTCTCACCTGACCACCACTCTGTACTGCCTGTCCTTCAGCCAGTTTCCCATCCACCTGACTATGCTCCCAGCAGTGCCTAGGTTTTCTAACATTTTTAATAGGTGCTTATGCGGCACTGAATCAAAGGACTTACTAAAATGCATCCTCTAAGACTGTCCCTGGAGAGGATGGTCTGCAGCAGAACCTGGGAAGCTTTCTGTTTTTCCATGAGGCAAACAGATCTGCTTCATCACTTGCAAATCCAGTGGCCATTCGTGATTTCTCTGACTCATTCTGCTCTGGGAGTCTGCCAGTTCATTGTCTTTGCCAGGCAGATGTATTGCTGTTATGGCTGTCTGTAAGATATATGCCAGGTTCCATATCCTCATTGCCTTTGTACAGAGTTTTGTGGATCTGGTACCTCCCTGTTTGTTTATATATATTGCACTGTAGTTGTATTGGCTCTTTATATGGACTGGTTGTCCTTGCAACAGGGAAGAAAAAGACTGCATTCACAGGAGCACTGCTCAGAGTTCAAACAGGCCTGTATGCTCCATGCCTACTCCTGAGTCCGAGACACCACTGACTGTTCTGTGCTTCAAATAGCCTCCCCACCCCAGTAGTAAAGCATCTGTTGTGAGGACTCTTATGGGAGAAATCTGAAGGAAGGGAAGGGAATGCCCTCCCTGAGATTATATCTTTCCAGTATGCTAATGCTTGTACCAAACTGTGAGTGGCTGGTGCCAGCTTTTCCAATGGTGCACTTCTTTGATGCAGGTACCTTCTTAAGTAGTACTGAATCTCTTTCATTTCCAGCCAAGTCCATGGAACCACTACTGTAGTGGAAGCCATGTGGCCAAATAACTGGAGGAACTCCTGTGTGGACTTCTTGTGACCTGCGAAGAATGATTTTTCCCACTGCATGGAGTCTTCTGCTCTGTGCATGGGCAGGAAAGCTCTCCTTTGTATTGTGTCCAAGCACTGCTTCTATGAATTTCAGGACCTGCCTGAGTTCTAGGTGGGATTTTCCTAGATTTAAAGGAATCCCAGTTACTTCAGCATAATCTTTCCCAAAATGTATTGTGTAAGCTGCATCTTTCATTGGCTGTCCCACTTACTAGCCAGTCGTCCAGGTAGAGAGATACAACTACATCCCTGTTTCACAGATGTGCTGCCATTACAGCTAAACACTTTATGAACACTCTTAGTGCTGAGCCTAGACTGAACGGCATTGACAAGAACTGGTAACTAACTGGGATAGCCTTATAGTACAATTACAATTTCTCAAGTTGCATTAAGTATGGGAACACAGGGATAACCTAACTGGGATAATACACCACTGATTGTGTGAGTAGTTACCATCAGGGTATAGTGTAATAAAGAGCACTGGTAAGAATCACACATCACATTTTAAGGGAGTCCTAAAAACATGTTGGCCATTGTCTCATTAGTTGGTAACCATTAAGTAATCCTTAAAGAACCCTTTAAGGTCCCAGGGTAAGGGACAAAAGAAAGTTAATAAGAAGTCAAAGGTTGTGGGTACAACTGAATTATGGGCAATTCAAAAAGCAAAACAGAGTTTGCACAAGGAAGCAGGTGCAGGGATAAAAACATATAGTAAAGCGAAAGAAAATCCTGCACTCTGCCAACCAAATAAAGGACTGCTCACTGCATATATTAAAAAGGTGCTTCATTTTATTTTAAAGGTGCCATGTGCATATATTAAAAAGGTGCTTCATTTTATTTTAAAGGTGCCATGTGCATATATTAAAAAGGTGCTTAATTTTATTTTAAAGGTGCCATGTTGCACATGGCACCTTTAAAATAAAATGAAGCACCTTTTTAATATATGCGGTGAGCAATCCTTTATTTGGTTGGCAGAGTGCAGGATTTTCTCTTTCGCTTTACTGAATTATGGGCAATATATATATAAAAAAGGTCAAGGCATGTGGGGCTGGAGGATATTAATCAACATGGGTTCAGGTCAGGAAGATCAAGCATAACACATCTTTTACATTTCTTTGAGCCAATTAGTTATGCCATGGATGTAGGACTCCCTACTGATGTGTTATTCTTAGATTTCTCTAAAGTCTTTGACAGTATGCCCCATGCACTCTTAATCAAGAAATTGCAGGGCATGAAAATAAGTAATAACAGTGTCTGTTGGACTAGTTCATGGCTTCAAGGCTGAAAGCAGAGGGTTTGCGTAGCCGGGCATTTAGCATCTTGGGCAGAGGTAACGAGTTGGGTACCCCAGGGCTCGATCACGGGACCAACACTATTTGATATCTTTAGCTCATCCTTACAAATGTCCAGTAGTTTCTGGAATTGTAAATTTGCAGGAGACATAAAAATAGGAGCAATAGTGTAAAGTGAGAAATCTGTAGAACTGTTTCAGGGTGAAATAAATAAAATCAAAGTGTGGTCCAAGACAAGATAAACTACCATTTAACATGGAGAAATGTAAAGTAATGCATATAGGAACCAAGAACAGTAGAGCAGCATACCATATGTGTGGCAGGAAAATAAAGGAAACACACAGTGAAAAAGACCTAGGCATGATAACTACTAGCAAGATGTCCCAGGATGAGGAATGCAGAGAAGCGGTTAGCAGGTGCAACAAGATAATGGGCTGCATCCTTAGGAATATATGTAGCAGGGACAGAGAAATCCTTGTCTCTCTGTACAGGACCCTGGCACATCCATACCTGGAATATTGTGTGCAGCACTGGGCGACTAATACCAAGGGAAATATTAAACTGTTAGAAAGTGCCCAGAGAAAGGTCACCAAAAAAATCAGAAACATAGCAAGTAGACCATATGGAGCAAGGCTGATGGAACTAAACCTCTACTCGCTTGAATATAGAAGAATGAGAGGGGACTTGTGTATGGTCTATAGAGCTATAAACAACAAGGACCTTTTGGAATGTGTCGGTTTGGTGAGAAAGGAAGCGGAATGGGAAAATAGATCACACTGCTTCCAATTAACAGAAGCCTTATATAGAACTGAAAGGCATGCTAAATGGTTCAGTCAGAGGGTAGTCAACATTTGGAACAGTCTACCTGTGAATGTTGCGATGAGTGGTACATTGGAGGCCTTTAAGACATCTTTAGCTAGGTTTATGGGGGACAGGAAATTTGCATACTAGGAATAAATACGGTGAGTCACACGGCCAATGGCTAACGACTCGTACACTACTATGATACTGTGATGTGAATTAGTAATTAAAAAGGCAAAAGGTGATAAAGAAAGAGAAATAGCTCAAAACACAGAAAACAATGCTAAGGCATTCTGGGCTGATGTCAGTAGAAGAAAAGGCAGTTGTAAAACAGTTGGTCCTCTAACAGAGAATGATACCAAGATTGTTAAAGAGTTGGAAACAGCCAATGTATTAAATAGATTTTTTGGCTCAGTATTTTAGGCTTTGGACCTGAGTAAGGTTGAAATACAGGACCAGGATTATCCACTTATTATATTTGAGGATGAGGTTGGTAAGTTACTCATTAACAAATTACAAGGGCCGGATGGGATTCACCCCAGAATCATAAAGGAATTGTCAGCGTTTTCAGCAGGACCAGTAAAACTGTTGTTCAACAAATCTCTAGAAAGTGGTACAACATCTGATGCAAGGAAAACAGCTATAGTGGTTCCGAGTTATAAAAAGGTAGCTGGATGGACAAGGAGGGATTACTGATGGGTAAGCATTACCTTCCTGAGGACAATCACGAAACTAAACAGACTTGCAGGGTGTTTTTGCACTTAGGACACTTTTTGAACACGACTTATGGACTGTCATTCACTAGTGGTAACGTTTTCGTTTGTAAAATTCAGGAACTAAGATCCATCCGCCTTTCTTTCAGTATTAGATCTGAGGAGGTTGTCAAGCATAGAGGACTTTCCAGATGTGGGTGGCAGTGTGGAAAGTGGTTATTCTTTTTGTACCTTACAGAATCAGAAAGAGAACAGCTAATTAAAACTACAAAGTAAATAGGGACCTCACAGCTACAGAAACAGAAAAATGCTAAAAATGTAAAACAAAAAATTGTAAACTTGAAATCCAAGGATTTAAGATTAGAATGGCACGGTCTCACTAGAGCAAAAATATTTAAAGTATAAAAGGATACCAAGGGGACTTAGGGGAGCAGTCGAGCCAAATCCAGGAATAAATGATGAAACCTTAATTAAAAAGTGGGATGGAATCAGTCAGTGTTGACTTCATGTATGCACTGATAGAAGCAATGATAAAAACAAGAGGCAAATTAGCCGATGAAGTATAAAAACATGAGAAAACATTAAAAGCACAATTAAAACTAGAGGAATTTAACAAATGGTTAGAAGAACCAAAAGAGAAGCTAAGTGAATATGAGAAATCCATCAGAGAAACAAAAATGAAAATATTCCAAAGGCACATAATAGATTACAGGGACAATAAAATATACACTTGTAAGAAATTCAAGAGGAGAGGCCAACACAGGCAGATGCAGATAGCTCAGTGCTGACAGCTACACAAGAAGTTCCCATAGACCAGATAAAACTAAGAAACCTTTTTTGTCCAGGCAAGAGGACCAGATGAGGACGGAGACCCAGGAACAATAGGGGAACACACACAGCATGCACTACAGGGGACATTAGGGAGATACAATTTACGAAACAAGGCAGGTCAAATAGGAAAAAACAGAAGGAGTAGCTGGAGGAGGTGTAGGATGAGGACAAAAGGGGCACACCACAGGGAACTGAACAAGACAGTAATTTTTAACCTCAGTAAGAGATTATTAACAACAACAGAATTATAAGTACTTAGTCTAGAGATCTCATATTCAATGTCTAGAATTACTAACAGATTTCAGATAGCGGCAGATATGCAACGTTTCTACAGGAACTTAAGATTGCAGATGCAATTTGCCAATGTGGAACATCGGAATAAAGAAAAAGTAGAACTGAGATTAGTTTTAGGGATTATTCATCCTTTATGCTCCAAACAGATGTAAATAATGCTGCTGAGATATACACTGGAATTACAAAAAAAAAAAAGAAGAGATATTTGAAATGTTAAAGAAAGAAACAAGATCCACCAGGGTGAATCTAACAAAATCAGAGAGAGGCACTACAGACATTAGAGAAAGATAAATCAATAATTATTATGAAATGGGTAGAATTAATCCTGAATCCTGATTGGCTGAGAGGTACTTTTAGCTGGGCTGTAATCCCAACACAACAACCCAGCTGAAAGTGGCTCCCAGCAAACAGGACCCAACACCCAGTGTGAGAGCCTTCCCTGCTGACTACCCTGACTGCGCATCTCAACGGCTCCCGCTCCACCTGTTGCCTCTTACAACTGCCACTTGCTCACTTGCTCTGTCTTTGCTCCAGAGTCCACAGAGCATCTTTGTGCCTAAACTCACCACGGACTGCAGCTCAACATGCCCATCACCACCCACAGAAACAGCCGGTCCAGTTATACCATAAATGGAGATCACTGATACCGAAGGACCAGGACTGACCCAGAAGTAGTGGAGTGGGAGGTCAGGTACAGCGAGCAGGCACTAGGTTTTTTGAACAAAAAAATGGGATTCCTCCCAAACAGGCTGTCAGTTGATAAATTAGGTTAGAGCCCCGATCTGAGGGACATGCCAGGACAAGGCAAGCTGTTGTAGCAGGACAACCTAATGGGTCAAGCCACTGCCGTCCCTCTCTATATTCTACATTTTTGAAACAAAAAACAGGCTTCCTCCCAAACGGGCTGGAAATTGATAAGTTACGTTAGAGTCCCGAGATCTGAGGGACATCCCAGGAGAAGGCAAACAGCAGGTCAACCTAATGACTCAAGCCAAACGTTTACATCCAGCATTAGTGCCATCTGCTGGCAAAGGTAAAAAAAAAATGCGATTCACAAACTGGACTATTTGTTTGCTAGTAAACTTTTATTTTACATTTTTGAAACCTTTTGTTCCTAAATATAATAATCAAAAATCAATTATTTTTTTGAAATTTAATATACTTTATTAAAGTTTTCAACAAACAATCCATGATACAGACAGGAATTATGTCAAGTAGATTGACCCCCCCTCCCCATCTTCCCCCCACCCCTGTGGAGCTCACAATAGAGGGATAACTAGGAATCATATGCATCAGTACTCAGACTACCTACAAAGTCATGTAAAGCCCCTTACAAGTCAGCATCAGAGGAGCCTGCTGAAAGCCCTAACAACTGTCCAGTCTGGAGCCCAGTGTATACAAAGTATGTAATTTACCCCACTTTTTATCTTAACTCTTTGAACATCCTCTAATACGAGCAATCATGCCCTCTATGCGGAGATTAAAAAATAGCTCTTGCAACCATTCATTATAAGATATACGCTCTTGGTCTAGCCAATGTCTAAGGACCACTTTCTTTTGCTGAAAGGGAAATGAGAGACAAATAATATATCTGGTCTAAAACTGAGACATTTGACATGTCCCTAAGTACACATGTCTCCAGCCTAAAAAGCCCATGGAGGCAGAGCAGGGGATCCGCCCTGTCTTCTATCAGCTTCCATAAGGGAGCTACTTTGGAACAATTCCAGAAGATATGTAGCAGGGATCCACATGCCTCATTGCAACTGGTACAAATATCAGACTGTAACCAGCCCATTTTAACTAATTTCTGTGGAGTGTAATATAAATTATTTAGAATATTATATTGGACAAGTTGCAACCTATCTTGACCACACTATCGATATACCTTTTTCCAGATGTTTGCCACTGCTGGGAAGAAAGAGGAAATACCTGATCCCAGTATAAGGAGGAGCCATTCACCTTAGGAGCATAAAGAGCATATAGCTTGCCATAAATGATGGAAACAGCATGTTTTTGAGAGCAAAATGGTATAGTGGAGTTCAAGACACTAGACACAGACCTTGGCCAAACCATTTGAGCAATGTGTGGCAAAGTTGAAACACCTTAAAAATATCTTTATTGCCTAGGCCCAGTTGCCTGAGTATAGCCTCAGAGGATTGCAGGGAGCCATCTACCAGTAATTCCCTAACTACTAAGGTTTTAAGCTGTGGAAGCCAACTTTCTTTAGTGGGGAGGCTACCAATTTTTAAATGAAAGTTGCCTACTATAGGCTGGGAAATGTTCCTGGTGATAGGGGACTTGATCACAGACCAAAACTGTGTATAAACCCGCAGGGCAGTACCAATCACCGATTCTTTGACCTGGAGAGGAATGTTGGTCCACTCAAGGAAAGGCAAAGAGGAGCCAGTAAGGCTGCAACTATGCAATAGATACATCTCCAAGTCTAACCAAGGTGGCCTGTAGCCTGTGGGAGGCTCTTGGGAGGAGGGAAGAAACCATTGAAACAATTTACTGAGGTGACTGGAAAAGTAGTAGAGCATGAAATTAGGGACTCTAACACCTCCTAATAGTTTAGGAGCAGCCAGCTTTTTATAAGCTCATCGAGGGGATTTACCCAATCATATAAAGTCCGTAATAATTTGGCGGACTTTGCGAAACCAACGCAGTGGAAGCCAGACATTTAACATATGAAGGGAGTAGAACAACCTTGGAAGGACATTAATTTTAATGATTGAAATACGACCCCACCATGAGAGAGGGAACGACCACCATCTTTGCAGATCTTGTGTAATTTTAGAAAGCAGGTCCTCCAGATTAAGTTTAACAATCAAAGAGGGATCTTTGGCCAGGTGAAGGCCAAGATATTTAAAAGACATGGGGGACCAGACAAGGCCTAAAGATGTCACTAACTGCTTGTTAACTGTTGCCGTAAGGGGGAAAACCTCAGTCTTACTAATGTTAAGCTTGTAATGTGAATAAGTACCGAACTCCTCGATGACTTGCAGTGCAGCTGGGAGGGAGATCTCTGGCTTGGTAAGGTGGAGCAGGATGTCATCCACATACACAGACATTAAAAATGACATAGGGCCTAAAGAAACTCCCATGACTGCCCAGGACATGTGCATCTTCCGGAGTAAGGGTTCTAAATATAAATTAAAAAGAAGAGGGGACAGGGGACAACCCTGCCTAGTTCCGGATCCCAAAGGGAAAGGCTTGGAAAGAACCCCATTACAATACACCCTTGCCGAGGGAGAGGAGTATAAAGCCCATATCCATCTAGTAAAAGCTTGTGGAAACCCCATCATCTCTTGGGTTTTAAACAGGAATCTCCAATCTACCCTATCAAAGGCTTTCTCTGCATCCAGGATGACCAACGCCATAGGGATGTCCACCTCCCTGGACATGAAGAGAATGTGGGATAGTTTCCAGAAATGATCCAGGGATGCTCTGTTGGGTACAAACCCCACCTGGTCCTGGGACAGGACAGTTTCCCAAACCTGAAGTATCTGTGTCACCAAGATTTTTGCTAAAATCTTGACATCACAATTAATCAGCAAGACGGGCCTATAGTTACTTACTGATTCTGGGGATTTACCTGGCTTCAAGAGGACCACTATGAGGGCCTCTAGGAAATGAAAATCAGAGAAACCAGACTCATGTACATAGGTATAGAAGCGGGAGAGAATCGGGGACAATTGGGTTACAAAAAGCTTATAAAAATTAGGGGAGAACCCATCAGGGCCAGGAGATTGGTCTGCAGCTAGACCAGAAATAGCCTATTAAATCTCGACTTCAGATATAGGTTGGGACAAGAGCACAGTGTGTTCAGGCGACAGCCTCGGAAGATCACACCCTAGAAGACAGTTAGCGATGTCAGGACTAGGCTCACCCGGGGATCGAGCCTCATAGAGGTCGGCATAATACAAAGCAAATTCTTGGGTGATTTCATGGGGATGGAAGAAAAAATTACTCACCTTAGTAATGTTGTTTCTTCTAATGGAGTCTTGCTATATTATGACAATTGCAGTTTGTCCCACCATTAGAACTGCTCCGGAGGTGAAAGAGTTAACTCCATTCCATGAATAGAACTTAGAGCACGAGCTCTAAAGAGAAGCTCTGTCTGTGTAGTTTCAAACCTGAACTGTCAGATCTTTACGAGCAAAAAAACTCACTAAGGTCTGTGTGGAAGCTGTAACTCACACTAGCCAACTGGCTACCTAAATATTACACCTATTGCTGGTCCCAACACAAAAGACTCAAGTCAGGGGACCAGAACTAATAGTATAATTTCACAATATGAGAGAAATATAGGAAAAATGAAAACACCACACCCCAAACCCCAAGAAGGGGTGAAACACATAAAAGGGCATAAAATAGTGCTCACACTAGGCTGCCCACCCCATACCCAAGTAGAAGTTCTGAGAGGGCAGGTTGGGGAGGTCTATATATAGCAAGACTCATTAGAAGAAACAACATTACTAAGGTGAGTAATTTTTTCTTCAAACAACATGAAGTCTTACTATATTATGACAGATGCAGACTACACAGCAGTACCTCCATGGAGGAGGGACAGAACCTACTTAAGGAATAGGCTCTGAAGCACAGCTGTGCCAAATCGAGCATCTCTCCTAGCCTGGACATCCAGGGAGTAATGCTTGGTGAAAGTGTGTACCGTTTTCCAAGTAGCAGCTTGACATATCTCCAATATAGGGATGTCTCTGGCAGCAGCTAGAGACGCGGCTGTACCTCTGGTAGAGTGAGCCCTCAAGCCAGAGAGGGGATCTCTGCCCAGTTTCTGATAACAAAATTGGATACAAGAGACAATCCACCTGGCAATTGATCTCTTAGTGGCAGGTTTCCCTTTCCCAACCTCACCATAAGTGAGAAAAAGTTGGAGGATTCGAACCTGTGACCCTTGGTACGTTCTATATAGTAACTAAGGGCCCTCTTAATGTCCAAACTGTGCAATCTCCTCTCACCAGAAGAGGAATGTTCAGTGAAAAACACTGGGAGGGAGATAGATTGGTTAAGATGGAAATCTGAAACCACCTTAGGCAAAAACTTCCTGTTAGTCCTGAAGACTACCTTATCCCTGTGGAAAGAAATAAAGTCAGTTTCTACTGACAAGGCTTGCAACTCACTTATGCGTCTAGCAGAAGTGATAGCCACTAGGAAAACAGTTTTCCAAGTTAGATACTTAAGCTCTGCAGAAAACAGAGGTTCAAAAGGGGGTTGCATTAACTGGGCAATGCAAACATTAAGGTCCCAGGCAGGGGCCGGATCCCGAAAAGGTGGATTAGTATGAAGTAATCCTTAAAAATTGGAAAATACAGGGTGAGCGGAAAGAGAGGATGGCTTTCCTGCTGAAACAAAAGCAGAGACAGCTGCCAAATGAACTCTCAGGGTAGCTGGTCTCAGGCCCAAAGAATTAAGATGGACCATGTAATCTAACACAATGGGCAAATCAGCAGATTCTGGGGAAATATGTTTCCCAGAACACCAAATGGAGAACCTTTTCCACTTAGAATTATAAGTAGCCCTAGTGGAAGGCTTCCTAGAAGCCTTTAGGATTTCAAGAACACCCTGAGAGAGGTGTAGGTCAGCAATTCTAACTCCTCAAGAGCCAGGCCTTGAGGTTGAGGGATTTGAGGTTCGGATACCAAACTCTCCCCTGGGCACAGGTTAATAGGTTGTGATTCCTGGGGAGACACA
This sequence comes from Neoceratodus forsteri, assembly GCA_016271365.2. NCBI lineage: Eukaryota > Metazoa > Chordata > Ceratodontiformes > Ceratodontidae > Neoceratodus > Neoceratodus forsteri. Next base: position 589,243,681 of record CM057459.1, read on the forward strand.
GGGGAGATGGACTGTCAGGGACAGAAGGAGTGGGTACCAGGGCTGCCTGGCCCAATCTGGGGCAATCAGAATCACCCTGCAAGGCTGGGATCTGATTTCTACTAACACCTTGAATAGGAGAGGAAGGGGAAAAGCATAAAGAAACTTCCCTTCCCAATCCAGGAGAAGGGCGTCCAGGGGGACTGAGCCCAACACTGGGGGCCTGCAACAGAACAGTGGAAGTTGGTGATTGTCTGGGGCTGCAAAAAGATCTATCTGAGGGGCGCCCCATCTGGCAATGACTATCCCCAGTACTTGAGGATCCAGAGACCATTCGTGATGGCCCTGAGAAATCCTGCTGAGAGCATCTGCTAGAACATTGTCCTTTCCTGGAAGGTGAACTGCTATGAGTGAAGTGTTCAGGGAATAGGCCAGAGACCACAACTTCATTGCCTCGGTGCACAAGGCCGAAGACCGAGTGCTCCCCTGCTTGTTGATGTACCACATTGTTGTGGTATTGCATGTTCTGACTTGTACCACTTTGCTCTGGACAGAAGCAGAAAATGCTTGAAGTGCTAAAAAGACAGCTCTGAGTTCCAGCAAATTGATGTGGAGCAGAGATTCCTGGGGACCACACTCCTGAGTGGAGAGATCGCCATGTGGGCTCCCCACCCCAGGAGGGAAGCATCCGTGAGTGAGGGTCAAAGTGTGAGAAAGGGGAATGAAGGGAACCCCCAGTCTTAAATTGCTCTGATCCTGCCACCACTGGAGGGCCTGGATCAAGGTTCGGGTCACTGGGACCAACTTGGAAAGGGGGTCTCTTCTCTGAGACCAATAGGCTCTCAAGTGAAACTGAATATCTCTCATCTGAAATCTTGCTCCCTGCACTACAGCTGTGGACGCAGTCATGTGCCCCAGGAGCTGCAAAAAGTGTCTTGCTGGTCGAGAGACCTGCAGAGTGAAGGAGGAGGCCAGCGCCACCAAGTTCCTTACCCTTTCTAAGGGAAGAAAAGCTCTGGCCAGATTTGTGTCCAATTCTGCACCTATGAAGGTGAGTACCTGAACTGGTTCCAGAACCGACTTTGGTATATTTATCAGGAAGCCCAGGGAGGTGAGAAGCTACTGGGTGACTTGCAGGTGAGATTTTACCTGTTCTGGGGACTGGCCTACAATGAGCCAGTCGTCCAGATAGGGAAAAACAGCAATCCTTTGCCTCCTTAAGTGAGCCACTGCTACTGCCAGACATTTTGTGAATACCCTTGGGGCAGAGGTAAGGTCAAGGGCATTGCTCTGAACTGGTAGTGACCTGAGGGCAGTTCGAATCTGAGGTACTTTCGGTGGGAGCTTCTGATTAGACGTGAAAATAGGCATCCTTGAGGTCCAGGGAAGCTAGCCAGTCCCCTGGCCTTAGAGAGGGTAAAATCATTGCCAGAGTTACCATTCTGAACTTTGGTTTCAAAAGATGCTTGTTCAGATATCTGAGGTCTAAAATGGGCCGCCATTCTCCTGTCTTTTGGGTAAGGAAGTATCTGGAGTACAGACCCTTGCCCTGGTGTAGGGGAGGAACCCTTTCTACCGCTCTGAGAGCTAACAGGGTTGAGACCTCTGCTTCTAGAGTAAAGGTCTCTAAAGAGCTTGCAGGTGGAAAAGACCTGATTCTCATCTTTGGGAACTTTTTGAAGCTGAGAACCAGATCCTGGCTTACTACTTCCAGAACCCACTTGTCTGAAGTTAAAGACACCCAGTTCTGGCTGAAGTAAGCCAACCTGCCCCCTACTGGTAAAGGAGAATCGGCCCTGGGCACTCCATCAGGGTGCCTGCTTGGCAGGTGCTTTAGGCTGAGGGGTGGGGGCAGGCCTGCCCGCGCCCCGTCTGCCTCTGCTTCTGAAGAACCCCCTCTGAGCATAAGCAGAGGAGGCCTGGGTTTGGTAAAAAGGCCTGTGGAAAGGCCTCCCCTACCCTGGGGTGTGCCTCTGAGGAGTGGCTTGCCGCCCTTGGCTTGGGCACTTTTATAGGTAGTCCTATATTCATCCATCTTTCTCATATAATTCTCTGTCTGCTCCCAAACAGAGAATTTCCCCACCACAGGAAAATCCATAGCCTTAGACTGGGTATCCTGTGACAAGCTAGTACACCTGAGCCAGGCCAACCACAAAAGCTACAGATGTGGCCATGACTCTAGAGGAAGCATCATTAAAATCCACAGCAGCATGAAACTGCACCTTGAAGCCTCAATGCCATCGGCAGCCACCTGTTCCAGCTCACTAGCAAGCTGGCCAGGGGCTTGTTTAGCTAAATCCAAAACAGTATCCCATCTAGATTTCTGATACCTTGCTACATAAGCCATATAATTTGCTTGCCTGAGTCCCAAGGACGCTGCCATGTACTGTTTTTGCCATGGCATCAATCTTCCTGGAATCCTTGTCAGGAGGATGTGAAGCCAGGGAATATTAGTTTTATCACAGGCTGCAGCCTGAACTACCCCAACATGACTGCATTGCCGAGAAAGGAATTCTGTATCAGGACCTGACAGTGTGTACCTCCTGTCCATCTTTTTATCTACAGGAGGCACAGAATTAGGAGGTTTTAAGATTTTTATTGTTTGTTTCCTAAATGACTTATGCAAAGGAATAGACAATCTCCTAGACTCTGGTATATCCATCATTTCTACAAAATCAGGCTCCTCTTGCTCATCCACAGCTTCCTCCAAAGGAAGCTGGAGGGTTTCAGCAACTTTTTTGTAAAACATAAAATGAGAGGGGGACTCAGAAAGCATGGGGGGAGATTCAAAAGGTCTGTCTGGGGAGATGTCCGGTTCAATGGGCACACCCAGACCCTCTAAGTCACATTCATACTGTTCATAATCATCCTCCCCCTCCTCTGGTTCATAAAACTCCTCAACATCATATTTCTGAACCGATTGAACCGACCGAACCGACCTTTTACCAGATAGTGGCGGTTCGGACGGAACCGGAGAAAGTGACTGGACAATCTGAATAGCTCTTGCTATCTCTGTAGCAGTTGGAGTAAGAATTTTGGGCTCCAAACCTGCTGACTTTCTTGTTCTCTTTACTGGAACTGGTTCATCTGAGCCAGCTTTTCGTTTGCCCGAGGAAGTCTCGCCCTGGTCAGAGGGCACTCCCTCCGGTTCGGTTGGCACCGAACCGGGCTGGCCATCTGGGTCAGCGGACTTTTTGGCCTCTCGTTCCCTGAGCCTGCCCAATCTCTTTTCCAGGGTGGCTGCAGGGAAATTCTTACAGATCTGGCAGTCTGACTGGAGGTGGTCAAACCCCAGACAATAAACACATGTGGTGTGTGGGTCAGCCTTGGCAAAGACTTCCCCACAGACATCACAGTGTTGAAACCCAGTGGGCCGGGTTTTTCTTTTGGGTTTCTCAGACATAATTCAGTGAGGCGGAGTAAAGAATCTGACAGTTCAGGTTTGAAACTACACAGACAGAGCTTCTCTTTAGAGCTTGTGCTCTAAGTTCCATTCATGGAATGGAGTTAACTCTTTCACCTCCGGAGCAGTTCTAATGGTGGGACAAACTGCAATTGTCATAATATAGCAAGACTTCATGTTGTTTGAATAGCATAGTCCCATCCTGAGCCTGATTACAGCAACCAACCTGGAGGACTCTGCTTGCTGCAACCTGATGGCCAATAATCTGCCTGCCCTTTCCCCCTGATACACATAGTTAGCTTTGTTCTTTAATATGGCATACTCGGCTTTGTCTTTCATTAGTTTAGCATATCCATCATGCAGTATTGCTAAATAGCTCAGAGTAGCCTCATCGGTTTGAGAAGACAACCCCCTCTCTATAGTATTGATCTGCTGGAGGAGACTTTCCGCTTTCAGACTGCGGATCTTTTTATGTTTGGATACTTGGTGGATGAACTCACCCCTTATAAAACACTTGCATGCAGCCCATTCCAAATCCACCTGTGCTACAGAGCCTGAATTTTGCTGTATAAATAAGGCGATATGTTCCTTAATGCGGGCCACACAGTCTGCATCTGTGAGCAGTTGGTTATTCAGTTTCCAAATGCTGTCCTTTTCCAGATTGGGGTTGATAAACATGGACAGCCACACCATTGAATGATTGGAAAGAACCTTGGGGCCAATCTCTCCTTGTATAATCCCCGAAAAAAGGGAAAGACTAATCAGTATGTAGTCCAATCTGGAAAAGGAACCATGGACTGGGGAATGAAACGTGCAGGACCTATTTTTTGGGTGTAGTAACCGCCATGGGTCACGAAGTCCTAAAGTTGCCATCATGTCACATATGAAAAAATTACTCACCTTAGTAATTGCTTTTCTTCTCATGGAGTCTTGCTATATTATAACATTAGCAGTCAGCCACTGCAGCTGAACTGCCCCGGAGAGGAAGGAGTTAACTCCAGAGGATCTGGAGTTCTACAGCGCGAGGGCGCTGTGCCCAAAGCTCTATCTGGCAGTTTCAAATGAAACTGTCAGATCTTTACGAAGCTAACATCAAAGAACAGAAAGTCTGTGTGGAAAAAACTACACTAGCCCATGGCTACCTACTAGTAGTGGTAACAACAATATAAACAACAAAGAAACACCCAGAACCATAATAACAAAAATTGATGGTATTATGGTTCGTTTTACCACCCTTGACAAGCACATTATGAACCCCCCCTTCCCCCCAAGACTCAAGTCCAGGAAGGGGGCAATATAAAAAACCTAAATGAAAGAAACCAGATCCCTAACCCAAAGGAAAGAGGGTAAAGGGGTAACTACAATGGCATGACACAGTGCTTGCACCAATTCGCCACCCCTACCCAAGTAGAGGTTCTGAGAGGGGCAGGAGGGAGGGTGGTTATAATATAGCAAGACTCCATGAGAAGAAAAGCAATTACTAAGGTGAGTAATTTTTTCTTCAAACACCATGAAGTCTTGCTATATTATAACATTAGCAGATTACACAGCAGTACCTCCATGGAGGAGGGTCAGAACCTACTTAGGAAATAGGCTCTGAAGCACAGCTGTGCCAAACTGAGCATCTCTCCTGGACTGGACATCCAGGAATAATGCTTGGTAAAAGGTGTGAACTGTCTTCCAGGTAGCAGCTTGACAAATCTCCAGAATGGAATGTCCCTAGCAGCCGCTAGAGACGAGCTGTACCCTGGTGGAGTGGGCCCTCAATCCTGAGGGGGTACTCTACCTAGTTTCTGATAACAGAATTGGATACAAGAAACAATCCACCTTGCAATTGTTCTCTTAGTGGCAGGTTTTCCTTTGCCAACCTCGCCATAGGTAAGAAACAGTTGGAGGGATTCGAACCTATGACCTCTGGTGCGCTCTAAATAGTAGCTTAAGGCTCTTTTGACATCCAAGCTATGCAGTCTCCTCTCACCTGAGGAAGAATGCTCAGTGAAAAATACTGGGAGAGAGATAGATTGATTCAGGTGGAAATCAGAAACCACCTTAGGCAAAAACTTTCTATTAGTCCTAAGGACTACCTTATCTCTGTGGAAAGAGATAAAATCTTCTTCCACTGACAGGGCCTGTAACTCACTTATGCGTCTGGCAGAGGTGATAGCTACTAGGAAAACGGTTTTCCAAGTTAAATACTTGAGCTCTGCTGAAGACAGAGGCTCAAAGGGGGGTTGCATTAACTGAGCAATGCAAATATTCAGGTCCCAGGCGGGAGCTGGTTCCCGAAAAGGAGGGTTAGTATGAAGTAACCCTTTAAAAAACTTGGAGAACACAGGGTGAGAAGAAAGGGAGGCAGGCTTCCTGCTGACACAAAAGCAGAGACAGCTGCCAGATGAACCTTCAGGGTAGCTGGTCTAAGGCCTAGGGAATTCAGATGGACCAAATATTCCAGAAGAATGGAAGATCAGCAGATTCTGGGATAATCTGCCTCTCAGAGCACCAGATGGAAAACCTCTTCCACTTAGAATTATATAAGTGGCTCTAGTGGAAGGCTTCCTAGAAGCCTTTAAAATATCCATGACACCTTGAGAAAGGTGTAAGTCAGAAATTCTAGCTCCTCAAGAGCCAAGCCTTGAGGTGGAGGGATTTGAGGTCCGATACCACACTCTCCCTGTGCACAGGCCAGTGAGTCGTGGACTCTGGGTAGGCTCAGGGCAGGTGGACTGCGAGACAGAAGCAGAGGTACCAGGGCTGTCTGGCCCAATCTGGGGCAATCAGAATCACTCTGCAAGGTTGAGATCTGATTTTACTAGTACCCTGAAAAGAAGAGGAAAGGGAGGAAAGGCATACAGGAACTTCCCTTTCCAGTCCAACAGAAAGGCGTCCAGAGGGACTGAGCCCAGTACTGGAGGCCTGCAACAGAAAAGAGGAAGTTGATGGTTGTCTGGGGCTGCGAAAAGATCTATCTGAGGAGTGCCCCATCTGGCAAAACGGACCCCAGCACTTGTGGATTCAGAGCCCATTCGTGATGGCCCTGAGAAATTCTGCTGAGGGCGTCCCGCCAGGACATTGTCCTTCCCTGGGAGGTGAACCGCTATCAGGAGGTGTTCAGGAGTAGGCCAGAGACCACAACTTCATTGCTTGTGCACAAGGCTGAAGACCGAGTGCCCCCTTGCTTGTTGATGTACCACATTGTGGTGGTATTGTCTGTCCTGACTTGAACCACTTTGTTCTGGACAGAATCTGAAAACACCCGAAGAGCTAAAAAGACAGCTCTGAGTTCCAACAGATTGATGTGGAGCAGAGATTCCTGAGGAGACCACACCCCCTGGGTGGCAAGATCGCCCAGGTGAGCCCCCCACCCTAACAGGGAGGCATCCGTGGTGAGGGTGAGGGAGTGAGAAATGGGAATGAAGGGAACCCCCTGTCTTAAATTGCTCTGGACCTGCCACCAGTGGAGGGCTAGGATCAGAGTTTGAGTAACTGGAACCAGCTTGGTAAGGGGGTCCTTCCTTTGAGACCAATAGGCCCTCAAATGGAACTGAATGTCCCTCATCTGGAATCTTGCTCCCTGCACGACAGCTGTGGAAGCAGCCATGTGCCCAAGGAGTTGCAGAAAATGCCTTGCTGGTCGAGAGACCCGCAGGGTAAAGGAGGATGCCAGGGCGATGAGTCTGTCCACCCTTTCCGAGGGAAGAAAAGCCCGCTAACCTTGTGTTCAATTCTGCGCCTATGAAAGTTAGGACCTGAACTGGTTCCAGAACTGACTTTGGTAAGTTTAGCAGGAATCCCAGGAAGTGAGAAGCTGCTGGGTGACTTGCAAATGGGTTTCACTGACCTGGAGACTGACCCACAATGAGCCAGTCGTCCAGGTAGGGAAACACAGCAACCCTTGCCTTCTTAAGTGAGCCACTACTACAGCGAGACATTTTGTGAATACCCTTGCAGAGGTCAGGCCAAGGGCATTGGCCTGAACTGGTAGTGGCCTGAGGGCAGTTCGAACCTGAGGTACTTTCGGTGAGAAGGCCTGATCAGAACATGAAAATAGGCATCCTTGAGGTCCAGGGAAGCTAGCCAGTCCCCTGGCCTTAGGGAAGGCAATATCATTGCCAGAGTCAACATTTTGAACTTTGGTTTCAAAAGATGCTTGTTCAGGTACCTTAAATCTAGAATGGGCCTCCATTCTCCTGTCTTTTTTGGGGTAAGAAAGTATCTTGAATAAAGCCCCTTGCCCTGATGGCAAGGAGGAACCCTTTCCACTGCTTTGCAGTCCAGAAGAGAAGAAACCTCTGCTTCCAAAGCAAGGGCTTCTGAAGGATTTGCAGGTGGAAAATGTCTGGCTCTCATCTTTGGAAAGTGTTTGAAGCTGAGAACCAGACCCTGGCCTATTACCTCCAGAACCCATCTGTCCGTAGTTAGGGACAGCCAGTTCTGGCTGAAATAGGCCAACCTGCCCCCCACTGGTACAGGAGAATCGGCCCTGGGCACCCCATCAGGGTGCCTGCTTAGCAGCAGCCTTAGGCTGAGGGAAGGGGGACGGTCTACTTGTGCCTCGTCTACCCCTGCCTCTGAAGAAACCCCTCTGCGAGACAGCAGAGGAGGCTTGAAATTGGTAAAAAGGCCTGGAAAAAGGCCTGCCCCTACCTCTGGGAGCATGCCTTTGTGGCATGGCATGCTTCTCCTTAGCCTGGGCACTTTTGTAGGTAGTTCTGTATTCATCCATCTTTTTCATATAGTTTTCTGTTTGCTCCCCAAACAGAGAATTTCCCACTACAGGAAAATCCTTAGCCTTTGACTGGGTATCTTGGGACAGATTAGTGCATCTGAGCCATGCCAACCTACGGAAAGCTACAGAAGTGACCATGACCCTAGAGGAAACATCATTAACATCAACAGCAGTATGAAATTGAACTTTAGAGGCTTCAATGCCATCAGCAGCCACCTGTTCCAACTCACTAGCCAGCTGGCCATGGGCCTGCTTGGCTAACTGCAATACTGTGTCCCACCTAGATTTCTGATATCTAGCCACATAAGCCATATAATTTGCCTGCCTGAGTCCCAAAGAAGCTGCCATATACTGTTTCTTCGCCATGGCATCAATCTTCCTGGAATCCTTATCAGGAGGATGTGAGGCCAGAGGAATATTAGCTTCACAGGCTGCAGCTTGTACCACACCTACATGACTACACTGTTCAGTAAGGAAGTCTGTATCCGAGCCTGACAAAGTATACCTTCTGTCCATTTTTTTATCTACAGGAGGGACAGAATGAGGATTTTAAAATCTTTGTTGTTTGCTTCCTAAATGACTTATGCAAAGGAATAGACAACCTCCTAGACTCTGGAATATCCATCATTTCTACATAATCAGGCTCCTCTTGCTCATCCACAGCCTCCTCTAAAGGAAGCTGGAGGGTTTCTCAAACTTTTGTAAAAAATAAAGAAAGAAGGGACTCCAGACAGAATAGGAGGAGATTCTAAAGGTCTGTCTGGAGAAATGTCCGGTTCAATGGGCACGTCCAGACCCCCCCAGCCACACATATATTGATCAAATTCCTCCTCCCCCTCCTGTGGTTCATAAAAATCCTCAACTTCAAAATCCTGAACCACTGGGACTGAACGAACCAACCTTTTACCAACTGTTGGTGGTTCTACAGATCCCTGAGACAGTGACTGGACAATCTGAATGGCTTTAGCTATCTCTGCAGCAGTTGGAGACACAATTTTGGACCCCAAACCTACTGATTTCCTTGTCTTTTTACTCGGGACTGGTTCCTCTGAACCAGCCTTCCTTTTGCCCGAGGAAGTCTCGCCCTGGTCAGAGGGCACTCCCTCTGGTCCAGTGGAGTCCTGGACCGGGCTGGCCATCGGGTCCAGCGGACTTTTTGGCTCTCGTTCCTGAGCCGGCCCAATCTCTTTCCAGGGTGGCTGCAGGAAATTTTTACACACCTGGCAGTCTGACAGGAGGTGGTCAGCCCCCAGACAATAAACACAAGTGGTGTGTGGGTCAGCCTTGGCAAAGGCCTCCCCACAGACATCACAGTGTTGAAACCCAGTGGGCCCAGTTTTTCTTTTGGGTTTCTCAGACATAATGCCAGCCTAACCAAAACTTGCCCTTTTGATGGCAGTGCCAGGCAAGACACCCTTATCGGTTCCTAACCGTGTCACGGGTATTTGAAAAAAACGTTATAATTCTGTTTTTTTTAGAACCGATAAGAACCGGGAACCGCACTCTAAAACCCACTGTACACTTTTAAAATGTAGAAATAACAAACCGATCGGTTCAAAACCGAACCGATAATTAATTTTCCACACAGACTTAAAATTTAGTACTTACGGTTACCAGATAGAGCTTTAAAACCGAAATGCGGTAAAAATAATGACTTTTGCCGGTTCAAATGAACCGAAAAATACTCCCTTGAACCGAGAATGAACCGAGCTGAAGGAGCTGATCTCCGGAGCGACTGTTCAGTGAAGCGGAGTAAAGAATCTGACAGTTTCATTTGAAACTGCCAGATAGAGCTTTGGGCACAGCGCCTTCGCGCTGTAGAACTCCAGATCCTCTGGAGTTAACTCCTTCCTCTCCGGGGCAGTTCAGCTGCAGTGGCTGACTGCTAATGTTATAATATAGCAAGACTTCATGGTGTTTGAATGCTAGTTGCTCCTCAGTTAACCCATGCTGTCCCATTCCGGATTTGTCAAGATCCGGAGACACTACTACATTCCAGTCACCTCCTAAAATTATTGGGAGCGGGGGGAGTCTCGAAAGTTGACTCACTAGATTGATAAAAAATGAAGGATCAGCCTGACTGGGACCACAAACTGAGCCAAGTATAAGCTCAGTTCGGTCTAACACCCCTTTTATAAGAATAAACCTACCTTCTGGATCTATGATTTGCTGTTGACATTAAAAAGGGGTGCCCCGGGAGAACAGAATAATTACTCCCCTACTAGCAGTAGTGCCCTCAGCTCCATAAACCTGCCCCATGAAGAGTCCACGGAACAAAGTCAGCTCAGTTGCCATTAAATGCGTTTCTTGTAGAAAGGTGATCTGACAATGAAACTGCTGCAGATGTTTAAGGATCTGCATCCTCTTAAGAGGCAACCTCACTCCCTTAATGTTCCACGAGGCCAAGTTCACTGAGTTAGCCACCGTTACCCTGTTTCCAGTAATTGCTGTACCTAAATGAGCAGATGACTCCAGAAGAATAAGACCCCAGCTCCACCATCAGATCTCTCCCTCCCCCCCCCAACCACCACCCTAATAACAAAGAAAAAGATACAAGAAGCAATGGCTTGTCTTGAGTCTTGAAACCTGGATCCCCCCTCCAACACAAATCTCTCCCAGAGTTGAAACAAAATCATAATAAATTGAAATACAGGCCAGCCCCACAGGAGAGAACCCCCATACCACATACCAGCTCGCATCAGCCCCAAGCAGACAGATCGCACCCTTAGTCCTCCCCCACCTCCCTCATCCCAACATCTACTCATAAAACTGGGTAGCAGTAGGTTGTAACAGTCCCACACATAACACAGGAACAGCCTCCAGTAGACAACTGACACTGACATTAAGGAGGCACGTTTAAAATGTCTTAGCTCGTGTGCTATTCTAATAGAACTCAAAGTTCAAAAGAGCCACTTAGGACCCCAAGCAGTAGGTCATGACACAAAATATCCATGTACACTCCTGCAAAAAACCAAAATAAAAGGTCCCAAAGGAAAAAATTACTCACCTTAGTAATGTTGTTTCTTCTAATGGAGTCTTGCTATATTATGACAATTGCAGTTTGTCCCACCATTAGAACTGCTCCGGAGGTGAAAGAGTGCCAGGCATGGAACTTGGAGCGCGAGCTCGGTTAGAAAAGCTCTGTCTGGATCATTTCAAACTGAAACTGTCAGATCTTTACGAGCAAAACTCACTAAGGTCCTGTGTGGAAGCTGTAACCTACACTAGCCAACTGGCTACTTAAATATTAACACATTTTCCTGGTTCCAACACCAAGACTCAAGTCAGGGGACCAGAAAATAAGATAAGATAAGATAAAATAAAACACAACACCCAAACACCCCAAAAAGAAGGTGGAAAACATAAAATGGGCATCAACAAGTGCCAACACTGGACTGCCCACCCCATAACCAAAGTAGAAGTTCTGAGAGGGCAGGCTGGGGAGGTCATAATATAGCAAGACTCCATTAGAAAAACAACATTACTAAGGTGAGTAATTTTCTTCAAACAACATGAAGTCTTGCTATATTATGACAATTGCAGACTACACAGCAGTACCTCCATGAGGAGGGACAGAACCTACTTAGGAATAGGGCTCTGGGGCTATCAGTTGTGTTAAACCGAGCATCCCTCCTGGCCTGGATATCCAGGGAGTAATGCTTGGTGAAAGTGTGTACTGTTTTCCAAGTAGCTGCTTGACATATCTCTAAGATAGGGATGTCTCTGGCAGCAGCTAGAGACGCAGCTGTACCTCTGGTAGAGTGAGCCCTCAGGCCTGAAGGGGGAACCTTACCCAGTTTTTGATAGCAAAATTGGATACAAGAGACAATCCACCTGGCAATGGATCTCTTAGTGGCAGGTTTCCCTTTCCCAACCTCACCATAAGTGAGAAATAGTTGGAGGGAGTCAAACCTGTGACCCTTGGTACGCTCTATGTAGTAACTTAGGGCCCTCTTAACATCTAAGCTGTGCAACCTCCTCTCACCAGAGGAGGAATGGTCAGTGAAGAACACTGGAAGACAAATAGATTGATTAAGGTGGAAATCTGAAACCACCTTAGGCAAATACTTCCTGTTAGTCCTGAGGACTACCTTATCCCTGTGAAAGGAAATAAAGTCAGTCTCCACTGACAAAGCTTGTAACTCACTTATGCACCTGGCAGAAGTGATGGCTACTAGAAACACAGTTTTCCAAGTCAAGTACTTAAGCTCTGCCGAAGACAGAGGTTCAAAGGGGGGTTGCATCAGCTGAGCAATGCAAACATTAAGATCCCAGGCAGGGACAGGGTCCATGAATGGTGGATTAGTATGAAGCAATCCCTTGAAAAACTTGGAAAATACAGGGTGAGTGGAAAGAGAAGAGGGCTTCCCTGCTGAAATAAAAGCAGAGACAGCTGCCAAATGCACTTTCAGGGTAGCTGGTCTCAGTCCCAAAGAATTAAGATGGACCATATAGTCCAAAACAGTGGGCAAATCAGCAGATTCCGGGGTAATATGCTTCCCAGAACACCATATGGAAAACCTTTTCCATTTAGAGTTATAAGTAGCCCTAGTGGAAGGCTTCCTAGAAGCTTTCAAGATTTCGAGAACACCTTGAGAAAGGTGTAGGTCAGCAAACTCTAACTCCTCAAGAGCCAGGCCTTGAGGTTGAGGGATTTGAGATTCGGATACCAAACTCTTCCCTGGGCACAAGTTAACAGGTTGTGGTTCCTGGGGAGACACAGGGGAAGATGGACTGCTAAGGACAGAAGGAGTGGGTACCAGGGCTGCCTGGCCCAGTCTGGAGCAATCAGAATCATCTTGCAGGGCTGAGATCTGATTTTGACTAGCACCTTGAACAGGAGAGAGGAAGGGAAGGCATAGAAACTTCCTCCCAATCGAGGAGAAAGGCATCCAGGGGACTGAGCCCAACACTGGGGGCCTGCAACAAAACAGTGGAAGTTGATGATTGTCTGGGGCTGCAAAAGATCTATCTGAGGGGTGCCCCATCTGGCAAAAACTATCCCCAGTACTGGGGATCCAGTGACCATTCGTGATGGCCCTGGGAAATCCTGCTGAGAGCATCTGCCAGGACATTGTCCTTGCCTGGGAGGTGAACTGCTATGAGTGAAGTGTTCAGGAATAGGCCAGAGACCACAACTTCATTGCCTCGGTGCACAAGGCAAGACCGAGTGCCCCCTTTTTGTTGATGTACCACATTGTAGTGGTGTTGTCTGTTCTGACCTGTACCACTTTGTTCTGAACAGATGCAGAAAAAACCTGAAGTGCTAGAAAAACAGCTCTGAGTTCCAACAGATTGATGTGGAGCAGAGATTCCTGAGGGGACCACAATCCCTGGGTGGAGAAGTCGCCCATGTGGGCTCCCCATCCCAAAAGGGACGCATCTGTAGTAAGGGTCAAGGAGTGAGATAGAGGGATGAAGGGAACCCCTTGTCTCAGATTGCTCTGATCCTGCCACCACTGAAGGGCCTGGATCAGGGTTCGAGTCACTGGGATGAACTTGGATAGGGGATCTTTTCTTTGAGACCAAAAGGCTCTCAAATGGAACTGAATGTCCCTCATCTGAAATCTTGCTCCTTGCACTACAGCTGTGGAAGCAGCAATGTGTCCTAGGAGCTGTAGGAAATGCCTTGCTGGTCGAGAGACCTGCAGAGTGAAGGAGGAGGCCAGGGCCACCAGGGTCCTTACCCTTTCTAGGGAAGGAAGGCTCTCGCCTGCTTGTGTCCAGTTCTGCACCTATAAAGGTGAGTACCTGGACAGGTTCCAGAACTGACTTTGGAAGATTGAGAAGAAAGCCCAGAGAGGTAAGCAGCTGCTGGGTAACTTGCAGGTGTGATTTGACCTGGTCTGGAGACTGACCCACAATGAGCCAGTCGTCTAGGTAGGGAAAGATGGCAATCTTTTGCCTTCTTAAATGAGCAACTGCTACTGCCAGGCATTTTGTGAATACCCTTGGGGCAGAGGTAAGGCCGGAGGGCATTGCTCTGAACTGGTAATGGCTTGAGGGCAGTTCAAATCTGAGGTACTTTCGTTGGGAGCTTCTGATAAGAACATGGAAGTAGGCATCCTTGAGGTCCAGGGAAGCTAGCCAGTCCCCTGGCCTTAGGGAGGGTAAAATCATTCCCAGAGTCACCATTTTGAATTTTGTTTTTAAAAGGTGCTTGTTCAGATATCTTAGGTCCAGGATGGGCCGCCATTCTCCTGTCTTTTTTGGGGTAAGGAAGTACCTGGAGTACAGACCCTTGCCCTGGTGTAGGGGAGAAACCCTTTCTACAGCTCTGAGAGCCAGGAGGGTTGAGACTTCTGTTTCCAAAGCAAAAGTCTCTAGAGGATTTGCAGGTGGAAAAGATCTGATTCTCATCTTTGAAATTTTTGAAGCTGAGAACCAGACCCTGGCTTACTACTTCCAGGACCCACTTGTCTGATGTTAAAGACTCCCAGTCCTGGACGAAGTAAGCCAGCCTGCCCCCTACAGGTAATGGAGAACCGGCCCTGGGCATCCCATCAGGGTGCCTGTTTGGCAGGGGCTTTAGGCTGAGGGGTGGGAGCAGGCCTGCTTGCACCCCGTCTGCCTCTCCCTCTGAAGAACCCCCTCTGAGCATAAGCCGAAGAGGAGGCCTGGGTTTGGTAAAAAGGCCTGTGAAAAGGCCTGCCTCTACCCCTGGGCTGCCTCTGAGGAGTGGCTTGCCGTTCCTTGGCTTGTGCACTCCTATAAGTGGTTCTATATTCATCCATTTTCTTCATATAATTCTCTGTCTGCTCCCCAAACAGAGAATTTCCCACCACAGGAAAATCCATAGCCTTAGCCTGGGTATCCTGTGACAAACTAGTACACCTGAGCCAAGCCAATCTACGAAAAGCCACAGATGTAGCCATGACTCTAGAGGATACATCATTAGACTCCACTGCAGCATGGAATTGCACCTTAGATGCCTCAATACCATCAGCAGCCACCTGCTCCAGCTCCTTGGCAAGCTGGCCAGGGACCTGTTTGGCTAAAGCCATGACAGTATCCCATCTAGATTTCTGGTATCTTGCCACATAAGCCATATACTTTGCTTGTCTGAGTCACAAGGACGCTGCCATATATTGTTTTTTAGCCATGGCATCAATCTTCCTGGAGTCCTTGTCAGGAGGTTGTGAAGCCAGGGGAATATTAGCCTTATCACAGGCTGCAGCCTGAACTACCCCAGCATGGCTGCATTGCTGTGAAAGAAATTCTGTATCAGGACCTGACAAAGTGTACCTCCTGTCCATCTTTTTGTCCACTGGAGGCACAGAATTAGGAGCTTTTAAAATTTTTATTGTTTGTTTCCTAAATGATTTATGTAAAGGAATAGACAATCTCCTGGACTCTGGGATATCCATCATCTCCACAAAGTCAGGTTCCTCTTGCTCATCCACAGCTTCCTCCAATGGAAGCTGGAGGGTTTCAGCAACTTTTTTATAAAACAGAAAAAGAGAAAGGGACTCAGAAAGCCTAGGGGGAGATTCTCCTAAAGGTCTGTCTGGGGAGATGTCTGGTTCAGTGGGCACATCCAGACTTTCAAAGTCACATTCACACTGTTCATAATCATCCTCCCCCTCCTCTGGTTCATAAAACTCCTCTATATCATATTCTTGAACCGGTGGAACCGGCCAAACCGACCTTTTGCCAGATAGTGGTGGTTCGGACGGAATCGGAGAAAGTGACTGGACAATTTGGATTGCTTTGGCTATCTCTGCAGCAGTTGGAGAAGGAATTTTTGACTCCACACCTGCTGATTTTCTAGTTCTCTTTGCTGGAACTGGCTCCTCTGAGTCAGCTTTACGCTTGCCCGAGGTCTCTGCCCCCTGGTCAGAGGGCACTCCCTCCGTTCGCTGGCACCAAACCAGGCTGGCCATCCAGGTCACGGATTTTGGCCTCTCATTCCTTGAGCCTACCAACTCTCTTATCTAGGGTAGCTGCCGGAAATTCTTGCAAATCTGGCAGTCTGCATTGAGGTGGTCAAACCCCAGACAATAAACACATGTGGTGTGGGTCAGCCTTGGCAAAGGCTTCCCCCACAGACACTACAGTGCTGAAACCCAGTGGGCCCGGTTTTCTTTTGGGTTTCTCAGACGCAATGCCAGCTAACCAAAAACTTGCCCTTTTTCCGGCAGTGCCAGGCAGACATCCTTATCGTTCCCAACCGTGTCATGGGTCGTGAAAAACCTGAATGAAACTGCTTTTTTAGAATCGATAAGAACCAGGAACCGACTCTAAAAGCTTTTAAATGCTTCAGAATAAAGTTTTAAAACAACCTGATCGGTTGGAACCGAACCGATAAACATTTACAAGTTCCACACAGAAATAAACCTGTCTATTACTTACAATACCACAGACAGAGCTTGAACCGATCGGTTTGCGGTTAAAATAATAATAATCGCGGTTGAATTTAACCAAGAAAAACTCTTTTAAACCGAGAAATGAACCGAGCAGTAGGAGGAATCTCCGGAGCGACTGTTCAGTGAGGCGGAGTAAAAAATCTGACAGTTTCAGTTTGAAATGATCCAGACAGAGCTTTTCTAACTGAGCTCGCGCTCCAAGTTCCATGCCTGGCATGGAAGTTAGCTCTTTCACCTCCGGAGCAGTTCTAATGGTGGGACAAACTGCAATTGTCATAATATAGCAAGACTTCATGTTGTTTGAAATTAAGTTCCTCGAAGTGAGAGTCAAAATAGTCATATAGAAAGGAAACCGGAGTGCAACTTGGAACCCAGGTACCAGCTCGGACACTTTCTACATTACGTGAGTGTTCCTTGCCAGCCAGATAAACCAGGCCAGAAAAAGCCAGAGTCTTCAGATTAAACAGGGTGAAGTACCACAATTAGGAAAAAAAAAAAACAAGAAAAAACCCCAAAGACATATACTGCAGCCCACACTAGCTAGGGAATTAGCACTGAGTCCGCTCTGATGATCATCAGGGTGGGCAAAATAAGTCTGGAAGAAGACTTTGTAGCTCTTGAGTCGCGTGCTCCACACTCTTAAATGAATGCCATCTTTTTTTACAGAAGACCTGCAACTTTGCCAGATATAATATTTTAAATTTAATTGAAGCATTTAGAAGCTTAACAACCACCGGGTGAAAAGAGGCCCACTTTTGCTACACTGATGCCGGAAGATCTTGAGAGATGCAAATACGTTGACCCTCTCAAAGGATCTCTTTTAAGTCTCTGTATTTTTGTAGAATATATTGTTCGTCAATTTAGTTAAGAAACTTCACAATCAAGGGCCGAGGAGGAGGAGGAGGAAAGCCCGGGGGTGGTTTGGCCCTCAAGGAGCAGTGCGCTCTTTCTACAACATAACAGGCATAATTGGGGGAAGGACCTGCTATTTTATTGAAGAATTTCTGAATAAACAGGATGGGGGTAGAAGCATCAGCATCTTCGTGGAGTCTGAATATTAGCAGGCTGTTGCGCCTGCTTCTGCCCTCTAGGTCTTCAAGCTTGCCTTCCATTTTTGCGATCCGTTGCCTCAACGCAGACACTTGGGTTTCTTCTCGGTCCTTCCACCCTTCCAGTAAAGAAACACGGGCTTCAGTGTCCCCGATCCTTCGATTAGCGGAAGCTAAATCAACACGCAGGGATTTGAGCTCCCCTGACATGGACTGCATGAGGTCCTTTAGGGATTGCATCTCCATGAGAAATCACGCCTCAGAAAGTGGAGAGAATTGTGGCGCTGCAGCTGAAACTTTAGATGATGAGGCCCCTTGCTTGGCCTTCTTACTACTCTTCTCTGGTGTGGCAGGGGGCGTGTGGGTCGACAAGGCCTACCACATTTCCATGTCCATTCTGAAAGAACAAATCAGCTGACCAGGATGAATAAATGACCGATGTACTGTGCAGATAGGGTGTAACAACTTTTTAAGAAAATAACTGCTGCTAACATGATTTAAAATCAGAGATTAGGTGGGGGGAATCAGGAGTGCAGTTATTGTGCGACCATTCAGCTCTGAGACATCATGTGACTCTCCTCAAAAATCAATGATAAAATACTGTGTACCATTTACTAACAGGGACCCATTTCATAATCCCATAAGGCACTCCAGGGGGTGTGTTATGGTGGGATAACGGCCCTTCTTGGGTGGTGGAAGCACTTGGCTTCACCTTGTGCTTCAACCCACCCAAGGTTGACCATTATCCCACCATAATTCCCCCCATCATACTTATTGCTTAATTAAGCCTGCAGAAAAAGGGGTCTCCATAGTCATCAAGGACATAAGGCAATACAGGAATATGTGCTTAGAGTTACTTAAAGTACAAGAAAACTGCAAGACATTGGATACCAATCCATTATCCCAGATAAAGACTATAATCAAGACATTTCTAGAAGAGATGACAATGATTGGCAGGTTGAAAGATTGGAAACATCTATGTTAGCTAAGGAATTTCCAAGAACTCCTCTGTTCTATGCCCGACCAAATCACGATAACCCTCCAGAAGAACCCATAGTCTCAGGAATTGATTCTGTCCTTGAACCATTGTCCCTGTACATAGATTTCCATCTGCAACCCCTAATCGAGAATATCCCCACATATATCAGGGATACATCCCATGTCTTGCACCTGATAACTAAACTCAATAACAGAATACAAGTAGGTGAGGCCATTTTAGTTACAATACATGTAAAGGAACTTCATTCTGTACCTCCATTCCACATGATGGTGGAATTGCAGCAATAGGAAAGATACTAAACTCCAGACCACAAGATTCTAGACCCAAAACAAAGTTAATACAAGAAATAGCTAGGATGGTTTTATACAACAGCTATTTCAAATTTGACATCAGTTCTATGAACAAATAAAAGGGACAGCAATGGGTAGCACCATGGCCCCAGGATACGCAAACTCCTATATGTATGATTTCAAGCAAAACTATGTCTTACTATCAGAACAAGAAGGGAACATTTACAAACCAAATATTCTGTTCTGGCAATGTTTTATTGACGACATGCTGCTTCTGTGGGGTGGTGACAAAACAAATTTAATAAGCTTTCTAGAGTATCTCAACACTAGGGATCAGAATTTAAAATTCACTGCAAAATGCAGTAAGAAAAACATTGATTTCCAGGATATAAATATTACAAAAAGTGGGGATAAACTTAAACAAAGTTATTCAGAAAACCAACAGACAGGAACACCACACTACTTGCAAACAGCTTTCAACCAAAAAAATTGACTGACAGTATCCCTTTCAACTATTAAGAACAAGGAGAAACCGTAGCTGAGACTCAGACTTTGCAAAAGATCAAATGACTATGATTAACAGATTTAAACAAAGAGGGTACAATAATTCTACATTGGAGCACACAAAAAAAAGAGTAAGTGAAATTCCCAGGGAACAAGCATTGGCTATAAAAACTAAGCCTAGCATGGAAGGAAAAAGGATTATATTCAGCACTGTACACTGTTCACAGATGCCTAGAATCTGGAAACTTATACTGGATAACTGGAAAAGTCTCCAAGCGCATCGTACAACAAATCCAATTCTTCAAAATAAACCACGTGTAACTTCAAAAACAGCAATAGCAATAACATACAAATTAGTACACACAGTACATCATGTAGAACAGATAAAAACAGATCAGTTATTGTTAGGGCCATTAAAATGGAGCATGCACCCTGAGGAAGATGTGTGGCCTGTGGACACACTTTCCGCAAGGAAGTATTTAAGCATCCACACATAGGCAAAGAATACAAGATTAAATCACACATAAATTGTATTATCACAGGTTTAATATATGACATCCAGTGCCCTTGTGATCATCTGTATGTGGGCAAAAAATGAGAAGTTAAAAAACAAATGTCAGAACACAAAAGTAAAATTAGGATGCAGGATGAGAACGCTCCACTAGCCAGACACTATATGGATAGAGGACACACGCTGGTTCAGTTAAGGTTCTGGGGTTTGGAGCAGGTACCAGAACCTGTCAGAGATGGCAACTACAATAAGATTGTAGAGAAAAGGGAAATGTAGTGGATTTTCGAATAAGGGACCCTATGTGCTCCGTGGGGCCTGAATGAGGATTCTAACTGGCAAGAATACTGATAAAAAGAAAATTAAGTCCAACAAAGCATGTATAATATCACTCTAGGAGATTCCATAGGTATTTGCACATAAAAAATATGAGGTTCTACAAAATTCCTTCATGAAAAACATCAGACCAGGATTAGTCCATGTTACTATTAGTATTATGATTTATTACAGAAAAAAAATTATTATTCATGTAATATATTCATTTTGGTTATCTGTCTGATTTCTTGTTTAGAATAGATTTTTCCCTTTAAAAACTCATAGGGTTATTCAACATCTTCATCAGTGACGTGGTGCAGGACCTAGAAGGCAGAATTTCACTGTTCGCTGATGACACAAAGCTCTGTAACAGAGTAGACACACCAGAGGGTGTAGACAGAATGAGGAGCGACCTGCAGAAACTTGAAGAATGGTCAGGGGTTTGGCAGTTGAAATTCAATGCAAAGAAGTGCAAGATAATGCATATGGGGCACAAAACCCTGGCACAATATATCAGTTGGGGGTGAGGATATAGCATGCCACAGCAGGAAGGGATCTTGGGGTTATCATCTCTGATGACCTCCAAGGTGGGGAAACAGTGTGACAAGGCAGCAGGTAAAGCAAATAGGATGCTGGGATGTATAGGCAGGGCATCACCAGCAGGAAAAGGAGGTCATAATTCAGCTATACAAGACACTAGTGAGGCCCCACCTGGAGTACAGTGTACGGTTCTGAGACCATACCTACGTAAAGACATAGACAGGGTAGAGAAGGTTCAGAGGAGGGAAACAAAGATGGTGCATGGATTGCATCACAAGTCCTATGAAGACAGGTTGAAGGAACTGAACATGTACTCCCTGGAGGAGAGGAGGAGAGAGGGATATGATAGAGACATACAAGTATCTTACAGGGAGGAACAGGTGCAGGAAAAACACTATTTTAAGCGAAAAGATGTTCCAGGACTAGAGGGCATGGGATGAAGTTGAAGGGAGGACGATTCAGAGGAAACATAAGAAAGAATTTCTTCACAGAACGAGTGGTGGACAAGTGGAACACCCTGCCAGAGGAAGTGGTGGGGGCTGAAACAATCACGGGATTTAAGAATGCATGGGATAGACATAAAGGAATTCTTGAGGTTAGGGGTAAGGGGCAACAGACTTCTAGGAAAACAAACTGAACTTACAAGCTCAAATGGGCAGACTGGGTGGGCCATAGGCCCTTATCTGCCGACACTGTCTATGTATCTATGTAAAAGTACAACAAATAAATGGTTAACGTCAGATTTATTTAAGCAAATGAAAGAGAGAGATTCTGACTAGAGGTATTATAAAAGGCAAAAGACAGATCTGAATTTTAATAATTATCGGTGTTTGCATACGAACATACGAAATTTGCCAGCAGATAAAGGCCTAGAGGTCTATCAAATCTGCTCGAATGTGCAGCTAGCACCCCTTATTCTGCAGCAGCCCCTCCCTTCCACCCTTCCCCTTCATTAACCCTCCCCCTTGTCCTGTCCCATCCTCGTTTGAAGCAGTCCACTGTTCTACTGCATACCACTTCAGCAGGTAACGCGATTCCACCCAGCCACCACCTCTTGTAAAAAGTGTCTCCTCATCTCCCTCCAGAACCTTCCTCGCTCCAGTCTCATATCATGGCCCTGGTGGCCTCCCTCACTGCTTGAACAGCCTCTGTGCCCGTCTTGTTTATTCCTTTCATGTATTTAAGGTTTCAGTCATGTCACCCCTGTCTCTCCTCTCTTCCAGTAGTACATGTTCAACTCCTTCAACCTCCTCTCGTATGATAAGTCCCCAGCCCTTGATCATCATTGTCACTCTGCGCTGCACCCCCTCCAGTAACTTAATGTCCCTCTTCAGATACGGACGCCAGTACTGCACGCAGTAATTAGGTGTGGTCTAACTAATGACCTATGCAGTGGCAGAATCACCTCCTCCCTCCTCGAGGATATACCCTTGCAATACAACCCAGCATTTTGTTGGCCTTTGCAGCTGCCTTCCTACATTGTGCCGAGTTGTTCATAGACCCTGTAATGAACACACCCAGATCCTTCTCCTCCTCTGTCTGGGCTAGCTGCACTCCCCCTAGCTGGTAACTCCTCCTTGGGTTCTTCATCCCAAAATGCAGCACCTTGCACTTTTTGGCATTAAAGCCCAGTTGCCAGGTGTCTGACCAGGTTTCAAGCTTTGCCAGATCATCCTGCAACCCCTGCCATCCCCTAGGTCATCCACCACTGCACCTACCTTGGTATCATCAGCAAACAGACTGATCTTGCTCTTGATGTCCCATGATATGTCTGCAATGAATATCCCAAACAACACTGGTCCCAACACTGAGCCCCTGTGGAACACCGTCACTGCCCTTTGGGTGTGAGTGCTCCCACCCACCACCACCCTCTGTTGCCTTCCTGCAGCCAGTTTCCTACCCATCTCACCAGCTTTGCACCGCCCTGTGCCTATTAACTTCCTTCCCAGCCTTCCATGTGGCACTGAGTCGAATGCCTTACTGAAGTCCAGATACAGGACATCCACTGCATGGCCCCTGTCCAGTTGCCTAGTTACCCAGCCATAGAACTCGACCAGGTTGGTTTGGCAGGATCTGCCACGTATGAAGCCCTGCTGTCTGCTAATTTATGTAAGGCTAAAATTAGACTGTGTAAGTCAGAGTTTTATTTAAAGAAACAGCAGAATAATTTGCACAATGCTAAGCAATTTTGGTTTGCAATTAAGGAGTTGACTGCCCCAAAGGTTGGTGCCGCACCAAATCAGATGAATGTTGATGGGAATCTTACGTCTGATCCATTTACTATTGCCGAAGCTTTTTTGACTAAATTTACTGATTTTTCTACTTGTGTTAAAGATTCTTCATATTTACATTCCCAGGACCTTCTATGTTGTAAGGTAAATTCCTTTTCCTTTTATTTCCGGCAAGTTAGGCCTAGTGAGGTCTTGAGATTATTAAAACAATTGCCTGTAAATAAAAGTACTGGACCAGGTGAACTTTAAGTAAGACTCTTGAGACTTGTAACTGGGTATATATATGTCCCCTTAAGTAAAATTTTAAATTTATCCTTAATTACAGGTGAATTTCCATCTTCTTGGAAAAATACAATAATAAAACCTGTGTACAAGAGTGGATCAGTAAGAAAAAATTACTCACCTTAGTAATGTTGTTTCTTCTATTGGAGTCTTGCTATATTATGACATATGCAGTGAGTCCCAACCTTCGAACTGCTCTGGAGGTGAAAGAGTTAACTTTCCATGCCAGGCATGGAACGCTGAGCTCGAGCTCGGTTGAAACTCTGTCTGTTGTTCTTCAAACTCAAACCGTCAGATCTTTATGAGCTAAACTCACTGAGGTCCTGTGTGGAAGCTGTAAACCTACATTAGCCAACTGGCTACTAAACATAAGAACATATTTTTTGGTCCCAAAACAAAGACTCAAGTCAGGAGACCCAAAAAATGAAAAACACAACACCAAGTCACCCCAAAAAAGGAGGGGTGAAAAACAACAAGGTGGGCACCTACTAAGTGCCAACACTGCACTGCCCACCCACATCCCAAAAACAGAGGTTCTGAGAGGGGCAGGCAGGGGGGAGGTCATAACATAGCAAGACTCCAATAGAAGAAACAACATTACTAAGGTGAGTAATTTTTTCTTCAAACAACATGAAGTCTTGCTATATTATGACATATGCAGACTACAAAGCAGTACCTCCATGGAGGAGGGACAGAACCTACTTAGGAAATAGGCTCTGAAGCACAGCTGTGCCAAACCAAGCATCACTCCTAGCCTGGAGATCCAGGGAGTAATGCTTGGTAAAAGTATGAACTGTTTTCCAGGTAGCTGCTTGACATATCTCTAGAATAGGGATGTCCCAGGGAAGCAGCTGTACCTCTGGTAGAGTGAGCCCTCAGGCCTGAGGGAGGAACCTTACCCAGTTTTTCATAGCAAAATTGGATACAAGAGACAATCCACCTGGCAATGGATCTTTTAGTGGCAGGTTTCCCTTTACCAACCTCACCATAAGTGAGGAACAGTTGGAGGGAGTCAAACCTGTGACCCTTGGTACGCTCTATGTAGTAACTAAGAGCTCTCTTCACATCTAGCTGTGCAGCCTCCTCTCACCAGAGGAGGCATGGTCAGTGAAGTACACTGGAAGAGATATAGATTGATTAAGGTGGAAATCTGAAACCACCTTAGGCAAGAACTTCCTGTTAGTCCTGAGGACCACCTTATCTCTATGAAAGGAGATAAAATCAGGCTCCACTGACAAAGCTTGTAATTCACTTATGCGTCTGGCAGAAGTGATTGCTACCAGAAACACAGTCTTCCAAGTCAAGTACTTAAGCTCTGTTGAAGACAAAGGCTCAAAGGGAGGTTGCAAAAGCTGAGCAATACAAACATTAAGGTCCCATGCAGGGGCAGGGGCCCTGAATGGAGGGTTGGTATGAAGCAATCCCTTGGAAAACTTGGGGAAGACAGGGTGAACTGAAAGAGAAGAGGGCTTACCTGCTGAAATAAAAGCAGACACAGCTGCCAGATGCACCTTTAGGGTAGCTGGTCTCAGCCCCAAGGTATTTAAGTGGACCATATAATCCAGGACTGTGGGTAAATCAGCAGATTCTGGGGAAATATGCTTTCCAGAGCACCATATGGAAAACCTTTTCCATTTGGAATTATAGGTAGCTCTGGTGGAAGGTTTTCTAGAAGCCTTCAGGATACCCATTACACCTTGGGAGAGGTGTAAACCAGCAAACTCTAACTCTTCAAGAGCCAGGCCTTGAGATTGAGAGTACCAAACCCTCCCCTGAGCACAGGTTAACAGGTTGTGATTCCTGGGAAGACACAGGGGAGGATGGACTGCTAATGACAGTAGAAGTGGATACCAGGGTTGTCTGGGCCAATCTGGAGCAGTCAGGATAATCTTGCAGGGTTGAGATCTGATTTTGACTAGCACTTTGAACAGAAGAGGGAAGGGGGGAAAAGCATAGAGAAACTTCCCTTCCCAATTGAGAACTAAGGCATCCGGAGGGACTGAGCCCAACACTGGGGGCCTGCAGCAAAAAAGCGGAAGTTGGTGATTGTCTGGGGCTGCAAAAAGATCTATCTGCGGGGTGCCCCATCTGGCAAATACCACCTCCAGGACCAGGGGGTCCAGTGACCATTCGTGATAGCCCTGGGAAATCCTGCTGAGAGCATCTGCCAGGACATTGTCCTTGCCTGGGAGGTGAACTGCCGTAAGGGAGGTGTTCAGGGAATAAGCCAGAGACCACAACTTCATTGCTTTGGTGCAGAAGGCCGTAGAACAAGTGCCCCCTTGCTTGTTGATGTACCACATTGTGGTGGTGTTGTCTGTTCTGACCTGTACAACTTTGTTCTGAACAGATTTGGAAAAAGCTTGAAGTGCTAGGAAAACTGCTCTGAGTTCCAACAGATTGATGTGGAGCAGAGATTCCTGAGGGGACCACAACCCCTGGGTAGTGAGGTCGCCCATGTGAGCTCCCCACCCCTAGAGGGATGCATCTGTAGTAAGAATTAAGGAGTGAGACTGAGTGACAAAAGGAACCCCTTGTCTCAGATTGCTCTGATCCTGCCACCACTGAAGGGCCTGGATCAGGGTTCGAGTCACTGGGATCAATTTGGTTAGAGGGTCTTTCCTTTGAGACCAAAAGGCTCTCAAATGGAACTGAATGTCCCTCATCTGAAATCTTGCTCCCTGCACTACTGCTGTAGAAGCAGCCATGTGCCCCAGGAGCTGTAGAAAATGCCTTGCTGGTTGAGACACCAGCAGGGTGAATGAGGAGGCCAGAGAGACCAGGGTCCTTGTCCTGTCCAAAGGAAGGAAGGCTCTGGCTTTCTCTGTGTTCAGCTCTGCGCCTATGAAGGTGAGGAGCTGGACAGGCTCTAGAACTGACTTTGAAAGATTCAGAAGGAAACCTAGAGAAGTGAGCAGTTGCTGAGTCATCTGTAAGTGTAACTTGACTTGGTCTGGGGACTGGCCCACTATGAGCCAGTCGTCCAGGTAAGGGAAGATGGCAATTCTTTGCCTTCTTAGAGAAGCAACTGCTACTGCCAGACATTTTGTGAATACCCTTGGAGCAGAGGTGAGGCCAAAGGGCATTGCTCTGAACTGATAATTTCAATTTCAATTTCAATTTCAACTTTATTTTTAAAAGGCGCTTTTCTTAAATCAAAGCGCCTGTACAGATAAACATGACAATAAATATAATAAATCCAATCAACAGAAATCCTTAAAAACTGTATTAAAAAGGTGGGTCTTCAACTCCCTTTTAAAACTAAGGACGGTCGGGCAGTCTCGCACCTGACGAGGTAGAGAGTTCCACAGGGTAGGTGCCATAAAACTAAATGATCTAGCACCAGATGTTTTCAAAGCGTACCCTGGGAATCTCTAGCAATCCCTCGCAGTGGATCGGAGGGGCGAGAGGACTATAGGGCACAGGAGCTCTTTCAGGTAGGCAGGTCCCAGATCATGTAGGGCTTTACAGGTCAGCAAACCGACCTTGAAGGTGATTCGCCAGAACACCGGCAGCCAGTGCAGTCCGTGGAGCACAGGCGTTATGTGACTGGATCTAGAGACTCCAGTCAACAGCCTGGCTGCCGCATTCTGCACCAGCTGCAGACGGCGAAGTTCAACCCCTGATAGCCCTAGGTATAGGGAGTTACAGTAGTCTAGTAATGGCCTGAAGACAGCTCGAACCTGAGGTACTTTCGATGGGAGCTTCTGATGAGAATATGGAAGTAAGCATCCTTGTGGTCCAGGGACGCTAGCCAGTCCCCTGGCCTTAGAGAGGGTAGAATAATTCCCAGAGTCACCATTTTGAATTTTGGTTTTAAAAGGTGCTTGTTTAAGTATCTGAGATCCAGGATGGGCCGCCATTCTCCAGTCTTTTTTGGGGTAAGGAAGTACCTGGAGTACAACCCTTTGCCCTGGTGTAGGGGTGGAACCCTTTCCACAGCTCTGAGAGCCAGGATGGAAGAGACCTCTGCCTCTAGGGCAAGTGCCTCTGGTGGATTTGCAGGTGGAAAGGATCTGGTTCTCATCTTTGGAAACTTTTTGAAGCTGAGAACCAGTCCCTGGCTTACTACTTCCAGGACCCACTTGTCTGATGTCAGAGACTCCCAGTCCTGGACAAAGTAAGCCAGCTTGCCCCCTACAAGTAGTTGAGAATCGGCCCTGGCAACCTCATCAGGGTGCCTGCTTGGCAGGGGCTTTGGGCTGAGGGGTGGAAACAGGCCTGCTGGCACCCCTTCTGCCTCTCCCTCTAAAGAACCCCCTCTGGGCATAAGCAGAAAAGGAGGCCTGGGCTTGGTAAAAAGGCCTATGAAAAGGCCTGCCCCTGCCCCTGGGAAGCTGCCTCTGAGGAGTGGCCTGCCTTTCCTTGGCCTGTGCACTCCTATAGGTGGTCCTATACTCATCCATTTTCTTCATGTAATTCTCTGTCTGCTCCCCAAACAGAGAATTACCCACAACAGGAAAATCCATGGCCTTAGTCTGGGTATCCTGTGACAGGCTAGTACATCTGAGCTAAGCCATTCTGCGAAGTGCCACAGATGTAGCCATGACTCTTGATGAAACATCATTTGAGTCCATTGCAGCGTGCAATTGCACCTTGGATGCCTCAATACCATCAGCAGCCACCTGCTCCAGCTCCTTGGCAAGCTGGCCAGGGACCTGTTTTGCTAGAGCCATAACAGTATCCCATCTGTATTTCTGATATCTAGCAACATAAGCCATATAATTTGCCTGTCTGAGTCCCAAGGATGCTGCCATATACTGTTTCTTTGCCATGGCATCAATCCTCCTGGAGTCCTTGTCCGGGGGGTGTGAAGCCAAGGGGATATTTGCCTAGTCACAGGCTGCAGCCTGCACTACCCCAACATGGCTGCATTGTTGTAAAGGAACTCCGTATCAGAGCCTGACAATGTGTACCTCTTGTCCATTCTCTTATCCACAGGAGGTATAGTGTGAGGAGTTTTTAAAATTTTAAAAGTCTGTTTCCCAAAAGATTTATGCAAGGGAATAGACAGTCTCCTAGACTCTGGGATATCCATCATTTCCACATAGTCAGGCTCCTCTTGATCATCCACAGCTTCCTCCATAGGGAGCTGGAGGGTTTCAGCCACTTTTTATAAAACATAAAATGAGAAGGGGACTCAGAAAGCCTAGGAGGAGACACTCCTGAAGGTCTGTCTGGGGAGATGTCCGGGTCAATGGGCACATCCAGGCTTTCAAATCCACATTCACTCTCCTCATACTCCTCTTCCCCCTCCACCGGTTCGTAATATTCCTCTAAATCATAATCTTGAACCGGTGGAACCGGCTGAACCGGGCGCTTACCCGATGGTGCCGGTTCGGTTGGAACCGGGGAAAGCGATTGGACAATTTGAATCGCTTTGGCTATATCTTCAGCGGTTGGAGAGGAAAGTTTTGGCTCCACACCAGCTGATTTCCTAGTCCTTTTTGCTGGAACCGACCCCTCAGAGTCGGCTCTCCTTTTGCCCGAGGAAGTCTCGCCCTGGTCAGAGGGCACTCCCTCTGGTTCGGTTGGAACCGAACCGGGCTGGCCATCCGGGTAAGCGGACTTTTTGGCCTCCCTTTCCCTGAGCCTACCAACTCTCTTTTCCAGGGAAGCTGCAGGAAAATTTTTACAAATCTGGCAGTCTGCATTGAGGTGGTCAAACCCCAGACAGTAAACACAGGTGGTCTGGGGGTCAGCCTTGGCAAAGACTTCCCCACACACACTGCAGTGTTGAAACCCAGTGGGCCTGGTTTTTCTTTTGGGTTTCTCAGACATAGTGCCAGTCCTAACCAAACTTACCCGTTTATGGCAATCCGCCAGGCAAGACCCTCTTATCGGTTCCCAACTGTGTCACGGGTTGTGGAAAAAAACGTAATAAAATCCGTTTTTTTTAGAACCGATAAGAACCGGTAACCACACTCTAAATCACAGATTAAGATATTTTAAACAACCTGATCGGTTCAAACCAAACCGATAAACAGTTTACAAGTTCCACACAGAAGGGAATTAATGTAAACCTATCTAGTACTCACAAATACCACAGACAGAGCTTGAACCGACCGGTTGCGGTTTAAATTTGGTTGAAAACCGAGAAAAACAACATTTTAACCGACAAAATGAACCGAGTAGAAGGAGAAATCTCCAGAGCGACTGTTCAGTGAGGCGGAGTAAAGAATCTGACGGTTTGAGTTTGAAGAACAACAGACAGAGTTTCAACCGAGCTCGAGCTCAGCTTTCCATGCCTGGCATGGAAAGTTAACTCTTTCACCTCCGGAGCAGTTCGAAGGTTGGGACTCACTGCATATGTCATAAAATAGCAAGACTTCATGTTGTTTGAAATGAGCTGGATGGTTACCGTCCTATCTCTCTCTTGCCTATCTTGGGAAAATTGCTTGAAAAAACTGTGAATTATCAAATGGTGGAGTTCCTGGACTCCGCGGGCCTCCAATCCCCAGTGCAGCATGGCTTCCATAAACATCATGGTACAGGTACGGCCTTGGCCAGATTCACGGACTATGTTGGTAGAGCATTGGATGGTGGCAAGCTTGTTGGAGCTGTGTTTGTGGATCTGTCCAGGGCCTTTGACTTGGTAGACCATTGCTTGCTGTTCTGTGGGTTGGAGAACCTCGGAGTCGGGGACTCCTCATTGAAATGGTTTAGTAGTTATTTAACTGAGCATCCATTACAAGTTAGTTATCAGGGAGTTCAATCTGGGAGTAAAATGATGAAGGTAGGGGTACTCCAGGGTTCCATCCTGGGGCCCCTACTTTTTTCTGTATTTATAGATAATCTCCCAAATTATTTGGTATCGACTGAGGTTTTGATGTACGCGGACGATATTATTCTTCATATTAGTTCATCATTAGAGGACAAAACAAAATTAAATTCGACTTCTAGTTTCCGAGCATTGGATATGTGGTTACACTCTCGTTGTCTTCTTTTAAATACAAAGAAGACAAATAGTCAGCTTTTTGGAACAAAGTACAGGTTGCATAGATGTAATCCTTTATAGATTGTAAGTTGTGAGGGTGTTGTTTTGGAGCAGGTTTTTCAATTTAGGTATTTGGGACTCATTTTGGCCCCCTGTTTATCTTATTCATTACATATTAAAACCATCTGCAGAAATATTAATCAAAGGTTGGGGGCTTTGTTTAAGTTGCGTGACTTATTGTCCAGGGAGGCCAGATTTGCAATAAGTCAAAGTGTGTTGTCAATTCTGAACTATAATGCATTTTTATTTGTGAATTTGGCTAAGTCCAATGTTTCATTGTTGACAACAACATTTCATGCTATATGTAGGTTTGCATTAAAGTTGTCACATAGAACACATCATTGTGATTTATATCTGGCAACCTCTTGGCTTCCCCTGTCTTTATATTCTCAATACAGCTTGAGTTATTTAGTTCATAATACTCTTCATTTGGGTGCAGCTTCTCCTTTGTCTTTATTATTAAATGTTAAGATATCTAATAGAGAGTTACGATCTAATGCTTCTGTTATGCTAAATAATCCAAAAATGAAAACTAGGTTAGATGAGTAGGCATTTTCTAATTATGCACCAGTACTTTGGAAAAAGATCCCATGTACTTTACAACATACTGCTGGAATTAATGCTTTTAAGGCATTAGTGAGACAACATTTTTCAAGTTTAGTGGTGTGTAATTGTTATTAGATCATTGTTTGTATGTAAATTGTTATATTTGTATGATTACATTGTATTGTGTATATGTTTCTGTGTATTATATCATGACTGTAACACAGTTTATGGTCCTGGGTCGCATTTGAAAAAGGGCCTTGGCTCATATTGTTTACCCAGTAAACAAAAGTTTAAATAAATAAAAAATAAAATACAAAAAAAGGCATATTCAGAAGGCCAGTTTTCCACTGTATAGATTCATTGACTCTTTGTCCATGATATAACGAAAAACATTAAAACAAGAAACAACAGAGGTTGAGAAAACAGTCTAACATGATGCAGAGAAAGCATACTATATCAGATTGAAAGAGGTATTAAGGAGTTCAGGGTTTAACATGCTTGCAGTATAGCCTAGAGGTTAGAGGAATGAGGTGTGAACGAGCTTGATACATACAGCAGACCAGACCTGAGTTTGATTCTCACAGCCTCCACTTGCATACTGTGTGACTCTGAGCAAGTCACTTAACCGCCCAATGCTCCCATGTCACCCCTGAAAACAAGCACTTGTGCCTAGTGGGCCTTACCCGGTTACCAAAGACTAAAATAAAAAAAATAAAAATAAACATTACCATGAATTAAACCCCTGTTAAGTTTTGGTATTGTTTTCAGTTAACATTGTCAGGCATAGCATATATCAATCAATCAAATCTTTATTTATCCAGGTGATCACCATTGAGCAAGCTCATTTACAAGGTTGACCTGCTGTGGTCAAGTACAAGTATACATACATACGTACAGTAAAACACAGGCTACAAGGTGAGAATCAGGATACAACAATCATACAGCAAACATGTTAGATGCAATATATACATTCCAATTGTTCACAGAGATCCTACATGAGAATCATAACATTTATGCAGTATTTACAACCTTCACGTACACAGAGTTGAGTTATCATGAGTATTATTGCCTACATGGAAGGGTACAATTATTTTCATTTCAGCCCTCAGTAACTGATTATATGCTTAGATGAAAGTCCCAGTTTACCGATGAGCCCACAGTGAGGACAATATCTCCTGCTTCAGAGGCGACTGGAAAGTAGAAAAAAGAGATGCCAAGGTGCTGAGGGCCAGAATGGCTGCTGGTTAGTGACTAGTTAAATGGGGAAAGGTAGAGCTAGATTCATGGCTGAGTGTGATGGAACCAAAGGGGTAACCGTATACAGGACTGCTAGTGACTGTGGAAACACAGATTTCAGTGAATGCTTTATCATAAATAGTCCTGAAGAGGGCAATGCTGACCGGAGAACTAAGTCTCAGTGATCTTTGTATCTTATTTCAGAGTGTGGGCAGTGCGTGGCTTATGGCAACCCTACCAAAATGGTTACTGATCCTGGGGAATTTCAAAGTAATTAGTGAATGGCTTCGTAGATCGTAGTTACTCATTGGATTTAA
This sequence comes from Neoceratodus forsteri, assembly GCA_016271365.2. Classification (NCBI taxonomy): domain Eukaryota; kingdom Metazoa; phylum Chordata; order Ceratodontiformes; family Ceratodontidae; genus Neoceratodus; species Neoceratodus forsteri. The sequence continues at coordinate 589,275,970 of CM057459.1, forward strand.
GGGGAGACAGGCAGTGATGTATTCTGGGAGCTTGTTGGTGAGGGCTCTAAGTGTCCAGAGGGCTGCATTTCTACACCGCCTGTATTGCAGGAAGGCCACCCTACTGCGCTGAATATAGGAGCAGTGATGTAGAGGACGGGGAGGTCGGTTATGAATCTTAAGGCTCTATGATACAGAACATCTAGTTTTGCAAGGTATGAGATGGAGCATTTATAGATAATGTCAGCGTAATCGATTAATGAGAGGAATGTAGACCGAACAAGCTGCCTCTAGCATCTGTGGTCAGGAGGTGCTTAATTCTGAAAAAGAGGCCAAGCCTCTGCCTTAGTTTTTTCATCAGGGCTTCTGTGTGCTCCAGATAGGAGAGTTTGTTGTCAAGCCATATGCCCAGGTATTTGAATTTAGGTACAAATTCAAGCTTTTCACCTAGTAAGGTAGTTATGGGAGGAAGTGTACCAGCGGCAGCAGTATAGGCCCCAGAGCTATGCAGTGAAAATATCATGGCCTTGGTTTTTTTTGCATTTAGTAGTAGTTTTTTATGTAGAAGCTGGTACTGTAGTGTATTGAATTCCTTTTGTAATTCTGAGCACGCAGTTCCAGGTGAATCACGGCTTAGGTAGAGCAATCGTATCATCAGCAAACAGATGTATACTAGCTTCCTTGATTCCCAAATCCAAATTGTTAATGTAGATGGCTAACAGTAGAGGGTCTAGTATGGATCCTCTGACCTCTATTTATTGGCTTGAGCGTAGAGAGCTCACCTTCTGCTTTGATTTGTTGCTGTTCGCCGTGAGGTAGTCCTGAAACCAATTCAATGAGATTGAGTCCATGCCTATGGATTTTAGGGTGGTGAGAAGTAAGCAATGGTCGACGGTATCGAAGGCCTTGCTGAGATCTAGAAACACCGCACAAACAAATTTTTTATTGTCAAGGTCCCGTTGCCAGTCATTAGTGACTTTGGCCAATGCCGTAATGGTGCTATGCTTAGCTCTAAAGCCTGACTGCATAGGATTAAGCAGTGAGGAGTCATCTAGGAATGCTCTCAACTGTGTATCCACAATTTTTTCCATCAGTTTTGAAAGTATTGGTAAAAGAGAGATTGACCTATAATTGTTTAGGTCACTTGGATCTCCTCCTTTAAATAGTGGGATGACATGAGCAGTTTTCCATTCTGCGGGGAGAGAACCTTGGGCTAGGGACAAGTTGAATAGGTGTGATATAGGTGGGGCAAGTATATGGTATGCAATTTTCAAAAAGTATGGGTCGAAGGAGTCGGCTCCTGCACTTTTTCTAATATCTAGCTGTAGCAGAAGGTTCTCAACTTCCTTAATGGTAGTTGGGGAAAAGGAGAAAATCATATCTTTATTACTTGATTCAGGCAGCTGAGCTTTGAGCTGTGGGCATAGTCTGCTTACTGGTGCATCATCAAATGCCATGCCTGCAGTGGCAAAGTGGTTGTTGAAGGCTTGATGAATTTTGGTTTTATTAGTGATAGTTGCATTGTCAATGGTAATGTTTGAGGGTAGTACAGTACTTGGAGAATGTCCAGACAGTTCCTTTATGGTAGACCAAAATTTGGCAGGGCTATTGACTGCAGAAAGTAATTCATTTTGATAAAAGTTGGCCTTGGCCTGTCTGACGAGTTTCGTGCAGGCATTTCTAGCTGTCCTAAAGAGACACCAGTCAGCTGCAGCATGCGTGTTCCGGGCCTTTTTCCATAGTAGGTCTCTTTTGAGTAAGGCTTTCTTCAGATCCGGTGTCAACCACCGGCAGGTTTTGGTTTTTATTCGAGTTTTGGTCAATGGAGCATGCTTATTTAGAGCACTGGCTATGATTTTGTGGAGCAGTTATAGGCATCATTTACCGATTTAGCCAGGTAGAAGCTCGCCAGAGTAGAGAGTCTTTTGATCGTTGAAGTAGTCCAAAGGGTCAAAGTTCCACCTAGCTCTTCTGGTAGAGAACTTTGATGTATTTGTTGGCTTAACGATCATTCTTATGCCAGCTATCAGGCGGTGATCACTGACATCCGCTGGGAGGATACCAGCATGAGAAAAATAGTGTGGTTTATTGACAAGGAGGACATCCAGAAGGGTACTTCTCGCTGGATTTTTATTGTTAATGCGAGTTGGCTCACATATGAGTTGGGAGAACCTATGGGAGTCACAAAATTGTTTAAGGGGTAGCGATCCTTTGGCTAACCAGTTGTAGTTAAGGTCGCCTATTACAATTGTTTCTAGAGGTGTCTTGTCTATTTGTGATGATAAGTATGTCAGGAGCTGTGGTCCTGCTGCTGGTGGTCTATAGTAGCCTATTACTCGTAGTGCCACAGTTTGGGATAGATCAACCCTAAGGGTCAGGCATTCGAAACCCCCAGCAATGGAAGTAGCATCTATTATGGATACTGTGAATTTGTTTTTAACATAAATGGCCACTCCTCCCCCCCGGTCATTCTGTCTGCTCTGAAGAGTAGGTAGTCGGGGATGTTGACCTCACTATCTGGTGCGGTTGCCCGAAGTCAGGATTCCGAGATCACAAGAATGTCTGGGGCAGTATGAATAATCCAGGCCTGGACGGAATCCAGCTTCTTCAGTAGGCTGCAGACATTAGCATGCATAAAACTGATTCCTTTTAAAGTAGCAAATTCAGATGGGGAAGAAATCAACTTTGTGGGGCTAGGGTTAAATTCAATGTCTCCTGAGCATAACAGTAGGAGAAGCAGAATTCTTCTCAGGTTAGTAAAGAGATTTTTAAGGGCACGGGTCTTTTTGCATTTATTGCAGGCTCTATTGATTGGATCCAGAGACTGGCACATCCTCTTGTATTGCCCTAATAGGGCGTAGCTTAGGGTCCACGCAGAGTAATACCAGGCTGTGCAGTGTTTAGGTGGTTGGAGTTGTAAAAGATAAGTTAACAACAAAGATCTCCTAAAAAAGTAAATATCAGAGACAACATCATTGGTTATAAATAAGTAAAGAAAACATAAGGAACCTCTGTGTTTACTTCTAGCTCCCTCAGCCGCTGGTTTTGTACCTGTGTGGTGGTCATGGCTGTGTAGCAACGATGTTGCCATTGACAACACTGATGTATGACATGTCGACATGTGACGTCACGCGGGTACTAGAGGGAGGGCTCAGTGGCCGTTTCTTTGCTGGCAGACCAAGCTGCCACAGGACTAAGAACGGATCGTAGGAACTTCTTTTAAAAATAAATATCTTAAAAGTTTAAGTTAAAAGACACATACAGCCAAACTAAATATTATAAACTACTGTACTTCATGTGTGCTAGTTCAAATGTACTACCTTTTACAGATGAAAAAAAGTTTAAGAAATGAACCAGGAAGTACTACGGCTGTGTTTAAAAGAAAGCAACTCAAACCATAAGGAAACAAATTTATTCACGTATATATGCTATGTGAAACAACAGAGAACGCACGCTTTAAGTAAACACTCCTGACAGCATAAAACTTTGGCATAAAAACCATAAGGCATTGAGATACTAGCACTTATAAAAATGACTAGGAATCTAGCAGGAACATATTAAATGTTTAAGTTTACCTATATGTCATTAGGAGGTTAAAGTTTAAGTGATAACAGTATGAATTACTCCATTAAAGAAAACTCTAAAATGACACATGATCAAGCACTCTTGATAGCATGACTTTATAACATAAAAATTAACTATTAGCTGGCCCGGTGGCACTGAGGGTTGAGGCGCTGGATGCCACACCTCGCTCCACGCCGGTGACCTGGGTTCGGGAGCGGACTCGGGTCGCTGGTGGGCCGGCCGGGGGGAGTTAGGCTTGAGCGTCCCATGACAGCTCGCCTACTCGGGAGGGGTTGGGCATCAGCCCGGACTGATGAGCCTGACTCCCGAGCGGAGGCTCGAGTATTGCAAGCCCCTAATGTTAGGGATGTGGGCTGCCTAGAGATAGTGATGACGTCGCGCCTTGGCGCCTGATCGCCAGGGGTCCTACGCCTGAGTGTGGGAGAGAAAAGTGGAAAATGCCTGCCATCGCCGGGAAGATGGAGCCTCCGGAGACATGCCCTCGATCTGCCTTCGCCCGCCCGATGGCCCCTGGACCGATGCAAGTTGATTGATGGGGTAAGGGGGCTCTGCCCCATCCCCGCTCGGGGGGTAAACCAAAGCTATATGGGGTTCCAGAGGGTCATACGGGCAGGGTAGAAGGTAGAGGGATGTCCGCCTTGAGGCTCCTGAAGGGTCGGGGACGGCAGGCAGGGAGGTGAATAAACAGAAATTTCAAAAAAAAAAAAAAATTAACTATTAAAGGGAATATCAAATTTAAAAATAAAAATGGGTTTTACCATCACAATTTGAATGTTTGAATCCATATGTATTCCATTAGGAGGTGAAAACCACAATGGCAGCAAACACAAGTTACTCACCTGCAACAGCAGTTCTAGGAGTGGTATTTGTTGTTCATCCACGCTATCTGGCATGTCCTTTCCCTTTAATTATCTTGCTGGAAGTCTTTAAGTGGGCTCCTCCACCCACCCAGATGGTATATGCCCCAGCTCTGCCCCTGATGTCAGATCGTGCCCGCTGGAAGCAGAGGTTGTGCATTGAAGCCGGGAGGGTGGGGGTCCATGTGGATGAACAACATAAACCACTCATAGAACTACTGTTACAGGTGAGTAACCTGTGTTTCTAGGGATGTGGATATGTTGTTCTTATCCACACTGTCTGGCAGACTCCTAGCAGTTCTCTAGGAGGAGGGAGGGAAGGCACACACCCCCTACTTAGGGAATAGAGATTGGAGAACTGAGGCCCCAAAACCAGCATCCCAGCGTGACTCTAGGTCAATGTGGTAATGGGAAATGAAGGTGTTTGCTGGCTTCCAGGTAGCAGCCCTGCAGATTTCCTGGACAGAACGTCCGTAGAAGCAGCCACTGATGCAGTGGTATGGTGGGTGGAATGAGTCCTTAGCCCTGCAGGAGGCTCCCTACCCACCAACCTATAGCAGAGATCAATGCATGATGTAATCCCTCTGCCAATCGTCCACTTGGCTGCAGGTCTGCCAGGTGCGGCTTCAGCGTAGGTGACAAACAGATGGTGAACTTTTTATAATAAGAGAGCGCTCTTCTCAGGTCCAAAGTATGGAGTCTGTATTTGGCCTCTGAGGTGTGACTGGGGTAAGTCACTGGCAGATTCATCACCTAGTTCAGGTGAAACTCTGACATAACCTTCAGAAGGAACTTCGGGTTGCAGCACAGGACAATCTTGTCCCTGTGAAAGACCAGATAAGGAGACTAAACAGACAGCGCCTGAAGCTCCCCAATCCTTATGGCTGACATGATAGCCACCAGGAAGGTGGTTTTCCACGAGAGGTGTGACATCTCACTCCTGTGCATGGTTTGAATGACTTGACCATAAGCTCTGCCAGTACCAAAAGTAGATGCCACGGTGGTGGTGGTTCACACTGGAGGAGAAATATGGTCGAAATCTTTGAAGAAATGCCAGACCACCTTCTCCTCTGCCACCGTCTGCTGACCGTCCCGCACCCAATAAGCAGAGATGGCTGCCAGGTGCACCTTAAGGTTCGTAGACCTAAGACCCACTTTGGAAAGAGACCAGAGGTAGTCTAGAATGCTAGCAACCAGACAAGACAAAGGGTCCAGGCCCTTGCCCTGACACCAAATGGAGAATCTCTTCCATTTGAAGGCATAGCACTTCCTGGTCGATTCCTTCCTAGATGCCTCAACTACAGTGAGGACATCTTCGGAGAGACTCAAAGTCTGGAATTCTAGCCACTCAGGAACCAGGCTGTCAGGTGCAGGAATTAAAGGCCCGGGTGGAGGACTTTCCCCTGATTGATTTGAAAGCAGGTTCAAGTGTGCTGGAAGATACCTCAGGAGCCTGATGCTGAGGCTGAGGAGATCAGGGTACCAAAAGTGGAGCCACCAGGATCACCTGTGCCTTGTCCCTCCTGACCTTGAGAAGCACCTTGTGGATCAAGGGAAGTGGAGGGAAGGCATAAAAGAGGCCTGGGGTTCACAGCCTCAAGAAGGCATCCCCCTGCAGTGAGCCCTGCTGAGGGGGGTGGACACAAAAGAGCCTCAGCTTTGCATTCTCCCTGGAGGCCAACACGTCCACCTGAGGGGTGCCCCACTGGGAGAATGGGCTGTGTACTACCTCTGGATGGAGAGACCACTCATGGGATGCCTCTCCCGCATGGCTGAGGGCATCCACCAGCTGATTTAAGGGAGCTAATGGGAACCGCATACTTGTGGGTTATCCAGGCTGATGGCACAGGGCAGAAGGCAGGATGCTGCCAAAGCTCCAGGGTGGGCCAGCAATGGCTTCAGCCACTGGTAAGGCCTTTGTCAGAGAATCCCCCTTATCCAGAATGTGTGTCAGGGGATATTGAGCCCATTTCTGAACAGACTCCAAAGGCATCCCTGTGGATTCGGAGATGAGAAGGAGAATGCCCATGAAGGACCTGGGATCTTCCTCTGTTGAGAGACCCCCAAGCGAAACCTTGTCAAATGGATGGGAGTGCAAAGAGGAGTCCTTGGACTCTGAGGAGTCCAGATAAATTGTCCGACCACCTGAGTCACCTTCGACCCACCGCGGATGGTCGGGAGTAAGGGTGACCAACGGCCTGTGTGGGAGGCCCTTAGCGGTCTAAGACTCCTTGACAGGAGCCCCAGAGGGAGGCTGTTTAGGTGGCAGTTCTACCATAATTGGCGGAGAGGCCAGTTTCAGCTGAGCTGGGAGGGCCTTCACTGGTTCTGTGAGCAGAGGGACAGTGACAGCCGGCTCCGGAGGAGTCGGCGTTGGCCTAGATGGCAACAGCCATGTGACGGCTGGTGTGAAAGTCGAAATCAACTTCGGACCAGCCAGCACCAACTGTTGCCACATGAAGTCCTTGTAGCGTTGACACAACTTGAGCCGAAGTCTCTCCTCTTCCGAGAAAGATGAGGAGGAATAGCAGTGGCGCCGCCTTTTGGAATGCCCAGAGTGGGGTCTGGGGACATTATTATTTTACATGGACTGGGGATTGGGGTGGGGAGACCACTAGACTACCAGGGATTTGGGCTGAAATTATTATTTTAGATGGATCGGAGCAGATATTAACATTTTACAGGGTTCAGGGTGGGGGGGGAGACCACCAAAATAGCAGGAATTTGGGCTGACATCATTATTTTAGATGGATCAGGGCAGATATTAATATTTTACACAGACTGGGGATCAGGGCAGTAATTAATAGTTTAAACAGATGGTCGATCGGGGTGGAGGGGCACTAGACGACCAGGGATCTGGGCAACAAGCATTCTTTTACAGAGATCGGGAATTGGGACGGGGAAGCACTAGACCACCAGGAGGGGATCTTTTATACACATATGATTAAGGGCAGCAGTGGGGATTGGGTTGGGGGGCCCACTTGCCCTTGCCGCAAGGGCCTGCGGCAAACCCCTTCTGTGTGCCCTGTGTTTGTTGCATGGGAGAGGTTGTCCCCACTGTGTAGACTTAGGGGCCGAGACCCTTACTGTTCCAGAATCTGGTGCAGGGTCCCAGGCACATGGGGCTTTGGTGAAAGCTGCTGTTTGCCACAGTTTGCGCTGATCATGTCCCCCTTTGAGAATCAAGCCTTAAGTCTTCACCATTTATTCATACTACTGGGTTAGAGTACCAAGCTAAAACCAAATCCCTCGAGTGGGGTGGTAGGAGACGGAGCTCACTCAGGACAGAAGTCCATTAAGGATTGTCCTGCAAAAGGAAGTATGCTGTCTGGCATGGGCATCCAGAGTGTAGTGCTTTATGAAAGTGTGCACTGAGCTCCAAGTAGCTGCTTTGCAAATGTCATCTATGGAGACAGAGTGGATCTCCACCAAAGATGCAGTAACAGCTCTGGTAGAGTGGGCACGCAACTGAACCTCCAACTTGACCTGTGCCATAGAGTAACAATGGTGAAGGCATGCCACTATCCAAGCAGAGATACATTTGATGGAAACTGGCTGACCCAGCTGGCCCACGTTGAAGGACACAAAGAGCTGCTTGGTCTGACAGATATCTCTGGTTCTACTGATGTAGAACTGTAGGGCTCTTTTAACGTCCAGGGAATGAAGGGTGCCTTACCCCCATTTTGGAAGTTAGGGGAATAAGAAAAAAATTACTCACCTTAGTAATGTTGTTTCTTCTAATGGAGTCTTGCTATATTATGACATATGCAGTGAGTCCCAACCTTCGAACTGCTCCAGAGGTGAAAGAGTTAACTTTCCATGCCAGGCATGGAACTTTGAGCGCGAGCTCGGTTGAAAACTCTGTTGTTAATCAAACTAAAACTGTCAGATCTTTATGAGCAAAACTCACTAAGGTTCTGTGTGGAAGCCGTAAACCTACACTAGCCAACTGGCTACTAAATATAAGAACACATTTTCTTGGTCCCAAAACAAAGACTCAAGTCAGGGATCCAAAAATTAAAACATAACACCCAAACACCCCAAAAGGAGGGTGAAAAATAAGGTGGGCGTCTACTAAGTGCCAACACTACACTGCCCACCCACATCCCAAAAGTAGAGGTTCTGAGAGGGGCAGGCAGGGAGTCATATATAGCATTCCATTAGAAGAAACAACATTACTAAGGTGAGTAATTTTTTCTTCAAACAACATGAAGTCTTGCTATATTATGACATATGTAGATTACACAGCAGTACCTCCATGGAGGAGGGACAGAACCTACTTTGGAAATAGGCTGTGAAGCACAGCTGTGCCAAACCAAGCATCACTCCTAGCCTGGATGTCCAGGGAGTAATGCTTGGTAAAAGTGTGAACTGTTTTCCAGGTAGCTGCTTGACATATCTCTAGGATAGGGATGTCCCTGGCAGCAGCCAGAGACGCAGCTGTACCTCTGGTAGAGTGAGCCCTCAGGCCTGAGGGAGGAACCTTACCCAGTTTTTCATAGCAAAATTGGATACAAGAGACAATCCACCTGGCAATGGATCTTTTAGTGGCAGGTTTCCCTTTACCAACCTCACCATAAGTGAGGAACAGTTGGAGGGAGTCAAACCTGTGACCCTGGTCAGCTCTATGTAGTAACTAAGGGCTCTTTGACATCTAAACTGTGCAGTCTCCTCTGCCAGAGGAGGAATGGTCAGTGAAGTACACAGGAGAGACATAGATTGATTAAGGTGGAAGTCTGAAACCACCTTAGGCAAGAACTTTCTGTTAGTCCTGAGGACCACCTTATCCCTATGAAAGGAGATAAAATCAGGCTCCACTGACAATGCTTGTAATTCACTTATGCGCCTGGCAGAAGTGATTGCTACCAGAAACACAGTCTTCCAAGTCAAGTACTTAAGCTTTGCTGAAGACAAGGGCTCAAAAGGGGGTTGCATAAGGTGGGCGATGCAGATATTAAGATCCCAGGCAGGGGCAGGGTCCCTGAATGGAGGGTTGGTGTGAAGCAACCCCTTGAAAAACTTGGAGAATACATGATGAGCTGAAAGAGAAGAGGGTTTACCTGCTGATAAGAAAGCAGACACGGCTGCCAGGTGCACTTTAGGTAGCTGGTCTCAGCCCCAAAGTATTCAAATGCACCATATAATCCAGGACTGTGGGTAAGTCAGCAGATTCTGGCGAAATGTGCTTGCCAGAGCACCATATGGAAAACCTCCTCCATTTGGAATTATAAGTAGCCCTGGTGGAAGGCTTCCTAGAAGCCTTCAAGATATCCAATACACCCTGGGAGAGGTGTAGGTCAGCAGACTCTAACTCTTCAAGAGCCAGGCCTTGAGATTGAGAGATTTGAGATTCGGGTATCGAACTCTCCCCTGAGCACAGGTTAACAGGTTGTGATTCCTGGGAAGACACAGGGGAAGGTAGACTGCTAAGGACATAAGGAGTGGGTACCAGGGCTGCCTGGCCCAATCTGGAGCAATCAGGATCATCTTGCAGGGTTGAGATCTGATTTTGACTAGCACCTTGAACAGAAGAGGGAAGGGGGAAAGCATAGAGAAACTTCCCTTCCCAACTGAGAAGGAAGGCATCCAGAGGGACTGAGCCCAACACTGGGGGCCTGCAGCAAAAAAGGGGAAGTTGGTGATTGTCTGGGGCTGCAAAAAGATCTATCTGCGGGGTGCCCCATCTGGCAAATACTACCTCCAGCACTAGGGGATCCAGAGACCATTCGTGATGGCCCTGGGAAATCCTGCTGAGAGCATCTGCCAGGACATTGTCCTTGCCTGGGAGGTGAACTGCCGTAAGGGAGGTGTTCAGGGAATAAGCCAGAGACCACAACTTCATTGCTTCGGTGCAGAAGGCCATAGACCGAGTGCCTCCTTGCTTGTTGATGTATCACATTGTAGTGGTGTTGTCTGTTCTGACCTGTACAACTTTGTTCTGAACAGATGTGGAAAAAACTTGAAGTGGTAGAAAAACTGCTCTGAGTTCCAACAGGTTGATGTGGAGCAGAGATTCCTGTGGGGACCACTATCCCTGGGCAGTGAGGTTGCCCATGTGAGCTCCCCACCCCAAGAGGGATGCATCTGTAGTAAGGATTAAGGAGTGAGACTGAGGGGTGAAGGGGACCCCCTGTCTCAGATTGCTCTGATCCTGCCACCACTGAAGGGCTTGGATCAGGGTTCGAGTCACTGGGATCAATTTGGTTAGAGGGTCTCTCCTTTGAGACCAAAAGGCTCTCAAATGGAACTGGATGTCCCTCATCTGAAATCTTGCTCCCTGCACTACTGCTGCTGTAGAAGCAGCCATGTGCCCCAGGAGCTGCAGAAAATGCCTTGCTGGTTCGAGAGACCTGCAGGTGAAAGAGGATCAGAGAGACCAGAGCCCTTGCTCTTTCCAGAGGAAGGAAGGCTCTGGTCTCTTTGTGTTCAGTTCTGCACCTATGAAGGTGAGAAGCTGGACAGGCTCTAGAACTGACTTTGGAAGATTGAGAAGGAAACCTAGAGATGTGAGCAGTTGCTGAGTTACCTGAAGGTGTAGTTTGACTTGCTCTGGAGACTGGCCTACTATGAGCCAGTCATCCAGGTAAGGAAAGATGGCAATCTTTTGCCTTCTTAAATGGGCAACTGCTACTGCCAGACATTTTGTGAATACCCTCGGGGCAGAGGTGAGGCCGAAGGGCATTGCTCTGAACTGGTAATGGCCTGAGGGCAGTTGGAATCTGAGGTACTTTCGATGGGAGCTTCTGATAAGAACATGGAAGTAGGCATCCTTGAGGTCCAGGGACACTAGCCAGTCCCCTGGCCTTAGACAGGGTAAAATAATTCCCAGAGTCACCATTTTGAATTTTGGTTTTAAAAGGTGCTTGTTTAGGTATCTGAGATCCAGGATGGACCGCCATTCTCCTGTCTTTTTTGGGGTAAGGAAGTACCTGGAGTACAACCCTTGCCCTGGTGTAGGTGGAACCTTTCCACAGCTCTGAGAGCCAGGAGGGTAGAAACTTCTGTTTCTAGGGCAAGTGCCCTGATGGATTTGCAGGTGGAAAGGACCTGATTCTCATCTTTGGAAATTTTTTGAAGCTGAGAACCAGTCCCTGGCTTACTACTTCCAGGACCCACTTGTCTGATGTTAAAGACTCCCAGTCCTGGACAAAGTAAGCCAGCCTGCCCCCTACAGGTAGTGGAGAATTGGCCCTGGCCACCCCATCAGGGTGCCACTTGGCAGGGGCTTTGGGCTGAGGGGTAGGAAGCAGGCTTGCTTTTACCCGTGCCTGCCTCTCCCTCTAAAGAACCCCCTCTGGGCATAAGCAGAAGAGGAGGCCTGGACTTGGTAAAAAGGCCTATGAAAAGGCCTGCCCCTGCCCCTGGGATGCTGCCTTTGAGGAGTGGCCTGCCTTTCCTTGGCCTGTGCACTCCTATAGGTGGTCCTATATTCATCCATTTTCTTCATGTAATTCTCTGTCTGTTCCCCAAACAGAGAATTGCCCACAACAGGAAAATCCATGGCCTTAGACTGGGTGTCCTGTGACAGGGCAGTACATCTGAGCCAAGCCATTCTGTGAAGTGCCACAGATGTAGCCATGACCCTTGATGACACATCATTAGAGTCAACTGCAGCATGAAATTGCACCTTGGATGCCTCAATCCCATCCGCAGCCACCTGTTCCAGCTCCCTGGCAAGCTGGTCAGGGACCTGTTTTGCCAGGGCCAGCACAGTACCCCATCGGGATTTCTGGTACCTAGCAGCATAAGCCATATAATTTGCCTGTCTGAGTCCCAAAGATGCTGCCATGTAGTATTTCTTTGCCATGGCATCAATCCTCCTGGAGTCCTTTTCAGGGGGGTGCGAAGCTAGAGGAATATTTGCCTTGTCACAGGCTGCAGCCTGCACTACCCCCACATGGCTGCATTGCTGTGTGATGAACTCCGTATCAGAGCCTGATAATGTATACCTCTTTTATCAACAGGAGGTATAGTGTGAGGAGTTTTTAGAATTTTTACTGTCTGTTTCCTAAAAGATTTATGCAAAGGAATAGACAGTCTCCTAGACTCTGGAATATCCATCATTTCTACATAATCAGGCTCCTCTTGGTCATCAGCAGCTTCCTCAACAGGGAGCTGGAGAGTTTCAGCAACTTTCTTATAGAACATAAAATGAGAAGGGGACTCAGATAGCCTGTGGGGAGAAACCCCTGACGGTCTATCTGGAGAGATGTCCGGTTCAATGGGCACTTCCAGACCTTCAAAACCACATTCACTCTCCTCATAGTCCTCTTCCCCCTCCTCCAGTTCATAAAAATCCTCAAAATCATAATCTTGAACTGGTGGAACTGGCCGAACCAAGCGCTTCCCTGATGGTGTCGGTTCGGTCGGAACCGGGGAAAGTGACTGGACAATTTGAATTGCTTTAGCCATTTCTTCAGCGGTTGGAGAAAGAACCACACTAGCTGACTTTCTAGTCCTTTTAGTTGGAACTGGCTCCTCAGAGCTGGCTCTTCGTTGGCCCGAGGAAGTATCACCCTGGTCAGAGGGCACTCCCTCCGGTTCGGTTGGAACCGAACCGGGCTGGCCATCCGGTTCAGCGGACTTTTTGGCCTCCCTTTCCCTGAGCCTACCAACTCTCTTTTCTATGGTGGCAGCAGGAAAATTCTTACAAATCTGGCAGTCTGCATTGAGGTGGTCAAACCCCAGACAATATACATAGGTGGTGTGTGGATCAGCCTTAGCAAAGGCTTCCCCACAAACACTACAGTGCTGAAACCCAGTGGGCCCGGTTTTTCTTTTGGGTTTCTCAGACATAGTGCCAGCCTAACCAAACTTGCCCGTTTATGGCAATCCGCCAAGCAAGACTCTCTTATCGGTTCCCAACCATGTCACGGGCAGTGGAAAAAACCGTAATGAAATCTGTTTTTTTTAGAACCGATAAGAACCGTGAACCGCACTCTAAATAAGGACTATTAAATTTTAGGAATAACCTGATCAGTTCAAACCAAACCGAAAAGCGTTTACAAGTTCCACACAGAATAAAATAAATGTAAGCCTATCTATTACTTACAATACCACAGACAGAGCTTGAACCGACCGGCTGCGGTTTAATTTCGGTCAAAAAAACGAAAAAATAATACTTTTTAACCGACAAACGAACCGAGCAGAAGGAGAAATCTCCGGAGCGACCGTTCAGTGATGCGGAGTAAAGAATCTGACAGTTTGAGTTTGATTAACAACAGACAGAGTTTTCAACCGAGCTCGCGGTCAAAGTTCCATGCCTGGCATGGAAAGTTAACTCTTTCACCTCCGGAGCAGTTCGAAGGTTGGGACTCACTGCATATGTCATAATATAGCAAGACTTCATGTTGTTTGAAGAGGGAAGAACCAAGGGCTGGTTGAGGTGGAATTCCGAAACCACTTTGGGCAGGGACTTAGGGTGAGTATGGAGGACCACCTTGTCTTTATGAAAGATGGAATATGGAGGGTCTGTGACCAAGGCATGTATTTCAGAGACCCTGCGAGCAGAAGTGATGGCCACCAGAAAGGTAGTCTTCCAGGTCAGACGCTTCAAATCACACATGGCTAGAGGCTAAAAGGGTTTATGAGCACGTCCAGCATGAGATTAATATCCCAGGGGGCAACCGGCTTCCTAACCGGGTGTCTTGTATGAAGAATGTCTTTGAGAAATCTTTTGAAAATCTTTTGGTATCTGCCTGTCCAATCGAGAATTGGGGCATCCATGGGAACTATCCCTGCAACAATAGGTAGGCAAGTGATGATTTTGGTGGGAAGCAAAAAGGTCTATTTATAGGATCCCCACCTCCTGAATGGAGCATTCACCACTTGCCTGTTCAATGCCCATTCGTGATGGGCCTGAATTATCCTGTTAGGCTGTGATAATTGAGCCAGGGACACGTTCTGGATTGGCTCATGATAGGCAGAAAGTGTACAGAGGTGTATCTTTACAGATGAGCATTGCAGTCCTGTATAGATCTAGTAGGTACTCCAACACTTTATCCGGAGGACACTGAATGGATCTATGTAGATCTTAGTACACCATTCTGAGAAACGCTTCCATTTAGCTATGTAAGTCTTCCTGGTGGAAGGCCAGGAGGATCTGTGAGATTCTCTGAGAAACTTTAAACTTGCTAACTTCTATCTCCTCAGGAGCAAGGCATAGAGATGAAGGGAATGCAGGTTGAGATAGACCAGGGGTCCCTGTGTCAGGAAGTCCATTCGAAGAGGCAATTGTCTTGGAGGGACCTCCAATAACTTGTTGATCAAAGGAAACCAAATCTGCCAAGGCCAGTATGGTGAAATTAGAATCATCTTGCCCCCGTGTAACTCCAGCCTGAGCAGCAGCCTCTGAATTAGTGGAAGAGGAGGAAATGCATACAGAAAAAATCTTGTTCACTGCAGCCTGCATGCATCCTGACAGAAAATGCCAGGTTCTGGATTTCTGGAGTAAAACAGAGGCAGTTTTGCATTGAGTGGGGATACAAAAAGGTCCAGGTCTGGACTGCCCCACTCGTCCAAGAGCAATTGCATGAAGTCTGGTGCAAGTGACCACTCATGAGGATCTGCTTCTGTCCTGCTGAGGTGGTCCACCAGATTGTTTTGAGTCCCTGGCAGGTAAACTGCCTGAATCAGGGCATCGAAGTTGAAACACCACTCCCATATCCTCATGGATTCTCTACCTAGAGGGTAGGAGTGTGCCCCACCTTGTCTGTTGATGTAGTACATCACAGACTTGTTGTCTGTCTGAAGAAGAATTACTTAGTGATTGACAACCTCTTCTGAGACTCATAGGATGTACAGGACTGCCCTTATCTGTAGAACATTGATGTAACAATGAGACTCTTCCTGGGTCCACATTCCCTGAGTGTGAAGGTGCTAGCAGTGAGCCCCCCCCAGCCGAGCAGAGATACTGTACATTTGTACTGGTGGTGATCTGAGATTCCGGAGGGGCAAAGGGCAGACCTCGTAGAAGGTTGTTCTCTTGTATCCACCATGCAAGTGACCGACGTAGTGGCTCTGTCACTTTGATGAGGTAAGATGGAGAATGTGTAGACAGGGACCATTGTGTGCTGAACATCCACTGAATGGCACTCATGTGCAGTAGATCCAGAGGCACTGTGAAAACGGAAGAAGCCATGAGGCCTAACATCTGTTGCATGGTGTAAGCTTGTACAGAGTTGTTCTCTCTGATGAAGCAAGCCATCTGGAGAATGTTGTTCCTCCTGTCCTCTGGGAGAAATGTCCTCACTTTTGTAGTGTCTGAGAGGGCCCCTATGAAGAGGAGCTGCTGGGAAGGTTGAAACTGTGACTTCTGTATGTTCAGCAGGACCCCCATGGAGGTGAGGAACTGAGATACTGTGGATACTCCTTTCTGTGTCTCCTGTCTTGATGGGCTAGCCAAAAGCCAATCGTCTAGGTAAGTGAAGACTTGAACACCGAGCTTTCAAAGGTGTGCAGCGAGGACTGTAAAACACTTGGTAAAGACTCGAGGCACTGAGGATATCCCAAAGGGTAGGACTCTGAATTGGTAGTGTTGACCCAAGGCCACAAAGCGAAGGTACTTGTGGTGATTTGGGTGTACTAGAATGTGCTGGTAGGCATCTTGCATGTCCAATGATGCCATCCAGTTGTGTTGTTGGAGAAGTGGTAGGACGTCCCTAAGCAGACCATCTTGAACTTCTCCCAGAATAAGAAATTGTTTCGCTTTCTGAGGTTGAGAATGTGGTGCATGCCACCTGTTTTCTTTGAAACCAGAAAGTAATGGAAGTAGAAGAAAAAAATTACTCACCTGTAGTAATCTTGTTTCTTCCCAGGCATCCACTAATATTATTACTCTTTGCAGTTCTCTTTGAAGTCAGGACTGCCCCAGAGAGAATAGAATGAGATGATAATCATGGAATGTTTAGCTCATGCATCTATTTTCAAACAGCCTTGTGCCAACTGTCAACATTCTGCCTCAGATTTCTTTGAAGCCTGCAAAGAGGCCATAACAACATGTGGATTATAATTAAATAACCATAAAATAATTTTAAATGCCCAACAGAACCAATTCAAATGAGTAGCCAAGGGCTAATTGAAGCAAAAGTCCCCTTTTCTAAAGTCAGATATGCTCTAAGAAAAGAACCTACAAGCTATAGGTATTACCAGAATGTGCCAGCAGGTGGCATACCACTCCAACTGTGTATCTTAACTGTGGAGAGTATTTTTCTAGTTATCGATTCTGAAGGGGAGGATAAGGGAGAGGAGTAATAATATTAGTGGATGCCTGGGAAGAAACAAGATTACTAAAGGGGAGTAATTTTTTTCTTCTAACCCCAGGAATCCACTAATATTATTACTGTTTGCAGACTATGTAGCAGTACCACTAGGAGGTGGGAAGAATCTATTTAGGAAAAAGACTCTACAAAACAGCTTTTCCAAAACTGGCATTACTACTAGGCTGGGTGTCCAGACTATAGTGTTTAGTGAAGGTGTGGGCTGACCTCCAGATAGCTGCTTTACATATTTCCAATAGAGCTACCTCTCAGGCAGCTGCTATAGTGGCAGCTGTGTCCCTTGTAGAGTGGGCTGTAAGACAAGAAGGAGGAACCTTGCCTGCTTTTAAGTAACAAAACAAAATACATTGGACTATCCATTGAGATAAAGTCCCTTTCGAAGCAGGAGTACCTTTACCTACTTACCCACATGTGAGGAACAGCTGTTGTCTCTCCTACCTATGGTCTATGGCATGAGTCATATAGTTACTCTGTGCTCTTTTGACATCCTTGCTGTTCAGTCTATGCTCACCTGAACTGGGGTGCTCAGTAAAGAAACTGGCAATGTTATTGACTGGTTCAAGTGGAAGTCAGGGACCACCTTGGCGAGGAACTTCCTATTAGTTCCCAACATTACCTTATTCCTGTGAAAAGAAAAGTAGTCCTTTTCCACACAAAAGACCTGTAGCTCACTAATCCTCCTGGCAGACGTGATTGTTACTAGAAAAAAGACTACCTTCCAGGTAACAAATTTAAGCTCTGCAGATGCCATAGGCTCACAGGGCGGAAGCATAAGCTGGGCAATGCAAACATTAAGATCCCATGGTGGCACTGGTTCTCTGTGAGGGGGAAACAAGTGAGACAGCCCCTTAAAGAACCTCTTGAGTATGGGATTCAATGCCATTGAGGTATCCTTTTAGGTGAGAGGTACACTGAAATTGAAGCTAGGTGCACTTTCAGAGTCTAGTGCTCCAGCCCCAAGGAGTGCAGATGAGACAAATAATCCAGGAGGGTTGGGATCCCAGCCTGGGCTGGGGCTACACCCATATCATTGTACCTGATGGGAAAATCTTTTCCATTTTGAGGCATAGATTTCCTTAGTGGAAGGTTTCCTGTAACCCCTAAAGACTTCCAAAACTGCTTCAGAGAATTGGCAGGCTGCATATTCTAAGTTCTCAAGAGCCATGCCTTGAGCTTAAGAGACCTGAGGTTCGGAAACGCTACCCTCCCCTGAAAGGAAGTCAGTAGACTGTACCTCTGAGCAAGGTGAATCAGCTTGCTCAAGGGCATTAAAAGCATAGTGAGTCCCATGGCTGCCTTACCCAGTCTGGTGCTATCATGAGCATCGATCTGGTTATGACCTGGGCTTGATGAGAACCCTGAAAATCAGTGGAAAGGGAGGAAAGGCATAAAGGTATCTGCCTGTCCAATCAAGAACTGGGGCATCCATGGGAACTATTCCTTTCACTGCGGCCCTGCAACAATAGATAGGCAAGTGATGATTTTGGAGGGAAGCAAAAAGGTCTATTTCTAGGATCCCCCACCTCCTGAATAGAGCATTCACCACTTGCCTGTTCAATGCCCATTCGTGATGGGCCTGAATTATCCTGTTCAAGGCATCTGTCAGGGTGTTGTCCTTGCCAGGCAGATGAATTGCTGGTAGAGAGGTGTTTGGGGACTGGAGGGGCGAAAGGGGTGGTAGCCACTCCACTTTTATTTCTGTATGGCAAAAACTAGTATAGAAAAAGTGCCCTTTGTACCCTCATAAGTGCCTTTTGATTCTCAGTCCCCTCAGCTTTTATCATCTTCCGGCACCCTTGCAAGGCTCCATATCTTCATTACCTTGTCCTTCCTTGTTTGTTGATGTAGTACATTGTTGTGGTATTGTCTGATCTGATTTGTACCACCTTTCCCAGAAGACGATGAGAGAAAACCTGAAGGGCCTGGCATACAGCCGTCAGCTCCAGCAGATTTATGTGCAGGAGTAAGTCTGCATTGTCCCAGGAGCCATGAATGGTGTGATCCCCCTAAGTGGGCACCCCATCTTAACAGGGAAGCACTGGTTGTGAGAACCCGAGAAGGAGGCTCCTGCAAAAATGGAACCCCTTCCCTTACATTTTCTAGTTCCCTCCACCCTTGGAGGGCCTGTAGCAAGGTTTTTGTTACTGGTACTGGCTTTGAGAGTGGGTCTCACCTCTGGCACAAGTGTGCTCTGAGGTGGAACTGGATATCTCTCATCTAAAATCTGGCATCTATGACTGTGCTTGCTGCTGAAGCCATGTGCCCATATAGTTGAAGGAAATGTTTTGTTGGCTTTGGCCTGTCCAGGGTGAATGAGCCTGCCAGGAGCCGAATAGCTTCTGCCCTTTCTTGAGGGAGAAAAACTGTTCCCACTACTGTATCCAGTTCTGCCCCTATGAACTACAGAACTTGCAAAGGGGTCAGCACTGACTTTTTGGTATTGAGAAGGAATCCCAGGGACAGCAGCATATCCTGGGTTACCTGTAGGTGGTCTTGACACCTGTTGGTGAGATTTCCCTATGATTAGCCAGTCATCCAGATAAGGAAAGACTAACACCCATTCTTCTAAGGTGTGCCACTATCACTGCTATGTACTTGGTAAAAACCCTTGGTGCAGAGGTGAGACCGAAAAGCAGTGTTGAAAACCGGTACTGGCCTAAGGGGAATCTGAATTTGAGGTACTTTTGTTGCTAGGAAATATCTGGAATAGAACCCCTGTCCTCTTTGGTTGTGGGGAATAGGCTTGACTGCTTTTGCCCGTAATAAGGCCTGTACTTCCTGCTCCAGCAATTCTCTTTCTGAGAAGGGAGCTGATGCAGACTGTTTCAAACTTGGAGGAGGAAGGGACTTGAAACAAAGGGAGAGACCCTGACTCATTATTTCTAGAACCCATTTGTTAAGTTTGATCATTCCTGGAAATAGTGGGTGAGTCTGCCCCCTACAGGATGGGGAGAAGCAGCCTGAAGGGAAAAAGGCAGGGGTTCTATCTGCTGTGTTTAGTACTGCTGCTGAGTGACGGCCTATACCTGTAAGAAAGGTCTCCTAAAGGAAGATCTGCCCCTGCCTCCCCTAGAATAAGACGAAGGAGAGGATCTGTCTCTAGTTGAGTTTTTATTTATTTATTTATTTATTGAATTTTGGTCACTGGGTAGGCCCACTGGGCCCCGGAGGTCCCTTTTTCAGGGGCGACCCAGGAGTTACAAGGACAATAGGATACACATCAATATTACAAGGAGTAGGTCATAACATGTGCAGGTCATCTCGTAGCAATAACATATTACATAGCAGGTTACAGTGATTAGCAAATATAAACATCGATAGGGAAAGCCAGAGCATCTCACAAGGGTTGGGTTATCTGCAATGAGCATTTGTTAAGTGGAGAGCCTAGTTAGGAAAGGTTTGGGCTCCCAGCTTTGGGTAGGGCGAGGTATGCGCTCGGGCTGGACGGATGAGGGGATGAGGGGAGTTACTTTTAAAAGTAGCTTTATAGTCATCTATTTTTTTTTTTTTTAAAAGCTTCAGTCTGGGCAGCAAAAAGAGAGTGACCCTTGACTGGAAAATCCATTGCCTTAGCTTGTGTGCCCTGGGTGGGGTTGGCAGCCCTCAGCCAGGCAAATCTCCTCAGGGCCATTGCACCAGCCATCCACCTTGCAGCAGTATAATTAGTGTCAGCTGCCATTTGAAATTGGTATTTGTAAGCCTCCAAGCCCAATTTTGCTGTATCCAATAGCTCTGACACAGATAAAGAGGGGTAATCCTCAGCATTGTTGACAACTGACTGCCAGAGAACTTTCTGGTAGAGGGCTGCATAGGCCTGGTAACAAGCTTGCCGGATTGCCAGGGATACTGAAAGGTACCTCTTTTTAGCCATATTGCTGAATTAGGAGCCATAAGGATTTCTAACGCATCCATTTTAATTTTATTTATTTATTTTTAATTATTTTAATTTATAGATAGGTAAAAAGAGCTTTTTGAGGGTGTCAGCCCCATAAGCGCCATATATTGTGCCTCCTCTTCATCATGGATCTCTTCAGCTGTTTGCAGATCCAGGGTCTCTACCATTTCCTTCACAAAAGAGAAATGGGAAAGAAATCTTCTGTGGGTCGGGGGGGGGGTAACCAAAATCCTGTTCTGGTGACACCTCAGGTTCAATTCCCTTCTCATCCTGGTTATAGCTGTCATCATCGTCATCACCATCACCATCACCATATGCCAAAGTAGCAGTAGGCACCAGAGGGGGAACAACAGCAGCTTTTTCAGCAAGAGTAATCACAGGCTGCTGAGGTGGAAATAACCCCTGCAGCACCTGGAGTAAAGCTAAGGCCTGTGTTAGAGCAGCAGAAGAGGAAGCTTCAATAGGCACCTGAGGGACCCCTTGAGGCGTTTAAGCCAGTGTGTCAGAGTGCTTTGTTTTCTTCAGCTTTTTTTTTTTTTGGCAGGCACCAGAAAGTCAGCCAGCTGATTGCCTCTCTTGCCAGAGCCCTCACCCATATCAGGGGTGGAATTAGAGGCTCTGGAAGGACTTGCCACATTCATGGAGTGGGTGGACTGGTCAGAGCCCAGGGACCCCTCCTCAAGCCAGAGCCCTCATCCGTATCAGTGGGTGGAATTAGAGGCTCTGGAAGGACTTGCCACATTCATGGAGGGGGTGGACTGGTCAGAGTCCAGTGATCCCTCCTCTAGCCAGAGCCCTCACCATTATCAGGGGTGGAATTAGAGGCTCTGTAAGGGCTTGCCACATTCATGGAGGGGGTGGACTAGTTATAGCCCAGGGACCCCTCCTCTAGTTTCCGTTTAAACTTGTCTACTTTCCTTTTAAACCTCTTCATGCATTTTTCCCACTGTTTTACCAGGGAAAGACTTACATTTATTTATTTAAGAGATTTACCAGATAAGCATTCTGAGCAGGGACCGCTCGTTTCCAGATGCGACCTGGGGTTACATAGGTCAAGATACAATTAAATCACAGTACAGCAGTGTTACATAGGTCTAGAGCAGCTAACAGTAGTCGCAGTACAACAGTGTGGGTAGACAGCAGACAGCAGGTGCAAAGGCTTTATTATATATGTCAGCTAGATCTGTGGGTGGCAGTTACATACATCAGAGTAGTGGGACCTCAGGCGTCGTTTGAGAGCCCAGTGGGAAGCTGAGAGCCTGATGTCTGCCGGTAGGTCATTCCATAGTTTGGGCAATCGATGCATGAAGGCCATTTGGTCCTTAGAGGTGCGCATGAAAGGTACATGGAGCTGTTTTGCATCTGAAGCTCTGAGTGGGTAGGCTGGGGGTGGTTGGGTTGCTAGAGCACAGCTGAGGTAGAGAGGGAGGGTATTTGACCAGTATTTGAAAATAAGATTTGTACAATGTAGTTTACGCCAAGACTCTAGAGATGGGAAGGAGAGGGCACTGTACAGGTCACAGTGATGGGTGGAAGGAGGGCAGTCGAGTGCGTAACGACAGAAGAAAAAATTACTCACCTTAGTAATGTTGTTTCTTCTAATGGAGTCTTGCTATTATTATGACAGTAGCAGTTTGTCCCACCACTAGAACTGCTCCGAGGTGAAATGGTTAATACCATTCCAGAATGGAACTTTGAGCACGAGCTCTAAGAAGCAGCTCTGTCTGTGATATTTCAAAACTGAACTGTCAGATCTTTACGAGCAAAACTCACTAAGGTCTGTGTGGAAGCTGTAACCTACACTCAGCCAAATGGCTACCTAAATATTAACAATCATTGCTGGTCCCAACACCCAAGACTCAAGTCAGGGACCAGAACTACTAATACAATTCTAACAACAAGAGAATAAAACAACAGGATAATAAAACACACCCAAAAACCCCCAAAGAGGAAGAAACGCTAAAAAGGGCATAAAAATAGTACTGCCCACACTAAATTGCCATACCCCACCCAAGTAGAGGTTCTGAGAGGGGCAGGCTGGGGGGGAGGTCATAATATAGCAAGACTCCATTAGAAGAAACAACATTACTAAGGTGAGTAATTTTTTCTTCAAACAACATGAAGTCTTGCTATATTATGACAGTAGCAGACTACACAGCAGTACCTCCATGGAGGAGGGACAGAACCTACTTAGGGAATAGGCTCTGAAGAACAGCTGTGCCAAACCGAGCATCTCTCCTGGCCTGGACATCCAGGGAGTAATGCTTGGTGAAAGTGTGTACCGTTTTCCAAGTAGCAGCCTGGCATATCTCTAATATAGGAATGTCTCTGGCAGCAGCTAGAGACGCGGCTGTACCCCTGGTAGAATGAGCCCTCAAGCCAGAGGGGATCTCTGCCCAGCTTCTGATAACAAAATTGGATACAAGAGACAATCCACCTGGCAATTGATCTCTTAGTGGCAGGTTTGCCTTTTCCAACTTCACCATAGGTGAGGAAAGTTGGAGGATTGAACCTGTGACCTTTGGTATGCTCTATATAATAACTAAGAGCCCTCTAACATCCAGGCTGTGCAACCTCCTCTCACCAGAAGAGGAGGATCAGTGAAAAATACTGGAAGGGAGATAGATTGGTTGAGATGGAAATCTGAAACCACCTTAGGTAAAAATTTCCTATTAGTCCTCAGAACTACCTTATCCCTGTGGAAAGAGATAAAGTCAGTTTCTACTGACAAGGCTTGCAACTCACTTATGCGTCTAGCAGAAGTGATAGCCACCAGAAAAACAGTTTTCCAATTTAGATACTTAAGCTCTGCAGAAAACAGAGGTTCAAAAGGGGGTTGTATTAACTGGGCAATGCAAACATTAAGGTCCCAGGCAGGGGCCGGTTCCCGAAAGGGTGGATTAGTATGGAGTAATCCCTTAAAAAACTTGGAAAACACAGGATGAGTGGAAAGGGGGGATGACTTTCCTGCTGAAACAAAAGCAGAGACAGCTGCCAAATGAACTCTCAGGGTAGCTGGTCTGAGACCCAAGGAATTAAGATGGACCATGTAATCTAATACAATGGGCAAATCAGCAGATTCTGGGGAAATATTTTTCCCAGCACACCAAATGGAAAACCTTTTCCATTTAGAACTATAAGTAGCCCTAGTGGAAGGCTTTCTGGAAGCCTTTAGGATTTCAAGAACACCCTGAGAGAGGTGTAAATCAGCAAACTCTAACTCCTCAAGAGCCAGGCCTTGAGGTTGAGAGATTTGAGGTCCAGATACCAAACCCTTCCCTGGGCACAAGTTAATAGGCTGTGATTCCTGGGGAGACAAAGGGGAAGATGGATTGTCAGTGACAGAAGGAGTGGGTACCAGGGCTGCCTGGCCTCAGTGGGCAATCAGAATCACCTGCAAGGCTGGGATCTGATTTTGACTAATACTTTGAATAGGAGAGGGAAGGGGGGGAAGCATAAAGAAACTTCCCCTCCCAATCCAGGAGAAGGGCATCCAGGGGGACTGAGCCCAACACTGGAGGCCTGCAACAGAACAGAGGTAGTTGGTGATTGTCTGGGGCTGCAAAAAGATCTATCTGAAGAGTGCCCCATCTGGCAAAGACTATCCCCAGCACTTGAGGATCTAGGGACCATTCGTGATAGCCCTGGGAAATCCTGCTGAGAGCATCCGCTAGGACATTGTCCTTCCCTGGAAGGTGAACTGCTATGACGGAAGTGTTCAGGGAATAGGCCAGAGACCACAACTTCATTGCCTCGGTGCACAAGGCCAAAGACCGAGTGCCCCCCTGTTTGTTGATGTACCACATTGTTGTGGTGTTGTCTGTTCTGACTTGTATCACCTTGTTATGGACAGATGCAGAAAATGCTTGAAGAGCTAAAAAGACAGCTCTGAGTTCCAGCAAATTGATGTGGAGCAGAGATTCCTGGGGGGACCACACTCCCTGAGTGGAAAGGTCGCCCATGTGGGCTCCCCAACCCAGAAGGGAAGCATCTGTAGTGAGATTCAAATTGTGAGCAGGAGGAATGAAGGGGACCCCCAATCTTAAATTGCTCTGATCCTGCCACCACTGGAGGGCCTGGATCAAGGTTTGAGTCACTGGGACCAACTTGGAAAGGAGGTCTCTTCTCTGAGACCAATAGGTTCTCAAGTGAAACTGAATGTCTCTCATCTGAAATCTTGCTCCCTGCACAACAGCTGTGGATGCAGCCATGTGCCCCAGGAGCTGCAGAAGTGTCTTGCTGGCCGAGAGACCTGCAGAGTGAAGGAGGAGGCCAGAGCCACTAAATTCCTTACCCTTTCCAAGGGAAGAAAAGCTCTGGTTAGCTTTGTGTCCAACTCTGCCCCTATAAGGTGAGTAGCTGGACTGGTTCCAGAACTGACTTTGGTAGATTTAGCAGAAAGCCCAGGGAGGTGAGAAGCTGCTGGGTGACTTGCAGGTGAGATTTTACCTGTTCTGGGGACTGGCCTACAATGAGCCAATCGTCTCGAGATAGGGAAAACAGCAATCCTTTGCCTCCTTAATGAGCCACTGCTACTGCCAGACACTTTGTGAATACCCTTGGGGCAGAGGTAAGGCCAAGGGCATTGCTCTGAACTGGTAATGACCTGAGGGTAGTTCGAATCTGAGGTACTTTCGATGGGAGCTTCTGATTAGGATGTGAAAAAGGCATCCTTGAGGTCCAGGGAGGCTAGCCAGTCCCCTGGCCTTAGGGAGGGTAAAATCATTGCCAGAGTTACCATTTTGAACTTTGGTTTCAAAAGATGCTTGTTCAGATATCTGAGGTCTAATATGGGCCACCATTCTCCTGTCTTTTTTGGGGTAAGGAAGTATCTGGAATACAGACCCCTGCCCTGGTGCAGGGGAGGAACCCTTTCTACTGCTCTGAGAGCCAACAGGGTTGAGACCTCTGCTTTCAGAGCAAGGGTCTCTGAAGCACTTGCAGGTAGAAAAAATCTGGCTCTCAACTTGGGAAACTTTTTGAAGCTGAGAACCAGACCCTGGCTTACTACTTCCAGAACCCACTTGTCTGAGGTTAAAGAAGCCCAGTTCTGACTGAAGTAAGCCAACCTGCCCCTACCGTAAAGAAGAATCGGCCCTGGGCACCCCATCAGGGTGCCTGCTTGACAGGTGCTTTAGGCTGAGGGGTGGGAGCAGGCCTGCCCACCCCTCGTCTGCCTCTGCCTCTGAAGAAGCCCCTCTGAGCATAGGCAGAGGAGGCCTGAGTCTGATAAAAAGGCATGTGAAAAGGCCTACCCCTACCCCTGGGGGTATGCCTCTGGGGAGTGGCTTCGCTCCTAGCTTGGGCACTTTTGTAAGTAGTCCCATATTCATCCATCTTTTCATGTAATTCTCTGTCTGCTCCCAAACAGAGAATTTCCCACCACAGGAAAATCCATAGCCTTAGTTTGCGTATCCTGTGACAGGCTAGTACACCTGAGCCAGGCCAACCTCACGAAAAGCTACAGATGTGGCCATGACCCTAGAGGCAACATCATTAACATCCACAGCAGCATGAAACTGTACCTGAAGCCTCAATGCCATCAGCAGCCACCTGTTCTAGTTCGCTAGCCAGCTGGCCATGGCTTGCTTGGCTAATTCCATAACAGTATCCCATCTAGATTTCTGATACCTAGCTACATAAGCCATATAATTTGCTTGCCTGAGTCCCAGAGAGGCTGCCATATACTGTTTTTCGCCATGGCATGAATCTTCCTGGAATCCTTGTCAGGAGGATGTGAAGCCAGGGGAATATTAACTTTATCACAGGCTGCAGCCTGAACTACTCCAACATGACTGCATTGCTGAGAAAGGAATTCTGTATCAGGACCTGACAATGTGTACCTCCTGTCCATCTTTTTATCTACAGGAGGCACAGAATTAGGAGTTTTTAAAATTTTTATCGTTTGCTTCCTAAAAGACTTATGCAAAGGAATAGACAATCTCCTAGACTCTGGAATATCTATCATTTCTACAAAATCAGGCTCCTCTTGCTCATCCACAGCTTCTTCCAAGGGAAGCTGGAGGGTTTCAGCAACTTTTTTGTAAAACATAGAATGAGATGGGGACTCAGATAGCATAGGGGGAGATTCTAAAGGTCTGTCTGGGGAAATGTCCGGTTCAATGGGCACACCCAGACCTTCCCAGCCACATTCATACTGTTCATAATCATCCTCCCCCTCCTCTGGTTCATAAAACTCCTCAACATCATATTCCTGAACCACTGGAACTGGACGAACCGACCTTTTGCCAGATAGTGGCAGTTCGGACGGAACCTGACAGTGACTGGACAATTTGTATGGCTTTTGCTATCTCTGCAGCAGTTGGAGAAGGGGTTTGGACTCCAAACCTGCTGACTTTCTTGTTTTCTTCACTGGAACTGGTTCCTCAGAACCAGCTTTTCTTTGAGGAAGTCTAAGCCCTGGTCAGAGGGCACTCCCTCGGTTGGTTTGGCACCGAACCGGGCTGGCCATCGGGTCAGCGGACTTTTGGCTCTCTTCCCCCGAGCCTGCCCAATCTCTTTTCCAGGGTGGCTGCAGGGAAATTCTTACATATCTGGCAGTCTGACTGGAGGTGGTCAAACCCCAGACAATAGACACATGTGGTGTGTGGGTCAGCCTTGGCAAACACTTCCCCACAGACATCACAGTGTTGAAACCCAGTGGGCCGGTTTTTCTTTTGGGTTTTCTCAGACATAAATACAACCTATTGAAAAAACTTGCCCTTTAAGCGGCAGTGCCAGGCAAGACACCCTTATTGGTTCCTAACGTGTCACGGTATTTGAAAAACGTAATAAAATCCGTTTTTTAGAACCAATAAGAACCAGGAACCGCACTCTAAAATGCTAAACTTTAAAGTTAATGAGTTTTAAACTCGGCTGATCGGTTCAAAACTGAACCGATAAACTTACAAGTTCCATACAGACAAAACCTTTTAAAATTACTTACGATTACACAGACAGAGCTTGAACGAACGGTTTTAGTTAAAATAAAGCTTATTCTCGTTGAATCGGACCGAGAAAACACTGTTTGAACCAGAAATGAACCGAGCAGAAGGAGAAATCTCGAGCGACTGTTCATTGAGGCGGAGTAAAGAATCTGACAGTTCAGTTTTGAAATATCACAGACAGAGCTGCTTCTTAGAGCTCATGCTCAAAGTTCCATTCTGGAATGGTATTAACCATTTCACCTCCGGAGCAGTTCTAGTGGTGGGACAAACTGCTACTGTCATAATATAGCAAGACTTCATGTTGTTTGAATGAGTGATAGAGGGGGTCCAGTCTGGCCAAGGTAGATGGAGGGGCGGCGCTGTAGACCACATCACCGTAGTCAAAATTGGGGAGGATCATTTTGAGGACTAGCTCCCTCCTAACAGAGGTGGGGAGGGTGCCTTTGTACCGGTACAGTGCTCCTAATTTAGGGTGGAGTTTTTCTGTAGTGATCTGATGTGGGCATGGAAATCAAGGTGTTGATCGAGCAAGACCCCTAGGTACCTGAAGGAGGTGCAGGAGTCTAGTTTGGAACCATCCAGGGTGTGGAAGGCGGGGGTGGCTGCTGGCCGGATAGCTGGGATGGGTGCCGAAGTAATGGAGACGGTTTTCTTAGCATTTAGGATAAGCTGGTTGGTCCTGAGCCAAGTTTGTACGCATCGAAATCCCTTTGAAGAGATGCAATTGTGTCATCGGTAGAGGGGCCAGAGGTGTACAATACTGTTATCATCTGTGTACATTTGTAATGCTGAGTTAGAGCAGACTTGAGGCAGATCGTTTAAGAAAATGGAGAAAAGTAGGGGACCCAGGACCGAACCCTGGGGGACCCCCATGTTCACTGGAAGCGGGGAGAAGATGTGAGGGCCAATTTTTACAGCCTGCACTCTGCCTGACAGATAGTCATGGAACCAGTTAGAGGCGGGCTGAGAGAGGCCTGCTTGTTGCAATTTTGAGAGAAGTTTGAGTGGACACAGTATCAAAGGCTTTGGCCAAGTCAATAAAAATAGCAGAGGTGACAAGGCCCTTGTCCATACCCAAAGAGATATCGTTAGTGAGCCTTAGCAAAGCTGAGACGGTAGAATGATTTTTGCGAAAGCCTGATTGGAATGGAGTGAAGAAAGAGGTGGAGTCAAGGAACTGTGTTAGTTGGGTGAGTACGAGCTGCTCTTGCAGCTTGGCCAGAGCCGGTAGGAGAGAGATCGGTCAGTAGTTGCCCAGCTCAGATGGGTCGCCCCTAGGTAGGGGAAGATTACAGCTTCCTTCCAGGCAGCTGGAATTTTGCCTTGGCGAAAGAGAGGTTTAGTAGGTCGGCTAGGGAGGCTATTGCAGAGGCTGATAGGAAGAGGAGTTTGGTGTCCAGACCTTGCGGCACTTGCCTTTGTTTGGCCCAGGAGCGGAGGGCAGCAAAAACTTCAGCTGGGGAGACCGGCCGAAAAGGAGAAGGTGGGCATGCCTGAGGACGGCAGGGAGTGGCAGGGTGGTTGTTGGCGGTTGCACAAGGCTGTTGGTTGTCTAGGAGATTTGGCACTAGTAGAAAAAGGAGTTGAAAGCGGATGCAACCCGCTGGGGGTTGATATGATGTTGCCCTGAAGGTTTAGGGTAGGGGAGGTGGCTGGGCAAGGGAGAGAACAGAGGGTTTTAACGGTTTCCAGAATTTGGAGGATGACTCAGATTTTGGAGAGGGTGTCACGGAAATAGAAGTTTTTTCCTGTCTTATGGTTTTTAGTGCAAATGTTTGGAGGGTGCGGTAGTGTTGCAGAGATGTGGGGATTTTAGCCTCCTGTGATTTTTCAGGCCTGGTCCCTTGCTGTACATTTGCTAATTATGTCAGCAGATACCCAGGGAGGTGGTAATCCTAACTCTTTTCTTTCTTAGGGGCGTGATAGTCCCAAATGGTAGGAGCTGCTTTGAACCTATCAAAAGCGTGGTCGATTGAGGACTAGGTTGATAAAAGACCAGTCAGCAAGTTCGATATCATTTAAGAGTGATTGGAGACAGAGGGATTTCTACGCTCTTGTAAGGATCAGCCTAGGAGGGAGGTGGTTTGTTGGTCTGTGCACTTTCCTAGACATGTAGACCATGTGGCGATCACTCAAGGAGTCGGGAAGGATGCCAGCCATGATTATTCTGTGAGAGTGTGAGTACATATATCACAATCTTCATAAAACTGTTGTTGCCAAAGGCAGATCAAGCAAAGATCATGCTTATCTGACTTAACAAACACCTCAGCACACTTCAACAATTCTTAAAACCAGGAGGTCCTGTTAAAAACATAAACATTTTAAACAGGGTTTTATTTACTCTAAAAATTGATTAGCTTTTTGCTCATAAAAGTGCTAAAACATTGTGAGAAATGCATAGCACTTGTCTCACTTTGTTAACAAATATAACACTTCTAGAAACCTATATAAATACTTACTTAACAGTTAGTACTGATAATCAATTATATAAAAACCCTGCTATGAGGAAAAAATGAAAATTACGTACCTGCCGTAATTCTGATCTTTCTGTGTATCTTCACCATTCATCACAGATGGGTTATCTGGCTGGAGATCAGGACCTCGCGGGAGCTTTTTTTAATTTTTTTTTAAAAAGGGATAGGCGAGCTACACACACTGTCATCGCCGCCCTCGAGGCCGACGTACTGCATGGCGCTCGAGGGTTGGCCGTTAGGCTGTGTCGACTCTGCCTGCCTGCCAGTTCTGAGTCACTGGAGAGGTAAGAGGAAGGGATGGAGGGTGGGACAAGAGAGTCCAAGGGACAGAAAAAGGAAAGGATGACTGAACTAAAAGGAGAAATAACGACTGAGAGGACAGCAAAGAAGAGGTTAGACCAAGGGGATTGGCTAGGGGCCCCAATCTCTGGAAGCGGAAGAAGAGAGGGTAGGGAGGGAAAAGAATTTAGGAGAGGGAGAGGTATTTAGGTATCCGAGACCCTTGTCCGTCACCAGATTGTATAGGAACTGCAAGGAGTAGCAAAGCTCTCTGCCAGAATTCAAGGCACAGAATAACTGGCAAATACCCCAGAAGCAGAGTCGACTATTCTGGAGGAAGGACAGGGTACAGGGATTTAGTACTCTCTCAGGAAAAGATGTTTGGTGAAAAACGTTTTTTTTTTTTTTTTTGAGAAATAGTTGGATGGAAACCAGAAGGAGAACAGAAGGAGGGCAACTACCAACTCCCACCCCATCAGGGTGGAGACAAAGTAGTAGAGAAGGAGTGCCGCTCGAGCTGTCTACTCTTCATTGGAAAATACCCCCCTGTGTGTCCCTACTTTACCCCACTCCTAAGGAGGAGAGGGGGAGCCACAGAGAGGAAGGGGGACCCAGAGACTGAGATCCCAGGGGGATGGTGGGTAGGGTTGTGATGAATGGTGAAGATACACAGAAAGATCAGAATTACGGTAGGTACGTAATTTTCATATCTTATCTGTGTCAATCTTCACCATTCATCACAGATGGGTGAGTACCAAGCCCCCCCGAAGGGGGTTGTTTCTTTACACCCTAAGGGACAAAGTCCCTTAGCCCTCAGTGGGTGACACACTAAGGGGGGGGGAACCTGCAGGGCCTGGAGAGGCCCAAGAGTGGGGAGAGAGAGACAGGGTTCCCCCGAAGGGGGAAGGAAGCTGCCCTGACAAGCACTGTCTCACTCTACGGGAGAAAAGGTAGGTTCCCTGGTGGGCGGAGCTAATCACCCTACGCCGGGCCAAGGGTGACAACCGGGAAAGACGTAGCCATGCCGATCTCCTAGTGCAGATCGCTGTCCCTATGACCCTGGTAGCTACCTCATTGGCATCATAAGATGCCCTCGCTTGGTGCCTTGCTAGCTCCAGGCCATGTGCAGAGAGCGCGATGACTTGTCTGGTTTGCTCCGAGTCAGGCAACGAGGCTAGGAGCTGACCTAGCCTGGACCACAAGAACCTGTTGTAGGCTGCATAGTGGGCCTGATGAGCAGAAATAGAGGAGTAACTGCAGTGGTAGAAGGTCCTCCTCCCCCAAAAATCAAAATCCGAGGAGTCTTGATCTGGGGGCCGGTCACGGTGAAGGGTGCGAAGCCCATCAGGAGTATCCAAGTGCATCAAACCAGACTGTGGATGAGGCATGGAACCTGGAGACTCCGGGGGAGCGCAATACCTCTAGCTGAGGTCCCTTGGGATGGGAACTCCGGAGAAGGGCCTCTGCCAGAAACGCAACGGCGCCTCCCGAAAGGGAGCTGGCCAGGGCGGCACCACAAGGGTGGCCTCGCCAAAATCACCTAGAAAGCATGCGCTGCGTGCTCAGGATTGCTGATAGTGGAGGGTGAAAGGTGCAAATCCTCCAACATCCTCATGAGGAAACGCTGATACTCCGAGAGATCAGCAGCTGGAGAGATGTGGACAGAAGGTTCCTCTCCCCCTGAAGAGGGGGATGAGGAGCTGGAGGTCACCATGTGCTCAGAAGGTGGCTGCACGGGGGGAGGTTGAAAAACCTGGCTGTCCATTGCCCTAACGTAAGCAGGGAACCAGGCAGCCACCACTCTGAACTGCTCCCAGGTGAGAGGGCTGCTAGGACCGAGGATTCCTGGGAGCGCAGGAGAATGTGGCAGAGGGATAGGGGCAGAGCCGAGAAGAGAAGTCGGCTGACCCCCGCCAGGGCTAGAGAGCGGACCGTGAGCACCCGAGGAGGGTGCCCCGGAAGACCCCACAGCTGACAGCTGTACAACCACATTGGTACTGCCTTGGCTGCGCCCGGAAGAATCCCCCAGTGAGGCGACCGGGGCCGTAAAGGTCCAGAAGGACGGTCCCCTGCCTCAAAAGAATGGGACTCCCTCAAGGAACCTGGGGGGGAAGGGTGGAAATCTGCACTACGGCTCCATCCAGGGCCCGAGTGGACCCTAGAAAAGGGCCGACGCGGTGACCCCACACCCCTCGACCCCTCAGAGTCTGAAAGAGTCTTCCTCCTCTAGAGGGCCAGCCTAGGTAGCTGGCACCTCTGGGCAGCCCCCCAAAGGGGAGACCCAGGGAGCGGTACCCTCCTCTCCTGCAGGCGTCTCGATGGGCCCCAAAGTCAGGCAATCAAGACACACCACTGGAGGGGGTACCACCACCGAGGGGTCGATGAAACCCCCAAGACCAGGCTGCAGAGCTATGGTGGCACGCACCACTGCCTGCTGGTCAGCACCACTGACTCCAGTCTTAGGGGCCACCGGACTCTCCTCAGTAGGGGGCTGGCTCCGACTCGTCGACGAGACCACAGTGCTGCCCACGTCTGCAGCCAACCCCGAGGGGTGTGACTGCCCGTACGACTCGGAGCTCAACTCCGACTCCGAAGAGGTAGAGTCCGAAGCTCTGAGCCAAACCGTAGGAGGGCGGGCAGAACTAATCTTGGCACCGGGCCCGGAAGCCACTGCTGTGCCTGAGTCGGCGCCCATGCCCTCCGCAACCCCGTGAACGGGACCTGCAGGAGGCACGGGGCCAGCCCAAGCCAGAGGTCCAGTGCCAGGACCAGTCGTGGCACCATCCAATCCACCGGCACCGGAAGCGGTACCAAGGACAGGGACGGCGCCGGCAACAGCCCCGGTGGCACCTTGGCGCTGACGCCACCCGGCCCCATGGCACCGCGAGCGGCACCGAGGACCATAGCAGTGCTGATGACGACCCCGCAGGTGGACCCGGCACCGAACACGGCGCTGACTGGCTCCTCGGTGCCGCGAACAGCGCCAAGAGTGTGTACGGCACCGCAGACGGCACCGACAGACGGAGTCGAAGGCCCCACAGCGCCGAGCCCTGAAGACACGGCGCCATGCTCAACCTCGGTGCCGAGGATGGTGCCGAGGCGAGACATGGCGAAGGACGATGTTGGATCTGGTCTCATGGCACCGCAAACAGTGTCGGTGCTGCGAACAGCATTGACCGAGCCCACGGCACCAAGCTGCCAAGTCGGCGTGAGACAATGGAATATCGCTTCGCCAGGGCCCACGGGCGCTGATAACGGGCGCTGACCGGACAGCATTGAGGGACGGCGCCGACTCCGGCCTTCCGGAAGGCGGGAACGACACCGGGAGGCTTCACCCCCTGGGAGGTGATTGCCATGGCGGCGCCCTGCTCACCAGCCCCGGAGCTGGACGGGCCTCCTGCACCACGGGAGGAACTCGGCATGGCCAGGCTAGGCAGCCGAGGATCCCTCCTCCTCGGTCTGTATAGAACCAGGAGGGACCCAGAGGAAGGGCCGAGAGGTGCAGCTTGGCCCGGCGGTCTGAACCTACAATCGGTGGAGCTCGCCCACACTTTCATCGCTGTTCAGAGACGCCGGTCCATGGAGAAGCAGGCGTTGCACAGTCCATGTCATGAAGCGGCCAAGGCAGGCAAGATACCGGGTCGTGCTTGGTCGGGTGACGGAGAATTTTCGCTGCATGGGCACCGACGCGATGGGGTCAATTCGCCTCAAGACTTCTTGCCCTCCGACGAGACATGACCTACGGAAAAAAACACCAAAACAGACTCGACGTCGCAAAATTCAAATAAAAAGGAAAGATCTTATCGGGCGACGTCGAGTGGAGGCAGAAAACAGAACTGGCAGGTAACCGACGGACTGAAATGCCGAAGGCGAAGGACTGACACAGGCCTAAAATCTTCCTGAAGCTTCCCACGAGGCGACCTCGATGGCGGGGAGGCAAGAACTGGCAGGCAGGCGGGTCGAGGCACAGCCTAACGCCAACCCTCGAGCGCCACGAAGCAGCTGTCCTCGAGGGCGGTGCCGATGGTGTGTCAGCTCCGCCTACCCCTTTTAAAAAAAATAAATAAAAAGCTCCCGCGGGGTCCTGACCTCTGGCCAGATAACCCATCTGTGATGAATGGTGAAGATTGACACAGATAAGATCAGTAACTAACAATAGATACAAGGCAGAAATGAAAAATAAGACAAAAATACTTACTTTTTTTGGTCTTAAACAATAATCAGATGATCTTGATTGAGAGCGATCTCTATGGCATCTGATCTTACAGCAGAGAGAAGAAATGTGAGGAAGAATGTTGACAGTTGGCACAAGGCTATTTGAAAATAGGTGTATGAACTAAATATTCCATGATTAGCATATCATTCTATTCTCTCTAAGGCAGTCCTGACTTCAAAGAGAACTGCAAAGAGTAATAATATTAGTGGAATCCTGGGGTTATAAACCTGTGTTCCACTCTGCCCAGGGAACTACTCCCACTGCCCTGTTTTTGAGAAGGCCCAGTTTTTCTGAGATGAGAAGGTCTGACTGAATGGTTGATAGATTGTGCTGTCACTTGGGTGGACGGTCTGGGGGAATCTCCACAAAGCTGAGAGAGTACCCTTCTTGAACAGTCCTGAGGACCCACTTGTCTGTGGTGATAGACTTCCATTGGTTGTAAAACTGAATCAGATGACCTCCCACTGCAATGGAAAAGTCCACCTCGGGCAACTGAGATGAGACTGGGGCCAGACTTTCAGAGGGTAGCACTGGGTGTTTTTGGCCCTTTTGCCTTCTGCTGCATTTTCTTTTGTGGCTGAGGAGACTGGTGCTTGTTAGGGGCTCCTCAGCCTCTTCCTTGAAAGGGCTGCCTGTTACAAAAAAACGGAGAAGTTGGCCTGGCTGTTTTAATGGCAGTCCTGGTCTTCTGAAAGGCCTCCAGGGCTTGTTCTACCACTTGGCCAAACATATATGTACCATCAAAGGGGACATTGATTACCTGCAGTTGAGCATCAGAGGAAAACCCCAATGTCCTAAGCCAGGAATGTCTTCTAATACAGATTCCAGCAGCAACTGCCCTGGATGCTGTGTCGTATGCATCCATGGAAGCTTTCAGCCGATGGCTGTTACATCCTATTCACTGGGTAACAGTCTGTAAAATCTCATATTTAGTGTCAGACTTTGGGAGATCTTCTGCTAGAGATTTAAGGAACATCCAAAGGGCATATACATATTCAGAGAAGTGCTCTTGATAGCTGGCAGTACGCATGCCCAGAGTAGCAGCTGCAAAAGTCCTTTTCCCCATAGTATCTGTCATGCGAGATTCCTTATTGATATGACATGCTGATACCTTTTGGGTAGAACAGCTTTGTCATTCTTAGCAAGGACAACCAGTGCATCTGCGATGGGTTACGAGACTAAAATGGGGCTCTCCTTGGGACAGACATATTTCCTATCTATGGGCTTGCAGATAGAAGGAATAAGGGCAGACCTCACCCACACAGCTTCAGACAGAGTCTTGAAGGGTGGGGCAACAGGTGGTGTAAGGTTCACTGGAATATTTGGAACATGAAGCCACTTGAGGTGCAAAAGCCTACCTGGATCTACAGAAAAAGTCTGAAGAGCTAAGGTTGCCCGCATATTCCTAAGTAAAGACAGGAACGAGAGGTCCTCAACTGGATTTTCAGCTGAGACTGAGGGCTTACCATCCAGGCTACAGAAAGAGTCTCCATCACCATCTTCAGAAATTATAGGGTCGGGATCAGACTCATTCTTCTCCATGTCCACCTCAGAGGGGGTTGGTGTGGCCCTTAAAAGGCTGTGGCCTGGTCTGGGAAGTGGAAAAATAGGAGACACTGGAACCGGCGCTGGACCCAGCACCGTGGGTCCCGGCACTGCCCCACAGGGAGCTGGCACTGAGTCAGCCATGATGGAGCCACCCAAAGACCCAACCCAAACCTAGAAGAAAAAGAGGGCGAATGGGATGGTACCTGTGTCAGTCCCTTCGAGAAAACAGAATGAGAGGGGAAGGCACATGAAAATGGTGTCGGCAGCCCAGGCCCCTGCAAGGGAGAAAATTCTGTTGCCAGCACCGAGTGCTCAACCTGCCCTGAAGGACCCAACTGTGGCTCCAAAGTGCCTAGGCCTGAAGGCCCTGGTCCTGGATCTGCAGGAAGAGGCAACGAAACAGACGCTGTACCCACTGCTCTATAAGAGCAGCCCAGTGATGAAATTGCCCACCAAGATCAGTGTTGTTGTTTACTACTGCCCATCCATTGTCTTTTATAGTGTTTGGATAACAGTTAAACACCCCTGTCAAGCCCTGCACCAGCCCTACTCACATAGGCTGTACTTATTTTAAAAAGTAAATGACAACGTACCTCTGAAAGC
Source organism: Neoceratodus forsteri (assembly GCA_016271365.2). Classification (NCBI taxonomy): domain Eukaryota; kingdom Metazoa; phylum Chordata; order Ceratodontiformes; family Ceratodontidae; genus Neoceratodus; species Neoceratodus forsteri. The sequence continues at coordinate 589,312,631 of CM057459.1, forward strand.
CCGATCTGCCTTGAAGTCTGCAGTGTCTCTCCATGACTTCCTTGGTGTGGCTCTCTCAGTACTTCAGCGATGATGGTAATTGGACACTATTGAACTGTTTGAATGCCAAAGCCCTGATCTGATACGGAAGCAGCAGTGATGCACTGGCATTACATGTCGTTGTACCATCGATGTGACATACTCAAGATGTTACAACAACATTGTGACATCACATCGATGTTACAACAATGCTGGGAAATGATGGAATTCAGTTAATAATAACATTCTGCTATACACTATATAGAACATTATACAGTATCCTCTATAATTGCAAATTTATATTTATACCTTGATTACAGTTCCCCAGAAGAATCCAAATAAGGTGAAATGTTGGGGGTGCTAATAGGAAATAAAATAAATTACATTTTGAACCATTATTGTGTTTGGCTTCTTCTGTAAGCCAGAGCAGCCGCAGTCTTTGACTTCCTAAGCCTTACATCAGCCATAGCTAAGACAATGCAAAAATAAAATTCTAAGAGACAAAATAAATGATTACTTAAGGGTTAACAACCTATAGGACAATTGCCAACATTGTTTTAAAAGTGGTAGATTTGCCTGACCAATTTGATTAATTTTTTTGAGGGAGTAAGCCAAGTGTTAGATGTGGAAAAAACAGTCAAAATGGTTTATTTAGATTTTAGCAAGGCTTTCAATATTGTGCCACATGCCAAACTTATTCTGAGTCTTATTGGCATCAAGTTTAATAGCAAAATCATTATGTGGATCAAGTCCTGGTTGAGTAGCAGGTCACAAATTGTAAGAATAAATGGTCCTGATATGGACAGAATATATGTCACCAGCAGTGTCCCTCAAGGTTCTGTCCTAGGATCTAGTTTATTTAGTATCTGTATAACCAGTATGTCTACATTGAAAGGGGCTGGAGTACAACATTTGCTGATGATGCAAAGGTAGAGCATATAGTGGACAATGAAGAACAAGTGGCATTGTTTCAATGTGAGCTGGATGAACTATCTGGGTGGTCAGTGCAGTATAAAAAATGAGTTTCAGTCTGGAAAAGTGTGTTGTGATGCACTTAGGGCACAAAAATAAGAAAGCAAAATATTATTTGTGAGGAACCATCTTGAGAGCTTTTGAATATGAGAAAGATCTGGGCATTTACATTTCTAATGACTTAAAACAAAGTACACAGTGTGATAATGCAGCAGCCAAATGCAATAAGATTCTGGATTGTATCTTTAGGAATATAACAATTAGGGATGAGGATATGATACTTTCCATGCATACAACCTTGGTGCGACTGCATTTGGAATATTGTGGTCAATTTTTATCACCACAATATATATAGGTGACATTAAAACAATTGAAAGGGTACAGAGAAGGGTTTCCAAAAAAAAAAAACAGAGGTATGGAAGGTCTGTCATATGACATGACACTGAACAGGCTAGAACTGTTTAGTTTAGAAGTGAGGAGACTCAGAGGTGATTTGATAGCTGGGTTCAAATCGATATTAAATGACAATATAAGGGAATTGTTTTTTTTTAAATCTTATTTCTATTTTACGCCCTACTGTGGCGTAACCAGCGGGGACATCCAGCCACCGACTCTGCCTGCCCGGAGAGCAACAGGCTCACTCACTTGATGAGGAATCTGGTGTGGCCACACACCGACCTGCCGGAGGGCCTCTCCATGCCACTATGAGCCAGGCTGGGCCCGGACCCTCCCAGGGCAATTCCACGACAGTCCTCCAGGCAGGGAAGAGCATGGCCATCAAGCTGCATGGTCACTCCCAGCCATTTTCCTCCTTAGACCCCTGGAGTGCAGACGTGCAATTACGTCTGAGGCACAACATGCTGACATCCGCTGCACTCCACCTTCAATGACACCAGCCCTGGTAGTGCCCCTGATCATCACCAGGGGCTGCTGCAGAGCGGTGGGAACCCTCAACCCTCCCCAGGATAGGGGAGCAGTCCTCTGGATGCTCAATCCTATCCCTCCTATGCCGACCCCTGACAACCCGGGCACATTTCTGAACCCAGGTCACCAGTGTGGCGTGAGGTGTGGTATCCAGTGCCTCATCCCTCAGCGCCACCAGGCCGGTTTAAGGGAATGCTTTCATCTTGAATTCAAAGAACAAAGAAAAAGAACTAGAGGGCATATGTTCTAATTAATTCAGTGTAATTATAACATGGAAAAGATAGGAGAATGGTTCATACAGAGAGTGGTACAAATTCGGAACAAACTACCTGAGATTATAGTTACGAGTGATAATTTACAGATGTTCAAATGTGGATTGGATGAGTATCTCCTGGAGGGAGAGATCCGTGGTTGCAACCATTGAAAACTATGGCGGATAGGCTAGGTGGGCATATGCTCCCTCTTGTCCGAAGATCCTATGTTCCTGTGTTCCTATTTAAACTACAATAGCCACACAATGCAGAGGAGCACTTTGGTGGGATATGGGGGGAGTGAGAGGGTGTGGGACAAAGGCGAACAACAGAGTACTCTGAGAGTTATAGCCACTGTCTCAGCTGTAGGAGGTTTCTGGCCTTGAGGGTGGAACTAGAGACTGAAGGAAAAAATTACTCACCTTAGTAATTGCTTTTCTTCTCATGGAGTCTTGCTATATTATGACTTAAGGCAGTTAGCCACAGCACTTGAACTGCCCCGGAGAGGAAAACAGTTAACTCCAGGGAGACTGGAGTTCTAAAGCCAGAGCTTATGCCAAAGCTCTATCTGGCAAGTTTCAAATGAAACTGTCAGATCTTTACTTAAGCTAATACTAAGCAGCAAGTCTGTGTGGAAAGCTCTACACTAGCCAAGTGGCTACCTACTAGTAGGAAAAACAACAGCAAACACAACAACAACAAGAGCAATAATAATAATAACAATGATAATAATATTATTAGTTTCACCCCTAACAAGCACTATTAGACCCCCCTTCCCCAAAAGACTCAAGTCCCGGAAGGGGGCCATATATTACTTAAAAACAGAAATACCTAGTTCCCTAACCCTAAATAAAAGGGGGGAAAGGGAAGAACTAAAATGGCATGACACAGTGCTTGCACTAATTTGCCAACCCCACCCAAGTATAAGTTCTGAGAGGGGCAGGTTGGTGGTGTGAGATATAGCAAGACTCCATGAGAAGAAAAGCAATTACTAAGGTGAGTAATTTTTTCTTCAAACACCATGAAGTCTTGCTATATTATGACTTAAGGCAGATTACACAGCAGTACTCCATGGAGAGGGTCAGAACCTACTTAGGAAATAGGGCTCTGAAGCACAGCTTGTGCCAAAACGAGCATCTCTCCTGGACTGGACATCCAGGGAATAATGCTTGGTAAAGTGTGAACTGTTTTCCAAGTAGCAGCTTGACAGATTTCCAGAATGGGAATATCTCAGCAGCCGCTAGAGATGCAGCTGTACCCTGGTGGAGTGAGCCCTCAGTCCTGAGGGGGTTCTCTACCAGTTTTTGGTAACAAAATTGGATACAAGAGACAATCCACCTTGCAATTGTCCTCTTAGTGGCAGGTTTCCCTTGCCAACCTCGCCATAGGTAAGGAAGAGTTGGAGGGATTCAACCTGTGACCCTTGGTGCATTCCAAATAGTAGCTTAAAGCTCTTTGATCGCTCTAAACTGTGCAGTCTCCTCTCACCCGAGGAAGAATGCTCAGTGAAAATACTGGAAGAGAGATGGATTGGTTCAGATGGAAATCTGAAACCACTTTAGGCAAAACTTTCTGTTAGTCCTGAGGACTACCTTATCTCTGTGAAAAGATATAAAATCTTTTTCTACTGACAGGGCTTGTAATTCACTTATCGTCTGGCAGAAGTGATATACTAGAAAAACAGTTTTCCAAGTTAGAAACTTGAGATCTGCTGAAGACAGAGGCTCAAAGGGGGGTTGCATTAACTGAGCAATGCAAACATTCAGGTCCCAGGCAGGAGCTGGTTTCCGAAAAGGAGGGTTAGTGTGAAGTAACCCCTTAAAAAACTTGGAAAACACAGGATGAGAGGAAAGAGAAGCAGGCTTCCCTGCTGATACAAAAGCAGAGACAGCTGCCAGATGAACCTTTAAGGTAGCTGGCCTAAGGCCTAAGGAATTTAAATGGACCAAATAGTCCAGTAAAATGGGCAAATCAGCAGATTCTGGGACAATTTGTTTCTCAGAACACCAGATGGAAAACCTCTTCCACTTAGAATTGTAAGTGGTCCTAGTGGAAAGGCTTCCTTGAAGCCTTTAAAATATCCAGGACACCTTGGGAAAGGTGTAAATCAGCAATTCTAACTCCCTCAAGAGCCAAGCCTTGAGATGGAGGGATTTGAGGTCCGGATACCACACTCTCCCCTGTGCACAGGCCAGCAAGTCGTGGACTCTGGGCAAGCTCAGGGCAGGGTGGACTGTCAGGGACAGAATCAGAGGGTACCAGGGCTGTCTGGCCCAATCTGGAGCAATCAGAATCACTTTGCAGGGCTGAGATCTGATTTTTACTAATACCCTGAAGAGAAGAGGGAAGGGGGGAAAGGCATATAGGAACTTCCCCTTCCAATCCAACAGAAAGGCGTCCAGAGGGACTGAGCCCAGCACTGGAGGCCTGCAACAAAATAGAGGAAGTTGGTGGTTGTCTGGGGCTGCGAAAAGATCTATCTGAGGGGTGCCCCATCTGGCAAAGACCGACCCCAGCACCTGAGGATTCAGAGCCCATTCGTGATGGCCCTGAGAAATCCTGCTGAGGGCATCCGCCAGGACATTGTCCTTCCCTAGAAGGTGAACTGCTATCAGGAGGTGTTCAGGAGTAAGCCAGAGACCACAACTTCATTGCTTCGGTGCACAAGGCTGATGACCGAGTGCCCCCTTGCTTGTTGATGTACCACATTGTTGTGGTGTTGTCTGTCCTGACTTGAACTACTTTGTTCTGGACAGAAGCTGAAAAAACCTGAAGAGCTAAAAAGACAGCACTGAGTTCCAAAAGATTGATGTGGAGCAGAGATTCCTGAGGGGACCACACTCCCTGAGTGGAAAGGTCACCCAAGTGAGCCCCCCACCCTAGCAGGGAGGCATCCGTGGTGAGGGTGAGGGAGTGGGAAACGGGAATGAAGGGAACCCCTTGTTAGATTGCTTTGATCCTGCCACCACTGGAGAGCCAGGATCAAAGTTTGGGTCACTGGGACTAATTTGAGTGGGGTCCCTCCTTTGAGACCAATAGGCCCTCAAATGGAACTTGAATGTCCCTCATCTGGAATCTTGCTCCTGCACAACAGCTGTGGAAGCAGCCATGTGCCCTAGGAGTTGCAGAAAATGCCTTGCTGGTCGAGACCCGAGGGTAAATGAGGATGCCAGGGCAATGAGTCTGTCTACCCTTCCGAGGGAGAAATGCCTGGCTAACTTTTGTGTTCAATTCTGCACCTATGAAAGTTAGTACCTGAACTGGTTCCAGAACTGACTTTGGTAAATTCAGCAGGAATCCCAGGAAGTGAGAAGCTGCTGGGTGACTTGCAAGTGGGATTTTACCTGATCTAGAGACTGACCCACTATGAGCCAGTCGTCCAGGTAAGAAACACAGCAACCCCTTGCCTTCTTAAATGAGCCACTACCACAGCTAGACATTTTGTGAATACCCTTGGAGCAGAGGTAAGGCGGAGGCATTGCTCTGAACTGGTAATTGGCCTGAGGGCAGTTCGAACCTGAGGTACTTTTCGGTGAGAAGGCCTGATCAGGACATGAAAATAGGCATCCTTGAGGTCCAGGGAAGCTAGCCAGTCCCTGGCTCTCAGGGAAGGCAAAATCATTGCCAGAGTTAACATTTTGAACTTTGGTTTTAAAAGATGCTTGTTCAGGTACCTTAAATCTAGAATGGGCCGCCATTCTCCTGTCTTTTGGGGTAAGAAAGTATCTTGAGTATAGCCCCTGCCCTGGTGGCAAGGAGGGACCTTTCCACTGCTTTGCAGTCTAGAAGAGAAGAAACTCTCTTCCAAAGCAAGGGCTTCTGAAGGATTTGTAGGAAAATGTCTGGCTCTCATCTTTGGAAACTGTTTGAAGCTGAGAACCAGACCCTGGCTTACTACCTCAGAATCCATCTGTCCGAAGTTAGGGACAGCCAGTTCTGGCTGAAATAAGCCAACCTGCCCCCACCGGTACAGGAGAATCGGCCCTGGGCACCCCATCAGGGTGCCTGCTTGGCAGCAGCTTAGGCTGAGGGAGGGGGACGCTCACTTGTGCCCTGCCTACCTCTGCCTCTGAAGAAACCCCTCTGTGCAAACGCAGAGGAGGCTTGAGATTGGTAAAAAGGCCTGTGGAAAGGCCTGCCCCTACCTCTGGGAGTGTGCCTTTGTGGAGTGGCATGCCTCTCCTTGGCCTGGGCACTTTTGTAGGTAGTTCTGTATTCATCCATCTTTTTCATATAATTTTCTGTTTGTTTCCCAAACAGAGAATTTCCCACTACAGGAAAATCCATAGCCTTTGACAGAGTATCTTGGGACAGATTAGTGCATCTGAGCCATGCCAACCTACGGAAAGCTACAGAAGTGGCCATGACCCTAGAGGAAACATCATTAACATCAACAGCAGTATGAAATTGAACTTTAGAGGCTTCAATGCCATCAGCAGCCACCTGTTCAACTCACTAGCCAGCTGGCCATGGGCCTGCTTGGCTAACTGCAATACTGTGTCCCATCTAGATTTCTGATATCTAGCCACATAAGCCATATAATTTGCCTGCCTGAGTCCCAAAGAAGCTGCCATATATTGTTTTTCACCATGGCATCAATCTTCCTGGAATCCTTATCAGGAGGATGTGAGGCCAGGGAATATTAGCTCTTGTCACAGGCTGCAGCTTAAATACACCCACATGACTACACTGCTCAGTGAGGAAGTCTGTATCAGGCCTGACAAAGTATACCTTCTGTCCATTTTTTATCTACAGGAGGGACAGAATGAGGATTTTTAAAATCTTTGTTGTTTGCTTCCTAAATGACTTATGCAAAGGAATAGACAACCTCCTAGACTCTGGTATATCCATCATTTCTACATAATCAGGCTCTCTTGCTCATCCACAGCCTCTTCTAAAGGAAGCTGGAGGGTTTCTGCAACTTTTTTATAAAACATAAAATAAGAAGGGGACTCAGACAGCATAGGGGGAGATTCTAAAGGTCTGTCTGGAGAAATGTCCGGTTCAATGGGCACGTCCAGACCCTCCCAGCCACCTATATAATGATCAAATTCCTCCTCCCCCTCCTGTGGTTCATAAAATTCCTCAACATCATACTCTTGAACCACTGGAACTGAACGAACCAACCTTTTGCTAGCTGTTGGTGGTTCGACAGGTCCCTGAGACAGTGACTGGACAATCTGTATAGCTTTAGCTATCTCTGCAGCAGTTGGAGAGACAATTTTGGACTCCAGACCTGCTGATTTCTTTGTCTTTTTTACTGGGACTGGTTCCTCTGAACCAGCCTTCCTTTTGCTCGAGGAAGTCTCACCCTGGTCAGAGGGCACTCCCTCTGGTCCAGTGGGTGCTGGACTGGGCTGGCCATCCGGGTCAGTGGACTTTTTGGCCTCTCGTTCCCTGAGCCGGCCCAATCTCTTCTCTAGGGTGGCTGCAGGGAAATCTTTACACACCTGGCAGTCTGACAGGAGGTGGCCAGCCCCCAGACAATAAACACAAGTGGTGTGTGGGTCAGCCCTGGCAAAGGTTTCCCCACAGACATCACAGTGTTGAAACCCAGTGGGCCGGTTTTCTTTTGGGTTTCTCAGACATAATGCCAGCCTATCCAAAAACTTGCCCCTTTAGATGGCAGTGCCAGGTAAGACCCCTTTATCGTTCCTAACCGTGTCACAAGTATTTGAAAAACCAAAAGTATAGGTTTTTTAGAACCGATAAGAACCGGAACCGCACTCTAAAAAGCCCAAAATATGAATAGAAATGCTTATTTTATAAACTGATCGGTTCAAAACCGAACCGATAATTAATTTTCCACACAGACTTTAAATCCTGTACTTATGGTTTACCAGATAGAGCTTTGAACCGAAATGCGGTAAAATAAATACTTTTGGCCGGTTCAAATGAACCGAAAATACTCGCTTGAACCGAGAAATGAACCGAGCTGAAGGAGCTGATCTCCGGAGCGACTGTTCAGTGAAGCGGAGTAAAGAATCTGACAGTTTCATTTGAAACTTGCCAGATAGAGCTTTGGCATAGCGCTCTCACGCTTTAGAACTCCAGTCTCCCTGGAGTTAACTGTTTCCTCTCCGGGGCAGTTCAAGTGCTGTGGCTAACTGCCTTAAGTCATAATATAGCAAGACTTCATGGTGTTTGAAGGACTGAAATATGCTGCTTGAAAGCTGAATCAACCATGCCACATAGGACTCTTCTGCCGCAGCCACCTCCTAAGAGACTTCAGGCTGCAGAAGGCAGCTGGACAATAGTGGGGGAGGGGAGGAAAGAAATGGAGGAGGGAAGTCCAAGCCTGAGGAATTGGGGCTGTTCACCAGCAAGTTTCACCCTGTTTCAACAGGTGGTACATCAGTCTTTCACCAAGAGAGATGAGAGAGCTGGCATGCCCAGCAGGCACACTCTGCCTGAGAGCAGACTTGGGGGAAGATCAAGCCCAAAATGAGGCAACAGAAAGGTATACACAGTGGAGGATTCAATAGTGATGGGCACATGAAGGGATCTAGGTATCAACCAAATGGTAAAGAGGTGATCTGCTGTTATCTTGGGGTGACAGCGGACAGACTAATTGCCAAGATGGTGGAGATCATGGAAGAAGCAGTGGTAAGGCCAGATCTGATTGTGAATGTGGGCGAGAACATTCAAAGCAAACGGCATGGAACAGGTGAAGAACAACATCTGAGCTCTCTGAAAGGTAAAGAAGCAAAGAGTAGGAGTGGTATCCTTCTCCAAAGTGCTACTGGGGCCACACCGGAACCATAGGGAACAGTTCGAAGTTTTAGAGTGCAATGCATAGCTAAAGGGTTGGTGCAGGGAGGACGGATTTTGGTTCATCAGGACTGAGGTTCATCTTGGAAGGGTTGGAGGTTGTTTACAAGGAATTGCTCACACCTCAATGAGGAAGGCAGGAGGGTGCTGAAAGAAAGGTGGGAACAACACAAAAGTAGTTTAAACTAGTAAGTGGGGAGTCAGAGCAGCAAGGCATACACACAGTGTCATTCCCACTGATAAACTCTGTAGGATCTAGCAGACTCAGAGAAAAAAGAAAAGGGAGGATTGGGGAAATGTTGGAAAATGATATCTGCCTATGCAAGAAGTCTTGCCAACAAAATGCCAGAACTTCAGGCACTGGTCATGGAAGGGACACGTCCTTGTGATGGTAACTGAGACAAGGGCAACCTTGAACCATGAGTGGGAGATGATCATGCCAGGGTACATGCTATTCAGAAAGGACAGGCAAAGGGCTTTGGAGGTGGGGTAGTGCTGTATGTTAAAGTGGGGACAGAACAAAAGAAATAGCCTAGGAGGGTTGGGTGAATTGGAAACCCTGTGGATACTAGTAGCAACAGGAAAGGGAAAACAGATATGAAATCAGGGTGGTCTACAGACAACTAGGTCAGGAGCAAGGGACAGGGAAATGGGAGAGACACTTAAGAAGGTGGCCAGTCTGTGGGAAGTGATGGCAGTTGGGGATTTAAATATGCTGGATGTGAACTGGAAAGTTGCAGTTGGGGATAGTACTACAAATCAGATTCTGGTGTATACTTGCCATTGAAGCATTCTAGAGCAATTAGCTCTGGTCTCTACAAGGGAGGAGGCCCTGCTGGATCTGGTGTATACCAAATGGGAGGCAGTATAGCGCAGTGGTTTAGGGCTCTGAGCTGCAAATCTGGAGACCTGGGTTTGAATCCCAAAGCCCCCACTTGCATACTGTGTGACCCTGAGCAAGTCACTTGGCTTCCCTGTGCTCCCAGGTTGCACCTGTAAACAAGCTTTCAGCTTAGTGTATCTCACCTGGTTAAACAATTGGGGGGAAAAAAAAGGAGAGGATTTAGAACATAGCTGTCCTGGATCCACTTGGTTCTAGCAACCACAGGACAGTAATGTTGAGGTCCAGGTACAGACAATCAAAGAAACCAAAACCAATAAGAATACATGTCTCTAACAAGTGAACTTTGGAAAAATGAGGGAAACTTCTGAGAAAAGAATGAAGGTTATTGTGAAGGTATAGTGCACAGAAGAAAAGTTGGTAGAATTTAGTATTGTGGCGATTGAAATGACAGATAGCTCAGTTGCAAATGCATCTACAGGAAAAAAGGGGAAAGGAGCCAATGTGGTTAAGGAGAACTGCACTGTTCATGCAATTTTCCCTGTAGAAGCTGTTTTTATGTTGGCTTGCGCGGCCAACATATTGCATTAGTAGCAGATTTGGAGGCGCGATCACTGTTGGGTGAATGCAGGATATGCATCAGTAGGTGCGTCCCTCATTCCCCGATCAGCCAGCATGCAGGTGCCACAGCAGGAATACATAATGTGGCAAGCACATCTAAGGAAAGGTCCGCTGCAATGACAGCCAAGCTCATCATGCAGCGGCACCAAAACACACTCTCCCTACGTGCCTCTTCTGCTGAAGCCCTTCCATTAACATGGTAGCGCAGAGTGCCGCCGTGTGGACAGCCGACTTCAGGGGTGCTCAATCCCCCTGTCGGCATGCCCCAACCCACGTCATTTGCCGGTACATGAGCCACCTACCCCCGTCACTCATAATGCAACCACCCCTCCCATGTAACGTGGTGGTGCCGGCAGCTCAATCCCTCTCAGCATCATGTCCCCCCTTCCCAGTCTCATTTGCTGATGGGGGAGCCCATTCCTCAACGGCATATTGCCCCATTTGTTGTGTGCTGATGGGGGTGCCTAATCTCCCGTCGGCTACAGAACCCCCCCCCAAAAAAAAACAACACTCGGGCGACATGCTGGGAGCCCATCCCAGCATGCCAAATTACCCTGTAAAAGGAAAACCATCTTGCAATTATTTTTTTAAAAACCTACAAAGCAGCCAGCCTGGTGGTGCTGAGGGTTGAGGTGCTGGATGCCACACCTAGCGCCACACTGGCGATCCGGGTTTGGGAATGAGCTCGGGTTGCTGGGGGTCGGCAGGGGAGGAGGAGGATTGAGCGTCCAGAGGACAGCTCTCCTCTTTCCCGGGGAGGGACAGGGGTCCCAAGTCGGTGCACGGCTACCCTCTGGTGGAGGCCAGAGATGCAGCAAGCATTGACGACGTAGAGAAGGGGCGGGGGAGTGGCAGACGTCGGTTCCATGCCTTGACATCAGGGCACCAGCCACTCCCCAAGAAACAGGGAAAATACCCTTCAGCCCTGGCAGAGACGGAGCACCGGAGCTTGCCCTCGATCTGCGGCCGCCCACCTGGCACCCTCCCTCCCGACGCTACTGACTGCTTGGGGTGTTAGGGGCCCACCTCGTCCCTGCCCGGGGGATAAACCGAGGCTACATGGGTGACGGAGGACTGCCCAGTTAGGGTGGACGAGAGGATGACTCCTTGGTGCTCCCAAGGAAGACCAGAGCTGAGGGGAGGAGAGGAGGATAAATACGAAAACAAATAAAACCTGCAAAGCAGAAAACGGTCCCTCATTGACTCCGGTGGCCCTCTGCACACCCTGCCTCCCCACACACCCCCTTCACCCCACACTTACCTCCGGAGCACGGCACGACAATCTTCGGTGGACCGGGAACATGTCTGCACTCTTCAAAGCCGACCGCAAACTGAAGAAATGCTGATAAGAGGAATGATGGCATAAATAGAGTTTTTTCAATTTTGGTGCATATCTCGGGCATTTTTGGGAATTTTGGCACCAGATATTTAACATGGGGTTATTGGGACCCCTCCTCATGAATTCAGTCTCTGTCATGGCATTATTCGGTCCAGGACAGATTAACAAAACGACAGTGCCACTGTTCATGAGGGGGTCTCCCAAAAAGCTTATGTTGCAAATTTGTTGAAAAAATCCAAAAAATGGCTGTTTTACGAGCATGCGTTGCGCTGTTTCCACGCGCGCCGTAACTTCTCGTGAATTTATAATATTTTCATTCCAGATTTTCAAAATTGGCATTTTTCCACACCTCCTTATGAACAGTGCAGCTGCCATTTTACATATCCTGGCTGAAATGTGTTTTCGCACGTCCAGCGCAGAATAGTGTGGTCGCTATGCGAAATCAGTTTTCAGGACAGTTTGAGAAAATGATGGTGACACTGTTCATGAACAGAGGTCCTAAAATGCCTATGTTTAAAATTTGGTGACGAACGTCCATAAAGTGACTGTGTTACAAACGTGGGTTGCGCAGTTTCCACGCACCCTTGTAACTTCGCAAATTTGCAATATTTTCGTGCTAGATTTTCAATACTGGCAATTTTTCACACCTTCTTATGAACAGTACAGCTGTCATTTTTCACAGCCTGCCCAAAATGTGTTTCTGCATCTGTGGTACACAATGGCGTGGTCGCTGTGGGAAATCAACTTTTGAGACAGATTATCAAAATCACAGTGCCACTGATCATGAGGGAAGGTCCCAAAATGTCTATGTTGAAAATATGGCTAAAAAAATCCCAAAAATAACTGGGTTATGGATGTGTGTTGCGCAGTTTCTATGCATGCTCATGACTTCACCAATTTTTCATATTTTCACTCCAGATTTTCAACGTTGCCATTTTTGTGCACCTCCTCATGAACAATACAGTTGTCATTTTTCACATCCTTCCCAAACTGTGTTTTCGTCCCTGTGTCGCCAAATGGCATAGCCGCTGTGCAACACCACGTTTCGGCTAACAAACTGATTGTGCCACTCTTCATGAGCTGGGGTCACAAAAAGCCCATGTTGAAAATTTGGATTGACAATACCAACAAACACCTATGACGTTAGGGTTTCCAACTGTAACACCCCACCTTGTAGAGACTGCCAGGCGTCAGGGGTGTGATTTGGGATCATTGGCTGTAATGTTCACGCCATTCCACCCTGCCCCCACCCTGCAGCCAGTGACAGGCATCGAGGTGTGCCTTCTAGTGTTCGGCCCTAAAGTTCACCCCATTCTCCTATATTGCATCCATCTCAGCGTATTTCCTTATGGAATGGGGTGAGTACAAGGCCCAAAGACCCCAAAAGCACACCACGAAACTTGTCAGTGTCTACAGGGTAGGGTGAGGTAAAATGGCATGAGCGTTATAGCTGATGCCCCAAATGCACACCTCAATGTCTGTCAATCTCTGCAGGGTGGGGTTGGGGTTGGTGTCAGTTCAATACTTCACTGCCATTCCTATTATGCATCTCTAACTCCTGCACTACCAATGCCAATGCCAGCGAGACAACATTCGGCATTGACAAATGCTTGTTTAAGCACTGGTTCAAATTCTGTTTATTGTTCTATCTATATAGGCCTTTTTGTAACCACAGTGAACCTTTCTGATTTACACTCTGGTGGCAAGTGCCATTTTAGAACCATATGATGTAGTTTATATCCCTCTGAACCACAGAGTTCTGTAGTAGAACATGGATGCATTGTTCCAACAACTGAAGAACAGAACAGGGACATAAACTACATCATCAGAATTCTAAAATGGTACTTACCAGCTACATGTAAATCAGAAACACCTACTGGCATAACTAAAAAGCCTATTTAGATAGAACAATAACAGAATTTGGACAAGTATTTGAAGGCTGCTTCTACTGGGAAAAATGACTAGTAGATTCAGTGCAGTTCTCCTTTAACAGCCAATGTGAAGGTAGTGGTAAAAGTCAAAAGGAGGGCATTTTCTTAGTATAAGGGAAATGAAAGGAAGGAAGACAGGGAGGCACTGATAAACAGCAGGAAAATCCCAGCCTCTCCCTACAAAACAGGGTACTAAATGAGAAAAAGACCGAAGTAGACAGGTCAGTGGGGGATGCTGCAAAAGAAGGTAAAGCCATCAAAAAATGGAGAGCAATGAGTACCAATGCCCGTAGTCTGAGTAACAAGCTTCCTGAATTAGTGGCCTAGATGGAGGAGGAACATCTGGATATAGTGGCAGTCACAGAAACATGGTACACACAAAACCATGACTGGGACATAAACATACCAGGATACACTATCTACAGGAGGGACAGGGAGGGTAAAAGAGAAGGAGGAGTAGCTCTTTACATAGGGAAGGAATCAAGGCAACAGAACAAAAGGGAAAACAGGGAGGAGAAGAAGCACTGTGGGTAAATTTGGAGACCGCAATGGCACCACAATCCGCACAGGGGTTAGAGACAGACCCTTCTCAGGGGGAGGAAATGGACAAGGAAATGATAGAAAGAATACTTAGAATGGCAGAAAAAGGGGAGATATTGCTGATGGGTGATCTGAATATGCCAGATGTTAACTGGAATGCAGTTGCAGCAGCCACTTCAAAGAGGGGTTATTCTAGATGCCCTACAAGGGGCATGCCTTAGACAACTAGTATTGGAGCCCACTCGAGAGGGAGCAATCTTAGACCTGGTTCTCTCAAATGGAGATGAAGAGAGGATCACAGATGTAGAAGTGGTAGCCATCTGGGAACTAGCGACCATCGAACAGTATGGTTCTACATAAACACAGCAATAGAGTCAAGCCATACAAAGGCAAAAGTATTGACTTTAGGAGGCTGACTTTGCCAAAATGGGTGAGTGCCTAAGAATGCACTAGCAAATGGGCAGGAAGGAGGGTGGAAGAACAATGGGAATAATAAAAACTGCCATCACAGAGGTAACAAGCCTTTGTGTGAAGCAAATTAACAAACGAAATGATGTAAGAAACCACTATGGTTCTCAAAGAAGTGGCAGTGAAGGTTCAAGAGAAAAGAAAGCATTCAGGAAGTACAAGGAATCACAGAAGGAGCAGGACAGGGAACTGTATCAGTTAAAGCAAAAGGAAGCTGGGAAGGCAGTCAGAACAGCAAAGGCCCAAACCGAGGAAAAGATAGCCAACTCTGTTAAGAAGGGGATAAAACCTTTATAGGTACATCAGGGAGCGAAGGAAGACCAAGGGAGGGCTAGTGAGGCTTAATAAAGAGGAGGAGGGTAGGGCAGAGGGTGACTGTGAAAGGCAGAGATACTAAACAAATATTTTTGCTCAGTATTTACAAAGGAAGTGGGAAGGTACCTAAAACAAACAGTAGAAACACTCTGGATACAGAAGTTGATACCAGCCATTTACAGAAGAAAGGGTTCTGAAAGAACTCTTAAAACTGAAGGTGGACAAAGCAATGGGGCCTGATGGGATTCATCCCAGAATTTAAAAGAACTAAGGGTAGAACTAGTGACACCACTGACTACCCTCTTTAACAAATCATGGGAGGATGGGGTGGTACCGAGGACTGAGAAGGGCAGATGTGATTCCTTCACAAAAGTGGGAGCAAGGCAGAAGTAGAAAACTACAGACCTGTTAGTTTAACCTCAGTGGTAGGGAAAATGATGGAATCACTTCTGAAGGAAAGAATTGTTGAGTATCTAGAGGCCAGAGAGGTCAGGACCCAAGGCAGCATGGATTCAGAGCGGAAGGTCATGCCAGACAAATCTGATAGATTTCTTTGACTGGGTGACCAAAGTAGTAGATCAGGAGGGCTGTGGACATGGCCTACCTAGACTTCAGCAAGGCATTTAACACAGTCCACACAAAAGATTAATATACAAGTTAGCCAGCCTGGGAGTGGTCCCAAGATGACAGCCTGGGTAAAGTATTGGCTGGAGAATAGGACACAGAGAGTAATAGTAAATGGAGTCCACTCTGAAGAAAGGGGGGTTGCTAGTGGGGTACCGCAGGGTTCAGTATTAGGACTGGTCCTCTTCAATGTCTTTATAGCTGATATTGCAGGGGACTGAAGGAAAGTATGTCTCTTGCAGATGACACAAAGATCTGCAACAGAGTTGATGCACAAGGTGGGGTGGAAAGGATGAGAAGGGACTTGGCAAGTTAGAGGAATGGTCAAATGTATGGCAGCTTAGATTCAATGCTAAGAAGTGCAAGGTAATGCACCTGGGAAACAAAACCCAGGGAAGAGTACACAATGGGGGGAGATACTAACAACAACAAAATGGAAAGGGACCTGGGGTAGTCATATCAGATGACCTAAAGGTGGGCAAGCAATGTGAGAGGGCAGCAAGGAGGCTGGGGATACTGGGATGCAGGGAGAGGCATCACCAGCAGAAAACAGGAAGTTATTATCCTCTGTACAGACAGTTGGTGAGACCCCATCTGGAGTACTGCGTGCAGTTCTGGAGACCCAATCTCCGCAAGGATGTAGACAGGATGGAGGCTGTCCAGAGGAGGGCAACTAAAATGGTGCAGGGCCTGCACCGGAAGACATATGAAGAGAGACTTAAGGAGCTGAATATGTATAGCCTTGAGGAAAGGAGAGAGGGGGGACATGATAGAAACTTTCAAGTATCTCAAGGGAATCAACAAAGTCCAAGAGGGTAGCATCTTTCAAAAAAAGAGGTGTGCAAGAACAAGGGGGCACAATGTGAAGATAGAAGGGGGGCGGCTCAGAGGTAATTTAAGGAAGTATTTTTTCACAGAGAGGGTTGTGGATGCATGGAATGGCCTTCCGGAGGAGGTTGTGGAGTCAAAAACAGTGGTGGAATTCAAGCATGCATGGGACAGTCATAAGGCAATTCTAGGGGGTGGGGGTAGGAAGAAGTAGGCTGCTGGTTAACTAGGATCTGCAGCTTATCCAATAGGTAGGGAAATGGGCAGACTGGGTGGGCCAAGCGGTCCTTATCTGCCATCAAAATCTATGTTTCTATGTGAAGTATTTGGAAGCAACAAGAGAAACCAGCAGGAAGGTTAGAGAGGCCAAAGTGGAGACAGAGCTCCGACTGATGGGAGTGAAGAAAGGGGAAAAAGCATTCTTCCAGAACATTCAGGAGAAGTGTGATGTCAAAGGGGGTATAGTAAGACTTAAGAGCAAGAATGGTTGGGAAGAGTCACTCAATGGACTTAGGGTCAACCTTTTGGACACCCTGTGTTCTGACCCATCTTTGCCACGCTTTTCTGATGGCTGTGGAGCTTTATTTTTTTGTCTGCTTTGACAGGGACTGCTGCTGATTGTAAGGAGAATGACCCTCATCTGAACCTTTAATGTGTTTTTGTGACATGGAGAAAAACTGAGAAGTAATTAAGTCTTCCCTATTTTGGCCCTTTTTTGTACTTTAGGCCAAAAAAATTTCAGTTCACAATTTACACGAGCATTTGTCTATGCCGAATGTTTGCTTGCTGGCATTGGCATTGGTATTGTAGGAGTTACAGAGCTGCATAACAGAAATGGCAGTGAAGTATTGAACTGAAGCCAACCCCACCACCACCTTGCAGAGACTGACAGTCATTGGGGTGTGCCTTTGGGTCGTCAGGCATAACGGCCACGCCATTTCACCACACCCTACCCTGCAGACACCGACAAGTGTCACAGTGTGCCTTGGGGTCTTTGGCCCTTATGCACACCCTATTCCATCAGGAAATACGGTGAGATGGGTGCTGGTATAGGAGAATGGGGTGAACTTTGGGGTCAAAGAGTCCAAGGCACACCTCGATGCCTCTCACTGGCTGCAGGGCGTGGAATGGTATGAGCATTACAGGTGAGAATCCCAAGTCACACTCCTGATGCCTGTCATTCTCTACAGGGTGAGGCGTTATGGTCGGAAACCCTAACACCTCAGGCATTCATTGGTATTTTCACTCCAAATTTTTGATATGTTTTTTGTGACCCCCCACCTTATGAACAATGGCAATATCAGTTTGTTAGCCAAATGCGGCTTTTGCACAGCGACTACGGCATTTAGCACCACAGGTGCAAAAACACATTCCGAACAGGATGTGAAAAATGACACCTGTACTGTTCATGGGGAGGTGTAAAAAATGGCAATGTCGAAAATCTGCAATGAAAATATAAAAAAAACTGGTGAAGTCATGAGTGTGCGTAGAAACTGTGCAACGCACACCCGTACTGTAATTAGTTTGGTGATTTTTTACAGCAGATTGTCAACACAGGCATTTTGGGACCTCCCATCATGAACAGTGTCACTGTGATTTTCTTTATCTGTCCCGAACAATGATTTCCCACAGAGACCACGCATTTCAGTGCTGAAAGTGTGAAAACACATTTCAGCCATGTTGTGAAAAATGACAGCTGTACTGTTCTTAAGGAAGTGTGGAAAAATGCCACTGGTGAAAATCTGGACTGAAAATATTACAAAGTTCATGAACTTACGAGGGTGCGTGGAAACTGTGCAATGCTCACTTGTAACAGTCATTTTATGGACTTTTGTCACCAAATTTTCAACATAGCCATTTTAAGACCTCTGCTCATGAACAGTGTCACTGTGATTTTCTTAATCTGTCCCAAACATTGCTTTCGCACACCGACTGCACCATTGTGTGCTACATGTGCAGAAACACATTTTGGGTGAGATGTGAAAAATGGCAGCTGTACTGCTCATAAGGAAGTGTAATAAAATGGCAATGTTGAAAATCTGGCATGCAAATATTAAAAATTCGCAAACCTATGAAGTGTGCATAGGAACTGCAACGTGGTGCCCTAAAACAGTCATTTTGGGAATTTTTACCAAATTTTCAACATAGCCATTTTAAGACCTCTGCTCATGAATAGTGTCACTGTGATTTTCTTAATCTGTCTCAAACATTGATTATGCAACCGACTGCGCCATTGTGCACTACATGCGGGAAACACATTTTGGGCGACATATGAAAGATGACAGCTGTACTGCTCATAAGGAGGTGTGGTAAAATGGCAATGTTGAAAATCTGGAGTGCAAATATTAAAAATTCATGAAATTATGAGCGTGCGTAGGAACTGTGTAACGCATGCTCGTAAAACAGTCATTTTTAGGAATTTTTTCACCATATTTTCAACATAGCCATTTCAAGATCTCTGCTCATGAACAGTGTCACTGTGATTTTCTTAATGTATCCCATACATTAATTTACGCTTTTACTGACATAGGCTTTTGAGGCCCATCTTATGAACACTGGCACTGTTGTTTCGTTAATCATCCCAAAAGGTGATTCTGCACAGTGACTGTGAAATCACCCTTCAGGCCCAATTAACACCATGACAGTTCCAGAATTCATGAGGAGGGGTCCCAAAAACCCCATGATGAAAATTTGGTGCCAAAATTCCAAAAATGCTTGTAGATATGCATTAAAGTTGAAAACCCTATTTAATGTATTATACAGCTTACGGCATTTCCTCAGTTTACGGTCGGCTTTGAAGAGTGCAAACTTGTTCCTTGTCCACTGAAGATCGCTCCCACCGGCCTCCGGAGGTAAGTAAGGGGTGAGGGGTGTGGGGAGGTAGGCACGCAGAGGGTGGGTGTGGGTGGGCAGGGAGACCGCCGAGGGAACTTTTTTTGTTTACAGGTTTTGTTTTTTTAGGAAGACGATGTGGGACGTTTGCCATGCTGGGGTGGGCTCCCAGCATGGCAGCTGGAAAGCTGTTTGGGGGGGCCTGGAGCTGACGGGGGATTGGGCACCCCTGTCGCCCATAACAATTTTTGCCACGCTGGGGTGGGCTCCCAGCGTGGCATCTGGAAAGCTTTTTGGGGGCGTGGAGCCGATGGGGATTGGGCACCTCGGCCAGCTATACAGGGTGTGCATGGGGGGGGGAGCGCATGAGCACACAATATGCATGCGTGCGTGCGTGCATATGGGGGGGAGCACTGCTTACTGAAGCGTAGCTCTCCCTTTCAACTGTACGGCACTGCATTTTCAACTGCTGTCATAGACAGCTGCAGCGTTCATTGGAGAACTGCGGCCGTGCCTGCAAACACACTGACTGAATTGGAAGACGGGTGCCACACCTCCGAAAACTCGGATGATAGCACTATGTTTCTTGCACATGCGTGCAAGCAAACATTGGTCTGCACTAAGGCATCTTAGAAAGAGCTTGTGGCAGTCTGCCCTTTCCAGAAGATGAAAACAGTTGGTACAATTTTTAAAGCCTGTAGCTCCTATTAGTTTCTTCTTTACATTGCCAGTCATGTCAAATGCTGATAGACCATAGAACATTTTTATCGGTTCCCAAAATTAAAATTAAATTATTACAAAATAAAATGCATTTCTTCACACAAATAAGCAGTTTCCTAAAGGTGGGAACCATGTTAGCCTGCAGCCTTCTGTGGTTCCTGGGAACCAATTGAGAACCCGAGAAACCACAAAACACATTAAATAACCAAAATAAAAAAATAATAATAATAATAATAATTGCAGTAATGTTGTTTTTTTCTTAAGGGATCACTCACTATGTTTATTTATGCAGTCATCTTGGCTGAGAATGACGCCCCTGAGACAGAACCTATGCAAATTCTTAGAATTTCCAATATAGGTTCAAACTCTGCAGCCACACTCCATTCTGGCAATTGCTCAGATCTGTTTCTAAGCCAGAGTGGAGCATCAGCTAGTGAAACTAGCTAAAAATGGATGCCAAAAAAATTTTTAAAACATTTTTAGAGAATTTTTAAAATACCAAATTGAATCAAATGTGTGAAATTTTACCATGTAAACAATAATAACAAGCTTACAACTGTAGGAACTTCAATAGTGATGCTCAAGCAACCTCAGTGAAAAAGGAACTGAGTCTTGCATGAACCTATTTCAGGTTCTGTTAGGGGAGGCAGGGTTAGAGTGTAAACATAGTGAGTGATCCCTTAAGAAGAAACAACATTACTATGGTGAGTAATTTTTTCTGCTTATGCTAACACCAGGAATCATTCACTTAATGTTTACACTTTATGCAGACTTTGTATCAGTAACTTGGAAGGCTGGGTCCAAAACCTACTGTAATTAGGTAAAGGTTCCTGCAAGACAGCAATTCCAAAGCTAGCATCCCTTCTGGACTGTATGTCCGAACAGCAGTGTTTTGTGAAGGTGTGTGCTGTCCTCTAGGTAGCTGCTTTGAAAATGTCTGACATTGGAATGCCTCTTGAGGATGCCACAGAAGCAGAGGTACCTCTTGTGAAGTGTGCCTTTAAACCTCTTGGTGGCATTTTCCCAGCTTTTCCATAGCAGAACTGAATGCAAGAGACTATCCAGTGAGAGATGGATCTCTTTGTAGCTGTTCTGCCTTTGCAAACCTCACCATAGGTAACAAAAAGCTGGGTACTCTGGGACCTGATCTCTTTTGTCCAGTCCATGTAGACTTGCTCTAGGACCAGGCTATGCAACGTTTCCTCACATGGACTGGAATGCTCTGGAAAAAGTATAGGGAGGGTCACTGACTAATTCAGGTGGAATTTAGATACCACCTCAAGTAGGAATGTTCTGTTGCTTCTAAGAACTACCATATCTCTATGAGGGATTATTTAATTTGGCTCTGTGCAGAGGGCTTTCAATTCACTTACCCTCCTAGCAGAGGTCATTGCAACCAGGAATATGGTTTTCCATATAACATGCTTCAGGTCAGAAGTTTCCATGGGCTTGAAGAGAGCCTCCATAAGTCGGGCAAGGCATATATTAAGGCCTCACAGAGGAACAGGGTCTCTCACTACTGAGTACAAATGGATGAGGCCTTTAAAAAAGATTTTGAAAATAGGTTGTAAGGCCAAAGACTTTTCCTTGCCAGCTGATATGTATGCTGATACTGATGCTAAGTGCACATTTAAAGCTGAATGTCGTAGGCCTAAGAACTGTAAGTGTATTAGGTATTCCAGTGTTATAATATGGCTATAAAAAAATCCAGTAGTCTGATTGGCTAAGGAGCCTGGAACCCAGTGCTATTATCCCATGTCGACAGCACTGGAAGAAGGTCCTGTAGCATCTTCACAATAAAATCAATAGTACCAGTCATTCCTGACTGCCATCACAAATGTGGCTGTCACCTTTACTCACTAAAAACCTTCAGTTAGGCCCTAAAAATGAAGCTGTATTAAATTTATAAACATAAGCAAATGATATTTGCTCTCATAATACTCTTGTTACACACACACATACACAACTTAAAAAATTAAGTACTACAGTACTTAGAATTTTAATTTATGATGTTTCTTTGCTGATCATGAAACATCCCCCTCCTATCCTCACCTGCTTACTAGGGAAATCTGTGTTGTTTAAGCTGTTACAGATAAAACAAAAGCCCTGGTTCCATCTGAGGCCTTCTGTTGTATGCTAGTGGAAGTAAACATTCTGCCAGCAGAACTAAGCAGAGGTTTGAATTCTTGCATTCTATCTGTAGTAAACATTCCATCTCTTGAATGTTGGCAAGACAGAAAATAAACAAGACAGAGAAAAGGGAAGGAAGGGAATAGAAACAGAAGCATAGAATTTGACAACAGATAAGGACCACTTGACCCACCTAGTCTGCCCTATATTATAAAGAATTAGAAAGAAAGGTGAGGGAATGGGTAAAAGGGGGTAGGTTGGGGGAAACTAGAGGATTTAAGAGCTACCGGTTATTAAAAATACATGAATTTTGCTGTACATAATATTTAAACCTGAGATGGTATGTCAGTGCTGAGATGTGCTGGGACTGCTTTAAAAAAGCCATAAAAATGTTTCTTTCTTGATTTTATGCATTTCTTCACCCCTTCCCCCCCTAAAAAAAAATCTTGGACCCATTTTATAATCACAGTAGGACACTCCAGGGTGTACATTGTGGTAGGGTAACAGCACTTCTCGAGTGGTTGAAGAGAAGGCACTCATGCCTCATGACACACCCGAGGTGTGCCGTTGTCCAACCACAATGCATATCTTGTCGTGTCTTTTTGTTTAATTGTTTTTTTTCTGTTTGTTAGGACAGTCCTCATTCCTGTTAAAAAAAAAAAAACATGGAATCACAGAAAATAACCATATGGATGCCTCTGCCGCAGCACGATTGATCTCTATAGGGACACTAAATGGGACTGTCAATATTAATGTGATCAGTTCTACAAGGAGAAAAATGAGATAAAAGCAGGAGTATAAAAAATATTGGTAAGCTCAAAGTAATAAAATCATCTATAAAAAAGTCAGTGTAAGCAATACAGAGGGATGCATTAAAGCTCTTGAAGGGACTATTTTATCTGTATTTTATGTCTATATTAATTATAATAAATTTCTAACGTCTGATGTATTTATCATGTTTATTGATTAATCATTAAAGTCTTCTCTAATTTTTTATAGCCATATTATAATCACAATAAGCCACTCCAGGGTGTGTGTCGTCCCTGAATAACATCACACCTAGGGTGGCGGAAGCACTTGGCCTGCGGCCTTGTGCTTCAACCCACCCTAGGTGTGACCTTTTTCAGCGACGGCGCACACCCTGTCATGCCTTATTGCTTAATTATAGGTAGCCAGCCCTGCCTCTACTAGTTTTATTTTTCAGGGTACACACCATTAAGAAAACCTTTTCCATTTAGAGGAATATGCTTTCCTGATAGGGGGTTTCCTTGAAACCTTAAGCCCCTTCAGAATCTTCCTCTGAAAGATCCAATACAGAAAATTCTAACTCCTCAGGAACCATAGGGTCCTGAGGTTTGGGAATGTTTTTCTACCCTAGGACAAAGTCAACAGATTGTGGCTGGGTGGAAGGCAGAGTGGATTCTTGCTGGACAGGACAGGAACATTAAACATCCAGTCTGTCTGGCACAGTGTGGAGCTATCAGGATCATTGTTGTAGGTTCCTTCCTGAGTTTTAGGAGTATTTTCTGAATGAGTGGGAATGGAGGGAAAGCACACATAAACTTCCCAGTCCAGTCCAGTACCAGGGTGTCCTCTGGAACTGTCCCTCTGGCTGGTGGACTTCAACAAAACTTTTGGAGCTGATAGTTGTCCCAAGATGCGAACAGGTCTATATTGGGAGTGCCCCACCTTTTGAACATTGTGGCCAGAACCTGTTGGTTTAAGGCCCATCTGTGATTTCCCTGGATGATTCTGTGTAAGGAATCTGCCAGCTTGAATCTGAGATATTTTCTGTGAGCCTGTCAGACTGAGTTACGAAAATTGGTATCCTTTAGATTCAGGGATCCCAGCCAATGACCTTTCTGCAAAGATGGTATCACTGTCCTTAGTGTGACCATCTTGAATTTTTCTTTTTTCAAATGCTTGCTCAGAAACCTGAGATCTAAAATAAGTTGTCATTCCCCATTTGGGATCCGTACGATTGACCGACTCTGAATTCATGGTCACCCGAATGACCGACTCCATTTGACTGCAACATTCAATTTGCCAACTTCAAAAACACTGCAGCACATAACACCAACACTAATTGCTGCGGGGCTCTGACAAGCTCTTGCAGTTACCCAACACTAGCGTGGTTCAGTGATGAAGCTGGGGCTCAAGGGTGTGTATAAGGAGCAAGCAAAACAAACCAGTTGGGGTTCTTTAGGTTACCATGGAGAGGCAGGGTACAAGCTAAACAAGCTAAACAAACAAAACAGGTAGACTACGAGCGCCATCTAGTGTCACTACAAATTACTGAATGGTCAATATGAGTATGAGGCTGCCGCCACAATATAAATGGGCTTTGATTGGTCATTGGGCTATCAGTGTGACTACTACAATGGCAGCTTCCATGGACGAGCCATGTAAGATGGTTCCCTCACAGAGGGGACATGATATATTTTCCATCAATGGCTACCTGTATTATAAGGAGTGACAAAGGGGTGACTTATTCTACTGGTGCTGTCAAAACCGTAGGAGTGGTTGCCATGGTCAGGCAAGCACAGTGAAGCTGGGGGACACCATCATCTACGGGGAAAGACTGAACACATTAATTCACCAGATGCCAGTTTGGGTTCTGTTGCTGAGGCTGTAGCTTCTCTTAAGGAGTGCACGCTTGGCACTAATGACACCCCTGCTCAGTTAATTCAGGTAGAGTGTGCAAAAGTGGCAGCTGAAGTATGCCACAATATGCCCTCATGACATGCGATGCAGCAGGTTGTAAAAAGAGCAAGGCGAGAAAACATACCTTCAGAGCCTAAAACTCTTGATGTTCTAGTACTGGATGCCCTATGGTGCACTGATGGTGAGTTGTTTCTTGCAAAGGAATCAGTATGTGGCGAGGACAAAATCCTCATTTTTTGCACTAAGGCTAATATTATCAAACTGTCTATGGCACAATGCTGGCTAATGGATGGGACTTTTAAAATTGTGCCCTGCTTATTCCATCAATTGTATTCCATACATGCTCCAGTGGGCAGCAATGAGACCAGTCGTGTAGTGCCATTAGTGTATGCCTTGATGTCCTCCAAGTTGCAGGAATGTTATGTACGCCTATTCCTGGACCTCCATGACTTGGCCGATGAACATGGAATATCACTCATGCCTTGTTACATCATTACCAACTTTGAACAGGCAGCCATCAATGCCTGCAAGGCAGAATTTCCCACATCCATCAACAAGGGCTGCCTTTTTCATTTTGGACAAATAATATGGCGAGAAATCCAGATCATGGGACTATCAACAAAGTATGGCTCTGAACCAGACTTTAGCCTGCAAATGAAGCTTCAAGCACTTGCATTCTTGCCTGCATCTTAGATTCCAGCAGCTCATGCGGCAATAGAAAATGATTTCACTGAATGTAGCCTCCCCATGCTAGAATGGTTTGAGGAGAACTATGTGCTTGGCCGAATCCGAAGATGTATACGAAATGAAAACACAATTCACAGCATTCCCCCTTTTCCCCCAGAGCTGTGGTCGGTACATGACCAAATTGCCTCTGGTGTCTCACACACTCAAAATAACACAGAGGCATGGCATCAACACCTCGGTGCACTTGTTGGCTCAAATCATGTTGGCATCACATGGTTTGTCTGAGAACTTATGAGGGCGCAACAAGTCAAAGAGAGCACAATTGAAAAGATAAACTGTGGTCTACGCCGATCTCCAATAAAGCAGAAAATACCTCAAGCATGAGGGAAAAAATAGGCAACATTCTGCAGAGTAAAAGTGAGAAATCCGCTGATGACTTTTTACGTGGCATAGCCCACAATATGGCTCTCTGATATGGAAATAGTGACTGCCTGCTTTTCATCCTTTTACACAATACAGTTACCTTTTAAAGTTAATCACTACGCTCACTAGATGGCACTCCAATATGGGCAGCTGCTGCTTGAATGATGCGTGATGTAGAAGTTTATCATTCAAACAGCAGCCTCAAAGTGGTGCTGCTAAATCGCAACATGGAGAGCAGAAACTGAAATCGCAACCGAAAGTAAACTGAAGGTAAACACCGTTCTAATAAAGACACCTAAACAGGTAACTTCGTGTTTTTGCAGGCATTGGGGTGTTATGTGGCAGAAACTATTTTAAATCAGACCTTGTACTGTGGTCTGCAGTTTACTCGCTCAGGACAAGCACTGTATTTCACTTCAATGAAAATGATTGCACTGCGAGGGTGCTGCTAGCAGTGTATGGTGCTCAGTTAGCAGGAGGTGGTCTATTGAGTGTCGTGTAATTGAATGCGTCAGGCAATTGGAAAACGGCCAATTGGAAATGGGCAAATGACTGTCAGTTAGTTGAGAGTTGATAAAACGTACTAACCCCCCCATTTTTACTGTGGGTCAGAAAGTATCTTGAGAACAGGTGCCTGCACCACTGGGATACAATGACTTTTCCTATGGCTTTTGATGCTAATAGTTTTTTTACTTCCAGTTCCAGAAGACTTAGCTAGAAAACTTCTGTGTTTCTGCAAGTTTGTAAATCGTTTGAACTGCAGACACAGCACCCCCCCCCCCCACTACTTCCAGTACCCACTTGTCTGGGGTAATATTTACCCATTCATGGAAGTAGTGTGCCAGTCTTCCTTGCACTGACAATGGTTGGGTGACCTGGGCAAAACTGTCAGGGGTTTTGTTTAGGCTGGAGCTACAGCATTATCTGGAAGAAAAAATTACTCACCTGTAGTAATCTTGTTTCTTCCTATGGGATCCACTAATATTATTACTCTTGCAGTGCTCCTTTAAGTCAGCACTGCCCCGGAACCAAATGGAATGCTATGCTAATGATTGAATCTTTAGCTCGTGCATCCAATTTCAAACTGCCCAGTGTAACTGCCTACATTTTAGCCTCAGATTTCTTAGGAGCCTGCAAAGATGCCATACTAACCTATAGACAAAACAATATGAAAAAATGGGGCCCTAACTGGAGCAACTAGTAAACATTAACCAAAGGACCAAAAAGAGAAATATCCCCTTTTTTTTACAGTCTGATGTACCTAAGCAGTGTTGGATAAGTTACTTTTTCTATTACTTTCTATTACTTTTGGAAACTTGTTCCAGAAAGCTCTGTGCAGTCACTAGCAAGGATGGAGAAGTACTAGAAAAAGTAATACACCTTACAGTTACAATTACTTATGTATTTTTATACAAAAGAAATACGTAACTGTAACTGATTACATTTATTTGAAAGTAACTAGTAACTAACGTATTACTTTCAAAAAATGTAATCTGTTATAGTTATTTATTATTTTTGTATTGTTTTTGGATAAAAAGAAATACGTAACTATAACTGTAAGGTGTATTACTTTTTCTAGTACTTCTCCATCCTTGCTAGTGACTGCCAGAGCTTCCTGGAACAAGTTTCCAAACGTAATAGAAAAGTAATAGAAAAAGTAACTTACCCAACACTGTATCTAAGAAAGAACCTACAAGGTATAAAACATTGCTATGAAGTGTCAGTAGATAGCATACCACTCCAAATATACATATAATCAGCTGTGGAGAGGATTTTTCTGTTTAGTGATTCTGTAGAGGAGGCCGGGTGGGGAGTATTAACATTAGTGGATCCCATTGGAAGAAACAAGATTACTACAGGCAAGTAATTTTTTTCTTCTAACCCCAGGAATCCACTAATATTATTACTCTTGCAGACTATGCAGCAGTACCTCCAGGAGGTGGGCAAAGAATCTATTTAGGAAAAAGACTGCAGAACTGCGGTGCCATACCTGGCATCACTCCTGGACTGGGTGTCCAGGCTATAATGCTTAGTGAAGGTGTGGACTGACCTCCAGGTAGCTGCTTTACAGATTTCCACCAAAGGCACCTCACGGGTAGCTGCAATAGTGGCAGCTGTGCCCCTTGTAGAATGGGCTCTAAGCCCAGAAGGAGGTACCTTACCAGCCTTTGAGTAACAAAACTGAAGACACTGAACTATCCACCAAGAGATAGTTCTTTTAGAGGCAGCTGTACCTTTACCTGCCTCCCCATAGGTGAGGAACAGGTGTTACCTGTCCTGCCTATGGTTCTTGGTACGAGTCATGTAGTAGCTTAAAGCCCTTTTTACATCCAGGCTGTGCAATCTACGCTCCCCTGAGCTAGCATGATCAGTAAAGAAAACTGGCAAGGTAAGTAGACTGGTTCAAATGGAAGTCAGAGACCATTTTGGGGAGAAACGTCCTATTGGTTTTCAACACTACCTTGTCCCTATGGAAGGTGACATAGTCCTTTTCCACACAGACGGCCTGAAGCTCACTTATCCTCCTGGCAGAAGTGATTGCTACCAAAAAGACCACCTTCCAAGTAACAAATTTAAGCTCTGCAGAGGCCATGGGCTCAAAGGGCAGAAGCATAAGCTGGGCAATACAAATGTTAAGGTCCCAGGCTGGCACTGGTTCCCTGTGAGAGGGAAACAAATGACAGTCCCTTAAAGAACCTCATGAAGAGAGGATTTGATGCTAAGGAGGTGTCCTTTCCAGCTGAAATGTATGCTGACACTGAAGCCAGATGCACCTTTAGGTTTGAATGCTGAAACCCCTGGGAATGCAGGTGAGTCCAATAGTCCAGAAGAGTTGGGATGCCAGCCTGAGTTGGGACTATACCCTTATCTCTACACCATATAGAGAATCTTTTCCATTTCAAGGCATAAGTTTTCTTAGTAGAAGGTTTCCTATACCCACTGAGGACCACCAATACCCCTTCAGAGAATTGCCAGTCTGCATATTCTAAGTCCTCAAGAGCCATGCCTTGAGCTTGAGAAACCTGAGATTGGGGTACACTACCCTCCCCTGAAAGGAGGTCAGTAGGTTGTACCTTTGTGGAAGGTGAATCAGTTTGGTCACCGACATAGAGAGCAGGAGGGAGTACCAAGGCTGTCTGGCCCAGTCTGGGGCTACCAGAATCATTGAAGCTGGCTGCAACCTGAGCTTGATGAGCACCCTGGGTATCAGGGGGAAAAGGTGGAAAGGCATAAAGATGCCTCCTTGTCCAATCCAGAATCAAGGCATCCAGGGGTACTGTCCCTTTTATAGGGGTCCTGCAACAATACTGAGGTAAGTGGTGATTTTGGTAGGATGCAAAAAGGTCTATTTCTGGGGTTCCCCACCTCCTGAATAGAGCATTCACCACTTGCTTGTTCAGTACCTATTCATGATGGGCCTGGTTTATCCTGCTCAAGGTGTCTGCAAGGGTGTTGTCCTTGCCAGGCAGATGTATCGACTGAAGGGAGGCATTTAGGGAGTAAGCAAGGCTCCATTATCTTCATTGCCTCTGTACAGAGTGGAGTGGACCTTTTCCCTCCTTGCTTGAAGGTGTAATACATTACATAGATACACAGACAGTGTCGGCAGATAAGGGCCTATGGCCCACCCAGTCTGCCCATTTGAGCTTGTAAGTTCAGTTTATGTTTTCCAAGAAGTCTGTCGCCCCTTACCTCTGACCTCCAGAATTCCTTTACGTCTATCCCATGCATTCTTAAATCCCATGATTGTTTCAGCCCCCACCACTTCCTCTGGCAGGGTGTTCCACTTGTCCACCACCCATTCTGTGAAAAAATTCTTCCTCACGTTTCCTCTGAATCGTCCTCCCTCCAACTTCATCCTATGCCCTCTAGTCCTGAAATTGTTGTGGTATTGTCTGTTCTGACTTGTATCACGTTTCCCTGTATTATGTATGAGAAGGCCTGAAGGGCCAGGTAAATAGCCCTTAACTCCAGCAGGTTTATGTGCAGGAATGAGTGTGCAGTCTCCCATGTGCTGTGAATGGTGTACTCCCCAAAGTGAGCACCCCACCCTAACAGGGAAGCATCTGTTGTGAGAACCATTGAAGGGGGCTCCTGCAGGAATGGGACCCCTTCTCTCAAGTTTTCCAGCTGCATTCACCATTGGAGTGCCTGTAGTAACACCTTTGTGACTGGTACTGGCTTTGATAGGGAGTCCCGCCTTTGGCACCAGTGTGCTCTGAGGTGGAACTGAACATCCCTCATCTGAAAACTGGCACATACAGTATGACTGTGCTTGTTGCTGAAACCATGTGCCCTAACAGTTGTAGAAACTGTCTTGCTGGCTTTGGCCTGCCCAGGAAAAATGAGCTTGCCAAATGCTGAATGGTTTCGGTCCTCTCCTGAGGGAAGAAATCCCGTCCCAATATAGTGCTTAGTTCTGCACCTATGAATTGCAGAACCTGCACAGGGGTCAGGACTGACTTTTTGATGTTAAGAAGGAATCCCAGGGAGTGTAACAGATTCTGGGTTACCTGAAGGTGGTCTGTCACCTGCTGGTGAGATTTTCCCATGACTAGCCAATTGTCCAGATAGGGAAAAACCATGACACCTAACTTTCTTAGGTGTGCCACTACTGCTGCCATGCACTTGGTAAAGACCCTTGGTGCAGAGGTGAGACCGAAGGGAAGTGTTGAGAACTGACAGTGGCCTAATGGGATTCTGAATCTCAGATATTTTCTGTGTGTCTCCCTTATGGGAATATGGAAATATGCATCCTTTAGGTCTAAGGAGGCGAGCCAGTCTCCTTTTTGTAGAGTAGGCAAAATCATGGCCAGTGTAACCATTTTGAACCTGGGTTTTATCAGGTACTTGTTTAGCAGTCTGAGGTCTAGTATAGGCCACCACTCTCCATTATGTTTTGTTGTTAGGAAGTATATTGAATTGAACCCTCGTCCTCTTTAGTTTGGGGGAACAGGTTCCACGGCTCTTGCCAGCAGTAAAGCCTGCACCTCCTGTTCCAGTAGTTTTCTTTCTGTGAAAGGAGCTGGTTTGAATAACTGTGATCTTTGGGGAGTTCATACTGGAGTTCATACTGGATAAATAAGAAAATCAGAAGGCATAGCCCATAAAGATTTTCCCCACAATTCAGTGGTAGTGGCGAAAACCACCAGCTTCTTCTAGATACCTGTCTAATCTCTGCTTAAAACAGTCTAAGCTTTCTGCCTCGACCACCTCCTGGGGCAGTCCATTCCATGTCCTTATTGTTCGACATTTAAAACACCTTTTCCTTAACTCAGTCCTACTTAGTTCTTCACTCAGTTGCCTATCACGCCTTCTCAAGTGATAGGTCCTTTCCTTATACACCAGTCTCAACTCTGCTCTAATACCATGGTCCTTCAAAAATCTGTTTAATAATAATAAATAACCTCTTACCCTTCTACTCTCCAAAGACCACAAACCCACAATTTTCAGTCTGGTCTCATATGACTCATTCTCACAACCCGAAATCAACCTTGTAAGTGATCTTTGTGGTGTTTCCAATAATTTAATATCCCTCACAAATAAAGGACCTGCTACTGTTGAGCAATAATCCAATATAGGCCTCACCAGATGTCTATACAATGGCATCAGGACCTCTCTACCCCTTGACTGAAAACCTCTCCTAATACAACCAACAATCTGCATAGCTTTACTTGATGCTTGTCTGCTATTTACTTCATTTCTTAAATCATTTTGGACATAGATGTCCAGATCCTTCTCACATTCTGATACCCTAAGTTTCAGATCTGGCATATAGTAAATTTGATTTATATTTTGTCTACCGAAATGCATGATGGTACATTTATCTTTATTAAACATCATTCTGTTTTTTTTTTGCCCAATCAATAATGTATAACAAATCCTGACCAAAAATAAGTCTTTCATCAAACGTATTTACCACTGCCCCAACCTTAACATCGTCAGCAAATTTAAATAATCTATTATTACTTAATAATTTCAGATCACTTATAAATATGCAAAACAAGGAGGAAGGGACGAAACAAAGGGACAGACCCTGACTCACTATTTCTAGAACCCACTTGTCTGTGGTTATTTTCAGCCATTTCTGAAAATAATGTGTCAGTCTTCCCCTACAGGAGATGGAGAGGCCGCCTGAGGGGAAAAGTCAGGAATTTTGTTTTGCTTGCTGCAGTGGCTGTTCAGATTGGGATCCTCTCCTGGAACCCGTTCTGCCTCTGGCCCTATAAAAACCACTCTGCTGTGGTTGGCACAGCTGTTGGGGAACAGCCTGCACTTGGAAGAAAGGCCTCCTAAAGGAGGACCTACCCCTGCCTCCCCTACCATAAGAAGAAGTGGAGGGAGAGGCTCTCTCTCTGGTAGAGTTGCTCCTGAAAGTAGCCTTGTATTTATCTACTTTCGTCATCTATGCCTCAGTCTGGGCACCAAAAAGTGAATGGCCCTCGACTGGGAAATCCATAGCCTTATTCTGGGTTTCCGGGTGAGATTAGTGGCTCTCAGCCAGGCAGATCTCCTTAGATCTATGGTACCTGCCATCCATCCATCTAGCAGCTGTGTCATTTGTGTCAGCTGCCATTTGAAACTGGTACTTGGAAGCCTCCAAACCCAGCCTTGCAGTATCCAGCAGCTCTGAAACTGTTAGAGAGGGGTTAGCCTCAGCATTATCTACAACTAACTGCCAAAGAGCCTTCTGACAGAGCGCTGCATAAGCCTGATAGCTGGCTTGGCGAACTGCCAGGGATGCAGAAAGGTACCCTTTTACGCCATGCTATGCATTTTCCTCGAATCCTTCTCAGGGGGATGAGTGGACAAGGGAGTTTTAGCCTTTTCACAGGCAGCCTGCTGAACAATACTTTGGTGGTCAGGATGAGTAAACAGGAACTCAACTCCTGACCTTTTGAGCTGGTATTTCTTGTCATACTTTTTGTCAGTGGGTGTGACAGTGTTGGCAGACTTGAGAATCTCCAGGACACCCTTTTTAAAGAACGTGTACATAGGCAAAAGAGCCTTTTGGTGGGTATCAGCCCCATGAGCTCCATATATTGTTCCTCTTCCTCATCCTGGATCTCTTCTGCTATTTGCAGATCCAGGGTCTCTACCATTTTTTTAACAAAAGAAAAATGGGAAGAAAAGTCCTCTGTGGGTCTGGGAAGACAGCCAAAATCTTGTTCAGGTGAGACATCGGGTTCAATATCCTACTCATCCTGATCATCTTCCTTATATTCCACTGTGGTAGTGGGTAAAAGAGGTGCACAAATAGTAACTTTCTCAGGAGGAGTGACCACAGGCTGCTGAGGGGGTAGTATGCCCTGCAGCACCTGAAGTAAGGTTAGAGCCTGGGTTAGATCAGCAGGCAAAAGAGCAGGTACAAGCACCTGAGGGACCCCTTGAGGCATTTCAGATGGGGATTAAGTGTGCTTTGTTTTCTTTAATTTTTTGGCAGGCACCGGGGAGTCAGCCGGTTCATTGCTTCTCTTGTCAGAGCCCTCACCCGTATCAGGGGTGCATTTGGAGGCTCTGGAAGGAATAGCCACAGTTTTAGAGGGGGTGGACTGGTTAGAGCCCATGTACTACTCTTCCAGTTTTCTTTTAAGCCTCTTCCTACGTTTTTCCACTGTTTCCTCAGGGAAAGACTTACAAATTTCACAGTTTTCAGAAAAATGCTGTTGGCCAAGGCAGAGCAAACATAAGTAATGTTTGTCAGCCTTGGCAAACACTTCTGCTCACTTCAGGCAATTTTTAAAACCAGAAAGTCCCATTTTCTTTTTAGGTTTATCTGACATGTTAAGGAAACAGGAGCCGGGAACCGACAAAAATAGATAAAATTCAAATATTTGCGGTCGGTTCTGAAAAGATTAGTGGTTGGTTCAGCAACTGATAAAAATCCAAAAACTGGCGGTTCCAATCGGATCTAGAACCGAGGAGCCGCTGAGGGAACCAATAAACTTTAGTTCAGATGTGGTAAAATTTAATAAAAATAAAGAAAAAAGTGATCGGAACCCTTAGAAAAAGGTTCAGATTCAAAAGAAAAAAGGATCGGTTACCCCTCGGTTCACAGGAACCGTGAGGACCTTGTAACAAATCTAAAATTTAAAACTATGAGGTAAAAAACACTAAAAACAATTACACTAGGCAGTAATGAAAGAATGAAACAAAATACTCAAGGTTTTTTAGTTAAATGCACTTCAGGAATCGCTCTTGATTGAGAAAAGATGTCCAGGGCATCTGAACTTTGCAGTGAACAGAAGAAATCTGAGGTTAGAATGTAGGCAGTTACACTGGGCAGTTTGAAATTGGATGCAGGAGCTAAAGATTCTATCATTAGCATAGCATTCCATTTGGCTCCAGGGCAGTGCTCACTTAAAGGAACACTGCAAGAGTAATAATATTAGTGGATTCCTGGAGTTAGAAGCCCTTTTTTCACCTTTCTCCTATCTATAGTAACTTCTTTGTGATTGGTACTCATAGAGGGCATAAGAGACACAGGATTTTGGAAAGTATCTCCTGCCTCTGCCTTCCCTTCCGTAAAATCTATAGGAGGTAGAGGCCGTTTCCTTGTCATTGTTGCTTTTCAAAGTGGGGTTTGTATTCATCACTTTTTCATACAGGATTACAGGCCTCTGTTTTGTCAACAAATAATGCATTTCCCTTAAAGGACAAATCCATGGCATTGTTTTGAGTATCCTGAAAATGAATGGTAGTCCCCAGCCAGAAAAATCTTATTAAGGACACTGCATAAGCTAAAGCTCTAGCAACAGTGTCATTAGTGTCCACTGCAGTATGGAAATGACACTTCATGGCATCCAGGGTGGATCCTGCCTGTAGAAATCAAGTCCTGTGCCAATTCATCATCTGCTCTTTCTGCCAGAGCCATAATTGTGTTACAAAGTGCTTTCCGATACTGTGCTTTATATGCTGAATAAACTGCATGCTGGTAAGCAGAAAAGCCATTGCACAAACTTTTTTTGGCCATAGTATCCAATTTCTTAAGAGTCCTTTTCAGGGGGCTGTGCAGATTGAGTGATTTTTATGTTGCTTGCATGCATGTGCAAGAAACATAGTGCCATCATCCGAGTTTTCGGAGGTGTGGCACCCGTCTTCCAATTCAGTCAGTGTGTTTGCAGGCGCAGCCCCAGTTCCTCAATCACTGCTGCAGCTGTCTATGGCAGCAGTTGAAAATGCAGTGGTTGTACAGTTGAAAGGGAGAGCTCCGCTTCAGTGAGCAGAGCTCCCCCCTCCACACATAAACACACACACGCACGCACACATACTGCGTGCTCATCGCACTCCCCATGCACACGCTGTATGGCCGATGGGAGTGCCCAATCCCACATCGGCTCCATTCCCCCAAAGCTTCAGGTGCCACGCTGGGAGCCCACCCCAGCTTAAGCAAAATTTGTTATGTTGTGAGGGTGTGCCCAATCCCCAATCGCTCCACCCCCCAAAGCATTCAGGTTCACGCTCAGAGCCCACCCCAGCGTGGCAGCAGTGCAGCAGGCCGACGGGGTGCCTAATCCCCGCGGCTCCAGCCACCCCAAACAGCCTTCCAGCTGCCACACTGGGAGCCCACCCCAGCGTGGCAAATGTCCTCGTCTGTCTTATTAAGAAAAAAACCTGTAAATACAAAAACTGTCCCTCTGCTTCTCCCCTGCCTCCCACAACCGCACCTACCCACTGCACACTGCCTCCCCACACACCCCCCATGCCTCGGACCTCGGCGCGACGATCTTTGGTGGACCGGGAACACGTCTGCACTCTTCAAAGCCGACCGCGAACTGAAGAAATGCCGGTAACCTTATAATGGGATAGATGGGGTTTTTTCAACTTTGCTGCATATCTGCGGCATTTTTTGGAATATGGCACCAAATTTTCAACATGGGGGTTTTGGGACCCTCCTCATGAATTCTGGAACTGTCATGGCGTTAGTCGGGCCCAAATGGTGATTTCGCGGTCACTATGCAAAATCACCTTTTGGGACCAATTAACGAAACGACAGTGCCAGTGTTCATAAGGTGGGCTCTCAAAAAGCCTATGTTGCAAATTTGGTGAAAAAATTCCTACAAATGACTGTTTTATGAGTGTGTATTGCGCAGCTCGTACGCACGCTCGTAAGTTCATGAATTTTTAATATTTGCACTCCAGATTTTCAACATTGCCATTTTACCACAACTCCTTATGAGCAATACAGCTGTAATTTTTCACATCGCGCCCAAAATGTGTTTCCGCGCATATAGCGCACAATGGCGCATTCAGTGTGCGAAATCAATGTATGGGACACAGTAAGAAAATCACAGTGACACTGTTCATGAGCAGAGGTCTTAAAATGGCTATGTTGAAAATTTGGTGAAAAAATTCCTAAAAATGACTGTTTTACGAGCGTGCGTTGTGCAGTTCCTACGCATGCTCGTAAATTCGCAAATTTTTAATATTTGCACTCCAGATTTTCAACATTGCCATTTTACCACACCTCCTTATGAGCAGTACAGCTGTCATTTTTCACATGTCACCCAAAATGTGTTTCCGTGCATGTAGCGCACAATAGCGCATTCAGTGTGCACAGTCAATGTTTGGGACAGATTAAGAAAATCACAGTGACACTGTTCATGAGCAGAGGTCTTAAAATGGCTATGTTGAAAATTTGGTGAAAAAATTCCCTTCAGACATTCTGCAATGTTACTAATGAAGACATTGAACAGGACTGGCCCCAGGACCGATCCCTGCAGCACCCCACTGGTGACTCCCTCTCCCTAGACTGCACACCATTTACCACCACTCTCTGCCTCCTGTCTGTTAGCCAGTTTATAAACTAGTTTACCACCCTTTCCCCCATGCCCAGCCTACCCAGCTAGTTTATCAGCCTCCTATATGGGATGGTGTCAAAGGCTTTGCTGAAATCAAGGTAAGCGTTGTCCTCTGCCTCACCCTGATTCACTTCCTTTGTCACCCAATCAAAGAAATCAACCAGATTTGTCTGACATGATGTCCCCACTGTGAATCCATGTTGTCTATGGTCCTGGGCTCTGATGGCTTCTAGATGCCCCACTATCCTTTCTTTAAGCAATGTCTCCATGATCTTCCCCACTACTGAGGTGAGGCTGAACGGCCTATTGTTCCCTGCCTCCTCCCTGCTGCCGGACTTGTGTAGAGGGACCACATGTGCCCTCATCCAATTCACTCATGTTGAATGACTCGGTGAACATGGCTGCCAGTGGTACTGCTATCTCCTTTTGAAGTTCTCTTAATATCCTTGGGCATATGCCATCTGGTTCCATCGCTTTGTCCACCTTCAATTTAGTGAGCTCCTGCAGGACTCTTTTGCCTTTGAATGGACTATTGTGCACCTCTTCACCCCCTTGGCAACTGCTGTACTGCAGTGCCCCTTGCCCCTCCCACTCTTCTGTGAATACTGAACAGAAAGACACAGTGGATGACTTGGGAGGAAGGCATGGAACTATCACTTCCAAATACCTAAACAGCACATACAAGCAAGCAACATTCGGCATTGACAAATGCTTGTTTACTCTCTCACAAGCAGCAACTAGAACTATTCATGATGACCAGGATAAGCATACAAGTATTCCACTCTCTGCTTGTCTACCTGATATTTTCTGTCAATTTTCTTATCAATAGCTGCGACTGAGGTGGGTGCAGACATGATTTTTGATATGGCCTTCTTAAGTGGTTTATGCACAGAAAGTAGCACTCTTCTTGGTGGAGATACTCCCAATATGTCCATATGTTTACTCTGATCGAACCTATTATGTATTCTGCTGTTCGCCTCCTAATCCACCCTGTATGTACCGTTACTGTATTGATCATGTGCCAAATTGTTCTCAAATGCTGTTAGCTACCTAGTGCAATCCCCGTGATGCCTGTTATGTTCTGTATGTTTAATTTGACTCCTTTACTGTTCTTGTACGCATCTACCTTGTAACCCTCCCTGGTCGCACCTGAAAATAGGCACTTGGCTGTCTAGTGTGCTTACCCGGTTAATAAAAGCAAATAAATAAATAAATAAATAAATTCAACACCCTCTTCCTTCTCTATTTCTAGTGGGGGGGATGTTGAGGGTATCAACCATTTGTATGACAAATGAGGAAAAAGATGAGTAGTCCTCATTATGCCTTGGGGGAGGTTCAAAATCTTCTTTGACTGCACCCTCCAATTCCATGGAGTCACCTTCCTCCAGTTGCACATAGTATTCTTCGTCTTCCTCCTCCGCAGGCAAATATACTGAAACCTGAGCATGTGGAGGGGGCTGGCAGGTATCTTATTCAAATTTCCCATGGTCTGGACCACCTGGAAAAACTGCAACATTTATGATATGTCCACTGATGAGAGAGCATGTTATCTGTACTGTCTGCTGCTCCTTTGTTCAGGAGGAGTGACAGTAGCATTCTTTTCTTTGAATTTCTTTTTGGCACACACCATTTCCAGTGTCGGCTCTGAGGCTCTTTTATTTTTATTTTTGCAATCACTGGATTTATGGTTCTCCCTTTCGGACACCCTGATATCTGAACCATCTTTACCAAGCCTTTCTGATGGCTGTGCAGTTTTACTTTTTTTCTTGTCAAGTTTTTACATTATTTGCTGCTGTACATGAGGGGACAGACTCTTCTAATGTGTGCTTTCCATCATCATTATTGGGAACTTCCTCAGAGCATTGTTTTGTTATTTTTAAGTGACGCAGAGGCAGACTTGAGAAGGTATGCTTCTTTTTAAAATGTGTACCTTTTGTAATGAGGTTTTTGTGCAAAAAATATAACTGAACTTACAATTTATAAAGTCATTTTGTGGACTTATGCTTTTTAAACAAAGCTCATAGCCATCTGCCTTTGCCAGGAGCTGTAAGCAACTTTTACAATTTTCTGGAGGTCCACAAGTACCAGTATATGAGAATAAAAAAATAAACAAGGTGCTGAGTCAGCATGTGGTCTGAAAACAAAACAAAAGAAGAAATTACTTACTATAGTAATCTTGTTTCTTTCAAGGGACTCTTACTGTATTCTGACTAATTCAGTTAGCCCTTCCAGTTAAACTGCCCCAGAGATGAAAGAGTTAAAGCCTATATGCTAATAGTGGAACACTGAATAGGCTTGAGCTCGGTTTTCAAACCACTGTCCCTGGTACATTCTATCTAACTGCTAGATTCTTATGAGCAAACTATAGTAATAATAGTAATAATGAGATAAAACTACGTTATACTAAGCAATATTGTATAAACTAATAAATACATATATAGTCAAAAAACTATAAATCCAATAAGAGGCATATAAAGACTCAAGTCACAAATGCCCAAGGAAAAAACTACCCCAGTGGTCCAATATTTCTGAGAGTAACAGCTGGAGTGCAGTGTCCCCCAGGTTCTAGTAGGTGAGGCAGGGTGGGAGGTCAGAATACAGTAAGACTCCCTTGGAAAAAACAAGATTACTATAGTAAGTATTTTTTTCTTCAAACCCCAGGAAGTCTTACTGTATTCTGAATAATGCAGACCAGAAAGCAGTGCCCCTTGGAGGTAGGCACATAACCTACTTAGAGAATAGGCTCTGCAAGACTGCTGTGCCAAACCTGGCATCACTTCTGGCCTGGGTGTCCAGGCAGTAGTGTTTGGTAAATGTATGAACAGTTTTCCAGGTAGCTGCATAACAGATCTCAAGTTTTCAGACAAGGCCACTGACTGCACCTGATACAATATGTATTTTGCCATATTATTCTTTTGTTTACGTAATTACTTTCCTCATGTTGTACTACTTACTGAAACCATTGTAATTTGTTTTTCTTGTGACTTGACATAGAACCTCTGTAAAAGAGCCCTTGGCTCAAAGGTCTTTCTGATGGGTTAAATAAAAATAAATAAAATAAACAAAGGAACATCTCTAGCAGCTGCTATGGAAGCAGCTGTCCCCCTGGTGGAGTGAGCCCTCAGACCCACTGGTGGCTCCTTATCAAGTTTACCATAGCAGAACTCAATGCAAGCCACAATCTACCTTGCAATGGTCCTTTTTGTGGCTGGCTTGCCCTTTCCCACTTCTCCATCGGTGAGGAACAGCTGGGTACACTCATTGCTATGGCCCGTTGTCTGATCCAAATAGTAGCTGATAGACCTTTTGACATCCAGGCTATGCAACCTGCATTCACCTGAACTGGAATGGTCAGTAAAAAAAAGCAGGCAATGTACTGGACTGATTTAAGTGGAAGTCTGAAACTACTTTGGGAAGTAATTTCCTATTTGTCCTGAGAACAAGCCTGCCCCTGTGGAGTGCATTGTAGTTAGGTTCCACAGACAAGGCCTGTAGTTCACTAATTCTTCTTGCTAAAGTGATAGCTACCAAAAAGACAGTATTCTATGTCAGATATTTTAACTCTACTGAAGACATGGGCTCAAAGGGGGCTGCATCAGCTGTGCTATGCAGATGTTCAGGTCTCAAGAAGGAGTAGGTTCCCTCTGGGAAGGGTGCAAATGAAGCAACCGTTTAAAAAGTTTTTTGAGAATAGCATTAGAGGTCAGGGAAGGGCCCTTCCCTGCTGAGAGGTAGGCAGAAACAGCTGCCAAATGCACTTTGAGAGTAGAAGGTCGAAGGCTTAGAGAATGAAGGTATGCCAAATAGTCCAACAGGATTGCTAAGCTGGCTTCCCGTGGATCTGTTTCCCTTTGGGAACACCAGATAGAGAACATTTTCCATTTTGAAGTGTAAGTTTTCCTGGTGGAAGGCTTCCTAGAGACCCTTAGGATGTCCATCACCCCTTCAGAGAGATGCAAGCCTGCATACTCTAGGTCCTCAAAAGTCAGGCCTTGAGCTTGAGAGACCTGAGGTTGGGGTACAGGATCCTCCCCTGGGGGAGATCACGAGATTGTGTCTCCTGGGGAGGCAAATTGGAATGGTAACTGACTGGGTCAGCAGCAGGTAGCACATTCACCTCTAACGCCGAGAGATCAGAAGGCTGTGGGTTCTATCCCCACACCAGGGACTTGGGTTAAATCCCAAAACTGACACTGTAGTGCAGCATTAAGGGGGTGCTGCACTCCTGAGGTGCCATCTTTTGGATGAGATGTTAAACCGAGGTCCCATCTGCCTGTTCTGATGGTAGTTCAGGTGGATGTTAAAGATCCCATGGTACTTCTCGAAAAGAGCAGGGGAATTTCCCTGGTGTCCTGGCCAAATTTCCCTCCATTCACTTAAAAATACCACCAACTGCTTAATCTAGTTCAAGGTCAGTTGACATTCATCTGTATCCCCCTCCCCGGGTCATGCCTGAAAATAGGCAGAATTTGTCTAGTACACTTACCCGGTCAACAAAAACTAAATAAAATAAATAAATTGAGTACCACAGCTGTCTGGCCCAGTCTGAAGCTATCACAATCATTGTCACTGACTGACATCTGAGTTTGGTTAGAACTCTGAAGATCAGCGGGAATGGAGGGAAGGCATACAGAAATTTGCCTGTCCAGTCCAGAAGCAGTGCATCCATTGGCACTGGGCCCAGAACTGGTGATCTGCAACAGAACTGGGACAGTTGATGATTGTCTGGGGCTGCAAAGAGGTCTATCTCTCGAGTGCCCCATCTCCTGAGTACTGCTAACAGGATCTGCCTGATGATGCTGATTGATCCTGCTGAGTGCAACTGCCAAAACATTGTCCTTCCCTGGCAGGTGAAATGCTCACAGGGAGACCTTGAGGGGAATAAGCCTGGCTCCAGACCTTCATGGCCTCTGTGCACAGAGCAGAGGACCTGGTCCCTCCCTGTTTGTTTATGTAGTACATGGTGGTGGTGTCACCTGTTCTGACCTGAACCACCTCCCCTGTACCATTGTGGCGAATGACTGTAGTGCCAGCAGCACTGTCCTGAGTTCCAACAAGTTTATGTGCAGCAGAGATTCCCATTTGGTCCATGTGCCATGTGCAGTGTGATCCCCTAGGTGGGCTTCCCATCCTAGTAGGGAAGCATCCGTGGTCAGCACCACAGTAGGGGACTGCTTCAGGAAAGGGGACCCCTACCCTGAGGCTGTCCCTGTCCTGCCACCACTGCAGGACTTGCAGTAGTGTGGAAGTCACTGGTACAAGCTTGGACAGGGAATCCCTTCTCTGTGACCAGAAGAACCTGAGATGAAACTGAATGTCTCTCAGCCATGTGGCTCAGAAGCTGAAGAAAATGCCTTGCTGGTCAATGGACATGCAGACGGAAAGAGCCTGCCAGCTGAACTATGCTGTCCACCCTTGCCAGTGGCAGAATAGCTTTTGCCTGAATTGTGTACAGTTCTGCTCCTATCAACTCCAGGAGCTGGACAGGCTTTAGAACTGACTTTTTGATATTTACCAGAAACCCCAGGGACTGTAGGGTATACTGTGTGGTGATCAGAGATTCCTCTACCTGCTGGGGTGAGTGCCCCATGACTAGCCAGTAATCCAGGTAAGGAAAGACAGTGACTCTTAGCCTTCTCAGATGTGCCACGACTACTGCCAGGCACTTTGTGAAAGTTCTTGGTGCTGAGGATAGACTGAAAGGAAGGGCCCTGAACTGATAATGGCCTGATGGCAGCTTGAACCTGAAATACTTTTTGTGAGACTGCCTAATAGGAAAGGGAAAGGGGAAATTGTTTAACCAGGAAAGGCACACTAAGCCACAGCTTGTTTCCAGGTGCGACCTGGGAGCACAAGGAAGTTAAGTGACTTTCTCAGGGTCACACAGTATGCAAGTGGGGGCTGTGGGATTGAAACCCAGGTCTCCAGGTTTGCAGCTCAGAGCCCTAAACATCTGTGCTATACTGCCTCCTAAGGGATAGGGATGTGGAAGTAGGCATCCTTGAGATCCAGGGATGCCAGCCAATCCCCTTGCCTTAAAGTGGGAAGAATCATAGCCAGACTGACCATTTTGAACTTTGGTTTTGTCAGGTGCTTGTTGAGGTATCTTAGATCCAGAATGGGTCGCCACTCCCCAATTTTCTTCAAGGTTAGAAAGTACCTTGAATACAACCCTTTTTCCCTGCTCTGTTTTTTAGTAGAGTGGACACCTCTGCTTCCAGCAGGGCTGTTTCTGAGTTGGTGGCAGGTTTGAATGATCTTACTCTTGTTTTTTGGGAATGATTTGAAGCTTAGAGCAAGACCTGGCTTATTACTTCCAGGACTCACTTGTCTGGGGTAATGGATTGCCATGTCTGGAAGTAATAAGTCAGCCTGCCCCCTACTGGGTTGGGGAGGCGGCTCAGGCAATCACCTCAGGTGGTCTGCTTTTAGGAATCTTGGGCTGAGGGGTAGGTCCTGCACGACTGGCACCTCTTCTGCCCCTACCCCTGAAATAGCCTCTTTGCTGCTGGTAGGCAGAGAAGGCTTGGGCCTGGTAGAAAGGCGTCTGATAAGGTCTGCCCCTGCCTCCCCTACTTTGCTGTCTTTTTGGAGTGGCAGCGCTCTCCTTGGCTGCAGCACTCTTGTATGCCACCCTGTATTCAAAAATCTTTTTCATATAGGCCTTAGTCTGTTCCCTAAAAAGAGAATTCTGTACTAGGGGAAAGTTCAGGGCTTTTGTCTGGGTGTCTTGGGAAGGGTTAGTCCACCTTAGCCATGCAAACCTTCTCTGCGAAACAGCAACGGCCATCACTCTTGAGGCACTATCGTTGGCATCTACAGCCATGTGGGACTGGTAGTTGGCTGCCTCCACACCATTTTTAACAATTTCTTCCAGGTCAGCTGCTAGCTGAGGTGAAGCCTTGCTAGCCAATTCCTGGACAGATTCCCATTGAGACTTCTGATACCTTGAGACATAAGCCATATAAGAAGCTTGCCTTATGCCCAGGGAAGCCAAAGAGTCAGTTCTCCTTTAATCCTTTTCAGGAGGGTGGGAAGAAAAAATTACTTAACATAATAATCTTATTTCTTCCCAGTGATGCTCAGATATTCGTAACTTTATGCAGTAAGCCTGGGGGGTTTGACTGCCTGCAGAGATGGAACACATGCAAATGAGTAGAATTCTTTGTACGTGCGCATCTTTCAAATACTGCCTCTACCAATTGTAGTGTTCTAACCTCTTCATATTTGTGAAAGGCCTGGACGTCAGGCATT
Source organism: Neoceratodus forsteri (assembly GCA_016271365.2). Taxonomy (NCBI): domain Eukaryota; kingdom Metazoa; phylum Chordata; order Ceratodontiformes; family Ceratodontidae; genus Neoceratodus; species Neoceratodus forsteri. The sequence goes on from CM057459.1 coordinate 589,356,586, forward strand.
AGGAACTAATGTAACTAATATTCTATAAAAGAGGGGTGTCCCCTAATTAAAGCAAAGAATTTAGAAAAAAACTCGAAAGGGAGCATAACTTTGACAAAACCACATCAATAAAACTCTAAAAGGAGATAATTGAAAAACTCCAGTTTAAAAATGATTAAAACAGAGAAAATGCAACAAATAATATGGCTTGGTGGCACCAGCATGCGGAGTACAGAGGGTGAACTTCTGTAAGGGGAGGGAGGGAAGTTATGAATATCTGTGCATCACTGGGAAGAAATATGATTACTACAGTAAGAAATGTTTTCTTCTACCTCAGTAATGCTCAGGATATTCATAACTTTATGCAGACTACCAAGCAGTACCACTGGAGGTGGGAACAGAGTTTATTTTGGAAACAGACTCTGCAGAACTGCTGTGCCAAACTTAGCATCACCCCTGGATAAAATATCCAGGTTGTAGGGTTTTGTAAATGTAACCCCCCTGCAAATGGGGGTTCCCAAAAGACTTCCAGGAGCTTGCTTGAATGCTCCAAGCCTGAATGGTGTTTGGCGTTTAAGCCATTTATCAGTGAGTGTTTTTAGAACCTCTGGTACTGTCTCTTTAAGAGCTGTCTGCTTGCAGACATAATTAGTTTGTATGGGGGACTGTGTGTTTCTTTGATTGAGTACCACTCGAGCTGCTGCTAATTCACTCCATTTTGCAGTCACTAGGAGTGCAAAGGGAACCTATCTGAAAGATGTAACTGTTTGCCAGAAACCATTTAGAGTAATAATGAAATTACAGTTTGTCTAACCTGCTTTCTTTGCAGTCAGAACTGTGTCTGCCTAGTTCCCCATTCTGGTTTTGAACTGCTGAACTGGACCAATCAGTGTGGGGTAAGCTAGCTCTAAAATGGTGCCTTGGACGAATCAGAACTTGGACTCATAATCTGAGCCAGCCACAAGAGGATTGTATGGGCAGTGACTCTGGGAGATGTAGTTTAGACTTAGGTGCCTTTTTGGACCAACAGGAGCAGTCTATTGTGACAGCCAATCCAGTCAAGAACTGGGAGGAACTCAAAGGAAGTGCCCGGTTTTGTCTGTTGGAGTTTCAGTTGAGTTCTGGCAGTGAAGAAGGAAGGAGCCCTGTGCTTTTTCAGTGTGCAGTTTTAGTCGGGAAACGTGTGTAAGGCCCAGAGTTCCAGTCTGCAGCTTGTGTAACTGCTTGTTAGGACTGAATCCGTCCTGTGAAGAGAATCAAAGGATATCTGAAGAGTAGAAACCAGGCTCACCCTGTAGAAGACTGGAGAAATTGCTGAATTGCACTCGGTCTGTCAGGAACTGAATCTGCTGTGTGTTCTCCGGGTATTGTGCAGTAATTGCGATCGGGATAGAAGCAGCCTGCCTGGTATAGTACTTTCTGTTTACCATATAAATGTGTGAAGAGGCTTGTATTACCTCAAGTGAATCCTGCTGCCATTAAAGACTTTTGCCTGTTACTGTTCACCATATAAATGTGTGAGGAGGCTTGGTTAGCTCAAGTGAATCCTGCCATTAAAGGACTTTTGCCTGTTGCAGTTTGCCATATAAATGTGTGAGGAGTCTCGTGGAGCTCAAGAGTAGCCCTGCTGACATTGAAGGACCCTATCTTGTTTAGAGGTCGTGAGTACTAATTCAGGGTCGCTCCCTGTTGAATTGCCACATTGAATCCAAATGGAATCACTGTACTGCTGACTGTTTAAACTAATTTTTCTTTTCTCTGTGGGAAGGGCCCTACCAGCTGCCACGGTTTGGACTAGCCACTAGGGCTTGGGTACCCAGGGACAGTAACTGGTAGGATAGGCCTTGCACAGAGCCATGAGGTAGATGAGTAAAGTGATAAGCTAATTAACCTGATTTCCCCCTGTCCTTGTTATATTCCCCTAAATAAATCAGAGCTGCTTGTTTCAGCAAAGTTATACTGCCTGAGGTATTTGTCTATGTTAAAGTATTGTACTGTGATTGTTGCACTGTATCTTATTTTACAGGAGGTCCCAGTGCCTGAACCAGCCCTGGGGGTAAGTGTATACTGTGAAGGTAATTCTGATATATTGTGTGGGCCACTAGTGGGAAGAAAGGGGGGTTGCAGTGTCCCAGAGGGCTGTGACCAAGTAAGTTTAACTATTGCAAACCCTGACCTCTGGGTGGAGGCACCCGCCATTGGATCCAGGCCCCTCAACCTGTTAGTGGCAAATCAGGCAGGGGTAGTAGCCCCTGGGATAGCGCCATCTAGGGGTTACATAAAGGTGTGTACTGTTTTCCAGGTAGTTGCTTTGCAAATGTCCACCAAGGGAACCTCCCTGGCAGCTACAAGGGTAGCAGCTGTTCATCTTGTAGAATGCGCCCTCAATCCGGTTGGGGGCTCTTTGCCTGCCTTAGTGTAGCAGAACTGAATACACTGGACTATCCACCAAGCAATGGATCTTTTTGAGGCTAGTTAACCCTTTCCTACATCCCCATATGTAAGGAAAAGTTGTTTTCCATTTTTTCTATGGTCTTTAGTGGGTGTCAGGTAATAGCTGATAGCCCTTTTCACATCTAGACTGTGTAAACTTCTTTCACCAGAACTGGTATGATCTGTGAAAAAGACAGGTAGAGTGATTGATTGGTTCAGATGAAAGTCTGATATCACTTTAGGGAGAAACTGTTTGTTAGTTCTGAGGACTACCTTATCTCTGTGGAATGAGATATAGTCTTGGTCAATGCAGAGAGCCTGGAGCTCACTAATTTTCCTTGCAGAAGTAATAGCCACTAAGAAGACTTTTTTCCAAGTAAGGTATTTCAAGTGGGCAGTAGCCATGGGCTCAAAAGGAGGGCCCATGAGCTTGGCTATACACACATTCAAATCCAAAGCAGGCACTGGTGCCCTGTGAGGTGGGTGTAAATGCATTAGTCCTTTAAAAAATCTTTTGAAAAGTTTATCAGATGCTACTGACACCTTGGTGCCCACAGAAAGGTAGGCAGATACCGCTGCTAAATGAACCTTAAGGGAACTGGGTTGCAAACCTTGTGAATGCAAATGAATGAGATAGTCCAGGACAACTGAAACTCCAGCCTTTTGTGGCATAAGGTTCATGCTGGAACATCAGCGAGAGAATCTCTTCCATTTGGAAGAAGAAGTTTTCTGTGTGGAGGGTTTTCTGTAACCCTTTAAAATATTTAGGGCAGCCTCTGAAAAATTTAAATCTGCATACTCTAATTCCTCAAGAGCCATGCTTTGAGATGAAGGGACCTGAGATTCGGGTACAACAATGTTCCCTGATTGGAAGTCAGGAGACTGTGTCTGAGGGGCAATTGTATCGGTTTGCTGACAGACATGGAGAGCAGAAGAGAGTACCATGGCTGCCTGGGCCAATCCGGAGCTATCAAGATCAGAGATGCTGAGAGGGATTTTAGCTTCAGTAACACCCTGAAAACCAGAGGAAAAGGGGGAAAAGCATACAGGTGCCTGCCTGTCCAATCCAGAACCAGGGCATCCAGAGGAACTGTGCCCTGTGCTGGTGGTCTGCAGCAATATTGAGGTAGTTGGTGGTTCTGGTGGGATACGAACAAGTCTATCTCTGGAGTGCCCCACCTTCTGAAAATAACTTGTACCACTTGCTTGTTCAGAGTCCATTCATGACTGGCCTGGTTGATGCGGCTCAATGCATCTGCCAAAATATTGTCCTTTCCTGGCAAGTGAATTGCCTGTAAAGAGACCTTCAGAGAGTACGCCAGTATCCAAATCTTCATGGACTCTGTGCAGAGGAGGCCTGACCTGGTGCCTCCCTGTTTGTTTATGTAATACATTGTGGTGGTATTGTCTGTTCTGATCTGATCCATCCTGCCCAGTATCAGTGAAGAAAAAGCCTTTAGGGCTAGTAACACTGCTCTTAGCTCCAATAAGTTTATGTGCTGAAGGGACTTTGCTGCTGACCAGATTCCCTGAGTCGTGTGTTTTCCTAAGGGGGCTCCCCAGCCCAATAGGGATGCATCTGTTGTGAGTACCAGAGAGGGGTTTTCTCTCTGGAAAGGCACTCCTTGCCTTAAATTGGATTCCTGTTTCTACCACAAGAGGGCCCTTAATAGTGGCCTTGTCACTGGTATAAGGTTTGAAAAAGGGTCTTTTTTCTGACTCCAGTGAGCCCTGAGGTGAAACTGGATGTCTCACATGTGGAATCTGGATCCCTGGACTGTGCCTGTGGATGCAGCCATATGACGTAGTAGCTTTTGAGCTGTTCAGGACGAAGGAGTTTGCTGTTGACTGAAGACTTTGCACGTTTAAGGGTAAAAAGGTTCTGCCCTGAAGTGTGTTGATTTCTGCCCCTATAAACTGCAAAGTTTGAACAGGGGTTAGGACTGATTTCTTTTGGTTTAGTATGAAACCCAGAGACTCTAAGAGGACTAGGGTGATTTTTAGGGAGTTCCTTACTTGGTCTGGTGAGTTTCCCACCACCAGCCAATTGTCTAGGTAAGGGAAAACAGTCACTCCCTGTCTTCTTAGATATGCCACTACAGCAACTAGGTACTTTGTGAATACCCTTGGTGCTGAGGAGAGACCAAAAGGGAGAGTTGAAAACTGATAGTGGCCTGAAGGGAGCCTGAATCTGAGATATTTTCTGTAAGTTTCCTTTATGGGGATTTGGAAATAGGCATCTTTCAAGTCCAGCTCTGAGATCCAATATTGGCTGCCACTCCCCACTTTTCTTTGTTGTTAGGAAGTATCTGGAGTAAAAACCCTTTCCTCTCAGGGTGGTAGGGACTAATTCCACTGCTCTGAGATGTAATAATTTCTGAACCTCTGCTTCTAGCAATGTCCTCTCTGCTAGAGGAGGTGAGCAGTAAACCCTAATCTTCTGTGGAGGAAAAGATCTGAAGTCCAGAGAAAGACCCTGACCCACTACCTCCAGCACCCACTTGTCTGTGATGATGCTTAGCCAAGCCTGGAGGAAGTGGAAAAGTCTGCCTCTGACAGGGAGGGAGGAGGCAGCCTGATCCTTAGGGGTTTTGCTTTGGTTGGGGCTGAAGTTGGGTTTGAGAGCCCCTCCTAGAGCTCCTTCTACCCCTACCCCTAGAGTATCCCTGTTGTGGATACTGCTGGTACTGGGGCACTGCTACTTGCTGGAAAAAAGGTCTGGTCATAAAAGACCTTCCTCTGCCCCCCTTTCATAGGGCCTAGTGGATGGTGAAGCACGCTCTTTAGCAGAGTTGCTTCTATAGGTTGCCTTATATTCATCACTTTTTTCATGTATGCAACCATGGATTCCCCCCAAAAAGAGAGTTTCCCTCTAAAGGAAAATCCAGGGCATTGGATTGAGTATCCTGAGTAAGGTTAGTGGCCCTGAGCCAAGCAAACCTTCTCTGTGCCACAGTGTTAGCCATCCATCTGGCTGCAGTGTCATTAGAATCAGCAGCCATCTGGAACTGGTACTTAGCTGCCTCCAGCTCAAACCTGGCAGTTTCAGCCAGGTCTTCAGACAAGGGTGAGGGGGCTTTCATGGACATGTCCAGTACAGACTGCCACAGGGATTTTTGATACTGGGCAGCATAAGATTGAAAAGTAGCCTGTCTCATGGCCAAAGAGGCTAATAAATAGCCTTTTTTGGCCATGCTATCCATTTTTCTGGAGTCCTTGTCCAGAGGGTGGGAGGACAGGGGGACTCTGGCTTTGTCGCAGGCTGCCTGCTGTATAACCCCTTGAAGGTCAGGATGGGAGAAAAGAAAATCAGCTCCCATCCTGTCTAACTGATACTTTTCATCTATTCTCCTATCAATAGGAGGAACAGAATTAGGGGTTTGTAGAAGCTTCAGGGTGTCTTTTTTGAAGCATTTGCATACTGGCAGGAGGAGGGCTTTTGTGGGTATCAAACCCATCATATTTAAGTATTCAATTTCCTCCTCATCCTCAATCTGCTCTGTGGTAGCAATATCCAGAGCATCTGCCATTCTCCTTACAAATGTAAAATGTGAGGAGTAATCCTCTTGACACCCTGGGAGGAGAACCAAAATCTTGCTCAGGAGATACCTCTGGAGGAATTGGTTCATAATCCTGAAAAGGATCATCTTCCTCTTCATAATACTGCCCCTCCTGTAAAACGGGCAACACACCACTGCTGGCCTGGGGACCCTGGGTAGGGGCAGGCTGCTGGGGAACAATGCTTTGCAGTGCCTGGATAATTTTAAAAGCCTGGGCTATCTCTTGAGCCGAGGTCATAGCAGGCATCTGCGCAGAAGTCCCTGGTTTAGCAGGGGAGGATTCTGCATGCTTGGTTTTTCTGAGTTTCTTTGAGGGAACTGGGGAGTCAGATGGTTCTTTCCCTCTTTTTGCCCCTTTTTCGCCCGTATCAGGGGCAGGGGTAAGTAAGCTTGTGGGTTTAGCCACAGCAAATTGGGGTGTCAGCTGGTCAGAGCCGGAGGGACCCCTAGGAAATTTTTTGTTTGGCCTTTCAAGGCATTTTTCCACGTTTTTTTCTGGGAAAGTTTCACAAACTTCACAATCCTGATCCAAATGTTTGAATCCCAGACAAGCCACACATAAGGTGTGCTTGTCTGTTTTAGCAAATATATCTCCACATTTTAAACAATTTTTGAAACTGGGTTCTCCGGTTCTCTTTTTGGGTTTCTCTGACATGATAATGTCTAAAAACGAGAAGAAACACTAACCTCTAAGTTAGAAATCAAGTGTGGTTATTTAAAAGTTAAACTCTTTTTTTTTTTTTTTTTTTTTTTTTACGGTCGGTTCCGGAACCGATAGGAACCGGAGGAACCGAACCCAGGAGATGACAGGTGAACCAGATCAGCGGTTCTGTAACCAATAAACAGCGGTTACAAAAACAATAAAATACACTAAAAACTAAACTAATAATAGTCAAAAAACAAGGCTCTTTAATCAGAGAACCCCGAGAACTAAAACAACTAACCCGGTTCCCCCAAGGTTATGCCGAATTGCGAGGAACCCAGAAAATAAATGTAATTTAAGCAATAAACAAGATTTACGCTAACAATCAGTAGAGGCAATAAAAGAAATACAAAATACTTAAGTTTTTTAAGGTTTTGAATCATGTTTCATGCGAAAGAGTAAGACGACCACTCCGAGCGACCAGACTTTCAGGCAGAGAGAAAAATCTGAAGAGGTTAGAACACTACAGCTGATATAGGCAGTATTTGAAAGATGCTCACGTGCAAAGAATTCTACTCATTTGCATGTGTTCCATCTCTCCAGGCAGTCCAACCCTCTAGGCTTACTGCATAAAGTTATGAATATCCTGAGCATTACTGGGGTTAGAAGCTAAGGGAATGCTTGCGTTCTCGCAAGCAGCAGCCTGAACCACTCCCTCATGGCTGCAATGGTTAAACAAAAACTCAGTGCCATTGCCAGCCAGCAGATACATCCTGTCCATGTTTTTATCTTTTTATCCACAGCGGGTATAAAAGTGTGAGCTTGTAAAATTTTTATGGTCTGCCTCTTAAGATACTTATGAATAGGTGTTAAAGGTCTCTTAGTAGCAGGCACATCCATCATTTCGACCTAATCCAGTTCTTCTTCCTCCTCAGAAGCTTCCTGAGCAGGCAGCTCCAAAACTTCTCCCACCTTCTTTACGAAGTCATAATGAGAGGAAGGGTCCACTGAAGGATGGGGTGGGGACTCAGTTTCCAAATGTTCTGGCGAGACTTCAGGCACAATAGGTTCACCAAAATCCTCCTCCTGCTCCTCCTCCTCTTCCTCACCATCATCCCACTCCTGGTCATAAAATGTTTCAGGATCATATGTATCAGAGGGGAGAGAAGTACCTGGTGTTTGAAGCGGAGTGATGACCATCGTACATTGACCCAGTTTGCCCGGACCGGTCTGCAAAGACTGAATAATATGAATGGCTTTTGCTATTTCATCAGCAGTTGGAACCACAACCACAGGTTTCTGCACTTCCGAACTGGCTGTTTTTCTTTTCTTTTTTGCTGAAGGCATTTCAAGGCCAGAATGAGCCGCTCTCTTACCAGTGGAGGTTTTGCCCTGGTCAGAGGGCACCCCCTCCAGTTTCACCAGTTTATCCTTAGTTGTGGAACTGGACCGACTCTCAGTGTCAGTTGATTTTTCAGCCATCCTCTCCTGCAGTCTATTGAGTCACCTATCCAACGTAGACTGAGGGAAAGTTTTACAAATTTCAGTCTGCCTTAAGGTGGTCAAACCCTATGCACAAACCAGATGCGGATTAGCCTTAGCAAACGGCTCACCGCACTCTGTACAATGTTGAAACCCAGTCGGACCGGTTCTTTTCTTGGGTTTCTGTGACATAACCTCAAACACTAGATATTTTTTTTTAGTGCTTATCCACAGTGGGCTGTGTAGACCTGAATAAGAGATAGTAAAGATATTTGGGTAAACAGCAGGTTTGGTGACTGAGGAAAAAAACAAGAAAAACTTGTTTTTTAACCAAAAATGTACCGGTCCCAAAATAAGAACTTTAACAGAGAAAAAAACTAAACTTTACCTTAAGAAAATAAGTAAATGTCTTTGGTTTCCTCCCGGTTGTAAAAACTGATCAGAAACAAAAAAACTTACCGGAAAGGATGAAACCAAGTCTAGTCTAACCTGTAACCAAGGGACAGAGGTTTGAAAATTAAAATAAAATAAACAGTGGTTATAAAAAATGGCGAAACTTGTACTTCAACCAAAGGAGCTCAGGAGAAATTTCTGAGGCAACTTCACAGGCAGGTGGAGTAAAGAATCTGGCAGTCACATAGAATGTGCCAGGGACAGTGGTTTGAAAACCAAGCTCAAGCCTATTCAACGTTCCACTATTAGCATATAGGCTTTAACTCTTTCATCTCTGAGGCAGTTCAACTGGAAGGGCTAATTGCATTAGTCAGAATACAGTAAGACTTCCTAGGGTTTGCATGGTCATACTAAATGCATGCTGAAAATAGAAACTAGAGTTAGAATTGACATTTCGATCATAGGTCTTCTTCAGAAATTATCTAAAAGAGAAAAAAAAAAGAAAGGACTAACTTTGCTTGTTTCTCTTTTAGATAATTTCTGAAGAAGACCTATGGTCAAAACGTTGATTCTAACTCTGTTTCTATTTACCAATATGACAGAAGCTAAAAAATTTAAATACGATTCCTGAAAACCTTGCAGTACAAGAACCAAGCAGAAACAAGCATTTGTCAATGCCAAAGGTTTTATGCTTTGCACCAGTACATCCTTAGATGTTACATGGGCACTTGGGCTGTGAATGCAAGGAATGCTGGGTACGGCAAACAGCTCTCTTATAGGATGCTATGGACAACACTGAGTGCACAAGATTCATTTTGGAAAAAATCCATTTAGTTTTTTTTACATCTAAACAGATATCAAGGGTACTGACTAGACAGGACATTTAGGAGAATAATAACTGTCTTGAGGCTAGGAGAGAGCTAGTGCAGAGGATCACCATGGACAGAAGGCAAATACTGGGATCACTGCAGGAAGGATGGCAAGGAAAACAGTTGTGCACAAGAAAAAAGAGAATACATGTAGGGATCTGCCAGTTATTCTTTTTATTGAATTTCAGTATATGTAATATCATAACCATGTTAAGATCTATGCATCACTCAGATCATGGCAGGTCTTGGTATATATGCAAGAGCTAAAACAGGAGGGGTAAGGGAAGCATACAGGGGAGGAGTATGGATGGCTAGGGTATGGGGAGGGAACATAAGAGTTATAGGGGAGTGGTGGTGAAAAAGGAAATAAGGAGGGGAGGGGCAGGAGAGGATTGCAAAAGTTGGAGACATCCATGTAGCCACAGTTCTATAAGTGTGGGTTCACCTTTCAGATGGCATTCATGTAATATAGACACACAAAAAAGTTCAGAATGAATATGTGTATTTGCCTAGGTTAACATTGTTTGCAATATACACTTGCTGGTGGAGAGAAACAGAGGTATATTATTATTTTTTTCCCCTATATTTAAAAGTTACCACAGTAAGGAGACTAACTTCCATACTACAGAGAGGCAGGTAAGGGTTAATTTTTCTTTAAGAGACTTGCTAGTTTAGGAGTAAAAAAGGCTGTAATTTGAGACATCATGGCCAGTTTCAAACTGCCTACAGACTAGGCAGAAGAAGTAGGAAAACCTTTAAAAGTAATAAAATAATACAGACTGGCACAACACAGTTCAAACTTTCTGTAGATCTCCCCTCAATGTTCTGATATAGTCTGGTCAGGTTATCACTGCTGCTGATTTTAATGAGAGGCTGCTGGGGTTGACAGCCTATCAGCTGTTGTTGAATAGCTTCATTCACATCAAAGGACTGGAGCACTCTAATTTATTGGCTAGGTTATTTTGAAGTGCATTCAGCCAAAGAAGACTGGTGTCACAGTTAAAGTGCATGGTTATTGGTCTATACTGCTTCACCCCTACAGTTTTTAACTGCAACAGGCTCACAGAGACACACCTCTGAAATCCCCTTCCTCTCAAAAAAAAAGGTTTGTTGCACATGTGCATCAAACCCAAAAGTGGCTCTTGTACAACGAAAAACTATGCCAAAAGTCAATTGTGGCTCCTGCGACAGGAACCAATTAATTAAGATGAAAGGGCACAGACAGAAATAGAAAGTGAAAACACTCCATTCCTGTGAACTGTATTAGAACAGTAAAAGGTAAACCAGTGCTAATTTTGTTTAAAAAGCCAAATAATCAAAAGGAAAAAACAGTAGCCAGATAGGTTAGTATCTGCTTCCCAGGAATTGATCAGGAACCAGACATACAAAAAAAATCAATAAGCAATCCCTAGCTATCGTAGAGTAAAAGAAAGTTAGTTAAATCAGCAAAATGTTTACACTTAAATACCATAACAAATCAAACTAGAGAACCAGCCATTACTAAAGTTCACTACAGGGTGAATGTTCTCTCCAGGCAGAGAAACAGATCTGAGCAACTGCCAGAGTGGAGCACAGATGCAGAGTTTGAGCCTGCATTCCAAGTTCTAAGAATTTGCATAGGTTCTATCTCCAGGTTGTCACTCTCAACCTAGACGATTACATAAAGTGTAAACACAAAGGCCCTGTCCACACACTGAGCATGGTTTTGATGTAACATTTTATGAAATGCTTTAGGTCTTACCATGCTTGTGTATCCATATTGGTCATACTATGTTTAAACATGGTTTTGAAGTGTGTGGACACTTGAAGGGAATCCTGTGGCAGAAAAATACAGTTTCAGAACCATGTTGCATCACGTCTGTCAGCTGTCCAACAATGCATTACAGCGGTACCACAGTGCATTACAGAATGTGCTGACAGCGCGATGCGAGTCCCATCATGCAGATGGGCGTATGCCATGCAACTAATGTTGAAACATGACTGTGCCCGCCGCTGCTGGAGTGTAAGGCATGGACAGTGCAGGATCAGCTAGATAATAGACGAAGAGCTTGAAGAGCTTTGAAGTGGAAGAGCTTGGTAGGCTTCAGACCGAAAAAACCCCACAGCTGCTAGGTTCTGGTAACTGTGGAGGGATTGGGAGGAGGGAGGTCACCAGCAGTGGGAGAGAATGGCCTAACGTAAACCACAAGAGACATGCTGGTATTGAGAAGCAGTACATTCTGGCTCCTCAGAGGACCAATAATGGTTGAAGCACGGTGAACACAGTATGGATTCCCGTCCACACTGATCAGCTAACCGTGTTTATTTTCAAACCATGTTGAAAACCATGCTAAAACCCGGACACTATCAGGGTTTAATCATGGTTTTCTAACATGGCTTGAAAACTTTACCAGTGTGGACAAGAACCATACTTAGGGGCTCATGTAATGCTTTCACATGCCTATAATGTTACAGGAGCTCCAGTGTGGACAGGGCCTAAATTAGTGATTCCTGGGGTTAGAAATATAGAAACATACACTTTGACGGCAGATAAGGACTGCTTGGCCCACCCAGTCTGCTCATTTCCCTACCTACTGGATATGCTGCAGATTCTAGTTAACCAACAGCCTACTTCCTCCTACCCCACACTATAATTGCTTTATGCCGGTCCCATGCATTCTTGAATTCCCCCACTGTTCTTGATCCCACGACCTCCTCAGGAAGGCCATTCCATGCGTCCATCACCCTCTCTGTGAAAAAATACTTCCTCACATTGTCCCTGAGCCCTCCCCCCCCCCATCTTCAAACTGTGCCCCCTTGTTCTTACACATCTCTTTCTGAAAGATGCTACCCTCTTGGGCTTTGTTGATTCCCTTGAGGTACTTGAAAGTTTCTATCATGTCCCCCCTCTCCCTCCTTTCCTTGAGGGTATACATATTAAGCTTCTTTAGTCTCTTCATATGGTTTCTTTTTTTAAACTTCATCTTTATTAATCTTCTTATTCAGTCAGAATTACAGTGTTTTGTTTCCAAGAAACATGCATCTTACATAGACATTCTTATTTCCATTTTGTAACATTATGTCTCTAGTCAAATAATGGTCTTAGATTTCTCATATTATACGTGGTACTGTGCTTAATTGTTACTTAATTAATTCAACAAAAGTAAATAACTTTAAACAAACTTTTTAAGGCAATTTTTAACTGTCTTCTCCAGATCACCCTTTCTGTTACAACATCTAATTCATTGTACCTAGATTACCTATCTCCTGGTGCCAAGGGGACCGGACTTGTTGGAACTTCTCTTTTTGCAACCTTAATTTACTGGTAATACTTTTCATTCTCTCCAGTTCTTTTACTCTCTTGTATCATGGGGGGGACTGGGGACAACCACCTAGAAGTTATGCATTTTAAGGCCGCCACCTTTAGAATCTGTGCTAGTTTGTTCACTATCTTATTACCAAAAAGCAATGTGGGAAGACCCAATACCAGTTCTTCTCCTATAAAAGGTACCTGGAGACCCGTTAGTTTCTGTATCTGCATATGTACCGAGTGCCAGAATCCCTGGATCTTATGACATTTTCAAAAGATATGGGTGTGGGTTCCCTTATCGTCACAGCCTCTCCAACACTTGTTTGACTAGTGGGTATTAAAATGCTTAGTGGCCGTTGCAGTTAAGAATAATCTCAATGTAATCTTCCAATTAAATTCTCTCCACATGGGAGAGCTTGTGACTCCCCATTCCCTTGAGAATCTTCTGATCCAGTGATTCGGCAGAATGGTAATATCTATCTCAGTTTCCCATTTTTTCTTCACTTTATCTAGTGGTGTGGGGACCTGCAAATTCAGGATCCTATATAATTTTGAGAGGGAATGGGAATTGTTTCTAAGTATTACTGCAAATTAAAAGAAAGATTCTAGCTCTGTCCTTTCTCTTCTTATCTCTTGGTTGACCCCTGGAGTTAACAGAAAATGTCTTACTTGCAGGTATCTGTAATGGTCTTCTCGGCGTAAAGAGACCTTATCTCTCATCTGAGTGAAAGATAAACAGCCTCTTGTGTCAAGGCATTGGGCAAATGTCACTAACTTCAGGGTGGCCCAGAAGTCATACCCTGGGTCTGTCCTTGGGGGGGATAAAGGACGGCTCGTGTCTAATCAAGGACAGAGGCCCCAGCCCCTCCGGTGTGTGTGTCAGCTTCCTAAGTCTATTTAATACCCTAAGGGAGTGGCGGATCCAAGGATTGCCATTGTTCTTCTGGATATGTGTCGGTATGTTGTTCATTGGCAGGGACCACAGGGCCCAACCTTTTAGGGCTGCCTCCTCCAGCTGATACCAGCCCGACTCTTCTCTTTGCTTAGCCCATGTACTTAGTTGTGTGCCTCTGGCTGCTAAGTAATATTGATAGAAGTTTGGGAGGGCCAGTCCTCCCCTTTCCCTGGGGGCCTGTAGAATATTTATAGTTATTCTCGGGTGTTTCTTGGCCCAAAGAAAATGCTGTGTCTCCCTCTGTAGCTGTTTCCAAAAATCTCTAGGGATCTGGACAGGGAGGGTCTGAAATAAGAAAATGAGATGGGGTAAAACATTCATTTTAGGGTTTGTATCCTTCCGTAGAGGGTTAGGGGCAGCAGCTGCCATCTGGCCATATCTGCTTGCAGGTCTTGAAACAATTTTAGATAATTATTTCTAAAAAGCTGCGAGATATATGCCGATACTTTGATACCTAGATATCTAAACATGTTCTTGGAGGTCCAAGCTGAAGGAAAGTCGGATTTAAACCTCTAAGAGGGGGTACCACTTAAAATTAGCGCTTTGGATTTATCTAGATTAATTTCATAACCCGCTAAAGTGCCATAAGATTCTACTGTTTGTAAAAGCGAAGGTACTGAAGTCTCCAGCTCCACCACGAAAAACAAGTGCAATCTTCTGCTCCAGTCCCTCTACCTTTACCCCTTTTATATTCTCTTGTGCCCTTATCTCTATCACCAGAGGTTCCAGAGAGAGAGCAAACAATAGAGGAGAGAGGGGGCAGCCCTGTCTTGTGCCCCTTTGTAGGGGGATTCTGTCCGAAAGATAACCATTAACCTTCACCCGAGCCTCTGGAGCTGAATAAAGCACTCTTATTACCACCGAGAATTTATCACCCAAGCCAAACTGCTTTAAAGTTGAATCCAAAAACATCCATTCCACTCTATCAAATGCCTTTTCAGTGTCCATACTAGTAGCAAGTTGGAGTTCTTTCTTTGACTTTTGGCCTGAGATTACGTTCAAAAGACGTCTGATATTGTCTGGTAGGAATCTACCCGATATAAAACCAGTCTTGTCTCTATGTATTAGATGTACTATGATTTTTTGTAAGCGGTGTGCTAGGATCCCTGTAAAGATTTTTAAGTCCACAGGCAACAGAGCGATAGGCCGATATGATTTACATTCTTCGGGGTTTCTCTTCGTATGGTTTCTGGTGCAGACCCTGCACCATTTTAGTTGCACTCCTCTGAACTGCCTCCATCCTGTCTATGTCCTTGCTATCTAACTAATGCAGAGTATTGAGAAATAACTAAATATAAATATTAAAACAGAAATTAAATCATTAAACTGTTCTGGAGGCCAGAAGAATGGAGCTGTACTTCAGGACGACTGCTCTCTTCAAGCAAAGAAACAAATCTGACTGTTCGTGGGAGTGTGACAACAGTGCAGAGTCTGAGCTTTGTTCTAATACCAAGATTCCAAAATTAGTGTAAGTTCTATCTCTGGAGCAACTCGATCCAGTGGACTGGTTGCTATTGTAAAGCTATACTGATGGATTCCTGGGGTTAGAAACTCTAAATAATTAGTTTTTTTTTCACCATTTGCATTTATTTACGAAACGACATGGATGCTAAAGAACAAATTCTGGCACATGGAGCTCTTTTCTGGGGCTAAAAGGATATGGGAGTTAGAGCACAGGTGCTGTGAGATCTGAAGACAGTATTGAAATTATGTTCAAATCTACGTAAACATTCAAGGGTATAGTGCACGTGCAGGCTATCTGCTTAGGCAGGAAGCAGATGTAAACACTAATGTTGTTAGAACCTTGGGTTCTTTGAGCACCAGATCAGGAACCATCTCAAAGTCCTCCACATCAACTGCTCTGAGAGTAGGGGGATAAAAAAAAAGCCTGTTGATGAGGGGAGTAGGGTTGAGACATTTGAGGTGGGTGTGGTAAGAGTTGGAAAAAATGATAGCTATAGAACCTTTTCGAAAACTCTATATCTCATATTTGAGATAGAGGATTCATCCCAGGTCACACCTGAAAATAGGCACATGGCTGTCTAGTGTGCTTACCCGGTTAACAAAAGCAAATAAATAAATAAATATAAAATGGCTTTTAACTCTACCAGATTGAATATGGAGCTTGGACTCCCAGAGATTCTAGACACTGAGAAAAAAAATTACTTACCACAATGATAATGTTTTCTTTCAAGGGATCTCCCATTATGATTAGACATATGCAGTCAGCCCAGAATATCTGACTGCCCTGGAGCTGTAGTGATGTAACGTGGAATGTATGGAAATAGTGGAACTGGAATGTTATTCAAACTGCTGCCTCTAGGTGGACTGTGTTCTATCTAATAGTCAGATTCATTTTTGTAGCTGAAAAATACTAGACTGTCCAAATTAATAAATTCCAACCTAAAACAACAATAACAATAATACCCACCCCCTGGTGAAGAGGACGGATTTTCAAACACAATAAAAAAAGAACACAAAGGGAGAGATAGATTCTTTAGTCATCTCTATGTGCATCAAAAAACAGTAAGTTAAGCCAATGATTAGTGGCAACATGAAAACCCTAATGAAAGTATTGCTGAACCTGATCCAGGTTTTGTAAGTGGAGGTAGGATGGAAGGCCTAATCATCCATTGGAAGAAACAATATTACTGTGGTAAGTAATTTTTTCTTCAAACCTCAGGAATCCCCTAGTATGATTGGACATATGCAGACTACCAAGCAGTGCCTTGGGAGTAGGGTACAGAACCTACTTAGCAAAAGGTTCTGTAATACTGCAGTGCCAAACCTTGCATCACTTCTGGATTAAACATCCAGGCAGTAGCTTTTTCTGAAGGTGTGGAGTATACTCCAGGTAGCCACTTTACTGATTTCTAGCAACAGGACGTCTCTTAAAGCTGCCACAGAAGCAGCAGTTCCACAGGTAGAATGTGCTCTGAGGCCCTGTGGTGGCTGTTTCTCAGCCCGTACTGTAACAGAATTGGATGTAGGATACTATCCAACATGCATTTGATCTCTTTGAGGTAGGCCTGCCTTTCCCAACCTCAATATAGGTGATAAACAGCTGTCAGTGGGAGCCCCTGAGGTTCTTAGTATGACTGGTATAGTAGCTGAGGGACCTCTTTACATGCAAACTATGAAGCTTCAATTCTCCTGAACTGGACTTGGCTGTGAAGAATACAGGATGGGTGATGGATTGGTTCACATGAAACTCAGATACCATCTTGGGAAGACATTTTCTGTTGGTCCTGTGGACCACTTTGTCTTTATGGAATATTATGTAATTAGGACCAGTGCAGAGAGCTTGGATCTCACACACTCTTCTTGCTGAAGTAATTACCCCAGGAAGAGTTTTTAAGGTGACATATTTCAGATCAGCTGTAGCCATTGTCTCAAATGGAGGTTCCATGAGTTTGACTATGCACAAATTCAGGTCCCAAGGAGGGACTGGTTCCCTAACAGGAGGAAACAGATGTGCCAAGCATTTAAAAAGCTTTCTGAAAATAGGGTGTGAAGCTATTGTTCTCTGAGCACCTGCAGACAAATATCCAGAAACTGCTGCCAAATAAACCTTGAGGGTTGTAGGGTGTACCAAGTAGTCAAGCAGCATAGGTAAACCTGCCTTAAGAGGATTGACATGCTTAGACTTGCACCAGATGGAATATCTTTTCCATTCTGAAGCATAAGTCTTTCTGGTTGAAGTTTTCCCCGAAACCTTCAGGACTTTAAGGACCTCTTCTGACAGTTTAAATTCAGAACATTCTAGCTCCTCAAGAACCAGACCTTCAGGAGAAGAGTCTTGAGGTTCAGGACTACTACATAACCCTGAACAGCTATTGGAAGATTGTACCTCTGGGGAAACTGGATGGGTTACCTGGCGGACAGGCTGAGTAGTATAGGATACCATGGCTGCCTGTCCCAGTCTGGAGCATTCAGAATCATGGTTGCAGACTGACTCCTGAGTTTGAGAAGTACTCTCAACATCAGTGGAAATGGTAGAAAAGCATACAGGAATTTCTCTGTCCAATCCAGGACTAATGCCTCCATGGGAACTGTGCCCAATGAGGGAGGCCTGCAACAATAAAGAGGAAGCTGATGACTTTCTTTTGAGGCAAACAGATCTACCTCTGGAGTGCCCCAGCATCTGAAAACTGTGTCCAACACTTGCTTGTTTAAAGCCCATTTGTGATGATCCTAGCTGATTCTGCTAAGTGAATCCAACAGTGTATTATCCATCCCTGGAAGATGAACAGCCGACAAGTGCACCTCTATGCTAGGGACCAGATTTTCATGACTTCTGTGCACAGCCTTGAGGATCTTGTACCCTCTTGCTTGCTGATGTACCACATGGTGGTTGTGTTGTCTGTCCAGACCTGGACTGACTTGACCCTCAACTGAGGAGCAAAGGCCTTTAGGGAGAGAAGAACTGCTCTCAACTCTAAGAGGTTGATATGCAACTTGGATTCCTGAGGAGACCAAGTCCCACTGATTGTGAGGTCACCTGTGTGTGCACCCTGTGGCACGTGGACAGCTGGTTCTGATTACAATATGATATTTTTTCTGCAATATAAAATATGTAAGGGAGTGTCTGTCAGGAGAAGCTACAGTCTTGCTGAAACTGACACATCGAAACCCCCACAGGGATAAGTTCAAAGGACAGGATGTAGGTTAAACTACAGATATCTGAGATGCAATTACCTTGTCAATTTGTTTTGAAGCCAGGAACCAATATATCCATTTTATAATGCCCTCAGGGAAATCCTTTGATTTGCACTTGGTATCATGAGGAAAGGGGCATATGCTTGTGTTTGGGGTATCCAGTGAATTACATCAAAGAGACTTTGATGTCTGTGTGAAGCAGGTCCCAGACTAAATGGGGAAGTCCAATATGCATTTTGCTTGGGGCATCCAGTGAATTACATCAAAGAGACTTTGATGTCTGTGTGAAGTAGATCACAGACTGGGTTGGGGGAATCACATGAAGAGAGGAGATTCATTGAAGTCACCTATTTTGTTAAAATATCTTATTAGGACATTCTGTGTTATAAAATATTAATTTTAATACACCAAGGCGGAGTTAGGTGACCTCAGAGAGAAGGCCGGCTCAAGACTGCTTTTAAGTATACTGAGCAGACTTCACAGAGAGACATTCATTTCTGACTGAGAGAGAGGAACATCAAAGCACTGAAAGATTAAGAAGTAAGGAAACATTAGATAAGACCAGTCTGAGTGTATGGGTTGTAGGAATTTGCACTTTTAAACCTATTTTGTTTTTAAGACTGTATGTGTTGGGATATCTTGTTCTGTATATACAGGTTACTCACTTGTAACAGGAGTTCTAGGAATGGTATATGTTGTTCATCCACACTTACTGGCAGGTTCCTTGCCTCTTTAAATCTTGCCGGAAGGTCTTCAAGCTGGCTCCTCCCACCCACCCGGGTGGCAAAACTCTCGGCTCCGCCCCATGGCGCCAGATCTAGCCCGCACAAACCAGGTTGTGTCGAAGCCGGGGAAGTTGGGTGGGTTGTGTGGATGAACAACATAAACCATTCCTAGAACTCCTGTTACAGGTGAGTAACCTGTATTTCTAGGGACATGGATATGTTGTTCAATCCACACTTACTGGCAGACTCCTAGCAGTTCTCCGGGAGGAGGAAGCAAGGCGCACACCCCCTACTTGGGAAATAAGGACTGGGGAACCGAGGTCCCAAAACCAGCATCCCGGCATGACTCAAGGTCGATGTGGTAGTGGGTAATAAAGGTGTGTGCTGACTTCCAGGTAGCAGCCCTGCAGATTTCCTGGATAGGGATGTCCCTGGAAGCAGCCACCGAAGCAGCGGTATGGCGGGTAGAATGAGCTGTTATCCCTTTGGGAGGCTCCATGCCCGCCAACCTATAGCAGAGATCTATGCAGGAGGTGACCCACCTGCCTATCGTCTGCTTGGCTGCAGGTCTACCAGGTGCGGCTTCAGCATAGGTGACAAACAGCTGGTGAACCTCTCCCCGAACTTCAGCCGTCCGCTCCTTATAATAAGAGAGCGCTCTTCTAGGGTCCAGAGTATTGAGCCTATATTCGGCCTCCGAGGTGTGATTGGGGTGGAACACCAGCAGAGTCAACACCTGGTTACGGTGAAACTCCGACACCACCTTCGGAAGGAATTTTGGGTGGGGGCGCAGGACAACCTTGTCCCTGTGGAAGACCAGATAAGGAGACTCGATGGAAAGTGCCTGGAGCGCTCCCATCCTTCTGGCTGACATGATAGCCGCCAAGAAAGCATTCTTCCATGACAGGTGAGAGATGTCACACATGTGCATCGGTTTGAATGGCTTGCCCATGAGCTTAGCCATTACCAGCAGTAGATCCCACAGAGGTGGAGGTTCTCGCACCGGAGTGGATATGTGATCAAGGCCTTTGAAAAAGCACCCAACCACCTTCTCCTGCGCCACCGACTGCTTTCCGGCCCGTGTCCGGTAAGCAGAGATGGCTGCCAGGTGCACCTTAAGGGTTGTCGACCGAAGCCCTAGCTGAGAAAGGAACCACAGGTAGTCCAGAATGCTGGCCAAGGAACAGGAGGAAGGGTCCAACCCCTTATCCTGACACCAAATGGAGAATCTCTACGATTTGAAGGCGTAGCATTTTCCTGGTCGATTCCTTACGGGATGCCTCAACAACGTTGAGGACCTCATCGGAAAGACCCAAGGCGTGGAACTCTAGCCACTCAGGAACCAGGCCATCAGGTGCAGGGATTGAAGGTCCGGGTGGAGTACCTTCCCCTGGTTGACTGAGATCAGGTCCGGGCGGGCTGGAAGCCGCCCCGGGAGCCTGGAGCTGAGGCTGAGGAGATCTGGATACTAGAACTGGCAGGGCCAGTCTGGGGCTACCAGGATCACCTGCGCCTTGTCCCTCCTCACCTTGAGAAGCACCTTGTGGATCAAGGGAAATGCGGGAAAGGCGTAGAAGAGGCCCAGGGTCCACGGCCTTGACAAGGCATCCCCCTGCAGCAAGCCCTGCTGAGGGGAGCAGGCATGAAACAGCCTCAGCTTCGCATTCTCCCTGGAGGCAAACAGGTCCACCTGAGGTGTGCCCCAGTGGGAGAACAGATCGTGTACTACCTCCGGCAGGAGACACCACTCATGAGATGCAGCCCCTATCCGGCTTAGGGCATCGGCCAGTGTTGGAGGCTCCTGCCACATGGATGGCTAGGAGATCCGCTCCAGACTGCTCACGAGAGACCAAGTGCGGAGAGCTTACTTGCACAGAGGCAAGGAGCGTGTCCTGCCCTGGCGGTTTAGGTAGTACATGGTTGTGGTATTGTCTGTCTGGACCTGGATCACTTGACCCCGAACAAACGGAGCGAAGGCGCTGAGGGCTAGTCGGACCGCTCAAAGCTCCAGCAGGTTGATGTGGCATCGATACTCCTGAGGGGACCAGAGGCTATGCGCTCTGAGCTCCCCCAGATGGGCACCCCAACCCATCAGAGAGGTGTCGGTCGTTAGAGTGACTGTCGGCTCTGGGCGGACAAACGGGATACCCTCCTGCAGATGAGCTGGAACGATCCACCACTGGAGAGCGTTTCCCATCTCCTGGGTCACTATTACTGGCTGGTCCAGAGAACCGGAGCACTGTGACCATTGGTGGGCCAACCACCATTGTAGGGGACGCATGTGCCAGTGGGCACAATGGACCACGCTGGTGCAGGCTGCCATGA
Organism: Neoceratodus forsteri; assembly: GCA_016271365.2. Classification (NCBI taxonomy): domain Eukaryota; kingdom Metazoa; phylum Chordata; order Ceratodontiformes; family Ceratodontidae; genus Neoceratodus; species Neoceratodus forsteri. The sequence continues at coordinate 589,377,898 of CM057459.1, forward strand.
GGCCCAGGATGCACAGGAAGTCCCAGGCGGGGCGCAATTGCAAAGGCAAAGGCAAGGCAAAGGCAAAATTTATTTAAAAGACGCTCAATCCCAGAGGCTCTGGGCGCAGTACAAATTTTAAACAAGATTTTAAAACACAAAATTAAAACACAAAATAATACAGAATAAAAATAAATAAGTCTAATAAAATCACAGTCTTTACTGTATATACTAATCTAAATATCAAAGACTTGGGAAAAAAGAAATGTCTTCAAGTGGGCCTTAAAAATATCCAGTGTGGGGGCTTCCCTGACCTAAGCTGGCAAAGAATTCCACAGAATGGGAGCCGCAACACTAATGGCTCTATCACCAGCTGATTTTAGCCTCGTTCTGGGAATGGTCAGGAAGCCACCACTAGAAGATCAAGAGGGCGGGTGGGGAGGGTAGATAACAGAAGGTCTAACAGGTAACCAGGGCCCTTCCCGTGTAGGGTCTTATAGGTGAGAAGACCCACCTTAAAGAGGACTCTCCACCTGACTGGCAGCCAGTGCAATTTGCATAAAACCGGTGTAATATGACAAAACTTTTGCTGCCCAGTCAACAACCGGGCAGCTGCGTTTTGCACCAGCTGCAGTCTGCGGAGAAATCTTCCTTTGACCCCGAGATAGAGCACGTTACAATAGTCAAGCCTAGATGTGACTAAGGCATGTATCAAGGTAGGGAGGTCCAGAGAGGAACAAGGGCTTAATTCTGGCAATGTTTCTGAGATAGAAAAGGTACGAACCGTGGAGGATATTTGAGCCCCATGGTTAAGTTCCTGTCCAGAATCACCCCAGATTTCGCACCCAAGAGGAGGCCTTCAATGACACAGCTCCAAGGACAAGCCCAGTTTCTGAGTCAGAGGCCATCGTATCATGAACTCTGTTCGACTCCACTACCAATACCTCCGTCTTGTCAGGGATCAGTCGCAACCAACTGGAGGCCATCCAGTCGTTAATCTCAGCCAGACAGATGTTAAGCACATCCACTGCATTGGATGTTCCTGGGTCAAAGGAAAAATATAGCTGAGTATCATCGGCATAACAATGAAAACTTAAACCATACTTCCTAATGATCCCTCCCAGGGGCAGCATGTACACTGCGAACAACATTGGGGCCAGTACCGATCCTTGAGGGACTCCACAAAATAGGAGACTGGGTGTAGATGAAGAATTCCCCATCATGACCTGTTGCCTTCTGTTGGTAAGAAAGGACTCAAACCAGTTGATGACAGTACCGGTGAGTCCACATAGCTCCCTAAGGTGGACAAGCAACACACAATGGTCCACAGTATGAAATGCAGAAGAGAGATCGAGGAGAACAAGAATTGTCTTGTCCCCCCGATCTCTTGCCCTGAGGAGATCATTCTGCACCTGAACAAGTGCAGTTTCTGTGTTATGTCTAGCCCGAAATGCTGACTGGAAAGGTTCGTACAACTCGTGAGTCACGAGATGTTCTTCCACCTGAAGCGCTACCAACTTTTCCACCACCTTCCCCAAAAATGGAAGGTTGGATATAGGACGGTAATTCGCCTTGATCTCCGGGTCCAAAGATGATTTCTTTAAGAGGGGTCTCACCAGAGCCTCCTTCAAGGCATCCGGAAAGACCCCCTCAGAAAGGGAGCACCATACAATCAAGGCAAACACCGGGCCAACAGAGTCAACGCATCTCATTAAAAAACGCGTTGGCACCGAGTCCAGTTCACAAAAGGTATGCTTCATGTTGGCTGCCACCTCAATAACCTCACTAGCCTCCACTGGTCTAAACTCTCCCCAACTAGGCGGAGTGCTCTCAGAACACATCAGACGACCACTGTCAGCTATAGTATTACTAGCTGAAGAAGCCACCTGCCGGATGGAGGACACCCTGTCTGAAAAAAAACGAGCAAACTCTTCACAGTCTATATTAGAAAAAACCCTCCCGGGCTGCAGACAGGCAGGATGAAGAAGCCTGTCCACAGTCTGGAAGAGTAAAGCTGGTCGGTTTTTCCTGGCAGCAATCTTCCTAGACTGAAACACTGCCCTCTTACGGTTGATTGCCTCCTGGTACGCACTATAATGCACACGCAGGACCAGTTTGTCCACCCCCCAGGCAGCATCTCCTCCAGCAGCACTCTAATCTCTGACCCATCTTCTGCATCTCCCTGAGCTCCCCGTCAAACCACGGGGACCTCAGGTATGAAGTTCTGGGTCGTACACGGACAGGTGCGAGGGAGTTGATGGTGTCAGATAGCACCCTATTATAGGTATCAACCCCGACATCAACACCTCCGATGCATGCAGCACCCACACTAGACAATTTAGCTGCCGCCAAAAAACCCTCAGGGATCAAACCCCGCAAAGGGCGACAGCTAATCATCTCAGCAGGGGAAGGGCTTATGGCGGGAGCCCCGAGCGTGAACTGCACCGTGCAGTGATCAGACCAATGTACTCGATCAATCCTGAGATCACTGATCTCAAGCCCCAGCGAGAATACCAGGTCCAACATGTGGCCATCCTGATGAGTTGATGCAGTAACAGCCTGCGTCAATCCTAAAGAGGACATAGTCTGCAAAAAATCACAGCTACATCTGTGATTCTCGTCGTCGACCCAAACATTGAAATCCCCCAGAAAAACACATCTGGGGGATCCCAATGTTCCGTCGGCAACGAATTCTGTGATCTACTGCAGGAAATTCCCCATCGACCCAGAAGAAAAAATTACTCACCTTAGTAATGTTGTTTCTTCTAATGGAGTCTTGCTATATTATGACAGATGCAGTTTGTCCCAGCCTTAGAACTGCTCCGGAGGTGAAAGAGTTAACTTTCCATGCAGTGCATGGAATCTTGAACGCGAGCTCGGTTGAAAACTCTGTCTGTTGTTCTTCAAACCCAAACCGTCAGATCTTTATGAGCAAAAATCACTAAGATTCTGTGTGGAAGCTGTAAACCTACACTAGCCAACTGGCTACTAAAATATTAACACATTTTTTGGTCCCAAAACCAAAGACTCAAGTCAGGGGAACCAAAAAATAAAACACAACACCCAAACACCCCAAAAAGAAGGGTGAAAAAACACAAGGTGGGCATCTACTAAGTGCCAACACTGCACTGCCCACCCACATCCCAAGAGCAGAGGTTCTGAGAGGGGCAGGCAGGGGGAGGTCATAATATAGCAAGACTCCATTAGAAGAAACAACATTACTAAGGTGAGTAATTTTTTCTTCAAACAACATGAAGTCTTGCTACATTATGACATATGCAGACTACACAGCAGTACCTCCATGGAGGAGGGACAGAACCTACTTAGGAAATAGGCTCTGAAGCACAGCTGTGCCAAACCGAGCATCACTCCTAGCCTGGATGTCCAGGAGTAATGCTTGGTGAAAGTGTGAACTGTTTTCCAGGTAGCTGCTTGACATATCTCTAAGATAGGGATGTCCCTGGCAGCAGCTAGGGACGCAGCTGTACCTCTGGTAGAGTGAGCCCTCAGGCCTGAAGGGGGAACTTTACCCAGTTTTTGATAACAAAATTGAATACAATAGACAATCCACCTGGCAATGGATCTTTTAGTGGCAGGTTTCCCTTTACCAACCTCACCATAAGTGAGGAACAGTTGGAGGGAGTCAAACCTGTGACCCTTGGTACGCTCTATGTAGTAACCAAGGGCTCTCTTTACCTCTAAGCTGTGCAGCCTCCTCTCGCCAGAGGAGGAATGGTCAGTGAAGTACACTGGAAGAGATATAGATTGATTAAGGTGGAAATCTGAAACCACCTTAGGCAAGAACTTCCTGTTAGTCCTGAGGACCACCTTATCTCTGTGAAAAGAGATAAAATCAGGCCCCACTGACAAAGCTTGTAATTCACTTATGCGTCTGGCAGAAGTGATGGCTACTAGAAACACAGTTTTCCAAGTCAAGTACTTAAGCTCTGCTGAAGATAAAGGCTCAAAAGGGGGTTGCATAAGCTGAGCAATGCAAACATTAAGATCCCAGGCAGGAGCAGGGTCCCTGAATGGAGGGTTGGTGTGAAGCAATCCCTTGAAAAACTTGGAGAATACAGGGTGAGCAGAAAGGGAGGAGGGCTTTCCTGCTGAAATAAAAGCAGAGACAGCTGCCAAATGCACTTTCAAGGTATCTGGCCTCAGCCCCAAAGTATTTAGGTGGACCATATAATCTAGGACTGTGGGCAAATCAGCCGATTCTGGGGAAATATGCTTTCCAGAGCACCATATGGAAAACCTTTTCCATTTGGAATTATAAGTAGCCCTGGTGGAAGGCTTCCTTGAAGCCTTCAAGATATCAAGTACACCTTGAGAAAGGTGTAGGTCAGCAAACTCTAACTCTTCAAGAGCCAGGCCTTGAGGTTGAGGGATTTCAGATTCGGATACCAAACTCTCCCCTGGGCACAGGTTAACAGATTGTGATTCCTGGGAAGACAGGGGAAGGTGGACTGCTAAGGACAGAAGGAGTGGATACCAGGGCTGTCTGGCCCAATCTGGAGCAATCAGAATCATCTTGCAAGGTTGAGATCTGATTTTGACTAGCACTTTGAACAAGAGAGGGAAGGGGGAAAGGCATAGAGAAACTTCCCTTCCCAATTGAGAAGGAAGGCATCCAGAGGGACTGAGCCCAACATTGGGGGCCTGCAGCAAAATAGCGGAAGTTGGTGATTGTCTGGGGCTGCAAAAAGATCTATCTGAGGAGTGCCCCATCTGGCAAATACTACCTCCAGCACTAGGGGATCCAGTGACCATTCGTGATGGCCCTGGGAAATCCTGCTGAGAGCATCTGCCAGTACATTGTCCTTGCCTGGGAGGTGAACTGCTATGAGGGAGGTGTTCAGGGAATAAGCCAGAGACCACAACTTCATTGCCTCGGTGCACAAGGCTGAAGACCGAGTGCCCCCTTGCTTGTTTATGTACCACATTGTAGTGGTGTTGTCTGTTCTGACCTGTAACACTTTGTTCTGAACAGATGCAGAAAAACCCTGAAGTGCTAGAAAAACTGCTCTGAGTTCCAACAGATTGATGTGGAGCAGAGATTCCTGAGGGGACCACAATCCCTGGGTGGTGAGGTTGCCCATGTGAGCTCCCCACCCCAAGAGGGACGCATCTGTAGTAAGGGTCAAGGAATGAGACTGAGGGATGAAAGGAACCCCCTGTCTCAGATTGCTCTGATCCTGCCACCACTGCAGGGCCTGGATCAGGGTTCGAGTTACTGGGATCAATTTGGATAGAGGATCTCTTCTTTGAGACCAGAAGGCTCTCAAATGGAACTGAATGTCCCTCATCTGAAATCTTGCTCCTTGCACTACTGCTGTGGAGGCAGCCATGTGCCCTAGGAGCTGTAAAAAGTGCCTTGCTGGTCGAGAGACATGCAGAGTGAAGGAGGAGGCCAGAACCACCAGGGTCTTTGCTCTTTGTAGAGGAAGAAAAGCTCTGGCCTGCTTTGTGTCCAGTTCTGCGCCTATGAAGGTGAGTAGCTGAACAGCCTCCAGAACTGATTTTGGAAGATTGAGAAGGAAACCGAGAGATGTAAGCAGCTGCTGGGTAACCTGAAGGTGTAATTTGACTTGGTCTGGAGACTGACCCACTATGAGCCAGTCGTCCGGGTAAGGAAAGATGGCAATCTTTTGCCTTCTTAAATGAGCAACTGCTACTGCCAGGCATTTTGTGAATACCCTTGGGGCAGAAGTGAGACCGAAGGGCATTGCTCTGAACTGGTAATGGCCTGAGGGCAGTTCGAATCTGAGGTACTTTCGATGAAGCTTCTGATGAGAACATGGAAGTAGGCATCCTTGAGGTCCAGGGACGCTAACCAGTCCCCTGGCCTTAGGGAGGGTAAAATAATTCCCCGAGTCACCATTTTGAATTTTGGTTTTAAAAGGTGCTTGTTTAGATATCTGAGATCCAGGATGGGCCGCCAATCTCCTGTCTTTTTTGGGGTAAGGAAGTACCTGGAGTACAGTCCTTTGCCCTGGTGTAGGGGAGGAACCCTTTCTACAGCTCTTGAGAGCCAGGAGGGTTGAGACTTCTGCTTCCAGAGCGAGAGCCTCTGATGGATTTGCAGGTGGAAAGGATCTGGCTCTCATCTTTGGAAATTTTTTGAAGCTGAGAACCAGTCCCTGGCTTACCACTTCCAGGACCCACTTGTCTGACGTTAAAGACTCCCAGTCCTGGAAGAAGTAAGCCAGCCTGCCCCCTACAGGTAATGGAGAATTGGCCCTGGCCATCCCATCAGGGTGCCTGCTTTGCAGGGGCTTAGGCTGAGGGGTGGGAGCAGGCCTGCTCGTACCCCGTCTGCCTCTCCCTCTGAAGAACCCCCTCTGGGCATAGGCTGAAGAGGAGGCCTGGGCTTGTAAAAGGCCTGTGAAAGGCCTGCCCCTGCCCCTGAAAGCTGCCTCTGAGGAGTGGCTTGCCCTTCCTTGGCCTGTGCACTCCTATAAGTGGTCCTATACTCATCCATTTTCTTCATGTAATTCTCTGTCTGCTTCCCAAACAGAGAATTACCCACAACAGGAAAATCCATGGCCTTAGCCTGGGTATCCTGTGACAGGCTAGTACACCTGAGCCAAGCCATTCTGTGAAAAGCCACAGATGTAGCCATGACTCTTGAAGATATAGCATTAGAGTCCACTGCAGCATGGAATTGCACCTTGGATGCCTCAATACCATCAGCAGCCACCTGCTCCAGCTTCTTGGCAAGCTGGCCAGGGACCTGTTTCGCTAGAGCCATAACAGTATCCAATCTGGATTTCTGGTATCTTGCAACATAGGCCATATAATTTGCCTGTCTGAGTCCCAAGGATGCTGCCATGTACTGTTTCTTTGCCATGGCATCAATCCTCCTGGAGTCCTTGTCAGGGGGGTGTGAAGCCAAGGGAATATTTGCCTTATCACAGGCTGCAGCCTGCACTACCCCAACATGGCTGCATTGTTGTGAAAGGAACTCCGTATCAGAGCCTGACAATGTGTACCTCTTGTCCATTTTTTTATCCACAGGAGGTATAGTGTTAGGAGCTTTTAAAATTTTATTGTCTGTTTCCTAAAAGATTTATGTAAAGGAATAGACAATCTCCTGGACTCTGGGATATCCATCATTTCCACATAGTCAGGCTCCTCCTGTTCATCCACAGCTTCTTCCAAAGGGAGCTGGAGGGTTTCAGCAACTTTTATAAAACATAAAATGAAAAGGGGACTCAGAAAGCCTAGGGGAGACACTCCTGAAGGTCTGTCTGGGAGATGTCCGGTTCAATGGGCACATCCAGACTTTCAAAATCACATTCACTCTCTTCATAATCCTCCTCCCCTCCTCAGTTCATAAAATTCTCTATATCATATTCTTGAACCGGTGGAACCGACCGAACCGACCGTTTACCTAATGGTGCCAGTTCGGTCGGAACCGGGGAAAGCGACTGGACAATTTGGATCGCTTGTGCTATCTCTGCAGCGGTTGGAGAAGGAAATTTTGGCTCCACACCTGCTGATTTTCTAGTCCTTTTTGCTGGAACTGACTCCTCTGAGTCAGCTCTCCGTTTGCCCGAGGAAGTCTCACCCTGGTCAGAGGGCACTCCCTCAGGTTCGGTTGGCACCGAACCAGGCTGGCCATCCGGGTCAGCGGACTTTTTGGCCTCTCGTTCCCTGAGCCTACCAACTCTCTTATCCAGGGTAGCTGCAGGGAAATTCTTGCAATCTAAATAAAGTTTAACAACAACCTGATCGGTTCAAACCGAACCAATAATATCGTTTGCAAGTTCCACACAGAGAAAAGGTAAAACCTATCTATTACTTACGATACCACAGACAGAGCTTGAACCGACCAGTTGCGGTTAAAATAAGACAAATGCGGTTTAAAAAACTGAGAAATTACACTTTTTAACCGACAAAATTAACCGAGCAGAAGGAGAAATCTCCGGAGCGACTGTTCAGTGAGGCGGAGTAAAGAATCTGACGGTTTGGGTTTGAAGAACAACAGACAGAGTTTTCAACCGAGCTCGCGCTCAAGATTCCATGCACTGCATGGAAAGTTAACTCTTTCACCTCCGGAGCAGTTCTAAGGCTGGGACAAACTGCATATGTCATAATATAGCAAGACTTCATGTTGTTTGAAGGGCGGTAGATGAGGAAGATCCTGCAGCCTGCATCAGGTCCTCCACGAATAGCCACACATTCAAAGGAACCTGGAGTTCTCACTGGGTGCACGGTGAAGGTCAGGCTGGATCTAAAACAAATAGCTACACCGCCACCCCTGCGTTCCACTCTGGGACAGTGCACCACGGTACATCCAGGAGGGACTGCGGCCTCAAAAATCGGACCCGCATCATCTCCCACCCAAGTCTCCGTGATGCAAGCCAGATCGACCGAAGAAATCAAGGCAGCAATAATTGCTGTCTTATTTCTGATTGATCTGGCATTGCAAAGCACTGCCGTCAGGGGACTGGAGGGTGGTGCAGCCCCTCGGGTTACCAGACCACTCGGTCTGGTGGACTCCCTGGGGATGGGCACCAACCACGTTTGGCCTCTTCCAGATGCCCGTCGTAACCCAGGGCGCCTTCTGGACCTAACAACCTCAATCCTACCACCACTCATACATAGGTCTCCCCACTGTTCACGACCAGCACAATCCCTTCCAATCCCCACTTCCCGACAGTGTCTGACAGTAGTGTCTGACACTGGGAGGGGGATAAAAGGGCTATCGCTGCTAACAGTGAGCTCCTACAATAATCCTAGCCCCTTAAATCCTCCCATGTAGCCCCTGCAAATCCCAAGCAACTAATACAGTACTTAACTATCAGACTGTAAACAAACACAATTTGTATCTAAAATATCTGCCTAGCCTACTTAAATACAAACATCTACTATTAATTAACATTTAAAACAAACCACAACTGCTTCGCACTAATGCTCTCTAGCTAGGATATTCCCTTCTTCAATAATAGTTTAGACAATAAGATATAAACTAATAAACTTTAACACTACTTAGAAGGAATAAAAGGAAAAACCTACCCTTTTCCTTCATTAATTACCAATAAAATTTTCAGTTCCGAGTGGCGCTCACGCCACTCTCACGCTCGCGCTTGCGAGCAGTGTGGCTATTTAAAGGATACTATCCCGGCCCCTCGGACTCTCAGGTCCTAGCTCCCCCCCGTATACACCTCTGGCAGATGGAAAAAACAAAGGACCCACTGCACAGCCTCTCACGCTGTGCAGGTCCTTCAATCAAGAGGGTAATTTCGGGCTTCAACGCCCAGCACACAGAGGGGCACAAAGTCGTTCGTAGTTCTAGTTCCTAGCCACTTACGAGCGGCATTGCAGTCCACAGATCCAAAGTTAAAAGCACACAGGTTTAGCCGCTTGTGAGCAGCGCGGCAATTTAAAGGATACTATCGCCGCCCCTCGTACGCTCAGGTCCTAGCTCCCCCCCGCATACACCTCTGGCAAATGGAAAAAACAAAGGACCCAGAAAAGATTGGGCAAAGGAGGAAAGCACCTCAGCCCTGTCCGCCGGGAGCCGTGCTCTGGCTCAAAGAGAGTCGAGCTCTGCCCCGATGAATTGAATCACCTGCGTTGGCACGCATTCCGATTTGGCCTCGTTGATGAGGAAGCCAATCTGAGAGCAGACCTGGAGGGCCAGACTCCTGGACCGCTCCGCCTCTGGTCTGGAGGGGGCTGCAATCAGCCAGTCATCCAGGTAATGGTACACCCGGACCCTTCAGTGCTGCAGGAATGTTGTCACCACTGCCATGCATTTGGTGAAGACCCTGAGAGCTGGAAAGAGGCTGAAGGGCATGGCCCGGAACTCATAAAGGGACCCCTCCGCTCTGAAGTGGAGGAATTGCTGATGGGACGGACGGATTGGGACGTGAAAGAACGCGTCCTGGAGGTCCAGAGAACAGAACCACATGCCTCGTTCCAAGGATGGAATGATCTGAGCCAGAGTGACCATCCTGAAGGTTCGAGACCTTAGGAACTTGTTCAGGTCGTGAAGGTCTAGAATGGGGCAGCAGCCCCTCGTCCGTTTTGGGACCAGGAAATACCTGGACACAAACCCTGGGTCTGGTGGAGGATCTGCCACCTCCCTGATCACCTTCTTCTGGAGGAGCAGGGCAATGTCGGCTCGAGAACGGGTGGGGCCTGCTCAAATTCCAGAGGCAGACCCTTTCCTACCACTTCCAGCACCCAGCGGTCCGTGGTGAAAGTGGACCAGGCGGAAAGGAAGCAGCGGAGCCATCCCCCCATGGGGGGAAACCCAGAGAGGAGTGATGAGGTTGGGGGTGGCACCCCTCAACCCGTCACTGGGCAGGCTTGGAGGAAGGACCGGCCGAGGGACCTCCTGGACCTTTTCTTCCCGGCTTCCTGCTGGAGGAAGCTGCAGGCTTGGCTTTGGGGTGCCAAGTGCGAGCCTGCTGGCCCTGATGCTGGTGTTGCTGGGCCAGACATGCTGCAGGGGCAGAAGGCTGAAAGGGCTTACACTGCTACTGGTGGCCTTTGTCCTTCTGGGCAGACGTGTCCAAGTCCAAGGTGGCATTGGACCTCCCGATCCTCTGCAGATGACCCCCCACCCCAGGACCGAACAAGTCGGTACCCAGGAAGGGAACGTCTGCAACTTGTGCTGGGTATCTGCTGTGAAAGTGGAGATCCGCAGCCAAGATCTGCGGTGCATGGCCACTGCGGCCGCTACTGACCCGGCACAAGAGTCTCCAATATCCAAGGCAGTTTGGAGCTGTTGCTTAGCCATCGCCCTTCCCTGATCCCGCACCTGCTTGACCGTAGTCTGGAGGTCAGCCGGGAGATGAGGAATCACCTCATCCAGGGAGCCCAAAAGGGCGTGCGAAAAGTGTGCCATCAGAATGGCCGAACTGGCCTGATGAAGGCCTAAGGAGGACACAGCATAGACTTTATGCCCGGAGTAGCCCAGTTTCTTGGACTCTTTATCAGGTGACTTGTCCATGACCCAAACGTTTCCAGAGCGCCGGAAAACACTGTCGGTCACAAGCCCCTCCGCAGAGGGGTGCTCCGAGAATCCAGAGAGTGAACCCGTGGGAATGGCATACTTTCGGGCCATCCTGGCCGAAGGTGCTGGACAAGAAGCTGGTTGCTGCCATAGCTCCAGAGCCGGGCCAACAATGGCTTCAGCCACCGGAAAGGCCTCTGTGGGAGAATCCCCTCGGTCCAGTATCTCCATGAGGGGATACTTGGCCCACTTTGAAACAGGTTTGAGCTTCATCCCAGTAGATTCTGAGATGGGCCGAAGCATTCCCAAGAACGAGGATGGGCTCTCATCCACCGATTGACCCCCAGTGGACTCCAGGTCGAGGGTCCTGGAGAACAGCGAAGAATCATCGTCAGACTCCGAGGAGTCTGCAAACAGCTGCCAAGGGCCTGAGCCACCCTGCACTTGCCAAGGCTGATTGGGAGTGAGGGTGACCGACAACCGATGGGGCAAACCCTGACCCGACCGAGAATCCTTAGTCGGTGCCCCAGTTTTAGGTTGTGGAGGCGGGGGTTCCACCACAATGGGTGGCGAAGCTGGTTTCAGCTGAACAACTGGTGCCGTCTTCAGCTCCTCGATTACCACGAGGGGTTGTTTCGGCCGCTCTGGTGACAGCCACTTAATGGCCAGGGAAGACGACGGAGTCGGCTTGTTCCCAGTCAAAAGGAGCTGCTGCCATATCAGATCCTCGTAGCGCTGATGCAATTTGCGCTGGAGCCTCTCCTCCAAAGGGGACAAAGACGAGGATGAGCGGCGCCGCCGCTTTCTTCGGTGTCGAGACCGAGACCGCCAATGTCGGTGGGATCAGCTGGACCGAGAAGAGGTCCGAGACCAAGACCGAGACCTTCAGTGTTTCCAAGGGTGGGTCTGAGAGGGATCAGGGGGAAACCCGCTCCTCCCTCGGTTCGGGGACCTTAACCGGGGACTCCGGCTCAGGAGGCACAGGCAAGTCCTTGGTTTCCACCGGGGGAACCAGTGAAGAAGGGTTGTCGGCTTCTCCAGTCAACAGCCCATCTGATGGGTCGAGAAAAATCTCGACTGCATCGACGGGTGTCTCGGCCGGCTGACCTGACGGGGACACCGTGAAGTCAGCGGCCTTAGCCGCAACCTCGACCGAAGTCGAATGTCGACTGTCCGGGGAAGAGGACCTTGCCCGCTCCCACGAACGTCGATGGTGGGATTTACCTTTGGAGTCCTTCTTCTTGGAATGAGAGGAATGTCCTGAATGGCCCTCTCCCTTAGTGGAGAGGGATTGACAAAGCTCCTTGAACAAAGCCATGTAGGACGAGCCCAAAGAGAGCAGGATAAATGCCGCGACCGAAGAAGAAGTAGATGCTGCCTGGGCCACCTCCTCCTCAAGGGTGATCATTTGTTCGAGCTGTTCAGCTGAGCCTGCCGCCACGGACACCGCCCAATGGGCCTCCTTCGACTTTACCGGAGGATAACGTTTCTCGGGGCACCCAAGTTTTAATCTGGCAGCACAATCCTCAAGAAAAGTGGTCGAGAAGAACTTGCAGAATTCACAGGCCTGCGAATCGTGATCAAGCCCTAGGCAGTAAATACACGTGGAGTGCAGATCAGTCCGGGACATCTTCTGCCCACAGGGGCACCACCGAAATCCGGGAGTCAACTTGTCCATCGCAGCCGCAAAGGAAGAAAAAGACCGAAGTCTAGTAAACTTTAAGATAAGTTTCGGTTTAACCGAAGAGTTAGGATCCAGGCCTAAAACGCAGAGCGTAAAGGAGGGAACCTGAGCTTCCAAGCGGTGAGGAAGATCTGGTGTCATGGGGTGGAGCCGAGAGTTTTACCACCCGGGTGGGTGGGAGGAGCCAGCTTGAAGACCTTCCGGCAAGATTTAAAGCGGCAAGGAACCTGCCAGTAAGTGTGGATTGAACAACATATCCATGTCCCTAGAATTACTGTTTTCCTATTTTTTACCTATTTTAAAGTAAAGACATATTTTAAAAACAGAAACTGCCTGGTGTGCCTTGAAACTTTTTTTTTTTTTTATAAATGAAGCTTAGATGGTTATAGTTGATACTGTGCATGAGCTTATTGTGGTACCAAACTGGGAAACAGATAAGAGTTCTCTAGGTCTTGCATAGAGTTCTAAGGGCTCATTTTGTAATACCTGGTTAGGTGCCCGTAGGCAAAGATATCTGGCCCCCCGAAGACAAAATTATCTGAGCCTGACAATTGGGTACGCTAACAAGGGGTTATCAGTTTGAATCCCTCCAGAACTTGGGACAAAGGTGACTTGAACCCACAAAACAGACAAGAGGGTTACCTTGTTCTGTTGACTGTTCACAATTCTACACTCAGAGTTTGGCACTTTGGGAGTAGAGGGCTGACCTACTGAGTGGGTTTGTGACACACCCCACCCTAGGAGGGAGGCATCTGTTGTTAGAACCACCATGTGGAGCTGTTGCTGAAAAAGGATGCCTTGCTTGAGGTTGTTCCTTTCTTTGCACCACTGCAGAGCCAGAAACAGAGTTTTTGTTACTGGCACAAGCTTTGAAAAAGGATCCCTTCTTTGGGACCAATGGGACCTCAAGTGGTACTGGATGTCCCCCATCTGAAACCTGGAACCTGATACTACTGCAGTAGTTGATGTCATGTGTCCCAGTAAAGCTAGGAACTGCTTTGCAGTCCTGGGCTGACCCAAGACAAATAAGTTTGCTAGGGTTTGTAAGTTTGTTACCCTATCCTGAGGGAGCAATGCCTTGCCTTGGACAGTATCCAGTTCTGCTCCAATGAATTCCAGTGACTGAACTGGTTCCAACTGAGACTTTTGAATATTTGTAACCCCCCCCATGGGACTTACCTTAATTGCCCCATTTTCTCCCATCTGCCTCCTACTCCAGGTGGTCTCCCAATATGTCCACTCGTTCCCCCAAGCCTCTGGTGCCCAGATCCTCAGTGCAGCCACCGTGACTTTGTTTTCAGACCAGTTGGGCTTAAAATCTTAATCGCGAGCTGCCACTGTGTTGCCAGCGTAGCCTGCGCTCGCACATGCGCTAAGAAAGCACTTTAATGTTACCAACCACCATTTGCGGTCAAAACAGGGAGTGTTTCTTGGTCCGGTGCCCCTGTTCAGTTATTTGAGGATCAGAGACCAGAGCAAGGTCGGTGAAAGGCCTTTTTTGGGGGAAAAATATAAAGTTTAAATTCGGGCACATGGTGAGGGCTCATGAATAAATATGAGCCCTCATGAATAATAATGAGGGTGCTGCCTGATGCCTAGGGGTGATGCAGAATGGCAGCAACGACAGTGAAAATGCTGAATGTAAATATTTAATAATGACAATGTTTGAAAGGGCACAGTTGAGACTTCATGTCTGTGGGATTTGATTTTAATTAAAGTATTCCTGTGGGCTGCACCACAGCATTGTTGTAGGAACATGTGAGGACTGCTATGAAACTGTATGGGAGCAGCCATGTTGTTGATGCTTTGACCCCTCTCTAGTAGCCAGTGATGTGCCTAGGCACCCAAAACATTGCTAAAGGACTTCTGGGAGAAGGAGTTAACTTTTTCAGGTGCCAAGAGATGCAGCCAATCAGAGGGCTCTAAAAGGCATTACCTTTGATGGACAACAGGGGACAGACAATCTGAGGCCAGGACTGTGGGGAGAAATATCAGGGACTTTGGAGAAAATAGGTCAGTCTAACCCAGGCTCCTAATGAATCAGAAGGGATCTGCTTTGGGGAGAGAAAAAATGTCTAATGCCTTTCTCAGGTCTTGAATTGGAGATTGCTGCTGAGAAAAGTGACTCTGACTGAAGAAGAGAGAGGGAAATTGAAAACAGTTGGGAACCCCTCAGGTATTTCTGAACTATGTTGTTTCCCTTGGGAAAGAATAGCTGCTGCAGAAATCCTGCGCTGAAATTGAGGCTTAAGAAAGTTGCTTGATAACCTATGAAATGAGCTCAGAAGCCCCTTGGGAAGCCTCAATGGAGAGCAATAAGAACTTATAACATTTTTTCTACTCCTCAGGACCAATAACCAGGAAGGATAGTGGATCACCACCTCAGAGGATGCCGCTACAATAAGGGGATGAGAAACAAGACTTCCAAATATTATCTTTCCTTCTAGCCTCCTAATGGGTCGAGTATAGCATTTTCCTTAACCTCTGAGCCTTGGAGTAAATCAGGTAACCTCTTTCCTTTTTTCTCAACGAGAAAACACCTGTATGAAATGGGGAAAGTAGGAGAACCACATTTAGAAGAAACAAGAAGGTAAACAGAGATGTATAAATATCTAGAGCTCAAGAAGGCAGAAAGACAGGAAGAAACAGGTATGTCTCTAAAAAATATATAAAGAGTCATGTAAATCTGCCTTTTAAGGAACCTGTGTGACAAGTTGTACTATTAAAAAACATATTGGAGATGGGTGTGGTTCTGAGAATGAAACCTGGTGGGCTGGAAGACTACAGGAAACAAAGAATGTTATACTGTCTCATTGGGCCAAATGTTGCAGCCAGTCACTTGTAAGTGCTCGTCCAAACTTGCTACCTATGAATAAAACTGAGTTTTAAAAAAGAAAGTTGCTTGAAGAGGCTGAATGTCTCTGGAACTGGGGCTAGCCAGGCTGCGTGGAAACTGGTTGAGGACTGTACAGATTGCTGAGAGGTGTCCCAGATGAAACTGCTGTGGAAGTTGGTCTGATATTCAGAGACTGTGTGGGCAAACAGGTGTGCAGGTGCTTGCATGTTCCATAAATCCTGCTGCTGTTGTGGGGAGCCAGGCTGCAGAGCCATTCCTGGGTCTGGGCCTTCTGAGGTTGTTGTGACCGCATTTGGAGCTCTGCAATGGGCCAGAAGAGCCTGAAGGTGACAAGTGTCTAGATCTTCAATCAAGGGGACAAGCTGCGAGACCTTCAATCAAGATCAAGTCTTTTTGAGAGAAACCACCACCATCCTGCTGCCCATTGTTGTGTTTCATGGACGGAGCTCCTCACACCCGGACTGCTGGGAAACTCTGCTTCAAGATGCTGTTTCAGTTCTTCAGACTGAGTTCCCAGGAATTCTCCCTGGAACCAAAGAGGGGAGTGTGTAGTCAAATTGATCTTTATCCTTTCAAACTTACAGGACCCCAACAGCCGGCCAACCTGCGGCAACGTCCAGGCCTGCAACTAGTGGGTACCCCAGGGGACACTCAGGGTATAACAGTTGTACCAGTGGGGTTGGACAGCTGGGGTGGACTGGCCTGAAGGCCCATGTTGTTCTGGTTTGTTACTTCACTAACAATCTTTTCCTCCCACAGCTACCCCTCATCCAGGTACCCCTATCCTAACCCTTTCCCCCAATAAAGCTGTGAGTTTACTGTTTGAAATTACTGCATACAGGGTATTTGTGTGTCAGCCAAGTTTTTGCTGGTTTATGGTTCTGGTGGTAAAGAACTGTTGGGTATCCAGGGTGTCGGGTGGTTGGTACGGGAGGTGGGTAGGTGCAGCATCCCAGGGGCTGTGCCAGCCAGTCACGTGACCCACTTCTAACTCACTCTGGGTGGAGGCACCATGCTATTTATTATAACTTTGGGATAGAACCCCCGATCACCACAGTAGCAGGACCCAGGCCCCTTAACCTGTTAGAGGGCCAACAGGCAGGGGTTGTAGCCCATTGGCACTTGGCACCTGGGCTACATATTAATGAGAAAGCCCAAAGATTCTAGAATGCTTTGGGTGACCCTGATGGAGTCCTTTACCTGTTGCTATGACTCCCCTACAACTAGCCAGTCTTCCAGGTAAGGGAATACTACAATTCTTTGCCTCCTGAGATAGGCTGACATCACTGCTAGGCACTTTCTGAATACTCTTGGTGTAGAGGTGAGCCCGAAGAGGAGTGCTGAGAACTTGTAGTGACCTGAGGGTAGAGTGAACCTTGGGTATTTTCTGTGGCAAGGCCTGATTGGGATACGAAAGAAGGCATCTTTCAGATCCAGAGATGCCAACCAGTTTCCTTTCTTTAGAGATGGGATAATGATGGCAAGTGTAACCATTTTGAACTTGGGCTTTGCCAAGTGTTTGTTCAGGAATTTGAGGTCTAGGATTGGCTGCCAATCCCCATTCTTCTTCTTGGTCAGGAAGTATCTGGTGTACATGCCCTTCCCCGTTTGGGAGAGAGTGACTGGCTCTATTGCTCTGGATTGCAGAAGCTTTTTTACCTCCAACTCCAGCAGAATTGTCTCTGCAGGAGTTGAAGGCCGGAAGACTCTGTGACTCTGGAGTTTTGGAAACTGCTTGAAATGTAGACAGACACCCTGACTCACTGCCTCCAGAACCCACTTGTCTGTGGTGATGTTTGTCCAGTCCTGGAGGTAATGAGCCAGCCTGCCCCCTACTTGAAGGACAGCAGCCTGTTTTGGGCAGTCAGAGGTTCTGTTTGGGCTGAGATCTGGGAGCTGGGGTTTAACCAGCCTGCCTAGAAGGCCTTCTGCCCTTGCCCCTGTAGTAGCCTCTGGCCTAAGTATAATCTACAGGCATGGAGACTGGGGCATAAGCTGTGGGGTAATAACCCCTACCTTTACCTCCCCTTCCCATGGATCTAAAAGAAGTGGAGGCTCTTTCTCTTGTGTAATTACTTCTATAGGTGGTTTTGTACTCTTCCACGTTTTTCATGTATGCCTCAGTCTTGTCACCAAAAAGGGAATTGTTTCCACAAGGAAAATCCATGGCCTTTAACTGTGTGCCTTGGGTAAGACTGGTTGTTCTGAGCCAGGCAAACCTCCTCAAAGACACTGATAGAGCCAACAACCTGGATGCAGTGCTATTTGCATGCACAAGCATGTGAAAGTGATATTTGGTGGTATCCAATGCCATTCTGGCAGTGTGAGCCAGATTGTGTTTCAAATCACCTAGCACTCTGTCAGTTATTGCCAGGACAGAGTTCCAAAGGACCTTCTGATATTGTACAGCATATGCCATATAAGCTGCCTGTCTGAGAATGGAGGAGGCTAAATAACCCTTCTTCCCCATGGTGTAAATTTTCCTTGAATCTTTATCCAGGGGATGAGATGAGAGAGGAACTCTAGCTTTATCACAGGAAGCAGCCTGTACCACACCCTCATGGTCTGGATGAGAATACAAATACTCAGCAGCAGACCTATCAACCTGATATTTTTTCTCAACCTTCTTGTCAGCCCCGGGGACAGAGGAAGGTGTTTGTAGAATTTTCAGAGTAGCTTTTTTATGAGAATTGTGGATAGGAAGGAACAATCTCTTAGTGGGAACCAGACCTATTACATCTAGAAATTCTGCCTTCTCATCTTCCATAGACTCTTGAGAGGGGAGACCTAACAAATGCGATCGGTTCCTGAAAGAAAGGGAACTGAGGACAAATAAGGTAAATCATTCCTAAAATAAGTAAAAAGAAGTAACTTTAAAGCCAAATTTGTTGAGTTAAATAGTGGTTAAAACTGCTGGTTAAAACTGCTAAAACACTGACAAAACTAAGAAGGCCTCAGTTCCTGGGAACCGAAAAGGAACCGCTAGGAACCAAGAAAAAAACCCCAAATAACGCTAACTTAAAAAAAAAATGCTACTAGAGGCAGAGAAATGAACAAAATAGTGAAATGACACTTTCTTGATAGAAATAAACAAACTTGCAGCGAAGCTGCTGAGGAAAGCTCTTTGAGGAGTCTAGTTGTCTGAACAGAGAAAATGAATCTGACTGTTAGATGGAACACAGTCCACCTAGAGGCAGCAGTTTGAATAACATTCCAGTTCCACTATTTACATATATTCCACATTACATCACTACAGCTCCGGGGCAGTAGAGATTCTGGGCTGACTGCATATTTTATTTTTATTTAGTTTTTGTTGACCAGGTAAGTGCACTAGACAAATCCTGCCTATTTTCAAGCATGACCCGGGGAAGGGGGATACAGATGAATGCCAACTGACCTTGAACCAGATTAAGCTGTTGGTGGTATTTTTAGTGAATGAGGGAAATTTAGCCAGGACACTAGGGAAATTCCCCTACTCGGTTGCTGTCTAGCTGTGACCTGTAGGGGGCCCTGCCGTCAGGATGGCCACTTGGGGATCGGACATGGAGCAGGAGGACGCTCCGGGGATAGGGGAGTTGGTCTCCCTCCCTATCTCTGCTTTCAAGGAGACCGAAGAGTCGGTTCCGCTGTGTGACAGTGTTGCGGACTTTGGAGGAATACCGGAAGGTTCTGGCTATCAGAAAGCTGCTGGGTCTGAGATTTTGTCTTCACCTACTGTTTTTCCTGCGGTTGCCTCGGCTTTCTCGGGCTTGCAGCATGCTGGTGTTTTGCAGGTTGGTGATTCTGACTTTCATTCTGCTCAGAAGCGTGATGCGGAGACAAGTGTGTTTAGAGCTTTGCCTACTAAGACTGCCTTGGTTCAGGACGATGTTTCCACGATATGTCACGAAGAGGTGCAGCAGTGTATTCTGGGACGGACCCCAGCTATGGAAGCCGACGGAGGGTCGGTACAGGGAGGTTCTGCGCTGTTAGGAGCAGGGGAGACTGGCAGTGTTTCTTTCTCTCGGAAGTGCCTAGAGACTCCCCTCGTCCCCTCCACGTCGAGTACTTTGATGCATGACTTGAGGTCTCAGATGTCTACCGTTGGAGACCTGTTTCCTTGCCCGTTGGTTTCAACCTCTTTGGAAAGTCTGGTTAAATTACCGACAGGTACTGTAGCATTGCAGGGGGAGAACTCTGGTGTACTGGAACCTCGAAAGCAAAGTGTGGGGAATTTTGCTGTTTATTGTTCCCCTGGTCAAGGGTTTGACTCTCATGTTTCTGCCTCTGGTCTTACTATTGCTGAAGCTCTGAGGGGTGCTGGGTGGGAGAAGTCCCCCTTAGATGATTCCTGGACCTCTCCTGCACAACCTGGTCCCACCATTCAGGGTGACTTATTGGACATTTCTGACTCTGTGGAAGTACCTTCAGGTTTCAGTATGTCTCAACCCCCAACCTGGCGGGCAGGAGGGGAGATTGGTTCTGTTCCAGTCGGTGTTACCCCGGTTCCTGCTGTTACTTCAGGACCTGGTGCTGGAAAAGGGCCTGTGCTTACACCTTTAGATCAATCAATTTCTGTTTTTCCTCCAGTTTCTGGCCCTCAAGGGGATGAGGTGGGGTCGGGTACTGGCTCGCTACAGTTGGCTACACCTGGGGAAATTACTAGGCCTCCCCCTGTAGGTCCTTTGGGCCAGGGTTTGAGGGGTGACCCTGCTGTTGATTCATCGAAGTCTCCTGCTAGGCCTACTCGGCCTAAAACTTTTGCAGGTTTGTTTCATCAACCCCCTGAACAAGCCAAACGCCGTAATGCTGTTCGGCTTAGATATCGAGAAGGATTGGACACTTTTCCGGATCATCTGTATGTGGGGAAGACATTAATTAAAACCAGTTTGAATTTTTCTCCCTCAGAAATATATGCTTTGATTCATACATCTGGGGATAGTTATTTTGACATTAGTTTCAAGACTGCCACAAGTTTAGATGCCTTTTGGCACCATTATTTAGAGGTTCGGCATACTCCCTTATGGTCCCCTTTTGTTGCCATTCCTCTTACCAAGCCTGTGATTAAAAATATCACTGTCTTGTTTAAGAATGAGGGGGTTGCGATTAATGATATTTTAAGATGGTTGGCTACGAGATGCACTGTACTAGGTCCACCTGACCCTATTATAGATTCTGATTTTTTTTGGACTGGAGGGTGGAAAATTCAAGTTAAATTGCCTATTGTGAATGGGAATCTACAGCATTTGCCAAGTTGTTTTATTTAGGTAGAGATAGGGTTTTGTGTTTTACCCTGGGCAGCCTAAATCTTGTTTTGATGTGGTGCTCATACTCATCTGAGCAGTGCTTGTGATCAACTCAAATGCTCTTCCTGTCTAGGTTCTGGACATGTGAGCATTGATTGTCCTCACCCGAACCTTTGCAACTTGTGTGATGCAACGTCCCACTCTTTTAAAGATTGTCCTTGGGCATCACACAATTCTCCATCAATGCCTGCTGACTCCCAAAATGTGACTGTTTCACAAGCTCAAGAATTTGCTCAGGCTAGGCCACATTTTCGGCCATTTGCTCCTATGTTGGTCCCTCCTCCCTCTGGGCATTCTCCTGTTCAGGTTGACCCGGGTTTGAGTATGTTACCCTTATCAGGGCCCCTGTCTGACACCGCTTTAGGTTCTCAGGATATGGCCAGGTTACCTTCTAGAAAGGCTTCTGACCCTATCTTAGTTAAAGAAAAACCTCCAGTCCCTAGCACGTCGGGTGTTTCCTGTAATAAAAAGAATATGCCACCACCCAAGGATACAGATTTGGTCTCTGTTGGGAATAAGAGGCAAACCAGAAGCTCTTTATTAAAGGGGGTCCCTCTGTCTCTCCCTTCCCCCTCCTCTGATGTGGTAGTAAAAAATCGGTTTGCTGTTTTACATAAACAGAAACAGATGGGTGAGAAGAAAAAATTACTCATCTTAGTAATGTTGTTTCTTCTAATGGAGTCTTGCTGTATTATGACAATTGCAGTTTGTCCCACCATTAGAACTGCTCCGGAGGTGAAAGAGTTAACTACCATTCTAAGAATGGAGTTTAGAGTGCGAGCTCGGTTAGAAAAGCTCTGTCTGGATAATTTCAAACTGAAACTGTCAGATCTTTACGAGCAAAAACTCACTAAGGTTCTGTGTGGAAGCTGTAACCTACACTAGCCAACTGGCTACCTAAATATTAACACATATTCTGGTCCCAACACAAAGACTCAAGTCAGGGAACCAGAAAATAATAAAATAAGGTAGAATAAAACACCACACCCCAAAACCCCAAAAAGGGGTGAAAAACATATAATGGGCATAACCGGTGCCCACACTGGACTGCCCACCCCATGCCCAAGTAGAAGTTCTGAGAGGGGCAGGCTGGGGGAAGGTCATAATATAGCAAGACTCCATTAGAAGAAACAACATTACTAAGGTGAGTAATTTTTTCTTCAAACAACATGAAGTCTTGCTATATTATGACAATTGCAGAATACACAGCAGTACCTCCATGGAGGAGGGACAGAACCTACTTAGGGAATAGGCTCTGAAGCACGGCTGTGCCAAATCTAGCATCCCTCCTGGCCTGGATATCCAAGGAGTAATGCTTGGTGAAAGTGTGTGCTTTTTCCGGGTAGCTGCTTGACATATCTCTAAAATAGGGATGTCTCTGGCAG
Organism: Neoceratodus forsteri; assembly: GCA_016271365.2. Taxonomy (NCBI): domain Eukaryota; kingdom Metazoa; phylum Chordata; order Ceratodontiformes; family Ceratodontidae; genus Neoceratodus; species Neoceratodus forsteri. The sequence continues at coordinate 589,400,060 of CM057459.1, forward strand.
CAGCTATAGACGCAGCTGTACCTCTGGTAGAGTGAGCCCTCAGGCCTGAAGGGGAACCTTTCCCAGTTTTTGATAACAAAATTGGATACAAGAGACAATCCACCTGGCAATGGATCACTTAGTGGCAGGTTTACCTTTTCCAACCTCACCAAAAGTGAGAAAAAGTTGGAGGGATTCGAACCTATGACCCTTGGTATGCTCTATATAGTAACTAAGGGCCCTCTTAACATCTAAACTGTGCAACCTCCTCTCACCAGAGGAGGAATGGTCAGTGAAGAACACTGGAAGGGAGATAGATTGGTTAATATGGAAGTCTAAAACCACCTTAGGCAAAAACTTCCTGTTAGTCCTAAGGACTACTTTATCCCTGTGAAAGGAAATAAAGTCAGTCTCCACTGACAAGGCTTGTAACTCACTTATGCACCTGGCAGAAGTGATGGCTACTAGAAAAACAGTTTTCCAAGTCAAATACTTGAGCTCTGCAGAAGACAGAGGTTCAAAGGGGGGTTGCATCAACTGAGCAATGCAAACATTAAGATCCCAGGCAGGGGCCGGGTCCCTGAAAGGTGGATTAGTATGAAGTAATCCCTTGAAAAAACTTGGAAAAACAGGGTGAGTGGAAAGAGAAGAGGCTTTCCTGCTGAAATAAAAGCAGAGACAGCTGCCAAATGAACTTTCAGGGTAGCTGGTCTCAGGCCAAAGAATTAAGATGGACCATATAGTCCAAAACAATGGGCAAATCAGCAGATTCTGGGAAATATGCTTCCCGAGCACCAGATGGAAAACCTTTTCCATTTAGAATTATAAGTGGCCTCTAGTGGAAGGCTTCCTAGAAGCCTTCAGGATGTCGAGAACACCTTGAGAAAGGTGTAGGTCAGCAAACTTTAACTCCTCAAGAGCCAGGCCTTGAGGTTGAGGGATTTGAGATTCGGATACCAAACCCTCCCCTGGGCACAAGATAACAGATTGTGCCTCCTGGGGAGGCACAGGGGGAGATGGACTGCTAAGGACAAAACGATTGGGTACCAGGGCTACCTGGCCCAATCTGGAGCAATCAGAATCATCCTGCAAGGCTGGGATCTGATTTTGACTAGCACCTTGAATAGGAGAGGGAAGGGAGGAAAAGCATATAGAAACTTCCCTTCCCAATCTAGGAGAAAGGCATCCAGAGGGACTGAGCCCATCACTGGGGGACTGCAACAAAACAGTGGAAGCTGGTGATTGTCTGGGGCTGCGAAAAGGTCTGTCTGAGGGGTGCCCCATCTGGCAAAAACTATTCCCAGTACTTGGGGATCCAGTGACCATTCGTGATGGCCCTGGGAAATCCTGCTGAGAGCATCTGCCAGGACATTGTCCTTTCCTGGGAGGTGAACTGCTATGAGGGAAGTGTTTAGGGGAATAAGCCAGAGACCACCTTCATTGCTTCAGTGCTGGGGCCGAGACCGAGGTGCCCTTGTTTGATGTACCACATTGTGGTGGTGTTGTCTGTTCTGACTTGTACCACTTTGTTTCTGAACAGATGCAGAAAACACTTGAAGTGCTAGAAAGACAGCTCTGAGTTCCAGCAAATTGATGTGGAGCAGAGATTCCTGAGGGGACCACACTCCCTGGGTGGAGAGGTCGCCCATGTGAGCTCCCCATCCCAGAAGGGATGCATCCATAGTGAGGGTCAAGGAATGAGATAGAGGGATGAAGGGAACCCCCAGTCTTAAATTGCTCTGGTCCTGCCACCACTGAAGGGCCCGGATCAGGGTTCGGGTCACTGGGATCAACTTGGAAAGGGGATCTTTTCTCTGAGACCAAAAGGCTCTCAAGTGAAACTGAATGTCCCTCATCTGAAATCTTGCTGCTTGCACTACAGCTGTGGAAGCAGCCATGTGTCCTAGGAGCTGTAAGAAGTGCCTTGCTGGTCGAGAGACCTGCAGAGTGAAGGAGGAGGCCAGGGCCACCAGGTTCCTTACCCTCTCTAAGGGTAGGAAGGTTCTGGCCTGCTTTGTGTCCAATTCTGCACCTATGAAGGTGAGTACCTGAACGGGTTCCAGAACTGACTTTGGAAGATTGAGCAAGAAGCCCAGAGAAGTGAGCAGCTGCTGGGTAACTTGCAGGTGTGATTTGACCTGTTCTGGAGACTGGCCTACAATAAGCCAGTCGTCTAGATAGGGAAAGACAGCAATCCTTTGCCTTCTTAAATGAGCAACTGCTACTGCCAGACATTCTGTGAATACCCTTGGGGCAGAGGTGAGGCCAAGGGCATTGCTCTGAACTGGTAATGACCTGAGGGCAGTTCAATCTGAGGTACTTTCGGTGGGAGCTTCTGATTAGAACATGGAAATAGGCATCCTTGAGGTCCAGGGAAGCTAGCCAGTCCCTGGCCTTAGGGAAGGTAAAATCATTGCCAGAGTCACCATTTTGAACTTTGGTTTCAAAAGGTGCTTGTTCAGATATCTTAGGTCTAAAATGGGCCGCCATTCTCCTGTCTTTTGGGGAGGAAGTACCTGGAGTACAGACCCTTGCCCTGGTGTGAGGGAAACCCTTTCTACAGCTCTGAGAGCTAGGAGGGTTGAGACTTCTGTTTCTAAGGTAAAGGTCTCTAGAGGGTTTGCAGGTGGAAAAAATCTGGCTCTCATCTTTGGAAATGTTTTTGAACTGAGAATCAGACCCTGGCTTACTACTTCCAGGACCCATTTGTCTGATGTTAGAGACTCCCAGTCCTGGACCAGTAAGCCAGCCTGCCCCTACAGGTAGTGGAGAACCGGCCTGGGCACCCCATCAGGGTGCCTGTTTGGCAGGGGCTTTAGGCTGAGGGGTGGAAGCAGACCTACTTGCACCCCGTCTGCCTCTGCCTCTGAAGAACCCCCTCTGAGCATAAGCAGAAGAAGCCTGGGTTTTTTAAAAAGGCCTGTGAAAGGGCCTACCCCTACCCCTGGGGGTCTGCTTCTGAGGAGTGGCTTGCCGCTCCTTGGCTTGTGCACTCCTATAAAGGTCTGTCTGGAGAAATGCCCGGTTCAATGGGCACGTCCAGACCCTCCCAGCCACACATATATTGATCAAATTCCTCCTCCCCCTCCTGTGGTTCATAAAAATCCTCAACTTCAAAATCCTGAACCACTGGGACTGAACGAACCAACCTTTTACCAACTGTTGGTGGTTCTACAGATCCCTGAGACAGTGACTGGACAATCTGAATGGCTTCAGCTATCTCTGCAGCAGTTGGAGACACAATTCTGGACTCCAAACCTCCTGATTTCTTTGTCTTTTTATTTGGACTGGTTCCTCTGAACCAGTCTTCCTTTGCCTGAGGAGTCTCGCCCTGGTCAGGGCACTCCCCTCTGGTCCAGTGGGTACTGAACCGGGCTGGCCATCCGGGTCAGGACTTTTTGGCCTCTGCTCCCTGAGGCCGCCCAATCTCTTCTCCAGGGTGGCTGCAGGAAATTTTTACACACCTGGCAGTCTGACAGGAGGTGGTCAGCCCCAGACAATAGACAAAGTGGTGTGTGGGTCAGCCTTGGCAAAGGCGTCCCCACAGACATCACAGTGTTGAAACCCAGTGGACCCGGTTTTCTTTTGGGTTTCTCAGACATAATGCCAGCCTAACCAAAAACTTGCCCTTTTGATGGCAGTGCCAGGCAAGACACCCTTATCGGTTCCTAATCGTGTCACGGGTATTTGAAAAACCGTAATAATTTCGCTTTTTAGAACCGATAAGAACCGGAACCGCACTCTAAAACCCACAGTACAGTTTTAAAGGCAGAAAAACCAAGCGATCCGTTCAAAAACCGAACCGATAATTAATTTTCCACACAGACTTGAATTTTGTACTACGGTTACCAGATAGAGCTTTAGAACCGAAATCGGTAAAAATAATGACTTTTGCGGTTCAAATGAACCGAAAACTACTCTCTTGAACCGAGAATGAACCGAGCTGAAGGAGCTGATCTCCGGAGCGACTGTTCAGTGAAGCGGAGTAAAGAATCTGACAGTTTCATTTGAAATTGCCAGATAGAGCTTTGGGCACAGCGCCCTCGCGCTGTAGAACTCCAGATCTTCTGGAGTTAACTCCTTCCTCTCCGGGGCAGTTCAGCTGCAGTGGCTGACTGCTATTGTTATAATATAGCAAGACTTCATGGTGTTTGAATTGAGGTTAATTAATCTTTATAACCCCCAGATTAAGACACAGCGTATTCAGACGTTGAAATCTGTTCAGCCCTTTTTGCATACAACCAAATCTGTTATTTTCGGTGGGGATTTCAATTGTATATTGGCCTTAACTGATAAAACTGGACTTACCCCAAAATTGTATTCCGATTCTAATTTTCTTAATACATTATATAAAACAGCTAATCTACAGGACGGGGCTCTTTTTGGCGTACACCCACCAGAACACACTTTTCACAGAGGTAGACTTACTACAAGAATTGATTATTTTTTCTTATCTCCCTGGCTGTCGAGGGTTCAATATTCTGTTCTGCCTTGCGAATTCTCTGATCACTGTGTGTTGTTGCTCACCATCGGTTGTCCCAGGAACAAACCTGTGTCGCATACATTTTGGAAAATGAATATTTCTATTTTAGGAGATGAAGATGGGTGGCAGGAATTATTTGGCTGTCTTCAGGACAAAGTTTCTGTATTTGAACTTTATGATAACCCTACCTTTTGGTGGCAAGATACTAAGGTTGCGATTAAACAATTTTGTAAGATCCTTGCCAGACAACGATCCTCAGAGTGTTACCTCCGATATCTTAAGTGTCGGCAGCAATTGCAAAAAGTTTTATCCCGGCAAACAGAATGGGATCTGGATTATTCTGCTCAGGTTAGACAGCTTAAGCTTGAGATGCGTGCTTCTCAGTATAAGAGGCTGACATCCCTGTTCTTGGAGCAGAAATATGGGCGGAAAGGCTCAGCTAAAGTAGTGAACCCATATGATAGCAGCCACCAACAGGTAGAGTAAATATATGCCCTCTTTGATTGCACATTCTGGCACTCGGTTTGAAGATAATGATGATATTTTGAAGGAAGTGTCATTTCAGGTCCAATCTTTCTATGGGACACCTTATGAGACTGAGGCTTGGGACGGTTTTTTGGATTCTGTTACTGTTCCTTCTTTGTCTCCTGAGGTAGTTGCTGCTTCCTGCTGTCCCATCACTAATGCGGAAGTTGAGGCTGTGATTACTCAGTTAAAGACTATGGTTACCCCGGGTCCTGATGGTATTCCTAACGAGTTTTATAAAAAAGCTAAGTCTTTATTGGTACCGTATTTGACAAAGGTTTTTAATGTTATCTTGCAAGGTTTCCTACCCTTTCCCCTTGGATTAGCTGAAAGTTTTTTGATTTTTTTATATAAGCAGAAAAATGATAAAGAATGTTTAGAAAATTGGCGTCCCATCAGTCTGTTAAACTCGGATTGGAAGATTCTGTGTAAGATTGTGACTAATAGACTATCCTCGATTGCTACTCGTAATTTCTTCCACACAAACTTGCGCAGTCCCAAATCGATCCATGCTTTCCAATTTGAAACTTCTTCGAGAAGTTTTTGATGGGAATGTGACACAAGGTTATATCCTTAGCTTGGATCAAACTAAAGCTTTTGATTTAGTCCCCCATGGTTATTTATTTGCGGTTTTAAAAAAGTATGGTGTACCGGCTGAGTTATTGGGGTGGATTCAATGCCTGTACCGGTTTGCTTATACCATACCTTTGGTAAATGGCTTACATGGGTCTCGTATCCCTATTAAGAGAGGGGTATGCCTGGGATGTCCCCTGAGCCCACTACTTTACGTATTTTCTATTGATCCTCTGCTTAGGAAATTGAATGAGGAGAGGACCATCCGACATATTTCTGTGACACTGGAGCTGGTTTTTCCCTGTGCTATTGCATATGCTGATGACCTGTGCATCTTGGTTAAAGACCATGCATCTGGTGAGAAAGCAATTCAGCTTGTCCGTTCTTTTACTGTTATTTCTGGATCCCGGTTGAATGCTCAGAAGAGTAAGGGGATTGCAGTCCATATTTCTCCTCAGGAGATGACTCAGGACATTGGGGGTATTTGTATTCAAAATTGGAATATTAGTATTTTGGGTATTTCTTTTGGTGCATCGGATGCAGCAGAGCAAAATTGGATTTCGACTATGGTGGTAGCCGAGGACAAGATTGCACGCTGGAAAAAGTTTCCTATGTCCCGTAAAAAACAGATTTTTTTGCTTAAAACTTGCATTCTACCTATTTTTTTATTACTTAGTTATGTTTTTCCCCTTCCTCTGCATCTTGAAGCTCGTCTTTATAGTTTGTTTTTTCAGTTGCTTTGGGGTAGTAGACTGAACCCGGTTAAAAGATCTGTTACGTACTGGCCTATTAAGCAGGGAGGTCTCCAGATGATAAATCCAGTATTGTTTTACTTCTCTATTTTTGTTCAAGCTAATATTTTTCCTTGTTTATCCGACTCTACAGTTAGTTGGGCCTGTAGTTTCCATTCTCGGTCTTTGTATTTTTTAGACAAGTGGAGAGCCCCTGTGTGGAAACCATTCACTAAAATTCCTTTTGGGACATCTGGTTATCTCATTGAAGTATTCAAGAAGATTAAACACTGGGGAATACCTTGTGATTTGAACTTATTAAGGAATAGGAAATTGTTATATTCTTCAGTTTTGAAATCTATGTTCTTGGTGTCTCCCTGCTTAACTGTGCCAGTTAACTCTCACTTTGTGATAAAACAATTGTTGGAAAATAGAATACCTGAAAAAATGTGGGATACCCTATGGCTGTGTTGTCATGACAGGCTAAATGTCAAGGGTAATCAAGCTCATAAGCAGGTTTCTGAAAGGTACTGTGTTAGAGACACGTGTACAGGAATGATAGAATCCATGTCTCACCTGTTTTTTGACTGTTCATATATAGCACCATTATGGTCTCAGTTGGGTCAGTCGGAATTTGCCTATGTTTTCTGCTTTAACTTATTCAGAATTAGTATATAGGAATTTTGGATCAAGTTGGAAGGTTTTTTTTCCGGGCACTGTGCGGGTTTTGTTTGCAGTTTGCAAATGGTGTATCTGGCACAACCGATGTATGTTTGTCCTACAACACAAGAGAGTTTCTTTGGCTGAACTGCAGGAACATATAAGGAAGGAAGTTCATAATATTTATTGCTCAGAGAAAAAATTTCTGCCTGCCCCTTTAGTGGCATTCTGGTGGAGGGCGTTGCCTTTGATTTTGTTTGAAGGGGTCACTTGAAGTCTGATCTCTGTGAGGTTCCTGGGATTTTCTTTTCTTTCCGTTATATTTACTTATGTTTTCATTTTAGACTGTGCATTCTCTGCTTTGTTTTTTTTGTATTTTCTGTTACTATTATACCTTTTGTATGGTATCCTGATTGTTCTGTGAACTGTATACTGTTATGTATGTTCATGTTGTTTTCTAATATAAAATTCCCCTACTCTTTTCGATAAGTGCCATGGGATCTTTAACATCCACCTGAACTACCACCAATCCAGGCAGATGGGACCTCGGTTTAACGTCTCATCCGAAAGATGGCACCTCAGAAGTGCAGCACCCCTCTCATGCTGCACTACAGTGTCAGTACTGGGATATTAACCCAAGTGCCAGATGTGGGAATTGAACCCACAGCCCTCTGATCTCCTGGCCTCAGAGGCGAGTGTGCTATCTACTGATATGTCTAATCATACTGGGAGATTCTTGAGGTTTCAATAACCTTTCTCTTATGGAAGCCTCCTTAAGTTGGAGAGAGGAATCTAAGGTCAGAAACTCAGGTACCAATGTGAAAACAGGACCCCCTTGCATGAGTTCCTAATGCAGAAATATGCAAGCTCATGGAGCATAACCAATCCTCCTCGTGCAGGTATAGGTTACATTTTAGGATTACATTCAGAACTGCTTTTCGATGCACTTGTGTAGTGCAGCTGCAGCAAATGACGTATGTACATATCCTGAAATTTCTGTGATAGCACAGAATGGTGCTGAATGCCATAATGTTATTAGTAATAAATTAAAATGATGACAAAAAACACAAACATATCAAGCAAATGAAATATTTGCTAACCTGTGTGTGTTTGTCTGTGTGTTTGACTCCATTCTGTATCTTTTCTGTTCTCTCTTCCTCTTTTACTTGCCGAAGGGAATCCACCATTGCTCCTTTCCCTTGCCACCTCTGTGGACCCTGTAGGGGACACCTTGTATTTTAGTAAGCCCTTGCACAAGGCACAGTTTGCCCAATATTCAAAGTAGATGGTAGTGCTGCACAAAAACCATTGCAGAGTGTGCTGCCTGTATGAACATGGGGCTGTGTTAGCACCACACAAAGTACATACTGTATATGTGTTGGTAACAGAGTCCCCTAATGCCAACAGACTCTTAGGTGTAAATGGATCTGAATGACAAGGATAGAGCCCCCCCCATACTGACACTTCCTGTCATTCAGATGGCATCCTGCTGAGGTAGTGAACAGAGGGTCTGTGCTGGTCACTCATCATCTCTGCAGAGCAGTCAATCACAGTTGCTTGTAAGGCTGGATGAGTCGGGGCAGGAGGGGGTGGGGTGCTTAGTGAGTTTGCTGGGAGGGGGCTGGGGGTTATGAACATTTAAACAGGGATCAGGCAGATGATGATACTAGACTAGAAGAGCAACAAAGGCCGCTCCGCTGATGGCATGCACATTTTAACATCTAGACATTCATGCAACAAAAACAGCAACTGCCAACCAAAATACATTGCCTAAACAATGTATTTATGATAAAAAAACTTTTGTAGATAACATCAATTTTGAAATGCAGGATGGAGAAACTGGGTTTTCACATGGTGCCCTGACCAATTTTGTGCATGCATGCTTCTTCAGGGAGGCCGATTCTTTCTGCAAACCTGGAGACCTGGGTTTGAATCCCATCAGCCTCCACTTGTATACTGTGTGACCTGAGCAAGTTGCTTAACTTCCTTGTGCTCCCAGGTTGCACCTGGAAACAAGCTATGACTTAGTGAGCCTTTCCCGTTTAAACAATTTCCCCTTCCCCTTTCCCTTTTATAGTGCAGGTAAAGTGCAAGTGCTATTTAAATATCAGACCTTACATGCTAGTGCTTGTGCAGTGTAATAACAAACATCACAAAAACACATGGTTGCAGAACTCAGTGTTAAAGTTAGAAGGGGAGGGAGGAAACAACAGTGTTTTCTTTCTACTGTATTTATACAACAACTATATTATTATGTCTGTATATTTTAATTTATTAGGAGTCTGTCACAGATTTTCTCTCCTTCATTCCAAAAATTGGCAGGCAGGCACTTTGTCTGAAAGAAAGGGAGAGACAGACTTTATAAATAAAACAAATGGACCAGTGATTTACCCTAAGAAGGGCATAACATCAAACTGCTCATTTAGCCCTGGTCAATTTAATGCACCCAACTGAAATGTCCAGAAAGCCTCTTTTTGGAGAAGATGAGTATTTCAGTCTCACCCTCTCTGCCCCAGACTCGCTTTTTCAGTCCCAAAAACAGAATGTGGCCATTTGTTGATCCTGCCCTTTCAGAATGTGTTTAGACAGAGTATTATTCTAGTTCTGATTTCTAAAAGAGCTTGAAACCAGTTCATGCAATCGTCCAGACTGTGTGTGGGTGTCGATGGTGTGATGTGGCTGCCACTACATGTTCAGTCACTTCACTACCTATCTAGCATTGCCTGTAAAGTGCTTTGGGATACATTGTATATGAAAGGCACTATATAAATGCTGATTCTTCTTCTTCTTCCTCTTTTTAAATGTTTCCCACTGGTATCATAAGTACCCTGGATGTTTTGCCCACATAAAAGGCATTACAATTATATTTTGCCAGGTACACTACTCCAACGGTAGAACAGTTCATAAACTGCTGGATTTTGTAGCTCTCAGGTAAATTAAGGGTGGAAAATGCTTGTGTCATAATCATAGATGGACAATACCTACAATGACCACACTGGTAAGCTCCACATGGGGGCTGGGATAACCATATGAACTTCCTTTGAGTGGGTTGGAGACTGTGGACAAGTTTGGCTCTCTTGTATACAATTTTAGGGAGGTTTCCCACCTCACCTTCCAGAAGGGTTTCCCCTGACAAAATATTCCAATTCTTTACTACAATTTCCCTCACAGCACTTCATTGGACAGTATATTTTGTGATGAAACTCAATAATGGTTCATCATTATTTTGTCTTGTTTGGTACTGTAACGGGTTTCTCTGCTTTTTTTTTACATATAACTCACTGTAACCCCATTCTAGCAACCTTTGTGTCAGTTCCTCTGATCTGGTCTCAAAATATGAATAGCAGCTACAATTTTGTCATAGTCTGTAAAACTGTGACTTTGGGATGTTTTTAATGGTGCAGTGTGGGTGACAGCTCACAGAATGCAACAAAGTGTTGCAATCTGTCAGTTTATGGAACAGGTCCGTGTACACCATACCAACTTCTGGCTTGTTAACTTGCAAATTCAAAAAGTTGATTTTTGTTTCATGTGCATTGATAGTAAAACGTAAATTTGGATTTGTGGAATGCAAGTAATCCACAAAATTTGCCAGGTCTGCCCAGTACCCCCACCTCACCATTATCACATCATCTATGTCCCTCCTTCATAAATCAATTTTATTGAAAAACAGATTATTCTGTTGTATATAACTGCACTCCTTCTCACACTGTCCTAGATAAAGGTTGGTGTAATTGGAGCAAAGGTAGTTCCCATTACTGTACCCTTAGTCTGGAGATAATATTGCCCCTGGAAGATAAAGGGATTACATTTGAGAACGAATTCCAAGAGGTGAATTAGAAAATCTCTTTTAGCTGCATCTACGTTGATTGTGCGGTGAAACCATGAGTGCAGTGCCTGTAAACCCCTGTCATGGGGTATGTTCATGTAAAGAGATTCAATATTCATAGACACAAGCGGTCAACCAGGTTCCATTTGTAGATTTCCCATGACCGCCAAAATGTTGGTGGTACCTCGTATATAGGAGGGTAGAGTCACCATAATATCCAGGAAAAAAGGCATCAACATTATTGTGATAATGGTTCTGTTCACAGAGCTGTCACTCAATGACTGCATACTGTATACAGTATACATTCCTTGATAACTCAGTCAGTGGCTGGCTGTAGTGGAGAGCAAGGACTGTGCCAATTTCCAGCTCTGGGATGGGACGGGGGAGTGGGATGGTGGGGCACTGCCTGCTGCGGTGGGGGTCCACTAGACCACCAGGGAAGTACAGTATATATTTATATTATATGGGCAGATTGGGGATGGGGGGGGGCTGCTAGGTCACCAGGGAAGGATATTTTATTATATGGGCAGATTGGGGCTGGTGGGGTCAGTTAGACCACCAGGGATGAGTGTAATTTTAATAAAATGGGGATCAGGGCTGGGGGGGGGTTCCGCTAGATCACCAGAGATGTGATTATTTTAATAAAAGGGGATCAGGGCTGGGAAGGGAGGGAGGACTGCAGCACATTGGTGCATGTTCTCTAACCCTCCCAGAGGACACACTTCTAAGTACCCTTAGACTAGCCGTGTCTGGTCTAATGGTACTTAGAAATTTGCCCTCTGGGAGGGTTTTCAGAATCTCAAATTAGGGGGTATAGCAGCCTGATTCTGCTGCAAGCCCCCTAGGGTCATGCCATAGCCCATTTGTGCTGCAAAGGATGGTACAAGCCCCTCTGGTAAATGCAGCCTCAGACAGCATGAGCTGCTTACTGTCAGTAGCTCCTGGTGCAACTTATAAGCCGTACCTCCATTCGGGGGGGCTTTGAGAATTGGGCCCAGTGAATCCAAAGGGCCTTAATGAGAGCTGGGATTTGAAACATTTTCTAACAGATAAATAAGCTTTCATAATGTTGTACTAATTATAAAGATATTGACTGAGTGTGTGTTATAGAAAATATTGCCTGCAATAAGCTGAAAAAATGAAAACACACTGACTTATGTTTTCCATAATTCCTTCCCTTCTTCTATCATTCAGGGCCAAGGCTTTTTTCATATGCCCCTCTCCCCATGTATTGCCATGTGCTGTGACAGGCACTGTGGTACTGGACCCAAAAGTTCTGGTTCCCACAGGGTCCTGGCACCTGTATGTTTAAGACCAGATAGTTTGGTTTAATAGCGAAGATTGTTGTCTAGAAGATTTCTGGTTCCCAGAACCATTCAGTAACCTATAAAATTGTTTCAAAATTAGAAAATAGCACAGTGCAGAAACCGAGGAGCACCTAAAAACAAAACAGAAAATATTAAACTAAAAACAACCACTTATTTATCAATACCAATGGGGAGCATCCCATGGCAACCTGTGGGCCTTATAGGATCACAAAATTTCTAGGTCCAGTTTAAGGCCTGATTTACTTGTAATGCAACATGCTTAATTTTACCTCTGTTCTGTTTCTGCTAAGAGCTTAGTACTGCTAAGCACAAATGTCTTCTTCCCATGTTATGACAGGTACTGGATTCCTTTATTTTGGGAAGAATGTTGATTACCAAGACTTTATGGGTAAACACATTGTCCATTATGTTATTAATTTTGGTCACTGAAAGTTTTTCAGACTAGAGTCCCTCTAGAGGTCTTGTTATGAAACCAATGTGTGGAAACACTGCAGTTTAGGCAAAATGTTGTCAAATGCCTGAGTATTATTGAAAGAAAAAATTACTCACCTTAGTAATGTTGTTTCTTCTAATGGAGTCTTGCTATATTATGACAATTGCAGTATGACCGCAGGTTAGAACTGCTCCAGAGGTGAAATAGTTAACTTTCCACGCAGGCATGGAACTTAGAGCGCGAGCTCGGTTGAAAACTCTGTCTGTTGTTCTTCAAACGCAAACTGTCAGATCTTTATGAGCTAAAACTCACTAAGGCTCTGTGTGGAAGCTGTAAACCTACACTAGCCAACTGGCTACTAACATAAACACTCATTTTTGGCCTCAAACAAAGACTCAAGTCAGGAGACCCAAAAATGCAAAAACACAACACCAATTCACCCAAAAAGGAGGGTGAAAAACAACAAGGTGGGCATCAAAAAATTGCCAACACTGTACTGCCCACCCACCTCCCAAAACAGAGGTTCTGAGAGGGGCAGGTAGGGAGGGAGGTCATAATATAGCAAGACTCCATTAGAAGAAACAACATTACTAAGGTGAGTAATTTTTTCTTCAAACAACATGAAGTCTTGCTATATTATGACAATTGCAGACTACACAGCAGTACCTCCATGGAGGAGGGACAGAACCTACTTAGGGAATAGACTCTGAAGCACGACTGTGCCAAACCGAGCATCACTCCTAGCCTGGATGTCCAGGGAGAAGGCTTGGTAAAGTGTAACTGTTTTCCAGGTAGCTGCTTGACATATTTCTAGAATAGGAATGTCTCTGGCAGCAGCCAGAGAAGCAGCTGTACCTCTGGTAGAGTGAGCCCTCAGGCCTGAGGGGGAACTTTACCCAACTTCTCGAGCAGAATTGGATACAAGAGACAATCCACCTGGCAATGGATCTTTTAGTGGCTGGCTTCCCTTTACCAACTTCGCCATAAGTGAGGAACAGTTGGAGGGAGTCAAACCTATGACCCTTAGTACACTCTATGTAGTAACTAAGGGATCTCTTCACATCTAGGCTGTGCAGCCTCCTCTCACCAGAGGAGGAGTGGTCAGTGAAGTACACTGGAAGAGAAATGGATTGATTAAGGTGGAAATCGGAAACCACCTTAGGTAGGAACTTTCTGTTAGTCCGGAGGACCACCTTATCTCTGTGAAAGGCGATAAACTCCTGCTCCACTGACAACGTTTGTAATTCACTTATGCGCCTGGCAGAGGTGATGGCTACCAGAAACACAGTTTTCCAAGTCAAGTACTTGAGCTCAGCTGAAGACAAGGGCTCGAAGGGGGGTTGCATAAGCTGAGCAATGCAAACATTAAGATCCCAGGCAGGGGCAGGATCCCTGAATGGAGGGTTGGTGTGAAGCAACCCCTTAAAAAACTTGGAAAATACAGGATGAGCTGAAAGAGAAGAGATTTTACCTGCTGAAATAAAAGCAGACACAGCTGCCAAATGCACCTTCAGGGTAGCTGGTCTCAGCCCCAAAGAGTTCAGATGGACCATATAATCCAGGACTGTGGGTAAATCAGCAGAGTCTGGGGAAATATGTTTTTCCGAGCAACATATGGAAAACCTTTTCCATTTGGAATTATAAGTAGCCCTGGTGGAAGGCTTCCTTGAGGCCTTCAATATATCCATTACACCTTGGGAAAGGTGTAAATCAGCAAACTCTAACTCTTCAAGAACCAAGCCTTGAGATTGAGAGATCTGAGATTCGGATACCAAACCCGTCCCTGGGCACAGGTTAACAGATTGTGATTCCTGGGAAGGCACAGGGAAGGGTGGACTGCTAAGGACAGTAGGAGTGGATACCAGGGTTGTCTGGCACCAATCTGGAGCTATCAGAATGACTTTGCAGGATTGGGATCTGATTTGGACTAGCACTTTGAACAGGAGAGGAAAGGGAGGGAAAGCATAGAGGAACTTCCCTTCCCAACTGAGGGCTAAGGGATCCAGGGGGAGTGAGCCCAACACTGGGGGCCTGCAGCAAAAAAGAGGGAGTTGGTGATTGTCTGGGGCTGCAAAAAGATCTATCTACGGGGTGCTCCATCTGGCAAATACTACTCTCAAGACCAGGGGATGCAGTGACCATTCGTGATGGCCCTGGGAAATCCTGCTGAGAGCATCTGCCAGGACATTGTCCTTGCCTGGGAGGTGGGCTGCCATAAGGGAGGTGTTTAGGGAGTGAGCCAGAGACCACAACTTCATCGCTTCGGTGCACAAGGCCGTAGACCGAAAAGCCCCCTTGTTGTTGATGTACCACATTGGTGGTGTTGTCTGTTCTGACCTGAATACTCTTGTTCTGAACAGATTTGGAAAAGGCTTGAAGTGCTAGAAAACTGCTCTGAGCTCCAACAGGTTGATGTGTGGAGCAGATTCCTGGGAGACCACAGACCCTGGGTGGTGAGGTCGCCCATGTGAGCTCCCAGCCCAAGAGGGATGCATCTGTAGTAAGGATTAGAGAATGAGACTGAGTGACAAAAGGAACCCCTTGTCTCAGGTTGCTCTGATCCTGCCACCACTGTAGGGCTTGGATCAGGGTTCGAGTTACTGGGATCAACTTGGTAAGAGGATCCTTTCTTTGAGACCAAAAAGCTCTCAAATGGAACTGGATGTCCCTCATCTGAAATCTTGCTCCCTGCACAACTGCTGTGGAAGCAGCCATGTGTCCTAGGAGCTGCAGAAAATGCCTTGCTCGCCGGGAGACCTGCAGGGTGAATGAGGAGGCCAGGGAGACTAGGGTCTTTGCCCTGTCCAGAAGAAGGAAGGCCCTGGCTTCCTGTGTGTTCAGTTCTCCGCCTATGAAGGTAAGAAGCTGTACAGGCTCTAGGACTGACTTTGAGAGATTCAGAAGGAAACCTAGAGAGGTAAGCAGTTGCTGCGTTATCTGAAGATGTAAATTGACCTGGTCTGGGAACTGGCCTACTATGAGCCAATCGTCCAGGTAAGGAAAGATGGCAATCCTTTGCCTTCTTAGGTAGGCAACTGCTACTGCCAGGCATTTGGTGAATACCCTTGGAGCAGAAGTGAGGCCGAAGGGCATTGCTCTGAACTGGTAGTGGCCTGAGGGCAGCTCGAACCTGAAGTACTTTCGATGGGAGCTTCTGATGGGAATATGGAAGTAGGCATCCTTGAGGTCCAGGGAAGCTAGCCAGTCCCCTAGCCTTAGAGAGGGTAGGATAATTCCCAGAGTCACCATTTTGAACTTTGGCTTTAAAGGGTGCTTGCTTAAGTATCTGAGATCCAGGATGGGCCGCCATTCTCCTGTCTTTTTGGGTAAGGAAGTACCTGGAGTACAAACCCTTGCCCTGGTGTAGGGAGGAACCCTTTCACGGCTCTGAGGCCAGGAGGTAGAGATCTCTGCCTCTAGGGCGAGTGCCTCTGATGGAGTTGCAGGTGGAAAGATCTGGTTCTCAGCTTTGAAATTTTTGAAGCTGAGAACCAGTCCCTCCTACTTCCAGGACCCACTTGTCTGATGTTAAAGACTTCCAGTCCTGGACAAAGTAAGCCAGCCTGCCCCTACAGGTGAGAAGAATCGGCCTGAAATCCCATCAGGCTGCCTGCTTGGCAGGGGCTTTGGCTGAGGGGTGGAAGCAGGCCTGCTTGTGCCCCACCTGCCTCTCCTCTAAAGAACCCCCTCTGAGCATGGCGGAGGAAGCTTGGGTTTGGTAAAAAGCCTATGAAAAAGGCCAGCCCTGCTTCTAGGAAGCTGCTTTGAGGAGTGGCCTGCCTTCCTTGGCCTGTGCACTCCTATAGGTGGTCCTATATTCATCCATTTCTTCATGTAATTCTCTGTTTACTCCCCAAACAGAGAATTACCCACAACAGGAAAATCCATGGCCTTAGACTGGGTATCCTGAGACAGGGTAGTACATCTGGGCCAAGCCATCCTGCGAAGTGCCACAGATGTAGCCATGACTCTTGATGAAACATCATTAGAGTCCACTGCAGTATGAAATTGCACCTTGGATGCCTCAATACCATCCATAGCCACCTGTTCTAGCTCCCTGGCAAGCTGGTCAGGGACTTGTTTTGCTAGGGCCAGCACAGTATCCCATCTGGATTTCTGGTACCTAGCAGCATAAGCCATATAATTTGCCTGTCTGAGTCCCAAAGATGCTGCCATGTACTGTTTCTTTGCCATAGCATCCATCTTCCTGGAGTCCTTCTCAGGGGTGTGAAGCTAGGGGAATATTAGCCTTGTCACAGGCTGCAGCCTGCACCACCCCCACATGGCTGCATTGTTGAGAGAGGAAATCAGTGTCGGAGCCTGATAAGGTATACCTCTTGTCCATCCTTTTATCCACAGGAGGTATAGTGTGAGGAGTTTTTAAAACTTTTACTGTCTGTTTCCTAAAAGATTTATGCAAAGTAATAGACAGTCTCCTAGACTCTGGAATATCCATCATTTCCACATAGTCCGGCTCCTCCTGGTCATCAACAGCTTCCTCCACAGGGAGCTGGAGAGTTTCAGCAATTTTTTTATAAAACATGAAATGAGAAGGGGACTCAGAAAGCCTTGGAGGAGAAACCCCTAAGGGTCTATCTGGAGAGATGTCTGGTTCAATGGGCACATCTAGATCCTCAAAACCATATTCACTCTCCTCATATTCCTCTTCCCCCTCCTCCGGTTCATAAAAATCCTCACAATCATAATCCTGAACCGGTGGAACTGGCCGAACCGAACGCTTCCCTGATGGTGTCAGTTCGGTTGGAACCGGGGAGAGAGACTGGACAATTTGAATAGCTTTAGCTACTTCTTCAGCAGTTGGGGAGGGAACTTTTGGCCCTACGCTAGCTGACTTTCTAGTCCTTTTTGCTGGAACCGGCTCCTCAGAACCGGCTCTTCGTTTGCCCGAGGAAGTATCGCCCTGGTCAGAGGGCACTCCCTCCGATTCGGTTGGTATTGAACCGGGCTGGCCATCCGGGTCAGTGGACTTTTTGGCCTCCATTTCCCTGAGCCTACCAACTCTCTTATCTATGGTGGCAGCAGGGAAATTCTGACAAATCTGGCAGTCTGAATTGAGGTGGTCAAACCCCAGACAATAGACACATGTGGTGTGTGGGTCAGCCTTAGCAAAAGCTTCCCACAAACACTGCAGTGTTGAAACCAGTGGGTCGGTTTTCTTTGGGTTTCTCAGACATAATGCAAGCCTAACCAACTTGCCGTTTATGGCAATCCGCTTAAACAAAGACACCCTTATAGGTTCCCAACCGTGTCACGGGTCGTGGAAAAAACCATAATGAAATCCGTTTTTTTTAGAACCGATAATAACCAGGAACCGCACTCTAAAAAAGGACTAGTAGATTTAAAAACAACCTGATCGGTTCAAACCGAACCGATAATGAATTACAAGTTCCACACAGAAAACTAAATGTAAAACCTATCTATTACTTACATTACCACAGACGGAGCTTGAACCGACCGGTTGCGGTTTAATTTCGGCTAAAAAACCGACTAAATAATACTTTTAAACCAACAAAATGAACCGAGCAGAAGGAGAAATCTTCGGAGCGACTGTTCAGTGAGGCGGAGTAAAGAATCTGACAGTTTGCGTTTGGAGAACAACAGACAGAGTTTTCAACCGAGCTCGCGCTCTAAGTTCCATGCCTGCATGGAAAGTTAACTATTTCACCCCCGGAGCAGTTCTAACCTGCGGTCATACTGCAATTGTCATAATATAGCAAGACTTCATGTTGTTTGAATGCAATTTTTGTGGTTCTGTATAAACTAAGTACAGAGTCAATTATGCCAAGAAACAAGGTATAATTCATTTGGATTTCCTCCCAACCAGGCACATCCTTATCTACCTGAGTGGCTGAAATGAAAGAAAAAATTACTCACCTTAGTAATGTTGTTTCTTCTAATGGAGTCTTGCTATATTATGACATATGCAGTGAGTCCCAACCTTCGAACTGCTCCGGAGGTGAAAGAGTTAACTTTCCATGCCAGGCATGGAATCTTGAGCGCGAGCTCGGTTGAAAACTCTGTCTGTTGTTCTTCAAACTCAAACTGTCAGATCTTTACAAGCAAACTCACTAAGGTTCTGTGTGGAAGCTGTAAACCTACACTAGCCAACTGGCTACTAAAATATTAACACATTTTTTGGTCCCAAAACAAAGACTCAAGTCAGGGGATCCAAAAAATGAAAAACACAACAGCAAACACCCCAGAAAGGAGGGGTGAAGAAAACAAGGTGGGCAACTACTAAGTGCCAACAGAGCACTGCCCACCCACATCCCAAAACAGAGGTTCTGAGAGGGCAGGCAGGGGAGGTCATAATATAGCAAGACTCCATTAGAAGAAACAACATTACTAAAGTGAGTAATTTTTCTTCAAAACAACATGAAGTCTTGCTATATTATGACATATGCAGACTACACAGCAGTACCTCCATGGAGGAGGGACAGAACCTACTTAGGAAATAGGCTCTGAAGCACAGCTGTGCCAAACCGAGCATCACTCCTAGCCTGGATGTCCAGGGAGTAATGCTTGGTGAAAGTGTGAACTGTTTTCCAGGTAGCTGCTTGACATATCTCTATGATAGGGATGTCCCTGGCTGCAGCCAGAGACGCAGCTGTACCTCTGGTAAAGTGAGCCCTCAGGCCTGAAGGTGGAACATTACCCAGTTTCTGGTAACAAAATTGGATACAAGAGACAATCCACCTGGCAATGGATCTTTTAGTGGCAGGTTTCCCTTTACCCACCTCACCATAAGTGAGGAACAGTTGGAGGGAGTCAAACCTATGACCCTTGGTACGCTCTATGTAGTAGCTAAGGGCTCTTTTGACATCTAAACTGTGCAATCTGCTCTCACCAGAGGAGGAATGGTCAGTGAAGTACACAGGGAGAGACATGGATTGATTAAGGTGAAAGTCCGAGACCACTTTAGGCAAGAACTTTCTGTTAGTCCTGAAGATCACTTTATCCCTATGAAAGGAGATAAAATCAGGCTCCACTGACAATGCTTGTAGTTCACTTATGTGCCTGGCAGAAGTGATAGCTACCAAAAACACAGTTTTCCAAGTCAAGTACTTAAGCTCTGCTGAAGACAAAGGTTCAAAAGGGGGTTGCATAAGCTGGGCAATGCAAACATTAAGATCCCAGGCAGGGGCAGGGTCCCTGAATGGGGGGTTGGTGTGAAACAACCCCTTGAAAAACTTGGAGAATACCGGATGAGCTGAAAGGGAAGAGGGTTTACCTGCTGATAAGAAAGCAGACACGGCTGCCAGGTGCAATTTTAGGGTAGCTGGTCTCAGCCCCAAAGAATTCAAATGTACCATATAATCCAGAACTGTGGGCAAAGCGGCAGACTCTGGGGAAATATTCTTGCCAGAGCACCATATGGAAAATCTCTTCCATTTGGAATTATAAGTAGCCCTGGTGGAAGGCTTCCTAGAAGCCTTCAAGATATCGAGTACACCTTGAGAAAGGTGTAGGTCAGCAAACTCTAACTCTTCAAGAGCCAGGCCTTGAGATTGAGAGATTTGAGATTCGGGTACCAAACCCTCCCCTGGGCACAGGTTAACAGATTGTGATTCCTGGGAAGACACAGGGAAGGTGGACTGCTAAGGACAAAAGGAGGGATACCAAGGCTGTCTGGCCTAATCTGGAGCAATCAGAATCACCTTGCAGGGTTGAGATCTGATTTTGACTAGTACCTTGAACAGGAGAGGGAAAGGGGGAAAAGCATAGAGAAACTTCCCTTCCCAGTTGAAAAGGAAGGCATCCAGAGGGACTGAGCCCAACACTGGGGCCTGCAGCAAAAAGAGGAAGTTGGTGATTGTCTGGGGCTGCAAAAGATCTATCTGAGAGTGCCCCACCTGGCAAACACTACTCCAGAATTAAAGGATCCAGTGGCCATTCGTGATGGGCTCCGGGAAATCCTGCTGAGAGCATCTGCCAGGACATTGTCCTTGCCTGGGAGGTGAACTGCCATGAGGGAGGTATTCAGGGAATAAGCCAGAGACCACAACTTCATTGCTTCGGTGCACAAGGCCGTAGACCGAGTGCCCCCTTGCTTGTTGATGTGCCACATTGTGGTGGTGTTGTCTGTTCTGACCTGTACCACTTTGTTCTGAACAGATGTGGAAAAAGCTTGAAGTGCTAGAAAAACTGCTCTGAGTTCCAACAGATTGATGTGGAGCAGAGATTCCTGAGGGGACCACAATCCCTGGGTGGTAAGGTCGCCCATGTGAGCTCCCCACCCCAAGAGGGATACATCTGTAGTAAGGGTCAAGGAGTGAGACTGAGGGATGAAGGGAACCCCTGTCTCAGATTGCTCTGATCCTGCCACCACTGTAGGGCCTGGATCAGGGTTCAAGTTACTGGGATCAATTTGGTTAGAGGATCTCTCCTTTGAGACCAGAAGGTTCTCAAATGGAACTGAATGTCCCTCATCTGAAATCTTGCTCCCTGCACTACTGCTGTGGAAGCAGCCATGTGCCCTAGGAGCTGCAGAAAATGCCTTGCTGGTCGAGAGACCTGCAGAGTGAAGGAGGAGGCCAGAGAAACCAGGGTCTTTGCTCTTTCTATAGGAAGGAAGGAAGGCTCTGGCCTGTTTTGTGTTCAGTTCTGCGCCTATGAAGGTGAGTAGCTGAACAGGCTCTAGAACTGACTTTGGGAGATTGAGAAGGAAACCTAGAGATGTAAGCAGCTGCTGGGTAACCTGAAGGTGCAATTTGACTTGGGCTGGAGACTGGCCCACTATGAGCCAGTCGTCCAGGTAAGGAAAGATGGCAATCTTTGCCTCTTAAATGAGCAACTGCTACTGCCAGACATTTTGTGAATACCTTCGGGGCAGAGGTGAGACCAAGGGCATTGCTCTGAACTGGTAATGGCCTGAGGCAGTTCAATCTAAGGTACTTTCGTGGGAGCTTCTGATGAGAACATGGAAGTAGACATCCTTGAGGTCCAGGGACGCTAGCCAGTCCCCTGGCCTTAGGGAGGGTAAAATAATTCCCAGAGTCACCATTTTGAATTTTGGTTTTAAAGGTGCTTGTTTAGGTATCTGAGATCCAGGATGGGCCGCCATTCTCCTGTCTTTTTTGGGGTAAGGAAGTACCTGAAGTACAATCCTTTGCCCTGGTGTAGGGGAGGAACCCTTTCTACAGCTCTGAGAGCCAGGAGGGTTGAAACTTCTGTTTCTAGGGCAAGAGCCTCTGATGGATTTGCAGGTGGAAAGGATCTGGTTCTCATCTTTGGAAATTTTTTGAAGCTGAGAACCAGTCCCTGGCTTACTACTTCCAGGACCCACTTGTCTGATGTTAAAGACTTCCAGTCCTGGATGAAGTAAGCCAGCCTGCCCCCTACAGGTAGTGGAGAATCGGCCCTGGCCATCCCATCAGGGTGCCTGTTTGGCAGGGGCTTTAGGCTGAGGGGTGGGAGCAGGTCTGCTCGTACCCTGTCTGCCTCTCCCTCTGAAGAACCCCCTCTGGGCATAGGCTGAACAGGAGGCCTGGGCTTGGTAAAAAGGCCTGCGAAAAGGCCTGCCCCTGCCCCTGGAAAGCTGCCTCTGAGGAGTGGCCTGCCTTTCCTTGGCCTGTGCACTCCTATAGGTGGTCCTATACTCATCCATTTTGTTCATGTAATTCTCTGTCTGCTCCCCAAACAGAGAGTTACCCACAACAGGAAAATCCATGGCCTTAGCCTGGGTATCCTGTGACAGGCTAGTACACCTGAGCCAAGCCATTCTGCGAAAAGCCACAGATGTAGCCATGA
This sequence comes from Neoceratodus forsteri, assembly GCA_016271365.2. Lineage (NCBI taxonomy): Eukaryota > Metazoa > Chordata > Ceratodontiformes > Ceratodontidae > Neoceratodus > Neoceratodus forsteri. The sequence goes on from CM057459.1 coordinate 589,422,372, forward strand.
CTCTTGAAGATATAGCATTAGAGTCAACTGCAGCATGGAATTGCACCTTGGATGCCTCAATACCATCAGCAGCCACCTGCTCCAGCTCCTTGGCAAGCTGGCCAGGGACCTGTTTCGCTAGAGCCATAACAGTATCCCATCTGGATTTCTGGTATCTTGCAACATAGGCCATATAATTTGCCTGTCTGAGTCCCAAGGATGCTGCCATGTACTGTTTCTTTGCCATGGCATCAATCCTCCTGGAGTCCTTGTCAGGGGGGCGTGAAGCCAAGGGAATATTTGCCTTATCACAGGCTGCAGCCTGCACAACCCCAACATGGCTGCATTGTTGTGAAAGGAACTCCGTATCAGAGCCTAACAATGTGTACCTCTTGTCCATTTTTTTATCCACAGGAGGTATAGCATGAGGAGCTTTTAAGATTTTTATTGTCTGTTTCCTAAAAGATCTATGTAAGGGAGTAGACAGTCTCCTAGACTCTGGGATATCCATCATTTCCACATAGTCAGGCTCCTCCTGGTCATCTACAGCTTCCTCCATAGGGAGCTGGAGGGTTTCAGCCACTTTTTTATGTAACCCCTAGATGGCGCTATCCCAGGGGCTACTACCCCAGCCTGATTTGCCACTAACAGGTTGAGGGGCCTGGATCCAATGGCGGGTGCCTCCACCCAGAGGTCAGGGTTTGCAATAGTTAAACTAACTTGGTCACAGCCCTCTGGGACACTGCAACCCTTTCTTCCCACTAGTGGCCCACACAATATATCAGAATTACCTTCACAGTATACACTTACCCCAGGTCTGGTTCCGCACTGGGACCTCCTGTGAAATGAGATACAGTGCAACAATCACAGTACAGTACTTTAACATAGACAAATACCTCAGGCAGTATAACTTTGCTGAAACAAGCAGCTCTGATTTATTTAGGGGATATAACAAGGACAGGGAAATCAGGTTAATTAGCTTATCACTCTAATAATCTACCTATGGCTCTGTGCACAGGCCTATCCCTATCAGTTACTGTCCCTGGGTACCCAAGCCCTAGTGGCTAGTCCAAACCGTGGCAGCTGGTAGGGGCCCTTTCACACAGAGAAAAGGAGAATTAAACAGTCAGCAGTACAGTAATTCCATTTGGATTTAATGTGGCAATTCAACAGGGAGCGACCCTGAATTAGTACTCACGACCTCCAAATAAGATAGGGTCCTTGGATGTCAGCAGGGCTCACTTGAGGTACACAAACCTCTTCACACATCCATATAAAAGAAACACTATACCAGGCAGGCTGCATCTGTATCCCGACAATTACTGCACAATACCCGGAGAACACACAGCAGATTCAGTTCCTGACAGACCGAGTGCAATTTTCAGCAATTCCTCCAGTCTTCTACAGGGTGAGCCTGGTTTCTACTCTTCAGAGATCCTTTGATTCTTTCACAGGACGGATTCAGTCCTAACAAGCTGTTACACAAGCTGCAGACCGAACTCTGGGCTCATACACGCTTTTGACTAAAACTGCACACTGAAAAGCACAGGGCTCCTTCCTTCTTCACTGCCAAAGCTCAACTGAAACTCCAACCGACAAAACAGGGCACTTCCTTTGAGTTCCTCCCAGTTCTTGACTGGATTGGCTGTCACTCACAATAGACTGCTGCTGTTGGTCCAAAAAGGTGCTGAAGTCTAAACTACATCTCCCAGAATCACTGCTCATACAATCCTCTTGTGACTGGCTCAGATTATGAGTCCAAGTTCTGATTCGTCCAAGGGACCATTTTGGAGCTAGCTTACCCCACACTGATTGGTCCAGTTCAGCAGTTCAAAACCAGAATGGGGAACTAGCAGACACAGTTCTGACTGCAAAGAAAGCAGGTTAGACAAACTGTAATTTCATTATTACTCTAAATAATTTCTGGCAAACAGTTACATCTTTCAGATAGGTTCCCTTTGCACTCCTAGTGACTGCAAAATGAAGTGAATTAGCAGCAGCTCAGAGTGGTACTCAGAGAAGCACACAGTCCCCCCATACAAACTAATTATGTCTGCAAGCAGACAGCTCTTAAAGAGACAGTACCAGAGGCTCTAAAAACACTCACTGATAAATGGCTTAAATGCCAAACACCATTCAGGCTTGGAGCATTCAAGCAAACTCCTGGAAGTCTTTTGGGAACCCCCATTTGCAGGGGGGTTACATTTATAAAGCATAAAATGAGAAGGGGACTCAGAAAGCCTAGGGGGAGATACTCCTAAAAGTCTGTCTGGGGAGATGTCCGGTTCAATGGGCACATCCAGACTTTCAAAATCACATTCACTCTCTTCATAATCTTCCTCCCCCTCCTCCGGTTCATAAAATTCCTCTATTTTATATTCTTGAACCGGTGGCAATGACCGAACCGACCACTTACCTGTTGGTGCCGGTTCGGTCGGAACCGGGGAAAACGACTGGACAATTTTGATCGCTTTGGCTATCTCAGCAGCGGTTGGAGAAGGGAATTTTGGCTCCACACCTGCTGATTTTCTAGTCCTTTTTGCTGGGACTGACTCCTCCGAGTCAGCTCTCCTTTTGCCCGAGGAAGTCTCGCCCTGGTCAGAGGGCACTCCCTCAGGTTCGGATGGCACCGAACCGGGCTGGCCATCCGGGTCAGCTGACTTCTTGGCCTCTCGTTCACTGAGCCTACCAACTCTCTTATCCAGGGTAGCTGCAGGGAAATTCTTACAAATCTGGCAGTCTGCATTGAGGTGGTCAAACCCCAGACAATAAACACATGTGGTGTGTGGGTCAGCCTTGGCAAAGGCTTCCCCACAGACACTGCAGTGTTGAAACCCAGTGGGTCCAGTTATTCTTTTGGGTTTCTCAGACATAGTGCCAGCCTAACCAAAAACTTGCCCGTTTATGGCAATCCGCCAAGCAAGACACCCTTATTGGTTCTCAACCGTGTCACGGGTCGTGGAAAAAACCATAATGAAATCCGTTTTTTTTAGAACCGATAAGAACCGGGAACCGCACTCTAAATGCAATTTAAATGAAGTTTAACAACAACCTGATCGGTTCAAACCGAACTGATAATACCGTTTGCAAGTTCCACACAGAAATAATGTAAAACCTATCTATTACTTACGATACCACAGACAGAGCTTGAACCGACCGGTTGCGGTTTAAATACAGACAAAATACGGTTTAAAACCGAGAAAGACACTTTAACCAACAAAATGAACCGAGCAGCAGGAGAAATCTCTGGAGCGACTGTTCAGTGAGGCGGAGTAAAGAATCTGACAGTTTGAGTTTGAAGAACAACAGACAGAGTTTTCAACCTAGCTCGCGCTCAAGATTCCATGCCTGGCATGGAAAGTTAACTCTTTCACCTCCAGAGCAGTTCGAAGGTTGGGACTCACTGCATATGTCATAATATAGCAAGACTTCATGTTGTTTGAAACACAATTCCATGTAGTTGTTATTCTGTCTATTGATGTTGAACAGAAAAATGTTTGCTTCACAAAATGTAAAGTCTGAATAAGGCCGATTTTTTTAAGTGTGTAGTGTGGTAAATTTTACCGTCTAGGTACTGAGCCTCATCACCATAATATCTTTCAACTTCCAATAATGCCATCACTATAGTATCTAAACAACCAGGTTACAGTCACCAGAGGCATATCCTCCACCATCTAAAGATGCCAATATGTTGTCTGCAAGCACTGAGTCTGTCTGTAGTAACCTGTAAGCCCTGGACTGCAGCAGAGAAACAACCAACATTCAGTTTTCTGTGTCATCTACCATACTTTAAAGAATAATATAATAATAATAAACTTTATTTATCTACTCCTTTCTTAAAACCAAGGCGCATTACAATAAAATACAGAATAAAAACATACTAAAACATAATAAAACTGAATTAACAGCGGGGCAATTAATAGGCATCCAAATTATCTACAAATGCCTTATTCCATAAGAAAGACTTTAGGCCCTTTTTAAAACCCTCCACCGTCGCATACTCAGATCCAACGTGTAGAGAATTCCAGAGGTCGGCCACGAACATATAAGCTCGGCGCCAGAAGATTTTAAATGACCTCGGGATCTCTAGCAACCCCTCGTTGGCTGAGCGGAGTGGTCGCGTCGGTCGGTAAGGCACCAGAAGCTCTTTCAGGTAATCCGGGCCCAACCCGTGTAGGGCTTTATAAGTCAGGAGACCAACTTTAAAGGTGAACCGCCACTGAATCAGCAGCCAGTGCAGGTCTCGGAGCACCAGTGTAATATATGAGGAACGAGAGGTCCCAGTTAACAACCGGGCTGCCGAGTTCTGCACTAGCTGCAAGCGGTGGATATCAACCCCAGGCAGCCCAAAGTAAAGGGAGTTGCAGTAGTCCAGACGTGAGGTCACAAAGGCATGGATCAGCGTGGGTAGGTCGCTGGATGGAACAAGGTGCTTGATCCTGGTGATGTTCCTAAGATGGTAAAGGATACCTATGTGACCGCCGACACCTTGCGCCGCATAATGTCAGCCGATCGTCGAGATCACCCAGAGTCCGCACCCGTTCAGAAATGGGAGCTCCGCATCTCCCAGGAATAAACCAGAGGTTTGAAGTGCCCCGACCCCTCAATCCGCGGCCAGGATCCACAACCAACACCTCCATCTTCCCAGAGTTCAACTTCAACCAGCTGGACCTCATCCAATCCTGGATCTCCTGAGACAGTTGTTAAACACTGAGAGTGCTCTATTCTGGTCAGGTACAAAAGACAGATAGAGCTGGGTATCATCAGCATAACAATGAAACTCCAGCCCATATCATCTTACAATGTCTCCGAGGGGAAGCATGTACACCGCAAACAGCATAGGGGACAGCACAGAGCCCTGAGGCACCCCACAGGTCAGAGCAGTAGGATCGGAGGAAAAATTCCCCGATACCACCCTCTGAGTTCTACCTGTGAGGAAGGAAGTAAACCATCTGTGCACCAAGCCCGACAACCCACAGATGCATCTCAGGCGCTCAAGCAGCACCCCATGGTCTATGGTGTCAAATGCTGCTGACAAATCCGGAAGGACCAAAATGGACCATTTTTTCTGATCTCTTGCCATCAGGAGATCATTGAGGACCCGAACCAGTGCAGTCTCAGGCTGTGTCTCTTACGAAAGCCTGATTGAAGAGGGTCATAGATGTTATGGATGGTAAGATGGTTGTCCAACTGGTCTGCCACCACTTTCTCGATTACCTTCCCAACAAAGGGGAGGTTCGAGATGGGTCTGTAGTTTGCCAGGGAGTCGGGGTCCAAAGATGCCTTTTTCAACACTGGTGTCACCACCGCTTCCTTCAGGGAGCGGGATATTCACCAGTGTCCAAGGAACACCAGACTATCCTGGCTAGAACTGAAGATAACCTCCCCACAGCCCATTAATCAGGCCAGTGGGACCCGGGTCTAAACTACAGCTTGTGGTGCGCTCCCTGGACAATCCTCATAACATCCTTGATTTCCGCCTTATGAAGGAACTCCAGGTGAACAGTGTGTTTAGTAATCGTAGGCTGGACCATCCAACACAACTCCCATGGAGGTGGCGGCTCAAATCTCAGCCCTGATGTCGGCCACCTTATCGGCAAAGAATCGAGCAAGCTCCACACACTAACTGTGAAAAGGCTCGATGAACCTGCAGACAGGCTGGGTTGCACAGTCTGTCTATGGTTCGAAAGAGCTGGGCTGGTCGATTCTGAGCAGCAGCAATTTCTCTGGACAGGAACACTGCCTTCTTATGAGTAATTGTTGACTGATAGAGTTTATAATGCTCTAGGAGTCTAAGATGGTCGGCATCTAAGCCGGACTTCCGCCAACATCTCTCCAACCTGCGACCAAGTCTCCGCAACTCCCTCAGATCCGGTCAAACCAGGGGATCCGGGGTGAAGGAGAGAGGCCGCACACGGGTGGAAACAATTAAATCCAAAGTGGAGGTGACAGCCTTATTATAGGCTTGCACCATTACTTCCGGATTTAAGCTCAACCCAGGAAATTCTGATAGGTCAAGAACCGCAGTTAGACCGGTGGGAGTAACATCCCGTAAAGGGCGATACTTGACCATCTCCACTGGGGTAGGTCTACGCAGGGGGGGTGCAAAAATTGAACCTCACAGTGTGGTGGTCAGACCAACCGACTGGTTCCACCCACACATCGGAGGCCTCCAACCCCAGCAGGAAGACCAGATCAAGTGAGTGGCCATGTTTATGAGTGGCAGAGGTAACCACCTGTGAGAGGCCCAATGAACATATCAATTGGAGGAAGTGCTGACCAAAGAGTGAGAGTTCGTCATTGATCCAGGCATTAAAATCACCCAGCACCATCAACCTGGGTGATTCAAGTACCAGGTCGACGACGAAGTCCGCCACTTCCTTTAAGAATAGTTTTTCATCACCGGGTGGACGACAGACGAGTACTATTCTATAGCCCCCACCTGCCACCACGGCACTCTCAAATTATCTGGTCTCCTCCACTGGAACACTAGTGAGGTCCACTTCAGTCTTGAAACAGACCGCAACCCCCCCACCCCTGCGATCCAATCTCGGGCGGTGAATCACTGAATACCCGGCCGGAATTGCTGCCTCAAAAACTGGGTCAGCATTGCTATCCAGCCAGGTTTCGGTGATGCAGGTCAGGTCCGCCGTACCTACCAAGTCCACAACAATGGCAGTCTTGTTCACAACGGACCTGGCATTGCACAACACCGCCCGAGTTGGATAGGACTCCTGGGAAGCCCCGACCACCTGCCCACCATTTACAAAAGTGGTGGTGCCCTTGGGTATGGGGACCAACCAGGAAGGACCCGTTAATCACTTCATTTCACCCCAGGGCATCTTCTGGACTTAACCACTCGACGCGAGTACCCCTCCTCCATCGCCACTGTTCACACCCCCCTCCAACCTCCCCGCTTACTCCAAGGCCCTACAGCGCTGGTAAATGGGGAAAGGCAAAGGGGGGCAAAGAAAGGGCGGAGGGCATGAAGAGCAGCGGATGAATAGTGCATGAGGGAAAACAAGAATAACTTACATCATCCATAAACATCAGGCCAGAACAAAGATCTCAAAACTCCCGAGAAATCCCAATAAAATTAAAATAAAATACTAAGCTTAAAAACACATGTCAACTTAAGATAAATAAACTAAGCAATCAAAATATCTAAATAAACATACAATAGAATAATAAATACTTAACAATAATAACCAGTTCAATTAAATGTTAAAAAGTCAATTTTTGAAACAGTGGAGCTCCCACCTTCCACCTCAAAAATGTTCAAATATAGAAGCACGTACTCTCACTCCATGCTTCCAGTAAAGAAAATTAAAATAAAATAAAAATCCAAAAATACAGAAAAGGGGCCTCTCCCCCAATTCAGACCCCTCAAGGCGCTCTCACCACCCAGGGGGGACAGAGCAGGCAGAAAAGTTTCCAAAACAATGTACTAAAGTCAGCAGGTCCCGAAGAAATTAATCAAAAAGAGTACAATAAAATTTGCAATCCCACATGGGCTCTCACCACCACGATGAATTTCCAGATCAGACTGTCTCCTTCTGTAGGAGCCCCACGGAATCACCTCCTTCTCTGGAAAGATTTAATGGCAGCAGGGCAAATAAAGGTCTTCTTTTTTAATTTTTTTTTATAAAGGCTTTCCAAGTTCGAACCATAGAGAAAAGGACCCGAAAGGCCACTGTGAGTTTCAGGGACTCACCCTGAGAACACCGCCTCCCAACGGACCTTACCGCCTCCTGGTTGGCTCTCCAGCTGATCCAGAGCGGGTCAGAAGAGCCAAGAGGCCTGCTGGCAAGTAGCCACAGCCTCCCGGCCCACCACCTTCCAGGGGACAGGTGTCCAACAGGGCAGCCCACAAACTCAGACAGAAAGCCTGAGAGGAGGCCAGACGCTAGCCCCCAAACTCTCTCTTTTACCTCCAGATGACAAAAGGCATAATACGGATCCACATATCGCTAAGGAAGACCCTTCTCAAAACTCCACAAGCCTCAGGGATACAGCGTTCACCTCAGGTCCAGTCGACAGACAGAACAGTCCAAATCCACGGCTCCAATCCTCCGCTCCGCTCCGCTGCCCAGAAAACCAATCCTTTAGTCCAGAGGACTAAATCTCCTCAAATCTCCACAAGAGTACCGACGATTTTACAAGCGACTGCCGGCACTGACGAAAAAGGGGGGGGCACCTGAAACAAATACTTCACTTACGAAAAAAAAATAAGCAAGGGGATAACCAAATACCGAAAAGTAACTACAAAACATAGAAAAGTAACATAAAACAAAGAAAATGAAGATATGTAAGATTTCCCGGGGCAGCGTAAATGCGCTCAGAGATTGCGGCACAGCACCGCCGCCATCTTGCCCCTCCTAGAAAACATAAGTTAAAGGTTAAAGAAAACAGTCAGAAGCAACTCTGATCAGCTCCAAACATCTACCACAGGATTTAACTATTGAGAAAGAAGGCCAGCTGCATCATGCCCCTGAGTTAGGTAAAAACAATTATTCATAAATGACTGCCTTTGAAAACAAAGCTCCCTAAGTAATGCCTCATCTCTGGCATCTGAATAGAAGGATTGGGAGTTGGATTTTTTCCTGGGTGAAGAGAGTTATTCAAGTTCCGAACGTGTGCAGATATCATTATCTGGACTGGGTACATGTCAAACTGAAATCCAGACTGCCATTATGAGGGTATCAACTAAAAATGGTCTGTTCAAATAATATACCCCTCAGAGGAAAGGGAAGAAAAAACTTAACTAATGTAATGGGCTTCCAGCAAGATAATATTGGTACCAATGTATTTGCAACAGACTGTTAATTATTGGCGAATTGCCTATATGACAACATTTTATGTCTATGCTGCTTGAATAACTTGACTAAATAACTAATACATCAGTCATGGTGTGGTAAAGAACGTTTTTTTCCCCTTGTTTATTGATTTTCAACCCCAAAACTTTTGACAATGTGAAATTCATGAGGCCTCGTGAAACGGAAGCAACATTTGCTTGGAGGTAGCATAATTTAAATCTGGTTGTCTTCCACATATTTGGCTTCGAAATTTGGGTGGTACAACCTAAACAATGTCAGTCTTGCTCACATATCACACTCTTTGGCAGAAAGAGAAGATTTAGCATTGGAGTGCTTGGAGCCTTATGATTAGCACAGTGCAGAGGGCATCTTTTGAAAATATGTCTACATTCCAGGACATCATGCATGTACAGGATTGACGTATGAGTAGTATGATATCATCCATCACACTCCGGTTGACAGCAACTACATTTTATTTTACTGAAATCAGTATTGGTATGCTCCTATACTTACTTTTTTAAAACCAGACTGGCTTAGTTGTATCCATTTCTTAGAGCCAAGACCAAACACTGTTCTGCTGCTCAGAAACTGCCATAAAAAAGGGTACAAATTAATATGCTTTGAATGAGAATACAGCACTTTTTGATGGTTATTAACTCCCTTAATACCTGTGTCTGAAGAACATCAGCTGGTTTTGCATCCTGATAAACCGGACATAGTAGCGATGTTGATGGTAAAACACACTGATCTGTCTGAACAGCTTTATTCAAACTGTCACCTGAAGAAAAACATTGTTCCCACATTACTGTAAGTGGTGCTGATATCTTTCTCTTTGATAAAACTGTGCATTGTGGGTAGCGAAGACAAAACTACTCACCGTAGTAATGATGTTTCTTCTAGAGGGTTTACTAGTGATTCATACAATCTTGCATCATCTCAGTCCTGAGTTGTTGCCCTGGAGTCAGAACGTTACAATTTCTATCCTGTGATTGTGCTCTGTGCAGTATTCTAAGAGCAGACGTCTAGCTGAAGACCAGGAGAGCAATGACCACCTAGCTAATCTATGCTCAGTATTCTTATCTAATTAATTTATAAGGCTATAACAGCACAGATGAAAAAAAGTAAAAACTGCAAAGTTTGCACTAATGAAAATTAAATGCACCATCAAAGAAGTCATTTTTGATTTATTTTGAAGACCCATTTTTACAACTGCATTGTGTCATGATGCTATGCTGACATATTGCTATCAGAAGAAGGGGTCTGACTGGAATTCCTAATGCAGAACAGCTGTGTTGTTATGAGGGAGTGGAATCAAAGCACAACTTTGTGAAAATCTGTCAGTATACTCCCATTCACTACAATGTGTTTTTTTTCTTCTCCCCCTCCCCCTGGCACACTATTTTCTTGTTGGACTGTCTGAAACAGCTACACTGTAGATCAGGTTAATCAACACTGAACATAGTAAGTGCCTTGCTAGATAGGCGGCTGAAAGTAAGCTGGGGGGGTTTACCACCTTCTGTCTGTATATACCACACCTAGTACAGCAAAGATACAATCACCACCTCTCTCATTCCAGCTCAATGTACATAATCTGACTTCTGCAGAACCAGTACTTCTCCTGATCAGTTCATTCACACTCATTTGTGAGCCTGTATCCATTTGTGTTTGAAGTTAAGGTGGAAAGGAATTGATTACTTATGTGCAGCTACTTGAAATGTCTCTATTTTCATAAATGATATTCATACTTCTAAAGGATTACTATTTAACTGTGCCTGAATAAAAGCTGAAGCTGTCAGTTGTGTTTTGTATTGTTTTCTTTGTATGGACAATATTCTGTACTGTTCCTTTCATGGAACCAAGAATTTGGAATTTTGACTGTCACTTCATGGTTTCAGCAATGTGAGCATGAATTTATCAGTACAGTGCCCACGGTTCTGAAACCATGAAGTGACATAGTCAAAACTCCAAATTCTTGGTTCCATGGAAGAACCTGCACCGAATGTTGTCCATACCAAGAAAACAATACAAAACACAACTGACAGCTTCAGTTTTTATTCAGGCACAATTAAATTGGGATCCTTTAGAGGTATGAATATAATTTATCAAAATAGAGACATTTCAAGAAGCTGCACACAAGTAATCAATTCATGACCCCTTTAACAAGTGGTTCTTCAGGTCAGTGCTAAATGCTGCAAATCTGCAGAAAGTAGCACTATAATTACATCTGACCCCAGCATTTTTACAGACACTGTGAATGTCTGCTGTTGACCAGAGGATCTGAAAAATGAGATACCATTCCAGTTTAAAGGGCAAGTAAAAATGTTTTTCCCCTAGCAGTCATTTAGTGTTCTGATTATTAAGCATGGCATGTTTAAGCAGTTTTTGATATTTACACACATTCTTTACTTAAGGTGCTCATAGTTATTGTATTTTTTTTCTCTTTTTTACAGGCTCTTTATTGATCCCTGATCGCGAACAAACCACTGAGGCAGGACATGCCAACGAAGCTCAATTTTTTACTTCTGGTGTTCATAGTTATTCAGTTTCTTCTCTTTTTTACAGGCTCTTTACTGACCCCTGATCGCCAACAAGCCACCAAGACAGGACATGCTGACGAAGCTCGAGAGCCTCAGTGTGACATCAGTGGAGCAAGTGACATCCATTGCCATCATTCACTGAGCGTTAGTACACCTGCTAGTTGAGGACCAGTTTTGAAAAGGCAGACAGTGCTGTTTCCCCCAGTGTGACAGAGGCTATTTGGAAACAAATAAAATGAAATTAAAACAACCTCATCTTTCAGTATACAAAGGGAGCATCTTGCAAAGAAAGAGGTGCAATTTTAACTACAGGCATGCAGATTGAAAAATTCAAAAGGGGGGGGGGTTCATATTGCTATCATTCATGAGCAGAATACTGGTTGCTTTCACCAGAACAAGAATAAGGTTTCTTATAGGGGCAGTGTCTGAGATAGTCAGACACTTTCAGTTCCAACTTCCAGCTTGTCAATGCAGCGCAATGTCAGTAACATCAAAGGCATGCTGCCGATGCAAATTATAAGGTGCCCCCTGACACCCCCTTCACCTGTTACAGCAGTTTTCTCCATTTGCCATAATGAATAAATGCTGAACTGTACTCATCTGCATTCACATCTTTTATTCTTTTAGTACATCCTGTACCTCCAGAACTATGCCAGAACCTCCTTTCTTTCCTTTCCCCAGTTGTGAATAAAATTAAAGACAATATACTGATAATAAGATGTAATATGGGCAGGCTGGGAGCTAGTGATTGAGTGTCGTTCTCTGTCCCAAGCCATTTTGCACAGTGGAGCAGCAGTGGGCAGGTTTTGTTTTGGTCCTGACACTTTCTGCAGCAGCAGCGGGTGCTCATGTCCCCCATTTACTCAATCAGACACTGTTCCGATAAGAAACCCTTCTTATTTGTATTCTGCTCATACTTAAATGAAAGATAACACTATTAAACCCCCCTTTTTAATTTTTCTATCTGCATGCCTGTAGCTGAAATTGTACCTTTTTGCAAGCTGCTTCTTTGGTATACTGAAAGATGAGGTGTTATAATGTCTGACTCACTTAGACTCTCATGTTGAAACTGTGGTCAGTAGTAAAACAAACACACACACACACACACACACACACACGCTAACCTATGTTACATTGGGGGAAACAGCGCTGTTTGTCTTTTCAAACATGGTGCTCAACTAGGCGATGTACTAGTGTTCAGTGAATGATGGAAATGAATGTCACTCGCTCCACTAATGTCACACTGATGTGCTCCAGCTTCATTAGCAGATCGTGTCTCCAGTAGCTCACTGGTGATCAGGGGTCAGTGAAGAGCCTGTAAAAAAGAGAAAAGAAAGAATAACTATGAATACCTGAAGTAAAAAAAGGTATGTGAACATCAAAAACTGCTTAAAACATGCTGTGTTTAATAATCAGAACACAAAATGACTGCTAAGTAAAAAATACTGTTTACTTGTCCTTTAATGCACCCCTAAAGTGGCACATAAGTGAAAATAAAAACTGTATTTTTGATAGTTGTGTTGGACAGCATACTATGAGTCAGAAGGTCGGAAAAAAAATTATTTACCATAGTAATCTTGTTTCTTCCAAGGGAATCTTACTGTATTCTGACATATGCAGTATTGTCCTCCCATTGTACTGCCCCAGAGACTAAATGGTTAATAGAACCTATGCTAATGATAGAATGCTAGGCTCATGCTAGGTTTTCAAACCACTGTCCCTGGTGAACATTGGACAACTGTTTGATTCTTACGGAGCGTAAATACTAACAAGCTATCTAAACTAACTTTAACAATTAAATAAATAACAACCAACAATCCCCTTCATTTAAAATTGTGGGCCACACAGACTCAAGCCACTAAGCCCAACAACAGAACCACTCATGGGTTTACAACAGCATGGACAGCTGTGCTGCAGTGCCCACACGTTCTAGCAGGGGAGGTAGGGTGGGAGCTCAGAATACAGTAAGATTCCCTTGGAAGAAACAAGATTACTACGGTAAGTAATTTTTTCTTCAAACTCCAGGACATCTTACTGTATTCTGACATATGCAGACTACCCAAGCAGCACCTTTGGAGAAGGGTAGAGAACCTCTTTAGGAAACAGGATCTGCAGTACTGCTGTGCCAAACCTGGCATCATCTCTAGCCTGGGTATCCAGGCTGTAGTGTTTGGTAAAGGTGTGAACTATTTTTCAGGTAGCTGCTTTACAAATTTCCAACAAAAGAATATCTCCTGCAGCTGCTATTGAGGCAGCTGTACCCCTTGTAGAGTGAGCCCTAAGGCCTGCAGGGGTTCTTTAACTACTTTGCTGTAGCAGGACTGAATACAAGCAACGATCTAGCGGCCAATAGACCTTTTGAGGCAGGCTTGCCCTTTCCCACTTCTCCACAGGTCAGGAAGAGCTGAGTGCTAACCTGCCTGTGACCCTCTGTGTGATCCAAGTAGTAGCTTATAGCTCACTTGACATCTAGGCTGTGCAGTCCACATTCCCCTGAACTAGAATGGTCAGTGAAAAAGACTGGCAAAGTAATGGACTGATTGAGGTGGAAGTCCAAAACCACCTTGGACAGAAGGTTTCTGTTAGTCTTGAGGACTACCTTGTCCCTGTGGACTGATATGTAATTTGACTCAGTGGACAAGGCCTTGAGCTCACTGATCCTCCTAGCTGAGGTGATGGCTACCAGGAACACTGTTTCCCATGTTGCATACCTAAGCTGTGCTGAAGACATGGGCTCAAATGGTGGTTTCATTTGTTAGCCAGTGAATATACGGAGGTCCCATGCTGGGGTGCGTTCCCTGTGTGTGGGGAATGCAAATGGATGAGACACTTGAAGAACTTCCTAAACACTTGATTAACTGCCAGAGATGACCCTTTACCAGCACAGACAGCTGGTAAGTGCACTTTGAGGGTGGAAGGCCTAAGGCCAAGAGAATGAAGGTGTGCCATGTACTCTAGGATGACTGGCAAGCCAGCCTGGAAGCAGTCTATCTCTTTTTACTGGCACCAAATAGAAAAAACTCTTCCATTTAGAGGGGTAAGCATTTCTGGTAGAAAGGCTTTTTAGAAATCCCTAAGAATCTCCAGCACCCCTTTAGAAAGGTGCAAATCTGAATACTCTAAGTCCTCAAGAGCCAAGCCCTAAGCCTGAGACCAGAGACTGGAGTAAAGAACCATGACCTGCGAGGAGGCCAATAGGTTGTGCCTCGTGGGCTGGAAATTGACAAGGTCAGCAGTAGAAAATACCATGGCCGTCTGGCTCAATATGGAGCAATGAGGATCACTGACGCTGATTGAACCCTGAGCTTGTTCAGCATGCTGAGCAACAGGGAAATGGAGGAATGAGCTGCTCATTCATTCCTCAGTCGGCGGCCGGCCATCGCTTCCTGACAGATGGGTGGGCTGAATGGGGACGGCGCTACCGGGTGGGGGTACCACTAGACTACCAGAGTAAATAGCTTAATTATATTCATAATGGGGGTCAGGAAATGTGCTGGGGGGACCACTGGACTACCAGGGATATGTGTTTGAATGTATTAATAATGGGGTTGGGAAACGTGCTGGAGGGGGACCACTAGACTGCCAGGGTTAAGTGCTTCAGTTTAATTAAAACGGGAGTTAGGATACATGCTGGGGAGACCACTAGATTACCTGGGATAAGTGCTTCATTGTATTCAAAATGGGAGTCGGGATACATGCTGGGGGGGGGCCACTAGACTACCAGGGAAATGTGCTTATTTTATTCAAAACAGGGGTCTGGAAATGTGCTGGGGGGACCACTAGACTACCAGGGGATATGTGTTTACTTTTGTGGAAACGGGGTCAGGATACGTGCGGGGGCTAGACTACCAGGGAAATTAAGTATAATAATATTGTGAACAGGTAGGGAGTCATGCAGGGGGTTGGGGGGACCACTAGACTACCAGGGATATTACCTTTATTGTCAGTACACAGGGGTTGGGATTCATGTAGGGGGGTGTGGGGACCACTAGACTACCAGGAGTATTACGTTTACATTCATTGTGACTGGGTCAGGAGCATAACTCTCAACTGTCCTTGATTGTCAGGGACATCCCTGAATTTGCCTCAAAGGTATTAGTCTGTCCCTCCTCACAGTAATGGTTCCCTAGCTGAACAGTGGAAATTGTAAGCACATAACAATGGCAAGCATTAAAGGTACAGACTTGTTCTTCAGAACATGCATTTTGCATTAAGCCCCACATTCTACCAGCTGTTTGGGTGGATATCTCTACATTTGAGGATGTGTCCCTGATTTTGGTCCTTTGTCCCTGATTTGTTTAAGCCTTGTCCCTGATTAAGATGGCAAGGGGTTATGAGATATGTATGCACCAACTGAGCCTGGCAGCACACAGTTCCTGCTGCTTTCGGCCTGTACTTCTATTCCGACCAACAGGGGATGCTGTGGGCATGCCTTGGGCTGCAGCATCCAGCCTGCACTTCCATTCTGACCAAAATGTGGAGCTGTGTGCACCATGCAGTAGCACCGGGCAAACTGCATGGTACTGTATGCGAAGCAGCACATAATGAGATGCAATGTGCCTGTTTGCCCACGGATTACATAAGTAGGCTCATTTGCATGGGAGCTTGGAATATAGCTCCCGTTTGCCCTGGGCTAACCAGTTTGCACCGGGCTAATGTTTTAGCACTGTGCAATCAGGTTAGCCCCGGGCAAACCTCTCTTCAGCATAGCACACTAAGCACAGTTCTACAGTGTGTGGCTTACATTGTTGTTTGCAGTCATACCTCTCAACTGTGCCTGATTTTCAGGGACGTCCCTTATTTTACCTCAAACCTTTACTCTGTCCCTCCTAAAAATTGTGTTTCCATGACCAAACAGTGGGGGTTGTAAGCATAACATAGTGTCAGACATTAATATTACAGACGTGTTCTTCCTTAGAAAATGCATTTTACACTACACCACTTATTCTACCAGCTTCTTGAGTGGATATCACCATTTGTTAAGGTGTGTCCCTGATTTTAAACCCTTGTCCCTGATTTTTTTAAGTCTTGTCCCTGATTTATGAGGCAGGAGGTTGAGAGGTGTGTTTGCAGTAGAAGTGAGACAGCTCTGTGCAATCGCACACAATGTTCTTCACCTGCAAGTTTAACACTGGCTTGCTACAGGGTCTAATGAGCTGCAGTTGCAATTTGCACTTCCCTGTTGCTATATTCAGTGCTGTCTTAATCCCGGGCTATTTTTGCCCTGCACTCCCAGACCAGTTTGCCCGGCTTCCTTAGACTGCTATATTCAGCAGGATTAGCACTGGGCTATTTCCTTTTGAATATAGCTTGCTATGTGCTCCGGGCTAAGTTTGCCCGCTGGGCGGTGCTAATTTAGCCCCGGGGCAAAGTTTTGAATATCTGGCCTTAAATCTAAAACGGACAGAAATAAACTTTACTTCAAAAAAATGAGAAAATAAAAATCTTCAAGAAAGATGAAGGTGAGCTCTCCGAGGCGTCTGTATTGTTCAAGAGGAGTAAAGAATCTGACAGTTGTAGAATGTTAACCAGGGACAGTGGTTTGAAAACTGAGCAGGAGCCTAGCATTCCATCATTAGCATAGGTTCTATTAACCATTTCGGCTTCGGTGTAGTACAATGGGAGGACAATACTGCATATGTCAGAATACAGTAAGATTTCCTGGGGTTTGAATGCATTTTTATCCAATATCATGAACACAGCTTTAACGTTTAAATAATTGCTACCTAACATATTGTTGCTTCCCACCATTTACACTTTTACATCCTGTTCGCATTAAGTGTCCAGTAGCAACTGCAAAGACTGTGCCTTATTACATTTATAGAATAACGTATGGGGTACAGTGTGATGTGAGAATTTAATGCACCCGAATTGTTGGATGGCACATAAACTCCGAGGGTGAAGGTAGCCATCCAACAACGAGAGTGTGTGTTAAATTCGAGTTAAACACACTGCACCCCATACTTTGTTTTATATAAATCAAGGGGTTGCATTTTTTCACCGACTTTCATCTGGTCCTGCGTATGCTCTGCCGTGAGGAAATAAAATATTTTTATTTATTTATTTTGATTCAGCTGGTCAGCACCTGGTCAGTGGTGCTACTGCCTACTCACCGCTCCGGCCTGGGATGAAGTTAAGAGGAGGAGGAGGCAAGAGACAGTGGCTTGCGAGAGACGCAGGAGACAGGCAGTTTGAGGAAAGACTTGGGGGCCTTGCTGCTCGATGCTCCCTGTCTCATCCAGCACGATGAGTGAGGACTGAGTATGTGGCTTCCAGGTGGTGGCGCTGCCAATGAGGGACCCGAAGCTATGTTTAAAATAAAAAAACTGGCAACGTTAGCACACAGCAGGCATCTGGACCACTTGCTCTTCTGAGGTACCGACATCAGTCTGACAGAAAGAGCCGTGTATCAAAAAAATGACGTAATATATATATATACGTGTATTGCGACATTTAATACATGGCTTTTTCAATGGGAAAAGACACAACCCATTAATTATATAAATATATCTCTATATAATGTAAACATCTATGTTTTCTATGCCAAGTTACTCCTGATCCCTGCAGTGAGTTGTTATGAGGCACTGTCAGGCACTGTCCTTTGCTTGCCCAGGAACCAGCTCCCATGGAGTATGCATTCACGTTAATTAACAAAGCAAAGCTATAGTGCTTAGAAATGATGAAATATTGATGCTATCTTCACCAAATACACAGCCACTCCTTGTGATTCTAAGATCAGGAACTAGCACTAGTGCAGGGGCAGTACCTGATGGCAGCACCAATTGCAAAATGACACTCAAGCACACAAGAGTGTTAGCTGAGACAGCATGCTGTAAGGCACAGCAAAGACAAACAGAGGAAGACAATTAAACAAAAAGGCAAAAGAAAAATAGCATTCTATTTAAATAGAAAGGCACACACAAATCAAAATTTGATTACAGTATTAGAAACTAACCTCGGATAGAATAAATCAAGCCTTTGCTTTTGATCTTTAACACAAAATTCATTACTGAAAATGCATTTATTTTGTCTCTTTTGTGCAATTATTTTTCTGTTGAATTCTAAAATGATTTCATCTGTATGTCATTTTTTACAATAAACTAATCATGCTTCAGATGATTATTCTAAAGAATTTGTCATGAAAGACCACAACTTTGACTGAAATGCACACCTGCATGTAAAACCCCACCCCTCCCAAAGTCTTGGCAACATGGCAATTTCACTTTATGCAAACACACTAGCTATGCTTTCATTACCACTAGATAAAAGGACTTCACCACCCACTCCACAAACAAACAGCATCACCTGGACAGGGTGAGCACAGTAGCAAGCAAGAGATCTGGTAGGAGTCGCACCTAGCTCCCTACAGTAAAGAAATGGAAATTACGTACTTACCATAATTTCCATATCTTCCTGGACTATGGGAATTGGCGGACATACTGGCTGCACCCCTGGCGGAGCTCTTCAACAGGTCACTTGAGACAGGGAGGGTACCTAGGGATTGGCGAGAGGCGCATGTGGTGCCAATCCATAAAGGGGGGTCGAGGGAAGTACCAGATAACTATAGACCCATCAGTTTGACCTCGGTGGTGGGAAAATTAATGGAGAGTATACTAAAGGAACGACTGGGGTGCACTTGGAGGAGGTGGGAGGTCTGGATAGTCGGCAACATGGGTTTGTGCCAGGTAGATCATGTCAAACCAATCTTGTGGAGTTCTACGAATGGGTAACATCAGAACTGGACAGGGGAAAGCCTGTGGATGTATTATTCTTGGACTTCAGCAAGGCGTTTGACTCTGTCCCCCACAATGGTCTGGTGGAGAAACTGATGGGGTTAGGAGTAGGCCCTTTGATGGTCAGATGGATTGAAAACTGGCTAGCTGGACGCACCCAGAGAGTAGTGGTCTGTGGGGAGCTCTTGAACCCTAGAGAGGTTGGTAGTGGGGTACCGCAGGGCTAGGTCCTGGGTCCGATACTGTTTAATGCATACATATCGGACATCAGGGAGGGTATAGGGTATGAAATGAGTCTCTTCGCGGATGACTCCAAGATGGGAGCAGTAGTTGAGGGAGAAGAGGGGAGGTTGGCCCTGCAAGGGGACCTGGACACCCTGGAAAGCTGGGCTCACACATGGAAATTAAATTTCAATATCACCAAGTGCAAGGTGTTGCATCTTGGTCGGGAAACCTAAACACAGGTACACCCTGGGAGGAGGCGCTGAGGCCTTAATAGGGGAAAAGTCCTAGGGTCATGGTGGATGCATGTATGAATAACTCTGAGCACTGCAGGAGAGCGGCTAGCAAGACAAACAGGATGTTGGGATGCATCGTAGGGGATCACCTCAGGAGCAAGGAAGGGATTCTGCTGTACAATGGACTGGTTAGACCACACCTTGAGTACTGTGTATAGTACTGGAGACCACACTTGAAGAGGGACATACAGCTCCTGGAAAGGGTACAGAGGAGGGCAACTAAGATAATATGAGGGCTAGGGGATTTGACGTATGAGGACAGACTTGAGGAGCTCTGCCTGTTTTCATTGGAGGAGAGGAGAGACAGGGGGGACATGATTGAGGTCTTCAAGTACCTCAAGGGAATAAATAGGGTAAACATGGAGGGGATCTTTAGACTAAAGCAGGGAGGTATCACAAGAGGGCATGGTTTGAAGTTGGAAGGTGGAAGGGTGAGGGGGGAAAAGAGGAGGAGGTTTTTCACTGAGAGGGTGGTGGACCCTTGGAATTCACTGCCTGGCGAGCTGGTTCAGAGATCCACAGTGGAGGGCTTCAAGAGAGGGTGGGACAGACACAGAAAGTGGATGTATCAGATGATGGCCTGTCCTAGGGGGGTGGGGATGGATGATAGGGGTTTCTGGAGCACAAGGGATGGGAGGGCCTCGGCACCCAACTAAGGATCTAAGGTTCGAGCAGACTCGATAGACCGTAAGGCCTAATCTGCTGGCAAATAGTATGTTAGTATGTTAGACTAAAAGTCTCCACCACTCATTCACACTAATGGGAGAGTACCAAGCTAAAAATCCACCCCGAGTAGGGTGGTAGGAGACAGAGCTCACTCAGGACAGAAGTCCAAAAGGACTGTCCTGCTGAAGATAGTTAACTGTCAGGCATGGACATCCAGAACACTGCTTTGCAAAGGTATGCACTGAGTTCCCACTCGCCACCTTGTGGTTATGCAATGGGTACATTTTGAATCTCCGCCAGGAAAGCTGCAACCACTTCGGTAGAGTGGTGAGAACCCAGCCTTCCAACTTGAGCTGTGCCGTGGATTAGTAGTGTCAAAGACATGCTACTAACCAAGCAGAAATACATCTCATGGCAACAGGCTGACCCAGCCAAGGCATGCAGAAAGATACAATAGTTGCTCAGATGCATATCTATTCATTCTGTCGAA
Source organism: Neoceratodus forsteri (assembly GCA_016271365.2). Classification (NCBI taxonomy): domain Eukaryota; kingdom Metazoa; phylum Chordata; order Ceratodontiformes; family Ceratodontidae; genus Neoceratodus; species Neoceratodus forsteri. Next base: position 589,443,111 of record CM057459.1, read on the forward strand.
GTAGAATCGCAGAACCCTCTTAACATTCAAAGAGATAAAGGGAGTGCTCTCCTTCATTCTGGAGTTAACAAAGTAAGTACGGAGAAGCAAAACATGACTAACAGTAACTGAGCCAGTGACATGTTGTCTACTGGCTCAAGATAGTCTGAAAACGCGCAGAGATGAACATTCTCTGCCGAGAAATGCAGACCTGCATTTAATAGGTCCACGAGACACCCCAAAATTTTACTTGGTGGGCAATCAAAAGGGTCCAGACGGAACTTTGCACACCAGATGGTGAAGTGTAACCACTTAGCCGTGCAAGTCCTCCTGGTGGAAGGTCTATGCACGACCAAGAAGATTTCTACAATTGTCTGGAAACTCAAACTTGCCCACTTTCATCTCCTCAGGAGCCGGGCATGGAGATGAAGGGAGCGCAGGAAGGATGGACCAAAGTCCCTGTGTCAGATGTCTGCTCATAGAGGGAGTTGCCTCGGGGGAATTTCTGGCCGACTGTTTATCTATGCAAATTATATCTGCCGAAGCCAGTCTGGAATGATGAGAATCATCCTACCCCCATTTGCCTACAACTTGAGCAACACCCTCTGAAGTAAGGGAAGAGGAGGAAAGCATACAGGAGCATCTTGTCTACTGCAGTGAATACATCCTGACATAAAACACCAGGGTCTGGATTTCTGAAGCAGGATAGAGGCAGATTTGCACAGAGAGGGGATGCAGAAAGGACCAGGTCTGGATTGCCCCACTTGTTGAACAGCAACCGCACAATGACTGAACTGATGCAATGTACTCAAGGCACCACTCTCACCTCCCCACGGCCTTCCTGCACAGAGGGTAGGAGAGTGCTCCACTCTGCTTGTTGATGAAAACATCACAATTTTGTCATCCATCCAAAATGGGATCACTTTGTGGCAGAGGGCCTCCTTCAGGACTTGGAAAGCATATGAGACAGCTCTCATCTCTAAGTGATTTATGAGAAGATGATGCTCCTCCGCCTTGCTCCACACCTGAGTGTGGAGGTCTTGACAGTGAGCTCCCCAACCGATCAGGAGTGCAACAGTGTTGATGGTGATCTGGGATTTAGAGGGTAAGGGTAGACCTAGCAGAAGCTATGCCAACTGCGTCTACCATGTAAGTAATTTTGTCCGTGGTTCTGTCATTTATGCGGAGGATTGCGGATGCTTGGTTGGAGGCCACTATTTGTCGTGGATGAAGGCATAAGTCCCAGCATACGCTGCATTGAAAAGGGCCCAGACAGAGTTGCTTTCCATGAAGTATCGAGTCATCTGAAGATGTAATTTCTTTCATTCTCTGAAAAGAAGAACCCTCGCCCTGGGGGTATCCAGAAGGGTTCCTATGAAAAGAAGCTGCTGGGAAGGGGAATCTGGCACCTTCCCTGAATTAGAAAACCCCTCCTGGAAGAAAACAACTGAGAAGCTGTGGCAATTGCTTTCTGAGACTCTAGCCTGGATGGGCTGTCTAGAAGCCAAACATCCAGGAAGTGAAGGCTTGAATACAGAGGTTATAGTGAACTCCTCCCTGAACAGGTACCTGTTTAACCTTTCAAGGTCACAAAATGGGTGCATGCAGCCTGTTATCTTGTAACCAAGCAAAGGAAGTAGGAACCTGTGTTCTGACTCACCATGGAACAACTTCTGCTCTGAGACCCCATCTCTCAGAGGAAAGAGGGTCTGACAGAGACGTAAACAGACTGGGCTGCCGCCTGGGTCTAGGGAAAATCTCTGTGAAATTGGGAGAGTATCCCTCTCGGACAATCCTGATGACCCATACGTCTGCTAGTTATAAAACCAAATCAGGTGCCCCCTACTACCACCGAGAGGCATCCACCTCAGACAACTGAGGTGGGACCTGGGCCGGATCCAAAAGGATGGTACCGGGTGCTTTTGGGCCTTGTGCCCTCTGCTGCGATTTTTTTTTTTTGTTGCAGTTGAGGAGTTGGTTCCTGACAAAGGCTTCCAGGCCTCTACCTTGAAAGGACTGCCTGTTATGAGAATGACAACAGTGCTTTACCTCTGAGGAGCAGCAGGAATCTGAGTGCCCTCCAGAGCTCAATTTGAGGGCCGAACCAATAAGCACTGCCAAGGAGATGTTAACCACCTGCTGCCAATGGCAGCCACCCTAGGGGCAGTGTCATAGCGGTCTATAAAAGCTTTTAGCTGATTATTGGGCTATATCCCCCTAGCAATGGAGCGATAGAGTCTGGGAGGCTCTCGACCATTGAATTTAATGTGTTCCACAGGGTGTACTTGTACTGAGGACTGTAGGAACTCCAGACGTAGAAGTCTGCTTTGGTCCACAGATGAAGTTTGAAATGTTATGGTGGACCCCATATCCCTGAGGAAAAACTAAAAAGAAGATCTTCCATCACAAGCTCTGCTGATACAGAAGGCTTGCATTCCAGCACCTAAAATGAGTCATCCACTGCGTCTCTGACAAAGCAGAATAGGGAGACACTCATCCAGATCCACTTCTACCCCAGAAGAACCTCCAAAAGGCAGGTCCAGGCCAGAATCATGAGAGACACTGCCACCTGGAATGGCGTCAAGGAGTTTAGTGCCATTCATGGTGCAGGCACTACCAGTGGCGCCAGAACCACATGCGGTGCCGGCACCACACACGGCGTTAGGTATACTGGCCTTAGACCTTTAGAAAAAGGGGGAGAAGGAAAGCAGTACCCATGTCAGCCTCTGCAGAGGAAAAGGTGAGGAGCGTAGGCACGTGGGGTCGGCGTTGATGGCATTTGCACCGGAGAAGGCACTGCGCACATCCTGCCCACCCGACTCAGCCATGGCCCAGTGGCTCTGAGGCCCAAAGGCCCCAGAGCTGGTCCACTGGCCAAATCAACTGGGCAGACATCATACCTCCTGCTCTAAAGAAGAGCATCTCAGAGGTGAAACTGCTCACTGGAGTCCCATCGAGGAAAGAGATGGGACCCAGAGTTGAAGATTACAGCCATTAAGAATGGAGCCACAGAGGACCCCACTGAAGTCAGGTCAGGCCTACCGCTCACCACCACTGATGATCCCTGTGCAGATGTACCAGAGGGCAACCTCGAGTGGTACAGTTTCTTCTTCCACCGACAGGAGGAAGAAGAGCTTGAGGTCAAGCGGAGCCAGGTCCCCGATTGAGGTCAGGAATGGGCCCACTGCTTTTGTGCTTCAGGCGGACTGTCCTCCCTCCTGAGCACCGGACTGCCCATGGTCGGACCCCCCTCCGCAAAGGGCGGCAGACCAGACACAGCCCCACTGTTATCACAGCTTTGAAATGAAGTCTCCCTACCGTCACCGCTACCATCTAAGATAGACTCTGTTGATGGCAGGCTGTAAATTTCTTCTTCTTCTTCTTGTTCATCTTCTTCTCTTTTTTTTTAAATAAGAAAAGAACACTCTAAGTAGTAAATTAATTGAATACTGAATGGCTATAGCTGCTGTCGTATAGACAAAGACTTGACTCCCGGCAGGCGAGCGACATCGTCATGGGAGAAAAGGATCTGAGGCGGTTTGAGGGTTGATGCTGAGATAGCCTATATGGCACGAGGTAGTCTTGCGGCGCTGCGCATGCGTGGTCCTGTCCTGGTGCTGGCCCTCCTGAAGATTATTGGCTCCCATGGGGTCCTAGTGCCTCCGGCGTAGTCCCATTAGTGTGTATGAGTGGTGGAGACTTTTAGTTCAGGAAGATCAATCTGTATATATAAGGAAAATCATTATGTGCTGAAATACATTTGGCCTAAATGTTTCACACCCAGAAACAACATATCAATACCTAAATATTTTCATAAATATTTTTTAATGAGAGGTTTCCAAATTCGCTTGCAATAATGTATGTGAATTCCTTCTCTTTTTTAAAAAAGTAACCTGGGACCAACTACTTTTTATTGGGTTCGTATGTTTCCTTTGTCTGCCTTCACAATTCTGTAGTCTGTTCTTCAATGTTAGCAAATACTGATTATTACAAAAAAATCTTAGAATTATAACTGTTCATAATATGAATTTTCTGGGGATATTCATGAAAAAGCTACTCGACCACCACCTGCTGTGACATATACTAAATATGTACCAAGTGCTGCGGATTACCTCTCATATTTTAATATGGTCTGTAATATGCTGCAACTCCTACAATGCAATTTGTTATGACGAATGACATTAGTGAACAACACAAGCTGATGTGTATCATTGGGTGGAGAGGAATTTAACATATTTTTCTTTCACTGTTCCCTTTTGGCTTTTTTTTTCAGTAACAATCTGACATCAGACACACCATGCACAACACATACATAGACTAAATGACTGCATGTACAGTGTCTAAATAAAAATAAAAAGAATCCAGCTGGCCCATCTAAATGCAATCTGAAAGAGCAAGTGATTCTGTAAGTGATCGGATGACCTGATATTAGGTACTGTACCAAAATATGCTGTAAAAAAGGATACTATTCCCAAGAAACACGATCTTTTAAATAATGAGCAGGCTTCTTAATTTCCACAGTATGGCACTGCAACCCACAAACACACAACCTAAATACTTACAATTTTACAAAAAAAAAAATCTATATATGTTTATTTTTTATTCATTTATTTTATTTTTTGTTTTGGATACGCTTATCTCGATGCATTTTTTTTTAACTTTAATAATACTGGTGAGAATTTAGGTTTTTTATTCAAAGTACAAGACATCTCGGCCCAGATATTCAAAAGGGTTGCGCCATGCGCAACAGGGTTGCGCCATGCGCAAGTCCAAAATGCGCCATTCTGCGATATTCAGCAGGAGGCAGTTACGCCACTGGCACCAGGTTGCGCAAAGAGAAAGCAATGCAAATGAATGCGTACTCAACTTAAGGAGGAGGATCATGCATAACCTGCGCAGCGATGTCGGAGAAGTCGGGTTGCGCGAGAGTTGTGCATCCTTAACCAAGCTGCGCCCCACAAGCTTGAGCCAAAAAGGCTTAAGTCGAGGCCACCCACAGGTGAGCTGCTGCATTGCAGGGTGCAACACGGCAGCTGCCACCTGGCTGGCCCCCAACTCGCTCCCTGTGCCCCACCACCAGCCCGATCGCGGGCGGTACGTACATGTCCCCCCCACATCCCACAGCCCGATCGCGGGGCAGAACCTGTATAAACCCCCAGTGCCCGATCGCGGGCAGAACACGCTATAACCCCGAGTACCCGATGCGGAGCAGAATGTAACCCTCCCCAACCGAATAACTCCCTGGTGGTCCAGTGGACCGTAAAGCCCGATCGCGGGCAGAATGATCACAGCAGAACCCCCAAACATCTCCCTGGTGTCTAGTGTCCCCCACCCACCCACGAAGCCCCTGCACGCCCATTGGCTGTAGCTCTGCACCACTGGGCGGCAGTCCCTACCCGGACAGTCAGTCGGGCGGGGCGGCTGGGCGGCAGGCGGTGGATGCTGTCGCCTCGCGGGCTGCGGGGAGCGGTGGAGGGGCTTCGGGTGGGTGGGGGACACTAGACACCAGGAGATGTTTGGGGGTTCTACAGACATTCCCTGCCCGCGATCGGGCTTTACTGTCCACTGGACCACCAGGGAGTTATTCGGGTTGGGGGAGGGTTACATTCTGCCCGCGATCGGGCACTGGGGGTTATACAGGTTCTGCCCACGATCGGGCACTGGGGGTTTATACAGGTTCCGCCCACGATCGGGCTGTGGGAGGTGTGGGGGGCATGTAACTGTGATGCCCGCGATCGGGCTGTGGGAGGTGTGGGGGGCAGTAACTGTGATGCCCGGGACCGGGCTGGGAGGTGTGTGGGGGCATGTAACTGTGATGCCCGCGATCGAGCTGCAGTGTAAGGCCGGTCCTCGACGGCTGCTGCCTGGCAGGGTGGCCAGGAGCAAGTCCTCGGGATCGGGCGACCTACATGCAAAATGCATGCAAACAAGACTAAAGAGATGCAAATGGCCCCCTGCACCTTTGCATAAATTATGGCCCCATTTGCATGTCACCTTTGAATATCGGAAATTTGGCGATGGCGCAATGGTACTTGCGCCCACGCGAGTTGAATGCTCAACTCTGGCAACTCTGCGGTAGCGCAGTTCCACCTGCGCCTACGCGCTAGTGTTGGTCTCGGCGATTCAAAGGAGTTGCCCAACAGCGCAACTCCTTTGAATATCACCCCGGCCACACCCCTGCGCAACTATTTTGAGCAGCGCAGGGGCTTGCGCCTCAGACTGGCGCAGTTTGAATATCTGGGCCCTCAAGTCTGGGTTTGCACCCCATAGGCAGAGCTCATGATGTTGACTCTTCCTTGTTATTTTTGCTGTGACAAATATATCTTATTTTGTTCACACATTCAAATTTGAGTGTAATTCTCACAATCTCGCAAACTTGTCCATGTATCTGAGTGAGTGTATGAGTGCAATTTTGTGTGTGTGTGTGTGTGTGTATATGTGTATTTATTATGTTGTAGTTATGATTAATCACCTGACAGGTTTATCTGTTCTGCTAGCACGGTATCTGCCTATGAGTGCTTATGTCCTACGTGCCAGCAGATAGTGTGTGTTTTGGGGGAAACTGGCTGCCTGGACCCACTTCAGTCTAGCGCCCTCCTATTCCCTATGTAACTGTTTAAGGCACATTAGTAGATTCATAGACAGCAGAGTCTGGAGGAAGAACATTAGCACTGCTACAACCGGGTTAAAAATACTTTGTAATTGTGCCTTACTGTAGAAAATAATAAAATCAATGACCTGACAGAGGGGCACCCTTCCAGCACGTGCTGTAGATACAGAAATGCTGTCTAGGAAACCAGCTTGCAGCAGTGCAGAGCCCCCTCCCCTAAAAAATAACAAATATTAAAGAAAAAAACAACAATAAATGTGAGAAGTGTGAGCGTCTGTTGATTACCGGTAACATAATTGTGTAGACATATTTGCAATTGCTTTCTATTTTTTCAGGGCCCACTGATGTAGATGGCAGCTCAGGACAGAAAAGGAAATCAAGAACCCTCCCTCCCTCACAGTTGTTTGTGCTATCTGCACTAATCGGGAATTCATATATAAAAAGGAAAACCGGATTGCTACTTGTTATTTCTTTTTTTAAATCAAATAGACAGACTGTTCCCTCCACACTCCTCTTTCCCTGACTGTCATCATCATCATCAGAACTCTGCTGTCTGTGACGCTACCAATCTGCCCTAAACAGTTATGTGGGAAATAGCAGGCACAAGAATGCAGAGGGTCTGGGAAGCAAGTGACCCCCAACACCATCTGCTAGCAAGGTGCCCAGCCCACATCAGTACTGTAAGAATGATAGTACTGTGGGAATGACAATCTGATACTATGCAAGGAAAATAAACTGTGCTATAAAATCCCTGCTGCCACTACACGACATGACACTGGGAGTTAGTGACACCAGCCTTTGAAAGCACGTCATGCACTGGCACCTGACAGTGTAACAACAAAGTCTAGCCAGAGCCGATAAGGCTGTGAAGAGCTACCAAATGACCAAAGTAATTTTCTTGTTGGTGCCATATAGTGCTATTTAGTCACAATCATCACAGTGCTCTAGGATCCAAATAACCATTTTCCTGTAACAACCCCTCATTTTTCCTGTATTTTCCCTGTAGAGGCAGCATCAAATCCCTGTAGATTTTTCCATAAGCCACTAGTTCCTTATTTGTGACTTTGTTGTTTATTTAAATGTAATATGTTGGCAGCCTTTTAACAGGAAAAGGGCTCTGATTTGCTGTTAGGTATTAAAATTATATGTCAAGCTGACAGTGAAATCACAGGTGAATGACCTGGCAGTCACTGAATTGTTGTTCCTAAGTAGCAGTGATGTCACAGTCAGTGATGTCACAATGCTGGTGATGTAGTGGGGGCAGTATAGCTAGCTATGTCAGCTGCTGTTCCACACATCACATATATTAACATCAGGTAAACAATCTTCTAATTAAACAAAGGGAAAAGATAAAGTACCTCAAATATAAAAGGTAATGGTTGACTGCTTTTAAAATCTAACATTAGTTTTAGGCAATACACAAGCTCTTTAACCCATATGCCTAGTGTGGGGATAGAACCCACAGCCTTCTGATCTTCCAGTCTCAGAGGCCAGTGTGCAGGCTATTTTTTGCATCTTTAATTTGTTAGTTTTTACACAAATTCTCTCAGACTTTTTTCTGACCACCTAATGGAATCTTGAATGAGTTACATAAATGTTATTATTTTCTTCAAGGCTCTGACCCTGCAACTAAATACATACTCAATACATCATGACAATCCCAAGTTACACCCCTGATGCCTGTCAGTCCCTACAGGGGTACGGCAGACACCTGTCAGACCCTACAGGGTAGGGTGTTATGGTCAGAAATCCTTAGTCCCTGGACATGTCTTGGTATTTTTACTCTAAGTTTTCAACATGGGCTTTTTGTGACCCCCACCACATGAACAGTGACACTATCAGTTTGTTAGCCGAAAGGTGATTTTGCACAGTGACTGCGCCATTAACGCCACAGGTGTGAAAACACATTTCCAACATGATGTGAAAAATGAGAGCTGTACTGTTCATGAGGAGGTGTAAAAAAATGGTAACGTTGAAAATATGGAGCAAAAATATAAAAAAAACTGGTGAAGTCACGAGCTTGTATAGAAACTGCGCAACACACATGTAATTATTTTGGGGATTTTTTTCACCAGATTTTCAATATAGGCATTTAAGGACCTCCACTCATGAACAGTGTTACTGTGATTTTCTTAATCTGTCCTGAACAATGATTTCCCACAGCGACTGTGCTATTCTGTGCTGGAAGTGTGAAAACACATTTCGGCCAGGATGTGAAAAATGACAGCTGTACTGTTCATAAGAATGTGTTGGAAAATGCCAATGTTGAAAATCTGGAGTGAAAATATTACAAATTTGTGAAGTTACGAGAGTGTGTAGAAACTGCACAATGCACGCTCGTAACACAGTCATTTGTACGTTCGCGTGCGCGCATGCACAAAGAACATTTTAGGAGAGTAGCACACTTGGAGGTGTGCCACTCCCATCCAATGCACTGCTCCCCTGAGCAGGCGCGACGGTCCTGCACCAATGGGTGCAGGAGCTCAGTATGACAGTGGTGTTCCTCTGCTTCAAAGGAAAGCACCGCTGCCATACTGGCGCCGCCGCCGTCCCCCTTGCATCCTGCCGTGCTACCCAGCGTCGTCACCGCCCCAAAGCTCGTGCCACGCTGGGAGCCCACTCCCAGCGTGGCAAACGCTAGTTTGCTGGACGGGTACGCACCTCGTCCGGCTCCATGGCCCCAAGCCATCCTGCTTGGCACGCTGGGAGCCCACCCAAGCGTGGCAAGCGTTAACGTTTGTTTGCCGGCGGGGTGCCCAATCCCCCCCGTTGGCTCTCGGCCCCAGCGTGGTTGCCAGCAGGGGTGCCCAAATCCCGGTCGGCTCCTCGCCCCCCAACACACACATCTCTCTGCCACGCTGGAGCCCACCCCAGCGTGGAAAAAGTCCCACGTCGTTCTTTTTTAAACTTCAGAACAAAACGTCCCACGACGAGTCTCCCAGCCTCCCTCCCACAACCCCGCACCCACCCACTGCGCACCCAGTTTTCCCCACACCCCTCACCCCATACTTACCCGGACCCGCGCCGAGAGCTGGTGAACGGATGCGCCTGCACTTTCAAAGCCGACCGCTGGAACTGGTAAATGCCGTAAGCTGTATAATGGGCTAGATGGGGGTTTCAACTTTATTGCATATCTCAGTCATTTTGGAATTTTTGCACCAATTTTCAGCATGGGTTTTGGGACTCTTTCTTATGAATGATTACTGTCATGGCGTTATTCAGGCCTGAAGGGTGATTTCACAGTCACTGCACAATCACCGCGCGGAAATCACCCCTTCGCCTTGAATAACGCCATGACAGTGATATCATTCATGAGAAGGGGTCCAAAAACCCTATGTTGAAATATGGTGCAGAAATTCCAAAAAATGACTGTTTTACGAGCGTGCGTTATGCAGTTCCTACGCAGGCTCGTAGGTTCGCAAATTTTCAATATTTTCACTCCAGATTTTCAACATTGCCATTTTATCACACCTTCTTATGAGCTGTTCAGCTGTCATTTTTCACATCTCACCCAAAATGTGTTTCTGCCCATGTAGCGCACAATGGCGCAGTCGGTGCACGAAATCAATGTATGGAACACATTAAGAAAATCACAGTGACACTGTTCATGAGCACAGGTCTTAAAATGGCTATGTTGAAAATTTGATGAAAATTCCTAAAATGACTGTTTTACGGAGCGTGCTAGCAGTTCTACGCACGCCAGCGTTATCATGAATTTTCAATATTTGCACTAGATTTTCAACATTGCCATTTTACCACACCTCTCGAGCAGTACAGCTGTCATTTTTCACATCCTGCCCAAAACGTTTTTCCCCATGTAAAGGCACAATGGCTAGTCGGGTGCAAAATCAATGTAAGGGACACAGTAAGAAAATCACAGTGACACTGTTCATTAGCAGAGGTTTTAAAATGGCAATGTTGAAAATTTGGTGAAAAAATTCCTAAAAATGACTGTTTTACGAACGCGCGTTGCACAGTTCCCATGCATGCTCGTAGGTTTGCAAATTTTCAATATTTCCACTCCAGATTTTCAACATTGGCATTTTACCACACTTCCTTATGAGCAGTACATCTGTCATTTTTCACATCCTGCCCAAAATGTGTTTCCGCCTATGTAGCTGCATAAATGGGGTAACAAAAAGGTCATGCTGGACAATTTATTGTGCAAATACCAGCAATCGCTGGGGCATTAGGGTAAGCACCATGCATGCCAAACACCACTGCAAATACCTCGTGTTTAACGCTCGGCATTGACAAATGCTAGGCGGATTTTTGTGACCAAATTTTCAACATAGCCATTTTAGGACCTCTGCTGATGAACAGTGTCACTGTGATTTTCTTACTCTGTCCTGAACACTGATTTCCCACAGTGATTCCGCGCCAGAAGTGCAAAAACACATTTCAACCAGGATGTGAAAAATGACAGCTGTACTGTTCATAAGGAGGTGTGAAAAAATGCCAGTGTTGAAAATCTGAAGTGAAAATATTACAAATTCACGAATTTGCGAGTGTGCATAGAAACTGTGCAACGCACGCTCGTAACACAGTCATTTTTGGAAATTTTTTCACCAAATTTGCAACACAGGCTTTTGAGAGCCCATCTCATGAACAGTGACACTGTCAGTTTGACATCGGTCCCAAAGGTGATTCCATGCAGTGACCGCGAATCACCTTTTCGGGACTGAATAACCAAATGACAGTCACTGAATTATGAGAGATGGGGTCCCAAGAACCCCATGTTGAAAATTTGGTGCAAACATTCAAAAATGACCGAGATATGCACCAAAGTTGAAAAAACTATTTATGCCATTATACAGCTTACCGGCATTTCTTCAGTTCATGGTTGCCTTTGAAGAGCGCAGACGTGTTCCCGCTCCACCGAGGATTGTCACACCAGCCTCCAGAAGGTATGGTGTGAGGGTGTGTGTGGGGAGGTGGGGTACGCAGAGGGTGGGCGCGGGTTATGGGAGGGGGTATGAGAGTCAACGAGGGACCGTATTCTTTTGTTACAGGTTTTTTATTTTTATTTTACATGGACAATGTGGGATTTTTGCCATGCTGGGGTGGGCTCCCAGTGTGGCACCTGGAAGTTTTGGGGGGCAGTGGGGCCAGCAGGGGATTGGGCACCCCTGTTGGCCATACAGTGTGGGGGGACACATGAGTATGCTAGACTTCTGCCATGCTGGGGTGGGCTCCCAGCGTGACAGCTGGACATTTGTTTTTTTGGGGAGGGGCACTGTAGCTGAGGACATACAGTGTGTTGGGGAGTGTGCATGAGCCGAGGGATTGGGCACCCGCACACGAACAAAGGGGGGCGACACAACACCAGCACAATCAGCGTCGGTGATGTGGAGGCAATTTGCATACTGCTGATGCCAGGTAGTGTGCAAATTGCTCACATACCACCGCTTGATCAGCGGGTCGCTTGCTTTCAACTGTAATCCATTGCATCTGAACTGCTGTCATAGACAGCTGGGGCATTCATTGGTGCATTGTGGTGTGCCTGCAAAAATGCTGAGGGCACTGGAAGCGGGGGTGCCACACCTACGAAAACTCGTATGGTGTCACTATGTTTCTTGCACATGCGTGCAAGCAAACATAATGAGAAAAAAACTGTCTTCTGTTTCCAGTACTTGCCCCCAACCTGTCCTGTGGAAAGGAATGTCACCTAATAAACTGCAATTCCACTGTCTGTAATCTGACACTGAGTCTGACTTTCATTTTTACAAAATCCCAGAGGAAATGAGTTAACTCCCAGGTTGCAGAAAGAAATAGAACACATCTGTTAGACTGAGCTGGACAGATGATAGAAACAGCAGTTTAAAAAGTTGTTTTTGTTAATATCCTGAGAAGTTCTGAGGTACAGTGCAGCAGCCCTCCCCCTCCTTCCTTCAGATGCCTTTAACATAGAGCAACAAATAGCAAAAATCAGAGGGGGAGGGCACTACTTTGCAGCTGTGGAGGAATACATACAAATGTCTAAAAACAAAGTTCTAGGAAAAGCCATTATTAGAGCTACAGATGACAGAAGGGCTGTAGGCTCTGCCCACAGCCCAAAAAATGTAAAAATAAATAAATAAAAAGCCACTGTAGTGTGTGAATAGCTGTGAGTGTGATCAGATGGTGAGATGCATCAATACGGTCAGCTAACATTTCAACATTATAAATAAAACACACAGACACAGAATATTGATTAATATACTTTATTTCATTATGAAAAAACTCCTAATTTCATTTCCTATCTCCTTAAGCAAGGACGTGGAAAATTTGAAAAGGACAAAAAAGCAAGCAGTAAACGGCAAACAATACATTGGCTATCCTACAGCTATTGAAAAAAATCCTTTCAAGTCACTACAAAGGTACTGACACGAAACTTATTTGAGTTTACCCTGAGTTCCGGGTCTTAGGCTTCCCTCATAGTTCTGTTGATTTTATCACTACAAAGATAGAAATATGAGTGTGAGACCAACGTGTGCCTGACCCTGGAAGCTGTCTGTATTTCAAGAAATTATATTTGATCAAGAATTTCTGAACCAAGATAAACAGAATTGAAAAATAAAATTTCCCATGCATACTGCATCACAACCACATGATCTGTTACAACAATGCCAGCACCCTGGCAGGAGTTCTGAATCACCACTGCTCTCTAATGCTTCCTGTCTTAGTGACGTGAATGCTTTTAAAAATTTGCCACCCAGCTGATTGCATTTGGTGACATTTTCCCAGAGTGCTGCGCCTGATAAATGCAGAGTATTTTTGCAAATTCTGCAAAGTTTAAGTAGAAGTACATAATACATTTTTGGTGATTTTCCATTAATCTCGCTTCTGGTTGTCCACGTGCTTTGAATATCTGAGGGCCCTGTATTGCTTCACCATGAAATTTCAGGGTAAGTGTGAGTGAGCGAATAAGTGAACTCTGTGCAGTAAATATGTGAACAGTGGAACCCCAGACAGTAGGTCAGAACAGTGCCTGCATGGACAATGCTGTCAAAAACAGCGCTGTCCATACAGCGTGGACAAGAAAAGCGGCAGGAGACAATGCCACCAACAGAATAAGCGTCAGTGGTAGTGATCACAAGTGTGGTTCACAATCGTTACCACTGTAAAACATTATTTTTGTAGGGGGCTCTGCCCCCGCACCCCCCGTAATTAAAATAATCAACTCCAAGTCAGAGTTGGATTACGGGTGGGGAAGAAGTAAAATTGTGGAGACCAGGATTCTCCTGCATTACCGCTCCATGCCACGGGAGCAGCTCAGCCAGCCTATTCCATTCCTTGGCCCTTGACTCAGGTACTAGTACCATGGACAGTGACCAGTGGAGTATTTCTTACATGGCGTTGTACTTCCCCTGTCACTGTCCGTGGTAGCGCGGTATAGACTACACTGTTTTACCTTGAGCTATTATTGAAGTGCTATTCTAACCAGGTATGGAACCCAACATAGCATCAGTTCTTTTGCCATACTCGGAGAAGAAAAATACCCCATAGTTATTTCATCTATACAGAATCTCTGATAGAAGGCTGTTGACTTTTTCAAACTCGTACTATGTGGATGAGATTTTAGAATGATTTTACTTCAGGTATTCTGTAAGTAGCAGTTGGATTCTTTTTTTAAATTGCTAGCGCAAGTGAGGGATGTCACTTTCTGCCTGGCTATTCAGGAGAGAGAGGTGTGTGTGTGTGTGTGTGTGTGTGTGTGTGTGTGTGTATACAGTATGTGTGTATAGTGTATGGTGGAACGTTGTTTTTATGAAATTCAGTTATTGGAATCAGCTTGTTGTGCTAAGTAGTGACGTCAAATGGTTATGTTGCACTTAATACATCACTACTGTGTCACAAGTTAGAATGTCTTCACGCATGCAAGATAAAGTGGCTGCGGTGGTGAGAGATGGCCAGGAAGTGAGCAAAGCCAGAAAACAAATGCACCACAGTAAGTTATTTTTTAGTGCTGGAGGACGTTTTCTTGGGACACAGGAGTGGAATAATGATTGCCAATACACTATAAAAGATGGTGTATGAGCAACCATATGCACACAAGGCCGTTTTTTGATCATGTGGTTTCCGTGGTAACAAGACCTCTTGAGCTGCACACTTAAGGTCTATTGTTACCACTCTGTCGAAAAACAGCCTTGTTGCGTATGAATGCTCATACACAATCCTCTATGTGTGTGTGTGTGTGTGTGCATGCACAAACGTGTGTGTGACTATTCACTACTATATAATCTGCATATTAATTCTATATCTTTTGCCGGACTAATGCATTAGCAGCTGTTTTAGCTCTGACCAGAGTTTGTATACTAAGGTTCTAAAAGGGGAGGTAAGGAAGGGTTTGTATGAATCACTAGCAAACCCTCTAGTATAAATATTAGTACTGCGAGTAAAGAACGGTTACGTATAAACTTACTGTAACAGTAGATCTCTGAGAGAATCTCCATTAGGCTACACCTTTGGAACTATATGCCATCAGCATCAGGACCATTCAAAACTTTTCTCTAGCCAGGGGCTACCCACAATGATGTGCAGCATCTACACATATATAACGTGGCAGCCCCATCACTCCTCAGTTCCTCGCCAGAGATTAGCCTCAGAGGACTTCCAGCCATGAGGAACCAGGAGAGGAGACCAGCATCAGGCATACAAGGAGAGGTTTGGGGCTGAAGACAGGATGCATTGAGCATGGTTTTAAGCACAGCATCTGATACAACCCTCACTGAAAGCAAAAAGGGGTAAGAAGGGAAGGTATGGCATGGCCTACTGGAGGAGAGTCTCTCGAACATCCACGGTTATGAAGTTCTTGCATGACAGTTTTATCTTCTTCTAGGGTATCTCTTCCATTAGGCCACACCTTTGGTGCGATTCCCAAGCAGTACAAAGTAAACTGGGAAGGTGTTACAGTCTGATATGTAATCAAGACAGAAGGCCTTGCAGTACAGCAAGCCCAAAGCTAGCACATCTATGAGAGATGATGTCCAGATTGTAATTAGTGAAGGTATGAACAGTGCTCCATGCAGCTGCAGCACATATGTCAGCAGCAGGGACAGTTTTGAAAAAAGCAACAGAAGTGGCCATGTCCCTTGTGGAGTGACCACAAACAACACCAGGAAGTTCCTTACCATACGTTCTATAACAGAACGTAATACAATGTGCCAGACATGTAGATAGGCATCATTTAGACACAGGAGTGCCCACTTTCCCTGGAACAAATGCAACATAAAGCTGTGAGGACTTTCTGCAATCTGTGGTGCAAGCAATATATTATCTTAGTATTCTATGTACATCCAAAGTATGGAGCAGTGCCTCACCCAGGTTGGCATGCTCATGATAATATACAGGACGGTGTATTGTTTGATTCAGTGTAAATTCAGATCCCACCTTTGGTAAAACCTTAGGATTCATATGCAAAGAGACTGTCTTTTTGAAAAATCAAATAAGGAGGCTCACACATTAGAGCCTGAAGCTCACAAATCCTTCGAGCAGAGGTCATCGTAACTAAAAGCAATGTTTTCCATGACAAGAAATGTAAGCTAAAACTCACAGCAGGCTCAAAAGAAGCCAACGTCAATTTCTCAACAATGAAATGCAAGTCCCAAGGAGGGAGTGGATTATGGATAGGAGGTTTCATATGAAGAATACTTCTCAGAAACATATGGGACACCTCTAACTGGGCAACCATACAACCATCAATACGAGCATGGAAAGCTGACATAGTGGTCACATGCACCTTAACAGAGGAATACTGTAGGGCAGAGTCATATAAAAAAGGCAAATATTCCAACACAGTATTCAGAGGACATGTAAAAGGCTCATATTCTGAGAAGCAGCCCACAGAGTGAAATTTTTCCATTTCAGGGAATAAGTATGTCTGGTAGAAGGCTTCCTAGCTGCAAGCAAGACATCAGCAACCTTAGCTGATACCCTAAAACATGCAATGGCTATGTCTTCAGCAGCCATGCATGCAGAAGTAGGGATTTCAGGTCCAGGTGGACCAGAGATCCCTTGTCCTGCAACAACAGATCCTGACACAGAGGTAAGGGAACAGGAGGCCCCACTGCCAGATGTTGAAGCAGTGGAAACCATATCTGGTGAGGCCATAAGAAAAAATTACTCGCCTTAGTAATTATGTTTCTTCTAGTGGAGTCTTGCTGTATTCTGACTATTGCAGTTAGGTCCTGCTTTTCAACTGCCCCGGAGAACAAAGGGTTAACTTTTCTATGCCTTGCATAGAATGTTCATCACAAGCTCAGCTGAAGCCTCTGCCTGTTGTTATTCGAACTGCAACCATCAGATCTTTATGAGCAAAAACTCACTAGGTGTTCTGTGTGGAAACTGTAAAATTTTTACTAGCCAACTGGCAAATATATATTTTTTGGTTCTCAAAGGAAGACTCAAGTCAGGAAACCCAAAAACAAAAACACATCCAAAAAACAACATTCCACCCAAAGAAAAAAGAGGGTGTAAAATGGATACCCCTAGGATGCCAACATCGCTCCTGCCCACCCACATCCCAAAAACTAGGTTCTGAGAGGAGAGGCAGGGGGGAGGTCAGAATACAGCAAGACTCCACTAGAAGAAACATAATTACTAAGGTAATTTTTTCTTCAAACAACATGAAGTTTTGCTGTATTCTGACTATTGCAGACTACCAAGCAGTACCTCCATGGAGGAGGGACAGAACCTACTTTGGAAATAGGCTCTGAAGTACTGCTGTGACAAACCGAGCATCACTCCTAGCCCGGATATCCAGAGAGTAATGCTTGGTGAAAGTATGGACTGTTTTCCAGGTGGCTGCTTGACAAATTTCTAAGAGAGGAATATCCCTGGCAGCAGCCGGGGAAGCAGCTGTACCTCTTGTAGAATGAGCCCTCAGGCCTGAGGGTGGGGTTCTACCTAGTTTTTCATAGCAGAACTGTGTACAAGAAAAAATCCACCTGGCAATAGATCTCTTAGTGGCAGGTTTGCCCTTCCCAACTTCTCCATAAGTGAGGAACAACTGAAGGGATTCAAACCTGTGACCCTTGGTACTCTCTATGCAGTAGCTAAGGGCTCTTTTAACATCCAAACTGTGTAGCCTCCTCTCTCCCGATGAAGAATGATCAGTGAAGAAAACAGGGAGAGATATAGACTGATTGAGGTGGAAATCTGAAACCACTTCAGGCAAGAACTTTCTGTTAGTTCTAAGGACCACTTTATCTCTGTGAAAAGAGATGAAATCAGATTCCACTGACAGAGCTTGCAATTCACTGATACGCCTGGCAGAAGTAATGGCTACCAAAAATATAGTTTTCCAAGTCAAGTACTTAAGCTCTGCTGAGGACAAAGGCTCAAAAAGGCGTTGCATAAGCTGAGCAATGCAAACATTAAGGTCCCAAGCAGAAGCAGGATCCCTAAAGGGGTGATTGGTGTGAAGCAATCCCTTGAAAAACTGACAGAACACAGGATGGGATGACAGAGAGGAAGACTTGCCTATAGACAGGAAAGCAGAAACAGCTGCCAAGTGTACCTTAAAGGTAGCTGGTCTGAGACCTAGGCCATTAAGATGGACCATATAATCCAGAACTGTAGGCAATTCAACAGAGTTTGGAGAAATATTCTTCTTAGAACACCAAATGCTGAATATTTTCCATTTGGAGTTGTAAGTCTTTCTAGTGGAAGGCTTCCAAGAAGCCTTAAGGATATCCAGAACCCCTTGGGAAAGACGCAGATCTGCAAACTCTAACTCTTCAAGAGCCAAGCCTTGAGATTGAGAGACTGAAGATTCGGGTACCAAATCCTCCCCTGAGAGGAAGTTAACAGGTTGTTATTCCTGAGAAGAGAAAGGGGAAGATGGACTGTTAGGGACAACAGCAAGGGATACCATGGCTGTCTGGTCCAGTCTGGAGCAATCAGAATCACTTTGCATGGTTGTGACCTTATCTTGACTAACACTCTGAACAGGAGAGGGAAGTGGGGAAAAGCACAGAGAAATTTCCCTTCCCAGTTCAGAATCAGAGCATCCAGGGGGACTGCACCCAAGACTGGGGGTCTGCAACAAAAGAGAGGAAGTTGGTGATTGTCTGGGGCTGCAAAAAGATCTATCTCTGGAGCACCCCATCTTGAGAAAATCACTTTCAACACCAGAGGATCTAGGGCCCAATCGTGATGGCCCTGGGATATTCTGCTCAGTGCATCTGCTAGGACATTGTCCTTCCCTGGGAGGTGAACTGCTATCAGAGAGGTTTGCAGGGAATAGGCTAGGGACCACAACTTCATTGCTTCTGTGCACAGGGCCGTAGACCGAGTGCCTCCTTGCTTGTTGATGTACCACATGGTGGTGGTGTTGTCTGTTCTGACCTGAACCACCTTGTTCTGTACAGATTTGGAAAAAGCTTGTAGTGCCAGAAACACTGCTCTGAGTTCCAATAGATTGATGTGAAGCAGAGATTCCTGAGGCGACCACAGTCCCTGGGTAGTAAGATCCCCCAAATGGGCTCCCCAGCCCAGCAGGGAAGCATCTGTGGTGAGGATCACTGAATGAGACTGAGTGACAAATGGAACCCTTTGTCTCAAATGTCCTGATCCTGCCACCATTGCAAGGCTTGGATCAGGGTTTGAGTCACTGGAATTGGTTTGGTAAGGTAATCCTTTCTTTGAGACCAAAAAGCTCTTAAGTGGAACTGAATGTCCCTCATTTGAAATCTTGCCCCCTGGACCACTGTTGTGGAAGCTGCCATGTGGCCCCGTAGCTGAAGGAAATGCCTTGCTGGTTGAGACACCTGAAGTCTGAATGAAGAGGCCAGTTCCATGAGCATCCTTGCCCTTTCCAGGGGAAGGAAGGCTCTTGTTTTTACCGTATCCAGTTCTGCACCTATGAAGGTGAGGAGCTGCACCGGTTTAAGAACTGACTTTGGTAGGTTGAGAAGGAATCCTAAAGAAGTGAGCACTTGCTGGGTCACTTGCAGGTGTGACTTGACTTGGTCTGGAGACTGACCTACTATCAGCCAATCGTCCAAGTATGGGAAAATTGACATCTTTTGTCTCCTTAGGAAGGCAACAACTACTGCCAGGCACTTTGTGAAGACCCTTGGGGCTGATGTTAGGCCAAAGGGCATTGCTCTGAACTGATAGTGGCCTGAGGGCAACTCGAACCTGAGGTACTTTCTGTGGGAGCACCTGATGGGAATGTGAAAGTAGGCATCTTTGACATCCAGGGAGGCTAGCTAGTTCCCTGGCCTTAGAGAGGGAAGGATAATTCCCAGAGTCATCATTTTGAACTTTGGCTTTAAAAGATGTTTGTTCAGACATCTTAGGTCCAGGATGGGTCGCCACTCTCCTGTCTTTTTGGGGGTTAGGAAGTACTTGGAGTACAATCCTTTGCCCCAGTGTAGGGTGGGAACTCTCTCTATAGCTCTGAGAGCTAGGAGAGAAGAAACCTCTGCCTCTAGGCCAAGAGTCTCTGAGAGACTTGCAGGTGGAAAAGATCTGGCTCTCATCTTGGGAAATTTTTTGAAGCTGAGAACCAGTCCCTGGCTTACTACTTCCAGGACCCACTTGTCTGATGTAAGTGACATCCAGTCCTGGACAAAGTAAGCCAGCCTGCCCCCTACTGGTATAGGAGAATCGACCCGGGCAGACCCATCAGGGTGTCTGCTTGGCAGGGGCTTTAGGCTGAGGGGTGGATGCAGGCCTGCTCATCCCCCTTCTGCCTCTCCCTCTAAAGAACCCCCTCTGCAAAAAAGAAGAAGAAGAGGCCTGAGCTTGGTAAAAAGGCCTCTGGAAAGGCCTGCCCCTGCCTCTGGACTGCTGCCTTTGAGGAGTTGCTTGCCTTTCTTTGGCCTGAGCACTCCTGTAAGTGGTCCTGTACTCATCCATTTTCTTCATATAATTCTCTGTCTGCACCCCAAACAGAGAATTGCCAACTACAGGAAAATCCATGGCTTTAGCCTGGGTATCCTGTGAGAGGCTAGTACATCTGGGCCAAGCCACTCTCCGAAGAGCCACAGATGTAGCCATGACTCTTGATGATACATCACTGGAGTCTACAGCAGCATGAAATTGTACTTTCAATGCTTCGATCCCATCTGCAGTCACCTGCTCCAGCTCCTTGGCAAGCTGGGGAGGAGCCTGTTTAGCCAGTGCCAGTACAGTGTCCCACCTGGACTTCTGGTACCTGGCTGCATAGGCCATATAATTAGCCTGCCTGAGTCCCAAAGATGCTGCCATGTACTGCTTCTTTGCCATGGCATCAATCTTCCTGGAGTCCTTGTCTGGGGGGTGTGATGCCAAGGGAATGTTTGCCTTATCACAGGCAGCAGCCTGCACAACCCCAACATGGCTGCATTGCTGAAAAAGGAACTCCATGTCTGAGCCTAAGAAAGTGTACCTCTTGCCCATTCTTGTGTCCACAGGAGGTATAGAATTGGGAGACTTAAGAATTTTTTGTGTTTGTATCCCAAAAGATTTGTGGAGGGGAATAGACAGTCTCCTTGACTCTGGGATGACCATCATCTCAACATAATCAGGCTCTTCCTGATCCTCTACTGCCTCCTCCACAGGAAGCTGGAGGGTATCAGCCACCTTTCTGTAGAACATGTAGTGTGAAGGGGACTCAGAAAGCCTAGGAGGAGAAACACCTGAAGGTTTGTCTGGGGAGGTATCAGCATCAATAGGCACATCCAGACTTTCACCATCACCATAATCATCCTCATACTCTTCCCTCCTCCTCAAACTCCGGTTCATAAAATTCTTCCAAGGTATAATCTGGAACCGGGGGAACCGACAGAACCGAGCCCCTGCCAGATGGTGCCGGTTCGGTCAGAACCGATCGAAGCGATTCCATAATCCTAATCGCTTTGTCTACCTCATCGACAGTCGGAAAATGAGATTCTGGATCCGAACCGGCCGATTTGTCTTTTCTTTTTCTTTTTGTTGGAACTGATTCCTCAGAATCGGCTCTCCTTTTGCCCGAAGAAGTATCGCCCTGGTCAGAGGGCACTCCTTCTGGTTCGGTCGGAACCAAATCGGACTGGTCATCCGGGTCAGCGGACTTCTCGGCCTCCCTTTCCCTCAGTCTACCTAATATCTTTTCCAGGGTAGGTTTGGGAACATTCTTGCAAATTTGACAGTCTGAATCGAGGTGGTCAAACCCCAGACAATAAACACAGGTGGTGTGGGGATCAGCCTTAGCGAAGACCTCCCCACACACACTGCAGTGTTGAAACCCAGTGGGCCCGGTTTTCTTTTTGGGTTTCTCAGACATGGCCAACCTAACTAAACTTACCCTTTTTTCGGCAATCTGCCAGGTAACACTCCTCTATCAGTTCCTGACCGTGTCACGGGTCTTGGAAAAAAACGTACTTAAAACCCGTTTTTTTTAGAACTGATACAGTCCGGTAACCACACACTAAAGTAAAGAACAAGTTTTACCTCAAAATGATCGGTTCAGCCAAACCGATCCACAGTTTACAAGTTCCACACAGAAAACAGAACAAAAACCTATCTAGTACTCATGGTACCACAGACAGAGACTTGAACCGACTATGCGGAAACAACAGTTCGGAAGAAACTGACTGAAAACCGACACTTCAACCGACTTTTGAATCGAGCAACAGGAGAAATCTCCGGAGCGACTGTTCAGTGAGGCGGAGTAAAGAATCTGACAGTTGCAGTTTGAATAACAACAGGCAGAGGTTTCAACCCAGCTCATGATGAACATTCTATGCAAGGCATAGAAAAGTTAACCCTTTGTTCTCCAGGGTAGTTGAAAGGCAGGATCTAACTGCAATAGTCAGAATACAGCAAGACTTCATGTTGTTTGAATGAAGCAATGCGGATGAGAGTGGTGCTCTCCTCTCAGCTTGAGCAGAACCCTCTGTATTATAGGCATGGGTGGAATGCATATAGGAATCTCCCTTTCCAGGAAAGGGTTAACGCGTGTCACCCAAAAACTCCAGACCCTGGAGTGAGTGAGTGAGCAGAAATGTGGCAGTCTGGTGTTGTGTGGGAACACAAAATGGTCTAGCCTGCCGGCCCGGTGGCACTGAGGGTTGAGGCACGGGATGCCACACCTCGTGCCACGCCGGCGACCCGGGTTTGGGAACGGACTCGGGTCATCGGGGGTCGGCAGGGGGAAGGAGGATCGAGTGTCCCAACGGATGCTCTCCTCCTTCGGGGAGGGGTACCAGGGGTGTTTAATACACCGACGTCCGGGAGAGCCGGTGGAAGCACCGACTCAGGGCAACGGCGGCCCTTGGGTTGGGAGTCGGGAGGGAGGACGCCTTGGCACTTGGCAGGCGTCCGGAGGGCACGTCCGCCGAGCCGGCTTCCTCAGCGGGTGGGGGAGGGAGGATAGAAAACTGGAAACAACCCTCGTCGCTCCGGATGACGGCCGCTCCAGCCACCCAGTCTGCAAAAACATGGGCAGACCCCGCTGTGCAAGGTGCTCCAAGGGAGTAAGGAGGCAGGTAAGAGAGACACCTGAGATGCACTCTAGGGGCAGACTCAATGGGGGGACTGGTGGGCATTGAGCAAGCCCGAAGGAGGGGAGCGACGAGGGCATTCAGGAGGGGGTAAAAAGAAATTTCAAAAAAAAAAATGGTCTAGCCTTGGATGACCCCATCATGCAAAGAGGTCGTTCACCATGGTTTGGAGACTGGACAGAAACACAGCCAATAGCTGAAGGCTGTGAGGCAGAGTACGTACCATACCCTCATTGCTTCCCTGCATAGGGGATAATAGTGAGTGCCCCCTTGTTTGTAGATGTAATGCATCACACTGTCATCGTCCATCTAGATTAGCAGAGGACTGGTGCAGACATGATTCTGAAATGCCTGTAGGTTGTACAGAACAGCCCGCATTTCTAGGACATTTATGTAGGGCTTGGCCTCTACCTTGTTCCATGACCCCTGTGTCTGGTAAGGGCCAAGATGAGCACCCCAGCTGGAGCCCGAGGCATCTGTGGTGAGGATCTGTACAGGAGCTGGTACAAGGAATGGAATGCCCTTCAGTAGGTTGTCGCAATTCATTTACTACAACAACCCTCTGCGAAGGGAGACACGATGAGAACCATTTTGTCCAGCTAGCCCATCAGCTGATCTCTTTGGACTCTGAGTGTTCACTGAAGGATCCTCCCAGGAAGACGTGCCAGTGGCACTGTCACTATGGCTGTGGCCATGAAGTCCTGGAGATGTAACATTGTTCTCATAGGGACATAGTGGCTCCTTTATACCAGGTGTGCCTGAGCAATGAAAGTGGCTGATCTGTCCTGTGGTAGGAGAGTCCATCCCCTCTCTGGGTCCAAGACTGCCCCTATGTATTGCAGTCTTTGGCACAGTCAACACAGACTTTGGCACATTCACTGAGACCCCCAAGTCATTGAACAACTGATGTGTCTGAAACAGGTTGTGTAGCAGAGCTTCCTTGGAGCTAGCCTTCAGGAGCTAGTCATCCAGATAGAGGAAAACATATAGTCCTTCTCTGTGAAGGACTACTGCAACCACTACCAAGCATTTAGCAGAGACCCATTATGCAGAAGACAAACTGAAGGGCAATACCTTGAACTGATAATGTTCGCACTCCAGCATAAATTGGAGATATTGGGCCCGATTCTAGAAGGGTTACACCTAGCGTAACAGCAGTTGTGCCAAATAGAATGGCACATGTAGCAACTTACGCCAGTAGTTGCGACATGCGTGATTCTACAAAGTGGCCTATGACATGTTGCAGGTCACTTGCACCGAACAGCTGTTACGCCACATAAACCCCCGTGACATGGCACTAGGGGGTTTACGGCAGCAGTTGTGTCCCATTCTAGAAGGGAAGCCACAAAATGCCCACATCGGGATACTACAAGAACTCCTGGTGGAGATCCGGCAATGTAAGTTATACCAGCATTTAGCTGGCATAACTTACGGACACCCCCGGGGGCCCTGTAGACCCGTCGGCTGTCCAGCGGACAGTGCACAGTTTCCCTCCCCCCCATGCCCAGCACACCCCAGTGGGGCCCCATAGGGCTACTTCATACCCCCAGCCCCCAAAACACCTGGCTGGCAGAAGCCCTGCAGGTCGGCACTGCCATCCTCCCACCTGCGTCTCGAACCGCGAGTCGCCATCCACATATGTGGCATAAAGCCTGCCCTGGTGGTCTAGTGGCCCCCGAACTGTGTAATAACAAATAAGAATCCCCGTATCCCTGGTGGTCTAGTGACCTCCCCAAACTATACAAACAGAAATCCGATCCCCATATCCCTAGTAGTCTAGTGCGCCCCACCCCAAACAGTATAAAAATAATTTCGATCCCGGTAGTCTAGTGGTCCCCCATGATCCACATAATTAAAATACAGTCCGTCTATTCCCTGGTAGTCTAGTGGCCCTCACCTTCACCCAGTCGTGCCAGCCACTCAGCACCCCCACTCGTTCTCAGCCGGCGATTGAGTACAGCTCCACTCACCACGCTGCCAGCCACTGACTGAGTTTCCAGTATCAGCAGACTAAACAGACGCCGCCAGATATTAATATATAATTAATTAATTATTACTACTTAATGTATGAGCGTTGTTCATAATATCTGAGCGCATCTGTTCAGTAAGCACTGATACTGGGCTCAGTCGGCGGCTGGCCGTGGTGGTGAAAGGTGGGCTGTGCTAGTCACCGGCTGGGGATGGGTGGGGGTGCTGGGTGTTGGTATGACTGGGCGGGGGGGCCACTAGACCACCAAGGAATAGACAGACTGTATTTTAATTATGTGGATTGTGGGGAGGGCCACTAGACTACTCGGGATCGGAATTATTATTATACAGTTCGGGGGGGCACTAGACTACCAGGGAATAGACGGACCTTATTTTATTTATGTGGATCATGGGGGAGGGCACTAGACTACCAGGGCTGGCAAAATGCTGCGTATGCGGTGGCTGACTTGGGGGTCGGGGCACGGGTGGGGGGATGACAGCGCCACCCTGTGGGGCATTTATCAACGTGCATTCCAGGGGCTGGGAGTGTGGGCAGCCCTGCGGGACATAGCTATGGGGGATTTGGGGCCAGTTGTTGTGGCCAGTACTGCGGGGCAGGCACTGATGGCTGGGGGGGCAGGGGGTGTAGGTTGTGGCTTGCTGGGCAGGGGGGTGCACTTGTGACCTGCGGCAGCGGATGCGACATGCTGGCCAGGTATACCCTCTGTGCGGCATACCTTGCTGCATGTCGCAAGTCGCAGAACTTTGCTGCAGAGACCCTGCCCCTTCTAGAATGGGGTGCAGGGTCAATGTTGCAGTTGCGGGTGGTGCAAGCTGCATTCAGCAGCAACTTGCACCACCCTTCTAGATTCAGGCCCATTGTCTGGGATTTTCTGATCTTTTCATAAAAGTATGCATTCTTCATGTCCAGAGAACAGAGTCAGTCCCTTGTTCACAGCTGGAAATTAAAGTTTGCAGGCATACCATGCAAAACATTTTGTATTCAATTTACAGGTTGAGATCCCTAAGATGCAACACAGGATACAGGTCCCCTCTCCATTTCAGGACTAGGAAGTATCTGGAGTAGAACACTTTGTTTCTGTCCTGAGGAGGAACCAGTTCTATTGCATGTTTTTGGAATAAAGACTGAACTTCTTTCTGTAGAAGGAGCAAATTGCCTGGAGGATAAAAAGAAAAAAATTACTCACCATAGTAATGTTATTTCTTCTAATGGAGTCTTGCTGTATTCTGACTATATGCAGTTAGCCCCAGCACTTGAACTGCTCCGGAGAGGAAAAGGGTTAACTCTATGCCAGGGCATAGAATGTTGAACACATGCTCAGTTTTCAAACCTCTGTCCCAGGTACTCCTTAGTGTAAGCGTCAGATTCTTATGAGCACTATGCTAACTAACTAAAATATAAATTGTTTTCCAAAATTTTGTGCCAAAAGGCAAGAAACAGAATTTTTAGGGTCCAAAAGACTCAAGTCGAGAACCCCAAAAAGAAGACAAGTGGGTAGTGAAACTTAGTACTATATTAAAAACAACAATAAAAACCTCATCCTAGGAAGAGGAAAAAACATGTTCACCCCTGAGATGCAGCACTGCAGCTGCCCACCCACATCCCAAAACAACTAGGTTCCAGGAGGAGAGGCAGGGTCGGAAGTCAGAATACAGCAAGACTCCATTAGAAGAAACAACATTACTATGGTGAGTAATTTTTTTCTTCAAACAACATGAAATCTTGCTGTATTCTGACTATATGCAGACTACCAAGCAGTAACCCCTTGGAGGAGGGAGTTACAGAACCTATGTCGGGAACAAGCTCTGCAGTACTGCTGTGCCAAACCTAGCATCACTTCTTGACTGGATGTTGAGAGAATAATACTTGGTAAATGTATGAACAGTTTTCCAGGTGGCTGCTTTACAGATTTCCACTAAGGGTATGTCTCTGACTGCTGCGACCGAAGCAGCTGTACCTCTGGTGGAGTGAGCCCTCAAGCCTGAAGGTGGCTCCTTCCCCAACTTAGAGTAGCAGAACTGTATACAGGAGACAATCCACCTGGCAATAGTTCTCTTAGTGGCAGGTTTGCCCTTTCCCACTTCTCCATAAGTGAGAAACAGCTGTGAACAGTCATTTCTATGAGCCTTAGTAGATTCTATGTAATAATTAAGAGCCCTCTTTACATCCAGACTGTGCTGTCTTCTTTCCCCAGAAGAAGAATGGGCAGTGAAAAATACAGGCAGTGACATAGATTGGTTCAGATGAAAATCTGATACCACCTTGGGAAGGAATTTTCTATTTGTTCGAAGGACCACCTTATACCTGTGAAATGAAATGAAATCAGGTTCCACTGATAAAGCTTGTAACTCACTGATTCTCCTGGCAGATGTAATGGCTACCAGGAACACAGTTTTCCAAGTCAAGTATTTTAATTTAGCTGAAGATAATGGTTCAAAGGGGGGGCTGCATAAGCTGTGCAATACAGATATTCGGATCCCAAACAGGAGTAGAGTCCCTAAGGGGAGGATTGATATGAACCAGACCTTTGAAAAATCTCTTGAAAACTGGATGGGAGGCTAAGGAAGAGCACTTCCCAGCTGAAAGGAAGGCAGAGATGGCTGCCAAATGCACTTTGAGAGTGGTAGGCCTGAGTCCTAAACTGTTAAGATGCACCAAATAGTCCAAAGCAGTGGCAATGTCAGCTGAATCTGGCTGAATATGCCTCTGAGAACACCAAAAAACAAATCTCTTCCATTTGGAATTGTAGGTTTTCCTAGTGGAAGGTTTTCTACTAGCCTTAAGAATATCCAGGGCTGATTGGGAAAGATGCAGGCTTGCATATTGTAGCTCCTCAAGAACCAAGCTTTGAGTCTGAGAGTCTGAAGGTTGGGATACAGTATCCTCCCCTGCGAGGAGGTGAGAAGATTGAACTGTCTGGGAAGACAAAGTAGAATTGACACTGACATTGACAGTAGGAGAGGGTACCAAGGCTGCCTGGCCCAGTCTGGAGCCACTAGAATCACAGTGCAAGGCTGAGATTTGATCATGATCAGAACTCTGAATATCAGAGGAAAAGGAGAAAAAGCATACAGGAACCTGCTTGTCCAATTCAACAGGAAAGCATCTTGAGGAACAGACCCCGAAAGAGGGGGTCTGCAGCAGAATAGGGGAAGCTGATGATTGTCTGGGGCAGCAAAGAGATCTATCTCTGGAGTGCCCCACCTTTTGAAAGTGATCTGAAGGATTAGAGGATTCAGGGCCCATTCATGGTGACCTTGAGAAATCCTGCTGAGAGCATCTGCCAGTACATTGTCCTTCCCTGGGAGATGCACAGCTATCAGGGAAACCTGCAGGGAATAAGCTAGTGACCATATTTTCATGGCTTCGGTGCACAAGGCAGAGGACCGAGTGCCCCCCTGCTTGCTGATGTATCACATGGTTGTGGTGTTATCTGTTCTAATCTGCACCACTTTCCCCTGAATTGTGCTCAAGAATGTCTGAAGTACTAGAAAGACAGCCCTGAGTTTGAGAAGATTTATGCACAGGAGAGACTCCTGATGAGATCATGTTCCCTGAGCAGTGAGCTGGTCCAGATGGGCTCCCCATCCCAGCAGGGAAGCATCTGTGGTGAGAATCACTGTTGGGGCTTGACTGAGGAATGGGACACCTTGCCTCAGATTGTCCTCCTCCAGCCACCATTGGAGAGCCTGAATCAGAGTTTGAGACACTGAAGCTAACTTGTAGAGAGGGTCTTTCTTCTCAGACCAAAAGGATTTTTGATGAAATTGAATATCTCTCTTTTGAAACCTTGCCCCCTGCACTACTGCAGTGCAAGTTGCCATGTGGCCTAGCAACTGCAAGAAATGTCTGGCTGGCCGAGACACTAGTGGATGAAAAGAGGAAGCCAGAGTGACTAGGGACTGTACCCTTGAAAGAGGGAGAAAGGCCATGGCCTGGACAGTGTCCGGTTCCACCCCTATAAATGTGAGAAGCTGGGCTGGTTCTAGAACAGACTTGCCTAAATTTAGGATGGACCCTAAGGATTCCAGAAGCTTTTGAGTTACCTCTAGAGCTAGTTTGAATTGGTCTGAGGACTGAACCACTATGAGCCAATCGTCCAGGTAGAGGAACAGTAAAATGCCTTGTCTCCTGAGAAAGGGCACCACTACTGCTAGACACTTGGTGAACAACCTTGGAGCAGATGTTAGGCCGAAGGGCATTACTCTGAACTGGTAGTGGCCTGAGGTCAACTTGAACCTGAGGTACTTTCTGTGGGAATGTCTGATAGGTATGTAGAAATAGGCATCCTTGAGATCCAGGGAGGCTAGCCAGTCTCCTGGTCTCAGAGAGGGAAGAATTATTCCCAGAGTCACCATTTTGAACTTTGGCTTTAGTATGTGTTTGTTCAGGTATCGTAGATCTAGGATGGGTCTCCACTCCCCTCTTTTTTGGGGTAAGGAAGTATCTGGAATACAGTCCTTTTCCCCTGTGATTGAGAGGTACCTTCTATACTGCTTGCAGGAGCAATAGAGAGGAGACTTCTTCCTCTAAAGCCTTTGTCTCCACAGGAAAGGGAGGACTGAAAGACTTTGCTCTCATTTTTGGGAACCTTCTGAAGCTGAGAGCAAGTCTCTGGATCACTAATTCCAGGACCCATTTGTCTGAGGTAATAGACTTCCAGGCCTTGAAATAGTGAGCCAGCCTGCCCCCTACTGGAACCGGGGAGGTGACCCTGACTGACACATCAGGGTGTTTGCTTGGCAGGGGGCTTGGACTGAGTAGATAATGGAGTCCTGGTCATCCCTCTTCTGCCTCTTCCTCTAAAGATCCCCCTCTGCTGGAAGGAAGAGGAGGCCTGGGCTTGGTAAAAAGGCCTTTGGAAAGGCTTGCCCCTGCCAGCCCTAGATTGCTGCCTCTGAGGAGTGACCTGCTTTTCCTTGGCTGCAGCACTCCTGTAGGTGGTCCTGTACTCTTCCATCTTTTTCATGTAAGCCTCTGTTTGCTCCCCAAACAGAGAATTACCAGTGACAGGAAAATCCATGTCCTTGGTCTGGGTATCCTGAGATAAATTGGTACACCTGAGCCAAGCAAATCTCCTCATGGAGACAGATGTAGCCATGACCCCAGAATGAACATCATTCGAGTCAACAGCAGCATGAAACTGGACCTTTGATGCCTCAATACCATCGACAGCTACCTGCTCCAGCTCCTTGGCCAGCTGGGGAGGGGCATTCTTAGCCAGCTCCAGAACCGTATCCCACATAGACTTCTGGTATCTGGCTGCAAATGCCATGTAGTTAGATTGCCTGAGCCCCAAAGAGGATGCCAAGTACTGTTTTATGGCCATGGCATCCACTTTCCTGGAATCCTTATCTGGGGGTGAGATGCCAGGCTGCAGCTTGCACTACCCCAACATAGCTGCAATGATTTGTAAGGAATTCTGTCCCAGGACCTGACAGGGCATCCCTCCTGTTTATCTTTTTATCCACAGGAGGTATGGGTGTTGGAAACTGAAGAATTTTCTGTTTCTGTTTCCCCAGGGATTTATGCAGATGGATAGACACACTTTTGGACTCTGGGACATCCATCATCTCAACATAGTCAGGTTCCTCCTGATCCTGTTCAGCCTCTTTCACTGGAAGCTGAAGAGTATCAGCCACTCTCTTGTAAAACAAGAAATGGGAGGGGGACTCAGAAAGTCTGGGAGGAGACACATTGGAAGGCCTGTCTGGGGAGATGTCAGGCTCTACTGGCTTATCTAGGCCTTCATAATCCTCTTCATCTTCATAATTTTCATCTCCTTCCCAATCGCCCTCATAAAATGCTTCAGGATCATATTCAGAAGCAGACAAGTCCGACCGAACCGATCTTCTTTGAGTCGGTGTCTGTTCGGTTGGAACCGGGAGAAGCGATTGCACAATAGCAATCGCTTTAGCTATCTCATCAGTGGTCGGAACATGGGTACCGGGATCCGAACCGGCTGACTTACACTTTCTCTTAGATGGAACTGATTCCACAGAATCGACTCTCCTTTTGCCGAGGAGGTATCACCCAGGTCAGTGGGCACCCCCTCAGGTTCGGTCGGAACCAAACTGGGCTGGCCATCTGGGTTAGCGGATTTCTCGGCTTCCCTTTCCCTCAGCCTACTTAAATGTTTATCTAAAGTGGCTTTGGGAAAGTTCTTGCAGATTTGGCAGTCCGCTTTGAGGTGGTCAAACCCCAGACAGTAAACACAGATGAGGTGGGGATCAGCCTTAGCAAAGACCTCTCCACACTCAGAGCAGTGTTGAAACCCAGTGGGACTGGTTTTCTTTTTGGGATTCTCAGACATGCCTAATGGAAAAAGTTACCCTTACCAGCATTTAAGCCAGGCAACTACAAACCTATCGGTTCCACCCGTGTCACAGGTCAGTTAAAAAAAATGAGGAAATTATCGTTTTTTTAGGATCCGATAGGTACCGGAAGTCACACTACAAATTTCAGGAAAAAAACCAAACAGAATTTCTTCGGTTCCCAACCGAACCGACCAGAAAGAAACCAAACAAAAAACAATTTCTACCACAAAAAACACTACTACCTACTAAACACTTACTGTACCAGGGACAGAGATGTGAACACCAAAAAAATAAGTAAGTGGTTAACAAACCGACCGATTTTTTATGTGAACCGAACTGAAGTGAAGGAGAGAATCTCCGGAGCGACTTCTTAGTTAGGCGGACTAAAGAATTTGATGGTTACACTAAGGAGTAACTGGGACAGAGGTTTGAAAACCGAACTCGTACTCAACGTTCTATGCCCTGGCATAGAGTTAACCCTTTCCTCTTCAGAGCAGTTCAAGTCCTGGGGCTAACTGTATATAGTCAGAATACAGCAAGACTTCATGTTGGTTGAAGAAGAAGGCGCAGTATGATCTGGAGGGGTTTGTAACAGCTCCAGAGCATGCTTTCTTGCAATTATCTCCAGAACCCATTCACCTGTAGTGCTCTCCCACCATTGTTTCAGATGCAGGGAGATCCTGCCCCCGACACTCACCCTGTAACAGCTGAGGAGGGGGAGAGATGGAAGGGAGTCTGGTGGAACTGGGGGTGGCATGGACACCAGACCCAAGTCTTTTGGTTGCTTTTATGTGAGCACTGGGGGATGGGACTTGGCAGGGACTACCCCTTTTGTGGCAGCCTTGCTGATGGTAGGCATGACTACCTCGGGCACCAGGTTGGTGAAAGGAGCCCCGTCCATGACCTCTGTCAGGAGTGGGATAGAAGAAAAAATTACTCACCTTAGTAATGTTGTTTCTTCTAATGGAGTCTTGCTATATTATGACAAATGCAGTTTGTCCCACCATTAGAACTGCTCCGGAGGTGAAAGAGTTAACTTCCATGCAAAGCATGGAACTTAGAGCACGAGCTCGGTTAAAGAAGCTCTGTTAGGGTGGTTTCAAACCGAAACCGTCAGATCTTTACGAGCAAAACTCAGTAAGACTCTGTGTGGAAGCTGTAACCTACACTAGCCAACTGGCTACTAAAATATTCACACATTTCCCTGGTCCCAACACCAAGACTCAAGTCAGGGAACCAGGAAAATAAGATAAAATAACTAAATAAAACACAACCCCCAAACATAAAAGAGGGCATCAATAAATGCCAACAGTGGACTGCCCACCCCATACCCGAAGTAGAAGTTCTGAGAGGGGCAGGCTGGGGGGGAGGTCATAATATAGCAAGACTCCATTAGAAGAAACAACATTACTAAGGTGAGTAATTTTTTCTTCAAACAACATGAAGTCTTGCTATATTATGACAAATGCAGACTACACAGCAGTACCTCCATGGAGGAGGGACAGAACCTACTTAGGGAATAGGTTCTGAAGCATGGCTGTGCCAAACCGAGCATCCCTCCTGGTCTGGATATCCAGTGAGTAATGCTTGGTGAAAGTGTGTACTGTTTTCCAAGTAGCTGCTTGACATATCTCTAAGATAGGGATGTTTCTAGCAGCAGCTAGAGATGCAGCTGTACCTCTGGTAGAGTGAGCCCTCAGGCCTGAGTGGGGAACCTTACCCAGCTTTTGATAGCAAAATTGGATACAAGAGATGATCCACCTGGCAATGGATCTCTTAGTGGCAGGTCTCCCTTTCCCAACCTCACCATAAGTGAGAAATAGTTGGAGGGAGTCAAACCTGTGACCCTTGGTACGCTCTATGTAGTAACTTAGGGCCCTCTTAACATCTAAGCTGTGCAGCCTCCTCTCACCAGAGGAGGAATGGTCAGTGAAGAACACTGGGAGTGAAATAGATTGGTTAAGATGGAAATCTGAAACCACCTTAGGCAAAAACTTCCTGTTAGTCCTGAGGACTACCTTATCCCTGTGAAAGGAAATAAAGTCAGTCTCCACTGATAAAGCCTGTAACTCACTTATGCGCCTGGCAGAAGTGATGGCTACTAGAAATACAGTTTTCCAAGTCAAATACTTAAGCTCTGCCGAAGACAGAGGCTCAAAGGGGGTTGCATCAGCTGAGCAATGCAAACATTAAGATCCCAAGCAGGGCAGGGTCCCTGAATGGAGGATTGGTATGAAGCAATCCCTTAAAAACTTGGAAAATACAGGGTGAGCAGAAAGAGAGAGGCTTCCTGCTGAAATGAAGGCAGAGACAGCTGCCAAGTGCACTTTCAGGGTAGCTGGTCTCCAGTCCCAAAGAATTAAGATGGACCATATAATCCAATACAGTGGGTAAATCAGCAGATTCCGGGAAATATGCTTCCCAGAACACCATATGGAAAACCTTTCCACTTGGAGTTATAGGTAGCCCTGGTGGAAGGCTTCCTAGCAGCTTTCAGGATTTCGAGAACACTTTGAAAAAGTTGTAGATCAGCAAACTCTAACTGCTCAAGAGCCAAGCCTTGAGGTTGACGGATTTGAGATTCGGATACCAAACTCTCCCCTGAGCACAGGTTAACAGATTGTGGTTCCTGGGGAGACACAGGGAAGATGGGCCGCTAAGGACAGAAGGAGTGGGTACCAGGGCTGCCTGGCCCAGTCTGGAGCAATCAGGATCATCTTGCAGGGCTGAGACCTGATTTTGACTAGTACTTTGAACAGGAGAGGGAAGGGGGGAAACGCATAAAGAAACTTCCCTTCCCAATCGAGGAGAAAGGCATCCAGGGGAACTGAGCCCAACACTGGGGCCTGCAACAAAAAGTGGAAGTTGATGATTGTCTGGGGCTGCAAAAGATCTATCTGAGGAGTGCCCCATCTGGCAAAACTATCCCTAGTACTAGGGGATCCAGTGACCATTCGTGATGGCCCTGGGAAATCCTGCTGAGAGCATCTGCCAGGACATTGTCCTTGCCTGGGAGGTGAACTGCTATGAGGGAAGTGTTCAGGGAATAAGCCAGAGACCGCAACTTCATCGTCTCAGTGCACAGGGCTGAAGACCGAGTGCCCCCTTGTTTGTTGATGTACCACATTGTAGTGGTGTTGTCTGTTCTGACCTGTACCACCTTGTTCTGAACAGATGCAGAAAAAACCTGAAGTGCTAGAAAAACAGCTCTGAGTTCCAACAGATTGATGTGGAGCAGAGATTCCTGAGGGGACCATAACCCCTGGGTGGAGAGGTCGCCCATGTGAGCTCCCCATCCCAAGATGGATGCATCTGTAGTAAGGGTCAAGGAGTGGGACAGAGGGATGAAAGGCACCCCTTGTCTCAGATTGCTCTGATCCTGCCACCACTGAAGGGCCTGGATCAGGGTTTGAGTCACTGAGATTAACTTGGATAGGGGATCTCTTCTTTGAGACCAGAAAGCTCTCAAATGGAACTGAATGTCCCTCATCTGAAATCTTGCTCCTTGCACTACAGCTGTGGAAGCAGCCATGTGTCCTAGGAGCTGCAGGAAATGCCTTGCTGGTCGAGAGACCTGCAGAGTGAAGGACGAGGCCAGGGCCACCAAGGTCCTTACCCTTTCCAGGGGAAGGAAGTCTCTGGCCTGCTTTGTGTCCAGTTCTGCACCTATAAAGGTGAGTACCTGGACAGGTTCCAAAACTGACTTTGGAAGATTGAGAAGAAAGCCCAGAGAGGTAAGCAGCTGCTGGGTAACTAGCAGATGTGATTTGACCTGGTCTGGAGACTGACCCACAATGAGCCAGTCATCCAGGTAGGGAAAAATGGCAATCTTTTGCCTTCTTAGATGAGCAACTGCTACTGCCAGACATTTTGTGAACACCCTTGGGGCAGAGGTGAGGCCGAAGGGCATTGCTCTGAACTGATAATGGCCTGAGGGCAGTTCAATCTGAGGTACTGAGTGGAGCTTCTGATAAGAACATGGAAGTAGGCATCCTTGAGGTCCAGGGAAGCTAGCCAGTCCCTGGCCTTAGGGAGGGTAAAATCATTCCAGAGTCACCATTTTGAATTTTGGTTTTAAAAGGTGCTTGTTTAGGTATCTTAGATCCAGGATAGGCCGCCACTCTCCTGTCTTTTTGGGGTAAGGAAGTACCTGGAGTACAGACCCTTGCCCTGGTGTGGGGGAGAAACCCTTTCTACAGCTCTGAGAGCCAGGAGGGTTGAGACTTCTGTTTCAAAGCAAGAGTCTCTAAAGGGTTTGCAGGTGGAAAAGATCTGGCTCTCATCTGGAAATTTTTGAAGCTGAGAACAGACCTGGCTCACTACTTCAGGACCCACCTGTCTGATGTTAAAGACTCCCAGTCCTGGACGAGTAAGCCAGCCTGCCCCCTACAGGTAATGGAGAGCCGACCCTGGGCATCCCATCAGGGTGCCTGTTTGGCAGGGCTTTTGGCTGAGGGGTGGAGCAGGCCTGCTCACACCCCTGCCTGCCTCTCCTGAAGAACCCCCTCTGAGCATAGGCTGAAGAGGAGGAGGCCTGGGTCTGGTAAAAAGGCCTGTGAAAAGGCCTGCCCCTACCCCTGGGGGGCTGCCTCTGAGGAGTGGCCTGCCGTTCCTTGGCTTGTGCACTCCTATAAGTGGTTCTATATTCATCCATTTTCTTCATATAATTGTCTGCGCCCCAAACAGAGAATTTCTCACCACAGGAAAATCCATAGCCTTAGACTGGGTATCCTGTGACAAAGTAGTACACCTGAGCCAGGCCAATCTACGAAAAGCCACAGATGTAGCCATGACTCTAGAGGATACATCATTAGAATCCACTGCAGCATGGAATTGCACCTTAGATGCCTCAATACCATCAACAGCCACCTGCTCCAGCTCACTTGCAAGCTGGCCAGGGACCTGTTTGGCTAAGGCCATGACAGTATCCCATCTAGATTTCTGGTATCTCGCAACATAAGCCATATAGTTTGCTTGTCTGAGTCCCAAAGATGCTGCTATGTATTGTTTTTTGGCCATGGCATCAATCTTCCTGGAGTCCTTGTCAGGAGGATGTGAAGCCAGGGGAATATTAGCTTTATCACAGGCTGCAGCCTGAACCACCCCAACATGACTGCATTGCTGTGAAAGAAAATCTGTATCAGACCTGACAAAGTGTACCTCCTGTCCATCTTTTTATCCACAGGAGGCACAGAATTAGGAGCTTTAAAATTTTTATTGTTTGTTTCCTAAAAGATTTATGTAAAGGGATGGACAATCTCCTGGACTCTGGGATATCCATCATCTCTACATAGTCAGGCTCCTCTTGCTCATCCAAAGCCTCCTCTAAGGGAAGCTGGAGGGTCTCAGCAACTTTTTTATAAAACAAAAAATGAGAAGGGGACTCAGAAAGCCTAGGGGGAGATTCACCTAAAGGTCTGTCTGGGGAGATGTCCGGTTCAATGGGCACATCCAGACTTTCAAAGTCACATTCACACTGATCATAATCATCCTCCCCCTCCTCTGGTTCATAAAACTCTTCTATATCATATTCTTGAACCAGTGGAACCGACCGAACCGACCTTTTGCCAGACAATGGCGGTTCAGAGGGAACCGGGGACAGTGACTGGACAATCTGTATAGCCCTGGCTATCTCTGCAGCAGTTGGAGAAGGAATTTTGGACTCCACACCTGCTGACTTTCTAGTTCTGTTTGCTGGAACTGGCTCCTCAGAGTCAGCTTTACGTTTGCCCGAGGAAGTCTGGCCCTGGTCAGAGGGCACTCCCTCCGGTTCGGTTGGCACCGAACTGGGCTGGCCATCCGGGTCAGCGGACTTTTTGGCCTCTCGTTCCCTGAGCCTACCAACTCTCTTATCTAGGGTGGCTGCAGGGAAATTCTTGCAAATCTGGCAGTCTGCATTGAGGTGGTCAAACCCCAGACAATAAACACATGTGGTGTGTGGGTCAGCCTTGGCAAAGGCTTCCCCACAGACACTACAGTGTTGAAACCCAGTGGGCCCGGTTTTTCTTTTGGGTTTCTCAGACATAATGCCAGCCTAACCAAAAACTTGCCCTTTTGATGGCAGTGCCAGGCAAGACACCCTTATCGGTTCCCAACCGTGTCACGGGTCGTGGAAAAAACCGTAATGAAATCCGTTTTTTTAGAACCGATAAGAACCAGGAACCACACTCTAGCAAGCCTTAAAAGGCTTTAAAACCAAGTTTAAATACAATTCGATCGGTTCAAACTGAACCGATAAACATTTACAAGTTCCACACAGAAAACCTATCTATTACTTACGATACCATAGACAGAGCTTGAACCGATCGGTTTGCGGTTAAAATAAATAATATCGCGGTTAAATTCAACCGAGAAAAGACGTTTTAAACCGAGGAAATGAACCGAGCAGCAGGAGGAATCTCCGGAGCGACTGTTCAGTGAGGCGGAGTAAAGAATCTGACGGTTTCGGTTTGAAACCACCCTAACAGAGCTTCTTTAACCGAGCTCGCGCTCTAAGTTCCATGCTTTGCATGGAAGTTAACTCTTTCACCTCTGGAGCAGTTCTAATGGTGGGACAAACTGCATTTGTCATAATATAGCAAGACTTCATGTTGTTTGAAGGACAGTACAGACCTTAGAGTCACTTCTGAAGTTTGAAGGCCACGTAGAGTCTCTTCAAAATCAGAGCCAAGCAGTTTTGACCCTTTAAAGGGAGCATTCAAAACTGCCTGTTGCACAGCATTGGCAAAGTCAGCAATTCTAAGCCAAGAGTGTCTCCTCATGCAAATGCTAGAAGCTGCAACCCTGGCAGAAGCATCAGAGATATCATAAGCTGAGTGCAGCAAATGTTTACCATCCTCAGCACCAGCAGACAATGTTTTAAGCGAATCAGTCTTGGCAGAACTATCAGGTAAAGCCCGAGCAGCAGTACAAGCAGCTTTTCACAGGCTGTTCTTATATATGATCATGTGGGCCTGGTAGTTTGCAATCCCAATGCCCAATGATACTGAGGCATAAGTACACGCCAATCACACCCAGCATCCTAGATTCCTTATCAGGAGGTAAAGTATTCATATATCTAGGGACTCTAGACTTATCATGAGCGGCCATGATGGTCACAGAGTCAGTTTCTGGCTGGTTAGCATAATAAGGCTTAGCAGATGGTGCAGGATAATGCATAGCAGCCTTTCTAGGAACTGTAGGTAGTGAGTTTGGTCTGTACCATGCAGCAAAAGTAGCATCCTCTAATGCAGGATATATAGAAGGAATGATAATGGAGGGGGAGCAGGGCACCTCCAAAAATTCCATGAGATTCATTTTAGTGGAATCTTCCTCTTCCACAGCAAAGCCCATGGCAGACTGCATTTGCTGCATCATGGCTTGGAAAAAGATAGGTCCTCAGGAGGAGGAGATCTCAGGGTATAAACCGCCGTGTCCTCAGTACAGGATGAGAGGGTAGAACTAGAGTGAGGGGGACCCTTCAGGGATTGTTCTCCTTCATATTGCTTCTCTAAATCCTCCTCCAAGTCCATGAGGTCTGAATTACATTCCATTTTGTCATCATCAGCACGACTGATGATGGGAGCTGCAGACTAAACCGGCAACACCAGCGGCAGCTGAGAGGCAGGAATCTGTAGCATGCTATTGGAACCCATCCATGGGGCTTGAGCACCAGAAGGACCTGTTGGCAGAATAACTGCCTGCACTGTCAACCCTGGCAGAATGCATCGAATAATTTCAGAAAAGGACACTAGCACAGCCTGGGAGTTGACAGCACCTTGCAAAAGGGCTGGGAATACCTGCCTCAACGGGTCTTGGCCTGATGATGATGGCATCATATCCATAGTAGGTATAGTAGTGCCTAAGCCAAACCCTGACCTTTATGTCTCAACAACGGTTGGGAGGCTTTAGCTGATGCCACCAGAGTGGGTGATGATGAGGATGTACCTTTCCTCAACGACAACTGGAACCTCACCGGTGAAGCAGATTTGCCCTTTTCTCTGTGTCTGTGCTCGTGGCAGGACGAGGAGGAGCTCCGTGACAACGACCATTCCTTGTACCTATCCTTAGACTTTGAAGGATGTTTTTTTGACTGACGGGGAGGGTGAAGCAGATTTTGAATCTTTTTCCTTCTCCATGGCTTTCAATGCCTTTAATGCAAGAACATTTTCTAGAGCTTTTTTACGGCGTCTCCTTGTAGCCTTTGTTGAAGCTCTGGCAAATCTCACAAGTCCTCACGTTGTGAGACAGGCCCAAAGAGCTGACATAAACAGCATGTGTGTCCTCTTCATAAATCTTATCTCCACACTTACAATACTGAAATAAAGGCTCTTTCGACTTCAGAGACATATCTAGACTATGACAGAACACTAAGAAAATCAAAAATAATAAATGGTAATGACTGAGTTGATGGCGTTTCTTTCAGCAAGTCCAGTAAGGATGATGGTGGGAGAAAGAGCTGAGGAATGATGGGGCTGCTCTCATTATATACATGTAGACACTGCATGTCACTGTCGGCAGTCCCCAGCTAGCAAAACGTTTCTAAGTGGTACCGACTCTGACGGCTTATAGTTTTGAAGGTGTGGCCTAATGGAGGAGATGTCCTTGCAGATCTTTTTCTTCTATCAACAAGTGTTTACTAGTAATGTTATACAATCTTGCAGACTCTAAAGTACCTTGGGAGGCAGGGTCTAAGAAAAAATTACTCACCTTAGTAATGTTGTTTCTTCTAATGGAGTCTTGCTATATTATGACATATGCAGTATAACCCCAGGTTAGAACTGCTCCGGAGGTGAAAGAGTTAACTTTCCATGCAGGGCATGGAATCTTGAGCGCGAGCTCGGCTGAACACTCTGTCTGTTGAAGCTCAAACTTAAACTGACAGATCTTTACGAGCAAAAACTCACTAAGGTTCTGTGTGAAGCTGTAAACCTACACTAGCCAC
This sequence comes from Neoceratodus forsteri, assembly GCA_016271365.2. NCBI lineage: Eukaryota > Metazoa > Chordata > Ceratodontiformes > Ceratodontidae > Neoceratodus > Neoceratodus forsteri. The sequence continues at coordinate 589,483,384 of CM057459.1, forward strand.
TAGCTACTAACTACAAAAACATTTTTGATCTTGATCCCAAACAAAGACTCAAGTCAGGGATTCAAGAAAGAAAAATAAACATAACACCTAAGCACCCAAAGAAGGGTGAAAATAAAGTGGGCATCTATGAAGTGCCAACATTGCACTGCCCACCCACATCCCAAAAAAGGTTCTGAGAGGGCAGGCTGAGAGGCATAATATAGCAAGACTCCATTAGAAGAAACAACATTACTAAGGTGAGTAATTTTTTCTTCAAACAACATAAGTCTTGCTATATTATGACATATGCAGACTATACAGCAGTACCTCCATGGAGGAGGACAGAACCTACTTGGGAAATAGGCTCTGAAGCACAGCTGTGTCAAATCTAGCATCACTCCTAGCCTGGATATCCAGGGAGGTAATGCTAGTAAAAGTGTGAACTGTTTTCCAGGTAGCTGCTTGACATATCTCTAGGATAGGGATGTCCCTGGCAGCAGCCAGAGCGCAGCTGTACCTCTGGTAGAGTGAGCCCTCAGGCCTGAGGGAGGAACCTTACCCAGTTTTTCATAGCAGAATTGGATACAAGAGACAATCCACCTGGCAATGGATCTTTTAGTGGCAGGTTTCCCTTTACCAACCTCACCATAAGTGAGGAACAACTGGAGGGATTTGAACCTGTGACCCTTGGTACGTTCTATATAGTAACTAAGGGCTCTTTTGACATCTAAACTGTGCAATCTCCTCTCACCAGAGGAGGAATAGTCAGTGAAGTACACAGGAAGAGAAATGGATTGATTAAGGTGGAAGTCTGAAACCACCTTAGGCAAAAACTTCCTGTTAGTCCTGAGGACCACCTTATCTCTATGAAAGGAGATAAAATCAGGCTCCACTGACAATGCTTGTAGCTCACTTATGTGCCTGGCAGAGGTGATGGCTACCAGAAACACAGTTTTCAAGTCAAGTACTTAAGCTCTGCTGAAGACAATGGCTCAAAGAGGTTGCATAAGCTGAGCAATGCAAATATTAAGATCCCAAGCAGGGCAGGGTCCCTGAATGGAGGGTTGGTGTGAAGCAACCCTTTAAAAAACTTGGAGAACACAGGGTGAGCTGAAAAAGAAGAGGGCTTACCTGCTGATAAGAAGACAGACACAGCTGCCAAGTGCACTTTTAGAGTAGCTGGTCTCAGGCCCAAGGAATTCAAATGCACCAAATAATCCAGGATCGTAGGCACGCCAGCAGATTCTGGGGAAATATGCTTACCAGCACACCATATGGAAAATCTTTTCCATTTTGAATTATAAGTAGCCCTGGTGGAAGGCTTCCCAGAGGCCTTCAATATATCTAATACACCTTGGGAAAGGTGTAGGTCAGCAAACTCTAACTCTTCAAGAGCCATGCCTTGAGATTGAGAGATTTGAGGTTCGGGTACCCAACTCTCCCCTGGGCACAGGTTAACAGGTTGTGATTGCTGGGAAGACACAGGGGAAGGTGGACTGCTAAGGACATGAGGAGCGGGTACCAGGGCTGCCTGGCCCAATCTGGAGCAATCAGGATCATCTTGCAGGGTTGAGATCTGATTCTGACTAGCACCTTGAAAAGGAGGGGGAAGGGGGGAAAAGCATAGAGAAACTTCCATTCCCAACTGAGTAGAAAGGCATCCAGAGGGACTGAGCCCAACACTGGGGGCCTGCAGCAAAAAAGGGGAAGTTGATGATTGTCTGGGGCTGCAAAGAGATCTATGTGTGGGGTGCCCCATCTGGCAAATACTACCTGCAGTACTAGGGGATCCAGTGCCCATTCGTGATGGCCCTGGGAAATCCTGCTGAGAGCATCTGCTAGGACATTGTCCTTGCCTGGGAGGTGAACAGCCATGAGGGAGGCGTTCAGAGAATAAGCCAGAGACCACAACTTCATTGCTTCGGTGCACAAGGCTGTAGACCGAGTGCCCCCTTGCTTGTTGATGTACCACATTGTAGTGGTATTGTCTGTTCTGATCTGAACAACCTTGTTCTTAACAGATGTGGAAAAAACCTGGAGTGCTAGAAAAACTGCTCTGAGTTCCAACAAATTGATGTGGAGCAGAGATTCCTGAGGGGACCACAGCCCTTGGGTGGAAAGGTCGCCCATGTGAGCTCCCCACCCCAAGAGGGATGCATCTGTAGTAAGGGTCAAGGAGTGAGACTGGGGAGTGAAGGGAACCCCCTGTCTCAGATTGCTCTGATCCTGCCACCAGTGAAGGGCCTGGATCAGGGTTCGAATCACTGGGATCAACTTGGTTAGAGGATCTGTCCTTTAAGGCCAAAAGGCTCTCAAATGGAACTGGATGTCCCTCACCTGAAATCTTGCTCCCTGCACTACTGCTGTAGAAGCAGCCATGTGCCCCAGGAGCTGTAGAAAATGTCTTGCTGGTCGAGAGACCTGCAGGGTGAAAGAAGAGGCCAGAGAGACCAAGGTTCTTGCTCTTTCCAGAGGGAGGAAGGCTCTGGCTTCTTTTGTGTTCAGTTCTGCGCCTAAGAAGGTGAGAAGCTGGACAGGCTCCAGAACTGACTTTGGAAGATTGAGAAGGAAACCTAGGGATGTCAACAGTTGCTGGGTTACTTGTAAGTGTAGTTTGACCTGTTCTGGAGACTGGCCTACAATGAGCCAGTCGTCCAGATAAGGAAAGATGGCAATCTTTTGCCTTCTTAAATGAGCAACTGCTACTGCCAGGCATTTTGTGAACACCCTCGGGGCCGAGGTGAGGCCAAAGGGCATTGCTCTGAACTGGTAATGGCCTGAGGCAGTTCGAATCTGAGGTACTTTCGATGGGAGCTTCTGATGAGAACATGGAAGTAGGCATCCTTGAGGTCCAGGGAGGCTAGCCAGTCCCCTGGCCTTAGAGAAGGTAAAATAATTCCCAGAGTCACCATTTTGAACTTTGGTTTTAAAAGGTGCTTGTTTAGATACCTGAGATCCAGGATGGGACGCCATTCTTCTGTCTTTTTTGTGGTAAGGAAGTACCTGGAGTACAACCCTTTGCCCTGGTGTATGGGAGGCACCCATTCCACAGCTCTGAGAGCCAGGAGGGAAGAAACTTCTGCTTCCAGGGCAAGTGCCTCTGATGGGTTTGCAGGTGGAAAAGACCTGGCTCTCATCTTCGGAAATTTTTTGAAGCTGAGAACCAGTCCCTGGCTTACTACTTCCAGGACCCACTTGTCTGATGTCAAAGACTTCCAGTCCTGCACAAAGTAAGCCAGCCTGCCCCCTACCGGTAGTGGAGAATTGGCCCTGGCCACCCCATCAGGGAGCCTGTTTTGCAGGGGCTTTGGGTTGAGGGGTAGAAGCAGGCTTACTAGAACCCCTTCTGCCCCTTCCTCTAAAGAACCCCCTCTGGGCATAAGTAGAAGAGGAGGCCTGGGCTTGGTAAAAAGGCCTATGAAAAGGCCTGCCCCTGCCCCTGACATGCTGCCTTTGAGGAGTGGCTTGCCTTTTTTTGGCCTGTGCACTCCTATAGGTGGTCCTATACTCATCCATTTTCTTCATATAATTCTCTGTCTGCTTCCCAAACAGAGAATTGCCCACAACAGGAAAGTCCATAGCCTTAGACTGAGTATCCTGTGACAGGGCAGTACATCTGAGCCAGGCCATTCTGCGAAGAGACACAGATGTAGCCATGACTCTTGATGAAACATCATTAGAGTCTACTGCAGCATGAAATTGCACCTTGGATGCCTCAATACCATCCGCAGCCACCTGCTCCAGCTCCCTGGCAAGCTGGTCAGGGGCCTGTTTTGCTAGGGCCAGGACAGTATCCCATCTGGATTTCTGGTACCTAGCTGCGTAAGTCATATAATTTGCCTGTCTGAGTCCCAAAGATGCTGCCATGTACTGTTTCTTTGCCATGGCATCCATCCTCCTGGAATCCTTTTCAGGAGGGTGAGAGGCTAGAAGAATATTAGCCTTGTCACAGGCTGCAGCCTGCACTACCCCCACATGGCTGCACTGCTGGGAGAGGAACTCCATATCAGAGCCTGATAAAGCATACCTCTTGTCCATCCTTTTATCCACAGGGAGGATAGAATGAAGAGTTTTCAGAATTTTTACTGTCTGTTTCCTAAAAGATTTGTGCAAGGGAATAGACAGTCTCCTAGACTCTGGAATATCCATCATTTCCACAAAATCAGGCTCTTCTTGATCATCAACAGCTTCCTCAACAGGGAGTAGCAGAGTCTCAGCAACTTTCTTGTAAAACAAAAAATGAGAAGGGGACTCAGATAGCCTGGGAGGAGACATCCCTGAGGGTCTGTCTGGAGAGATGTCCGGTTCAATGGGCACATCCAGACTTTCAAAATCACACTCACTCTCCTCATACCCCTCCTCCCCTTCCTCCGGTTCATAAAAATCCTCAAAATCATAATCTTGAACCGGGGGAACCGTCCAAACCGAACGCTTCCCTAATGTTGTCAGTTCGGACAGAACTGGGGAAAGAGACTGGACAATTTGAATAGCTTTGGCTATTTCCTCAGCGGTTGGAGAAAGAACTTTTGACCCCAAACTAGCTGACTTTCTAGTCCTTTTAGTTGGAACCGGCTCCTCAGAGCTGGCTCTTCGTTTGCCCGAGGAAGTATCGCCCTGGTCAGAGGGCACTCCCTCAGGTTCGGTTGGAACTGAACCGGGCTGGCCATCGGGTCAAAAGCAGCGGACTTACTAGCCTCCTTTCCCTGAGCCTACCAACTCTTTCCACGGTGGCAGCAGGAAAATTCTTACAAATCTGGCAGTCTGCATTGAGGTGGTCAAACCCCAGACAATATACACAAGTGGTGTGTGGGTCAGCCTTAGCAAAGGCTACCCCACAGAGGCCACAGTGCTGAAACCCAGTGGGTCCGGTTTTCCTTTTGGGTTTCTCAGACATAGTGCCAGCCTAACCAAAACTTGCCCGTTAATGGCAATCCACCAAGCAAGACTCTCTTATCGGTTCCCAACCGTGTCACGAATTAAGTGGAAAAAAAGCATAATATCTGTTTTTAGAACCGATAAGAACGAGCGCACTCTAAAGGACTAGAAAGTAATTTTAAACCCAATCTGATCGGTTCAAACCGAACCGAAAAGACGTCTACAAGTTCCACACAGAAGAAATAAACAAAAGCCTATCTATTACTTACAATACCACAGACAGAGCTTGAACCTACGATTGCGGTTAAATTTCGGTAAAATAAACCGAGAATTACACTTTTAAACCGACTAACGAACCGAGCAGCAGGAGGAATCTCCGGAGCGACTGTTCAGTGAGGCAGAGTAAAGAATCTGACAGTTTAAGTTTGAGCTTCAACAGACAGAGTGTTCAACCGAGCTCGCGCTCAAGATTCCATGCCCTGCATGGAAAGTTAACTCTTTCACCTCCGGAGCAGTTTTAACCTGGGGTTATACTGCATATGTCATAATATAGCAAGACTTCATGTTGTTTGAAAACCTATTTAGGAAAAAGGTCTGAAGTACTATAGTGCCAACCTGGTATCCCTTCTAGTCTGGATGTCCAGGCAGAAATGAGACATAAAGATATGAACTGTGGATCACGCAGCTGTATTACAAACCTCTTTGAGGGGTATGCTCCTCAATGCTGCCACAGTGTGAAATGAAGCTCTAGTGGAATTTGCGGAAAGGGCTTTGGGCAACTGCTTGCCAGCCATCTCATAACAGAACTGTATACAACAGACTATTCAATGAGAAATAGTAATTTGAGCTGCTAGCTTCCCTTTCACCACCTCTCTGTAAGTGATCAAGAACTGAGTGCTGTCAGGTGTGGAAACCTTTGTTTTTCCCAGACAGAAACTCAAAACCTTCTTAACATCCAGGATGTGTAGTTTTTCCCTCACCTGCACTTCAGTAAGGTTTTGGGAAATAAACAAGTAAAGTCACTGACGCTTCATGTGAAATTGGAAAACCACTATAGGTAAGAACTTTACATGTGGCCTAAGCACTACTTCATCCCTACGGAAGACTATAAAATGTGTGTCTGTGCAGAGGGCTTCCAGCATGCCGACCTTTCTGGCAGAATCAATTGCTGTTAGAAACACTCTCTTCCATGTCACAACTCTGCAGAGAACATAGGTTCAAGCAGAAGTTCCATTAGTTGTGCCAGGATTAAGTTTAAATCCCATTGGGGAACCGGTTCCCTCACAGGTGGATACAAGTGGTTTAAGCCTCTGAAAATATTTCTGAATACTGGCTGTGAAACAAAAGACTTTTCTTTCCCTGTTGACTTGAAAGCTAAGGCAGCTGCCAAGTGCACTTTTAAAGTTAATGAGAAAGTCCCCTCAACCTTTTTTCTGACTACCTGTGTAGTTTGTAGGCATGAACAATGCTTATACATCTAATTAATTATTCATGAGCTAAAATAGCTCATTGATTGGCTGCCATGTCAGTCTGAAATCTGTTAGAACAGCCCGACACGGCAGAGACACTCATGCCACTCTGCTTAAAATCTTAAAAAACATAAATAATAAACGGTAAGAAAGAAAATTGTTATTGTGATTAGACTTATAATTGCAATAACAGCCTCAAAGCTGGTAATTTCCCTGGATTAATGACCAGCTGGAGGGAGGTGGCCCACCCATCCCCTCCAACTGGTTGTTAATCCCTCAGAAATGACCGGCTTCTCAGTCGTTATTGCTTAATTCCCTCTCTTGAATTCCCCTAATTTTATCCTAATTTAAACATAAATAAGGTTGCTTCACTCTGTTCTGCCCTGGTATGAAATCATGTTTGACTCCATTACAAAGGTCATGACCCCACTCATGCAAGGCATCATGGGAGGTGATGCACATCTGCACAAGCCAGAAGAAGTTATACTCTCAGTTGGTTCTGTTACATGTTATGTGAAATCTTTGTATTCTCTAGAAGCAGATTTTTCTAACTCAGATACACTTTAAACTACAAAAAAACAGCAGGACTCTTACTAGACCTTGAACATTTTCATGGCCAGCACAAGACAAGAACATAGGGACTGCAGAGGAACAGCAACAGCATTGACTGATACAGTATAACTAATGCAGGTTTTAGCTCTAAAACATCATAAAATTCCAGGATGCCTTACATGAGTCGGGTCATGATCTTTGTGATGGAGTCAAGCAGGTTTTCACACCAGAGTTAATTAACTTCATTTACATTTCAATCCTGTTGAAATTAGGAGGGTGCAATAGAGACAATCATTGTTCATGCCTACAGACATAGAAACATAGACTTTGATGGCAGATAAAAAAAAATTACTCACCTTAGTAATGTTGTTTCTTCTAATGGAGTCTTGCTGTATTCTGATTATTGCAGTGAGGTCCTACATTTAAACTGCCCCGGAGAACAAAGAGTTAACTTTCCATGGCCAGCATGGAATGTTCAGCGTGAGCTCAGTTGAAGCCCCTGTCTGCTGTTGTTTAAACTCCAACCGTCAGATCTTTTCGAGCAATACTCACTAGAAGTTCTGTGTGGAAACTGTAAAACTCACACTAGCCAACTGGCAGCTAAATTTATTAAAAAGGGTTTTTTGGTTTCAAAGCAAAGACTCAAGTCAGGAAACCCCAAAAACAAAACAAAACACACACCCAAAGTAAAGGAGGAAAGCACCCTAGGGTGCCAATACTGCCCTGCCCACCCACATCCCAAAAACAGATTCTGAGAGGGAGGCGGGGAGGTTAGAATACAGCAAGACTCCATTAGAAGAAACAACATTACAAAGGTGAGTAATTTTTTCTTCAAACAACATGAAGTCTTGCTGTATTCGACTATTGTAAACTAGCAAGCAGTACCTCCATGGAGGAGGACAGAACCTACTTGGGAATAGGCTCTAAGTACTGCTGTGCTAAACCGAGCATCACTCCTAGCCTGGATATCCAGAGAGTAATGCTTGGTGAATGTATGGACTGTTTTCCAGGTGGCTGCTTGACAAATTTCTAAGATAGGAATATCCTGGCAGCAGCCAGGAAAGCAGCTATACCTCTAGTAGAGTGAGCCCTCAGGCCTGAGGGTGGAGTTCTCAAGTTTTCATAGCATAATTGTATACAGAGACAATCCACCTGGCAGTAGATCTCTTAGTGGCAGGTTTGCTCTACTGACCTCTCCATATGTGAGGAACAACTGGAGGGACTCAAACCTGTGACCTTGGTGCACTCTATGTAGTAGCTGAGGGTCCTTTTAACATCCAGCTGTGCAGCCTCCTCTCTCAGAGGAGGAATGGTCAGTGAAGAAAACAGGGAGAGACATAGACTGGTTAAGGTGGAAATCTGAAACCACCTTAGGCAAAAACTTCCTGTTAGTTCTTAGGACCACTTTATCTCAATGGAAAGAGATGAAATCTGGCTCCACTGACAGGGCTTGCAATTCACTGATATGCCTGGCAGAGCTAATGGCCACCAAAAACACAGTTTTCCAAGTCAAGTACTTAAGCTCTGCAGAGGACAAAGGCTCAAAGAGTGGTTGCATAAGTTGAGCAATGCAAACATTAAGGTCCCAAGCAGGAGCAGGGTCCCTAAAGGGAGGATTGGTGTGCAGCAATCCCTTGAAGAACTTACAAAACACAGGATGGGCTGACAGAGGAGAGGGCTTGCCTACTGACAAGAAGGCAGAAACAGCTGCGAATGCACTTTAAGTGTAGCTGGCTCTACGTCCTAAGCCATTAAGATGGACCATATGGTCCAGAACTGTAAACAACCCAGCAGATTCTGGAGAAATATGCTTATTAGAGCACCAAATAGTGAACATTTTCCATTTGGGTTGTAAGTCCTTCTGGTGGAAGGCTTTCGAGAACCATAAGGATATCCAGAACCCCTTGAGAAAGGTGCAGATCAGCAAACTCTAACTCTTCAAGAGCCAAGCCTTGAGATTGAGAGACTTGAGGTTCGGATACCAAATCCTCCCCTGAGAGGATGTCAACAGGTTGTAGTTCCTGGGAAGAGACAGGGGAAGGTGGACTGCTAAGGACAGCAACAGGGGGTACCAGGGCTGTCTGGCCCAGTCTGGAGCAATCAGAATCACTTTGCATGGTTGTGATCTTATCTTGACTAGCACCCTGATCAGGAGAGGGAAGGGGGGAAAAGCATACAGAAATTTCCCTTCCCAATTCAGGATCAGAGGATCCAGGGGGACTGAGCCCAAGACTTGGGGTCTGCAACAAAAGAGAGGAAGTTGGTGATTGTCTGGGGCTGCAAAAGATCTATCTGTGGAGTGCCCCATCTCGAGAAAATCACTTTCAAAACTAGGGGATCTAGGGTCCATTCATGATGGCCCTGGGATATCCTGCTGAGAGCATCTGCCAGAACATTGTCTTTCCCTGGGAGATGAACTGCTATCAGAGAGGTTTGCAGGGAATAGGCCAGGGACCACAACTTCATTGCTTCTGTGCACAAGGCCGAAGACCGAGTGCCTCCTTGCTTGTTGATGTACCACATCGTGGGGGTATTGTCTGTTCTGATCTGGACCACCTTGTTCTGTACAGATTTGGAAAAGACTTGCAGTGCCAGAAACACCGCTCTGAGTTCCAAGAGATTGATGTGAAGCAGAGATTCTTGAGGTGACCACAGCCCTTGGGTAGTAAGATCCCCCAGGTAGGCTCCCCAGCCCAGCAGGGAGGCATCTGTGGTGAGTATCACTGAATGAGACTGAGTGACAAAAGGAACTCCTTGTCTCAAATTGTCCGGATCCTGCCACCATTGCAAAGCCTGGATCAGGGTTCGAGTCACTGGTACTAGTTTGGTAAGGGAATCCTTTCTTTGGGACCAGAAGGCTCTTAAGTGGAACTGAATGTCCCTCATCTGGAATCTTGCTCTCTGGACCACTGCTGTGGAGGCTGCCATGTGGCCCAGAAGCTGAAAGAAATGCCTTGCTGGTCGAGACACCTGCAGGGTGAATGAAGAGGCCAGTTCCATAAGGGTCCTTACCCTGTCCAGGGGAAGGAGGGCTCTTGCCCTTACTGTATCCAGCTCTGCCCCTATGAAGGTGAGGAGCTGTACTGGCTCGAGAACTGACTTTGGAAGGTTGAGGAGGAATCCTAAGGAAGTGAGCACTTGCTGAGTTATTTAAATATGACTTGACTTGGTCTGGAGACTGACCCACTATGAGCCAGTCGTCCAAGTATGGAAGATGGAGATCTTTTTCTCCTTAGGAAAGCAACCACTACTGCCAGGCACTTTGTGAAACCCTTGGGGCTGATGTTAGGCCAAAGGGCATTGCTCTGAATTGACAGTGGCCTGAGGGCAACTCGAACCTGAGGTACTTTCTGTGGGAGCACCTGATGGAAATGTGAAAATAGGCATCTTTGAGGTCCAGGAAGGCTAGCCAGTCCCCTGGCCTTAGAGATGGCAGGATTATTCCCAGAGTCACCATTTTGAACTTTGGTTGTAAAAGGTGCTTGTTCAGATATCTTAGATCCAGGATGGGCTGCCATTCTCCTGTCTTTTTGGGGGTTAGGAAGTACCTGGAGTACAATCATTTGCCCTTGTGTAGGGTAGGAACCCTCTCTATGGCTCTGAGAGCCAGGAGGGAAGAAACCTCTGCCTCTAGGGCAAGGGTCTCTGATGGATTTGCAGGTAGAAAGGATCTGGTTCTCATCTTGGGAAATTTTTTGAAGCTGAGAACCAGTCTCTGGCTTACTACTTCCAGGACCCACTTGTCTGATGTCAGAGACTTCCAGTTCTGGACAAAGTAAGCCAGCCTACCCCCTACAGGTATTGGAGAATTGATCCGGGCAGACCCATCAGGGTGTCTGCTTGGCAGGGCTTTAGGCTGAGGGGTGGGAAGCAGGCCTGCTCATTCCCCATCTGCCTCTCCCTCTGAAGAACCCCCTCTGAGCATAAGAAGAAGAAGAGGCCTGGGCTTGGTAAAAAGGCCTTTGAAAAGGCCTGCCCCTGCCCCTGGACTGCTGCCTTTGAGGAGTTGCTTGCCTTTCTTTGGCCTGAGCACTCCTGTAGGTGGTCCTGTACTCGTCCATCTTTTTCATGTAGTTCTCTGTCTGCTCCCCAAACAGAGAATTAACAATGACAGGGAAATCCATGGCCTTAGCCTGGGTATCCTGTGATAGGCTAGTACATCTGAGCCAAGCCATCCTCCGAAGGGCCATAGATGCAGCCATGACTCTTGATGAAACATCACTGGAGTTCACAGCAGCATGAAATTGCACCTTGGATGCCTCAATCCGATCTGCAGCCACCTGCTCCAGCTCCTTGGCAAGCTGGTCAGGGGCCTGTTTAGCCAGAGCCAGCACAGTGTCCCATCTGGACTTCTGGTATCTAGCTGTGTAGGCCATATAGTTAGCCTGCCTGAGTCCCAAAGATGCTGCCATGTACTGCTTCTTTGCCATGGCATCAATCCTCCTGGAGTCCTTATCTGTGGGGTGTGATGCCAAGGGTATATTTGCCTTATCACAGGCAGCAGCCTGTACTACCCCAACATGGCTGATTGCTGAGAAAGGAACTCTGTGTCAGAGCCTGAAAGGGTGTACCTCTTGTCCATTCGTCTGTCCATAGGAGGTATGGAGTTAGGAGTGTTAAGAATTTTATTTGTCTGTTTCCCAAAAGATTTATGGAGGGGAATAGACAGTCTCCTGGACTCTGGGATGTCCATCATTTCAACAAAATCAGGCTCCTCCTGATCCTCTACTGCTTCTTCCATTGGAAGCTGAAGGGTTTCAGCCACTTTTTTGTAAAACATAAAGTGGGAAGGGGACTCAGAAAGCCTAGGAGGAGAAACACCTGAAGGTCTGTCTGGGGAGATGTCTGGGTCAATAGGCACATCCAGACTTTCATAATCACCATCATCATCCTCATACTCTCCCTCCTCCGGTTCATAAAATTCTTCTGAAGTGTAATCTGGAACCGGGAGAACCGACTGAACCGAGCCCCTGCCAGATGGCGCCGGTTCGGCCGGAACCGAAGTTAGCGATTGCACTATTCTTATCGCTTTGGCTATCTCATCAGCGGTCGGAGTATGAATTTCTGGATCCGAACCGGACAATTTATCATTTCTCTTCCTTTTAACCGAACCGACTCCTCAGAATTGGCTGTCCTTTTGCCCAAAGAAGTTTCGCCCTGGTCGGAGGGCAATCCTTCTGGTTCGGTCGGAACCGAACCGGGCTGGCCATCCGGGTCAGCGGACTTCTCGGCCTCCCTTTCCCTCAGTCTACCTACTCTCTTATCCAGGGTAGCTTTGGGAAAATTCTTACAAATTTGGCAGTCTGAATCGAGGTGGTCAAACCCCAGACAATAAACACAGGTGGTGTGGGGATCAGCCTTGGCAAAGGCTTCCCCACACACACACACACTGCAGTGTTGAAACCCAGTGGGCTCATTTTTTTTTTCTTGGGTTTCTCAGACATGGCCAATCCTATCCAAAACTTACCCTTTTTTCGGCAATCCACCAGGCAAGACCCCCCTATCGGTTCCTGACCGTGTAATAACGTAATAAAAATCCGTTTTTTTAGAACCGATATGGACCGGTAACCACACTCTAGTAAATTCTCAAACTTTTTAAAACTAAACTGATCGGTTCAGTCGAACCGATCCGAAATTTACAAGTTCCACACAGAAACTAAATGTAAAACTTATCTAGTACTCACGGTACCACAGACAGAGACTTAAACCGACAGATTCGGTAGCAGAAATTCGGTAGAAACCGAGTGAAAAACGACACTTTAACCGACTTTTTTGAACCAAGCAAAGGAGAAATCTCCGGAGCGACTGTTCAGTGAGGCGGAGTAAAGAATCTGATGGTTGGAGTTTAAACAACAGCAGACAGTGGCTTCAATCGAGCTCGTGCTGAACATTCCATGCTGACCATGGAAAGTTAACTCTTTGTTCTCCGGGGCAGCTGAAAGGCAGGACCTAACTGCAATAGTCAGAATACAGCAAGATTTCATGTTGCTTGAAGGACCGCATGGCTCACCCCATCTGCCCATTTCCCTACCTATTGGATAAGCTGCAAATCCTAGTTAACCAACAGCCTACTTCTTCCTTCCCACCACCAGAATTGCCTTATGTCTGTCCCATGCATTCTTGAATTCCCCCACTGTCTTTGACCCCATGACCTCCTCAGGAAGGCTGCTACATGCGTCCACCACGCTCTCCATGAAAAACTTCCTCACATTGCCCTTGAGCCTTCCCCCTTCTATCTTCAAATTGTGCCCCCTTGTTCTTCCACATCTCGTTTTCTAAAAGATGCTATCCTCCTGGACCTTGTTGATTCCCTTGAGGTACTTGAAAGTTTCTATCATGTCCCCCCTCTCCCTCCTTTCCTCGAGGGTATACATATTAAGTTCCTCTAGTCTCTCTTCATATGGCTTCTGGTGCCCTGCACCATTTTAGTTGCCCTCCTCTGGACTGCTTTCATCCTGTCTATGTCCTTGTGGAGATGGGATCTCCAGAACTGCACACAGTACTCCAGATGGGGTCTCACCAACTGTCTGTACAGAGGCATAACAACTTCCTGTTTTCTACTGGTGATGCCTCTTTTTGTTCATCCCAGTATCTCCCCAGCCCTCCCTACTGCCTTCTCACATTGCTTGCTTACCTTTAGGTCATCTGATATAACTTCCCCTAGGTCCCTTTCCATTTTGGTTTTTGTCAATACCTCCCCCCCCCCCCCATTATGTACTCCTCCCTTGGATTTTTGTTTCCCAGGTGCATTACTTTGCACTTTTTTGCATTGAATCTAAGCTGCCATACTTTTGACCATTTCTTCAACCTTGCAAGTCCTTCTCATCCTTATCCCCCTGTATCAACCCTGTTGCAGATCTTTGTGTCGTCTGCAAGAGGCATACTTTTCCTTCTAGTCTCTCCACAATGTCATTTATAAAGACATTAAAAAGGACTGGACCCAGTGCTGAACCCTGCGGTACCCCGCTAGTAACCCCCCTTTCTTTGGAGTGGACTCCATTTACTATTACCCTCTGTGTCCTGTTGTCATAGAAACATACAATTTGATGGCAGATAAGGATCTCTTGGCCCACTTAGTCTGCTCATTTCCCTACCTAATGGATAAGCTGCAGATCCTAGTTAACCAACAGCCTACTTCCTCCTACCCCTCAGTAGAATTGCCTTAAGTCTGTCCCATGCATTCTTGAATTCCCCCACTGTTTTTGACTCCACGACCTCCTCAGGAAGGCAGTTGCATGCATCCACAACCCTCTCCATGAAAAAATACTTCCTCACATTACCTCTGAGCCATCCACCCTCTATCTTCAAATTGTGCCCCCTTGTTCTTGCACATCTCTTTTTCTGAAAGATGCTACCCTCTTGGACTTTGTTGATTCCCTTGAGGTACTTGAAAGTTTCTATCATGTCCTCCCTCTCCAGCCAATGTTCAGCCAATTATTTAACCAGGCTACCACCCTGGAACTCACTCCCAGGCTGGCTAATTTGTTTATTAATCTTTTGTGTGGGACTGTGTCAAATGCCTTGCTAAAGTCTAGGTAGGCCATGTCCGCAGCCCCTCCCTGGTCTACTACTTTGGTCACCCAGTCAAAGAAATCTATTAGATTCATCTGACATGACCTTCCCACTGTGAATCTATGCTGCCTTGGGTCCTGTGCCCCGCTGGCCTCTAGGTACTCAACAATTCTTTCTTTCAGAAGTGATTCCATCATTTTCCATCATTTCAGTCTACACAGGTATACAGAGAAAAGGCTAAGGGGAGCTTCCCTTTAAGTTTTCAGCCTCTGGGACTGTAAGAAAAAAAAATGTTTACCATAGTAATGTTATTTCTTCCAAGGGAACCCTCACTGTGTTTACACTGTAAGCATCTCTTCCCAGAAGAGAGAGGGAGATGCTTTAAAGATAGAACCTTATGTAAATTAGAGAATTTAGAACTAAGGTTTAAAATCTGCATTGGTGTCATGGTCCACTCTCATCAATAATGTTAGATTTGTTTCCATAGCTAGAGGGGAGTTGTGACTATCAAAACTAGCCAAATAGCTACCGTAAAATTTCACCAATTTTTTTTTTAAACAGAATTTTGAAAAACACCAAACAAAATACAGACATGTTAAAGATATCTAGGAAATGCAAACTTATTTAACTGACCACATTTTACAGCTGTCATGGAACTGCAATGGTAATGCTTCAGTAACCTTAATAAAAATTATTAAAAGGGCATTTGAAATGGAGGAATTTGATTGGCCAATGTCATTCCATTAGCCCTATGTAAATCTCTAAATTAATATACCTGTAGACCCTGATTACGGGAGTAGTGATTTAGAAGGTCCTACATTTGTAAGCATTCTATTGAAAGAACTCAGAGTCGCCATTAAAACTAACAGGCTTACAACGAAAAATAAAAACATCCAATCTGGTGTCAGTGGTCTGTCTTCCTAATCCCACCAAAAAAAGTATTCTGTGTCACTTACTGAAGAACCACATAAGCTGAATGAAGAAGTGCGTATTTCTGAACTTCTGAAAAATGCTGTTATACATGCCCATATTCACGTTTCCCTGACCACAGTTGTCATACGGTACCGTGCTGACGAGACTCTGAAGTGTATGGCTTTCTTTTAAATTATTTTTTTCTCTGTACCTCAACATGTAAGTGATTTCGTAAAGTGTTATATACAATATTTATTTGGCCAAAATGATGTCTCATTTAAAAAAAAAGCTAATTCAGACATTCACCATGCGCTCTCAGGAAAAGCGGGTGCTGCTGACTAAAGGCAGTAGTGAGAGCTGCTACAAAACAAAGAAGCACAGGAAGGTGGTATTCTTGGGTTAGTGAGAAATGGCCAGAATAAGCACTCAATTGCTGCAAAAAAGACCCAACATTTATTACGAAGTGCAAAAAAAGAAATAACACTGATGTGTCAGCAGTTCAGTTCCGAGTCACCTTAGTCAAGAGGTTTTGCATTTTATAATAAATTTCAGGCAATTTCTTTGCAGCCATTTATTGTTTATTTTGATGATTTCCACCTAACACTGATAGTTTCTCTTTTTTAGAGCAGACTCTTATTGTTTGGCAAACATGTGTATGCCCCGATCTGCTGTTCTGTCACAGCTGTGAGACATGCTGTGTGAAAAGTTAAAGTCAGTGTAAGCATGGTCATGTCACTGTTGCCATGGGAGACGACCTTGAGTGCCGTACGAAAAACGGCATTCAAACACTGAAAGAACTTTTAACTAATTTAATGGAAACTCTCAATTATGAACGCTACTTATTTTTATCTGTGCACAGTTTACTGCACACCTCACCAGTCCCTTGCTTTCCATTTCTGGGTGCCATGTCACAGTTGACACTGTATCCATGGCAACAGAGACATGACTGCACTTGAGCTCACAAGCAGCAGCGGATGGACTATTTTACTACTAAGTAAGTAAAAATGATCAGAAAATTTTATAAACCATAAATATACAGATGTTTTTACTAACCCCCATTTTTATAATGAGGTACTCCCAGGGGTTATGTTACTGTTCAAGTAATCACCCCCTGAAGGCAATATGGCACTCGGCTGCGCCTCGTGCCACATTACACCCACGGGGGTGATTAACTAGGACATTAACATAACTCCTTGTCATACTTTATTGCTTAAGAACTGATTCTTATGTGAACCTAATTTCAGGTTCTGGAAGGGGGAGGCAGGGTTGGGAAGGAAAAATTACTTACCATAGTATTCTTGTTTCTTCCCAGGGAATCTTACTGTATTCTGACACATGCAGTATGGTCTCACCATAGGACTGTCCCGGAGCTGAAATGGTTAATAGAACCTATGCAAATAATAGAATGCTAGGCTTGAGCTCAGTTTTCAAACCACTGTCCCTGGAATACATCCTGCAACTGTCAGATTCTTACGGAGCATGCATAATAACAAGCTATCTAAACTATCCTAACAAATAACGACCACCCCAAAAAACACAAACAATCTCCCTTTTATTTAAAGTGTGGGCACCACTAAGACTCAAGTTACCAATGCCCCAATCAAGAAACACTTACAAGTTTCAAACAGCATGGACAGCTGTAGTGCAGTGACCCTAGGTTCTAGTAGGGGAGGCAGGGAGGGAGCTCAGAATACAGTAAGATTCCCTTGGAAGAAATAAGATTACTATGGTAAGTAATTTTTTCTTCAAGCCCTAGGAAATCTTACTGTATTCAGACATATGCAGACTACTCAAGCAGTACTTTTGGAGGAGGGTAGAGAAATGGAAGCTACGTACCTACCGTAATTCTTGCTCTTCTTGGACGAAGTCTCTACCACTTCTTGGACGAAGTCTCCACCACTCATTCACCCTAATAGGATCTATGCCGGAGTCGCTAGGACCCAGTGGGAGCAAACTTTTCTAGAGGGCCGGCACCAGAGATGGAGCCACGAGGAAGTGGTACCATGAGCCCCGGCTCGTGCGGTAAAGACTATCTCAGCGTCGACCCTCCAACCGCCTCAGTACCTTTTTTTCCCAAGAAGGTGCAGCATAACCAGGGCCCGAGTTTTCCGCGATTCCGGATGCGTAAACTACAGAAATATCCGGCGAATTTTCCATCACCACGGGAATTCGCCACCAAGGAACAAACGCCCGCTTCATTTGCCGGACGGGGTGCCCAACTCCGCCGGCTTCACTGTCCCCCTCTCAAATGCTTATATGCCATGCTGGGGAGCCCACCCCAGCGTGGCAAGCAGCGCCTAGATTTTTTTTTTTTCAACGGAGGTGCCCAATCCCCGTTGGCTGAACGACTTCAAAACAGCAAAGCACGCCTGGGAGCCCACTCAGCGTGGCAAACGCGCTAATTTGTTTTGCCGACGGGGTGCCCAACTGGCCGGGCTGAATGCCCCAAATATTGTGCCACGCTGGGAGCCCACCCCAGCGTGGCAAGCGGTCCCATGACGCCTTTTTTTTCCCTGTAAAACAAAAACTGTCCCACGGCGCGCCTCCGAGCCCCCTCCCACATCCCGCACCCACCCACTGCGCACTCAGCCTCCCCACACCCCCACCCCATACTTACCTCCAGACTCCGCGCGACGATCTTCAGTGGACCGAACACGCCTGCACTCTTCAAAGGCGACCCGCGAACTGAGAAATGCCCGGTAGCTGTATAATGGGCTAGAATAGGAGAGGTTCAACTTTAATATGCATATCTCAGGCATTTTGGGAATTTTTGCACCAAATTTTCAACATGGGGTTTTTGGGACCCCTTCTCATGAATGATGTCACTGTCATGGCGTTATTCAGGCTCGAAGGGTGATTTCGCGCAGTGACTGCGCAGTGACTGCGAAATCACCCTTCGGGACCGAATTGCCATGACAGTGACATCATTCATGAGAAGGGGCCCAAACCCCATGTTGAAAATTTGGTGCCAAAATTCCAAAAAATGACTGTTTAATGAGCGTAGCTAAGTAGTTCCTACACAGGCTCGTAAGTTTAAATTTCAATATTTTCACTCCAGAGTTTCAACATTGCCATTTCACCACACTGTCTTTATGAGGTAGTACAGCTGTCATTTTCACATCTCACCCAAATGTGTTTCCACCTGTCAGCAGCGCAGAATGGCGAGTCGGTGTGCGAAATCAATGTTCGGACAGATTAATAAAATCACAGTGATACTGTTCATGAGCAGAGGTCTTAAACTGGCTATGTTGAAAATTTGGTGACAAACACCCATAAAATGACTGTGTTACGAGCGTGCATTGTGTCAGATATGGCAAAAAAACCAAAAAAAGGAAAAAAATTAAGGGTAAAAATGTGCCGCAGAATTGCAGCAGAAATTGGTGTTGAGTGCCGCAGAAGTTCTGCGGCAAATGAGAACCCTGCCGCAGAACTTTGCTCCGATGTGCCGCAGAAAAATCGGGGCCCTGAGCATAACTAACCTAGAAGGAGTAACCTAAAAATGGACATAAGATAGTCCGAATGACCCATATAAGAAGGGTCAACAACGAAGTCTTCACAGCCCAGCCATTGAGGGAATGAAGATCAAAAACAGTGAAGTGAGCTCGAGGGATGGTGGGTGGGTGGGTGTGTGAATGAGTGATGGAGACTTTGTCCAAGAAGATTAAGAATTATGGTAGGTACATAATTTCCATATCTTCCTGGACATAAAGTCTCCACCCCTCATTGACACTAATGGGAGAGTACCGAGCTAATAATCCCCCAAGACGGGTGGCAAGAAATAAGAGCTCACATACTTAGGACAGAAGTCCGATAAGAATAGTCCTGCCAAATGACAGATGTCATCTGGCATGGACATCCAAGGTATAATGCTTAATGAAAGTATGCACTGAGCTCCAGGTAGCCGCATTGCAAATATCTGCAATGGGCATGTTGCGGATTTCCGCCAGAGAGGCCGCGACTGCTCTAGTAGAGTGAGCGTACACTCTGCCTTCCAGCTTGACCTGTGCCATAGAATAGCAGTGGCGAAGGCATGTCACCAGCCACGCTGAAATGCATCTGATAGCAACAGGTTGACCTAGCCAGGTCTCACTGAAGAAAACAAACAGTTGTTCAGCCTTGTGAAATTCCTTTGTTCTATCTAGATAGAACCGCAATGCTGTCTTAACATCCAGCAAATGAAGGGTATGCTCCCCTTCATTCTGGAAGTTCGCAGAGTAGGTAGGAAAGACTAAAGGTTGGTTTCGATGGAATTCTGAAACAACTTTAGGGAGAAACTTAGGATGAGTCCTAAGAACTACTTTGTCCTTGTGAAATACAGTGTATGGAGGGGTCTGTGACCACTGCATGTATTTCAGAAACTCTACAGGCCGAAGTGATGGCCACCAGGAAGGCCGTTTTCTAAGTGAGGAATTTCAACTTGCAAGTAGCTAGAGGCTCGAAAGGTTTTCGAGTGAGCATGTCTAGTACAAGGTTAATGTCTCAGGCTGTGACTGGATGTCTGATAGGAAGTCTAGTATGCAGAATACCCCTAAGAAACCTCTTAACTATAGGCAAGGCCCCTAGAATTCTGCGGCTGCAGAATTTTGCGCAGAACTTGCAATCTACCGCAGAACTTCTTGGGTAGTCCAGAATTCACTCTTTTGGTGAGTTTTTATTAATATTTCTGTTTATCCATAGAATCTGTTTCCCTTCCCCCTTTTTATATCCAAAACCCCACTGTATGCTCAGAATGTGATGTTATCATTGCTATAACATCATACATTAGCTAATGAAATGGCTCCATTCTGCAACAGAAATGAACAGTCACTTATCTACCATAGCTCCCACTGCCAGAGACAGTGGCACAGCACATCATGCATGGTGATAGTTGCTCTACCTGCACTACAGCCTAATACAATTTTCAGTCTTACATTATTGCAATAGGGCCAACTTAAACAAAACCTTGTCAATAGCACAGACCTGTTAAGTCCATACCTCACTTTGTACAAACCTATTTGTGCCTTTAAGGTATAGAGATGCCATCTGAAATGAATAACTGGTAAAATGAATTTAACTATCATTTTTAAGAAAAATAAAGTAATTATGCCCAGAAAAGTGGAATATAATAATGTGTAGACCTGTTGAAAGAATAGACCTGTTAAATAAATAATTGCACTGTATGTATTTTTGCCAGGATTGATTACATATTGTCATTGGTTGATAGAATCACCTAAAAGTTATGGAGAAATGTTGTGTGCAGGGACAGCTGTTGGGCCAGAGGGTAGCATGCTGTGTTTCTGTGCCGGCAACTCAGGTTCAGAGATTAGCTCTTGGAGCTGGCTGGGCAGCACAAGGATTGGTGGAACATATCACTGCTTGGAGCCTGGGAAGGTATGGTGCAGTGTTCTGTCACATGGTGGACACATTGTGATGGGCTGGAGAGCACTATCTCACTATCGGTTCACATGCATGTCATGGCCTGATGGTGTTACATAGAAACATAGAATTTGATGGCAGATAAGAAAAAATTACTCACCTTAGTAATGTTGTTTCTTCTAATGGAGTCTTGCTATATTATGACAGTAGCAGTTTGTCCCACCACTAGAACTGCTCCGGAGGTGAAATGGTTAATACCATTCCAAAATAGAACTTTGAGCACGAGCCCTAGAAGCAGCTCTATCTGTGTAATTTCAAACCTGAACTGTCAGATCTTTATGAGCAAAAACTCACTAAGGTCTGTGTGGAAGCTGTAACTCACACTAGCCAAATGGCTACCTAAATATTAACAACATTGCTGGTCCCAACACCCAAGACTCAAGTCAGGGGACCAGAACTACTAACACAATTTTAACAACATGAGAATAAAACAACAGTATAATAAAACACACACACCCCAAACTCCCCAAAGGGGAGAAATGCTAAAAGGGCATAAAATAGTGCCCACACTAAGTTGCCCACACCCCACCCAAGTAGAAGTTCTGAGAGGGGCAGGCTGGGGGAGGGGGTCATAATATAGCAAGACTCCATAAGAAGAAACAACATTACAAAGGTGAGTAATTTTTTCTTCAAACAACATGAAGTCTTGCTATATTATGACAGTAGCAGACTACACAGCAGTACCTCCATGGAGGAGGGGCAGAACCTACTTAGGGAATAGGCTCTGAAGAACAGCTGTGCCAAACCGAGCATCTCTCCTGGCCTGGACATCCAGGGAGTAATGCTTGGTAAAAGTGTGTACCGCTTTCCAAGTAGCAGCCTGGCATATCTCTAATATAGGGATGTCTCTGGCAGCAGCTAGAGACGCAGCTGTACCCCCTGGTAGAATGAGCCTCAAGCCAGAGGGGATCTCTGCCCAGTTTCTGATAACAAAATTGGATACAAGAGACAATCCACCTGGCAATTGATCTCTTAGTGGCAGGTTTGCCTTTCCCAACTCTCACCATAGGTAAGGAAAAGTTGGAGGATTCGAACCTCAGACCTTTGGTACGCTCTATATAGTAACTCACGAGCTCTTAACATCCAGGTTGTGCAACCTCCTCTCACCAGAAGAGGAGTGATCAGTGAAAATACTGGAAGGGAGATAGATTGTTAAGATGGAAATCTGAAACCACCTTAGGTAAAAACTTCCTATTAGTCCTAAGGACTACCTTATCCCTGTGGAAAGAAATAAAGTCAGTTTCCACTGACAAGGCTTGCAACTCACTTATGCATCTAGCAGAAGTGATAGCCACCAGAAAAACAGTTTTCCAAGTTAGATACTTAAGCTCTGTAGAAAACAGAGGTTCAAAAGGTTGCATTAACTGGGCAATACAAACATTAAGGTCCAGGCAGGGGCCGGTTCTCGAAAGGGTGGATTAGTATGGAGTAATCCTAAAAACTTGGAAAACACAGGGTGAGTGGAAAGAGGGATGACTTCCTGCTGACACAAAAGCAGATACAGCTCCCAAATGGACTCTCAGGGTAGCTGGTCTGAGACCCAAGGAATTAAGGTGGACCATGTAATCTAATACAATGGGCAAATCAGCAGATTCTGGGGAAATATTTTCCTAGCACACCAAATGGAAAACCTTCCATTTAGAACTATAAGTAGCCCTAGTGGAAGGCTTTCTGGAAGCCTTTAGGATTTCAAGAACACCTTGAGAGAGGTGTAAATCAGCAACTCTAACTCCTCAAGAGCCAGGCCTTGAGGTTGAGGGATTTGAGGTCCGGATACCAAACCCTTCCCTGGGCACAAGTTAACAGGTTGTGAATCCTGGGAGGCAAAGGGAAGATGGATTGTCAGTGACAGAAGGAGTGGGTACCAGGCTGCCTGGCTCAATCCGGGCAATCAGAATCACCCTGCAAGGCTGAGATCTGATTTTTGACTAATACTTTGAATAGGAGAGGGAAGGGAGGGAAGCATAAAGAAACTTCCCTTCCCAATCCAGGAGAAGGGCATCCAGGGGACTGAGCCCAACACTGGAGGCCTGCAACAGAACAGAGGAAGTTGGTGATTGTCTGGGGCTGCAAAGATTATCTGAGGGTGCCCCATCTGGCAAAAGACTATCCCCAGCACTTGAAGATCCAGGGACCATTCGTGATGGCCCTGGGAAATCCTGCTGAGAGCATCCGCTAGGACATTGTCCTTCCCTGGAAGATGAACTGCTATGAGGGAAGTGTTCAGGGAATAGGCCAGAGACCACAACTTCATTGCCTCGGTGCACAAGGTCAAGACCAAAGTGCCCCCTGTTTGTTGATGTACCACATTGTTGTGGTGTTGTCTGTTCTGACTTGTATCACCTTGTTGTGGACAGATGCAGAAAATGCTTGAAGAGCTAAAAAGACAGCTCTGAGTTCCAGCAAATTGATGTGGAGCAGAGATTCCCGGGGGGACCACACTCCCTGAGTGGAAAGGTCGCCCATGTGGGCTCCCCAACTCAGAAGGAAAGCATCTGTAGTGAGAGTCAAATTGTGAGCAGGGGGAATGAAGGGAACCCCCAATCTTAAATTGCTCTGATCCTGCCACCGCTGGACGGCCTGGATCAAGGTTCGAGTCACTGGGACCAACTTGGAAAGGGGGTCTCTTCTCTGAGACCAATAGGTTCTCAAGTGAAATTGAATGTCTCTCATCTGAAATCTTGCTCCCTGCACAACAGCTGTGGATGCAGCCATGTGTCCCAGGAGCTGCAGAAAGTGTCTTGCTGGTCGAGAGACCTGCAGGGTGAAGGAGGAGGCCAGAGTCACTAAATTTGTCACCCTTTCTAAGGGAAGAAAAGCTCTGGCTAGCTTTGTGTCCAACTCTGCCCCTATAAAGGTGAGTACCTGACTGGTTCCAGAACCGACTTTGGTAGATTTAGCAGAAAGCCCAGGAGGTGAGAAGCTGCTGGGTAACTTGCAGGTGAGATTTTACCTGTTCTGGGGACTGGCCTACAATGAGCCAATCATCTAGATAGAGAAAAACAGCAATCCTTTGCCTCCTTAAGTGAGCCACTGCCACTGCTAGACACTTTGTGAATACCCTTGGGGCAGAGGTAAGGCCGAAGGGCATTGCTCTGAACTGGTAATGACCTGAAGGTAGTTCGAATCTGAGGTACTTTCGATGGGAGCTTCTGATTAGGACGTGGAAATAGGCATCCTTGAGGTCCAGGGAGGCTAACCAGTCCCCTGGCCTTAGGGAGCGTAAATCATTGCCAGAGTTACCATTTTGAACTTTGTTTCAAAAGATGCTTGTTCAGATATCTGAGGTCTAATATGGGCCGCCATTCTCCTGTCTTTTTTGGGGTAAGGAAGTATGTGGAATACAGACCCCTGCCCTGGTGCAGGGGAGGAACCCTTTCCACTGCTCTGAGAGCCAACAGGGTTGAGACCTCTGCTTCCAGAGCAAAGGTCTCTGAAGCACTTGCAGGTAGAAAAAGTCTGGTTCTCAACTTGGGAAACTTTTTGAAGCTGAGAACCAGACCCTGGCTTACTACTTCCAGAACCCACTTGTCTGAGGTTAAAGAAGCCCAGTTCTGACTGAAGGAAGCCAGCCTGCCCCCTACCGGTAAAGGAGAATCGGCCCTGGGCACCCCATCAGGGTGCCTGCTTAGCAGGAGCTTTAGGCTGAGGAGTGGGAGCAGGCCTGCCCACCCCTCGTCTGCCTCTGCCTCTGAAGAAGCCCCTCTGAGCATAGGCAGAGGAGGCCTGAGTCTGGTAAAAAGGCCTGTGAAAAGGCCTACCCCTACCCCTGGGTGTATGCCTCTGAGGAGTGGCTTGCCGCTCCTTAGCTTGGGCACTTTTGTAAGTAGTCCTATATTCATCCATCTTTTTCATGTAATTCTCTGTCTGCTCCCCAAACAGAGAATTTCCCACCACAGGAAAATCCATAGCCTTAGTCTGGGTATCCTATGACAGACTAGTACACCTGAGCCAGGCCAACCTACGAAAAGCTACAGATGTGGCCATGACCCTAGAGGAAACATCATTAACATGCACAACAGCATGAAACTGTACCTTAGAAGCCTCAATGCCATCAGCAGCCACCTGTTCTAGTTCACTAGCCAGCTGGCCATGGGCTTGCTTGGCTAATTCCATAACAGTATCCCATCTAGATTTCTGATACCTAGCTACATAAGCCATATAATTTGCTTGCCTGAGTCCCAGAGAGGCTGCCATATACTGTTTTTTCACCATGGCATCAATCTTCCTGGAATCCTTGTCAGGAGGATGTAGCCAGGGGATATTAGCTTTATCACAGGCTGCAGCCTGAACTACTCAACATGACTGCATTGCTGAAAGGAATTCTGTATCAGGAGCTGACAATGTGTACCTTCTGTCCATCTTTTTATCTACAGGAGGCACAGAATTAGGAGCTTTTAAAATTTTTATTGTTTGCTTCCTAAAAGACTTATGCAAAGGAATAGACAATCTCCTAGACTCTGGAATATCCATAATTTCTACAAAATCAGGCTCCTCTTGCTCATCCACAGCTTCTTCCAAGGGAAGCTGGAGGGTTTCAGCAACTTTTTTGTAAAACATAAAATGAGATGGGGACTCAGATAGCATAGGGGGAGATTCTAGAGGTCTGTCTGGGGAAATGTCCGGTTCAATGGGCACACCCAGACCTTCCCAGCCACATTCATACTGCTCAACATCATATTCCTGAACCACTGGAACCAGACGAACTGACCTTTTGCCAGATAGTGGCGGTTCGGACGGAACCTGAGACAGTGACTGGACAATTTGTATGGCTTTTGCTATTCACTGAGGCGGAGTAAAGAATCTGACAGTTCAGGTTTGAAATTACACAGATAGAGCTGCTTCTTAGAGCTCGTGCTCAAAGTTCTATTTTGGAATGGTATTAACCATTTCACCTCCGGAGCAGTTCTAGTGGTGGGACAAACTGCTACTGTCTTAATATAGCAAGACTTCATGTTGTTTGAAGGACCGCTTGGCCCACCCAGTCTGCCCATTTCCCTACCTACTGGATAAGCTGCAGATCCTAGTTAACCAGCAGCCTACTTCTTCCTACCCCAACCCCCTAGAATGGCCTTATGACTGTCCCATGCATGCTTGAATTCCACCACTGATTTTGACTCCACAGCCTCCTCCAGAAGGCTGTTCCATGCATCCACAACCCTCTCTGTGAAAAAATACTTTCTTAAATTACCTCTGAGCCGCCCCATCTTCAAATTGTGCCCTCTTGTTCATGCACACCTCTTTTTGAAAGATGCTACCTCTTGGACTTTGTTGATTCCCTTGAGGTACTTGAACGTTTCTATCATGTCCCCCTCTCCTCCTTTCCTCGAGGCTATACATATTAAGCTCCTTTCGTCTCTCTTCATATGTCTTCCGTGCAGACCCTGCACCATTTTAGTTGCCTCCTCTGGACAGCTTCCATCCTGTCTATGTTTTTCGGAGATTGGGTCTCCAGAACTGCACACAGTACTCAGATGGGGTCTGACCAGCTGTCTGTACAGAGGGATAATAACTTCCTGTTTTCTACTGGTGATGCCTCTCCCTATACATCCCAGTATCCCCCCAGCCCTCCTTGCTGCCCTCTCACATTGCTTGCCCAACTTTAGGTCATCAGATATGACTACCCCCAGGTCCCTTTCCATTTTTGTTGTTGTTAGTATCTCACCCCCCATTGTGTACTCTTCCCTGGGTTTTGTCTCCAGGTGCATTACCTTGCACTTCTTAGCATTGAATCTAAGCTGCCATACATTTGACCATTCCTCTAACTTTGCCAAGTCCCTCTCATCCTTTCCACCCCACCTGTGCATCAACTCTGTTGCAGATCTTTGTGTCATCTGCAAAGAGACATACTTTTCTTCCAGTCCCTCTGCAATGTCGCTATAAAGACATTGAAGAGGACCGTCCTAATACTGAACCTCAGGTACCCCACTAGTAACCCTCCTTTCTTCTGAGTGGACTCCATTTAATATTACTCTCTGTCCTATTCTCCAGCCAATTCTTACCAGGCTGTCATCTTGGGACCCACTCCCAGGCTGGCTAACTTGTGTATTAATCTTTGTGTGGGACTGTGTCAAATGCCTTGCTAAAGTCTAGGTAGGCCATGTCCACAGCCCCTCCTGATCTACTACTTTGGTCACCCAGTCAAAGAAATCTATCAGATTCGTCTGGCATGACCTTCCCGCTGTGAATCCATGCTGCCTAGGTTCCTGTGCCCCTCTGGCCTCTAGATACTCGACAATTCTTTCCTTCAGAAGTGATTCCATCATTTTCCCTATCACTGAGGTTAAACTAACAGGTCCTGCTTCTGCCTTGCTCCCACTTTTGTGAAGGGGAATCACATCTGCCCTCCTTCAGTCCTCGGGTACCACCCCATCCTCCCATGATTTGTTAAAAAGGGTAGTCAGTGGTGTCACTAGTTCTACCCTTAGCTCTTTTAGAATTCTGGGATGAATCCCATCAGGCCCCATTGCTTTGTCCACCTTCAGTTTTAAGAGTTCTTTCAGAACCCTTTCTTCTGTAAATGGGCTGGTATCAACTTCTGTATCAGAGTGTTTCTAATGTTTGTTTTATGTACCTCCCCCTCTTCATTTGTAAATACTGAGCAAAAATATTTTACGCAGTGTGTCAGGTAAAGCAGGTTGACATGAAAAATGAGTTTTGCAATAACTCCTCTATTCCATTTCCAATGGGACCTGTATGAATGAGGATGCAAGTTCATGGAAATTAAAAATGTATGTGTGTGTATATATATATATATATATATATATATACACACACACACACACATACATTATCTCTGTCTCTCACCACACACACACACACACACATTTGTATGTATGTTACAGATTGCATATAAATATATAAGTGATACACAGTGGGAACCTCATGAGTGGTGTAGAAAGCACATACAAATATATAAGTGATAGACAGTGGAAACCTCATTAGTAGGATAGATAGCATGCATATAGAAATACATTATTTATCACATAAGATCCCCTCTGCATATCTCATTTATGCAACAGGCTAGGACTTTAAGGGAGAGACTTTTGTTTTGCTTTTTTAGGCATAAAATTATTTTTATAAGTCTGTTATTTTTGAACTAGTGTTACTGTGCTTTCCACCATCCTGATTGCTATAACCACTGTCATGAAAGTGAAGTCAGGATGAGAAGCTGACACTGTGATGTGGTTGTTTTGTTAGTGCACTTAGAACTTCACATGAAATTACAAACCACTGCTGCAAGTTCTGCGGCAAATGGTGAATCTTGCCACAGAACTTGGTCCCACCGTGCCTCAGAAAAGTAGGGGCCCTGACTATAGGTAGCTCAGCCAGTGACATGGAAAGTATCGGCTCATGATAAGCTGAAATGGCACAAAGACAAACTTTGACTGTAGAGTACTGCAGACCTGAATTTGAAAGGTCTAAAAGGTACTCCAAGACTTTATTTGGTGGGCAGGAAAAGGGGTTCGAAGAGGATTTTGCACGCCAGATAGAGAAACGCTTCCATTTGGCTGTGTAGGTCTTTCTAGTGGCTGGCTTACGCGCAGCCAAAAGAATATCTGAAACCCTACGAGAAACATTGACCCTATTCACCTCTATCTCTTCAGGAGCCAAGCATGAAGGTGAAGTGACCTCAGGTTGGGATGGACCATGGGACCCTGGGTCAGAAGGGTTGTCTGAAGAGGAAGTGCCTTCGGGGGGGTTTCCGACAGACTGTTGAGCAGCTGGACCCATATCTACTGAGGCCAGAAGGGAGCAATGAGGATCATTTTGTCCCCGAGACCCGAATTTTAGAAGTACGCTCTCAATTAGGGGAAGAGAAGGAAAGGCGTATAGAAAGTGTCGTGTCTACTGCAGCCTGAATGCATCCTGACAGAAAATGCCAGGTCCTGGATTTCTGGAGCAGAACAGAGGCAGTTTTGCGTTGAGTGGGGACGCAAAAAGGTCCAGGTCTGGAGTTCCCCATTCTTTGAAGAGTGACTGAACGACGGTTAAGTCAAGAGACCACTTGTGTAGATCTGTCTCTGTTCTGCTGAGACAGTCTGCCAGCTTGTTTTGTACTCCTGGCAGGTAAACTGCGTGGATTAGAGCCTTGTGCTCCAGGCACCATTCCCACACTCTCATAGCTTCCCTGCATAATGGGTAAGAGTGTGCACTGCCCTGCTTGTTGATGTAATACATCACTGCTTTGTTGTCCATTTGAAGGAGAATGTTCTTGTGACAGAGTATGTCCTTCAAGGCTTGAACTGCATAGACGACGGCTCTCATTTCCAGGATGTTTATGTGAAGCTGGGACTCGTCCTGAATCCACATACCATGGGTGTGGAGATTCTGGCAATGAGCTCCCCACCCCATCAGGGACATGTCTGTGGTAATGGAGATCTGATGATCCAGAGGAGCAAAGGGATATCCTTCCAGAAGGTTGTCCTCCTGCGACCACCAGACGAGTGACCTCTTCAGAGGTTCTGTCACATTGATGGGAAAGGACTGAGGGTGAGTGGTTGGGGACCACTGAGCACTGAGCATCCACTGAGAGGTTCTCATGTGGAGGCTTTCTAAGGGTACAGTAAACACTAAGGATGCCATGAAACCCAGCATCCGTTGCATCGAGATAGCTTGAACCAAGCTGTTTTCTCTGGTATATCGGACCATCTGTAAGATATCGCTCCTTCTGTCCTCTGGGAGAAAAGCCTTCACACAGGAGGTGTCCAGAAGAAAAAAATACTCACCTTAGTAATGTTGTTTCTTCTAATGGAGTCTTGCTATATTATGACTATTGCAGTTTGTCCCGCCATTAGAACTGCTCCGGAGGTGAAAGAGTTAACTTCCATGCAGGGCATGGAACTTAAAGCGCGAGCTCGGTTAGAGAAGCTCTGTCTGGGATATTTCAAACCGAAACTGTCAGATCTTTATGAGCAAAACTCACTAAGGTTCTGTGTGGAAGCTGTAACCTACACTAGCCAACTGGCTACTAAGATATTAACATATTTTCCTGGTCCCAACACCAAGACTCAAGTCAGGGGACCAGAAAAAGATAAGATAAAATAAAATAAAAACACAACACCCAAACACCCCAAAAAGAAGGAGTGGAAAACATAAAAAAGGGCATCAATTAGTGCCAACAGTGAACTGCCACCCCATACCCCAAGTAGAAGTTCTGAGAGGGGCAGGCTGGGGGGGAGGTGATAATATAGCAAGACTCCATTAGAAGAAACAACATTACTAAGGTGAGTAATTTTTTCTTCAAACAACATGAAGTCTTGCTATATTATGACTATTGCAGACTACACAGCAGTACCTCCATGGAGGAGGGACAGAACCTACTTAGGGAATAGGCTCTGAAGCACGGCTGTGCCAAACCGATCATCCCTCCTGGCCTGGATATCCAGGGAGTAATGCTTGGTGAAAGTGTGTACTGTTTTCCAAATAGCTGCTTGACATATCTCTAAGATAGGGATGTCTCTGGCAGCAGCTAGAGACGCAGCTGTACCTCTGGTAGAGTGAGCCCTCAGGCCTGAAGGGGGAACCTTACCCAGTTTTTGATAGCAAAATTGGATACAAGAGACAATCCACCTGGCAATGGATCTCTTAGTGGCAGGTTTCCCTTTCCCAACCTCACCATAAGTGAGAAATAGTTGGAGGGAGTCAAACCTGTGACCCTTGGTACGCTCTATGTAGTAACTTAGGGCCCTCTTAACATCTAAGCTGTGCAACCTCCTCTCACCAGAGGAGGAATGGTCAGTGAAGAATACTGGAAGTGAAATAGATTGATTAAGGTGGAAATCTGAAACCACCTTAGGCAAAAACTTCCTGTTAGTCCTGAGGACTACCTTATCCCTGTGAAAGGAAATAAAGTCAGTCTCCACTGACAAAGCTTGTAACTCACTTATGCGCCTGGCAGAAGTGATGGCTACTAGAAATACAGTTTTCCAAGTCAAGTACTTAAGCTCTGCCGAAGACAGAGGTTCAAAGGGGGGGTTGCATCAGCGGAGCAATGCAAACATTAAGATCCCAGGTAAGGGCATGGTCCCTGAATGGTGGATTGGTATGAAGCAATCCCTTAAAAAACTTGGAAAATACAGGGTGAGCAGAAAGAGAAGAGGGCTTCCCTGCTGAAATAAAAGCAGAGACAGCTGCCAAATGCACTTTCAGGGTAGCTGGTCTCAGTCCCAAAGAATTAAGATGGACCATATAGTCCAAAACAGTGGGCAAATCAGCAGATTCCGGGAAAATATGCTTCGAACACCATATGGAAAACCTTTTCCATTTGGAATTATAAGTAGCCCTAGTGGAAGGCTTTCAGAAGCTTTCAAGATTTCGAGAACACCTTGAGAAAGTTGTAGATCAGCAACTCTAACTCCCTCAAGAGCCAGGCCTTGAGGTTGAGGGATTTGAGATTCGATACCAGACTCTCCCTGGGCACAGATTAACAGATTGTGGTTCCTGGGGAGACACAGGGGAAGATGGACTGCTAAGGACAGAAGGAGTGGGTACCAGGGCTGCCTGGCCCAGTCTGGAGCAATCAGGATCATCTTGCAGGGCTGAGATCTGATTTTGACTAGCACCTTGAACAGGAGAGGGAAGGGGGTAGGCACAGAGAAACTCCTTCCCAATCGAGGAGAAAGGCATCCAGGGAACTGAGCCCAACACTGGGGCCTGCAACAAAAAGTGAAGTTGATGATTGTCTGGGGCTGCAAAAAGATCTATCTGAGGGTGCCCCATCTGGCAAAAACTATCCCAAGTACTCGGGATACAGTGGCCATTCGTGGATGGCCCTGGGAAATCCTGCTGAGAGCATCTGCCAGGACATTGTCCTTGCCTGGGAGGTGAACTGCTATAAGGAAGTGTTCAGGGAATAAGCCAGAGACCACAACTTCATCGCTCTGTGCACAAGGTCAAGACCGAGTGCACCTTGTTTGTTGATGTACCACATTGTAGTGGTGTTGTCTGTTCTGACCTGTACCACTTTGTTCTGAACAGATGCAGAAAAACCTGAAGTGCTAGAAAAACAGCTCTGAATTCCAACAGATTGATGTGGAGCAGAGATTCCTGAGGGACCACAATCCCTGGGTGGAGAGGTCGCCCATGTGAGCTCCCCATCCCAAGAGGGACCATCTAGTAAGGGTCAAGGAGTGAGATAGAGGATGAAGGGCACCTTTGTCTCAGATTGCTCTGATCCTGCCACCACTGAAGGGCCTGGATCAGGGTTCGAGTCACTGGATCAACTTGGATAGGGAATCTCTTCTTTGAGACCAAAAGGCTCTCAAATGGAACTGAATATCCCTCATCTGAAATCTTGCTCCTTGCACTACAGCTGTGGAAGCAGCCATGTGTCCTAGGAGCTGTAGGAAATGCCTTGCTGGTCGAGAGACCTGCAGAGTAAAGGACAAGGCCAGGGCCACCAGGGTCCTTACCCTTTCTAGGGGAAGGAAGGATCTGGCCTGCTTTGTGTCCAGTTCTGCACCTATAAAGGTGAGTACCTGGTGTGGTCGCAGATTCTCTTTACTGTCTATACTTTACCTTAATTTCTATGTACTCAATAACCACACCCAATGGTTATTCCAATAAACTCAGTTTATTGTCTGTACACACATGTGTGGGAGCCTCGGCTAAAGGCAAGAGCTCCTCGATTATTGTTCACAGAGGCTTATATACCTTTTTTAGTTTCACAGTCTAACAGTGATCTCATGCTTAACAACAGCTTTTCCTTATCTTTAGCAAAAACCTTAGATTCAGCACTTTCCAGTATAAGGAGTTGTTTTTTTATACTTACTATGTGTCTCCCTTTATCTTAGTTACAACCAGCTGTATTTCACTTCATTTAATTTTCAAGGTTTTCTTATCTTTGTCAAACAACCTCCTTTGTTTTAGTTAGCACAGAACTGTACATTCATTATGGCTGTTTTACAAAGCAGATAGTTTTAAAGCATATGAAAGGCAACATGGCTATATGGCTATAACAAAACAGATAGTTTTAGAGCATATGAGAAGCAACATATCTATATGGCTATAATCACATATAACAGTTATAAGCTCTGGTACAATAAGCTTTAGAACATAAAGGTATTATACTTTAGGATATATGAAAATTCCACCACTCTCCTTTTGATACTCTGTATCAACTAACCACCCTTTTTATTTATATGATTTAAAACTGGTTTCAGCATCCAGATAGTTAAGGCATGGAGTTACAGATGGAACACAGTGGTGAGTTTATAAAACATAATACAGAATTGAAGGATGTCAACACCACAATTGAAATGTGAGAAAAATGCTAACACGTGACACCACATATAACATAACAATTTTGTTGATGAAAAGAGTTTATGGAATTCACTTTGAGAGTGAATAAGGTAGATGCTACTTTGTGTTGAGGTGTGGCACACCCTTGGAGCTTGATTGAAGAATCTATTGATAATGTCTCTTGACAGATAAGTCCTTATAAAACATAACAGTCCATGAAATTAACAGTTCATAAGTTCATATAAGTATCCACAGGTTGATGTAGTTATAGTACAGATGAAATGTCATTTGCAGAATGGTGGTAACCCCACAAGGCATATATGGGGCAATGCAGACAGTAATTTAAAAACAAAACACCAGCATAGTAGAAAAGTCAGTGTTCATTTTGCTGGCTGGCTGATTAGTAGACACACTGGCCAGGGGTGCATTAAGTCCTTTAATGGAGTAGTCACACACACACACTGGCATGGCATTTGTTTTGTCGTGAGTTGATTACACCCCAGCATACAAATTAACAGTCCATAAAAGGTAACAATTGACAATAAACCATTAAGAACACAGTCCATAACAGAGCAATAGGGTTGTAGAAAGTACCAGCCATGTTTGGAACAAGCGGCAGTGAAGAAATGGATGTATTGCTTGAAGGTCAATTGAAGCAGAATCTTCTCTGGAGTTGGGGAGTGCCTTTCCCAGACTTAACTTTATAGTAAGCAGAAACAATAAGCTTGATTGCAGAGTCTGAACTGACTGGACCTTTTTCAGTTGATTTAAAGTTCTACAAATAGGTGTAATTTCGCTGAAAACATTACACTTGCAGAGGTTACTGCTGTTGAACGTGGAGATCTTGTGTGGCACACCGTGAAACCTGCAAACTTGCAAAGTGTGTTAGACACTGAGTTAAAAACACATAAATAACAATCTTTTAAACCATTTACTTTTTGTTTTGTAAAGAGTGGTGTGACAGAGCCTAAATTCTGCAATTTGAAAGAGACAAATAAAATGGAACATCAACCGTACACCCTGGGGTGCAGGCCAAGGTTCAATTATACCATTTGACCATCTGTAAATCATGACAATGTTATGGATTTACACCTGCTTTCAAATCACAGAAGCAGTTATGACAGTGATGAACATTATTTCCTGTCTGTTGCAAGCAGGCCTGACGGAGACCTGAGTTATAAAATCCTGTAATGTTACAATACATAGATACAAAGACAGTGTCAGTAGATAAGGGCCTATGGCCCACCCAGTCTACCCATTTGAGCTTGTAAGTTTAGTTTGTTTTTCTACAAGTTTGTTTTCCCTTACCCCTGACCTCTAGAATTCCTTTATGTCTATTTCATGCATTCTTAAATCCAGTGATTGTTTCAGCCCCACCACTTCCTCTGGCAGGGTGTTCCACTTGTCCACCACCCGTTCTGTGAAGAAATTCTTTCTCATGTTTCCTCTGAATCGTCCTCCCTCCAACTTTATTCCATGCCTCTAGTCCTGGAACATCTTTTTCGCTTAAAATAGTGTTTTCCTGCACTCTGTTTCTCCTGTAAGATACTTGTATGTCTCTTATGATATCCTCTCTCTCCTCCTCTCCTCCAGGAGTGCATGTTTAGTTCCTTTAACTTGTCTTTATAGGACTTGTGATGCAATCCATTTTTGCACCATTCTCACCCCTTGTACTCTCTTCAGACCCATTACCCCCCTCTTCCTCAGTAAAGACTGACATTGTTTCACACCAATTTGCTGAGGTAATGCCCATAGCTTTATTAGAAAACTGTACGTGTTTTAGATATATGTGCTACCTCCCCGTCTTGTAACACTGACAATTTTTAAACCAACACATTTATACATATCGCCATGCCAAATCTTTTCAGAACAAAACACTTTTTTAAACACATTCTAATAACTCCTTTCAACACCTTTAAAACACAGCACAACATACTATCTGTAAGTGAACACATCTAGTATAACATGGTTACACCTTCTGGCGCAGCCAAAATATGGCACTCTGCCATTTTGCAAAAGTTTCTGGTTTTAACTAGAAGTATGATAAAGCCATTTATAGCTGTTAACACATTACATTTTACCTAGCAGTGGCTTGGCACGCTGCTTGCAAACTACAACTCTTTCTGCACATTGCAATTTATGACGCCATAACTCTTCACACCTTCAACACTACCTGCTTCACCCAACAACTACATACAAAATTTCTTCACTGACCCTATCTAGGCAGCACAAATGTTCCATTAAAAATAAAACCAATTAAAACAGTCAGCTATGAGGCAAAGAAACTTCTTTTCATCTTTTTTTTTTTTTTTTACTGTAACATGTTTTGCACTGAAGGCAGTCAATCCTATCTCGCAACCTTGACAACAGAACATAATTACAGAACACAGATATAAGCTATAAAATATGTACAAGAAAGACTGAGCATTACCTTGTTTAGTATACGTATTACAGAAATAAAACAGACAGACATAAAACAACTTTGAATAAAAAATTTAGACTTACCCGATGCCAAGGTATTTTTTTTTCTTTTTTTCAGATACACAAGTCTGAGTAAGAAAACTGACTGCAGGACCTTCATGATAATTTCCAAACACTGCAGCTATTAACCCTTTTAAAAGTTTTCTTTTGGCCATTTTAGTAACCTGCCAAACCAAGTCTTTTTCAGAGCTCTGGGTTGCAGTTTAAAAACAAAACAAAACAAAAAAAAAATCTTTTAACAGTACTAGCTTGAGATCCATCTGGTAGAGGTCCCCCATATTTCCCATTTTGGTCCCGTTTACTGGCGCCTATCTCTTATGTGAAGTGCCCACCTAACACTTCTCTTATTTGGACGTCCCCTGACGTCAAGTGCCAACCTAGCACTTTCGGTGCCACCCTAGCACCTAAGACAGTAAATGATGGCTGTCACCAATCCCTAGGCGTCACACAAGTGATGGGACTAAAACACAGGGCACCCTTCCCCTGTGCCGGACTAGTAGTCCGATCCGCGCAACACGGAGAGTTAAGCCATCCTGCCGACTACGCCAAAAACCTGTGGTCGCAGATTCTCTTTACTGTCTATACTTTACCTTAAATTTATATACTCAATAACCACACCAATGGTTATTCCAATAAACTCAGTTTATTGTCTGTACACACATGTGTGGAGCCTCGGCTAAAGGCAAGAGCTCCTCGATTATTGTTCACAGAGGCTTATATACCTTTTTAGTTTCACAGTCTAACAGTGATCTCATGCTTAACAACAGCTTTTCCTTATCTTTAGCAAAACCTTAGATTCAGCACTTTCCGTATAAGGAGTTGTTTTTTATACTTACTATGTGTCCCCTTTATCTTAGTTACAACCAGCTGTATTTCACTTCATTTAATTTTTCAAGGTTTTCTTATCTTTGTCAAACAACCTCCTTTGTTTTAGTTAGCACAGAACTGTACATTCATTATGGCTGTTTTACAAAGCAGATAGTTTTAAAGCATATGAAAGGCAACATGGCTATATGGCTATAACAAAACAGATAGTTTTAGAGCATATGAGAAGCAACATATCTATATGGCTATAATCACATATAACAGTTATAAGCTCTGGTACAATAAGCTTTAGAACATAAAGGTATTATACTTTAGGATATATGAAAATTCCACCACACTGGACAGGTTCCAGAACTGACTTTGGAAGATTGAGAAGAAAGCCCAGAGAGGTAAGCAGCTGCTGGGTAACTTGCAGGTCTGATTTGACCTGGTCTGGAGACTGACCCACAATGAGCCAGTCGTCTAGGTAGG
This sequence comes from Neoceratodus forsteri, assembly GCA_016271365.2. Lineage (NCBI taxonomy): Eukaryota > Metazoa > Chordata > Ceratodontiformes > Ceratodontidae > Neoceratodus > Neoceratodus forsteri. The sequence continues at coordinate 589,520,118 of CM057459.1, forward strand.
GAAAGATGGCAATCTTTTGCCTTCTTAAATGAGCAACTGCTACTGCCAGGCATTTTGTGAATACCCTTGGGGCAGAGGTAAGGCCGAAGGGCATTGCTCTGAACTGATAATGGCCTGAGGGCAGTCTGAATCTGAGGTACTTTCGTGGGAGCTTCTGATAAGAACATGGAAGTAGGCATCCTTGAGGTCCAGGGAAGCTAGCCAGTCCCTGGCCTTAGGGAGGGTAAAATCATTCCCAGAGTCACCATTTTGAATTTTGGTTTTAAAAGGTGCTTGTTCAGATATCTTAGGTCCAGGATGGGCCGCCACTCTCCTGTCTTTTTTGGGGTAAGGAAGTACCTGGAGTACAGACCCTTGCCCTGGTGTAGGGGGGAAACCCTTTCTACAGCTCTGAGAGCCAGGAGGGTTGAGACTTCTGTTTCCAAAGCAAGAGTCTCTAGAGGGTTTGCGGGTGGAAAAGATCTGATTCTCATCTTAGGAAATTTTTTGAAGCTGAGAACCAGACCCTGGCTTACTACTTCCAGGACCCACTTGTCTGATGTTAAAGACTCCCAGTCCTGGACGAAGTAAGCCAGCCTGCCCCCTACAGGTAATGGAGAACCGGCCCTGGGCATCCCATCAGGGTGCCTGTTTGGCAGGGGCTTTAGGCTGAGGGGTAGGAGCAGGCCTGCTTGTACCCCGTCTGCCTCTCCCTCTAAAGAACCCCCTCTGAACATAAGCTGAAGAGGAGGCCTGGGTTTGGTAAAAGGCCTGCCTCTACCCCTGGGGGGCTGCCTCTGAGGAGTGGCTTGCCGTTCCTTGGCTTGTGCACTCCTGTAAGTGGTTCTATATTCATCCATTTTCTTCATATAATTCTCTGTCTGCTCCCCAAACAGAGAATTTCCCACCACAGGAAAATCCATAGCCTTAGCCTGGGTATCCTGTGACAAAGTAGTACACCTGAGCCAAGCCAATCTACGAAAAGCCACAGATGTAGCCAAGACTCTAGAGGATACATCATTAGAATCCACTGCAGCATGGAATTGCACCTTAGATGCCCCAATACCATCAGCAGCCACCTGCTCCAGCTCCTTGGCAAGCTGGCCAGGGGCCTGTTTGGCTAAAGCCATGACAGTATCCCATCTAGATTTTTGGTATCTTGCCACATAAGCCATATAATTTGCTTGTCTGAGTCCCAAGGACGCTGCCATATATTGTTTTTTAGCCATGGCATCAATCTTCCTGGAGTCCTTGTCAGGAGGATGTGAAGCCAGGGGAATATTAGCCTTATCACAGGCTGCAGCCTGAACTACCCCAACATGGCTGCATTGCTGTGAAAAAATTCTGTATCAGGACCTGACAAGTGTACCTCCTGTCCATCTTTTATCCACAGGAGGCACAGAATTAGAGCTTTTAAAATTTTTATTGTTTGTTTCCTAAAGGATTTATGTAAAGGAATAGACAATCTCCTGGACTCTGGGATATCCATCATCTCTACAAAGTCAGGCTCCTCTTGCTCATCCACAGCTTCCTCCAAAGAGAGCTGGAGTTTTCAACAACTTTTATAAAACAGAAAATGAGAAGGGGACTCAGCAAGCCTAGGGGAGATTCTCCTAAAGGTCTGTCTGGGGAGATGTCCGGTTCAATGGGTACATCCAGACTTTCAAAATCACATTCACACTGTTCATAATCATCCTCCCCCTCCTCTGGTTCATAAAACTCCTCTATATCATATTCTTGAACTGGTGGAACCGACCGAACCGACCTCTTGCCAGATAGTGGCGGTTCGGACGGAACCGGGGAAAGTGACTGGACAATTTGGATTGCCCTGGCTATCTCTGCAGCAGTTGGAGAAGGATTTTGACTCCACACCTGCTGATTTTCTAGTTCTCTTTGCTGGAACTGGCTCCTCAGAGTCAGCTTTACGTTGCCGAAGTCTGGCCCTGGTCAGAGGCACTCCTCGGTTCGGTTGGCACCGAACCGGGCTGGCCATCGGGTCAGCGGACTTTTGGCCTCTCGTTCCCTGAGCCTACCAACTCTCTTATCTAGGGTAGCTGCAGGAAATTCTTGCAAATCTGGCAGTCTGCATTGAGGTGGTCAAACCCAGACAATAAACACATGTGGTGTGTGGGTCAGCCTTGCAAAGGCTTCCCACAGACACTACAGTGTTGAAACCCAGTGGGCCCGGTTTTTCTTTTGGGTTTCTCAGACATAATGCCAGCCTAACCAAAAACTTGCCCTTTTTTTCGGCAGTGCCAGGCAAGACACCCTTATCGGTTCCCAACCGTGTCACAGGTCGTGGAAAAAACCGTAATGAAATCCGTTTTTTTTAGAACCGATAAGAACCGGGAACCGCACTCTAAATGCTTCAGAATAAAGTTTCCACACAACCTGATCAGTTCAAACCGAACCGATAAACATTTACAAGTTCCACACAGAAATAAACCTATCTATTACTTACAATACCATAGACAGAGCTTGAACCAATCGGTTTGCGGTTAAAATAATGATAATCACGGTTGAATTTAACCGAGAAAAAACTCTTTAAACCGAGAAAATGAACCGAGCAGAAGGAGGAATCTCCGGAGCGACTGTTCAGTGAGGCGGAATAAAGAATCTCACAGTTTCGGTTTGAAATATCCCAGACAGAGCTTCTCTAACCGAGCTCACGCTTTAAGTTCCATGCCCTACATGGAAGTTAACTCTTTCACCTCCGGAGCAGTTCTAATGGTGGGACAAACTGCAATAGTCATAATATAGCAAGACTTCATGTTGTTTGAAGAGTTCCTATAAAGAGGAGCTTCTGGGAGGGCTGCAACTGCGATTTGTTGAGATTCAGCAGGACTCCCATGGATGTGAGGAAGTCTGAGGCTGTGGCTATGGCGTCCAGAGTTCCTTGTCTGGAGGGACTTGCTAGGAGCCAGTCATCCAGATGTGGGAACACTTGTATTCTGATTTTCCTGAGATGCGCTGCGAGAATTGCACAACACTTTGTAAAAACTTGAGGCGCCGAGGATAGCCCAAAGGGCAGGACTCTGAACTGATAATGCTGACCCAACGCCACAAACCTTAGGTATTTGTGGTGCTTTGGGTGTATAGGAATGTGTTGGTAGGCATCCTGCATGTCCAGGGAGGCTAGCCAATCGTGTTGATGAAGCAAAGGTAGCAGGGAACATGAAAATTACGTACCTACCGTAATTCTTGATCTTCTCTTGTATCTTCACCATTCATTACTGCTTGGGTTAAGCTGGAGGCGCGCACCCGCTACGGGAGTTTTAATTTTTTGAGTCAGCTCCAGGCGCGCCGAGACGATGTACTGCGTCATGCTTGAGGCCGTTGGAATCCGTGAACTCCTCCTATATCTCAGTTCTGGTTCTGGTAGCCGGAGAGGCAAAAATAAAGGGTAAGAAAAAAGAAAGCGAGGCAAGAGAGCCGAGGGATAGAAAAAGGAAAGGAAATAAATTGAAAAAGGAAAAAGCCGATGGAGAGTAGACAGAGGAGAGAGAATTCCTACCCTAATGGACCGCAGGGCCTCCTTTCCGGGGCGGCTCTAAGGGAGGAACAGAGAGGAGGAAAGGGGAAGAAGAAAAAATTACTCACCTTAGTAATGTTGTTTCTTCTAATGGAGTCTTGCTATATTATGACATATGCAGTGAGTCCCAACCTTCGAACTGCTCCGGAGGTGAAAGAGTTAACTTTCCATGCCAGGCATGGAATCTTGAGCGCGAGCTCGGTTGAAAACTCTGTCTGTTGTTCTTCAAACTCAAACTGTCAGATCTTTACGAGCAAACTCGTAAAGCTTGAGCATAATTTAATAAAGGCAAAGCTTCTGCTCAATGCCAAGAAGACTAAAGCGATGATATTCTCTCGCAGTGCTGTCTCAGGCCCCTCCAATACTCTTGCCCAAGACTTCATTGTCACCACGCTAAACGAGCCTCTGGAAGTTGTAACCAAATTTAAATATCTAGGTATCTGGATCGACAATAAATTATCTTTCAGTGACCACATCGAAGATGTCTCTAGAAGGTTAAAAGCAAGGTTAGGTTTCTTCTACAGAAATAGGTCCTTTTCCCTTGAAACTCGAAACAAGCTTGTACAGGCCACTTTTCTCCCCTACTCGACTATTATGGCGATGTAATCTATTCCTCCACCACTTGCAAATCTAAGTAAACTGGACATCCTTTATCACCGTATACGGGTTCATTACCAACTACCCTTACCGCTCGCACCACTGTGACTTATATGCAGCTGTTGGTTGGACATCCCTAACTACTAGACGCCTGCTCCATGCTGGGCTATGGACTCTTAAACTGCTCCTGCAGAAATTGCCAAGCTATCTCTCTTCCCTTATTAGTATCTCACATAGTGCATACTCGTTAAGAAAATCTGACTTTATTATGCTTGACATACCAAGGACGCAGACTTCCTTTGGTAAACGTGCTATTGCATATGCCCTTCCCTCCATTTGGAACCAATTACAAACCGTACTGAAACTAACTAGCACAGTTTCAATAAACTTCTACAAATCGCTAAGTTCAGCCAAAATAAAAGACACCTGTAACTGTCATTAAGTCTCTTCCTTCCCCCATGTGTGCTATATTTATCCACTGGTAAGGTATAATTGATTTGTCATATTAACTGCTTTCCCTTCCCCTTCTACTCCTGGCTTTATCTTTGCTTACGCTCCACTGCTACTCTATCAAATTTCTCCTCCCTCCCATATCAGTTGTAGACTGTTGTTTGTTCTAGCTGCCAAATTACTGTATATTTGATTTGATTTGATTTGATTAAATCAAATCACACCAGTCATCATGTTTCATTTATCAGTATGCGACCTATAAGTCGCTTCCCTGTCTCATATCAATGTTTACCACCTGCGGTCACCCTGTGTGGTACCCTTGTATGTATATCCAGCCTGCATCATGTAACGTGTATTTCATGTATATACTGTTATTACCTATCTGTGTTTGTACTTTAAGTGTTTATGTCACAGGACCTCCTTGTGAATGAGCTTGCTCAATGGAGTTTTCCTGCAATAAACTTGAACTTGAACTTGAACTTGAAACTCACTAAGGTTCTGTGTGGAAGCTGTAAACCTACACTAGCCAACTGGCTACTAAAATATTAACACATTTTTTGGTCCCAAAACAAAGACTCAAGTCAGGGGATCCAAAAAATGAAAAACACAACAGCAAACACCCCAGAAAGGAGGGGTGAAGAAAACAAGGTGGGCAACTACTAAGTTCCAACAGAGCACTGCCCACCCACATCCCAAAACAGAGGTTCTGAGAGGGGCAGGCAGGGGGGAGGTCATAATATAGCAAGACTCCATTAGAAGAAACAACATTACTAAGGTGAGTAATTTTTTTCTTCAAACAACATGAAGTCTTGCTATATTATGACATATGCAGACTACACAGCAGTATCTCCATGGAGGAGGGACAGAACCTACTTAGGAAATAGGCTCTGAAGCACAGCTGTGCCAAACCGAGCATCACTCCTAGCCTGGATGTCCAGCGAGTAATGCTTGGTGAAAGTGTGAACTGTTTTCCAGGTAGCTGCTTGACATATCTCTATGATAGGGATGTCCCTGGCTGCAGCCAGAGCGCAGCTGTACCTCTGGTAGAGTGAGCCCTCAGGCCTGAAGGGGGACCTCACCAGTTTTTGTAACAAAATTGATACAAGAGACAATCCACCTTGCAATGGATCTTTAGTGGCAGGTTTCCTTACCCACCTCACCATAAGTGAGGAACAGTTGGAGGGAGTCAAACCTATGACCCTTGGTACGCTCTATGTAGTAGCTATGGGCTCTTTTGACATCTAAACTGTGCAATCTCCTCTCACCAGAGGAGGAATGGTCAGTGAAGTACACAGGGAGAGACATGGATTGATTAAGGTGAAAGTCCGAGACCACTTTAGGCAAGAACTTTCTGTTAGTCCTGAGGACCACTTTATCCCTATGAAAGGAGATAAAATCAGGCTCCACTGACAATGCTTGTAGTTCACTTATGCGCCTGGCAGAGGTGATGGCTACCAAAAACACAGTTTTCCAAGTCAAGTACTTAAGCTCTGCTGAAGACAAAGGTTCAAAAGGGGGTTGCATAAGCTGGGCAATGCAAACATTAAGATCCCAGGCAGGGGCAGGGTCCCTGAATGGGGGTTGGTGAAACAACCCTTGAAAACTTGGAGAATACCGGATGAGCTGAAAGGAAGAGGGTTTACCTGCTGATAAGAAAGCAGCCACGGCTGCCAGGTGCACTTTAGGGTAGCTGGTCCAGTCTCAAGAATTCAAATGTACCATATAATCCAGAACTGTGGGCAAGCGGCAGACTCTGGGAAATATTCTTGCAGAACACCATATGGAAAATCTCTTCCATTTGGAATTATAAGTAGTCTTGGTGGAAGGCTTCCTAGAAGCTTCTTAAGATATCGAGTACACCTTGAGAAAGGTGTAGGTCAGCAAACTCTAACTCTTCAAGAGCCAGGCCTTGAGATTGAGAGATTTGAGATTCGGGTACCAAACCCTCCCCTGGGCACAGGTTAACAGATTGTGATTCCTGGGAAGACACAGGGGAAGGTGGACTGCTAAGGACAAAAGGAGTGGATACCAGGGCTGTCTGGCCCAATCTGGAGCAATCAGAATCACCTTGCAGGGCTGAGATCTGATTTTGACTAGTACCTTGAACAGGAGAGGGAAGGGGGGAAAAGCACAGAGAAACTTCCCTTCCCAGTTGAGAAGGAAGGCATCCAGAGGGACTGAGCCCAACACTGGGGGCCTGCAGCAAAAAAGAGGAAGTTGGTGATTGTCTGGGGCTGCAAAAAGATCTATCTGAGGAGTGCCCCACCTGGCAAACACTACCTCCACAATTAAAGGATCCAGTGGCCATTCGTGATGGCCCTGGGAAATCCTGCTGAGAGCATCTGCCAGGACATTGTCCTTGCCTGGGAGGTGAACTGCCATGAGGGAGGTGTTCAGGGAATAAGCCAGAGACCACAACTTCATTGCTTCGGTGCACAAGGCCGCAGACCAAGTGCCCCCTTGCTTGTTGATGTACCACATTGTAGTGGTGTTGTCTGTTCTGACCTGTACCACTTTGTTCTGAACAGATGTGGAAAAAGCTTGAAGTGCTAGAAAAACTGCTCTGAGTTCCAACAGATTGATGTGGAGCAGAGATTCCTGAGGGGACCACAATCCCTGGGTGGTGAGGTCGCCCATGTGAGCTCCCCACCCCAAGAGGGATGCATCTGTAGTAAGGGTCAAGGAGTAAGACTGAGGGATGAAAGGAACCCCCTGTCTCAGATTGCTCTGATCCTGCCACCACTGTAGGGCCTGGATCAGGGTTCGAGTTACTGGGATCAATTTGGTTAGAGGATCTCTCCTTTGAGACCAGAAGGTTCTCAAATGGAACTGAATGTCCCTCATCTGAAATCTTGCTCCCTGCACTACTGCTGTGGAAGCAGCCATGTGCCCTAGGAGCTGCAGAAAATGCCTTGCTGTTCGAGAGACCTGCAGAGTGAAGGAGGAGGCCAGAGAAACCAGGGTCTTTGCTCTTTCTAGAGGAAGGAAGGCTCTGGCCTGTTTTGTGTTCAGTTCTGCTCCTATGAAGGTGAGTAGCTGAACAGGCTCTAGAACTGACTTTGGGAGATTGAGAAGGAAACCTAGGGATGTAAGCAGCTGCTGGGTAACCTGAAGGTACAATTTGACTTGGGCTGGAGACTGGCCCACTATGAGCCAGTCGTCCAGGTAAGGAACGATGGCAATCTTTTGCCTTCTTTTTTTTTTTTTAAATTCTTCTTTTTATTGAGTTTTCAACTTATATACATACAAGTCACCAACACTCACATACTTATATAGATAGCCATAGTTTCCTTACTGTACGGTTACTTATCAAAACATTATACCATACATTCACAGCAAGGTTTGTCTTTCAGTTTTACAGCTCCTATCTGGTTTTATATTATATTATAGGTCCATGCTGTCAGCCACTAGGTCTGGGGGGTTAATATTTATAATTCTCCTTTGGGACTTGAGGTACCAAAGCTCCCAACAGACCGACCCTCCTATCGAGGCTACTCAATGAGGCAGTCCTGGTCTCCTGTGGAACGAGCCTCTGGTTTTGTGTGTCAGGTAGGTCCCTCTGGTGTCCTAGAGTCTCCATCGGGTCCCTCCCACTGTCCTCTTCCATTCAGAAAGGAGGAGTAAGGAGACACCCCATGGTTTTGTTTATGACCTCTCCTGCTTCGGTTACATTCTGGTTGTAATAACTATTTAGTTTCACATGTCTCACTTCCAGATAGTTATCCTTTCCTAGTCCCACCTCACCTAGTTTAATGTCAATAAGCCATTTTATACATATATATTACTACTTGCCTTCCCACATGGGACCAGGAGGCCAGGCCTGGGGTTCCAGAATCCAATTCTTCCCTTCCTTATCCGTGACTCTTAAGAGTCCCTCGGTTAAGATACCCTAGGGTATGAACGTGATGTCTTTCAACATGTAGTATATTTGCCATCGTGTCCATCTATCTGCAAATTTCTCTCCCTGTTCATTTAGGTAATGTGTTATTTTCTCCATATTATAAATCTGTTTTGTAATATCCCACCAGTCCTGGATTGTTAAATGAGCAACTGCTACTGCCAGACATTTTGTGAATACCCTTGGGGCAGAGGTGAGACCGAAGGGCATTGCTCTGAACTGGTAATGGCCTGAGGGCAGTTCGAATCTGAGGTACTTTCGGTGGGAGCTTCTGATGAGAACAGGGAAGTAGGCATCCTTGAGGTCCAGGGACGCTAGCCAGTCCCCTGGCCTTAGAGAGGGTAAAATAATTCCCAGAGTCACCATTTTGAATTTTGCTTTTAAAAGATGCTTGTTTAGGTATCTGAGATCCACAATGGGCCGCCATTCTCCTGTCTGTTTTGGGGTAAGGAAGTACCTGCAGTACAATCCTTTGCCCTGGTGTAGGGGAGAAACCATTTCTACAGCTCTGAGAGCCAGGAGGGTTGAAACTTCTGTTTCTAGGGTAAGAGCCTGTGATGGATTTGCAGGTGGAAAGGATCTGGTTCTCATCTTTGGAAATTTTTTGAAGCTGAGAACCAGTCCCTGCCTTACTACTTCCAGGACCCACTTGTCTGATGTTAAAGACTTCCAGTCCTGGACGAAGTAAGCCAGCCTGCCCCCTACAGGTAGTGGAGAATCGGCCCTGGCCATCCCATCAGGGTGCCTGTTTGGCAGGGGCTTTAGGCTGAGGGGTGGAGCAGGCCTGCTCATACCCCTTCCTGCTCTCCTCTGAAGAACCCCTCTGGGCATAGGCTGAAGAGGAGGCCTGGGCTTGGTAAAAGGCCTGTGAAAGGGCCCTGCCCCTGAAAGCTGCCTCTGAGGAGTGGCCTGCCTTTCCTTGGCCTGTGCACTCCTATAGGTGGTCCTATACTCATCCATTTTCTTCATGTAATTCTCTGTCTGCTCCCAAACAGAGGTTACCCACAACAGGAAAATCCATGGCCTTAGCCTGGGTATCCTGTGACAGGCTAGTACACCTGAGCAAGCCATTCTCATGAAAGCCACAGATGTAGCCATGACTCTTGAAGATATATCATTAGAGTCCACTGCAGCATGGAATTGCACCTGGATGCCTCAATACCATCAGCAGCCACCTGCTCCAGCCTTGGCAAGCTGGCCAGGACCTGTTTCGCTAGAGCCATAACAGTATCCCATCTGGTTTCTGGTATCTTGCAACATAGGCCATATAATTTGCCTGTCTGAGTCCCAAGGATGCTGCCATGTACTGTTTCTTTGCCATGGCATCAATCCTCCTGGAGTCCTTGTCAGGGGGTGTGAAGCCAAGGGAATATTTGCCTTATCACAGGCTGCAGCCTGCACAACCCCAACATGGCTGCATTGTTGTGAAAGGAACTCCGTATCAGAGCCTGACAATGTGTACCTCTTGTCCATTTTTTTATCCACAGGAGGTATAGTATGAGGAGCTTTTAAGATTTTTATTGTCTGTTTCCTAAAAGATTTTTGTAAGGGAATAGACAGTCTCCTAGACTCTGGGATATCCATCATTTCCACATAGTCAGGCTCCTCCTGGTCATCCACAGCTTCCTCCATAGGGAGCTGGAGGGTTTCAGCCACTTTTTTATAAAACATAAAATGAGAAGGGGACTCAGAAAACCTAGGGGGAGATACTCCTAAAGGTCTGTCTGGGGAAATGTCCAGTTCAATGGGCACATCCAGACTTTCAAAATCACATTCACTCTCTTCATAATCTTCCTCCCCTCCTCCGGTTCATAAAATTCCTCTATTTCATATTCTTGAACCGGTGGCACCGACCGCCTACCTGTTGGTGCCGGTTCGGTCGGAACCGGGGAAAGCGACTGGACAATTTTGATCGCTTTGGCTATCTTTGCAGCGGTTGGAGAAGGGAATTTTGGCTCCACACTTGCTGATTTTCTAGTCCTTTTTGCTGGGACTGACTCCTCCGAGTCAGCTCTCCTTTTGCCCGAGGAAGTCTCATCCTGGTCAGAGGGCACTCCCTCAGGTTCGCTGGCACCGAACCGGGCTGGCCATCCGGGTCAGCGGACTTCTGGTTCCTCGCTCCTGAGCCTACCAACTCTCTTATCCAGGGTAGCTGCAGGAAATTCTACAAATCTGGCAGTCTGCATTGAGGTGGTCAAACCCCAGACAATAAACATGATGTGGTGTGGGGTCAGCCTTGGCAAAGGCTTCCCCACAGACACTGCAGTGTTGAAACCCAGTGGACCGATTTTTCTTTGGGTTTCTCAGACATAGTACCAGCCTAACCAAAACTTGCCCGCTTATGGCAATCCGCCAATAAGATACCCTTATCAGTTCCCAACCAGAAGCATGGGTCGTGGAAAAAACCGTAATGAAATCCGGTTTTTTTAGAACCGATAAGAACCGGGAACCGCACTCTAAATGAAATTTAAATGAAGTTTAACAACAACCTGATCGGTTCAAACCGAACCGATAATACCGTTTGCAAGTTCCACACAGAAATAATGTAAAACCTATCTATTACTTACGATACCACAGACAGAGCTTGAACCGACCAGTTGCGGTTTAAATACAGACAAAATACGGTTTAAAAACCGAGAAAAAGACACTTTTAACCGACAAAATGAACCGAGCAGCAGGAGAAATCTCCGGAGCGACTGTTCAGTGAGGCGAGTAAAGAATCTGACAGTTTGAGTTTGAAGAAAAACAGACAGAGTTTTCAACCGAGCTCGCGCTCAAGATTCCATACCTGGCATGGAAAGTTAACTCTTTCACCTCCGGAGCAGTTCGAAGGTTGGGACTCACTGCATATGTCATAATATAGCAAGACTTCATGTTGTTTGAAGAGGAAGAAAAAGAAAGAAAGAAACATGTTGAGAGGGAGGACAGTGCCCATCGAGCATTGGTTGAGAGGCTTAAAGGCTCGAAACTGACCAGGGAGCAAGAATCCCAGTTGACTGGACTGAGGGGAGGTTCAACCGAACCACCTGAACAGATCCGAAGAGGGCAGACTCTCTGAACTCTCAACATGCAAGTCCCTTCATCCTAGTTGAGGGCCCTTAGACTGTCCGGGCAGAAACTGTTCTGGGTAGAGCGCCCATCCAGGAAGGGGACTAAATCCCTTAGCACCTTGTTAAGTGCTAACACAGAAGTGTATGGGAAAGACTATGCCTTCTCGAAGGCAGTTTTGTATGAAAAGTAGAGTGGAACTCAATCAGACTTCCCACGGCAAGCCAGACAGATGCTCAGAGCTGACAAGTTCAGTCAGCAGCTAGAAGAGCTTGAAATAAGACCTGCCAGGGGGATTCCAGACTTTGCAGAGGCCAAGCCAGGGCGTGGCCACCTGGGCTGTGAAACTGGATGACCTGAAGAGGGTAAGGAATCGCACCATAGGGCAGTCAGAAAGAGTTCCCTCAGAATTAGAGAAATTTGGAACCGTGCTTGTTCCCCTTTACCTTGAGGAAAAAAGGAGATCCATTCACAAGAATGGAGAAAAAGAGCAGAAAGATTTTTTTTTGGCATAAAGGCCAAGGGGAGTAAGAGGAACGAGACGGGAGGGGGAGATGCCACAGAAGGAGGCCACTGAGGGGAAGGTGGGTGAGATGAGTAATGAATAGGGAAGATACAAGAGAAGATCAAGAATTATGGTAGGTGCACAATTTCATATCTTCCTTGTCAATCTTCACCATTCATTACTGCTTGTGAGTACCAAGCCCTCCCCTTAAAAGGGGGTAGAACCTGAGGAACAAACCCCAGCCTCCTGTTGGAGAAAACAGAAGGGGAAGACCCTCTACACACAGAGAAGCTCAAGTGAGAAGAGCTTAGAGGTGCCTCGAGGATGGGAGACGGAGGAAGCCCCTGCAGAAGTCTCCAGCTCTGATTTTAAAAAAGACGGGTCCCCGGAAAGTGGAGTGCATCACCTCACACCGCCCAGGGTGACAACCTTGATAGACGGAGCTAGCCGTCCGCCTTAATGCAGATCGCTGTCCCCTGAAGCCTGGAAGCCACCTCATTGCGCTATAAGATGCCCTTGCTTGGTGCTCTGCCAGCACCAGGCCTATAGCAGAGAGGGCAATAGTCTGTCTGGTGTGCTCCGTATCAGGCATTGATGCTAAAGCTGGGAGCATCGACCACAGATGTATTGTAGGCAGCGTGGTGAGCCTGATGTGATGCAATGCAAGCCACCGATTGAGAAGAAGAGAACACTCTTCGCCCACTGGTCGAATTGTAGGGATTCCGAACCGTGGACGGTCGGGCGCCAGGCGGTGACGCCTGGAAGGAGTCTCTAGGTAGACTAAACCCGAGGACGGGTTGCTGGGGCGGTACTCAGGATTCCGAGGTACAATACCTCGGCGACAGTCTGCCGGGGCTGAGAAAGGACTGGCTGGCGCATGCCAGGAACGGATAGACGCCCTGGAAGGGATAGGCCAGGAAGGTACCACCAGGTGCTGGGCACTGAATTCTCCAAGGAATTCACGCGTCTCCCGTTCAGTATTGTCTCGCCTAACATAAGAGATTCGAAGATCCCTCACCATCCTCGAAAGGAATCGCTGATATTCAGTGAAACCAGCATCGGAAGAAAGGTGAGCAAGGGGTTCCTCTCCCTCAGAGGAGGAAGACAAGGATGATGGAGAGCTCAAATGTCCAGAAGATTCCTGCGGCGGTGGGGAGAGTCGAAAGACCACGCTCATGCATATGTCTAACGTATGAGGGAAGGTCCACAGAGAACTCTCTGAACTGCTCCCAGGATAACGGACCCAGAGGACCGATATGGCCTGGAAGAGCGGGGTGGTAGCAGAGGTACTGGAGAAGGGCACCTGCGAAGAGGCAACTGACCTCTGCTAGGGCTCTGAAATCTGGGGAACGGAGCCCGAGCTGGCGGGATCCCGGACAACAAACCAGGCCGCAAGACGAGACCCTGGAGATGCGATGCCTGGAAGAGCCTGGGGGGGATCCTCCCCTGTGATGAACCCGGGACTGCATGGATCCAGAATGGCAGTCCACAGCAATGCCACCGGAGGGAACCCCGGGGCCCAAGAAGGAAGGGCGGGGTTCGGTGCTACGACTCCTAGCCACCCCACGAGGGGTGGCCGGCAGAGACCGCGACGACCGTCCCTCGCCCCTCAACCCCTCGGACTCTGAGAGAGCCCTCCTCCTCGACTCCAGCATTCCCCCACCCTGAGGGATGGCAACAACACCCGGAGGTGAGCTGTCACAGACCCCTAGGAGGGGATCCCCTCAGTCCCCACCACATCACCCCCTGGGCCACCCCTAGCCCGAGGGCCCTCAGGGGAGGATGGGGAGGGGACAGCGGAGGGGCCCGCTGGCCGCCTAGCACTGCGTGCCACCAGGGACCCCGACCCCGAAGAGTCAGGGAGCCAGGATGGGTCCTCATCCGAGTCATCGACCCCCGAAGAGGACGAGACCAGCAGAACCTCGATGCTGGCAACCCCAGGGGTCCCCGGAGGAACGGCGCCGTTCCGGCGTCGGACGACCCTAGCCCACCCTCGACAGCCAGGCCCGGTCCTGGCACCCCTGCCATGCCAGTTAGGCCCACGGCGCCACCCCTGCGCCAGAACCCAATCCCGCACCTCTGCCGGAGCGTGAACCGGGCCGCACCAAAGGTTAGAGCGGTGTCAGCTTATGGCGCCGCCTTGGATCAATAAGCGACCGCAAGTGGTGCCGGATCAAACGCGCCGGAAGGCGGCGTTGAGGGTCCACTGTGCCAGGCCCAGCAGGCGGGCCTCAACACTGGGAGACTGCACTCCGAGAGGTGACTGCCGAGGCGGTGTCCCTGCCGCGCCCGGATGGGACTACGACGCTCCTCGACACCATGAGGAGAAACTTCCTCTTTGGCAAGAGAAGAGGAGGAAGCTCCTCCTCCTCCGCGGACCGTATAGGCCCGAGAGGGGACCCAGGGGAAGGGCCTAAAGATCTTACCTGGGAGTCCCTGGAGCGACGCCATCCCCCGAAGGTCGGTGGGGCCTTGCCGAGCTTGAACGAGCAGACTTCGAGGACATGACGGTCCATGGAGAAAGAAGCGTCACACTCGTCCATGTTGTGGTTGGGTCCCAGGCAACGGAGACAGACATCATGCCAGTCCAAGACGGAAAAATGCCGCCACAGGAGCACTGACGATAGGGGCATGGCCTCTTTCGACTTCTACTTGTTCCTAACCGGCATGATGCAAACTAAACAAGGAAAAAAAAGCAAAAAGTACTCGTACCAGAGAATAGAAAACAAAAGAAACGGTCTTACCGGTGTACGGCGTCGAGTGAGTCATGAAAACCTTCTGAGAAAAACGAGGAGTCTTGAAGAAACCGAAAACACTATACGCTTCCGCGCAGCAGGTGCAGCCTCGACGGCGGGAGAAACAGAACTGAGATATAGGAGGAGTCTGCGGCACCTAACGGCTGCCCCTCGCGCATGACACAGTACGTCGTCCTCGAGGGCAGCGCCGTTGGAGCTGACTCAAAAAAAAAAATAAAACCTCCCGTAGCGGGTGCGCGCCTCCGGCTTAACCCAAGCAGTAATGAATGGTGAAGATTGACAAGGGAAGATCTAGCGATATCATCTTGAACTTTTCCTTGAGAAGGAACTTGTTTAACTTTCTGAGATCCAGAATGAGGCACATGCCACCAGTTTTCTTCGGGACCAGGAAGTAATGGGAGTAGAAACCTGTGTTTCGTTGATGCAGCGGAACTACTTCTACTGCCCTGTTGTTCAGAAGGCCTTGTACCTCGGAAGCAAGAAGGTCTGACTGTACAGCTGACAGCCTGGGCTGTTGTTTGGGGGATGATCCGGAGGGGTTTCTGAAAGACTGAGTGAGTACCCCACGCTGATTATCCATAGGACCCATTAGTCTGATGTTATGGATTTCTTCTGGTTATAGAACTGAGTCAGACATCCTCCCACCGCTGAGGAGGAGTCCCCCTCGGACAGTTGAGGTGGGACCTGGGCCAGAAACTCAGAAAGTGGCACTGGGCGCTTTGGGGCCTTGTGCCTTCTGCTGCATTTTCTTTTGTGGTTGAGGGATATGGTTTTGTTAAAACCTCCTCTGCCTCTGCCCTTGAAAAGGACGGCAGCCAGTTTAATAATTGATGCTTGTTGGCGCCACTCCGGGAGGAGAAGGGTGTGGGTCTAGCCATCTTAATGGCAGACCTAGTCTTCTGCGTGGCCTCCAGAGCATGCTCCACCTGGGTCCCAAACAGATACATACCGTCGAAGGGTAAAGCCATGACCTGCTGCTGGGCATCATTCGTGAAGCCCGAAGTACGTAGCCAAGAGTGGCGATGGGTGCAGATGCCAGCCGCCACCGCTCAGGAATCAGTATTGAAAGCATCCATTGCAGCTTTAAGCTGTTGGTTGTTGGACTCGATACCCCTGGTTATGGTCTGAACTAGCTCTGAATTAGTTTCTGACTCGGGCAGAGCTTCTACCATTTGTTTGAGTGAATGCCAAAGAACATACTCATATTGAGAAAAATAGCCCTGGTAGCTGGCAATACACATACCCAGGATGGAGGTGGCAAAGGCTCTCTTACCTAAGGTGTCTATCTTGGCGAGATTCTTTATTTATAGGCTGGGCTATAGATGACTGAGGAAGGATGGCTTTATCATTCTCTGCCAAGACTAGAATGGGATCAGCAAAGGCTTGTGAGGCCAAAATGGGGCAGTCCTTGGGAGGGGCATACTTCCTATCTATGGACTTAGCCATGGATGGAATGAGAGCAGGATTTTTCCATACCATCTGAGAGAGGGTCTCAAAAGAGGGTTGTACCGGAGGAGTTAAATCCATAGGGATCTCCGGGACATGCAGGTATTGGAGTCTTAAAATCTTCCCGGGATCGATTTCTGTAGTCTGGAGAGAAAGAGTAGAATTTAAATTTTTTTTTTCTCCCATGGGGGTCCCAGCCGGCCTCATCATCCTTGCATCCCCTGTGATCCAGCCGCTGTCCGACCTGTGCCGTCTCCTACTGAGGGCAAACACCGATTACCCCATGGCTTACCCCCAGTGGCGGGGGCGGCAGGGGTTGATCAACTTCCTCACCACACAATGGATCCGCTCACGGTGGTCCCTCGGAGTGGTGCAGGACATCACGGATGGCCATCAAGCTGCAACAGCTGGCCACTCCCCTTTTCCATGTTCTGTTGGAGGCAGGGTGTGCACTGCCAACAAGGGCTCCCTGCGCACGTGTCCGCATGCAGTGCGCCCACTGGCTGCCCCGCCTACCACCCCATTCTACCAGGCCAGACGTGATGACACCCAGCCTCCGCTAGGTGTCAGACTTATGCCGGACATTGTACCCAGACCCACCCTGGGAAAGGAGAGCAGTCCATAGGACGCTCGATCCACTCCCTCCCCTGCCGACCCCCAGCAGCCCGAGCTCGCTCCCGAACCCAGGTCGCTGGCATGAGAATTTAAATTTTAAAGGAAAGGTCTTTGACCACAGGCAATGCAGTATGACTGATCCCTGCTCCTTCAACATCATCACCCATCGAAGATCTGGGTCAGGCTCAAAATCCTCTCCTGACAGTCCAGGAGGGACTGTATGGACAGGAAAGGAGTGAAAATAAGTAGGAAAAGTAGAAGAGGAAATGATCGGAGTCGAGAACCCCTGGAGGCTGGACGGCGCCACACCAGGCCTCGGCGCCGATGAAGAACATGGTGCTGAACACATGGAAGTCGGCACCATTGGAAACAGCACAGCACCTGGTGCCAATACAGCCTGTGGAGCCACGGAGGGTGCCGACAGAGCCCACAGCGCGTGGACGGTGCCAACAGACTCCCCAGTGCCGTGGATGGTGCAGAGTGAGTCCCAAGGGTCTGAAGACTGCGATTTGAGGAAAAAGAAGGAAAATTGGCAGGAGATAGAGGCATCGGTCTGGCCCCCTGCACTGCAGCCATGTGAGTGGGGAAAACACCCGAGCGTGGAGTCGACGGCACCGAAGAAGGTGCCGAGCAACTGGGAAGGTCCAACCACCCTACCCATTCCCTTGAATGGCCCGAAGGCCTCGGAGTGACCGGATCAGGCAGCTGGACCAACCTCAGAGCCCATTGCTCCATAAGAGCAGCCCACTGGTGAAACTGCTCATCGGCGGCCCCTCCAATAGGCGGGGACGGGCTCCGATGTCGAGGGAGTCAGTCACGGAGACAGAAACTGGTGACCTAACAGAGGTGGGAGACCAGCGCCCAGCCCCACAACCGGATCACGACGCCAAGAGACATGGGCCCAGGAAGATGACTCAGTGATGCCTCTTCTTCGACTTGTGTGCCGAGGAAGAGCTTGAGGCTGAAAGGTGTGAGAGTGGGACTGTTTCCTTTTATGCCTTCGGGGGAACCGCTCATCTCCCCGAGCATCAGACCCTCCATTGTCAGACCCTCCCTCCAGAGAGGGTGGCGGACCGTACCCAGCCCGGCTGACTGAACAGCTTTCATACGAAGTCTCCCTACCATCACCTGACCCGTTCATGGTCGACTCCGTCAATGGAGGGCTGAAGACTTCTTTCTTATAATAAGTAAAATTAAATAGAATCGGTACTTATTTAGAAGATAATTTACAAAACAATAAACTGAAAACTATGCTGCTAGTTTGAAGTTTGACTCCCGGGTGGGCGAGCGATGTTGTCACTGAAGCACACTTGACAGCGGGGAAAAAAGGAACTGAGGCGGTTGGAGGGTCGACGCTGAGATAGTCTTTACCACATGAGCTGGGGCTCATGGTGCAGCTTCCTCGCAGCTCCACCTCTGGCGCCGGCCCTCTTGAAAAGTTTGCTCTCGCTGGGTCCTAGCGCCTCCAGTGTAGATCCCATTAGTTTGAATGAGTGGTGGAGACTTTATGTCCAGGAAGATCCTATTTAGGAAACAAGCTCTGCAATACTGCTATACCAAATCTGGCATCACTTCTGGCCTGGGTATCCAGGCTATAGTGTTTGGTAAATGTGTGAACAGTTTTCCAGGTAGCTGCTTTACAGATTTCCACCAAAGAAATATCTCTTGCAGCTGCTATAGAAGCAGCTGTACCCCTTGTAGAATGAGCCCTAAGGCTCACAGGGGGCTCTTTGCCTACTTTGCTGTAGCAAAATTGGATACAGGCCACAATCCAGCGGGCAACAGTCCTCTTCGAGGCAAGTTGGCCCTTTTCCACTTCTCCATAGGTCAAGAAAAGCTGAGTGCTATCCTGCCTATGGCCCTTAGTGTGCTCCAAGTATTAGCTGATAGCCCTCTTGACATCCAGGCTATGCAGTCTGTGCTCCCTGAACTGGAATGTTCAGTGAAAAAGACTGGCATGGTGATGGACTGATTCAGGTGTAAGTCCGACACCACCTTGGGGAGAAATTTCCTGTTGGTCCTGAGGACTACCTTGTCCCTATGGACTGAAATGTAGTTTGGCTCTGTGGACAAGGCCTGGAGCTCACTGATCCTCTTGGCTGAGGTGATGGCTATCAGGAACACTGTTTTCCATGTCACATATTTTGGCTCTGCAGAAGACATAGGCTTGAAGGGTGGTTGCATTAGCTGGCCAATGCATATGTAGAGGTCCCATGTGGGAGTAGGCTCCCTGTGTGGGGGTGTAAGTGTAACAGACCTTTGAAAAACTTTCTGAACACCTGCTTCGCAGCCAGGGATGAACCCTTACCCACTGAGAGGTAAGCAGAGACAGCTGCCAGGTGCACCTTAAGGGTAGAAGGCCTAAGGCCAAGGGAACGAAGGTGTGCCAGATAATCCAAAACAACTGGCAAACCAGCCTGGCTACAGTTTATGTTTCTTTGCTGGCTCCAAATGGAAATCCTCTTCAACTTAGAGGTGTAAGTTTTCCTGGTGGAGTGTTTCGTATAAACTCTGAGGACCTCCAGAACCCCTTCCGAGAGGTGTAGGTCAGCATACTCTAAGTCCTCAAGAGCCAAGCCTTGAGTCTGAGGGACTGGAGATTGGGGTAAAGGATCCTGGCCTGCAAGGAGGTCAGTAGGTTGTGCCTCCTAGGGAGGGAGATTGGTCTGGATACCGACAGGGTCAGGAACAGTGAATACTAGGGCTGTCTGGCCCAGTCTGGAGCAATGAGGATCACTCTCGCTGGCTGAACCATGAGCTTGTTCAGTACTCTGAGCAACAGGGGAAATGAAGGGAAGGCATACAGAAACTTCCCTGTCCAATCCAACAGTAGTACATCCAGAGGCACTGTGCCCACTGTAGGTGATTGGTGATTGTCTGGGGCTGCAAGGAGGTCCACCTCTGGTGTGCCCCACCTTCTGAACACAACTTGTAGGATCTATCTGTTTAGTGACCACTTGTGGTGACTCTGGTTGATCCTGCTGTGGGCATCTGCAAGGACATTGTCCTTCCCTGGTAGATGAACTGCTATGAGGGATATCCCCAGGGAGCAGGCTAAGTTCCATACTTTCTTGGCCTCTGTACACAGGAGGATGACCTTGCGCCCCCTTGCTTGTTGATGTAGTACATTGTGGTTGTACTGTCTGTTCTGACTTGAACCACCTTATCCTGCAGCATTGTTGCAAAGGACTGAATGCCTAGGTAAACTGCCCTCAGTTCCATCAGGTTTATGTGATGCAGAGACTCCTTCTGGAGCCAAGTACTGTGTGTGTGGTATGCTTCCCCAGGTGGGTGCCCCATCCTAGGAGAAAGGCATCCCTTGTCAGCACTGCTGTTTATGGTTGCTGAAGGAAAGGTGCATCTTCTCTGAGGTTGTCCTTTTCCTGCCACCACTGGAGGGCTTGAAGAAGTGTTCCTGTAACTGGCACCATCTTTGACAGAGAATCTCTTCTTTGTGACCAGAGAGATCTGAGATGGAACTGGACATCCCTCTTCTGGAACCTGGAACCTGGCACTGTTGCTGTTGATGCAGCCATGTGTCCTACCAGCTGGAGAAAGTACCTCACTGGTCTGGGAATATGAAGCTGGAAGGAGCTGGCCAACTGTATTGAGGCTGTCCGCCCTACCCTGAGGAAGGAATGCCTTTCCTCTTAGTGTGTCCAATTCAGCTCCCTATAAATTCCAGGAGCTGAACCGACCTCAGCAATTACTTCTTTTGGTTTACTAGGAAGCCTAAGGACTGAAGGGTATTCTGAGTGGTGCTCAGTGCCTCTTTGACCTGTTGGGGAGACTGGCCTACCACTAGTCAGTTGTCCAAGTATGGGAAGACTGTAACTCCCTGCCTCCTTAAGTGTGCTACTACTACTGCTAGGCACTTTGTAAACACTTTTGGAGCAGAAGTCAGGCCGAAAGGCATGGCTCTGAACTAATAATGGAATGATGACAATCTGAACCTGAGGTACTTTCTGTGGGATTGCCTGACAGGAATGTGGAAATAAGCATCCTTTAAGTCCAGGGATGCCAGCTAATCCCCCTACCTGAGTGTAGGGAGAATGGTAGCCAGAATGACCATTTTGAACTTTGGCTTTGTCAAATGCCTGTTTAAATGTCTGAGATCCAGTACGGATTGCCACTCCCCTGTTTTCTTTACAGTGAGAAAGTATCTTGAGTAGAGTCCCTTTCCCTTTTGGGTCAAGGGAACAGGCTTCACTGCCTTCTCCTGAAGGAGTTTTGCTACTTCCGCCTTGAGTAGAACTGCTTCTGATGGGGTGGCTGGTCTGAAAACTCTTGCTCTCAGCTTGGGTAAAACCTTGAAGCTGACAGCAAGACCCTGGCTTACCACCTCCAGGACCCACTTGTCTGTGGTGATGGATTTCCAAGCCTGGGGGTAGTGAGCCAGCCTGCCCTCTACTGGAAGTGGGAAGGTGACCCTGGCAGACCCCTCAGGGGTCTGCTTTGCTTGTGCACTTGGCTGGGTCCTGGGGCCAGCTCGATTGCTGCCCCTTCTGCCCCTGCCTCTGATGTATCCTTTCTGTGGCTGATAGGCTGGGAAAGCCTGAGTCTGGAAGAAAAGTCTGTAGCGATCTCTGCCCCTATCCCCTTTACTCTGGTACTTCTGAGGTGTTTCTGCCCTTTCCTTAGCAACAGCACTCTTGTAAGCCACTTTGTACTCATCTGTCTTTTCCATATACGCCTCTGTCTGCTCATCAAAGTGGGATGTAGGCTCACAGGAAAATCTAAGGCCTTTGTCTGGGTTTCCTGAGTTAAATTAGGGGCCCTTAGCCAGGCAAATCTCCTCAGGGACACTGAGGTTGCCATTAGCCTGGCTGCAATATCATTAGCATCCACTGCCATCTGAAATTGGTATTTGGAGGCCTCCTTGCCCCTTGTCACAGCTTCAACCAGATCAGATGCCATGGGAGCAGGGCAGGCGCTGGCAATCTCCAAGATCATATTCCAAAGACTTTTCTGGTAGCTGGAGAAATAAGCCATGTAAGTGGCCTGCCTAATGGCCAGAGATGAACCCAAGTAGGACTTCTTGGCCATAGAAGAAAAAAATTACTTACCGTAATAATCTTGTTTCTTCTTTCTTGTTGACGTAGTACATTGTGGTTGTATTGTCTGTCCTGACTTGAACCACTTTGCCCTGCAGCATTGAAGTGAAGGACTGAATGCCCAGATAAACTGCCCTGAGTTCCAGCAGGTTTATGTGAATCAGGGACTCCTGCTGGAGTCATGTACCATGAGCAGTATGCTCCCCTAGGTGGGTACCCCATCCTAGGAGGGAGGCATCTGTTGTCAAGACTGCTGCTGGTGGCGGCTGAAGGAAAGGCATGCCTTCCCTGAGGTTGTCCTTTCAAACAACATGAAGTCTTGCTGTATTCTGACTATTGCAATTAGGTCCTGCCTTTCAACTGCCCCGAAGAACAAAGAGTTAAACTTTCCATGGCCAGCATGGAATGTTCACCGCGAGCTCGGTTGAAGCCCCTGTCTGCTGTTGTTTAAACTCTAACCGTCAGATTCTTTACTCCATCTCACTG
This sequence comes from Neoceratodus forsteri, assembly GCA_016271365.2. Taxonomy (NCBI): domain Eukaryota; kingdom Metazoa; phylum Chordata; order Ceratodontiformes; family Ceratodontidae; genus Neoceratodus; species Neoceratodus forsteri. The sequence continues at coordinate 589,542,484 of CM057459.1, forward strand.
AACAGTCGCTCCGGAGATTTCTCCTTTGCTCGGTTCAAAAAAGTCGGTTAAAGTGTCGTTTTTCGCTCGGTTTCTACCTAATTTTTGCTACCGAACCTGTCGGTTTAAGTCTCTGTCTGTGGTACCGTGAGTACTAGATAGGTTTTGCATTTAGTTTCTGTGTGGAATTTGTAAATGTCGGATCGGTTTGGCTGAACCGATCAGTTTAGGTAAAAAAAGTTTGTGAATTTACTTAGAGTGTGTTAACCAGTCCGTATCGGTTCTAAAAAAACCGGATTTTATTACGTTTTTTTCCAAGACCCATAACACGGTAAGGAACCAATAGGGGAGTCTTGCCTGGCGGACTGCCGAAAAAAGGGTAAGTTCTGGATAGGATTGGCCATGTCTGAGAAACCCAAGAAAAAAACTGGGCCCACTGGGTTTCAACACTGCAGTGTGTGTGGGGAAGCCTTTGCTAAGGCTGATCCCCACACCACCTGTGTTTGTTGTCTGGGGTTTGACCATCTCGATTCAGACTGCCAAATTTGTAAGAATTTTCCCAAAGCTACCCTGGATAAGAGAGTAGGTAGACTGAGGGAAAGGGAGGCCGAGAAGTCCGCTGACCCGGATGGCCAGCCCGGTTCGGTTCCGACCGAACCAGAAGGAGTACCCTCTGCCCAAGGCGATACTTCTTCAGGCAAGAGGAGAGCCGATTCTGAGGAGTCAGTTCCGGTTAAAAGAAAAAGAAAAGATAAATCGTCAGGTCGGATCCAGAAATTCGTACTCCGAACGCTGATGAGATAGCCACGGCGATAAGAATAGTGCAATCGCTTACTTCGGTTCCGGTCGAACCAGCACCATCTGGTAGGGGTTCGGTTCGGTCGGTTCCCCCGGTTCCGGATTATACCTCAGAAGAATTTTATGAACTGGATGAGGAGGAGGGAGAGTATGGGGATGATGATGGTGATTATGAAAGTCTGGATGTGCCTATTGACCCAGACATCTCCCCAGACAGACCTTCAGGTGTTTCTCCTCCTAGACTTTCTCAGTCCCCTTCCCACTTTATGTTTTACAAAAAAGTGGCTGAAACCCTCCAGCTTCCAATGGAAGAAGCAGTAGAGGATCAGGAGGAGCCTGATTTTGTTGAAATGATGGACATCCCAGAGTCCAGGAGACTGTCTATTCCCCTCCATAAATCTTTTGGGAAACAGACAAATAAAATTCTTAACACTCCTAACTCCATACCTCCTGTGGACAGACGAATGGACAAGACGTACACTCTTTCAGGCTCAGACACGGAGTTCCTTTCTCTGCAATGCAGCCATGTGGGGGTAGTGCAGGCTGCTGCTGTGATAAGCAATATCCCTTGGCATCACACCCCCAGATAAGGACTCCAGGAGGATTGATGCCATGTCAAAGAAACAGTACATGGCAGCATCTTTGGGACTCAGGCAGGCTAACTATATGGCCTACACAGCTAGATACCAGAAGTCCAGATGGGACACTGTGCTGGCTCTGGCTAAACAGGCCCCTGACCAGCTTGCCAAGGAGCTGGAGCAGGTGGCTGCAGATGGGATTGAGGCATCCAAGGTGCAATTTCATGCTGCTGTGGACTCCAATGATGTTTCATCAAGAGTCATGGCTACATCTGTGGCCCTTCAGAGGATGGCTTGGCTCAGATGTACTAGCCTATCACAGGATACCCAGGCTAAGGCCATGGATTTCCCTGTTATTGGTAATTCTCTGTTTGGGAGCAGACAGACAACTACATGAAAAAGATGGATGAGTACAGGACCACCTACAGGAGTGCTCAGACCAAAGAAAGGCAAGCCACTCCTCAAAGGCAGCAGTCCAGGGGCAGGGGCGGGTAGTAAGCCAGGGACTGGTTCTCAGCTTCAAAAAATTTCCCAAGATGAGAACCAGATCCTTTCCACCTGCAAATCCATCAGAGACCCTTTCCTAGAGGCAGAGGTTTCTTCCCTCCTGGCTCTCAGAGCCATAGAGAGGGTTCCCACCCTACACAAGGGCAAAGGATTGTACTCCAGGTACTTCCTAACCCCCAAAAAGTCAGGAGAATGGCGGCCCATCCTGGACCTTAGATATCTGAACAAGCACCTTTTAAAACCAAAGTTCAAAATGGTGACTCTGGGAATAATCCTGCCCTCTCTAAGGCCAAGGGACTGGCTAGCCTCCCTGGACCTCAAAGATGCCTATTTTCACATTCCCATCAGGTGCTCCCACAGAAAGTACCTGAGGTTCGAGTTGCCCTCAGGCCACTATCAATTCAGAGCAATGCCCTTTGGCCTAACATCAGCCCCAAGGGTTTTCACAAAGTGCCTGGCAGTAGTGGTTGCTTTCCTAAGGAGAAAAAGATCACCATCTTCCCATACTTGGATGACTGGCTCATAGTGGGTCAGTCTCAGACCAGAATCAAGTCACATTTGCAAATAACTCAGCAAGTGCTCACTTCTTGGGATTCCTCCTCAACCTTCAAAGTCAGTTCTCGAGCCAGTACAGCTCCTCACCTTCATAGGGGCGGAGCTGGATACAGTAAGGGCAAGAGCCTTCCTTCCCCTGGACAGGGTAAGGACCCTTATAGAACCGGCATCTTCAGTCACCCTACAGGTGTCTCGACCAGCAAGGCATTTCCTTCAGCTTCTGGGCCACATGGTAGCCTCTACAGCAGTGGTCCAGGGAGCAAGATTCCAGATGAGGGACATTCAGTTCCACTTAAGAACCTTCTGGTCCCAAAGAAAGGATTCCCTTACCAAACTAGTACCAGTGACTCGAACCCTGATCCAGGCTTTGCAATGGTGGCAGGATCAGAACAATTTGAGACAAGGAGTTCCTTTTGTCACTCAGTCTCATTCAGTGATACTCACCACAGATGCCTCCCTGCTGGGCTGGGAAGCCCACCTGGGGGATCTTACCACCCAAGGGCTGTGGTCACCTCAAGAATCTCTGCTTCACATCAGTCTCTTGGAACTCAGAGCAGTGTTTCTGGCTCTGCAAGCCTTTTCTAAATCTGTACAGAACAAGGTGGTCCATTTCAGAACAGACAACACCACCACAATGTGGTACATCAACAAGCAAGGAGGCACTCGGTCTATGGCATTGTGCACAGAAGCAATGAAGTTGTGGTCCCTGGCCTATTCCCTGCAAACCTCTCTGATAGCAGTTCACCTCCCAGGGAAAGACAATGTCCTAGCAGATGCCCTAGTTTTGAAAGTGATTTTCTTGAGAGGGGGCACTCCACAGATAGATCTTTTCGCAGCCCCAGACAATCACTGACTTCCTCTGTTTTGTTGCAGACCCCCAGTCTTGGGCTCAGTCCCCCTGGATGCTCTGATCCTGAATTGGGAAGGGAAATTTCTGTATGCTTTTCCCCCATTCCCTCTTCTGTTCAAGGTGCTAGTCAAGATAAGGTCACAACCATGTAAAGTGATTCTGATTGCTCCAGACTGGGCCAGACAGCCCTGGTACCCCCTGTTGCTGTCCTTAGCAGTCCACCTTCTCCTGACTCTTCCCAGGAATTACAACCTGTTGACATCCTTTCAGGGGAGGATTTGGTACCCGAACCTCAGGTCTCTCAATCTCAAGGCATGGCTCTTGAAGAGTTAGAGTTTGCTGATCTTCATCTTTCTCAAGGGGTTCTGGATATCCTTAAGGCTTCTCGAAAGCCTTCCACTAGAAAGACTTACAATTCCAAATGGAAAAGGTTCACTATTTGGTGTTCGAATGAGGATATTTCTCCAGAATCTGCTGAGTTGCCTACGGTTCTGGACTATATGGTCCATCTCAATGGCCTAGGCCTTAGGCCAGCCACACCAAAGTGCATTTGGCAGCTGTTTCTGCCTTCTTGTCAGTAGGCAAGCCCTCTCCTCTGTCAGCCCATCCTGTGTTTTGTAAGTTCTTCAAGGGATTGCTGCACACCAATCCCCCCTTTAGGGACCCTGCTCCTGCTTGGGACCTTAATGTTTGCATTGCTCCGCTTACGCAACCACCCTTTGAGCCTTTGCCCTCTGCAGAGCTTAAGTACTTGACTTGGAAAACTGTGTTTTTGGTGGCCATTACCTCTGCCAGGCGTATCAGTGAATTGCAAGCCCTGTCAGTGAAGCCTGATTTCATCTCTTTCCATAGAGATAAAGTGGTCCTAAGAACTAACAGGAAGTTTTTGCCTAAGGTGGTTTCAGATTTCCACTTTAACCAGTCTATGTCTCTCCCTGTTTTCTTCACCGACCATTCCTCCTCTGGAGAGAGGAGGCTGTACAGCTTGGATGTTAAAAGGGCCCTCAGCTACTACGTACAGCGCACCAAGGGGTCACAGGTTTGAGTCCCTCCAATTGTTCCTCACATATGGAGAGGTTGGTAAGGGCAAACCTGCCACTAAGCGATCTATTGCCAGGTGGATTGTTTCTTGTATACAATTCTGCTATGAAAAACTGGGTAGAACTCCACCCTCAGGCCTGAGGGCTCACTCTACTAGAGGTACAGCTGCTTCCTGGCTGCTGCCAGGGATATTCCTATCTTAGAAATTTGTCAAGCAGCCACCTGGAAAACAGTCCATACATTCACCAAGCATTACTCTCTGGATATCCAGGCTAGGAGTGGTGCTCAGTTTGGCACAGCAGTACTTCAGAGCCTGTTTCCAAAGTAGGTTCTGTCCCTCCTCCATGGAGGTACTGCTTGGCAGTCTGCAATAGTCAGAATACAGCAAGACTTCATGTTGTTTGAAGAGAAAATTACTCACCTTAGTAATGTTGTTTCTTCTAATGGAGTCTTGCTGTATTCTGACCTCCCCTGCCTCCCCTCTCAGAACCTGGTTTTTGGGATGTGGGTGGGCAGGAGCAGTGTTGGCACCCTAGGGTGTCCTTTTTCACCCTCCTTTATTTTGGGTGAGTGTTGTGTTTTGGGATGTGTTTTGTTTTTTGGGTTTCCTGACTTGAGTCTTTGCTTTGAAACCAAAAAACCCTTTTATATAAATTTAGTTGCCAGTTGGCTAGTGTGAGTTTTACAGTTTCCACACAGAACTTCTAGTGAGTATTGCTCATAAAGATCTGAAGGTTGGAGTTTAAACTACAGCAGACAGGGGCTTCAGCCGAGCTCGTGGTGAACATTCCATGCTGGCCATGGAAAGTTTAACTCTTTGTTCTCCGGGGCAGTTGAAAGGCAGGACCTAACTGCAATAGTCAGAATACAGCAAGACTCCATTATAAGAAACAACATTACTGAGGTGAGTAATTTTTTCTTTCCTGCCACTATTGCAGAGCTTGAAGCAGGGTTTCTGTGACTGGCACTATTTCTGACAGGGAGTCTGTTTTCTGAGACCAGTAAGACCTGAGATGGAACTGAATGCCCCTCATCTGGAATCTTGACCCTGAAACTGTTGCTGTTGATGCAGCCATGCGACCTAACAGCTGAAGAAAATGTCTTGCAGGCCTGAGGGTATGCAGCTGGAAGGAACTTGCCACTGCACCAAGCTGTCTACCCTTCCCTGAAGGAGGAAGGCTCTTCCTCTCAGTGTCTAGTTCTGCCCCTATGAGCTCCAGGAGTTGAAATGGTGTTAGCACTGACTTTTTCTGGTTTACCAGGAAGCCCAGTATACACAGGGTATCCTAAGTGATGGTCAGTGCCTTTCTTACCTGTTCAGGAGACTGGCCTACCACCAGCCAGTCATCAAGGTATGGTATGACTGTAACCCCTTGTCTTCTTAGGTGTGCCACCACACTACTGATAGGCACTTGGTGAACACTCTTAGAGCAGAAGTCAGGCCGAAAGGCATGGCCATGAACTGGTAGTGGCCTGATGGCAATCTGAACTTGAGGTACTTTCTGTGTGATTGCCTGATGGGGTTATGGAAGTAGGTATCTTTTAAGTCCAGACATGTCAGCCAATCTCCTTTCATGAGTGTAGGGAGAATGGTAGCCAGGTTGACCATTTTGAACTTTGGCTTTGTCAAATGTCTGTTTAAATGTCTGAGATCTAGTATGGGACGCCACTCTCCTGTTTTCTTTAGAGTGAGGAAGTACCTTGAGTAAAGACCCATTCCCTTTTGGGCCAAGGGAACCGTCACTACTGTTTTTTCCTGAATTAGTTTTGCAACTTCCTCCTCCAGCAAAGTTGCTTCTGATAGGCTGGCAGGTCTGAAAAGTCTTGCCCTCACCTGGGAAGAACCTTGAAACTGAGGGCAAGCTCCTGGCCCACTACCTCCAGGACCCACTTGTCTGTAGTGATGGATTCCCAAGCCTGGAGATAGTGGGCCAGCCTGCCTCCTACTGGAAGTGGGGAGGTGACCCTGGCAGACCTCTCAGGGGGTCTGCTTGGTCTGTGCACTTGGCTGAGTGCTGGGGCCAGCATGGCTGCTGCCCCTTCTGCCCCTGCCTCTGAAATACCCCCTCTGAGGCTGGTAGGCTGGTGATGCCCAAGCCTGAAAGAAGAGCCAGTAATGGGATTTACCCCTGCCCCCTTTGCCTTGGTACTTCTGTGGTGTTGCTGCCTTCTCTTTTGCAGCAGCACTCTTATAGGCCACTTTATATTCATTCATCTTCTTCATGTAAGCCTCAGTTTGCACACCAAAGAGAGATGCGGGCTCACACAGAAAGTCCAGTGCCTTTGTCTGTGTGTTCTGTGACAAATTAGTGGCCCTCAGCCAGGAAAATCTCCTCAGAGACACTAAGGTTGCCATTTGTCTGGCTGCAATGTCATTTGAATCAACTGCCATACGAAACTGGCATTTAGAAGCTTCTATGCCCCTTTTCACAGCTGATACCATGGGTCCAGGGCATGCCTTGGCTATCTCCAGTACAGTGTTCCAGAGTCTCTTTTGGTATCTGGACACATAAGCCATGTAGGTTGCTTGTCTAATAGCCAAAAAAGCACCCAAATAGGACTTCTTGTCCATAGAATCCATTTTCCTAGAATCATTTTCTGGTGGATGTGATGCCAGGGGAATCCCTGCTTTATCACATGCAGCAGCTTGTACCACCCCTTCATGGCTGGGGTGTCCAAAAAGGAATTCTGTTCCAGCCTTGGCCACCCAGTGCTTCCTATCCATCCTCTTGTCCACTGGGGGAATGGAAGTGGGGGTCTGTAAAATCTTGGAGGCCTATCTCTTCAAGGACTTATAGATGGCCAACAACAGCCTCTTTGTTGCTGGCACATCCATTATTTCCATATAGTCTGGTTCCTCTTCCTCCTCTGTGGATTCTTGGGTGGAGAAGTCCAATGTCTGTGCCACTTGCTTAATAAAGGCAAAGTGGGATGAAAAATCTTCAGTTCCCTTCTCAGAGGAGTCAGGGTGGTGAGGATCAGGGGATTATTCTGCTTCAAGAGGTTCCCCATAATCTGCATCTTCATCATCGTCATCCTCATCCTCCCCTGCCACATAAATCTCAGCAAATTGTTCAAGTGAACTGGGAACCGAGGAAGAACCCAGATCCTGAACCGAGGTCTGTGAACCGGGCCACTGAACCGGAACCGCGGTACCGGTTTGCAGCGCCTAAAGAACGCTTATAGTGCTGGCTATTGCTTCTGTGGTCGAACTGATGGATTCATCGGTTGTGGTTCCTTAACCGAGTGTTTTTCCTTCCTCTTTTTCTTAGCAGAAATTACCAGTTCAGCAGCAGTGTCTGCTGTTTTCTTCTTCCCCAAGGAACCATCACCCTGGTCAGAGGGTTGTTCAACCGGTTCTTTGGGTTTTTCCTTCTGAGAGGAGGAAGGTTTATCTGAAGCTGGGTCAGCAGCCTTTTCAGACATTTTTCCTTCAGTCGATTCAAACGCCTGTCAAGCATCGACTGAAGAAAATTCTTACAGATTTCACAATCTGCCTTAAGGTTAAAAAATTGGTATTGCAGCACTGAAAGGATCAACAAGCTCTTTCCTACACAGAATGGATTAATGAACTTTTCCACAGTCTTAGGATTGAAAGAGCGATTGCTAGCCTTCGAGGGTAGAGCTCTCTATACCGGGTAAGATGGGAGATGCTTCATACCCTATCGTCTCTTACCTCTATAACTTAAGTTTGCCTCTTTTTTAATTCTGTGGCTTCCCCCATATGTGTTATTATTAAATAATTTGTAGTCAGAATGTTTTTTTTTTAACCCACAGACATATAGGCTCCTTTAGTGGGGATACTCAGGGTTACAATGAACAGGTGATTAAGTTGCACGACTAAGGCTTGTTTATGATGGTAATGACTCTCCGGGTGATGAAGGGAGGAGGGATAGGGGATTGGGGAAGGGGGGTTTAGGGAATAGGACATGGGAATTGGCATTTCAAAATGTTTTTTCTCTGTATAAAGTGCTATGTGATCATTGTGTGTACTTCCTAATAATATGTGCACTGTACTTCTTCCATGATGTTTGTTTAGTAAAGTATATTACATTAAAAAAAAAAAAACAATCTGCCTTAAGGTGCTCAAACTCCAGACAGATAACACAAACCAAGTGAGGATCTGCTTTAGCAAACAGTTCCCCACACTCTGTACAATGCTGAAAACCCACTGGGCCAGTTCTTTTCTTGGGTATTGACGTAACCAGTAAAACCCCATGAAAAGTGGGTTTTCTGTGAGTCAGAAACCCACACAAATAAGCAAAGATCTCTCTAACTTTTTTTTTAACTCAGTTGGTTTAGCGACCGACGAGAGAACCGAGAGTTACCACAGTTTCTCTCAAAAATTAAACAAACTGGACCAAGTAAGGATTAAATATATAAATTCAACTTTTAAAATGTAATTAAACGTGCAGTTTCCTCCCGGTTAAAAGAACCGAGAAGAAACCGAAAAACTTACTGGAATAAAACTAAATCTAGACTAATCTACCTGTAAACTCAAGGACAGTGCTTTAAAAATTAACAGAAATAAATATTACTTCAGAAAAAAATGAGAAAAAAAAATCTTTAAGAAAGATGACGGAGGGCTCTCTGAGACGTCTGTATTAGGCATGTGGAGTAAAGAATCTGACAGTTGTAGAATGTTTACCAGGGACAGTGGTTTGAAAACTGAGCTCAAGCCTAACATTCCATAATTAACAAAATAGGTTCTATTAAACATTTTGACTCTGGGGCAGTCTTATAGTGAGACCATACTGCAGAAGTCAGAATACAGTAAGATTTCCTGGAGTCTGAATCCATCGTTCTGGAATCTTTGTCAGGTAGGTGTGATGTCAGGAGAATGCCTGCCTTGTCACATGCAGTCGCCTGCACCACCCCTTCATGACTGGGATTCCCAAAAAGGAATTCAGCACCAGCCTTGGCCACCCAGTACTTCCTATCCATCTTCTTGTTCACTGGAAGAATGGAAGTGGGGGTCTGCAAAATTCTAGTGGCCTGTCTCTTTAGAGACTTATGGATGGGCAGTAACAACCTCCTAGTTGCTGGCACATCCATCATTTTCATGTAATCTGTTCCCTTTTCCTCTTCTGTGGATTCCTGAGTGGAGAGGTCTAGAGTCTGTGCTGCTGGCTTCATGAAAGGAAAATGTGAGATAAAATCCTCAGGTCCCTTATCAGGGGAGTTAGAGTGTTGAGGATCAGGGGAAACATCTGGTTCAATTGGCTCCCCAATGTTCTCATTGTCATCCCCTTCATCATCATCATCATTATCGCCATAAATGTCAGGATAATGTTCACAGGAACCGGGAACCGAAGAGGAACCCGAATCCTGAACCGATGGATGCTGTGAACCAGTTCACAGGAACTGGTACTGAAGGACCAGTCTGTAGTGACTGAATAATCCTGATGGTGTTGACAATCTCCTCAGCAGTAGGAACCGACAAATGTTTTGGTTGTGGTTCCTTCCCTGAGTGTTTTTCCTTCTTTTTCTTTTTCGCAGAAGTTACCAGTTCAGAGACCTGTTCTGCGATTCATTTTTTACCCGTGGGACTTCAGCCCTTGTCAGAGGGTTGATCGTCCGGTTCCTTGGGTTTTTTCTTGGAGTGGGAAGGAGTTGGTTTATCCAAGACCGGGTCAGCAGCCTTATCGGACATCTTTTCCCTCAGTCGGTTCAATCCCCTGTCAAGCGTCGACTGGGGAAAGTTTTACAAATCTCACAATCTGCATTCAGGTGGTCAAACCCTAAGCAGAAAACACAAATTAAATGCGGGTCAGCTTTAGCAAATGGTCCACCACACTCTGTGCAATGTTGAAAACCCATAGGGCTGTTTTTTCTTGGGTAGTGACATAAGAAAAACTTACTCACCTTAGTAATGTTGTTTCTTCTAATGGAGTCTTGCTGTATTCTGACTATTGCAGTTAGGTCCTGCCTTTCAACTGCCCCGGAGAACAAAGAGTTAACTTTTCATGGCCAGCATGGAACGTTCAGCGCGAGCTCGGTTGAAGCCCCTGTCTGCTGTTGTTTAAACTCCAACCGTCAGATCTTTACGAGCAATACTCACTAGAAGTTCTGTGGAAACTGTAAACTCACACTAGCCAACTGGCAACTAAATTTATTAAAGGTTTTTGGTTTCAAAGCAAAGACTCAAGTCAGGAAACCCAAAAAAACAAAACACAACACTCACCTAAAGTAAAGAAGGGTGAAAAAGGGGCACCCCTAGGGTGCCAACACTGCTCCTGCCCACCCACATCCCAAAAACCTGGTTCTGAGAGGGGAGGCAGGGGGGAGGTTAGAATACAGCAAGACTCCATTAGAAGAAACAACATTACTAAGGTGAGTATTTTTTTCTTCAAACAACATGAAGTCTTGCTGTATTCTGACTATTGCAGACTACCAAGCAGTACCTCCATGGAGGAGGGACAGAACCTACTTTGGGAATAGGCTCTGAAGTACTGCTGTGCCAAACCGAGCATCACTCCTAGCCTGGATATCCAGAGAGTAATGCTTGGTGAATGTATGGACTATTTTCCAGGTGGCTGCTTGACAAATTTCTAAGATAGGAATATCCCTGGCAGCAGCCAGGGAAGCAGCTGTACCTCTAGTAGAGTGAGCCCTCAGGCCTGAGGGTGGGGTTCAACCCAGTTTTTCATAGCAGAATTGTATACAAGAGACAATCCACCTGGCAATAGATCTCTTAGTGGCAGGTTTGCCCTTACCAACCTCTCCATATGTGAGGAACAACTGAAGGGACTCAAACTTGTGACCCTTCTGCTTCTATGTAGTAGCTGAGGCCCCTTTAACATCCAGCTGTGCAGCCTCCTCTCTCCAGAGGAGGAATGGTCAGTGAAGAAAAAAGGGAAAGACATAGACTGGTTAAAGTGGAAATCTGAAACCAACTTAGGCAAAAACTTCCTGTTAGTTCTTAGGACCACTTTAACTCAACAGAAAGAGATGAAATCAGGCTCCACTGACAGGGCTTGCAATTCACTGATATGCCTGACAGAGGTAATGGTTACCAAAAACACAGTTTTCCAAGTCAAGTACTTAAGCTCGGCAGAGGACAAATGCTCAAAGGGTGGTTGCATAAGCTGAGCAATGCAAACATTAAGGTCCCAAGCAGGAGCAGGGTCACTAAAGGGGGGATTGGTGTGCAGCAATCCCTTGAAGAACTTACAAAACACAGGATGGGCTGACAGAGGAGAGGGCTTGCCTACTGACAAGAAGGCAGAAACAGCTGCCAAATGCACTTTAAGTGTAGCTGGCTAAAGTCCTAAGCCATTAAGATGGACCATATAGTCCAGAACTGTAGGCAACCAGCAGATTCAGAGAAATATGCTTATTAGAGCACCAAATAGTGAACCTTTTCCATTTGGAGTTGTAAGTCTTTTTGGTGGAAGGCTTTCAAGAAGCCTTAAGGATATCCAGAACCTCTTGAGAAAGGTGCAGATAAGCAAACTCTAACTCTTCAAGAGCCATGCCTTGAGATTGAGAGACTTGAGGTTCGGATACCAAATCCTCCCCTGAAAGGATGTCAACAGGTTGTAGTTCCTGGGAAGAGACAGGGGAAGGTGGACTGCTAAGGACAGCAACGGGGGTACCAGGGCTGTCTGGCCCAGTCTGGAGCAATCAGAATCACTTTGCATGGTTGTGACCTGATCTTGACTAACACCTTGAACAGGAGAGGGAAGGGGGGAAAAGCATACAGAAATTTCCCTTCCCAATTCAGGATCAGAGCATCCAGGGGGACTGAGCCCAAGACTGGGGATCTGCAACAAAAGAGAGGAAGTTGGTGATTGTCTGGGGCTGCAAAAAGATCTATCTGTGGAGTGCCCCACCTTGAGAAAATCACTTTCAAAACTAGGGGACCTACGGTCCATTCGTGATGGCCCTGGGATATCCTGCTGAGAACATCTGCAGGACATTGTCTTTCCCTGGGAGGTGAACTGCAATCAGAGAGGTTTGCAGGGAATAGGCCAGGGACCACAACTTCATTGCTTCTCTGCACAAGGCCGAAGACTGAGTGCCTCCTTGCTTGTTGATGTACCACATTGTGGTGGTATTGTCTGTTCTGATCTGGACCACCTTGTTCTGTACAGAAAGACTTGCAGTGCCAGAAATACCGCTCTGAGTTCCAAGAGATTGATGTGAAGCAGAGATTCTTGAGGTGACCACAGCCCTTGGGTGGTAAGATCCCCCAGGTAGGCACCCCAGCCCAGCAGGGAGGCATCTGTGGTGAGTATCACTGAAGGAGACTGAGTGACAAAGGGAACTCCTTGTCTCAAGTTGTCCTGATCCTGCCACCATTGCAAAGCCTGGATCAGGGTTCGAGTCACTGGGACTAGTTTGGTAAGGGAATCCTTTCTTTGGGACCAGAAGGCTCTTAAGTGGAACTGAATGTCCCTCATCTGAAATCTTGCTCCCTGGACCACTGCTGTAGAGGCTGCCATGTGGCCCAGAAGCTGCAGGAAATGCCTTGCTGATCGAGACATCTGAAGGGTGAATGAAGAGGCCAGTTTCATAAGGGTCCTTACCCTGTCCAGGGGAAGGAAGGCTCTTGCCCTTATTGTATCCAGCTCCGCCCCTATGAAGGTGAGGAGCTGTACTGGCTCGAGAACTGACTTTGAAGGTTGAGGAGGAATCCTAAGGAAGTGAGCACTTGCTGAGTTATTTGCAGATGTGACTTGATTTGGTCTGGAGACTGACCCACTATGAGCCAGTCGTCCAAGTATGGAAAGATGGTGATCTTTTTTCTCCTTAGGAAAGCAACCACTACTGCCAGGCACTTTGTGAACACCCTTGGGGCTGATGTTATTCCAAAGGTCATTGCTCTGAACTGATAGTGGCCTGAGGGCAACTCGAACCTGAGGTACTTTCTGTGGGAGCACCTGATAGGAATGTGAAAATAGGCATCTTTGAGGTCCGGGGAGGCTAGCCAGTCCCCTGGCCTTAGGGAAGGCAGAATTATTCCCAGAGTCACCATTCTGAACTTTGGTTTTAAAAGGTGCTTGTTCAGATATCTTAGATCCAGGATGGGCCACCATTCTCCTGTCTTTTTGGGGGTTAGGAAGTACCTGGAGTACAATCCTTTGCCCTTGTGTAGGGTAGGAACCCTCTCTATGGCTCTGAGAGCCTCTGGGGCAAGGGTCTCTGATGGATTTGCTGGTTCTCATCTTGGGAAATTTTTTGAAGCTGAGAACCAGTCCCTGGCTTACTACTTCCAGGACCCACTTGTCTGATGTCAGAGACTTCAGTCCTGGACAAAGTAAGCCAGCCTGCCCCTACAGGTATTGGAGATCCGCCTGGGCAGACCCATCAGGTGTCTGCTTGGCAGGGGCTTTAGGCTGAGGGTGGAAGCAGGCCTGCTCATTCCCCGCCTGCCTCTCCTCTGAAGAACCGCTCTGAGCATAAGAAGAAGAGGAGGCCTGGCTTTGTAAAGGCCTTTGAAAAGGCCTGCCCCTGCCTCTGGACTGCTGCCTTGAAGAGTGGCTTGCCTTTCTTGGCCTGAGCACTCCTGTAGGTGGTCCTGTACTGTCCATCTTTTCATGTAGTTCTCTGTCTGCCCCCAAACAGAGAATTAACAATGACAGGGAAATCCATGGCCTTAGCCTGGGTATCCTGTGATAGGCTAGTACATCTGAGCCAAGCCTCCGAAGGGCCACAGATGTAGCCATGACTTTGATGAAACATCATTGGAGTCCACAGCAGCATGAAATTGCACCTGGATGCCTCAATCCCATCTGCAGCCACCTGCTCCAGCTCCTGGCAAGCTGGTCAGGGGCCTGTTTAGTCAGAGCCAGCACAGTGTCCCATCTGGACTTCTGGTATCTAGCTGGTAGGCCATATAGTTATCCTGCCTGAGTCGCAAAGATGCTGCCATGTACTGCTTTTCTTGCCATGGCATCAATCCTCCTGGAGTCCTTATCTGGGGTGTGATGCCAATGGAATATTTGCCTTATCACAGGCTGCAGCCTGCACTACCCCTAACATGGCTGCATTGCTGAGAAAGGAACTCCGTGTCCAAGCCTGAAAGGTGTACCTCTGTCCATTCGTCTGTCCACAGGAGGTATGGAGTTAGGAGTCTTAAGAATTTTATTTGTCTGTTTCCAAAAAGATTTATGGAGGGGGATAGACAGTCTTTTGGACTCTGGGATGTCCATCATTTCAACAAAATCAGGCTCCTCCTGATCCTCTACTGCTTCTTCCATTGGAAACTGGAGGGTTTCAGCCACTTTTTTGTAAAACATAAAGTGGGAAGGGGACTCAGAAAGCCTAGGAGGAGAAACACCTGAAGGTCTGTCTGGGGAGATGTCCGGGTCAATAGGCACATCCAGACTTTCATAATCACCATCATTGTCATACTTCCTCCTCCTCCTCCGGTTCATAAAATTCTTCCGAAGTGTAATCCGGAACTGGGGGAACCGACCGAACCGAGCCCCTGCCAGATGGTGCCGGTTCGGCCAGAACCGAAGTTAGCGATTGCACTATTCTTATCGCTTTGGCTATCTCATCAGTGGTCGGAGTATGAATTTCTGGATCTGAACCGGACAATTTATCTTTTCTCTTCCTTTTAACCGGAACCGACTCCACAGAATTGGCTGTCCTTTTGCCCGAAGAAGTTTCGCCCTGGTCAGAGGGCACTCCTTCTGGTTCGGTCGGAACCGAACCAGGTTGGCCATCCGGGTCAGCGGACTTCTCGGCCTCCCTTTCCCTCAGTCTACCTACTCTCTTATCCAGGGTAGCTTTGGGAAAATTCTTACAAATTTGGAAGTCTGAATCGAAGTGGTCAAACCCCAAACACTAAACACAGGTGGTGTGGGGATCAGCCTTAGCAAAGGCTTCCCCACACACACTGCAGTGTTGAAACCCAGTGGGCCCGTTTTTTTTCTTGGGTTTCTCAGACATTGCCAATCCTATCCAAAACTTACCCTTTTATCGGCAATCCATGAGCAAGACTCCCTACTGGTTCTGGCCGGCGTGTTAGGGTCTTGGAAAAACGTAATAAAATCTGTTTTTTAGAACCGATACGGTCGGTTACCACATCAAGTAAATTCACAAACTTTTAAATTAAACTGATCGGTTCAAGCAACCGATCCGAAATTTACAAGTTCCACACAGAAACTGAATGTAAAACCTATCTAGTACTCACGGTACCACAGACAGAGACTTAAACCGACAGATTCGGTAGCAGAAATTCAGTAGAAACCTAGCGAAAAACGACACTTTAACTGACTTTTTTGAACCGAGCAAAAGAGAAATCTCCGGAGCGACTGTTCAGTGAGGCGGAGTAAAGAATCTGACTGTTGGAGTTTAAACAACAGTAGACAGGGGCTTCAACTGAGCTCGCACTGAACATTCCATGCTGGCCATGGAAAGTTAACTCTTTGTTCTCTGGGGCAGTTGAAAGGCAGAACCTAACTGCAATAGTCAGAATACAGCAAGACTTCATGTTGTTTGAACATAAGAAAACCCCCTAGCACCGGGCTTGTCTGAATCAGATACCCACCCAAGTAAACAAAAGACTTTTTTTTTTCCAGTCGGTTCAGCGACCGATAACAGAACCAAGAGTTACCCCGGTTTCCTTCACAATTAAAATATAATCAATAAACTGTAGTCTGAAAAATTGAGAAAATAAAATCTTTAAGAAAGGTGAAGGAAAGCTCTCCGAAGCGTCTTACTTAGGCAAGTGGAGTAAAGAATCTGACTGTTGCAGGACTTATTCCAGGGACAGTGGATTGAAAACTGAGCTTGAGCCTAGCACTCTATCATTTGCATAGGTTCTATTAACCATTTCAGCTCTGGGGCAGTCCTATGGTGAGACCATACTGCATAAGTTAGAATACAGTAAGATTTCCTGGGGCTTGAAGTATTAACATTGTAAGGGTTCTCTGAGAAAAACAACATTACTACAGTGACTAATGTTTTCTTCTAACTTTAGGAATCCCTCATTTAATGTTTACACTGTAACCAGACTCTACATCGGTACCTTGGGAGGCTGGCTCCAGAGCCTACTTAGGAACAATTCTGCAAGACAACAGTTATAAAAGTGGCATCCTTTCTGGACTGTGTATCCAGGCCCACATTTTCAAAGGAGATGCGCAGCTCAAAGTTGAGATGTGCCGCCCATCCCAAATAATGCGCCAAAGCACAATATTCAAAAGGGAGTGATGCATTGTGCATCTCCAGATGAGCCATGGTGCAGAAATTATGTATGCAGCACAAATAAAGGGGAATATGCTGTGCATCCCCCTATTCAGCCAAAATGTGCGGTGCATCTGCCACTCATCTCAGAAATGAGTTGCCTGAAGTTAGGCATACAAAAGGGTGGCCTAAATCAGCCAGCCAGCCACCCACAGGCAGGCTGCAGAACTGCAGGCAGGCCATCCGGAGATGGCCCTCGGAGGTGCACAAGAACATGCTCTAGGCACCCACACACAGCAGTTATGCCAGGATGGATGAACTCTGAGCCACAGGTACCTTGTCACCACCGGCACCATCTGGGAAGCAACACCCCACACCGCACCCTGGACGTAGACACCCAGTGGGGTGGACAGCCACACTGCAGCACATGTACAAGGGGCCATGGCCAGCACCCAAGCGGCCTGCAGAGAGCCACCCGGTGGTGGCATGCAGCCAGGGTGATGTCTCTGGCAATGGTGCCCAGGTTGCCTAGTGGTACTAGTGGCTGCATGTGGGCCAGGGACTGACCAGTGGTACACACCACATGGTGGCACACCATGGGTGCACACAGGTGGGACCCACCCACCTGGGTACCTAGTCACTATACGAACACTGCCATCCCTTGCAGTGCCCTCCAGGTATCTCCCATTCTGGTTTGTGTGGAGCACTGCAGGAGATAGTGCACAGCATATGGAACTGGTGTCTCACATACATGTGGTATTCTGATCAGCCTGTGTCACCCTGTACCCATCCCTGTTGCATGTCCAGATGGCTCCTGTGGACACTGTCCAGGTGGGCCTCCTGTACCACTGTCCAACCCTGTACATGGCTATGGAGTGTAGCACTGTACCCAGGCCAATGCAGTTCACCCACCCACACTGACATCTCAGCACATGTGCCTGCTGGGCTGCAGCACTTACTGTTCACCTTTGTGGGGTGGTGGGGCAGCCCTGCAGAGCTGAAACTGAGCATGCCTGGGGTATGCAAATGGCCTGAATACATTCCAGTAATGAGTTTCAGGATGTGGGGTTTGCACTCGGAATGTACAATGAGGCCATTTACATATCCTGGCTAAATATATTGCAAAACTGCGCCATGCCTATCTCACCTGTCCCAGTGCATTTCCTTATGTTCCTGCCTGTGGTGCATGGTTCCCCCTGCCTCAGATGTGCTGCACATTTTCAGATGCCCAATTGCGCATGTTCGGGATATTCAGCTGGACATGCACCAGGGCATCTTCCCGCACATCTTCTGAATATACCATTTTTTTGGGCTGGCGCATCTCAGATGCTGAGGTACCAGTTTTTAATTCCTGCTGTTTAGTTCTCTGCTCAATTAATTGAAACAAAAAAATCACCTTCTGCTGTTTCTTTAACAATGTGTTTTTCGTATGACTGTCGATTCCCATCTCGAATATTTTATACAGTTTTTTGCCATGTTAGGGGTTTTTGATAATTTTTTTGATCTTTCATTAATTCAGCCATTTTCATCCTAGGCAGAGATGGCTCACACGCTTGACTTTCCTTCTCCTTCTCCTTCCCAGGAGGCAGCTGATCATTGGGATTGCTCATCTCATTTCCCTGTATGTTTGTAGAAACGTCAGTTCTTTTTTGTAATTGTTTGCCTGTCGATATCTGATTTGGCTTTAGTGTCTCACTAATCGACTCACTTAATGGTAAAGCTGCATACAAGTGAGAGAGAGGCTTTTGTTTCTTTTGTGTCTCAGCCCCAGTAGGTATAAACAAGGTGTCTGTCAGTTTTGACGACTCTGAGGTAAACTCTTGAGATAGCACTGCAACTTGAGATTGTTGTGTGTCCAGACTAATGCTTTCCTGCGAAGGTTTTACTCTCTCTTGTGGATCCACCGATCTGAATAAGCATGAAGCTTGAGAGGAGGTCTGCTCTTTTTCAACTACCTTCAGCTGTAAGTCTGAGGACTCGGTTGCTTCCATCAGGTGTGTCACATTTACTTGAGACATCGTAGGTGTAGATACATTTGGCATTTACTTAGCAATTTCTCTTTTTTTTTTTTTTTACTTGTAGGTTTTATTCAAGTTAATAGACAGGGTGACACAAGGATATACATAAACCATACATGCAGCCACATGTCAATATAACAATGTAAAAGAAAGTTTCCCATCAGCTAAGTGCTATACAAATAATATAATCCATCTTCATTTCTGTCTTTCCATAGGCTTAATTGATTCAGAGTCCACATTTTTGTTGGTGGATCTGTTCCAAAAAGTATATGATCAAGTTATTAAAGTTCAAAGATCTTGAGATGAAGTAAAAAATTCCTTCATATACCCTGTGGAAACTTTATAACCATGTTTCCACAGACACAAATCAATCATCCATACAATAATCCTTAAAAATGTTTATAATAAAGATCAGATTTCAGATAAGAGCATTCCACTTTCTGATGTGCATTTTTTTTATATATATCTGGTATATATAAAAAAAGAAACAATAGAAATTATATATAGTAAGGACCAATCCAATAATGTGTGGTAGTAAAGAATAAGAAACCCTCTAGCATTTGATTTGTTCTAAAACTGGGGTTCCCTCAGTATCTTCCCTATAACAATAAGAAAAAATTACTCACCTTAGTAATTGCTTTTCTTCTCATGGAGTCTTGCTATATTAGGACCATTGCAGTCATTCCCCCAGTCTTGAACTGCCCCGGAGAGGAAACAGTTAACTCCAGAGTGATCTGGAGTTCCACAGCGCGAGGGCGCTGTTCAAAGCTCTATCTGGCCAGTTTCAAATGAAACTGCCAGGTTCTTTACGGAGCTAAACTAACATAGCAAGTCTGTGTGGAAAAGCTCTACACTAGCCATTGGCTACCTATCATTAGAAGAATAAGAACAATCACAGAATAACAACAACAATATTTATTGTTAGGAACACTCCTTACAAGCACTAATAGGACCCTCTCCCCAAAAACTCAAGTCTAGAGAGGACCCTCTCACTGTAAAAACAGAAATACCTAGTTCCCTAACCCAACTAGAGAGACTAAATGGCATGACACAGTGCTTGCACTAATTTGCCAACCCCATACCCAAGTAGGAGTTCTGAGAGGGTAGAGGGAGGTTGTCCTATATAGCAAGATCCATGAGAAGAAAAGCAATTACTAAGGTGAGTAATTTTTCTTCAAACACCATGAAGTCTTGCTATATTAGGACCATTGCAGATTACACAGCAGTACCTCCATGGAGGAGGGTCAGAACCTACTTAGGAAATAGGCTCTGAAGAACAGCGTGCCAAAACGAGAGATCTCTCCTGGACTGGACGTCCAGGAATAATGCTTGTAAAGGTGTGAACTGTTTTCCAGGTAGCAGCTTGACAAATTTCCAAAATGGGAATATCTCTAGCAGCCGCTAGAGATGCAGCTGTACCCCTGGTGGAGTGGGCCCTCAGTCCTGAGGGGGGCTCCTTACCTAGTTTTTGGTAACAGAACTGGATACAAGAGACAATCCACCTTGCAATTGTCCTCTTAGTGGCAGGTCTCCCTTTGCCAACCTCTCCATAGGTAAGGAAGAGTTGGAGGGATTCGAACCTGTGACCCTTGGTACGTTCCACATAGTAGCTTAGGGCTCTTTTAACGTCCAGGCTGTGTAGTTTCCTCTCACCCGAGGAAGAATGCTCAGTGAAAAACACTGGGAGAGAAATGGACTGGTTCAGATGAAAATCTGAAACCACTTTGGGTAAAAACTTTCTGTTAGTCCTGAGGACTACCTTATCCCTGTGAAAAGAAATAAAATCCTTTTCCACCGAAAGGGCTTGCAATTCACTTATACGTCTGGCAGAAGTGATAGCCACTAGAAAAACAGTTTTCCAAGTTAAATACTTGAGATCTGCAGAAGAAAGGGGCTCAAAGGGAGGTTGCATTAACTGAGCAATGCAAACATTCAGGTCCCAGGCAGGGGCTGGTTCCCGAAAGGGAGGGTTAGTATGAAGTAACCCCTTAAAAAACTTAGAAAACACAGGGTGAGAGGAAAGAGAAACAGGCTTCCTGCGAAACAAAGGCAGAAACAGCTGCCATATGAACCTTCAAGGTAGCTGGTCTAAGGCCTAGGGAATTTAGATGGGCCAAATAGTCCAGTAAAGTGGCCAGGTCAGCAGATTCTGGCACAATTTGTTTCTCCGAACACCAGAAGGAAAACCTCTTCCACTTAGAATTGTAAGTAGCTCTGGTGGAAGGCTTCCTAGAAGCCTTTAAAATATCCATGACCCTTGAGAAAGGTGTAAATCAGCAGAATTCTAATTCCTCAAGAACCAAGCCTTGAGGTGGAGGGATTTGAGGTCCGAGGTACCACACTCTCCCTGTGCACAGGTTCAGCAAGTCGTGGGTCCTGGGCAAGGTTAGGGGAGGTGGATTGTCAGGGACAGGAGAAGAGGATACCAGGGCTGTCTGGCCCAGTCTGGAGCGATCAGAACCACTTTTGCAGGGCTGAGTTCTGATTTTCACCAATACCCTGAAGAGGAGAGGGAAGGGGAAAAGCATAGGAATTTCCCTTCCAATCCAGCAGGAAGGCGCCCAGGGGACTGAGCCCAGCACTGAGGCCTGCAACAAAATAGAGGAAGTTGATGGTTGTCTGGGGCTGCTAAGAGATCTATCTGAGGGTACCCCATCTGGCAAAGACCGACCCCAATACCTGAGGATTCAGAGACCATTCGTGATGGCCCTGGGAAATCCTGCTGAGAGCATCCCCAGGACATTGTCCTTTCCTGGAAGGTGAATTGCGATCAGGGAGGTGTTTAGGGAGAGCCAGAGACCACAACTTCATTGCTTCGGTGCACAAGGCTGAAGACCAGTGCCCTTGCTTGATGATGTACCACATTGTTGTGGTGTTGTCTGTCCTGATTTGAACTACTTTGTTCTGGACAACAGCTGAAAAGCCTGAAGAGCTAAAAGAACAGCTCTGAGTTCCAAAAGATTGATGTGGAGCAGAGATTCCTGGGGGACCACACTCCTTGAGTGGAAAGGTCCTTAAGTGAGCCACCCTAACAGGGAAGCATCCGTGGTGAGGGGTGAGGGAGTGTGAAAGCAGGTAGAAAGGGAACCCTTGAGACAGATTGCCTTGATCCTGCCACCACTGAAGGGCCAGGATCAGGGTTTTGGTCACGGAACTAATTTGGTAAGGGGTCCCTCCTTTGGGACCAATAGGACCTCAAGTGGAACTGAATGTCCCTCATCTGAAATCTTGCTCCCTGCACGACAGCTGTGAAGCAGCCATGTGCCCTAGGAGTTGCAGAAAATGCCTTGCTGGTCGAGAGACCCATGAGGTAAAGGAGGATGCCAGGGCAATGAGCCTGTCCGCTCTTTCCGAGGGGAGAAATGCCCTGGCTAAGTTTGTGTTCAACTCTGCACCTATGAAAGTTAGAACCTGAACAGGTTCCAGAACTGACTTTGGTAAGTTCAGCAGGAACCCCAGGGAAGTGAGAAGCTGCTGGGTGACCTGCAAGTGAGATTTTACCTGGTCTGGAGACTGACCCACTAGTAGCCAGTCGTCCAGGTAGGGAAACACAGCAACTCTTTGCCTTTCTTAAATGAGCCACTACCACAGCTAGACATTTTGTGAATACCCTTGGCCGAGGTTAGCCAAAGGGCATTGCTCTGAACTGGTAGTGGCCGAGAGCAGTTCGAACCTGAGGTACTTTCGTGAGAAGGCCTGATCATGACATGAATAGGCGTCCCTGAGGTCCAGGGAAGCTAACCAGTCCCTGGCCTCAGAGGGCAAAATCATTGCTAGAGTTAACATTTTGAACTTTGGCTTTAATAGATGTCTGTTCAGGTACCTTAAGTCTAAGATGGGACGCCATTCTCCTGTCTTTTTGGGGTAAGAAAATATCTTGAGTACAGTCCCTTGCCCTGATGGCAGGGGAACCCTTTCCACTGCTTTGCAATTCAGGAGGGAAGAAACTTCTGCTTCCAAAGCAAGGGCTTCTAAGAGTTTGTGGGTGAAATTGCCTGGCTCTCATCTTTGGAAACTGTTTGAAGCTGAGAACCAGGCCTTGCTTACTACTTCCAGAACCCACCTGTCCGAAGTTAAGGACAGCCAGTTCTGGCTGAAATAAGCCAACCTGCCCCCCACTGGTACAGGAGAATCGGCCCTGGGCACCCCATCAGGGTGCCTGCTTGGCAGGAGCTTTAGGCTGAGGGGAGGGCGACTGTCTCCCTGTGCCCTGTCTACCTCTGCCTCTGAAAAAACCCCTCTGTGAAAAAGCAGAGGAGGCTTGAGCTTGGTAAAAAGGCCTGTAGAAAGGCCTACCCTCTTCCTCTGGGGCATGCCTTTGTGAGTGGCATGCCTTTCCTTAGCTTGGGCACTTTTGTAGGTAGTTCTATATTCATCCATCTTTTTCATATAATTTTCTGTTTGATCACCAAACAGAGAATTTCCATACAGGAAAATCCATAGCCTTTGACTGAGTATCTTGGGACAGATTAGTGCATCTGAGCCATGCCAACCTACGGAAAGCTACAGAAGTGGCCATGACCCCAGAGGAAACATCATTAACATCAACAGCAGTATGAAATTGAACTTTAGAGGCTTCAATGCCATCAGCAGCCACTTGTTCCAACTCACTAGCCAGCTGCCTGGGCCTGCTTAGCTAACTGCAATATAGTGTCCCATCTAGATTTCTGATATCTAGCAACATAAGCCATATAATTAGCCTGCCTGAGTCCCAAAGAAGCTGCCATATTGCTTTTCGCCATGGCATCAATCTTCCTGAATCCTTGTCAGGAGGATGTAGAGGCCAGGGAATATTAGCCTTGTCACAGGCTGCAGCTTGTACCACACCTACATGACTACACTGCTCAGTGAGGAAGTCTGTATCGAGCCTGACAAAGTATACCTTCTGTCCATTTTTTATCTACAGGAGGGACAGAATGAGGATTTTTAAAATCTTTGTTGTTTGCTTCCAAATGACTTATGCAAAGGAATAGACAACCTCCTAGTCTCTGGAATATCCATCATTTCCACATAATCAGGCCTCTTGCTCATCCACAGCCTCTTCTAAGGAAGCTGGAGGGTTTCTGCCACCTTTTGTAAAAACATAAACAGAGAAGGGACTCAGACAGCATAGGGGAGATTCTAAAGGTCTATCTGAGAGATGTCCGGTTCAATGGGCACGTCCAGACCTTCCCAATCACAAACATACTGATCAAAATCCTCCTCCCCTCATGTGGTTCATAAAATCTCAACATCATAATCCTGAACCACTGAGACTGAACGAGCCACCTTTTCCCAGATGCAGGGGCCTCGACAGCCTGAGACAAAGACTGGACAATCTGAATGGCTTTAGCTATCTCTGCAGCAGTTGGAGAGACAATTTTGTACTCCAGACCTGCTGATTTCTTTGTCTTTTGCTGGGACTGGTTCCTCTGAACCAGCCTTCCTTTGCCGAGGAAGTCTCTGCCCTGGTCAGAGGGGCACCTTCTGGTCTAGTGTACTTGGACCGGCAGGCCATCTGGGTCAGCGGACTTTTGGCTTCTGCCCCTGAGCCGCCCAATCTCTTTCCAGGGTGGCTGCAGGAAATTTTTACACACCTGGCAGTCTGACAGGAGGTGGTCAGCCCCAGACAATAAACACAAGTGGTGTGTGGGTCAGCCTTGGCGAGCTTCCCCACAGACATCATACAGTGTTGAAACCCAGGCCCGGTTTTCTTTGGGTTTCTAGACATAATGCCAGCCTAACCAAAACTTGCCTTTGATGGCAAAGCAGGCAAGACCCTTATCGTTCCTTTAAACCGTGTCACGGGTATTTGAAAAACCCCAAAAAGTTAGGTTTTTTTGAACCGATAAGAACTGGAACCGACTCTAAAACCAACTAAACAGTTTAAAACATGTATTTCAACCAACCCGATCGGTTCAAAACCGAACGATAATGACTTTCCACACAGACTTAATTTCTGTACTTACGGTTACCAGATAGAGCTTTTTAATCGAAATGCGGTAAAATAAATATTTATTGCGGTTCAATGAACCGAAAATACTCGCTGAACCGCGAATGAACCGAGCTGAAGGAGCTGATATCCGGAGCGACTGTTCAGTGAAGCGGAGTAAAGAATCTGGCAGTTTTATTGGAAACTGGCCAGATAGAGTTTTGAACAGCGCCCTCGCACTGTGGAACTCCAGATCACTCTGGAGTTAACTGTTTCCTCTCCGGGGCAGTTCAAGACTGGGGGAATGACTGCAATGGTCCTAATATAGCAAGACTTCATGGTGTTTGAATAGGGGAGCCATGTAGAGTTATATTTATCTATTTGCAATCTCAGTCTAGCTGTTGTAGCTTCTATTGATTGGATGTGAGTGATATTGCGGGACCAATGCCACAAGGTGGGTTTATTCCAAGTGAGCCAGTTTTGGGTGAGCACCTTAAGTGCTGCAGCAATCAAAATGAAAAAAGAGATTTTTCTGAGCCCATGTGTAGATTTTCTCTGGTGTCAGCCCTAACACTAGATGTTCAAAGTCTAAATGTGTTTGTAAATGAAAAATGGCACTTATTGCTTCCTGTACCTCTTTCCAAAATGTGGTTAATATCGGGCATGTCCAAAATATAGAGATCAGTGCCCACTCCCCCATACCCCCTCCAGCACTCATCTGAAGGAAAGGTGGCATAGTGCTTTGAGATGGTTGGAGTGACAAAAAATCTCGCACTGACCTTCCAGCAAAACTCCCACCATGAGGGGGATCCCGCTGTATGATGCACTCCTCTCCATACTTCAGACCAATCTTGTTCTGCAAAGTCATAACGTAGGTCTTCTTCCCATCTATTCTGAATATTCTGTACCATTAATAGACCCTCTCCCTCATTTAAAAGAGCATAGATTTTGGAAATAAAATGTTTGTTGTCCCCTATTTTTCAAGCGTCCTGAACTAGTATAACCCCTTGTGGAGGAGGAGAGGAAACCCCTGAAATCCCCGGTCCGGAACTAAGGTAGTGTCTACATTGAAGGTATTTAAAAATTTCTGAATGGAGGATTTGAAATTATCATTGTAGGGCAGAGAAACTTTTAATAATTTCTTCCCCTTCTAAAAATTGAGGAAGGTGAGAGAGCCCCCTACCAGCAATATAGCATCCCACCCAGAAGCAGGGAAGTCAGGTAAGTATTTCAGGGGTATATATTGCCAGACTGGAGTGGGAATCTTACACCACTGCCTAACATCCAGTCACATCTTAAGTGTATGTTTAGTCCAGAGGTTAGTGAGATGATGAAGATCTTTATGTAAGACCACCCAGGGAAGAACCTACAGAGGGAGATCTGGATGAACGTGTGCCTCCAAGTCTGTCCATCCTGCTTTACTCCTTGGGTTAAAGATTGATACCAAAGGCAGCAATTGAGCTGCCTTGTAGTATTTAGGGAAGTCTGGAAGTCCCCAGCCTCCTCCTGCCTTGGATTCAGTGAGGACACCCCAGCGCACCCTAGGTCTTCTACCAGCCCAGATAAACTCTGAGAGTTTTTTCTTGAGATCTTTCCAATCCCTCCGCCCCGGGAATAGGCAGTGGTAATGTAGAAAATAAAAATAAATATCTAGGTAATACGTTCATTCTAATGGTTTTGATCTTATTAAAAAATGAGAGAGGAAGAGTTCCACATTGATGCAAGTCCGCATAGACCTGTTGTTTTAAGGTAGTATAATTAAATTTATAAAGATTAGAAAGGTCTGTAGGGATCTGCACCCCTAGATATTGTACCCAACTTTTAACCCACTTAAAGGAAAGTGTGTTCCTTAGGTTAGGGGATAAGGGGCCATGGATATTGTAAATTTCAGATATCATAATTTGTCTTGAACCCCGAATGTTCTCCATACGAGATAAGCAATCACAAGGGGGTGGGGGAAGACCACTCAGGGTCTTCTATATATAACAGCGTGTCATCTGTATAAAGCAAAATTTTGTTTTCTACGTGGTGGATCAATACTCCTTTTTTTTTCGGCTGATTCCCACACCGCTGGTGCTAGGGGTTCGATACTAAGAGCGAATAACAAGGGTGACAGGGGGCAACCCTGTCTAGTTCCACGGTTAATAGCCAGGAATTGTGAGAAGGTACCATTAACCTGAATTTTGGCCTTAGGATGGTTATAAATCAGGGTACTCTATTTCAAAATATTTCCTCCTGAGCCCATTTGTTCTAGGACCATCAGTAAATATGATCAATTAAAGTGGTCAAATGCCTTCTCAGCATCTAAAAATATTGCAAAACCTGGGTTGGAGAGGGAGCACCTGTTTGAAAAAATGTTTAACAACATTTAGATATTATCCGAACAGTGTCTATGTGGGATGAACCTTGTGTGATCTGCATGTATTAGATATTCTATGTATTTCTGTAGGCAAAGTGAGAGAATTTTAGCTAGGATTTTAAGATCTTGGTTAAGTAAGGATATTGGTAGAAAAGCCTCAAATTTATTCAGGGGTTTTCATGGCTTGGGGAGGACTGAGATGATTGCGTCTATCCAAGATTCAGGGACCTTTCCGTCTTGAAGACAGGAGTTGTACACCTCAGTCAAAATCGGGGTTAATACATCCTTAAACTGCTTATAAAATTCAGCACAGTAGCCATCAGGGCCAGGTGCTTTTCCTGCTTTCAACCCCTTAATGACACTGCTCACTTCCTGCTTCATTATGGGGGAGCCCATTTCTTCCATGATCTCACTAGGTAGTTTAGGGAGGTGAATCCTGTCCAAAAATATTTTGGTATTGTTGGCTACCATCTCTGGGTCTTGAGCCTCATGGTGAAGATGGATATAACACTGGTGGAATTGTACAGCAATCTCACTAGGCAAAGTCCAGACCTTATCCAGAGAGTTTTTATCTATTATTCCAGATATATATCTGGAGGCCTATTCCTTTCTAAGTCTTGAGACTACTAATTTAGTAGCACAACCTCCCACCTCATGATATTTCTGAGTAGAATAGCAGAGCATTTCCTCCGCCCTTCTATTTTCCTCTTTCTGTAGCTCCACACGGGCTTGGGTCAGCTCTTGTAAAATAGTGATTTGTCCTGGCTGTTTTTTATGAGCCTTTTCGAGCATTGTAATTTTTTCTGTTAATCTTTTAACTGTGAGCTGGGAGAGTTTCTGCTGGGTTGAGGCGTAACAGATCATCTCCCCATGTATAACTACTTTAAGGGTCTCCCACTACAATAATTTAGAACAGTTCTCCCCTTCCCTCACAGCCATGAGCTCTTTAATACTTTGGGTGATCTTTTTATTAAATTGCTTGTCATTTAAAAGAGAAATATTTAGTCTCCAGAGGGTTTGTCTATTCTGTCTTCCTATATTCTGGCAAATAGAAATAGGGGCTGTGACGGGAATCGCTGTCTGCCAGCTATGTGTTTATAATTTTGATATAAATATATGTTTTTGAACTCTGCTTGTGAAACATGGCAGTCAGCACAAGGCATCATGGGACACTGGATTTGTAAAAGGTAAAAAAATGTTCTGGCCTTGCTGCTTGCTGTCACAGCTAGCTTGTAAAAGCTGACTTCCTGGGACTATAATAAAACCAAGGTCATAAACCAACCACTGCTTTGAACCCAGGCAGCTTGTCATAAAATATTGCCTTTTGCGGCGTATCAAGAGGGAAGCAGTTTCTAACAGGTACCTGTGAAAATTCACCCAGCTATGAAAGGTGTTTTTATGATGTTTTGCTGAGAGATCAAAGGGGAATGCTGTCAAAAACTATGCTTTGATGAAGAAGAGATTGTCTTGTTATAATTAAAAATATTGCTGTATTTGCAGATTCCAATTAAGTAGTAACCTGACCTATTTGCCTATGCAGCGGCATGTTACAAATTAATTACAGGACTAAAAGTGACCTCATGTGCTGTGACATCAGAAGGAGGGTTTGACTTTAACTCTGATATTGCCAAGCTGGCTGAAGGGACTGACACACTCTTGTTCAGAACTTGGAAGGGGCGCTCTTTTCTGGACTTCTAAGAGTCATCTTGGTATTTTGGACATATCTGCCAAGATAGGTAACTTTAGCCTAAACCATCTGCAAACTGAAAGACTGAGGTAGCAATCAGTTATTCAGTGCAAGGTGCATTGGTTATAACTGTCCATTTATTTTCTGACTTTACCTTTGATGTATATATGTTCTGTGTTTTGTATTTTATTTACCATTTTAACTTTTAATAAACTTTGTTTCTCCTTAAAATACTGCCGGAGACATACTCATTTTGTGTGTGAATGGGGGAGCAGTCTTGATAATTCTGACATAACCATTAAATTGCTTAGAGTGTCACCATATGCAACCACGCTAACAAGAATTTGTGTAAAGATCCAGCAAGGTAAGAAATTACCAGCATCTCAACTTAGTTGGCAGGGGGTTGTGAACCAAATTGGTTGCATGCCGCTGGGTCAAGTATTGTGCTGCTTTCCCCGAAGAGAGTGTGATATTTGGACCTGTTACCTGGGTGTGCTAGCTACAAAGTGTTCATAATTGACCCCAGGACTTGAGACTGGTAGTTGCTCAGACCAAAAACAAACAGGAGGGTGTCCCTGTTTGTCCCCTGTTCACAAATCACTTAAAAGTTAGGCATTGTGGTAGCAGAGGGCCTGATCACAGGAGTGGGTTTGTGACAGAGGTGTGATCCAACAATGTTATAGTGTGAATCGCTGAGGACAGTATAGTATGCATGGAGGTAGTTTGGGTGCAAAAAAGATCAATGTGGGAATAGGAATGCTGTGATGGAGAATAAAATGAATAATCCCTCTCGCCTCCATGCTGTGCCCTCCAAATATCTGTGAATTCTGATTCCTCCAACAGGGTTTTCAGTATGGAGTTTGACCCTTTATGAGACCCTTTCTGTCCTGTTGACCTATCTAATCTAGGGTTAGGGGTATAGTTAAAATCCCCTCCCAAAATTATTTGTCCGGGGGCAAGGAAGTAAAGTTATAAAATATAGCCTTAAGAAAGTCGAATGTCCCTAAATGTGGGGCATATATATTAATTAAATGATACCTTTTTCCAGCAATAGTACCTGTTACCCTAGCAATCTGACCTGAGGCATGTGTTTCAGTGGATTCAATTACTAAAGGTAGATTTCCTTTCAACAAGATTGCCACCCCTGCTTTCTTCCCTTGAGGGTGCAAAGTTGCCAACACTTGACCCACCCATGCCCTTCGAAGCTTAAGATGTTCTATCATTGTAAGATGGGTTTCTTGTAGTAGAGCCACAATGCAATTTAATCTACAAAGTTCAGTTAAAATCTTGGTCCTTTTCACAGAGGTCTTATGCACTATGTAACTGCCTTGTTCCCCTGTTTGTATCAAAGCATTGGTTTTCTCTTCCCTTAGGTACATGTAACTAATCCCAGGTTGCCCCTGAAAAAAGGACTGTTAAGGTCTCAGTGGGCCCACCCGGTTACCAAATTTAAATAAATAAATAAATTCACCCCTTTTTCATTATAAAAAAAAAACTATCCTAAGACTGGCCATCAAAAATTAAGAAAAACCCAATACTCAGAGCCGAAGACATTGTTTCCCCAACATAAAG
Organism: Neoceratodus forsteri; assembly: GCA_016271365.2. Lineage (NCBI taxonomy): Eukaryota > Metazoa > Chordata > Ceratodontiformes > Ceratodontidae > Neoceratodus > Neoceratodus forsteri. Next base: position 589,572,477 of record CM057459.1, read on the forward strand.
GGATTCCCTTCCCAAGTAATACCTTTGGAGACAGCGGAAATGCATCATAATTATAACCACAGAAAACTGTGTCAACTGAGCAATGTAACAGTTTAAATATGCCTTAGAAAAAAGGAAACACGTTCTTTAACCCTTCCTAGGCAAAATAAATCACATTTATTATAAAATAGGAGAACCTAGTCTCTTTGTGTCTGTTCACCTCCCCCCCCCCCAAAATAAGAAAGATATGGTAAAAGGAGGGCAAAGAGAGAATGTGTTTGAATGGGGGAACAGTCTTGATAATTCTGACATAACTGTTAAATTGCTTAGTGTGTCACCATATGCAGCCATACTAACAAGGCTCTGTGTAAAGATCTAGCCAGGTAAGAAATTACCAGCGTCTCAATTGAGTCGGCAGGGGGTTATGAACCAGGTTGGTTGTATGCCACTGGGTCAAGTATTGCACTGCTTTCCCCAAAGGGAGTGTAATATTTGGACCTGTTACATGGGTGTGCTGGCTTAAAAGGGTTCATAATTGACCCCAGGACTTCAGACTGGTAGTTGCTCAGACCCAAAACAAACAGGAGGGTGTCCTTGTTTGTTCCCTGTTCACGAATCCCTTGGTCTCAAGTAAGGGCAAAATAAGGACACTCCCCTCCTTAAAAAAAAAAAGGAGTAGAGAAAAGTGTTAAAAATTACTTTACCCAATGGAGAGTAACTTCCCTTTGAGATGTGTCATTGAGTAGTACCCCAATCCTATTATAAACAAAGGATGAAAAAAAAAACACATTGCAGCTTGTCTTTCCCAAGCCAGTATACCTCTCGTTATCATAAAACCATAATTTATTCATGGGGCAAAAGAAAAAATTACTCACCTTAGTAATCTTGTTTCTTCTAAAGTATTCTTCTATATTCATAACTCTCTGCAGTCAGCCTCCTAAGCAGAGCTGCCCAGAGAAAATGGAACTGTATGCTAATGATATAACTTGTCATTGGCTCATGCCACACATTCAAACTGCTGCCCTTATCAGCTGCAACATTCCACCAACGTATCAGATTTCTAAGGAGCCTACAAGGCAAGCTATACCAAGACTATCTAAATATACTTATCTAAATGTAACTCAACTAAGCTGTCCATGACAGCATGAAACACCCTGAATATTATTGTAATACTATACCCTCCGAATGCCAGGATCACCTGGAAAAAGAAGGGAATTAAATATTTCCCACTAAGGCTAAGAAATATGCATGCCAGTGTTTGGGACTTTATATTAAAATACTTGGTCAGGAGTGCAGAGGCTCTGGTTCTGGAAAGGGAGGCAGGGTGGGAGAGTTATGAATATAGAAGAATATCTTGGAAGAAACCAGATTACTAAGGTGAGTAATTTTGTCTTATAACCCCAGGTATTCTTCTATATTCCTAACTCTCTGCAGACCTCAAAGCAGTATCTTTGGAGGTGGACAGATAACCTACTTAGGAAAGAGGCACTGCAGGACTGCTGTGCCAAATCTGGCATCATTTCTGGACTGTGTGTCCAAACTGTAGTGTTTAGTAAATGTGTACGCTGTCCTCCAGGTAGCTGCTTTACAGATTTCCACTAAAGAAATATCTCTGGATGTTACTATAGTAGCAGCTGTGCTCCTAGTTGAATGAGCCCTCAGCCCTGCTGGAGGTTCCTTCCCAACTTTTGAATAGCAAAACTGAATGCATTGGACAATCCAGCAAAAGGCTGACCTCTTAGAAGCTGGGGTGCCCTTCCCTGCATCCCCATAGGTAAGGAATAGCTGTAGTTTGTCATGTCTATGATCACTGGTGTGGGTCATATAGTAACTTAATGCCCTTTTGACATCCAGACTATGAAGTCTACGCTCACCTGAACTAGTATGTTCAGTGAAGAAAACTGGTAATGTAATGGACTGGTTTAAGTGAAAATCAGAAACAACCTTGGGGAGGAATTTTCGTATTGGTGCTCAGCACCACTTTGTTGTTATGGAAGGAAAGGTAGTCCTTCTCAACACACAGGGCTTGAAGTTCATTGAGTCTTCTAGCTGAAGTAACTGCAACCAGAAAAAACGTTTTCCAGGTAACATATTTTAAATGTGCAGAGGACATAGGCTCAAAAGGAGTTTCATGAGCTGAGCAATACATATGTTCAGGTCCCATACTGGCACTGGTTCCCTAATAGGGGGGTGCAAATGGTACAGACCTTTAAAGAACTTTTGGAAAATGGGATTGGATGCCAGGGAGGTACCTCACCCAGCAGGAATGCAGGCAGAGATTGATGCTAGATGCACTTTCAGGGAAGTATGTTTCAACCCCTGAGAGTGGAGGTATGTGAGGTAATCCAGGACAGCTGGAATCTCCACTAGACTAGGAGAAATCTCATTGAACCCACACCAAATAGAAAACCTCTTCCATTTTGAAGCATAGATTTTCTTAGTCAAAGGCTTTCTATATCCCTTCAGGATATCCAGAACACTTTGAGAGAGATTTAAGTTTGCATATTCTAAGTCCTCAAGAGCCATTTGCCTTGAGTCTGAGAGATCTGAGATTCAGGTACAGAATCTTGCCCTGGTGAGAGGTCAACAGATTGTGCCTCCTGGGTAAGTGTATTGGTTTGGCTACAGTCATGGAGAGTAGTATGGGGTACTATGGCTGCCTGGCCCAGTCTGGTGCTATCAGTATTATTGATGCAGGTTGTGACCTGAGTTTGAGCAGGAAGAAAGTCATACAGACTTCTCCCTGACCAGTCCAGAGCCAGAGCATCCAGTGGGATTGTTCCCTTGGCAGGCAGTCTGCAGCAAAAGAGGGACAGATGATGATTCTCTTGGAATGCAAAGAGATCCACTTCTGGTGTGCCCCACCTCCTGAACACTGAGTTCAACTCTTACCTGTTGATGGACCAATCATGAGGTGCCTGATTGATTCTGCTCAGGGCATCTGCTAGGATGTTGTCCTTTTCTGACACATGAATGGCCTGTAATGAGGCCTTCAGTGAGTAAACCAAACTCCAGACTTTCATTGCCTCTGTGCATAGGGGGTTTGACCATGTACCCCCCTTGCTTGTTTATATAGTACACTGTTGTAGTGTTGTCTGTCCTGACTTGCACCACTTTCCCTTGTACCAGATGGGCAAATGTTTTCAAGGCCAGAAACACTGCCCTTAGCTCCAGCAGATTTATATGCATGAGTGACTCTGTGATGGACCAGGTTCTATGAGTGGTGTGTTCCCCTAAGTGAGCACCCCACCCTGACAGAGAGGCATCGGTTGTAAGAATAACTGATGGGGTTTCCCTTTGGAAAGGTACCCCTTCCCTGAGGTTGTCTGCTTCCTTCCACCACTGGAGGGCCTGCAGCAAAGTTTTTGTTACTGGAACTGGTTTTGTCAAATTGTCTTTTCTTTGGCACCAGTGTGCCCTGAGATGAAACGGTACATCTCTCATTTGGAACCTGGCTCCCAGGACTGTGCCTGTTGCTGCAGCCATATGTCCCAGAAGTTGCAGAAACTGTTTTGCTGGTCGCGGCTCATTCAGGTTGAATGAGGCAACTATCTGCAGAATGCTTTGCACCCTGTCCTGAGGGAGGAAAGCTCTTCCCTTTACTGTGTTCAGTTCTGCTCCTATGAAATGCAGGACTTGTACTGGAGTTAGAACGGATTTTTCCTGATTTAACAGGAATCCTAGAGACTGTAACAAGTTTAGTGTTACCTTTAAATGGTCTTGTACCTGCTGTGATGAGCTTTCTACCACTAGCCAGTCATCGAAATAAGGGAAGACGGATATACCTAACCTTTTTAGGTATGCTACCACCACTGCCAGGCACTTTGCAAACACCTTGGGTGCTAAAGTGAAGCCAAAAGGTAGGGCTGAGAACTGGTAGTGTCCTGATGGAAGTCTGAATCTGAGGTACTTCCTGTGAGATTCTCTTATTGTGATGTGAAAGTAGGCATCTTCTAGATTCAGAGATGCTAGCCAATCTCCTTGTTGGATTACTGGCAAAATCATTGCCAGTGTGACCATTTTGACCTTTGGCTTTATTAAGTGCCTGTTCAGTTGTCTGAGATCTAGAATAGACTGCCACTTTCCATTTTTCTTTTTGGTGAGGAAGTATCTTGAATAGAAACCTCTTCCCTTCTGCTGAAGTGGAACACACTCCACTGCGTTCAACTGGGGGAGGCTTTGAACCTCCTTCTCCAGGAGTTTTTTCTCTAGGAGGGAAGCTGGTTTGAACACCCTTGTTCTCAAGGGAGGGGAAAGACTTGAAACTCAGGGACAAGCCCTGACTCATTGCCTCCAGGACCCACTTGTCTGTGGTGATGGGCTGCCAAGCCTGGAAATAGTGAGCCATTCTGCCCTCTACTGATAGAGGGGGGAGGTGGCCTTGATCATTACGTCAGGGGTTATGCTTTGCTTGGGGCTGAGCTTGGGTAGTTTGGGAACCTCTCCTAGAGCTCCTTCTACCTCTGCCCCTGAAATACCCAGTCTGCTGGGTATTGCTGATACTGGGGGACAGCCTGTGCCTGATAAAAAGGCCTATTATAGGCTGTCCTTCCTCTGCCTCCCCTTTCATTAGGCCCATAGGAGGAGGAAGAAGGCCTCTCCTTTGAAGAATTGCTTTTATAGGTGGCCTTGTATTCATCCACCTTCTTCATGTATGCTTCAGTTTGTTGGCCAAATAATGAATGATCCTCTACAGGGGAAATCCATAGCCTTGGTCTGGGTATTCCTGTGTTAAATTAGTAGCCCTGAGCCATGACAGCCTTGTAAGGGCCATCCTTCTGGCAGCATTGTCACTGACACCTGCTACCATTTGAAATTGATACTTGGCTGCCTCAGCCCAAACCTGGCTGTCTCAGCCACATCATCAGAGAGAGGTGAAGGAGCCTTCTCTGCCATGGCTAACACAGACTGCCACAGTGATTTCTGATACTGTGCTGAGTAAGCTTGATAGCTAGCTTGTCTTACTCCCAGTGAAGCAGCTATGTATCCCTTTTTTGCCGTGCTGTCTATTTTGCGAGAGTCCTTCTCAGGTGGGTGAGATGTCAAAGGTGCCCTTGCCTTCTCACAGGCTGCTTGCTGGACTATCCCCTGATGGTCAGGGAGAGAAAAGAGGAATTCAGCCCCTTGTCTGCCTGGCTGGTACTTTTTATCTGCCTTCTTGTCCAAAAGTGGAAAAGAATTTGGAGTCTGCAGGATCTTAAACAAGTCTTTTTTAAAGAATTTGTTTATAGGGAGTAAGATTTTCTTTGTGGGTGTTAACCCCATCATCTCCATATATTCGGCCTCTTCCTCATCTTCTGTGACCCCTGTGGTAGCCAGATCAAGGGCAACCACTATTTTTCTTACAAAGGAAAAATGAGTGGAAAAATCCTCTGGTCTAGGAGGAGAACCAAATTAATGGTCTAGTGAGATCTCAGGCTCAATAGGCTCACCTTCATCCATTTCAAGTAAATCATACTCCTCAAACTCCATCATGTCCTGAGATGGGTTAGGGTCAGAGCAGGGACCAACCAGGATCTGAACCGGTGCTGGGAGGGTTGGAGTAATTATATAACCCTGCAAAGCATGTATGACCTTCATGGCCTGGGCAATCTCCTCTGATGATGGCAGGCTGTGAGGCACAGATGAAACTCTTTTTGGTTTATCAGCCAGGGGTTCAACGCGCTTTGTTTTCTTAGTTTTTTTGGTGGGAACCGGAGAGTCAGCCAGATCACCCATCCTTTTTCCAGTAGTTGTTTCACCCTTGTCAGGGGTGCTCAAAAAAGACACAGCAGTTTCACCAGCAGGTTTAGAGGAGGTGGGTTGGTCAGAACCCATAGCACCCTTCTCCAATTTTCTTTGGAGTCTTTCTATTCTCTTTTCTACTGTTTTCTGAGGGAATGACTTACAGATATTTATTTATTTATTGAAAATGTTTTACCAGGAAAGGCACACTGAGCAAAAAGATGCTCGTCTCACGGTGCGACCTGGGGGGGTTACAGAGGAGGCAGGTATACATACAAAAGTTGAACTTACAGTAGCACAATATAGAAAATGTACATAGTTGGGAAGGATACATTTGAACTTGTTACATAGGCAGTGCAGTTCAGCACAGCACAGGCTCAGCAAGTACAGGTTATACAAATTGTGGTTAACCAACTAGGTAAGAACAGTACAGAACATGAACGTAAAGGCATGGTATACAATACAAGGGTACACATCGAGGCAAAACATGAAATACATAAGTGCCAGTAACAGAACAGAGGTAGTAACAGCAGAACTTGAGTGCCAGTAGCGGAGGTTGAGCTTCAGGGAGATGCATCAAGTAGAAAGGAAGGATTTGGAGAGCAAGATGGGGGTAGGGATGGAGGGTGAAGAAACGTAGGTGTATAGGGGAGAGGTTAGGTGAGGAGGGAGGGAGTGGGGCTGGGGAGCTTAGGTTGATTAGGAAGGGGGAAGGGAGAAATTGAGAGTGCGGAGTAGGTAATAGAGAGGGTATAAGTGCGCAGGATAGTATATAAGCCAGACAATTAGGTCATTCCCCAGGCAGACTACACACAAATCATGCTTGTCTGCCTTTGCAAAAATGTCCCCACACTTAAGGCAGTTTTTAAACCCTGCGTGTCCAGTCTTTTCCTTTATTTTTTCTGCCATCGTTCAACTGATGAAGAAAAAGAGAACCGCAATAAAGATTTTACTCTTTTTTTTTTTTTAAATGCGGTTGGTTCAGGAACTGATGAAACTTCCGATACTGAACTGGGAACTGCAGAAACTGAACTGGGTTAGCGGTTCATAGAAACTGGGTTAGCAGTTACAAATATAATAATTTGTTAAACTAAAAGAACTCAGATAAGCAAAAATAAATATCGGAGACAATAAATAAAGCTCTGGGAAAGGGTACTAAGACCCAGTTCCTCAACGGTTATACTGAACCGTGAGGAACCAAGAAAATAAACTAAAACAACACTAAAATAACACTAACTAATGGTAAGGTTATAAGCAGAAAATAAAGGCAGTAGTAAGAATAATAATATAAGAAACTACTTGTATTCAGTGAAGAACTACAAGGAACGACTAGGAGAGAAGTCTCCTGGGCGTCTTGACTTGTCAGGCGGTGAAAGAAACCTGAAATGTTGGTGGAACGTTGCAGCTGATAAGGGCATCAGTTTGAATATGTGGCATGAGCCAATGATAAGTTCTATCATTAGTATATACTGTAGTTCCATTTTCTCTGGGCAGCTCTGCTTAGGAGGCTGACTGCAGAGAGTTAGGAATATAGAAGAATACCTGGGGTTAGAAGAGATTGTTTTTTTATATCCCCCTTTCTCTCCTTAAATATTCCGGTAGATTAATATCACCTATTGGTCCAACCCCCCTCCATCTCCCAATATGCAACCAGATCCAGTGTTCACAAAAAAAAGTACCAAATATAAGTTGTTGTATTCTTGTCAGCCTGCCCCATATACTAAAGTCTTCAGGTCAATCTTTTTATTAACAACAACTTACCAAATGCTTCTGTAAATGTTGCTTCTCTGATTATCCATTAGGAGAAGCCTACCATACCCCAACCATATCTGGTTACTCCTTTTCTGAAATTACTACAGTCCGATAATAAAGATATCCCCCTTTCAATACCTCAGTTCTGGTAATTGGCTGTGTGGTCTTTCTGTCTTCACCCCTGTTAGACCTATGTTACTTTCAATATCTACCATCGGGTGAAACTGCATTGATTCAGGAAACCCAGTTCAACATGTACAGCTATTAATCCCGAGGGGATGAAGAGGAGCAGGCAAAAGTGTATGGTGACGGAGGAGGAATAACCATCATCCCACGTAGGTGAAAGAGCAGGTAAAGTCTGTAGCTGTTTAGATTATATAACTGGTAATACCCTTGTCCATAATGGTTTAAGGCAATCATCCCCCTCTGTTTGGGAAGAAGCTGCTTGAGCAGGGTTCCAAGTCAGTTTGCCGTAATCCATTTTTTAAGCAGTTTAAAAAAGTCTGGCGCTGTCTGGGAAGGATTCCTGGCAGGTTGCGCATTTTCCCTCTAGTTACTAAACCTCAGGCGCTCTGTACCAATTTTGCTTCCAAAGCCTCCATTTCAAGATCAGGCACTGAAATCTGCAACTCCTTTAACAACGGGACCGCATCTAATAAGCTGGAAAATACTTTAGGTCCAGAATCCAAACAGATTTTAAGCTTAGCAGGAAAGTTCAACTGTGCTCGTAGACCTTTCTTCTCCTTTATTTCTTTGATGATCAATCGGACCAGTTGTCTTTGGGATTAAAGAACACTGGAGAAGTCATGGTAAAAAAAAATTGCTTTGCCTTTAAACTTCAGATCTTTATGCCTCCAAGCCTCTGTTAGGATGTACTCCTTCATGTGATAATACACCATTCTGACCACCCGGGATCGCAGTCTTGCAGTAGGGTCTGAGGGACAGGGGCCCAATGATCTATGGGCCCCATCCATTTCCAGGGATAGATCAGATGGAAGTGAGGGTGTTGTTTTCAACAAATGTTGCATGAAGTCCACCCCTAAAGCAAAGCCCTCTTCAGCCCCTTCAGGCACATCATGTATGCAGAAATTGTTCCACCTAGCATGGTTTTCTGCATCTTCTAATCGATTGTATAAGTCTCGGTCCCTATGCAGAAGATAGAGGAGCACATGATCTTGTGTACCTTGAAGATCGGCCATTTCCTCCATATGTGAGGTATTTGCTGTAACTTTCTTGTCGATGTTCTTTAGATCCTTTTTCAGATCGGCAATGGAGGATTCAATATTATTGACTGTTCTCAATAGTTTCTGTATGGCTTTTTCTGATCGGGTGGGGAACGGTTCCCCTTCTAACTCCTGATCTGCTGATGATTCAGAAAGCGATCTGTGGTGTGGTGTGGAGGCCACCAGTCCTTCACTGGCTGCTTCGAGCATTAATTGCTTCAATTTTGGCAGATTTGCAGCTGGTTTGTTTCCCCTGGCTCTAGGAGGTTTAGCCACTATCAGATCTCTGCTTTATCTCTGAAAATAAGACTGAAAGTCACCAATGTGCAGAGGATGTCTATAGATTGTAGGATTGGGGCATGGAGCTATTCAGATCAAGCTGTCTCCATTACTATGACGTCACCAGAAGTTCCTACTTAGTAATTTCTGTTGCTAAACATTTTGTTATTTTACCAGCCCTTCTACTTGAATATTTAATAACATCCTCTTTCTTTGATAGAAGCAATTTATTGTCTTTTTCCACTGAATCTGTTTGTTCTATATTTTTATCCACCATTTCTATTTGTTCTGGGTTTCCATTCCTGGGTTTAGAGTTCTTATTCAGTCCTGAAGGTTTACCAGTTTCAGTTATTTCATTTTTATTTATTTTGTGTTTGAGCTGTTTGCTGGTTTGCCCATTACTGAGAGGGTTTTTATCATTTTAGAAGTAACATTTTGATAGGAGGCTTCTTTGCCTCTCACTTAGCAGGTGTCATTGTACTAAATAACCTCAAACACTTTTGCTTCTTTTTTTAGTTGTCAGGCTTCAGAACTCCAATCAAAGAGAAACATAAATTTGTACTTTCAGCTTTATTCCTCAAAGCTGTTAAACCTGCAAAGATAGAATCATTTCAACATAACAAGTCTTTTCACATCCTGATACTTTCAGTATCAGAGGCTGACTGAGAGCAGCTGCCTATCCTACTTCCACCATCTGGGAGCTCACCTGGTGCAGGATCCCTTTGGAGCAGTATACTTATTGTCTATCTGTTTACAGACAGAAGGAATGGAAGCAGGTCTGCTCACACTACCTCCAAGAGGGTCTCAAAAGCAGGAGGTATAGGAGGTGTGAGATTGACCAGAATATTAGGCACATGGAGCCACTCAAGACGTAACCGCTTACCTGGATCTAGGACAGAGGTCTCGAGAGCAAGAGTTGCTTGCATGTTGAGAAGCAAAGTCTGAAAAGAAAGGTCCTCCTGTGGAACAGGAAGCACACCTGGAGCAGATTTGTCCAGGCTATAAAAGGAGTCATCATCCCCGTCCCCTGAAATGATGAGGTTAGGGTCAGATTCATCCTACTCTTACTCTTCTCCGGGGAGTAGGGTAGGAAAAAAAGTGGACCTGTAGACTCTTAGCCCAGTGAGTGTGTTGGGTAAACAGGTGAAACTGACACCAGTAAGGGAGTCGGCAGCAGGCGCAGTGTCGGCCCAAAGGAAGCTGGTGCTGGCACCAGAGGAGCCAGTGCCAGCACCACCCCCAAGGAAGTCTGTGCCAACACCGGCCCCAAAGGGACTGATGTGGTCCCAGAAGCAGAACTCAGCGTCATCGAGTGTGGCACTGGATGTGGTGCCAGGACAGGGCCTAGAAGGCCAGAACACAGCACCGAATCCAGCAACACCCCCAGTGAAGGTCCAGCTGGCACCAAAGTGACCGAAGAAGGTACTTGAGCCGGTCCTTGCAAAGTGACAATGTAAGGGGGTACAGCAAGTGGAACTAGTGCCGGAGGTGCAGTCACCGACAAGGAATCAGGATCTGTTGATGGAACCAAATGCTGTACCTGGCTTGAATGCCCTGACTGCATCTTCATGATCCCTAGCCCCAAAGGGCCCAAAACTGGTTCCGGGGGAAGAGGTGATGAACCAGATGCTGTACCCACTGCTCCATAAGAGCTGCCTTGTGGTGAAACAGCCCACCAGAATCCTCACAAGAGGACAGAGAGGGGCTCTGTGCCCGAGGCCTAGAATGACCATGAGCAGGAGTCAGCAGAGATCCCAGCGGCACCAAGGAAGGCCTCCTACTCCCGGACCTAGAAGACCTTGTGGCAGTACCAGAAGGTGACCTCAAGTGGTACTGTTTTTCCCTTTCCAATGGGAAGAGGAAGAACTCAAGGTAGAGAGGTGCCGAGTTCCTGATCAGGACCTGGAGCGGGCTACTTCTTTCTGTGCTTGCAAGAGGACTGTCCTCGCTGTTGAACACAGGACCACCCACTGTTGGAGCCCTCCGATGGTAAGGAGGGCTGACCGGACATGGCATCGCTGCCGGAGCAGCATGCCTGTAGAGGCTCCCTACCATCACAGTCGCTGTACATGGTCTTCGGCAGTTGAAGGCAGGGTTAAGAGAAACTGACAGAAAATTAAGTTTAAAAAAAAAACTTGACAGAAAATAACAAATTCTAAGAAAAAAACTACACTAAAATTGGAATGAACTGAACGCTGTTGTTGTATAGACGAGAGGATTTGACTCTCAGAGGTCGAGCGACGTCACTGAATCACACTCGATGGTGGGAAAATAGGAACTGAGGCAGTTGAGGGCTGGTGCCTAGTAAAGCTTTGCAGCGTGAGCTAGTCTTGTGGCGCTACGCATGTGCGCAGCCTACCTTGGCATTGACCCTCCTGAAGATTTTTGGCCCCTGCTGGGTCCTAGCACCTCCAGCTCAGAACCCATAAGTGTGACTCAATAGTGAAGACATGGTACAGGAAGATCATATTTTTCTTCCTGCTTTTTCTTGGCAGGCACCGGTTCCAATGCCTGCATAGCAGATCTTTCAGTTTTGGTAGACTCATGAGTCTTTGTGTCCACCACCCTGACCTCCGAGTCCCCTTTAGAAGCTTTGTCCTTCTGCTTCTGCTGATGAACCTGACTCTCCCCAGAGCCAGGCTGTGAAAAGAAGGCAGACTGAGAAGAAAAAAATTCTTTCAAAGGGATCCTTCACTAGGTTTAACAACTACATCAGACCCCTGGATTGACCCTGCCCTGGAGCGTTAAGAATTTTATGCAAATTAAAGAATGTAGAATGAAATTCAAAACTCTGCTGTGCGATCGTGCTCACCTTAGATTTATTTCTCTAGCTGAGGTGAGCAGTGACCTGCGGTGAGCAGTGACCACTAAAGTTAGCTAAATGACTAATATGAAGTACCCATCGGGGTAAAAGTTGGAAAAAACTTACACTATGGCGGAAGAAAAAGTTACTTACCATAGTAACCTTGTTTCTCCCAGGGGATACTCCAATATTCATAACTCTTCTGCAGTATACCTTTAAGGTCAGATCTGCCCGGAGATAGAATGCTATGCTAATGATGGAATCATTGGCATCAGCCACTTTTCAAATGCTGTCACCTATCAACTGCCTACATTCTAACCCTCAGATTTCATGGACGCCTTTAGAGACAGGGCCCAACATTTAAAATACATAAAATATAACTTCAAAATTCCCCACCCAAACCTCCAACTGGAGGACATATAAACTTATCATAAACAATCCCACAAGCTCCTATATCAGAATCACCTGAAAAGGAGAAAACCAAAGAACAAGTTCCAATAAAAGTAGAATGTGGCATGCAAACACTAAGGTACAGCATGGAACACAGAGGCCACTGGTTCTTAAACAGGGAGACAGGGTGGGAGAGTTATAAATATTGGAGTATCCCCTGGGAGAAACAAGGTTACTATGGTAAGCAACATTTTCTTCTCACCCCAGGAATACTCCAATATTCCTAACTCTTCTGCAGACTAAAAACAGGCTCTGCAGGACAGTCGTACCAAATCTGGAATCAGCCCTAGCCTGCATAACCAAGCTGTAATGCTTGACAAATGTGTGTACTGTTCGCCAGGTTGCTGCTTTACAGATATCCACCAAGGGTACATCCCTTGCAGCTGCCAGTGTTGTACCTGTACCTCTTGTGGAGTGGGCTCAAAGCCCTGCTGGAGCTTCCTTTCCCACCTTTGAATAGCAGGAAAGGAGGGTGGGTTGGAGGGTGCACGGGTCTGGACTGCGGACTGTGAAACTACAGGCAGCAGACCCTGCAAAGCTTGCATTATATTTATTGTCTGTGCAATCTCTGAAGGAGAAGGCACAGTGGCAGGCACCACAGAAGTCCCCTTTTCCACAGGGGGTTCAGTGTGCTTTGTTTTCTTTAGTTTTTTTTCCTGGAACCAGAGAGCTAGCTGGTTCAGAGGGTCTCTTTTTACCCGTATCAGGGGTAGAAACAGTAGCAGTTGTGGTGTCACCCACAGACCCTGAGGGGTTTGGCTGGTCAGAGTCAGAGGGACCCTCAATTTCTTATTTAATCTCTCCAGACGTTTTTCAAGTGTCTTTTCGGGAAAAGATTTGTAGATTTCACAATTAGTTTTTAAATGATCAAAACCAAGGCAGAAAACACAAATGGAGTGCTTATCTGCCTTGGCAAAAACTTCACCACACTCAGAACAGTTTTTAAAACCGGGTTCTCCAGTTCTCTTTTTAGGTTTTTCTGACATGCTGAAGAAAAACCGGAACCGTAAAACACTAAAGGTTTTTAAATTCAAAAAACAACAAATTCTTGAAATGTTTGTTCAGATACCTAAGATCTAAAATGGGTTGCCACTCTGCATTTTTCTTGTAGGTCAGTAAATACCTGGAGATTGTAGTCCCCTCCTGATTTTTTTTGGGGGGGGGGGCTGTTTCCACTGCATTTGCTAGTATCATCTTTTTTACCTCCAACTCCGGCAGGAGTTTTTCCGATGTGGTATGAGGAGGAAAGGCTCTGAAAGTCTGCAGCTTTGGAAATCTCTTGAACTGCAGAGAGAGACCCTGCCCCACTATTTCCAGAAACCACCTGTCTGAGGTAATATTTTCCCAAGCCTGAAAATAGTGGGTCAGTCTTCCTCCCACTGGTAATGGTTGGGTGACCTGGGCACATTTGTCAGGGGTTTTATTTCATCTGGGCCTTGGGAGCTGGACTGGCACCTCTATGTTAGGGGCCCCTTTTTCCCCTACCTCTGAAAAGACCACTCTGGGAGGTGTAGTCATAGGTCATATAAGCACTAGGGTAGTAGCCCCCAAATCCTACCTCCCCTTCTGTAATACCTCTGGGGAGTGGAGGCCTTTTTCTTTTTAGTGCTGCTTTTGTAAGTGGTTTTGTATTCATCCACATTTTTTACCTAAGTCTCTGTCTTATCACCAAACAAGGAATTTCCCTCACATGGAAAATCCATGGCTTCTGTCCAAGTGTCATGGGAAAGGTTTGTAGTTCTGAGCAAAGCAAACTTTCTGAGGGACACTACATGCACCATGATCCTGGAAGCAATGTCATTGATATCCGCGGCCATATGAAACTGGTACCTGGTGGCATCCATGGCAGTTTTTGCTATGTCTGCCAGGTCCCAAGCCAAATCCCCAGGTGCCGTCTCACTCATGGCCACTACAGGACTCTAAAGCACCTTCTGGTACTGAGCTGAGTAGGTCACATAAGCTGCCTGTCTGAGTAGCAAAGAAGCTGACATGTAAACTTTTTTTCCCATGCTGTCCAGTTTTCTGGAATTTCTCTCTCTGGAGCTGAGAGGAATGGGGTACCTTAGTCTTGTCAAAGGCAGCAGTCTGAACCACTCCTTATTCCTTCATTGTCAGGGTGGTTGTATAAGTATTCAGCACCCTGTTTGTCCACCTGGTACTTTTTCTCTATTTTCTTGTCAATGTCAGCAGCTGAGGTGGGGGCTGACAAGACTTTGAAGATGGCTTTCTTTAGAGACTTGTGGGCAGGCAAATACAACCTTTTTGTTGGGGCTAAGCCCATCATATCTAAAAATTCAACTTCATCCTCTGCCTTCTCTTGAGGTGAGAGACTGAGGATATTTGCCATCTGCCTCATGAATGTAGTATGAGAAGTATAGTCCTGTTATCCATGGTCCAGCACCCGTGATGGTGCCCCCATCTCATGGGCAGCAACTTATGTAAGTACATGTACTAACTTTAGGACGAAGACACTTATCATATAAGCATAAGTGTGAGGATTTGTGTTCTATTATGCTTCATTATGTTTTACTGATATATATTTGCCATGAGAAATGCTTTTTGCTCTCTTCTTACTGTATTTTCCATAAGTAAGGCAACAGTGTCATCTTTAGTAATTTTACATCATTACAATTATAACTGACCTTGGGATAATAAGTGGTCGGGTCTAGTATGATTTCCCAACAATGAATATCCAGACGGCTATATTCCCGACTCTGAAATACTGACTTTCATCTGACTGTCAGGGTCGACTTGCAGACACATGAAAGCCTGACAATAAAGCCTAATGTTGATTGCTGCCATCTAAGCCCGGCCGTTGTGCATAGTGCCTGTAGTGCTTTCTAAACATTAGAACTCCACCACCGAAACGCAACTTGAGCTGTTCATTGTAGTTTCCTCCAGTGCATTACTTCTCTATTTACTGGACTCTTCAGGATTTCTCCGGATAATGAGCTTGAGTCATTCCTTGCATGTTGTTACCGTGAAAGGAAAGTGACAGGACCTGTGAGACTTTTCCTGAATTTATACAAATCGGGCATTAGCCTCTATCTCTCAGCCCTACATGCCTGGCCATTTTAGTAGTGGAGCTCCAGATTACTTGGATTTCAGGTAAAATATGATGAAAAGTTGCTGAAGCAGGAGCTCTCTTTTCTGGTTGAAGGATGAAGGACTTCACTGTTAATTTC
The DNA here is from genome assembly GCA_016271365.2 of Neoceratodus forsteri. Taxonomy (NCBI): domain Eukaryota; kingdom Metazoa; phylum Chordata; order Ceratodontiformes; family Ceratodontidae; genus Neoceratodus; species Neoceratodus forsteri. The sequence continues at coordinate 589,587,872 of CM057459.1, forward strand.
TTCAGCACCATTCAGGATCTGATTATTCTGTTCTATTTCTGTTGAACTAGCCACTGAATGTTTTAATAAACATACTGCAAGGTTGCTGACATCATGTCAGGATTTTGTGTGTTGGCTACTAATGTGATGGGATCATGTACCTGACAGGAAATCAGAGTTGGACTTTTTCATGTAGAGCATACCAGAGTCAGGATTTCATATGGATCCCTAAGTGGTCCCATTGTACTGTTATCTCTGCAAGCTATACAACTTTTCATACTCGTTAGGATGGTTACTCAGACCACCTGTTTTTGTCCAATTATATACTTTTTATGTATCTTCTTTAGTTGTTGCTATAGTGATTATCAGGGTATAAGACCCTCTGTAACATGTAGCTTCTCTGAGAAGACAGACTGCATTGCCTAGGTAAGGAAAACTGGTATTCTACCAGTGATCACACTGTTATGATAGTAAGCCTGTATTACTGATCTGTAAATAAAGTTCATTTATTACATGAGTACCACTTGTCTGTTGTCTCTTCCTTTTGTGCTGTTCCACCAAGAACCTGAGAGGGTAATTAATTACCCAGTTACATTTTGGTGACTGTGTGCAGGTTGGAAGGTACAAAGAAAGTTTCACATTCAATTTATTTTGAATGTCAAATAGTATAGTGCGATTTTAACCTACTTGGACCTATTCGTGCTTATAGTGGTAACAGCTGTGGTGGACCCTCACTGTCTTGGTCTTGGGCATGGCAGACCCACACCGGACCTCCTTACACTCCCTCTGTGAGTGACAGCGTACCACCTTGGCATCACCATTCACCCACCGGGGACCGGAAAGTGGTTGGTGATGTGCCAAGGCAGTTTGACCAGTTTTCCAACTGCTTATTTGTTTGTTTGTATACCTCTTATTTGTTATGTCTGATTTGTGCACTGAACTGAGACTCAATGTCTCAAACTACCTCATATCCCATGGCAGATGGACAGATTTCATGCTGGATGCAAAATCTGCAGAAAAACCATTGCTGCTAATATATGGCCGTTACTTAGAGTTCAAACAAACAACCAAGAAATACAACCTCAAAGGTCTTTTGGTTTTGGCTCTACATACCGCTGTTGAGAGTCTCACAGAGAGGTGTTCCTCCCTTGAACTGCAAAATGCATCTCTAAAAAAGAGATGGGCTTGCAGGCATCAGAGTTACAGAAAAAGGAACAGAAACTAATGGAGGAGACACAGTTACTCCGTGATGCTAATTCCAGACTGATGCACTGTGCTGCTCAAGACACTGAGCAAGAAATATGTTTTTTAAGAGATGATTGTGAATGGTTGAAATGTGATAAGAAACAGTGCATTTGAATGACATTTTGAGTGATACGAATGAGACTTTGAGAGATGAGAATGCTGAGTTGAAAGAGGATTACAAGCGTGTGAGTTGGATAAAGAGTTTAGGGAAAAACGTCAAACTGGGCGCCGCATATAGAGTGTTACAGAGAGAGGTTGAGAGAGGTATTGAACAGGGCACTGCAAAAGTCTGTCACAAGAAATGCAGACAAAAGATGGCGAAATTGCACCATCAACGGGAGGTTCTTGCTGGCCATGTTAAGGCCATGAACGTGTTTCAGTATACACCCATTGAGATTATGGCATCCAGCGATGATGACTCAGACTTGGATGACGAGGCATTCCACATCACACACAAGTCCAACCCCCATGATGTAACAACTTCCACTCGCCATTCACAAGATGGCACCGGTGTTGGCATGCACACTGCATCGCCACATCCATGCAAACATGGCAGAGGCCACATACAGTGCCAAGATGGTGGCCCCCATGATGCAGGTGGAGGGCCTGTATTCTGTGATGCACCTCTGCTCGCTCCTCTCACTAGGGGCAACGAGTCAGAGATTCGCAGCATGATTAAGAACGTGATCAGCAGGATCACTGTCCCGGAGGATCAAAAGAAAGCCATCCAGGACCAAATTGACAAAATGCTAAAAGATTCTGTTACTCAGGATCACACGCACAAGGCAATAACTAATGCGGCAGCAGATGCTGCGCTTCGCGGAGCCATGCTACATACTGAATTGAGTACAACTACGCATACTTCCAACCCCCTACAAGTCGCTCATTCTGTCCAGCAAATTGCACTGAGCATTGGACAGATGGGCACAACTGACAATCTCAGTTGCCACTTGGAGAAAGTGTGCACCCTTTGTGAGAAGCTCTCTCTCCAACCCGAGTACCAGGTTCAGGTCTTGCAACAGACAATTGAATGGGCACTCTCAGCCAAGCTGCCAGAGGCTACATGGAACACTGGTACTGCTACCTTTGACAAGATCGCCACTGCACTCATGTGCAAATTCCTCAGGAATTGTGGGATCGCGCTTGGCCTACAAGGTCAAGCAAGGTGTAAAGGAAAGCCCAGCAGCCTACCATCAGTGGCTGTGGCTGGCATACAGACCTGGGAAGTCCCTCACGAATGAGGACTATAATATGAACCAAATCGAGTACAAGGATTTGTACATCTGGAACATGACACCGGCCTTGCGAGAAAAGGTTGAGCTTAATGTTTACCTGGACACTGACAAGTTTGACGTTATTCTTGCTAAGATGGAATGGGCCCATCAGGTCTACCTTGTACTCTTTCTTCCAGCAAATCTAATAAGGTAGCTGCGATACAGCCTACCCCTGATGCCCATACCCACTATACAGTGGAGGGAAGCAATCAGAAAAATGACGCCCCATCTGATGACAATCACACAAAGGGAGGGGGGACCAGAACTATAGGAACAACCAGAACAATAGGGACAACATAGAGAATACTGGATGGGCAACTATGCACAACCAGTGTGTTCTGCCACAGAGGGGTTCTGATTCCCTCAGACCTCGAGAGTGAAGCTCGAGAGGTCCATGGGAATCAGAACCCCGAGGTAACAGAACACACAGGTTGTGCATAAAGTTGCTCATCCTGTATTTGTTATAGTGTATAGTAGTACTATGTGAAATGTGTGCTTTGTGTTTTTTTTCTCTCATTTTCATAATGAAACTGACTTGAAAAGTCTCTAGAGGTTCTAGAATACTGTCACCACAGAGTTAAAAGAGGAAAGCAACAATGTGCCAGGATTCCAAGTGGTTCTGCTGCAGTAGTGACATCACTACTGCAGCAGAACAACATAATGACATCACTACTGCAGCAGAACAAGCATATTCCAGGCATGGAATTTCATGCATAACAGCATTCCACTATACACTATAGAGGCAGTTAGAAAAATCTAAATGCCCAACAGAATAGCCAGAATCGATACCAAAATGGTCCGAGATATCACCAAATCAGAGAAGAGAATGAGACCCTCCACAAACTGTTGGAGGAAATTCATGCCAAGAGGGGAGCTACAGCTACATGAACTATAGCTGCCCTAGACCTGGCTGTCGAGTCATCATGCAGCCGAGGAGAGGTTGTGTCGGTTACTGGCCAGACCAATGCGACATCCAAGGCAGAACTACCTGTGCAGGCCATCACTGCACCTATGACGTCACAAGTACACTTGTACCCATTGCATGACATACAAAAGGCCTTAGAAGATCCTGCAGGCCTTCAATTTCAGGAACCGGAAGACAATGCTGATTCCTAATGCACTGATTGACAATAACAGGCCCTGGTCCAAATTGTGAGTAACCTGATTGTTGACACAAACAGATGACCTTGTGTAAAGGCCATGGTCAGGGACCGCCAACTTACCATGCTTCTGGACACTGGAGCAGACATGTCAGTCCTCCATGATGAGGATCCAGTCTCATCTGACTGGTCTACCAGCTGGAAGACCAGTGCACAGGGTGTAGATGATGTCCAGCTACACACCTACCAATTTATTCCTCTACCTGTGGTGGTAGGCCACCACAGGACTAATTTTGCTTTTGGTCTCATGGTTCTATGTCATCACCCCAGCATACTGGGTATTGATTTTTTAGCATTACACGGCTGTGTAGTGTATTTAGCCAACAGGCTACTCATTCAGACCAAAGGACAATGTCATACTGTCACCATTCCAGATTCACGCATGGTGGCAGCTATCTCCCAAAACAACAAGGAGTATGACATCATGGCTTTGTTTAAAAGTCACAACCTGTTTTCAGAGCTTGCACTTTTGCTGCAAAAACACCCTGACATGTTTGTCACCAACAAACACGACTGTGGTAGGATGCACTCTACCATAGAAATCACAGGGCCTGACCCTGTAAGGCAAAAACAGTATCCATTTCCTGTTGAAGCCTTGCCGTCACTTAGGGAAACCATCCAATCACTGCTTCAACAAGGAGTGATTAGGAACTGTGTTTCCACTGTCAACTCACCTATTTGGCCTGTGAAAAAGCCAAATTGAGCCTGGAGACTCATAACTGATTACAGAAAACTCAATCAGGTTACTCCTAGCTGTGCACCAACCATAGCATCAGCACCTGATGTACTCAAGCTGTTGACACCTGACAAAAAGTGGTTCACAGCTCTTGACATTTCTAATGGGTTTTGGTCACTCCCATTAGCACAAGAAAGCCAATACAAATTTGCTTTCACCTTTGATGGACATCAGTACACCTGGGCCTGTCTGCCCCAGAGTTGTCACAACAGCCCCTCCCTCTTCCATCTCCACATGATGGATGGTCTGCAGGGGTTCTCTACACCCCAGTGTCTCCTGCAGTATGTGGATGACTTGCTTCTGGCAACCACCATGAAAGAAGATAATTTGGCCCTTCTAGAGAACTTCTGTCCCTCCTCAAGAGAGCAGGCCTCAAATGCAACCCCTCCAGGGCACAATTGTGTGAGAAGGCAGTCATTTTCCTTGGCCTACATATTACAGACCAAGGAAGAAGCCCAGCTTTCAAAAAGATCCACGGCTTGCAAGATCTGCCACTTCCTCCTAGCGTGGCAACACTCAAGATGCTTTCTAGGAATGGTAAACTACTCTAGGGATTTTATCATTGACTTTGCCTTGAAGGCCGCTCCCTTGTATGAACTTCTGAAAAAGGATGTCCCATGGACATGGGGCCCCACTTATACTGATGCTGTGACATAGCTCAAACAGGCTGTAGCCTCAGCCCCAGCACTGATCAATCCTAACCCAAATCTTCCATTTAATTTGGAAAGTGTCACATCTGATGTGGTTATGTCTGCAGTGCTGGAACAAAAGTACAATGGGTACTTTAGACCCATTGCCTATGCTTCTCAGATGCTGTACCCAGTAGAGAGTAAGTATAGTCTCTGTGAAAGAACACTCTTGGCAACCTATTGGGCTATCAAAAATTTCATGTACATCATTGGGTACATTGTTTTGCATACCTGCCACACCCCAACCAACTTCTTGCTTTCAGACAAAGTAAAAGATGGTTCAGTTTCCAACACCAGACTCACCCACTGATCTTTGCTTTTACAGGACAGGGACACTAAAGTACAACCTTCAAAAATGCCACTATTTTGGCTCATGGCCTACTCTACACAGGTAAGCCCCATGATTGGGCACTCCAACCTCCTGACATACCTGCACTGGGACCATTCTTACCGGCTGCACCAGATGTTTTAGAGGATACCAGCATGTATTGCATCTTCACAGACAGCTCTGCCTCCTATGTGGATGGAGAGCAGGTGGCAAGATTTGGTGTGCTCATATTAGATCAAGATGGCAATTTTAGATGCATTTTCTAGAAAATGTACTGTCATTTCCTCACAGTATACCGAATTGGCAGCTGTGGCCTGTGCTCTAGAGGTTATGCCCCATGGTGCTAAGGATGCTATCATCTTTGCAGACTCCAACTGGGTCTGCTCCTCCCTTACTGAATTTCTATGATTCTGGGAGAAAAACAGCTTTACATCCTCTGATGGCACACCTGTCAAATACAAGGATTTGTTTGTGTACATACATAAACTGACACAACAGTTTACCCATAAACTGTATATCCACAAGGTAAAGGCTCACTGTAAAACTGACCCTTACCATGAATTCAATGACTGACCAGACTCGCTTGCCAAAGCAGGTGCTCGAGGTGGGGAGACATGGTCAATGGCTCACCCAATAGCCTTGGCAGCCATTTTCTTAGCTGCCAACACCAGGCAGAAACCACAACCAGAACCTCCACTGGACCTTTCTGCTGCACAGAAACCTGACCCAGAACTAAAAGATGTGTTCAAATACCTAGACAAAGGAATTGAACAGGAACTACCTACTGGAAGCACATACAAAAGACATTCTGACAACATACACCTATCTCATGATCAGAAACTGATCTGGTATAGGAAGGAAGATACAGGTCACAAACTGTGGATTGTACCACAATCCTTATGAACCAAATTTATCCATATGGTTCATGACACCACCACTGGTGGACACCAGGGGGCAGATAATACCATCCAGAGACTTAAAACCGTTGTCTGGTGGCCTGGTATGACCAAGGACGTGGAGCACTATGTGGACAACTGCATAGTGTGTGCCCAGAACAATCCAATTTCAGTGAAAAGAAATGCCAAATTATCACCACAAAAGCAGTCTGGACCATGGAATGCGATACAAATCGATTTATTTGGCCCATTGACTAACTCCAGCAAGAACAACAAGTATGCACTTGTTGTCACAGATTTGTTTTCCAAGTGGGTTGAGGCATTCCCTACTTGGAATAACACAGCAAAGACAACTGCCAAGATCCTGGTGAATCAATTGTTCTCCAGGTGGGGCCTACCCCTTAAGGTAGACTCAGACCAGAGAAATGAAAATTACGTACCTACCGTAATTCTTAATCTTCTCTTGTATCTTCACCATTCATTACTTACAGGGTGTAAGCCGGAGGCGCGCACCCGTCCCGGGAGCCTTTTTTTTTTTTTTAAAAAAAGCTTTGACTAACGGCACCGCCCTCGAGAGTGACGTCATGCATCATGCGCGAGGGGCGTCAGAGTAGCGATCACTCCTCCTCAACTCAGTTCTGTGAGCCGAGAGGCAAAAGGCAAAGCAGAGAAATAGAGATAGCGAGGCAAGATAGCCAAGGGATAGCAAAGTAAGGAAGAATGAACTGAAAAGGAATAAGCCGATGGAGGAAGGACAGAGGAGATAAGAGTATCCCTAACCTAGGGACTGCAGGGCCTCCTTACCTGGGCGACTCTAGGAGGAGAGAAGGAAGGTAATAAGGAAGAAGAAGAAGAAGAAGAGAAGAGAAAGATGGGATGTTGAAGGGACCAGAATGCCTAACGAGCATAGTTAGCTGATAGCTTAAGGCTCGATAAACAGGGAGCAAGAATCCCCGGAGATAGAGCTGAAGAGAAGGTTCACCGAACCCGCTAGACAGACTCAGGAGGGCATAGTCCTCATCTTCAACATGCCATGGTTCTTGATCCCCACTTCGGGCTCCTGGCCGAGGAAAGGCCTTTAACTGGAGGACACCCGAGGAGGGAAGGATAAATCCCAGGCAGCATGTGAGAGCTGCTCAAGGGTTTAGAAATGGAAAATCTAAGCCTTTCAGGCGTTTATAGGTATAGAAATGGGACTCAGTTGGACTTGCCAAGGCAGGCTGGAGGCTTAGGCTGGCGAGGATTGGTCATGGTCAGCACTGCTTCTCTGTAAAACTGTCCAGGAGGACACTTGAAAGGAAAAACCAATCATCAAAATCTTACAAGAAGGATTTTGTTTGCCCTTGTATTTCCCCTTTTCTCTTTCTTTTTTTTTACAGATAATAACTTGCAGGCTTAGGAGCATGACTTTAAATTCAGAGAATGCCTATAGCAGTCGGAGAGAGTTCCCTCAGTTTTTCCCCTTTTTTCTTTTTTTTTTTTTTAAAAAGAAAAAAATAGTCGTACCCGTTCCTCCGCTCTGCAAGGCAAGAATTAGAAGGGGGTTGCGATTCTAGGCTTAACAGCTGGTAGCATGGGATTGCAGGATCAAACTGAATAGCCAGAGCGAGGCTAAAACCCCAGAAGTATCTTGCCAAGGAATGGCAAGAGATAGTTGCGCAGTTTGATCGCCATATGCAATTCCATGAAACGGCCCAAGAATCTTAGAGTAAATAATTTTTCTGGATAGAAATAAGGACCCCCTTAAGATATAGATTTTTTTTTTTTTTGAAAAATTCGAGTAATTCTTCCTCCTTTTTTTTTTTTTTTACTTTTATATTTTTGCAGAGAGAGGAAGGAGACAGGAGGTGGAGAAGCCACAGGAGGAGGCCACCGAGGGGATGGTGGGCGGGTGTAAGTAATGAATGGTGAAGATACAGAGAAGATCAAGAATTACGGTGGAGTGCGTAATTTTCATATCTTCCCTTGTCAATCTTCACCATTCATTACTTCCTGGTGATGTCAACTCCTCTTCCCGGAAGAGGCAATACCCTGAGGAACAAGACCCCAGCCTTCTGCTGGTGAGAAACAGAAGGAGAAGACCCTGGCTTATTCAGAAAGCCTAAGTGGGAGAAGAGCTAGGAGGTGCCTCCCGAGGACGAGGAGACGGAGGGAGCCCCTGTAAAAGTCTCCTAGCTCTAGAGGAGAAAAGACGGGTCCCCCGGAAGGCGGAGCGAATCACCCTACGCTGGGCCAGGGGTGACAACCTAGAGAGACGAAGCCATGCCGTCCGCCTGATGCAGATCGCTGTCCCCGCAAGCCTGGAAGCCACCTCATTGGCGTCGTAAGATGCCCTTGCTTGGTGTCTTGCCAGCTCCAGGCTCTACACGGGAGAGGCAACAGCTTGTCTGGTTTGTTCCGTGTCAGGCATAGATGCCAACAGCTGGGACATCATCGACCACAAATGCCGGTTGTAGGCAGCATGGTGAGCCTGATGAGATGCAATACAGGCAATCGCACGAGAAGAAGAGAACACTCTTCGCCCCCAATGGTCGACCTGGAGAGAGTCCGGATTCGGTGGTCGGTCGTGCACCAGGCAGCGGCACCCAGAAGGAGTGTCTAGGTAGACCAAACCAGAGGGGGGGTTGGGAAGGGTACCTAGAGACTCTGAGGGTGCACAATACCTACGCTGACAGTCAGCCGGGGCTGGAGAAGAAGCAGCTGGGGACTGCCAGGACCGGATAGACGCCTCCTGGAAGGGGATAGGCCAGGAAGGTACCACCAAATGCTGGGCACTGAATTCGCCAAGGAATTCTCGCGTCTCCCATTCGGTATTGTCTCTCCGAACATAGGAAATCCGAAGATCCCTCACCATCCTCGAAGGAAACACTGATATTCCGTGAAATCAGCATCGGAGGAAAGATGAGCAGGGGGTTCCTCTCCCTCAGAGGAGGGAGACGAGGATGATGGGGAGCTGGAATGTCCAGAGGATTCCTGCGGCGGTGGGGAGAGTCGAAAGACCCGCTCATGCATGTATCTAACATATGAGGGGAAGGCCACCGCAGAACCCCTGAACTACTCCCAGGATAACGGACCCGTAGGACCGACATGGCCTGGGAGCGGGGGTGGTGAAGGCAGAGAGATGGGAGAGGGGCACCTCCGAGGAGGCAACTGCTCTCTGCCAGGGCTCTGGAATCCGGGGAACGGAGCCCTAGTTGGAGGGATCCCGGACAGCAGACCAGGCCGCAGAACGGAACTCTGGGAAGTGGAGCCTGAAGAGCCCAGGGGAGAACCTCCCTGTGATGACGCTGGGACTGCATGGATCCAGAAGGGCAGTCCACACGAACGCCGCCGGAGGGCACCCTAGAGCCCCGGAGGGAGGGGCGGGGTTCTGCACTACGGCTCCTGGCCACCCCCCCTGAGGTGGCCAAAGAAGACCGAGCACCAGACCCTCTGCCCCTCAACCCCTCGGACTCCGAGAGGGCCCTCCTCCTCGACAGCAGCGTCCCCCTATCCCTAGAGGGGGCAACAGCACCCTGGGGGGTAGCTGTCACCGGCCCTCCAGAGAGGAGCCTCCCCCTCCGTCACCCCCACGCCTGCCCCCCGGGACCCCGGCCGCCCCCAGCCGGGGAGCCCTCAGAAGACGACGGAAGGGGGGACAGAGGAAGGGGCCCGCTGCACCGCCTGGTACCTCTAGCCACAGGGGACCCAGACCCCGAAGAGTGGGGGTGCCAGGATGGGTCCACGTCCGAGTCATCGTCCTCCAAGGAGGACGAGACCAGCTGGACCTCAATGCTGGCCACCCCAGGGGTCCCTGAGGCCACGGTGCCGCTAACGGCCCCGGTACCAAGGGTGAGGCCGCTCGCCCCCCCAACGCTGGCAGCAGCCAGGCCCAACTCCGAACCCCCCACAGCGCCGGCAGGCTGGCACCGCAAGGAGGTAGAACTAGGCCCACGGCGCCGCTGGCGGCTCCGGGAGGCGAAGTGGCACTGCTGACGGCACCGCCATGACCATCAGCACCGCGAACGGTGCCGGGATCCAAAGCGGCGCCGCCAACGGAGCCGTCCTGATCACCGGTGCCGCAAAAGGCGCTGGGATCCAAAACGGCACCGGGGACGGCGCCGCTTCGATCACCGGCACCACGAACGGTGCCGGGATCCGAAACGGCGCCGAAAGGCGTCGTTGAGGGTCCACTCGAGCCAGGCCCAAAAGTCGAGGGCCTCGACACGGGGGAGCCAGCACCTCCGAGGAGGTGACTGCGGGCGGTGTCGGTGCTGCGGCCCCTGGAGGGACTCGGCGCTCCCCAACACACGCAGAAGGGCCTCCTCCTCGGCAAGAAAGGCGAGACCCTCCTCCTCGGACTCAGAGCAGGGCCGGGGACCCGGGAAGGGCTAGAGATCTTGCCGAGAATCCCTTGAGTGACGTCGTCCCCCGAAGGTCGGCGGGGCTTTGCCGAGCTTAAACGCGCAGTTTTCGAGGACATGGCGGTCCATCGAGAAACAGGCGTCGCACGAATCCATGTCATGGTTGGGTCCCAGGCAACGAAGGCAAGCGTCATGCCGGTCCAAGGCGGAGAAATGCCGGCCACAGGAGCACCGGCGCGCCAGGAGTGCGGCCGTCTTGGAAGAAGCAGCTAGCTCGGAACCCGGACGCCATCACCGAAACTATTGAGAAAAAAAAACAGTAGGAAACACACCCGGCGCCGCTTTTAGAAAGAAAAGGAACAGTCTTACCAGTTGGCGTCGAGTGTGTGGAAAAACGAGGAGTCGTACGCAGTAGCAATTCAGAGCGCTTCGCGACAGGTGCTGCCTCGATGGCGGGAGAAACAGAACTGAGTTGGAGGAGGAGTCGGTCGCTACTAACGGCCGCCCCTCGCGCATGACGCATGACGTCACTCTCGAGGGCAGTGCCGTTAGTCAAAGCTTTTTAAAATAAAAAAAAAAAAAAGGCTCCCGTGATGGGTGCGCGCCTCCGGCTTACACCCAGGAAGTAATGAATGGTGAAGACTGACAAGGGAAGATCCAGTTTTACAGCTGAGCTGATGAAGGAGACACTCCAAATGCTTGGAGTAGATCAAAAATTCCATATTCCATACCATCATCAATCCTCAGGCCAGGTAGAAAGAGCAAATAGAAGAATCAAACAGATGTTATGCAAATTCAACAATGACAATCCCAAGGATTGGGATTCCCTCTTGCCGCTACTGCTGATGGCAATCGGGGCACTCCTGCAACAACTACTCAGTGCACATCATACGAGGTTATGACTGGTAGAGCGATGAGATTACCTGAACACCTGTTGATTGACCTCCAGACCCCTACCGCAGATAGGGTATTTGTGGATAAATATGTTGAAAAGCTCTGTGATGACATCATGAAAACACACTTGTTGGCTGCAAATCATATGGGCAAAGCTCAACAACAAGCAAAGGCTCATTTTGATAAGCATGCAAAAGAAGTCAACTGGCAAGTTGAAGATCAAGTCATGCTTCTCCAATACAGACCACCAGCTCACTCATTTACCAGCAAATGGGAAGGCCCATATCACATTGTCAACAAACTCAACCCTGCTGTTTATCAGGTCAGAGTTCAGCATCAGAAACAGACCACCAACAAGTGGTTCCATGCTAATTAGCTCAAGTTGTACAAAGCTGACTAATTACTTTTCCCAACCCTCTTTGGACGGAATAATACCCCTCACTTAACAATCCTTTTCTGTTTTTTTCAGATATACTGGCAAGATGGCTATCTTGCACCTCCTTATCCTGGTGGGACTACTTTCTTTGACTTATTCTCAAGACAAAACCCCTTTCAACTGAACACAGACAACGTATATCACATTTGTTTGACAAACTTGAACATTCAGCTAGAGAAGCTCCCATCTCCAGCCCCCAAGGAGTATGTATTGACGTACCCAACAAATTGATTACTGTTAAGGAAGGCTCAGATACCTATCTTAATGCCACGGTTGTATCTCCAGACAAATCCACATTGCAGATACAATGGGAAACTGATTTTAATGGTTACACACTTCCTGTAGCACATTTATCTATAGGGAACTTTTCATAGATGGCCCAACACAGGGATTGCACCAAACGGTACAGTCTCTATTCGACAAGCTGCTTCTAGAAATGCTGGTCTCTACAACTTAACTGCTATGATAGATCCTACCTTTTGTGATCACCTCACCTCTGAGGAATCACAAGCTTTCTGTCTTCACAACTGTATGGCTACCAAAGCTATGTTCCTTTCTGTGGTCCCACCCACCGAAGAACTGACTGAATGTCCTCCTTAGGAGTCTGGTCCTCCTAGTGGTTTGACCACCACTTCCCTTTCAGGAGCTTTGATTAACAATGTACAATTTATGCATGTTCCAGTTATTTTTAATCTTACACATTGGAATATGGCCAAGTTTGGTTTTTGTCACATGACCAACGATTCCACATTTTTCAGTAAGGTGTTTCTAAACATTGTAGCTGCTTACCAAACTCACAGAAATGATCCAGTTAGTGGACCTCATGCCACTGAACACTTAGGAGTTTTTCAACCCGCACCTAATGCTAAAAGTAAACCACACACTAGGCGTGACACTGCAGATGTTGCCGGTGCAACAGGCACTGTCTCTGGCCTTTTTGGTTCAGGAATGTCTATCTGGTATAGAGCAGATATAGCTGCTATTAAAGCACAAACACTTAATTTTCAACAAGCTATTAAAAATGATGTGTTACCACCACTGTTACATGGTGTAGATGGTTTAAGTAAGGAAGAATGTTTTACTGTTTATAACATGCAGGAAATTGCTAAAGGGTTCAACGACACTAGAAACAAAATTAATGAACTGATCGTTCAAAATAACTAGGAGGCAGACAAGCAATATATTGCCCGTAACCTTTTATGCTCCATTTATGGTTCTTATGTAACTGACACTGTTAACAATCTCTTCAGGGACTTGGAAACAGGATGAACTCCTGATATTATTCATGATAGGATGATGTCTAAATGAGATTGTCTTCATTGCAAATCTACTGCATGCATTACTTTGTGTATGTCAAACTCTGTCAATATTTCTATGTCTACTGCTAGAAATCTTGGGTATGTTTCACGTTATCCAAACCAAGCACCATGCTACTTTACTAAACGTTGTTCAAGTCATGACAACATGTTCATTTCTTTTACTGTGTCACTACCTCGCTTTGATCCACAAACTTCTGTCTTTGAAAAACTGGCTGCTATTAATTCCATTGGACATCTTGATGAGAACAATTACTGAGAATTAACTGACTTGCCTTCTTTGCTTGTTTATCACACTGTTCTACAAGCTTGGGTCACACCGCATACCAACTGTGGTGCCAAGAAGGGATATTATTACCTGTGCTGCTGGGATGTATTTGATATTGTTAAACCTGTCTGTGGATATTCTCCGGAACATCTTGACTGGGCATATTCCTTGGATGATGATCTGCCATCTAACCTGACTGAACAATCTTCGCAAGCTACACACTCAGCGCCCGCCACTGAAACAGTGGCATCCCGAAGCTACTTGGAGAAGGTATATCACTTCACATCACGGCTCAGCAACCAGTCTTTTGCCTGTCCTATACGTCTGCAACAATGGAGAGTTCCAACTGTAAGAGTTATCTACAATTCCGATGGGCAGTATTGTGTAGTGTCAAATCATAATTCCTTTGCTTATGGTGCCAAAACTTGTGCTATTAATGCTCCTAACCTCTGTTTTACTCCACAGCAGAAAACAATAATTGGTCACACTGTTATTACTCCTGTTCCTCTCCCTGAACCAGATGTTACTGATACTGATCCACAATACTTGCTTGCCTTGTCTCAGTATTTGCCTATATTCAATGTACATATTGACCCTTTGACACTTTCATTGAAATCCCTTTAAGCTAGAAAGGATTCACATCTTATCCATATTAGCAATAATATTACTAAGGCTGGTGATGCTCTTAATACTCTTATTCATGATGGTGATTTAAGTAGTTCTGTTTCCAATGCTTAGTTAGAATTAACTTTTTAAGCTTTTGTTATTATTCAAGCATTTTTGATTGTTTTTCTGATACTAACCCTTTGCTGTCTGTGACGTACTCTTAGACAACATCACGAACAACTCAAATTCCTTTACAAGGCTTGTGCCTCGGACTTGTAAACAACAGCTTCTGTAACTCCATCCCACTACTTTCCTGTGGTTGTTGCCTTTTCTTTTGAAGGCAACAAGGAGGAGAATGTTATCCATAGTCCAGCACCCCTGATGGTGCCCCCACCTCGTGGGCAGCAACTTATGTAGGTACATGTACTAACCTTAGGGTGAAGACACTTATCACATAAGCATAAGTGTCAGAATCTGTGTTCTATTATGCTTCATTATATTTTACTGACATATATTAACCATGAGAAATGCTTTTTGCTTTATTCTTACTGTATTTTCCATAAATAAGGCAACAGTGCCATCTTTAGTAATTGTACATCATTACAATTATAACTGACCTTGGGATAATAAGTGGTCCCATTGTACTGTTATCTCTGCAAGCTATGCAACTTTTCATACTACTTAAGATGGTTAGTCAGACCACCTGTTTTTGTCCAATTATATACTTTTTATGTATCTTCTTTAGCTGTTGCTATAGTGATTATCAGGATATAAGACCCTCTGTAACACGTAGCTTCTCTGAGAAGAGAGACTGCATTGCCTAGGTAGGGAAGACTGGTATTCTCCCAGTGATCACACTATTATGGTAGTAAGCCTGTATTACTGAGTTGCAATAAATTTCATTTATTGCATGAGTACCACTTGTCTGTTGTCTCTTCCTTTTGTGCCATTCCACCAAGAACCTGAGAGGTTAATTTATAACCCAGTTACAGTCCTCTGAAGACCGAGGAGGGGAAACAAACTCCTGTTCAGGGGAGCTGCCCAGTTCTATAGGGTCCTCTTCCCTCTCCTCCCCATCATCATACAATACATTTCTGCCTCCTCCCCCACAGGAATCGCCACAGGTATCAGGGTCTCCGGGGGGGGGTCTGGCATGGTCATACAAACACCCATAACTTGGAAAGCCTGGAAGAATTACCATGCTTTAGTCATATCTTCAAACAAGGGAAAGTTTCTTTTGCTCACTGGTGCCTTTTCAGCAGGAGGGGCAGTGACATGCTTTTCTTTATGTGTTTTCTTAGTAAGCATCGTTTCCGATGCCTGCCTACTATACACTGCTGTCTCCTTTGCCTTTTCAGCAGAAAAGACAGTAGCATGCTGTTCTTTATGTATTTTTTTAGTAGGCACCATTTCAAATGCCTGCCTACTGTTGTCTCCTTTGCCCTTTCAGCAGGAGAGGTGGTGGCATATTTTTCTTCATATTTTTTCTTAGCAGGCACCATCTCCAATGCCTGTTCCATGGCTCTTTTAACATTTGTGGTACCAGGGCTCCCCTTTCAGACACCCTGGTTTTCGTGAGCTTACTCTGAGGGGCTAGACACTCACTTGAGCCTTGCTGTGATGAGGAGTCATATTGTGAGGCCATAATTTCTTTAAGTTTGTAAGCCCTCTGTTGCAATAAATTTAGGGCAAAACTCAAAGCACAATTACAGCTGGTAAAAAGTGGTCAGGACCCTGGCATCTGAACACAAACTGTGGCACCCTGCCTTCACCCGAAAATAAACAAACAAAAACATTTATTTATTTATTTGCCTGTAGGTCCTGCTCTTTCTTAGGTAAAATGCCCAAGAAACAGTTCCCAAAAGAAAAGATACTAATCACAGTTTGGTTCCAAAAATAACAGGACCTGATCCAAATAAACTAATGTTAAAAAGTAAAACACAAGCCCAAACAGAAAATTGTCCCAATTCCCAAGTCAAAATGGAACTGGGACTACACAAGTCAAAAGGAACACCTAAAGTTTTTTTTTTTAATGTAAAGCAGGTCCCTAAAATGGAAGCCATGCTTCAATGGGCCACCTCCCTTTCCCTGGAATCAAAAGAGAAAGGGAACTGAAGACACACAATCAATACAAACAACAGTCAAACCCCTAACTAATTCAGAGTTAATTGAAAAACTAACTAAAGCAGTACAAGACAAATAAAATAAAAAAACAACCAAATTGCAGTGTCTCTAAAGTGGTAGCAACTCCGGGATGATGCTTCTTCTCGGGCAGAGAAATAAATCTGCTGTTGCAGGGCAGCTGTGAGCACAACCACACAGCAGTTTTGAATTTCATTCTACATTCCTTAATATGCATAAAATTCTTAAAGCTCTGAGGCAAGTTCAATCCAGGGACTGATGCAGTTGTAAAACAAATAGCAAGGGATTCTTGGGGTTTGAAGTGATTATTTCCTCAAGTTGTTTGGTTCTCTTTTTTAATGTTTTAGTGCAAAACCTGATACAAAGCTCACAGCTAGAAAAAAATGTAATCAGGAGCCAAACAGGAAAAACACAACTTGTGGCAACTTAGGAGTGAAAAGTACCAGGTACAATTTTTAAAACCAGTGGGTTCTGTCCCTTTATTGGGCTTGTCAGACATGCCAATCACTGACAGCCCAGAGAAAAAAGGGGTGCAGTTCCTAGGGTTAGCAGTTCGGTTCCCAACAAAGAATGGGAAACTGCAAATAAAGTTTTTTTAAACTGAATTTGAAAGGCCCAAAGTGAAAACAAAAATAATAATAATAAGCCCAATATCAAAAAGTTATCACTTTGGATCCCCACAGGGAACTGAGAGGAGAAAATGAGGACAGCAAGCGGTGACCAAAAGAAATTGATACCGCTCTTAAAAAAATGGCAAAAACACTTCAGGCCAAATAAAAAAAAAGAAAGAAATATTTAAAAGGGGTTTCAAATGCAGTTCCACTAAGGAAGGAACTGTGTTTTAACAGGTGATTCTCAGTTCATTGGAACCACAAGAGAACAGAGAAAAACTCGCAAAATGACAGAAAAATACCATAACCTAATGCAGAGTATCAAATCTAACTAAAAAAAAAAAACAGACAGAAATAAATAAATGAAATAAACCAGAATGTTGGCACTATGAAGAGCAACTTTAGGGCGATGCTTCTTCTCAGTTGGAGAAATAAATTTGCCATTAGAGGGCAGGGGAGAGTGTGACCATAGTAGAGTTTTGAATTTCATTCTAAGTTCTCTAATTAGCATACAATTCTACTCTCCAGGGCAGCTCATTTTTGGGGCTAATCTCTGAGGCACTCCAGTTCCCTACAGATAGGGTTATGGTGTCCACCTGTTGTGGTTATGTTGTGTTATGGCTGTTGATGCACATATGACATCAAAGCTGAAATTCAACCATGTAGTAGGTGGTCTAGCCAGTCTTGGTCAATTTCCAGTGTGCATCTGGCTGGGCTGCAGCACCAGGTTTTTGCTCCTGTTTCAGCAACCAAAGCATGTATGGACAAGGCATTTTTTCAAAGGTATGATTGCCTTTCCTTTCCCTTTTATACAGTCTGGCTTGTCACAAACTCTATGTTATTAGGCAGGCTATATGCTAACTCTACTAATCCAGCCTTACTTCTGTATTGGGGTCTCTGGGGGCAGCCAGACCTGATTCTACAGGGCTGGCATCATGAATGAGTCAATTTGCAGGCACTCCTAGGCATTGGGGCCATCACTTTCAATGGCATGTTTCGCTAGAATTCAAATCTCCCACCTGTTCTTGCAGTACACCACATCCTGTACAGCCCGGTACATGTGTGTGACTCCTGGGTCAGCGGCCACACAGCATGCTGCACTGCACCTTTGCTGGAAGCCTCCCTGCTAGCAAGGTTCCCAAGCTACTCTGTGCCAATGGCGCATTGGAATCTCTGCTAGTGGTTCCAACTATATCCACTCCTCATCCACTCAAGCAGTCCCTTTGTGGCACAGTCCCTCATTCCCCTCATTCAGTACCAGTGCACTGCTTTGGCTGCAGACCTTCCTCCCAGCTTTCCTCCTCTTCTTGATCTGCTGGAGCATATCCAGGGACATCTTCTCATAGAAGCAGCGTCTACATCCCTCTCCCTACTGGGTCTCATGATCAAAACTCTCCTGCCTCTTTGTATGTGCTGACCATCTTGGCGGCTCCTTCTCAAGCCTTTGGACTCCCCTGCTTCCCTTTATTCCCTGCCACTACGTCATGCCCTTGTCATTGGATCAGTGGCACAGGTGCACTGTGTATGCTGCCATGCTACTCACAGTGCAATACCACATCAGTCTTGGACGTCGCCTAGCAGCACAGGTGCAATTCGCTCACTGCCATCTTGATCATGGTGCTCCCTGAAGCCATGTCATGAGCATCAGTCCATCAGCGCAGGTGCACTTCATTCACTGCCAAGTTAGTCACAGGGCTCTGCCATCCTCTCAGGAAGCACCACACCACAACAATTACAGTAACTGCCCACTCTCTGGAGCACAATGCATTCCTTCCTAGGCTCAGCCCAAACACCAGAAAATGTTAGACCAGCTCCCTTCCGGCCTCACCTCTGAAGCACTATGGCATGCCGGCCAGTTCCGACGGCCACACTAGGAAAGGAGATTCCGACCTAATATACAGCATGTTCACTAGGCAGCCAGCATTACGACATGCCGGACAGCTTCGGTGGCCATATTGGGAAGGAAACCTCTTCCCATATGGAGTCTTTTCAAGTCAGCTATTTTGCCATGCCATCCAGCTTTCGGTAGCCATCTTAGGAAGGAACCCTCTGCAGTATCAATAGGAGAACCTCTCCAGGCAGACTTCTGCTAGGGATGCGCGAAGAAAAAATTATTCACCATAGTAATATTGTTTCTTTCTAGTGATGCTCAGGTATTCAGAACTCTATGCAGTGACCCTTTAAGACAGAACTACCTGGAGAGAATTTGGAACATATTGAAATGATGGAATCTTTGCACGTGCTATTTTTCAAATGCTGCCTTCAACTAACTGCCTAAGTTCTAAACCTCTCAGATTTCCTAGAAGCCTGGAAAGACATGCCTCAAAGGACTAAACATATATAGATTATTAATAATAATAATAATAATAGAAAAATAATAATGGCAATAACACCCTAAATGCCCCGAAAAGGGGTCATCCAAGTGGAGGTCATAACATATAACATTACCCCTGAATGTCAGAATCACCTGAAAGGGGAAAAACAACAATTATGAACAGAGATAGCAAACCACAGTGCCAGATTGTGGCACCTGTACCAAAGGACACACAATGTTTTCAGGAGAGCAGAGGCTACTGGTTCTAGAAGAGGAGGCAGGGTGGGGAGTTCTGAATACCTGAGTATCACTTGAAAGAAACAACATTACTATGGTATTTTTTTCTTCTAACCCCGGTAATACTCAGGTATTCATAACTCTATGCAGACTAAGAAACAGTACCTTTGGAGGTGGGCAAAGAACCTACTTAGGAAACAGACTCAGCAGGACTGCTGTGCCGAACCAGGCAACACCTCTGGACTGGATATCCAGACTGTAATGCTTTGTAAAGGTGTGTACAATTTTCCAGGTAGCTGCTTTACAAATGTCCACTAATTGAACATCCCTGGCAGCTGTTATGGTAGCAACTATGCCCCTTGTGGAATGGGCCCTCAATCCTGTTGGGGGTTTCCTTTCCACCTTAGTGTAAAAAAACTGGATACACTGTACTATCCAGTGAGAAATGGACCTTTTAGATGCTGGGTTACTCTTTCTCACATCCCCATAACGCAGGAACAGTTGTTTTCTGTCTTGCTTATGGCCCTTCGCGGCTGTCATGTAGTAGCTAATAGCTCTCTTGACATCCAGATTGTGGAGTCTCCTTTCACCAGAAGTAGAGTGCTCAGTGAAGAAGACAGGTAGGGTAATGGTTTGGTTCAAGTGGAAATCAGAAACCACTTGAGGGATACATTTCCTGTTCGTTCTCAGGACCACTTTGTCCTTGTGGAAGGAAATGTAGTCTTGTTCAATGCAGAGAGCCTGGAGCTCACTGATCCTTCTGGTAGAAGTCATTGCCACTAGGAAAATTGTTTTCCATGTGACATACTTTAGATGATCTGAGGACATGGGCTCAAAAGTGGCCCCCATGAGCTTGGCTTTACATACATTGAGATCCCATGCCAGCACTGGTTCCCTGTGAGGGGTGTGCAAATGGGCAAAGCCCTTAAAGAACCTCTTAAAGATAGGATCTGAGACAACAGAAACCCTTTGCATGGCTGAAATGTAAGCAGATGCTGCAGCCAGGTGGACCTTCAAGGTACTGAGCTATAGACCCAATGAATGCAAATAGTAAGATAATCCAGCATAGCTGGGAGCCCATCCTGCGTTGGCACCACTTCTTGTGTGGAACACCAAATATAAAACCTTTTCCATTTTGCAGCATAAGTTTTCTTAGTAGATAGCTTCCTGTAACCCCTCAAAATGCCCAAGACACTTTCAGAAAGATTTAGGCCTACATGTTCTAGGTCCTCAAGATCCAGGTCTTGAGCCTGAGGGAACTGAGGTTCGGATACAGGAGCCTCCCTTGATTGGAGGTTAGCAAGTTGCTCCTCCTGGGAAGGTGTATTGGCTCGGCTACAGACATAGAGAGCAGCAGAGAGTACCATGGCTTCCTGGGCCAATCTGGTGCTATCAAGATCATGGATGCTGAGTGGGATCTGAGCTTGACTAGTACTCTGCATACCAGAGAGAAGGGAAAAAACACATACAGGTTCTTCTCTGACTAGTTCAGTGCCAGAACATCCAGGGGGATTGTTCCCTGAACTGGGGGTCTGCAACAATATTGTGGCAGGTGGTGGTTCTGGTGGAATGCGAACAAGTCTACTTCTGGAGTGCCCCACCTTCTGAAAAGTACTTGCACCACCTGACTGTTCAGGGTCCATTCATGATGGGCCTGGTTGATTTGGATCAGGGCATCTTCCAAGGTGTTGTCCTTGCCAGGCAGATGAATGGCCTGTAGAGAGGCTCCCAAGGAGTATGTTAGACTCCATATTTTCATGGTTTCTGTACAGAGAGGGTTTGACCTTGTCCCTCCCTGGTTGTTTATGTAGTACATTGTGGTGGTATTGTCTGTTCTGATCTGTACCACCTTTCCCTGCAGCAGTGATGAGGAGGCCTTTACTGCCAGCAATACTGCACTGAGTTCCAGCAGATTTATGTGCAGAAGTGACTCTGCACTTGACCATGTGTCTTGGGTGGTGTGATCTCCTAGATGGGCACCCCACCCCAGTAGTGATGCTTTTGTTGTGAGAACAACTGATGAGGACTCCTATTGACAGGGAACCTCTTCCCTTAGGTTGGTTTCCTCTTTCCCCTATTGGAGGGCCTGTAACAAAGTTTTTGTTACGGGAATCAGCTTTGAGAGAGGATCCTTTCTCTGACACCACTGTACCCTGAGGTGAAACTGAATGGCCCTCATCTGGAATCTAGATTCCAGTACTATGCCTGTGGCAGCTGCCATGTGGCCCAGTAGCTGAAGAAACTGTCTTGCAGTTTTTGGTTTGTTCAGGCTGAATTAACAAGCTGTCATAAGGATACCCCTTGCCCTGTCCAGAGGCAGGTAGGCCCTGCCTTGCAGGGTATTTAGCTTGGCTCCTATGAACTGTAGTACCTGAACAGGCAGAAGGGCCGACTTTCTTAGATTTATCAGGAATCCTAGAGACTCCAGGAGCCCCTGGGTGAGTTGCAGATGCTCCCTCACTTGCTGGGATGATTTCCCCACCACCAGCCAGTCGTCTATGTACAGGAAGACTGTAACCCCTTGTTTTCAAAGGTGTGCCATGATCACTGCCAAGCACTTTGTGAACACCCTTGGTGCTGAAGTGAGACTGAATGGCAGGGTTGAGAACTGATAATGACCTGTCTGAACCTGAGGTATTTTCTGTGAGACTCCCTTATGGGGGTGTGGAAATAGGCATCTTTTAGGTCCAGTGAAGCCAACCAGTTTCCTTTTTGAAGGGTTGGCAGAATCAGTGCCAGAGTTACCATTTTGGACTTTGGCTTTGTTAAATATCTCTTTAAGACCCATAGGTCTAAGATGGGCCACCACTCATTTTCCTTTGTGGTAAGGAAGTACAGTATCTTGAGTAAAATCCCTTTCCCCTTAGTTGCACTGGCACTGGTTCCACTGCTTATGACAGTAGCAGGTTTTGTACCTCTGATTCCAGGAGTTTTCTTTCTGCATATGTAGATGGCTTGAAAACTCGGGTTCTTAAAGGTGGAAGGGATTTGAGGCTTAGAGACAATTCCTGGCTCACTACTTCCAGGACCCACTTGTCTGTGGTGATTTCCTGCCAAGCCTGAAAGTAGTGAGCCAATATGCCTCCTAGAGGTGGTAGGGAGGCAGCCCGTACATACACATCAGGGTGCCTGTTTTGCTTGAGGCTGGGCCAGGGATTGGGAGCCACGTCTGGAGCCCCTTCTGCCCCAAAGTACCCCTGCTGTGGGTACTGCTGATACCGAGGTGTAGCCATGGCCTGGAAAAAAGGCCTGCTCTGGAATGATCTACCCCTGCCTCCCCTTCCGTGAGTTCTGGTGGATGGGGAAGGTTTTTCTTTGGCAGAATTACTTCTGTAGGTGGCTTTGTATTTGTCCACCTTTTTCATGTAACCCATTGTCTTTTCTCCAAAGAGGGAATTTTCTTCCAGTGGGAAATCCAAAGCCTTGGTATGTGTATATCCTGGGTAAGGTTTGTGGCTGTCGGCCAAGCAAACCTCCTCTGTACCACAGTGTTTGCCATCCACCTGGCAGCAGTGTCATTAGAATCAGCAGCCATTTGAAATTGGCACTTGGCTGCTTCCAAACCAAACCTGGCTGTTTCAGTTAGATCAGCAGAAAGGGGAGACTGGGCTTTGTATACCATAGCAAGAGCAGACTGCCAAAGAGACTTCTGATATTGAGCAGCATAGGCTTGGAAATTAGCCTGTCTGATGGCCGAGGAAGCTGATAAGTATCCTTTCTTGGCCATGCTGTCAATCTTTCTAAAGTCCTTGTCTGGAGGGTGGGATGCTGGGGGTACCTTTGCCTTATCACAGGCTGCTACTTGCACCACCCCCTGGAGGTCATGGTGGGAGAATAGGAATTCAGGGTATGCCAACAGGAGGTCGACACCACTACTGTGAAGACCAGCACAGTGGCAGATTTTACCTGAAAGCGGCGAGTCACTGTGCTGGTCCATGCAGAGACTGGCAGTGCAGCTCCCGGTATTGTAACCCCTCCCCGATCCAACTCTGACTCAGAGTTGGATATCTAGTGACCGGGGGGTGTGGGGGGTTCAAAGGGTGCAGCCTCCTGATTGCAACACATTGGCATTCCCGACAGTACAATGCTGACACTTGGCATTGTGTCCATCGCTGTCAGGGATGTCGGCCTGAGCGCTGTCGCAGCACTATAGTAAAACTGGAATTTAGCACCCTTCCATTCCAATCGGTACTTTTTACCAAACCTCTTAACAAGAGGGGGAACAGTGTTTGGGGTTTGTAAAATCCGCAAAGCATCTTTATTAAAGAATTTGTTCACAGGAAGGAGAAGTTTTTTAGTGGGTGCCAGACCCATCATTTCTAAGTATTTAGCTTCCTCCTCATCCTCAGTCACTTCATTAGTGGTGATGTCTAAAACATCCACCATTTTTCTCACAAATGTGAAGTGTGAAGAATAATCCTCTGTTGCTCTGGGAGGAGAACCAAACTCCTGTTCAGGGGAAACCTCAGGTTCAATAGGTTCCCCTTCATCTACTACATCATAATCACCACATTCTTCCTCCTCATGGTAGGAAGATTGAGTAGAGGATCTCTGATCTTGAAGTGGGTAGCCATCTGGGAACAAGCAACCACCAAACAGTGTGGTTCACAATAAACTTAGCTGCAGAGTCAAGCCACATAAAGGTGAAGGTACTGGACTTCAGGAGGGCTGATTTTGCCAAAATGGGAGAGTGCCTCAGAAAAGCATGAGCAAACAGGCAAGAAGATGGGGTGGAGCAACAATGGGGAAACATCAAAACTGCCATCACAAAGGCAACAAGCCTTTGTGTGAAGCAAATAAACAAATCAAAATGAAAGAAAAAATCACTATGGTTCTCAAAAGAAGTGGCGGGGAAGGTAAGGGAGAAAAAGATAGCATTCAGGAAGTATAAGGAAACACAGAAGGAGCAGGACAGAGAACTGTACCAGTTAAAGCGGAAGGAAGTGGGGAAGGCAGTCAGAATAGCAAAGGCCCAAACTGAGGAAAAGACAGCTAACTCGGTTAAGAAGGGGGCTAAAACCTTTTATAGGTACATTAGGGAGCAAAGAAAGATGAAGGCAGGGATACTGAGGCTGAATAAAGAGGAAGGTGGTTGGGCAGAGAGCGACAGTGAAAAGGCAGGGATACTGAAGAAAAAATTACTCACCTTAGTAATGTTGTTTCTTCTAATGGAGTCTTGCTGTATTCTGACAATAGCAGTGAGTTCCAACCTTCGAACTGCCCCGGAGATGAAAGAGTTAACTTTCCATGCCAGGCATGGAACGCTGAGCTCGAGCTCGGTTGAGACTCTGTCTGTTGCTGTTTGAACTCAAACCATCAGATCTTTACGAGCTAAACTCACTGAGGTCCTGTGTGGAAGCTGTAAACCTACACTAGCCAACTGGCTAC
This sequence comes from Neoceratodus forsteri, assembly GCA_016271365.2. NCBI lineage: Eukaryota > Metazoa > Chordata > Ceratodontiformes > Ceratodontidae > Neoceratodus > Neoceratodus forsteri. The sequence goes on from CM057459.1 coordinate 589,612,734, forward strand.
TAACATAAAAACACATTTTTTGGTCCCAAAACAAAGACTCAAGTCAGGAAACCCAAAAAATGAAATAAACACAACACCCACTCACCCAAAGAAAGAGGGTGATAACAAAAAAGGTGGGGCACCTCCTGAGTGCCAACACTGCTACTGCCCACCCACATCCCAAAAACAAAGGTTCTGAGAGGGAAAGGCATGGGGAGGTCAGAATACAGCAAGACTCCATTAGAAGAAACATTACTAAGGTGAGTAATTTTTTCTTCAAACAACATGACGTCTTGCTGTATTCTGACAATAGCAGACTACCAAGCAGTACCTCCATGGAGGAGGGACAGAACCTACTTAGGGAATAGGCTCTGAAGCACAGCTGTGCCAAACTGAGCATCACTCCTAGCCTGGATATCCAGGGAGTAATGCTTGCTAAAAGTGTGAACTGTTTTCCAGGTAGCTGCTTGACATATCTCCGAGATAGGAATATCCCTGGCAGCAGCCAGGGAAGCAGCTGTACCTCTAGTAGAGTGAGCCCTCAGGCCTGAGGGTGGAACCTTACCTAGTTTTTCATAGCAAAATTGGATGCAAGAGACAATCCACCTGGCAATGGATCTTTTAGTGGCAGGTTTTCCTTTACCAACCTCATCATATGTGAGGAATAGTTGGAGGGAGTCAAACCTGTGACCCTTGGTACGTTCTATGTAGTAGCTAAGGGCTCTTTTCACATCTAAACTGTGCAGCCTCCTCTCACCAGAGGAGGAATGGTCAGTGAAGTAAACAGGAAGAGACATAGATTGGTTAAGGTGGAAGTCTGAAACCACCTTAGGTAAAAACTTTCTGCTAGTCCTGAGGACCACCTTATCTCTATGGAAAGAGATAAAATCAGGCTCCACTGACAGGGCTTGTAACTCACTTATGCGCCTGGCAGAAGTGATGGTCACCAGGAACACAGTTTTCCAAGTCAAGTACTTAAGCTCTGCTGAGGACAAAGGCTCAAAAGGGGGTTGCATGAGCTGAGCAATGCAAACATTAAGGTCCTAAGCAGGGGCAGGGTCCCTGAATGGCAGATTGGTATGAAGCAATCCCTTGAAAAACTTGGAGAATACAGGGTGAGCTGAAAGAGAAGAGGGCTTACCTGCTGAAATAAAAGCAGAGACAGCCGCCAGATGCACCCTTAGTATAGCTGGTCTGAGTCCCAAGCTATTCAGGTGAACCATATAGTCAAGGACTGTGGGCAGGTCAGCAGACTCTGGGGAAGTATGCCTCCCAGAGCACCATATGGAAAATCTTTTTATAAGTAGTTCTGGTGGAAGGCCTCCTAGAAGCCTTTAGAATATCCATAACACCTTGGGAAAGGTGTAAATCAGCAAACTCTAACTCTTCAAGAGCCAGGCCTTGAGATTGAGAGGTTTGAGGTTCGGGTACCAAACCCTCCCCTGAGCACAGGTTAACAGGTTGTGATTCCTGGGAAGAGACAGGGGAAGGTGGACTGCTAAGGACAATAGTAGAGGGTACCAGGGCTGTCTGGCCCAGTCTGGAGCAATCAGGATCACCTTGCAGGACTGAGACCTGATTTTGACTAGCACTTTGAACAGGAGAGGGAAGGGGGGAAAGCATACAGGAACTTCCCTTCCCAACTGAGAACTAAGGCATCCAGGGGGACTGAGCCCAACACTGGGGCCTGCAGCAATACAGGGAAGTTGGTGACTGTCTGGGGCTGCAAAGATCTATCTGTGGGTGCCCCATCTGGAGAAGATCACCTCCAAAACCAGGGGATCCAGTGACCATTCGTGATGGCCCTGAGATATCCTGCTGAGAGCATCTGCCAGGACATTGTCCTTGCCTGGGAGGTGTACTGCTGTGAAGGAGGTGTTCAGGGAATAGGCCAAAGACCACAACTTCATCGCTTCTGTGCACAAGGCCGTAGACCGAGTGCCCCTTTGCTTGTTGATATACCACATTGTGGTGGTATTGTCTGTTCTGATCTGAACAACTTTGTTCTGAACAGACTTGGAAAAAGCTTGAAGTGCTAGAAACACTGCTCTGAGTTCCAACAGATTGATGTGAAGCACAGATTCCTGAGGGGACCACAACCCTTGTGGTCAGGTCTCCCAAGTGAGACCCCCACCCCAAGAGGGAGGCATCTGTAGTAAGGATTAAAGAGTGAGACTGAGTGACAAAGGGGACTCCCTGTCTTAGATTGTTCTGATCCTGCCACCACTGCAGGGCCTGGATCAGGGTTCGAGTCACTGGTATCAGTTTGGTAAGAGGGTCCTTTTTCTGAGACCAAAAGGCTCTCAAGTGGAAATGAATGTCCCTCATCTGAAATCTTGCTCCTGCACCACTGCTGTAGAAGCAGCCATGTGCCCCAGGAGCTGCAGAAAATGCCTTGCTGGTCGAGACACCTGTAGGGTGAATGAAGAGGCCAGTGTGATAAGGGTCCTTGCCCTATCCAGGGGAAGGAAGGCTCTGGCCTTTTCTGTATCTAGCTCTGCGCCTATAAAGGTGAGGAGCTGAACAGGCTCCAGAACTGACTTTGAAAGATTCAGAAGGAAACCTAGAGAGGTGAGAAGTTGCTGAGTTATCTCTAGATGTAACTTGACTTGGTCTGGGGACTGGCCTTCTATGAGCCAGTCGTCCAGGTATGGGAAGATGGCAATCCTTTGCCTTCTTAGAGAAGCAACTACTACTGCCAGGCATTTTGTGAACACCCTTGGAGCAGAGGTTAGGCCGAAGGGCATTGCTCTGAATTGGTAATGGCCTGAGGGCAGCTCGAACCTGAGGTACCTTGATGGGAGCTTCTGATGAGAATATGAAAATAGGCATCCTTGAGGTCCAGGGAGACTAGCCAGTCCCCTGGCCTTAGAGAGGGTAGAATTATTCCCAGAGTCACCATTTTGAACTTTGGCTTTAAAAGGTGCTTGTTTAAGTATCTGAGATCCAGGATGGGCCGCCATTCTTCTGTCTTTTTTGGGGTAAGAAAGTACCTGGAGTACAGTCCTTTGCCTTGGTGTAGGGGTGGAACCCTTTCACAGCTCTGAGAGCCAGGAGGAAGAGACCTCTGCCTCTAGGGCAAGTGCCTCTGAAGGATTTGCAGGTGGAAAGGATCTGGTTCTCAGCTTTGGAAATTTTTTGAAGCTGAGAACCAGTCCCTGGCTTACTACTTCCAGGACCCATTTGTCTGATGTTAAAGACTTCCAGTCCTGGACAAAGTAAGTCAGCCTGCCCCCTACAGGTGGTGGAGAATCGGCCCTGGAAGACCCATCAGAGTGCCTGTTTGGCAGGGGGATTAGGCTGAGGGGTGGAAGCAGGTCTGCTTGTACCCCGTCTGCCTCTCCCTCTAAAGAACCCCCTCTGAGCATAGGCAGAAGAGGAAGCCTGGGCTTGGTAGAAAGGCCTATGAAAAGGCCTGCCCCTGCCCCTGGGATGCTGCCTCTGAGGAGTGGCTTGCCTTTCCTGGCCTGAGCACTCCTATAGGTGGTCCTGTATTCATCCATTTTCTTCATAACTCTCTGTTTGCTCCCCAAACAGAGAATTACCCACAACAGGAAAATCCATGGCCTTAGTCTGGGTATCCTGCGACAGGCTAGTACATCTGAGCCAAGCCATTCTACGAAGTGCCACAGATGTAGCCATGACTCTAGATGAAACATCATTGGAGTCCACTGCAGCATGGAATTGCACCTTGGATGCCTCAGTACCATCAGCAGCCACCTGCTCCAGCTCCTTGGCAAGCTGGCCAGGGACCTGTTTAGCTAAAGCCATGACAGTGTCTAGATTTCTGATACCTAGCTGTATAAGCCATATAATTGGCCTGCCTGAGTCCCAAGGATGCTGCCATGTACTGTTTCTTTGCCATGGCATCAATCCTCCTGGAGTCCTTGTCTGGGGGGTGTGAAGCCAAGGGTATATTAGCCTTATCACAGGCTGCAGCCTGCAGTACCCCAACATGGCTGCATTGTTGTGTAAGGAACTCCGTATCTGAGCCTGACAGAGAATACCTCTTGTCCATTCTTTTATCCACAGGAGGTATAGTATTAGGAGTCTTTAAAATCTTAAATGTCTGTTTCCCAAAGATTTGTGTAAGGGAATAGACAGCCCCTAGACTCTGGGATATCCATCATTTCCACATAGTCAGGCTCTTCCTGGTCATCCACAGCTTCTTCCATAGGAAGCTGAAGGTTTCGCCACTTTCTTGTAAAACATGAAATGGGAGGGACTCAGAAAGCCTAGGAGGAGACACTCCTGAAGGTCTGTCTGGGGAGATGTCCGGGTCAATGGGCACATCCAGACTTTCAAAACCACATTCACTTTCCTCATACTCCTCTTCCTCCTCCTCCAGTTCATAATATTCTTCCAAATTATAATCCGGAACCGGTGGAACCGGCTGAACCGAGCGCCTTTCTGATGGTGCCGGTTCGGTCGGAACCGGGAAAAGCGACTGCACAATTTTTATCGCTTTGGCTATTTCATCAGCGGTTGGAGAAGAAAGTTTTGGATCCACACCAGCTGATTTTCCTTTCTTGTTCTCTTAGCCAGAACCGACTGGAATTGGTTCTCCTTTGCCCGACAGTTTCAGCCTGGTCAGAGGGCACTCCTTCTGGTTCGGTCTGAACCGAACCGGGCTGGCCATCCAGGTCAGCGGACTTTTTGGCCTCCCTTTCCCTGAGCCTACCAACTCTCTTCTCTAGGGTAGCTGCAGGAACATTTTCACAAATCTGGCAGTCTGAATTGAGGTGGTCAAACCCCAGACAATAAACACAGGTGGTGTGGGGGTCAGCCTTAGCAAAGACTTCCCCACACACACTACAGTGTTGAAACCCAGTGGGCCCGTTTTTTCTTTTGGGTTTCTCAGACATGGTGCCAGTCCTAACAAAACTTATCCTTTTAATGGCAATCCGCTAGGCAAGACCCACTTATCGGTTCCTGACCGTGTTACGGGTCGTGGAAAAAAAAAAAAATAATGAAATCGTTTTTAGAACCGATAAGAACGAACCACACTCTAAAGTAGAAATAAAGATTTTACAACTTGATCGGTTCAAACGGAACCGATGAACCATTTACAAGTTCCACACAGAACAGAAAAACAATATAAACCTATCTAGTACTCACGAATACCACAGACAGAGACTGAACCGACAGGTTGCGGTTTAAATTCGGTCGAAAACCGAGAAAAGCGGTACTTTAACCGACAAATTGAACCGAGCAAAGGAGAAATCTCCGGAGCGACTGTTCAGTGAGGTGGAGTAAAGAATCTGACGGTTTGAGTTCAAACAGCAACAGACAGAGTCTCAACCGAGCTCGAGCTCAGCGTTCCATGCCTGGCATGGAAAGTTAACTCTTTCATCTCCGGGGCAGTTCGAAGGTTGGAACTCACTGCTATTGTCAGAATACAGCAAGACTTCATGTTGTTTGAAAAAAGTTTCAGCCTACGGTAAGAATCGAGCTGTATAGGGGGAACCACTAGGGGCAGTGGAGCCAAAATAGAACTCTTGGGGGGACAGGGAGAGGTACCTGGGGAGACCTGGGGAGTGTTGTCACCAGAGAGGTCCAGTGCTTGCAGCAACTCCTGGGTAGTCCTCCCCTCCACAGCCAGCAATTTAAGCAGTTTATCTTTGAAACTATTAGTCTGGGGGAACCCCTCAGGAGTGACTGACCCACTCCGAACGTGAACAAGCCTCCATCCCTGTGGGGCACCCTCCGGGTAAATCACTGGAGGTACCCTCTCGGGGTCGATGGCCACACTACACAAAAGTAGCACCTGCAGGGTCTGATCGAGCAGGTCAGCCATACGCCCCTTCACCTCCAATTTGCCCAAACATTTAACACGCTCTGCGGTAGAAATAATGTCAGCTGTCGGTGTTCCCAGAGGCACGTCTAATAGTAGCACAGTTCTCTGGGAGTCCAGCTCTTCGGCTTCACCCCACCCCATCAGTTTGTGTACCATTGTCTTAATAGGGTCCAACTTAATTTTTGCCATAACATCCCCTTCCAGTTTCCCCGTCAGCTTTTCCATTTTTATGTACTTCACCCACTTGGACACTAGGGGGTGCTAATCCCAGCGGTGCCTCCAAGTTGTAACCCCAGGGGGCGCTATCCGAAGGGCTACTACTCCTGCCTGCCCTAACTGTAGCAGGGTGAGGGGCCCAGATACGTTAGCGGGTGCCTCCACCGAGAAGTTGGGGTTGGAACAGTTGAGGTTGACTCGGTCACAGCCTTCAGGGTTGCTGCAACCCCCCTTTCTTCCCACTAGTGGCCCACGCAGTTCAATTTCAGTGTCCTTACCATATATACTTACCCCCCGGCTCGAACTAATCAGCTCACTCCGGTGACCCCTTGGAAAGTAAGGTACAGTTACACCACATTCACTGTGCAGTATTTCACCATTAATATACAGACTAGCCAGTGTACTTTTGCAAAACAAGCAATCTGATTTATTTGAGGGGAGTTAACAAGGACCGGGGGGAATCAGGTTAATTGACTTAGCACTACAGTATAGGAAAATCTACATATGGCTCTGTGCACAGGCCTAACCTATTAATTACTGTCTATGGGTATCCAAGCCCTAATGGCTAGTTCCTTGATGCAGCTGGTTGGGGCCCTGACACAAACGAGCATCAAATTTCTGAGCGGATCAAATGGAGCCAGAAAACTCAATTAGTACAGTCAGCAATACAACCAAACGATTTTCCCTTTGTTTGTAAGCTTTAACAGGGAGCTACCCTGATTCAGTACTCACAACTCCAGCAGAGAACCACTCTTTCACCACTTGCAGGGCTGAGCCTGAGCTTCAAAGGCCTCCTCACACATTTATATGGAAACAACAGAGGGGTACCATACCAGGCAGCTGCTTCCAGAACCCGAACGAACTCACAGCTATGCGGGCATTTCACTGCAGCTTCATACGTCCTGACAGACCGAGCACGATTCAGCAGATTCTGCAGTCCTCTTCAGGTGAAGCCTGGTAGGTAGCTGTGCTGGTACACAGCCGCCTCTGACCGCAAGCCTGCAGATTTGATCCGTGGAGCACTGGCAATGCAACGACCACCTCGGGCCTTTCACGCGCTTCCCGTGCAAACTTTCAATGGCACAGGGGCTCAGAGCTCCTTTCTCCTTCACAGTCACAATGCATCTGCCCCTAACGGCATGGGGCAATCCTTACAGCTCCGGCGCTACCCGATTCCATAGGCTGGTTTCACATGCCAGTCACTTAGTCTGGCCCTCAGTGGTGCGAAAAGGCACCAAGGCCCATAATGCCACTTCCAAGAACTACAAGCGATGTCCCCATTGGTCATCTAGCTCTAGCCAGAGTCCTGATTCCGGGTTGGTCACTCCCACTCCATTTTCAGTGCCCCATAGCTTCTATTGGCCCCCCTTTCACACAGTCCGGGTCCAATATGGAGGGGCACAGCACAAAGTCCCGGCTGCAATAAAGAGAGGTTAGACAAACTGCAATATAACCAATACTATACACGTTTTTTAAGGGGACAACCTTATCTGTGAGACAGGCCCCCTCTGCTCTCCTAGCAACCACAGAAATGGAGCGATCAACAGCAGTCCATAGTGGGACTTGAGCAGGGAAACCCCAGTCCCCCTATTTGTACCATAAAAACCTGCGAGCAGGCAGCTCTCAAAGAGACAGTACTGGAGGCTTTTTAAAAGCACTCACAATGACCACAGAAGTGGCCTTACGCCAAACACCAGTCAGGCATGGAGCATTTAGGCAAGCTCCAGGAAAGGCTTCTAGGAACCCCCATTAGTAAGGGGGTTATATTAGTGCCAAGGCCTGCTCTGCCAGATGCAGACATGGACCCACTACTAACCAGTCGTCCAGTTAGGGAAAGAATGATACTCCTTGTTTTCGCAGAAACTCCACTACCATGGCGAAACACTTTGTGAATGCCATTGGTGCACAAGTCAGGCCAAAAGGAAGGGCTGCAAACTGATAATGGCCTGAGGCCAATCTGAACCTCAGAAACTTTCTGTGAGAAGGTCTGATGGGGATGTGAAAATAAGCGTCTTTTAAGTCTAGGGAGGCTAGCCAGTCTCCCTTTTGTAAAGTGGGAATGATCAGAGCAAGAATGACCATTTGGAATTTTGGTTTCAGAATATGTCTGTTTAGAAGTCTTAAATCCAGGATAGGTCGCCAATCCCCATTTTTCTTCTTTGTAAGGGAGTATCTGGAGTAGAAGCCTTTGCCCTGCTGGTTTAGGGGCACAGGCTCCACTGCCTTGATGGCTAGCAGATGTTTTACTTCTGCATCCAGTAGTATCCTGTCTACAGATGTGACGGGAGCAAATGTTCTCGCTCTCAGCTTGGGAAGGGATTTGAAGCTGAGTGTTAAACCCTGGCTCACCACCTCCAGAACGCACTTGTCTGTGGTGATGGTATACCAATACTGGAGAAAATGAGCCAGTCTGCCACCCACTGATGGATTTTTGGAAGGGGATGCGACCTGTACTAGCCCGTCAGGGGTTCTGAGTGGGCTCTGCCTGAATCACTGGAGAGGGAGAAAGTCTCCTCATAGTTCTCCTTCCCCTTCCTCGGAAGTACCCTCTAGGCTGTTGTTGCAGCTGAGAGGCCTGAGCTTGGAAAAAAGGTCTGGAGTAGGATCCCCTACCCCTGCCTCCCCTGGTCTGGGACCTATAGGCTGAATAAGGCCTATCTTTAGAATTGCTTCTGTAGGTGGCCTTATATTCCTCTACCTTCTTCATATCGGCCTCCGTTTTATCTCCAAACAGAGAATTTTTCTCAAAAGGAAAGTCCATAGCTTTAGCCTGGGTATCAATGGTCAGGTTTGTGGTCCTGAGCCAGGCAAATCTTCGAAGGGAGACAGAAAGTGCCATCAACCTGACTGCAGTCATTAGTATCCACAGCCATGTGAAACTGATTTCTCACCCCCACCCCACCCCATGCCTCAGTCATGCACATGTGGAGGTACCCACACGCCATGTTGCTGAGGTGCCCTCCTGCTACTTGTCGCCCCCAGCCTGTGCTGTCCATTGAATCTCCACCCCATGGTAACAGAACTACAGGGGGGTGACAGAGATTCTCCCTCGGAGAGAAGAGCTGCCACTGTGGCTGCTCAATCCTGCTTCCACCGGCCGCCTCTCCGATGACCCTGGCTCGTTCCTGAACCTGGGTCGCTGGCGTGGCGTGAGGCAAGGTGTCCAGCACCTCAGCCCTCTGTGCCACCGGAGCAGTGCGAATCCTCTCATCTGAGAGTAATCCAAGGCTATGGGCATAGGCATAGGATAGAAGGCCCTGGGGTAATTACCTCTTCCTCTGCCCCCTTTTCCCTGGGGCTTGTAGGAAGTAGAGGCTTTTTCTTTTGCTGCAGTACTCTGATAGGTGGTTTTGTATTCTTCCACCTTTTTCATGTATGCCTCTGTTTTGTCCCCAGAAAGAGAATTGTTGGACTTCCGGTGATGTAGCAGGCGGGAATGGCTGCTTAACTCTTCGCTCTGGTTCTTCAACATTAAATTGTATTGAATCCAGTGCACTGCGGTGACATCCTGTGTTTCTACACTGCATTCAGGATACAGGAGGGGATCCGCGATGGTCCGCACGAAGAAGAGGGCATCCTTGGTTGCTAAATTGGCTACAGTCAACCCGCAAAATAGACCCATGATGGGCCTCAGTCCAGCTCCCTCCCGATCGTCTGTGCTTTCAGCGCTGGGGGCCGAGGATTCGTGTTCAGACTCCGGCTCTACCAGCACCAGGGTGGGATCTAGAAAAATATTAAAGCTTCTACATAAAATAGATGCGAAAGTCTCAGACATCCAGCGTGATTTCAAAAAACTGGAGTCCAGGACAACCTCCATGGAACAGCACCTGGAGGGTCTGCAGGCCGAGCACATGGCCTATGGCTGATCACTGGCCTTCCTGTATGGTAGAGAGAAAGCTTTAACAGCTAAGGCTGAGGATGCAGAAGCATGTTCCAGGCGCAACAACATACTAGTGGTCGGCATACCAGAAGGGGCAGAGCAGGCTGTCATGGTGGCTTTCATGGAGTGCTGGCTGAAAACGGAGCTACAGATGGAAGAGGGAACCCAGTTGGAGACTGAAAGGGTGCACAGGGCCCTTGCCCCAAAGCCCAAGCAGGGTGCCCCACCTAAAGCCATCATAATCAAATTCCTGAGGTAGCCCACTAAAGATAAAATCCTTCATCTCGCATGGGCAAAGAGGGACCTGAACTTTGATGGGACGAAGGTTTTCGTTGACCAGGATTTCCCTCCTGCATTGGCCCAGCGTCGGAGGAAGGCGCTTGGCGTTGTGAAGCAGCTCGGGGAGAGGGGCATGAGGGCCCAACTGCGTTACCCTGCCAGATTGTGGATAGACTCCCCCAAAGGTCCCAAAATAAATGAATCGTTACTAATGGCCCATGATTTCCTGGTCTCTAAGGACATTCAGGTTCCCGATATCAAGGAAGAAATTGCGGAGAAGAAGATTGAGCAGTGCAGGAGAGCAGCTTGCAAGGCAAACAGGATGTTGGGATGCATCGCAAGGGGGATCACCTCTAGGAGCAAGGAAGTGATTCTGCCACTGTACAATGGACTGGTTAGACCACACCTTGAGTACTGTGTACAGTACTGGAGACCACACTTGAAGAGGGACATACAGCTCCTGGAGAGGGTGCAGAGGAGGGCAACAAAGATGATACGAGGGCTAGGGGATTTGACTTACGAGGACAGACTTGAGGAGCTCTGCCTGTTTTCATTGGAGGAGAGGAGAGACAGGGGGACATGATTGGGTCTTCAAGTACCTCAAGGAATAAATAGGTAAACATGGAGGGATCTTTAGACTAAAGCAGGAGGCATCACCAGAGGGCATGGTTTGAAGTTGGAAGGTGGAAGGGTGAGGGGAAAAGAGGAGGAGGTTTTTCACTGAGAGGGTGGTGGACCCTTGGAATGCTCTGCCTGGTGAGCTGGTTCAGAGATCCACAGTGGAGAGCTTTAAGAGAGGGTGGGACAGACACAGAAAGTGGATGTATCAGATGATGGCCTGTCCCGGGGTGGGGTGGGGATGGATGATAGGGGTTTCTGGAGCACAAGGGATGGGAGGGTCTCGGCACCCAACTAAGGATCTAGGTTCGAGCAGACTTGATAGACCATAAGGCCTAATCTGCTGGCAAATAGTATGTTAGTATGTTAGTATGTTAGCTTCTCTGGGCAGCAGCCCCAGGCCTGAAGAGCAACAACTAACCCCACTTTAGAGCTGACTCTGTCTTGCCTCTACATGCCGACCTATCGAAATGGATTACCAAAGGGAAGCACCTTCAGAAGAATACCTGAACTGTATTAACCATCTTTTCTCTTTTTTTTCAGGGACTGTTTGGTGAACTCAAATCTATCACAGTTATGTGTATCTCAGGGTGTTAACATTGCAGCTTAAGCTAAGCGTTTTAGATGTTTACCTTTTTGTTCTTTCCCCGCTGGCTATCTCAGCCCTGGGTTATGGGGAGTTTGGTGGGTCCCCTTTCTTGTGAGGCGTGGGTTCACATTGGTGTTGCAGGGGGGCCGGATGGCGGTCCATTCTTTATGGGTGGCAGAGTGGGTGGGATCAATTTTCGGTGTGGCACCTTCCTGGAGTACGGCCCTGACTCCTTTCCCCCTGTCCTCCTGTTTTTATTTCCTCTCTTTAAGATGGATGCTGATTCGGTGTGGGGCCTTGCAATGGAAGGCGCAGTCCTCGTGAGCCTAATACCAGATTGCTGTAAGGAGGGCAGCCGGCACACTTCAAATTAAGATAAGTGCTGAGATTTTAAATGGGTCACGGGCATTTTGTTTATACATCCCTTTGAAATATATAACTACTGCTGGTTCTACTCCTCATTTACCTAAGGGGGGTTTGTCTTTTTCTCCCTCATGGGGTACAGTGGAGGGGGGGTCAGATCCCCCTTGGCCTATGTTGACAAGTTATATCGCTAGATAAATTGGAGCTTATAAATACCTTCCCAGAACTCTGGTGCGCTGGGTCTCTGCCCATTTGTTTGATGCACAAATATGGAAATATTTCCCTTTTTTCTTTTCTATTTTTATCAGGGCGTTGTAATGATAGGTCATCCCAGCTGGATCCTTGAGGGTTTCCCTTTTACTTTAACTGCTGGGGAATTTTTAGGATGAGGATGAGACAATCCACACAGCAGCTTTTTATTTGAGTGAAGGTTCATGTTGGTGTGCCCCCCCCCCCATCTGTGGGATGGTCCACACTTTTTCTATGCTAACTTAGAACACTGGCATAATAATTTTATTTTTGTTCTCTGAGATGCACTGGATTCCTCACTGATGACGATTGTGGTTAGGTGGTTAATGTTGGAGACCTGAAGGTTTTTTTTTCTCAGCCCATCCCGGAAGTTTCTTAGGAAAACTAACAGAAGGCATGGGTTATTGACTCCTTAGGTTTCTGGGGAGCCCTTAACCTTTACACTCCTTGTGGAGTGTTGTTCCTTTGGGGTGTAGTCTCCCTCCTTTTTTTTTTTTTCTTGATGCGCCCGCCGGGGTGATTGTTGTCAACTCGGATGGACGCTTTGGCTTCTAAGCCGCATAAAAGCAATGGCTTTATGTCGTTGAGCTCCTTTTTTGGAGCTAGGTTTAGTACTCTATGTGCTATACCTATAGTTACATCATACCTAATGTGTTTCTGGATTGTTGCACTGTTTTCTGCTGTATTTCTCCTCTATTCCCTTTTTTCTCTCTGTCTTTTCTTTCCTTTGACAGAGTACCTTTTTTTGTTGCAAGGTGTTATGATTGTAAGAGTGGATATAGGGTGCCTAGCTATCCTTGGAGTTTCCCTAGATATCAACCATGGCCCACTTGACAATTTGCTCACTTAATGTAAAAGGAATTAACAATGTAGTTAAACGTGGGAAAGTATTAGCTGAATTCAAAAGGGAAAAGTGTGACATTGCTTGTTTACAGGAGACCAGGTTGACCCTAGGAGAGCACATGAAACTGCGCAGGGACTGGGTGAGCGTAGTATGCTCAGATGAGCACCCACAATCCAAAAAGGGGGGAGTTGCCATTTTATTTCGTAGGTGGCTTCCCTTTGAAATTCAATCCGTTATTAAGTCAGGCTCCAGACATCAACTGACAGTCTCTGGCATTTACAAGGGTCGGGTACTACATTTGGTAGGAATTTACGACCCTACCCCACCCTCCGGAGAGTTTTTTCGTTCCCCTCTTTGCCTCGGTAGCCAAATTGCCCCCTGGACAAGTAATCCTTATGGGGGATTGCAACTGTGTGGAGGACATTAGCAAAGATAGAAGCTGCACTAAAACTCCGGGATCAAGGTCCTGTTCTCGATTACTTCGTAATATACGTGCGGAGGCAGGGCTAATAGATCCATGGAGACAGTTCAATCCCTCGATGAAAAATTTTACTTTTTTCTCCCCGGCCTCAAACATGTACTCTAGGTTGGACAGATTTTATACCCAGAGAAATGCTTTGCACTCGTTTAGGGATATTTCCATCCTCCCAATCATGATTTCTGATCAAGCCATGGTTAAGGCGCAACTTCGTTGGGACACAGTGGTGGGGGGTGGACTCTGGAGATTCGATCCAGGCCTACTAAATGATAAACAGTATAAAGAATCCACTAAAAGGGTTATTCAGTGCTACTTGAAAGAAAACACAGAGGCACTTTCCAAACCTAAGTATCTATGGGATGCCCTAAAGGCAGTTGTGAGAGGGCATCCGATAGCGTTCGCCTCTCACAGCCATAAATTGCATCAAGCTCGCATGCAAGAGGCTCTCGCCTCTATCGCTGAGTTAGAGGCAACACATAAACATACAGGGTCCAATCTTATCTTGAAAAAATTGAGGGAGGCTAGGGACTCCTACAATTCTTTACTACAATGACTGGTGGAGAACTCCCTCAGATATGCTGGGCAGAGGTATTACGAGAGGGAAGAGAAGGCAGGTAGATTGCTTGCACAAAGACTTCAGAAGCAGGCAGCTGATAGATATGTGGCCAAGGTTAGTCAGACCAATCTAATCATACTCATAGGGTTCTCCCTGGTGAGATAGCAGAGGAGTTTGCTGATTTCTATAAGCAACTCTATGCAGCGGAGGAAATACAAGACCATGGTGAGAAAGTATTACATTTCTTGCAAGGATTGGAGCTCCCTGTCCTGTCTCGCACTCAGAGAGACTTCTTGGAGGCTCCCTTTACTGAGGAGAGGTGGGCCGGATATCAAGGCTCTTAGTTCTGTAGGGCCCCGGCCGGATGGGTTCACGGCGGAATTCTATAAAGGGTTCCAAGAAGTGTGAACTCCGTTCCTTACCAGGGTCTGTAATGTGGCACAGCAGCCGGGGGCCTTGCCAGACACATGGGGAGAAGCCCTTATATCAGTATTGCCCAAACCAGGGAAAGACTATGCTTCATGTGCTGGGTACCGACCAATTTCGCTGCTCAACCAAGATGCAAAAATCTTCGCTAAGATTATCAGCGAACAACTACAGAAAGTGGTTCCCACCCTCGTTCACCCAGATCAAACCGGGTTTGTATCCAGCAGGCACATCCAAGACAACATTAGATTGCTGTTGAATGTCATCTCATCGGGCCAGCTCCCCATAGACTCCCCTCTTTTGGCAATTTAGTCTTGAGATGCTGAGAAAGCATTTGACTGTCTAAATTGGCATTATTTGTACTTGGTCTTGGGGGCTTTTGGTTTGGGGATAAATTTCGGTCTTGGATATCCAATCTATACATCAGACCTAGAGCAAGGGTCCAGGTGAATGGGATGGTTTCCACCCAATTTGGGATTGAATGGGGTACCAGGCAGGGCTGCCCTCTCTCCCCTCTCCTGTTTGCCCTCAATTTGGAACCCCTGGCAGCATATATTTGACAAACTGATATCTTTTAAGGTCTCTGGGTCGGGGGGTGGAGGTCAAGGTCTCTTTATATGCCGATGACACCTTGTTATATATTTTAAATCCAGTAAATGCTGTTCCCAAGATATTTGACCTTCTCACTGAATTTGGAGCCCTCTCAGGCTATAAGGTTAATCTGGATAAATCCGAGTTATTTCCTCTGTGGGTCCCCTGAGTCAACCCCTACCAGAGGTGCAGCAAGTTAAGTGGTGTAAATCCAGGTTTAGATACTTAGGGATATGGGTCCCCAGGGACTTTAAGGCTATATATTCCACAAATCATCTAAGAGTGCTCCAAGAGATTCGGGAGGATTGCAATAGGTGGAGGGAGCTCCCCCTCTCTGCCTCAGGCAGGGGGGAATCTATCCGCATGAATATTCTCCCTCGCCTGTTATTCATAATGGGTGCCATTCCCTTCAGACACCCTAGGAATTTCTGGCGAGATCTGAACTCCACTCTCTCCAAATTTATTTGGTGTGGGAGGAGGCCCCATATAAAATCGAGGACCATGCTGGCTCCTAAAGAAAGAGGGGGTTTTGGGATTCCAGACATCCAGAAATACTTCTGGGCCTCTCAGCTACAACTGCTGGTTACCATGGCTCAATATTCCCCTCCTAAGTGGGTTCAAATTGAAATGGCTGACTCTCCTTTGGGAAACATTTTAGACTTTGTATTCCTGGATACTCCCAGATTGCACCTGCTTGACTTCAGGAACCCCTTTACTAGGGTGGTCTCCCAGGCTTGGAGATCTTCTACATAAGCTCAAAATCAGGGACAAACTCTGGAAGCATTACAAAACCACTAGCCTGCCCTGTGATCATCATATATACAAGCGACATAGAAATGACTGCAAGAAGCACATCAGGCTTGCAAAGAGCAGATATTGCCAGAACCTGTTAACCAGCTCCGCAAATGATCCTCGAAAATTTTGGAGTCACATAAAAACCTTCCTCGGAACCCCCCAATCAATCACCCCCTCGGAAATGATATCTCCAAGGGGTCCACTGCAATGACTCTCTCACCATTGCCAATGCTTTCAATCAACAATTCTCGGACCTATCTGCCATTACATCCTCTCTAAAATCTTGCCAGTTGACTCCCAGACATACTCTTCCAAGATGAGTACCGATCCCAAACATGCCCCTAAAAGGTTGTTCTATTTTAAAGCGGTTACTGGAAACCAAGTTCTCGCAAACTCCTGTCTGTCATATTTCCATAGCACTAGCCCTGGTCCGACACTCTGGAACCACGGCTTCTGAAAATGGCTGCTCATCTCATATCCCACCCACTTGCCAGGATCTTCACACTATCTCTCTCCACAGGCACTGTACCCGAGATTTGGAAGGCTGCCAGAATCACACCAGTTTTTAAGAAAGGGAGCAAAAATGACTTGTAAAACTATAGACCTATAGCCATACTTTCGGTACTTAGCAAAATTCTCGAGACGATAGTAGCCACCCAGGTCACCGAATTTATTGACTCCTCCAATGCGCTCTGTGAAGCTCAAGAAAAAATTACTCACCTTAGTAATGTTGTTTCTTCTAATGGAGTCTTGCTATATTATAGACATTAGCAGTTTGATTCAGCTCTAGAACTGCCCCGGAGTGAAATGGTTAAAACCATTCCAAAATAGAATTTTGGCACGAGAGCAGCTCTATCTGTGTCATTTCAAACTTGAACTGTCAGATCTTTCTGAGCCAAACTCACTAAGGTCTGTGTG
The DNA here is from genome assembly GCA_016271365.2 of Neoceratodus forsteri. NCBI lineage: Eukaryota > Metazoa > Chordata > Ceratodontiformes > Ceratodontidae > Neoceratodus > Neoceratodus forsteri. The sequence goes on from CM057459.1 coordinate 589,629,312, forward strand.
GAAGCTGTAACCTACACTAGCCAAATGGTTACCTAAATAATAACAACCATTGATGGTCCCAACACCCAAGACTCAAGTCAGGGGACCAGAAATACTAACACCATTCTAATAATATGAAAATGGAACATAAGTATAATAAAACACACACATGCGTACATACACACCCCCCAAAGTCCCAAAGGGGACAAAATACTAACAGGACATAAGTAGTGCCACACTAAGTTGCCCGACTCCACCAAGTAGAGGTTCTGAGAGGGGCAGGTTGGGGAGGGTAGTCTATAATATAGCAAGACTCCATTAGAAGAAACAACATTACTAAGGTGAGTAATTTTTTCTTCAAACAACATGAAGTCTTGCTATATTATAGACATTAGCAGAATACACAGCAGTACCTCCATGGAGGAGGGGCAGAACCTACTTAGGGAATAGGCTCTGAAAAACAGCTGTGCCAAACCGAGCATCTCTCCTGGCCTGGACATCCAGGGAGTAATGCTTGGTAAAAGTGTGTACCGTTTTCCAAGTAGCAGCCTGGCAAATCTCTAATAAAGGGATATCTCTGGCAGCAGCTAGAGACGAGCTGTACCCCTGGTAGAATGAGCCCCTCAAACCGGGAGGGGCTCTGCCCTTCTGATAACAAAATTGGGTACAAGAGACAATCCACCTGGCAAATGATCTCTTAGTGGCAGGTTTGCCTTTCCAACTTCACCATAGGTAAGGAAAAGTTGGAGGATTCGAACCTGTGACCTTTGGTATGCTCTATATAATAACTAAGAGCTCTCTTAACATCCAGGCTGTGCAATCTCCTCCTCACCCGAAGAGGAGTGATCAGTGAAAAATACTGGAAGGAGATAGATTGATTAAGATGGAAATCTGAAACCACCTTAGGCAAAACTTCCTATTAGTCCTAAGGACTACTTTATCCCTGTGGAAAGAAATAAAGTCAGTCTCCACTGACAAGGCTTGCAATTCACTTATGCATCTGGCAGAAGTGATAGCCACTAGAAAAACAGTTTTCCAAGTTAGGTACTTAAGCTCTGTAGAAGACAGAGGTTCAAAAGGGGGTTGCATTAACTGGGCAAAGCAAACATTAAGGTCCCAAGCAGGGGCCGGTTCCCGAAAGGGAGGATTAGTATGGAGTAATCCCTTAAAAAACTTGGAAAACACAGGATGACTTTCCTGCTGACACAAAAGCAGACACAGCTGCCAAATGAACTCTCAGGGTAGCTGGTCTGAGACCCAAGGAATTAAGATGTACCATGTAATCTAACAAAATGGGCAATTCAGCAGATTCTGGGGAAATATTTTTCCCAGCACACCAAATGGAAAACCTTTTCCATTTAGAACTATAAGTAGCCCTAGTGGAAGGCTTTCTGGAAGCCTTTAGGATCTCAAGAACACCCTGAGAGAGGTGTAAATCAGCAACTCTAACCTCAAGAGCCAGGCCTTGAGGTTGAGGGATTTGAGGTCCGGATACAAACCCTTCCTGGGCACAAGTCATCAGATTGTGATTCCTGGGAGGCACAGGGGAAGATGGACTGTCAGAGACAGAAGGAGTGGGTACCAGGGCTGCCTGGCCAATCCGGGCAATCAGAATCACCCTGCAAGGCTGAGATCTGATTTTGACTAGTACTTTGAATAGGAGAGGAAAGGGGGAAAGCATAGAGGAACTTCCCTCCCAATCCAGAAGAAGGGCATCCAGGGAACTGAGCCCAGCACTGGAGGCCTGCAACAGAACAGAGGAAGTTTGTGATTGTCTGGGGCTGCAAAAGATCTATCTGAGGGATGCCCCACCTGGCAAAACTATCCCCAGCACTTGAGGATCCAGGGACCATCTGTGATGGCCCTGGGAAATCCTGCTGAGGGCATCCGCTAGGACATTGTCCTTCCTGGAAGATGAACTGCTATGAGGGAAGTGTTCAGGGAATAGGCCAGAGACCACAACTTCATTGCCTCGGTGCACAGGGCTGAAGACCGAGTGCCCCCGTTTGTTGATGTACCACATTGTTGTGGTGTTGTCTGTTCTGACTTGTATCACCTTGTCGTGGACAGATGCAGAAAAAGCTTGAAGAGCTAAAAAGACAGCTCTGAGTTCCAGCAAATTGATGTGGAGCAGAGATTCCTGGGGGGACCAAACTCCCTGAGTGGAAAGGTCGCCCATGTGGGCTCCCCAACCCAGAAGGGAAGCATCTGTAGTGAGAGTCAAGTCGTGAGAAGGGGAAATGAAGGGAACCCCCGCTCTTAAATTGCTCTGATCCTGCCACCACTGGAGAGCTAAGATCAAGGTTCGAGTCACTGGGACCAACTTGGAAAGGGGGTCTCTTCTCTGAGACCAAAAGGTTCTCAAGTGAAACTGAATGTCTCTCATCTGAAATCTGGCTCCCTGCACAACAGCAGTGGATGCAGCCATGTGCCCCAGGAGCTGCAGAAAGTGTCTTGCTGGTTGAGAGACCTGCAGAGTGAAGGAAGAGGCCAGAGCCACTAAATTCCTTACCCTTTCTGGGGGAAGAAAGGCCCTGGCTAGCTTTGTGTCCAATTCTGCCCCTATAAAGGTGAGTACCTGGACTGGTTCCAGAACCGACTTTGGTAGGTTTAGCAGAAAACCCAGGGAGGTGAGAAGCTGCTGGGTAACCTGCAGGTGAGATTTTACCTGTTCTGGGGACTGGCCTACAATGAGCCAGTCGTCTAGATGGGGAAAAACAGCAATCCTCTGCCTCCTTAAGTGGGCCACTGCCACTGCTAGACACTTTGTGAATACCCTTGGAGCAGAGGTAAGGCCGAAGGGCATTGCTCTGAACTGGTAATGACCTGAGGGCAGTTCGAATCTGAGGTACTTTCGATGGGATCTTCTGATTAGGACATGGAAATAGGCATCCTTGAGGTCCAGGGAGGCTAGCCAGTCCCTGGCCTTAGGGAAGGTAAAATCATTGCCAGAGTTACCATTTTGAACTTTGGTTTCAAAAGATGCTTGTTCAGATATCTGAGATCTAAAATAGGCCGCTATTCTCCTGTCTTTTTTGGGGTAAGGAAGTATCTGGAATACAGACCCCTGCCCTGATGCAGGGGAGGAACCCTTTCTACTGCTCTGAGAGCTAACAGGGATGAGACCTCTGTTTCCAGAGCGAGGGTCTCTGAAGCACTTGCAGGTAGAAAAGTCTGCTTCTCAACTTGAAACTTTTGAAGCTGAGAACCAGACCCTGGCTTACTACTTCCAGAACCCACTTGTCTGAGGTTAAGAAGCCCAATTCTGACTGAAGTAAGCCAGCCTGCCCCACTGGTACAGGAGAATCGGCCCTGGGCACCCCATCAGGGTGCCTGTTTCAGGAGCTTTAGGCTGGGGGTGGGAGCAGGTCTGCCCACCCTCGTCTGCCCTGCTTCTGAAGAAGACCCTCTGAGCATAGGCAGAGGAGGCCTGAGTCTGGTAGAAAGGCCTGTGAAAAGGCCTACCCCTACCCCTGGGGGCATGACTTTGAGGAGTGGCTTGCCGCTCCTTAGCCTGGGCACTCTTGTAAGTAGTCCTATATTCATCTATCTTCTTCATGTAATTCTCTGTCTGCTCTCCAAACAGAGAATTTCCCACCACAGGAAAATCCATAGCCTTAGTCTGGGTATCCTGTGGCAAACTAGTACACCTGAGCCAGGCCAACCTACGGAAAGCTACAGATGTGGCCATGACCCTAGGAACATCATTAACATCCAGAGCAGCATGAAACTGAACCTTAGAGGCTTCAATGCCATCAGCAGCCACCTGTTCTAGTTCACTAGCCAGCTGGCCATGGGCCTGCTTGGCCAATTGCATAACAGTATCCCATCTAGATTTCTGATACCTAGCTACATAAGCCATATAATTTGCTTGCCTGAGTCCCAGAGGGCTGCCATATACTGTTTTGCCATGGCATCAATCTTCCTGGAATCCTTTTCAGGAGGATGTAAGCCAAGGGAATATTAGCTTTATCACAGGCAGCAGCCTGAACTACCCAACATGACTGCATTGCTGAGAAAGGAATTCTGTATCAGGGCCTGACAATGTATACCTTCTGTCCATCTTTTATCTACAGGAGGCACAGAATTAGGAGCTTTTAAAATTTTAATTGTTTGTTTCCTAAAGACTTACGTAAAGGAATAGACAATCTCCTAGACTCTGGAATACCCATAATTTCTACAAAATCAGGCTCCTCTTGCTCATCCACAGCCTCTTCTAAAGGAAGCTGGAGGGTTTCAGCAACTTTTTTATAAAACATAAAATGAGATGGGGACTCAGACAGCATAGGAGGAGATTCTAAAGGTCTGTCTGGGGAGATGTCCGGTTCAATGGGCACACCCAGACCTTCCCAGCCACATTCATACTGTTCATAATCCTCCTCCCCCTCCTCTGGTTCATAAAATTCCTCAATATCATAATCCTGAACCACTGGGACCGGACGAACCGACCTTTTACCAGATAGTGGTGGTTCGGACAGACCCTGAGACAGTGACTGGACAATTTGTATGGCTTTTGCTATCTCTGCAGCAGTTGGAGAAGAATTTTGGACTCCAGACCTGCTGATTTTCTTGTTTTCTTTACTGGAATTGGTTCCTCAGAACCAGCTTTTCTTTGCCGAGGAAGTCTGGCCCTGGTCAGAGGGCACTCCCTCTGGTTCGGTTGGCACCGAACCGGGCTGCCATCAGGTCAGCGGACTTTTGGCCTCTGTTCCTGAGCCTGCCCAATCTTTTTCCAGGGTGGCTGCAGGAAATTCTTCATATCTGGCAGTCTGACTGGAGGTGGTCAAACCCCAGACAATAAACACATGTGGTGTGTGGGTCAGCCTTGGCAAAGACTTCCCTACAAACATCACAGTGTTGAAACCCAGTGGGCCCGGTTTTTCTTTTGGGTTTCTCAGACATAATGCCAGCCTAACCAAAAACTTGCCCTTTTAACGGCAGTGCCAGGCAAGACACCCTTATCGGTTCCTAACCATGTCACGGGTATTGGAAAAAAACGTAATAAATCCTTTTTTAGAACCGATAAGAACCGGGAACCGCACTCTAAAATAGTAACTTTTAGTTTTAAATGAGTTTTAAACCCACTGATCGGTTCAAAACCGAACCGATAACTACAAAGTTCCACACACAAAAACCTTCATTTACTTACGGTTACCACAGATAGAGCTTGAACAAACGGTTTTGCGGTTAAATAAAACTATTCTCGGTTAATCCAACCGAGAAAACACTTTAAACCGAGAAATGAGCGAGCAGAAGGAGAAATCTCGGGCGACTGTTCACTGGTAGAGTAAAGAATCTGACAGTTCAAGTTTGAAATGACACAGATAGAGCTGCTCTCGTGCCAAAATTCTATTTTGGAATGGTTTTAACCATTTCATTCCGGGGCAGTTCTAGAGCTGGATCAAACTGCTAATGTCTATAATATAGCAAGACTTCATGTTGTTTGAACATGGCTTCAGGAAACACCACAGTACTACAACTGCGCTGTCTAAATTCACCTCAGATGTTCTCTCAAACATGGCCAGTGGGCAGCTAACGGGGGGCTGTGTTCATAGACCTCACAAAAGGCCTTTGACCTCGTTGATCACCCACTGCTGCTCACCACCCTCAGGAACCTGGGCTTCTCATCCCCAGTAATAACTTGGTTCAGTAGCTACCTCACCAATAGGTCTCAAGCAGTAAAACTTAACTTGGCCATCTCTGACAGTGCCACGATCAACATTGGTGTGCCACAGGGCTCTATACTCGGTCCTCTCCTCTTCTCACTATTTATTAACAACCTGCCCAACATAATAACATCAGGCAACTCACTACTTTATGCTGATGATCTAGTAATCTATGCTCACTCTGACAACATCTCCCACCTGAACGCCACTCTGTCATCAGCCTTCCACCTGGCACAGCACTGGCTAGATGCGCATCGCCTTGTACTCAATGCAAGCAAAACTAAGGCCATGCTCTTTGGATCATATCATAAGCTTAGAACCTGCACATCTCCACTTCACATTCCTGACATTAACGGAACCCCCCTTGAGACTGTAAGTTCTTTCCGCTATCTTGGAATACAGCTTGACCAAAACCTTGACCTGAAGCAACATATCCAAGAGTCTTGTAAAAATGTCAACTGTAAGCTGGGGGCTGCCTACAGGACAAATCACATGCTCACTCCAACTGCCAAACTTGCCATTGCCAGGGGAATCCTATTACCCACTCTGTCCTACTGTGCTCCCATCCTCACAATGGCAAACAAAACTGTTCTGCAGAAATGGGACATCACCTTCAATAATGTCTGTAGATATGCAGCTAAAGCGCCGTGCCTAACGCACCACTGCCAGCTCTATAAAGAGCTAGGCTGGCTATCCCCATCCTCCACTAGACAATATTACCTCTGCTGCCTCTCAGACTCCATAATTAGAGTGGCGAAACCAACCACATTATCTGAGCTGCTTCGACCTGTGATCCCATCGCGTGAGCTGAGGTCATCAGACAAGTCTTTTTTATCAGTTCCCCTCTGCCGTACTTCCAAGGGCGCTGGCGCTTTCAGGCATGCTGCCCCTCACTCTTGGAACTTGCTGCCTGGGACCTGAGAAGTGCTCCATCACACCTAGCTTTCAGCGTAGACTATGCTCTCACCTCAACTCCATGGACCAATGCACTTGCTTTGACCCTACTTAAACTCTGGAACTACCAAAGACAATCCTCCCCTTTCTTCCTATATATTCATTAGCCTACCTCCCTCTAATGCTCTGTTGTTATTTACAAATATTTGTTTTCTCTGCCTGCCTGCACTTTAATAAAATGTGTACAAATCTGCCTGCACTTTATGAAATGTTTAGAAAGTATTCTGTATGGCTACTGTATCCTGATCATGCCGCTAAAAATTGTCTCAAGACTTGCCTAATTACTTTAATTCTATGTATAGTATCCTGCTTTGATATTACTATGCTGTATGTCTAAAATCGTTCCTCTCTCTGACTCTATGTATAAATTAGCAATAATCCTGCTATTGTTTTGGTACTCTTTTCATCCTACTGTGTTGCACTAAAGCATATGTTTTACTTTTTGTAAGTGGGTACTGGTCCTCCCTGTTCCCTCTCCACTCCCACTTGCTCCCCTACCCCTCTGAGCCCTGCCGGGTTTCGGTTCCATAGTCCCGGGTCTTTTTTGTGCCTTTTCCCGCTAAAGCCGTAATTAGCTGTACTTTGCCGTGAGCGCCCTCAGGCTGGCTGCTTCCCGCTTTCAGTTCCATAACTACGGTCTTTTGCACCTACCGCTAATACGCACTTTGACATCAGCACCCCGTTTTTCCACTGGGTCCTTGTTTTGCTATTCTGAGTGTTGAACCGCTTTCCCTGCTCTCCTGCCTATCTATGGCCATCCTACCTCTATGGTAGGTACTTGTCCCTTCCCTCTCCCTGCCTGTTGCTCACCCCTCTCTATTACCTATCTCTCATACCTACTATAGTCCTAATCCTCTGTTTCATCCTCTCGCCTTTTCACTTAAACCTTACTCCTCTCCCTACCTACCGACCATCCCCGTCTTGCTCTGCCGCCCTTCGGTTCCACAAGCCCGGCTGCAGATCTCTACCGGGCACTGCTAAGCCGTCTTCGCCGTAATTTTTCCTGCTCATTTTCTGCCAAGCCCTTCACCCCTCATCAGAGTTTCACACCCTCCCTGCCTGCTTAATCTCCCCCTCACCTCCCCTTCCCTCTCCTTTCCTTCCCCCTCCCATCTAAATATGTGCTCCCTCCAGTACCCTCTGCCCTCTGCCCTTTGCAATTGTATGCCTGTACTTGTACCAATGTACCCTTGCCTGTATTGTGTATACCTAAATTGTCCTATCTTGTACTGTAACTGTGTCTCCCGGGTCGTGCCTGAAAATAGTCACCTGTTGGCTAGTGCACCTACCCGGTTAACAAAAACTAAATAAATAAATAAAAATAAAATATGAATTTGAAACTAGGTACCCCCTTAAGGCTTAACCAATCTACGACAATATTAAGCTGCCTTGATTTCGGACCCCTTAAGTGGGACCTGGGTTTTCGTCGGTGGGGGAGAAATGGTTTAATCAATCTGGGCCAGAGTTTTAATGGGAATCAAATAAAATCTTTCCAACAATTAAGAGCTGAATTTAACCTTCAACATACTGATTTTTTTCGTTACCTCCAGCTAAGGCATTATGTCCGCTTAAATGAAAGAGAGCTAGAGTTGGGTGAGGAACCACTAGGGAACCCAGTACAGCTCATTCTATCCTCCCTGATAAAGTCCCCTCACCAAAAAAAAAAACTGATTTCAAAGCTAGTGCAGGGGATGAATTCTGCTGAGGGTGACCCCCAAACTCATGTCAAGGACACCTGGCATGGTGACCTTGGGGTGGTCCTATCAGACTCGGATTGGATTTCCATATGGAAGGCTATCCAGAATACCTCATCGTCCCTTTTCTGGCGAGAATTTTGGTGGAAATTGACTGTTAGATTTTTTAGAGTCCCAGTTGTGACAAAACACTATGGGTTACATCACTCCGACCTCTGCTGCAGAAACTGTCAGTTAACCGGCACATACCTTCATATATTTTGGGAATGCAAGGTTATACAGGAATACTGGAAGTAAGTAAGAGACATTTTGGAGAAGACTTTTGAGATTGGGATGCCAGAGACCCCCCAATATTGGTTATTGGGGGTTGCCCCCCCTTTTTAACCTCCAGATCTTCCCGTTACCTGTATGGAATCTTGGTGGCGGCAGCCCTTAAGGCTATTAACCTGTTATGGTTTACTCTGGATAAGCCTACAATCACTTCATGGTATGATATCTGTATCAGGATCCTAGACATGGAATACCTGACGGCCAAATTGAGATTATCTTCAGATAAGTTTAGAGGGATATGGTTACCATTTCTGCATTTCATGGCCTCTCGTGAGGGGAAACCTATCCTAGAGTTGCTGGCCAGATATGTTTAGTAGGAGTCTCTAGGTTCAGCCGAGATAGATTAGCTGAAAAAGGTATATATGAGGTTTCTCCTCCTTCGAGGCTTATATTTGTCTTGTCACAATTTATAAGGCATATTCTGTTCATTATGTACATCTAATATAGGTGCATTATTCTGGTGTTACTTTTGCTTGGGTCCCCGGTACTTGCAGGGGCATCTTTAACTCTTAATTCCTTTTTTAATCCTTAATTTTAATTTTTTAAGAGTCAATTAACTCTAGGCAGTAACCACAATGTACGACTGGTAATCGATTTGTTATACAAATATAATTTAAATATGTTTCCTTGCTTTATCTCCTTTTCCTAAGTTGTATGGGTACTCTCTCGTCTTACACCTTCTTCTCTCTTTCTCTTTCCTTTCCTGTTTCTCTTTCCTTTTCTTCTTCTTTCTCTCTCCTCTGATACTGGTGTTAGTATTGTTTAAGAGGATATAAGTTGATTTACTGTTTGTTTGTCAATATATGTATTTTATGGAAAAAAGTTCTCCAATAAACTTCAATTTCAAAAAAAAAAAAAGAGAATTGTTTTCACAGGGAAAATCCATAGCTTTAGTCTGGGTGCCCTGGGAGAGATTGATTGTTCTCAACCAGGCAAACCTTCTGAGTGAGATGGCCTGAGCCATAGATCTGGAGGCAGTGTCACTGGCATCCACAGCCATATGAAACTGGTACTCTGTGGCTTCCAAGGCAGTTTTTACAGTTTCTGCAATGTCCTCAGCAACGTTATCTGGAGCTTTCTGGCTGATGGCCAGGACAGATTTCCACAGTGCCTTTTGATACTGAGCTGTGTACACCATATAGGTAGAGAGGCGGAGCAGCAGAGAGGCTGTGTTGTAAGATTTCTTATCCATAGCGTCCAGTTTCCTAGACTTTATCTGGAGGCTGGGATGAAAGGGGCACATTAGCCCTGTCACAGGCTGCAGCCTGCACAACTCCTTCATGGTCTGGATGTAGGTAAAGGTACTCAGCATTTGTCTTATCCAGCTGTTACTTTTTCTCTATTTTCTTATCCACACCTGGGATAGAGGTGGGGTTCTGGAATAACTTGAAAGTGGCCCTGCGAAGGGACTTATGAACTGGAAGGAGTAGCTGTCTGGGAGGAGAGAGACCCATCATATCTAGAAAATCTGCCTTCTTATCTTCTTCGGTGGTCTCTTGAATAGAGAGACCAAGAGTGTCCACCATTTGTTGAACAAAAGTGTAATGGGAGGAAACATTGTCCTGACCATGGGAAGGAGAACCAAACTCCTGGTCAGGGTAAACATCAGGCTCTAAGGGCTCCTCACCCTCCTCTTCATCATTACCTTCTCAAAGAAAAGATCCTGGCCTAAGTCAGGGTCAGTGGGGATAGGTGTGGAAGGGTCATCTGGGGCTCCAGAAAGATTGCCCACAACTTGAAAGCTCTGATATAGTTGCCAAGCCTTTGCCATTTCCTCAGCAGAGGGCATATTTTGTTGTGACACTGGTGTCTCCCTTTGTTCTTCAGCGGGACGGGCAGTGGTGTGTTTTGCTTTTTGTTTCTTTTTAGCAGGCACTGAATCAGGAACCTGCTCTGAATGTCTTTTTTGTTTGGCTTGGTCTGAATGATTTTTATCAGCCTTATTTTCTAGGGGTCCTTGGAGGACCTGTCTTTAGATTTATGATGAGAGGAGGACCCCTCTTCTGAAGTCTTAGGGAGGCAGACTGAGAAGACATTATTTCTAACCTTTTGGCTCTTTTCTTTACTGTTTTTAAGCAAAATTTAGTGCAAAGTTCACAATTACGAGAAGTGTGGCCTGGACCCAAACACCTTAAACAAAGGCAGTGGCCGTCTGCCTTAGCCACTATTTTAAAACATTTAACACAAGTTTTAAATCCTGTAGGTCCAGTCCTCTTTTTAGGTCTATCTGACATGCCAATCTCATCAGAAGACTTTAAAAATGGTTCCCAAAAGGAAAAAATAAGAATTTTGCAGTCGGTCCCCAAGTGTTATGGAACCATGAGAATTGCTTCCTAAATAAAAAAAAAAGTAAAAAATAACGCTAAACATGTTTCCCTTAAAAACAAGACAATCAATAAGAAACTGAAGTTAAAATATCACATATGTGAAAAATTTACCTCAAAAAGCACTTTTTCAGTCAGAAAAAACAAGCGCGAGAACCACGGAAAATACTGCTGTGAGGAGAGTTTCCTCAGTTCCTGGGAACTGATGGCAACCGAGGAAAACACACTAAAACCCTAAAAATATGATTAAAAACCACTAATGGCAGCACAAATTAACCAACTTTTAAAGAAACTTTTCCAAGCGAAGATGGACAGAGAGAACTCCGGGGCCAACTAGTCCAGTCAGGAAGAGAAATGAATCTTACTAACAGCAGCAACTATAGGCAGCACTCTTTAACTACAACCTGATAGGCTAATTCTTTTCCATCATTAACATATACTCTACCTCTGGGGCAGCTGAACCCAGATGGCAATACTGCATAAGTCTAGCATACTAAGGGATTTCTGGGGTGAGGAGTCCTATTATAAGTCAGTGATACACTCTAATTTTTTATGATCAACTGATTTTTTTCTCATTGCCTCTACATGATAGGGCATCAGTTGGCTGTTTATTTACTGACAGGAGAATCCCAATTCGTATGTGGGACATTGTGTGGCTTTGTTCTCATAAAAAATTGAATGTTAAAGGGAATCTGAAACAGAAGAACAAGCCTGAAAGGTATTGTCCTAGACACTTGTGTTTGGGAGTGGTTGAGACTATTGAGCATTTATATTCAGATTGCCTATATGTTCAGGACTTCTGGGGTTAGATTCACAAAAACTCACAAAGTGCAGTGCAAAAGTTTGTGTTGCCCTTTGCGATTGCCCAGGTGGTAAAAAATGCTATTCACAAACAGATATCGTAGGGCGCTATCTGATTGTGAATAGGGTAGGTAAAGGCAGCGGTAACCCCATTACCGCTACCTATAACCCCACTACTGCTGCCCTGACCTGTATACCTTGTAATGTTCCCACAATGAATAGTGCTAGTGCTTTAGTTGTTATTCACAAAAGCAGCCATGTAAATGAGCCCATTGGGCATGCAAGGCACTAGCTGGTCATTTGCATGCCTACTATGGGCCCATTTACATGGGATGCAATGGAGTTTTGCACACTCCCTCCCCCAAGTGGGACTGCCAGTCCAGTAGTGACACAAGAGCCCCCCTGGTAGTTAGTGGTCCCTCCTCCCTGCCTTCTGATCGCCATCCCGTATATGAAAATCCCATTTCCCGGTAGTCCAGTGGTCCCTCCCCATTCTCCATTCATCACCCTGATAGCTAAAAAAATGTTTCCCTGGCAGTCTAGTGGTTCCCACACCCCACCCTGTTTTCCGATCTCCGTCCCAATAGTTAAAAGAATGTTTCCCTGGCAGTCTAGTGGTTCCCTGTCCCAACCCCATTCTCCGATTGCTGTCCCCATAGTACACGCTCACTGACTGATAGCCCACTCTGAGCTGTCACTCAGTGTCAATGACAGTGTACTGTATACAGTATGTGCTCATTGAGAGCTCAGTTGGCAGCCAGCTGTGGAGGTGAGAGGAGGGCTGTGCTGGTCACCAGCTGGGGGTGTGGTTGGGGGAGGAACGGGGTGGTGGGACACTATCTGGGAGGGTGGGGAGTCCACTACATACAGAAAATCTCTGCGTTTCATATAGGGGCAGATCAGGGATGGGTGGGGGGACCGCAAGACCACCAGGGTAATGTGACACCTTATGGCAGGGAAGGATTGGTGATAGGGTGGGGGGACCACTGGACTACCAGAGAGATTTTTATTATACTACGGGCATGGCACTCGGGGATTGGGGAGGGAGGAACCACTAGACTACCAGGGAAAGGGATTTTGATATATGAGACAGCAATTGTCGAATAGGGAGGGGAGGACCACTAGACTATCAGGAACAGGATTTGTTATTATACAGGGCTGGTGATCATGCACCATCAAGGGGGGAGGAACTCTACACTACAGGGGGCACAATGTTGCGGGTTTGGGGGTCACTGCAGTACCTCCAGCAGCCACTAGTGTTGTATGGAATACCGCCAGGTCTCAGTTGGTGGTATTTTTTCCACGCAAGGGACCTCCACAAAAGGCTCTTGCATGGAGAAAATGGTTTGTGAATGGCACAGTGCCATGATGCAGGTCCCTTCCCCCTAATTTGACCTGTGTCCCACTGATCCCTTTGCCCCAGTGCAAGCCCATTCTGGTGCTGCAAACTGGGTGTCTGTGCATACCACTATGGCGCAAGATGCAATTTGCACCATGGCAAAGGTTTGTGAATCTAGCCCCTGGTCTTTGGTCCTTGACTGTTGGAAGAACCCCCTATTTTGTAATTTGCCCCCAGAACTTCTGTTTTGGGGGATTTTTCCTTTACTTTGGTATATCTATCATATTAGTAGCCTTATGGTAAATTTTTCTTGTTTTCTTTATTGGATTTGGCAAACTAGATGTAGACAGCTACTGCAGCAACAACTGATAACTCTGAATGAACTATTGCATTCCGTTGTTTGTGACACCGGTTGTATTCAAGACAGGGAGTCAAAATATGCTTCTCTAGATTTATACAAGGAGTGGTGGGATTCATTGCAACAGTTGAAATTATTTCAGTTATACCATATTTTTTTGGTTTACTTTTGGACATTCGTATATTTTGTTTGATGCTGTAAAAATATTTTTGGGATGTTTCTGTTTGTATTTTTTGGATAGTCAATAAAAAAATTCTCCATCTCTTTTCGAGAAGTGCCATGGGATCTTTAACGTCCAGCTGAACAACCACTAGAACAGGCAGCATGGACCTTGGTTTAACTTCTCACCCGAAATATGGCACCTTATGGCGTTATGCTGCATTACAGTGTCAGTATTGGAATTTAACCAAAGTTCCTGGTGTGGGGCTAGAACCCACAGTCTTCCAATCTTCTGGCCACAGAGGTGAGTGTGCAGTCTGCTAGGTCACTGACACTAAGGAAAGCAGCTTCTCTTAACAATAAAAGTGATGATGTGTTTGTATTGTTTTATTAAGTATCAATCTTTATGCATAACCGACACAAGAAGAAAGATGGTTTCCAGTTTGCTTGGTTTCTGAAAACACACATACAAAATAACACCTGAAATCCAGCACCGACCATCACAGGTAAGCAAATCCTTCAGAGGTAAGCTGAATAAGAAATGACTCAACTGGCACAACATTCATTTTACATTTTGTAGATCTGCTTTGTGATTATTAATTACCAGAAACAATTACTGCACCTCAAAGGGAATTTTAGACAAGTTTTACAAACCTTTCGTCTGAAGTGAAAGCACATCCTTTTTTGGAATACCTTTTATCATGCGATTTGCATATATATTTCTAATGTCCAACTCTTTTTCCTTTTCCTAAAAAATAATAATAAAACACAGCATGTTTTGGGTAGAACCAATCCCAGTAACTGTAAAAGTTTTGTTACTATAGCACTGTGAACCATTAAAGAGCACAAAGCTTGTTCACATTAAAATGTGTTTACAACAGTCTGGTAAGTATATACTATCATATGCAATATCAGACTTTTTTATTTTTCAGAAACTGCTGTATATTCATAATTTTATGCACTTCTTAAAACTATGTAATGTGCCAAAAAATGGATTGGAGATCAATTTCAGTATATGTCAATTATATTTTAGATGCTGAGAGAATCTCCATGTACTGTAGCAAATCTTAGAACAGACTAGTTGGACTGTTAAGGTCCTTTTCTTTCTGTCACTTTTCCATGTTTCTATGTTTCTGAGCAACTGTAGCAGTAATTTCTCTTATACTAAGGTTCATACTAAGGTCGTTACAGTGATGGGAGGCTTTTAAGCCCATAATTGCACCTGTGGAGTTAATTATGGTAACTAATATTAAACCCATTAAGAATAAGATTGTCAAGACAATGTTTGAACTCGGCTTTAGTCCTACTCACAGTCACATCAATTGGGAGTTTATTGGAAACGTTTACAATTCTTTGAGTAAAGAAGAATTTACGAGTTACAAAATGAAACCTCTTCCTAGAGAGCTGAAATGGACGGCCTCTAGTGTTGTGTAAGTCATTTTTGAATTCAAAACCCAACTCTGCCAGTAAGTAAGGCTCCTGGATGAGATCAAACATAAAGATGAGATCGCCCCTAAGGCGACGAGTTGCCAAAGGCATGAGATTTAACAGTTTGATTCTATTTTATTATGGCATATTGTACAACCCAGGTATGTGCCTAGTGTATTTTCTTTTAACCCTTTCCAATAGTGTAATGTCAGATTTTTTTGTAGTGGTACCAGTGTGCCCTGAGGTGGAATTGAACATCTCTCATTTGAAACCTGGCACCCAGGACTGTGCCTGTTGCTGAGGCCATGTGGCCTAGCAATTGCAGAAACTGTCTTGCTGGCTTTGTTTTGTTCAAGTTGAATGAGCTTGCCAGGTGCAGAATGCTGGCTACTCTCTCTCCTGAGGGAGGTAAGCTCATCCCACAATGGTGTTCAGTTCCGTACCTATGAACTGTAATGCCTGTACAGAAGTTAGAACTGACTTTTTGACATGGATGAGGAACCCTAAGGACTGCAACAGGTCATGTGTTACCTGTAGGTGCTCTCTCTCCTGCTGGTGAGACTTTCCCACAATTAACCAATCGTCCAGGTAGGGGAAAAACTGAAACACCTAGTCTTCTTAGGTGTGCCACCACCATTGCAGGGCACTTGGTAAACACTCTTGGTGCTGAAGTGAGACCAAAGGGTAGTGTTGAGAACTGGTGGTGGCCTGAAGGGAGTCTGAACCTTAGCTATTTTCTGTGTGAATCCCTTATAGGAATATGGAAGTATGCATCCTTTAAGTCTAAGGAGACTAGCCAGTCTCCTTTCTGTAGTGTTGGCAGAATCACGGCCAGTGTGAACATTTTGAACCTGGGCTTTACCAGGTAATGTTTAGTAGTCTGAGGTCTAGGATAGGCCACCACTCCCCATTCTTCTTTGTTGTCAAAAAGTACCTTGAATAGAATCCTTGGCCTTTTTGTCTCAAAGGGACAGGTTCTATTGCTCTTGATAAATGCAGAGCCTGAACCTCCTGTTCCGGCAGCTTTCCTTTTGTGAAAGGAACTGCCCTGAACAGTCTTGTTCTTAAAGGAGGAAGGGATTTGAAACTTAGGCACAAATCCTGACTCACCACTTCCAGGACCCACTTGTCTGTGGTGATCTTTAGCCATTCCTGGAAGTAGTCAGTCAGTCTGCCCACTACATGTACTGGGGAGGCTGCCTGAAGAGATAAGTCAGGGATTTTGTCTGGGCTGTTGCTGAGGTTAGGCAGATTGGGAGTCACACCTGGAGCCCCTTCTGCCTCTAGATCTAAAGAAATCAACCTGCTGGGGCTGGTACTGCTGCTGTGTCACAGCCTGTACCTGGTAAAAAGGTCTTCTGTAAGAACCCCTACCCCTGCCATCCCTTCCATATGTCAAAGTGGAATGTGAAGGTTTCTCCTTGGCAGAGTTACTGCAATAGGTGGCTTTATATTCATTTACCTTTTTCATGTAGACCTCAGTCTGAACTCCAACATTTTCGACTGGAAAGTCCATGGCTTTGCTCTGGGTATCCTGGGTGAGGTTAGTAGCTCTAAACCATGCAAACCTCCTCATGGCCACTGTACCTGCCATCCACCTTGCAGCTGTATCATTTGTGTCAGCTGCCATCTGAAACTGATGCTTGGAAGCCTTCAAGCCTAACTTAGCAGTATCCACTAGCTCTGAGATTGGTGTGGAAGGGCTAATCTCAGCAGCATCCAGGAGGGACTGCCACAGAGCCTTCTGATAGAGGGCTGCATATGCCTGATAGCTGGCTTGTCTGACTGCAAGAGAGGCAGACAGGTACCCTTTCTTCGTCATGTTAACAATTTTTCTAGAGTCCTTCTCAGGAATATGAGAAGACAGAGGTACTTTAGCCCTTTCACAAGCAGCCTGCTGCACAATTCCCTGATGGTCAGGGTGGGTAATTAAAAACTCTGCCCCTGACCTCTCTAATTGGTTCTTCTTATCACACTTCTTATCAATAGGTCTGATAGTGTTAGGTGTTTAAAGAATTTCTAGTATGTCTTTTTTGAAAAACATGTAAATAGGAAGCAGGAGCCTTTTAGTGGGTGTTAACTCCATTAACTCCATGTTCTGAGCTTTCTCCTCATTTTGGACCTCTTCTCTAGTGGCAAGGTCTAGAGTCTCAACCATCTTTCTTATAAAAGAAAAATGTGAGGAATAATCCTCAGTGGGTCTGGGCGGTGAACCAAACTCCTGTTCAGGGGAGACCTCAGGTTTAATACCCTCCTCTGCCTCATAATCTTCTTCAAAATCCACTGTATAAGTGGTTAAGGGTAAAACAAAGGCAGATGATTTCTCTATAGAAATAGCAACAGGCTACTTAGGGGGTAGTAAGCCATGCAGCACTTGTAATAAAGCCAGAGCCTGAGTTAAGTCAGCAGGCATTGACGTAGGAGCAGGTACTTGAGGAGCCCCTTGTGGCATTCCAGCTGGGGTCTCAATATGCTTAGTTTTTTTAAGTATCTTGGCAGGCACCGGAGAGTCAGCCGGTTCAATGACTCTCTTGTCGTGGCCCTCACCCATATCAGGGGTGTTTTTTGTGGCTCTGGAAGGTTCAGCCAAAGACTTAAGAGGGGGTGGACTGGTCAGAACCTAGAGACCCCTCATTCATTCTTCTTTGCAGTCTTTCCCGACATTTTTCAATCGTCTTAGGAGGGAAGGACTTGTAGATTTCGCATTCAGCAGAGAAGTGTTGTTGCCCAAGACAGACCAAGCATAAATCATGCTTGTGTCTGCTTTGGCAAACACTTCTGAACACTTTAGACAGTTTTTAAAACCAGGAGGTCCTGTTGGAACCGGGAACCAATAAAAAATTGCAAAAGTTATCGGTTTGCGGTTGGTTCAGGAATTGAGAAAAAAGTTACATTTATCGGTTTCGATTGGTTCCAGAACTGAGGATCAGCTCCAAGAACTAAGAAACCCCGGTTCAAAAATAAACAATTTCAAATATAAATACTGTAAAAGTGATTGGAACCAGTTTAAAAGTTCCAATCTAAAGTAAGGAAAAATGACTCACCTTGGTAATTGTGTTTCTTCTAATGGAGTCTTGCTGTATTCTGACAATTGCAGTTAGCTCCAGCCTTTGAACTGCCCCGGAGAGTATAGGGTTAAATTAACCAAACTAAAGCACCCAACAGGAAGTGTGCTGAAAACACCCTTGGGGTGCAACACTGCACCTGCCCACCTAGTTCCCAAAAACAGGTTCTGAGAGGGGAGGCAGGAAGGGAGGTCAGAATACAGCAAGACTCCATTAGAAGAAACACAGTTACTAAGGTGAGTAATTTTTTTCTTCAAACAACATGAAGTCTTGCTGTATTCTGACAACTGCAGACTACCAAGCAGTACCTCCAAGGAGGAGGGACAGAACCGACTTAGGGAATAGGCTCTGAAGCACTGCTGCGCCAAATCTACCATCACTCCAAGCCTGGATATCCAGGGAGTAATGCTTGGTGAAGGTATGAACTGTTTTCCAGGTGGCTTCTTGGCAAATTTCTAACAAGGGAATATCCCTGGCCGCAGCCAGAGATGCAGCTGTACCTCTAGTGGAATGAGCCCTCAGGCCTGAGGGAGGAATTTTTCCCAGTTTCTCATAACAGAATTGGATACAGGATACAATCCACCTGGCAATAGTTCCTCTTGGTGTCAGGTTTGCCCTTACCTATATCCCCACAAGTGAGGAACAACTGGAGGGAGTCAAACCTGTGACCCTTTGTACTGTACATTCTATGTAGTAACTAAGGGCTCTTTAACATCTAAACTGTGTAACCTTCACTCTCCTGAGGAAGCATGAACAGTGAAGAACACAGGAAGAGACATGGATTGGTTCAAGTGGAAATCAGAAACCACTTTGGGTAGGAACCTCCTATTGGTTCTAAGGACCACCTTGTTCCTATGGAATGAGATGAAATCCGGTTCAACTGACAGAGCTTGCAATTCACTGATAGGTCTGGCAGAGGTAACAGCAACCACAAACACAGTTTTCCAAGTCAAGTACTTGAGCTCTGCTGAGGACATATGCTCAAAAGGGGGGTTGCATATGCTGAGCAATGCAAACATTCAAATCCCAGGCAGGAGCAGGATCCATAAAAGGAGGATTGGTATGAAGCAATCCTTTGAAAATTTTACAGAATACAGGATGAGATGACAGAGAGGAATGCTTTCTCACTGACAGAAAAGCAGAAACAGCTGACAAATGTACCTTGAGAGTAGCTAGTCTGAGGCCTAGACCATTAAGATGAACCATATAATCCAGAACTGTAGACAATTTAGCAGTGTATGGGGATATATGCTTCTTGGAACACCAAATGCTGAATCTTTTCCATTTGGAGTTGTAAGTTTTTCTGGTGGCAGGCTTTCGAGAGGCTTTGAGAATGTCCAGAACCCCTTGGGACAGATGCAAATCTGCATATTCTAACTCTTCAAGAGCCATGCCTTGAGACTGAGGGACCGAAGACTGGGGTACCAAATCCTCCCCTGAGATGAGGTTAACAGATTGCACTTCCTGGGAAGAGACAGGGGAAGATGGACTGCTAGGGACAGAAGCAGGGGATACCATGGCTGCCTGGCCCAGTCTGGAGCAATCAGAATTAGTTTGCAGGATTGTGACCTCATTTTGACCAGAACTTTGAACAACAGAGGAAAAGGAGGGAAGGCATAGAGGAATTTCCCTTCCCAGTTCAGAACCAGAGCATCTAGAGGGACTGAGCCCAGTACTGGAGGTCTGCAACAAAACAGAGGAAGTTGGTGATTGTCTGGGGCTGCAAAGAGAGCTATCTCTGGAGTGCTGCACCTGGAAAAAATCACTTCTAGCACCAGGGGATCTAGAGACCATTCGTGATGGCCCTGGGAGAATCTTCTCAGTGCATCTGCTATCACATTGTCTTTTCCCGGAAAATGGACTGCAACTAAGGATGTCTGCAGAGAGTAAGCCAGAGACCATAGTTTCATGGCTTCCATGCACAAGGCCATGGACCGAGTGCCTCCCTGCTTGCTGATGTACCACATGGTGGTGGTGGTATTGTCTGTCCTGACCTGTACCACCTTGTTCTGCACTAACTGAGAGAAGGCTTGCAGAGCCAGGAACACTGCCCTGAGCTCCAAAAGACTGATATGCAGGAGGGACTCTTTATGGGACCACTGTCCCTGGGCTGTGAGAGCCCCGAGATGGGCTCCCCACCCCAACAGAGAAGCATCTGTGGTAAGGACCACAGAGTGGGGCTGACTGATGAAAGGAACCCCTTATCTAAGATTGTTCTGATCCTGCCACCATTGAATTGCCTGGATCAGAGTCCGAGTCACTGGAACTAGTTTGGTAAGAGGATCCTTCTTTTGGGATCAGAAGGACCTTAGATGGAACTGAATGCCCCTCATTTGAAACCTGGCTCCTTGGACCACTGCTGTAGAAGCTGCCATGTGACCCAGAAGCTGAAGGAAATGCCTTGCTGGTTGAGAGACCAGAAGGCGGAAAGAGGAGGCCAGCTCTGAAATAGCTGTAACCCTCTGCATGGGGAGAAAAGCTCTTGCCTTGACTGTATCCAGCGCTACTCCTATAAAAGTGAGAAGCTGTACAGGTTTGAGAACTGACTTGGAAAGGTTGAGAAGAAACCCCAAGGAAGTTAGCACTTGCTGGGTCACTTGGAGGTCTGACTTGACTTGGTCTGGGAACTGTCCCACAATGAGCCAGTTGTCCAGATATGGAAACACTGCAATATTCTTCCTTCTTAAAAAGGCCACCACTACTGCCAAGCACTTTGTGAACACCCTTGGAGCTGATGTTTGGCCAATGGGCATTGCTCTGAATGGATAATGGCCTGAAGGCAATTCGAACCTGAGGTACTTTCTGTGGGAGCACCTGATGGGAATGTGAAAATAGGCATCCTTGAGGTCCAGGGAGGCTAGCCAGTTCCATGACCTTAGAGAGGGAAGAATTATTCCCAGAGTCACCATTTTGACCTTTGGTTTTAACAGATGCTTGTTCAGATATCTTAAACCCAGGATGGGTCACCACTCCCCTGTCTTTTTTGGGGTAAGGAAGTACCTGGAGTATAGACCTTTGCCCCTGTGTAGGTAAGGTACCCTCTCTATGGCTCTTAGAGCCAACAGAGATGAAACCTCTGCTTGCAAGGCAAGGGATTCGGAGGTGCTTGCAGGTGGAAAAGATCTGGGCCTCAGCTTTGGAAGTCTTTTGAAGCTGAGGACCAGTTCCTGGCTTACCACTTCCAGGACTCATTTGTCTGATGTAACAGACTTCCAGTCCTGGACGAAGTAAACCAGCCTGCCTCCTACTGGTATGGGGGAGTCAACCCAGGCTGACACATCACGGTGTCTGCTGGCAGCAGCCTTAGGCTGAGGGGTGGATGCAGCCCTGCTCATCCCCCTTCTGCCCCTCCCTCTAAAGAACCACCTTTGGGAAAAGGGAGAAGAGGCCTGCGCTTGGTAGAAAGGCATGTGAAAAGGCCTGCCCCTGCCCCTGGCTTGCTGCCTTTGAGGAGTTACCTGCCTTTCCTTGGCCTGTGCACTCCTGTAAGTGGTCCTGTATTCGTCCATTTTCTTCATGTAATTCTTTGTCTGCTCTCCAAACAAAGAATTATCCACCACAGGGAAAGCCATGGCCTTAGCCTGGGTGTCCTGTGAAAGGCTAGTATATCTGAGCCAAGCCATTCTCCGAAGAGCCACAGATGTAGCCATGACTCTTGATGACACATCATTGGAGTCCACAGCAACATGAAACTGAACCTTGGATTCCTCAATCCCATCAGCAGCCACCTCCCTCCAGCTCCTTGGCCAGCTGGGGGGAAGCCTGCTTAGCCAGTGTCAGTACAGTGTCCTATCTGGACTTCTGGTATCTGGCTGTATAGGCCATATAATTAGCCTGCCTGAGTCCCAAGGAGGATGCCATGTACTGTTTCTTTGCCATGGCATCCAACTTCCTGGAGTCTTTATCTGGGGGATGTGAAGCCAAGGGAATGCCTGCCCTGTCACAGGCTGCAGCCTGCCCTACCCCAACATGGCTGCATTGCTGGTAAAGAAACTCCATATCCGAGCCTGACACAGTATACCTCTTGTCC
This sequence comes from Neoceratodus forsteri, assembly GCA_016271365.2. NCBI lineage: Eukaryota > Metazoa > Chordata > Ceratodontiformes > Ceratodontidae > Neoceratodus > Neoceratodus forsteri. The sequence continues at coordinate 589,651,439 of CM057459.1, forward strand.
ATCCTTCTGTCCACAGGAGGTATAGAGTTAGGAGACTTTAGAATGTTTTGAGTCTGCTTCCCAAAAGACTTATGAAGGGGAATAGACAGTCTCTTAGACTCTGGGATATCTATCATTTCAACAAAGTCAGGCTCTTCTTGGTCCTGCACAGTCTCCTCTATAGGAAGCTGGAGGGTTTCTGCCACTTTCCTGTAAAACAGAAAGTGGGAAGGGGACTCAGAGAGCCTAGGAGGAGAAAAAACAGAAGATCTGTCTGGGTAGATGTCCGGTTCTATAGGCACATCCAGACTTTCTAAGCACTCATCATCATAATCTTCACATTGTTCACAATCCCTCTCCTCAAAATCCAGTTCATAAAAATCTTCAGGGGCAAAATCCTGAACCGGAGGAACTGACCGAACCGAACCCCTACCCACCGGGACCAGATCGGTCAGAACCGGACGAAGCGATTCCACAATCCGACTCACTTGGGCAATTTCTTCAGTGGTCAGAACATGGTGTTCTGGATCCGAACCAGCAGATTTTTCCTTTCTTTTCCCTTTTGTAGGAACTGACCCCTCAGGATCAGTTCTCCTCTTGCCCGAAGAAGTATCGCCCTGGTCAGAGGGCACTCCTTCTTGTTCAGTGGTAACCAAACCGAGCTGGCCTTCCGGGTTAGCGGATTTCTCAGCCTCCTTCTCCCTAAGTCCATCTAATCTCTTATCCAGGGTAGACTTGGGAAAATTCTTACTTATTTGGCAGTCTGAATTGAGGTGGTCAAACCCCTGACAGTAAACACAGGTGGTGTGGGGATCGGCCTTTGCAAAGACTTCCCCACACTCACTGCAGTGTTGAAACCCAGTGGGCCCAGTTTTTTTCTTGGGTTTCTCAGACATGGCCAACCTAACTAAACTTACCCTTTTTTCGGCAACCACCAGGCAAGACTCTCTTATCGGTTTCTAACCGTGTTACGGGTGTTTGAAAAAAATGCTAAAAACACATTTTTTTTTTAAACTGTCAAGAACCGGTGACCACACACTAAAATGACTAAATCAAAGACCTAAAGGATCGGTTCAGCCGAACCGATTGGCACTTTTACAATTTCCACAATCCAAAAACACTATCTAAGTACTTACTGTACCGCAGACAAAGTGAACCGAATCACAGTAAAATAATTTGGAAAACTGAAACTTTAACCGACACTTTAACTGAGTCTTTGAACCGAGCAAAGGAGAAATCTCCGGAGCGACTGTTCAGTGAAGCGGAGTAAAGAATCTGACGGTTTGGATTCAAAGTACTGCAGACAGAGTCTTCAATCGAGCTCAACATTCTATGCCCTGCATAGAAATTTAACCCTATACTCTCCGGGGCAGTTCAAAGGCTGGAGCTAACTGCAATTGTCAGAATACAGCAAGACTTCATGTTGTTTGAAAAAACAGTTGATTACCTCCCGGTTCCCAGACACTAGGAGGAACCGCAAATATACACAAAACTACACTAAAATTTGTAATACTGAGGAAAAACAAATAAACCAAACACTAAAACTAGGCAGCAATGAATAAAATCAAAAAATACTTAGTTTTTTTTTTATCAAATGTCACTTCAGGAACGACTTGTAAGAGAGAAAATTTCCAGTGCGTCTAGTCTTTGCAGCGGAGAGAAGAAATCTGAGGGTTAGAATATAGGCAGTTGAACTGGGCAGCTTTTGAATTGAATGCATGAGCTAAAGAGTCCATCATTAACATACATTCCATTTGGCTTCGGGGCAGTGCTGTCTTAAAGGAGCACTGCAAGAAGTAATAATATTAGTGGATTCCTGGGGTTAGAAGAAGAGGCTATCTAAACTATCTAGCTAACTAACTTCACCTATAAACATAAACATAACCATAAACATAAACTCCTACCCACCCTACAAAGTATCTCCCACATTTTAACAAAGAAAAATGAACATCACTAAGACTCAAGTTGCAGATGTCCCTGAGAAGAACAGCCCAGGTGTTTCTAATAGCAATCACAGCTGTAGTGCACTGCCCCCAGGTTCTAGTAGGGGAGGTAGGGTGGGAACTCAGAATACAGTAAGATTACCTTGGAAGAAACAAGATTACTATGGTAAGTAATTTTTTTTTTTCTAACCCCAGGAAATCTTACTGTATTCTGACATATGCAGACTACCCGATCAGTACCTTTGGAGGTAGGTACAGAACCTATTGAGGAAACAAGGTCTGCAGTACTGCTGTGCCATATCTGGCATTACTCCTAGCCTGGGTATCCAGGCTGTAGAGTTTGGTAAATGTGTGAACAATTTTCCAGGTAGCTGCCTTACAGATTTCCGACAAAGGGATATCCTTTGCAGCTGCGCCCCTTGTAGAGCAGGCCCTGAGGCCTACAGGACGTTCCTTGACCACTTTGCTGTAGCAGATCCGGATACAGGCAACAGTCCAGTGAGCAATAATTCTCTTTGAGGCAGGCTTTCCTTTACCCACCTCTCCATATGTTAGGAAAAGCTGGGTCCTTTCTTGCCTGTGACCCTTTGTATGGTCCAGTTAATAGCTGATAGCTCTCCTGACATCCCAGGTATGTAGCCCACATTCCCCTAAGGTAGAATAGTCGGTGAAGAAGACTGGCAGGGCGACAGACTGTTTTAAATGGAATCAGACACCACTTTGGGGAGGAACTTCCTATTAGTCCTGAGGACTACTTTGCCCCTGTGAAATGATATGCAGTTAGGCTCTGAAGACAAGGCCTGTAGCTCACTAATCCTCCTGGCTGAAGTGATAGCTACTAGGAACACTGTTTTCAATATCACATACTTGATCTCTGATGAAGACATGAGCTCAAAAGGTGGCTGCATCAGCTGGCCAATACAAATGTTGAGGACCCACACAGGAGTGGGCTCCCTGTGTGGGAGAAGCAAATGTATTAGGCCCTTGAAGAATTTTCTGAACTCCTGGTTTAATGCCAGTGAAGAGTTCTTACGAGCTGAGAGGTAGGCAGAAACAGCTGCCAGATGCACCTTAAGGGTAGATGGCCTAAAGCCAAGGAAATGAAGGTAAACCACGTAATCCAGTACAACTGAAAGACTAGCTTGGTCATGGCCTGCACCCTGCTGCTGGCACCAACTTGAAAACATCTTCCACTTAGAAGAAAGATTTTCTAGTAGATGACTTCCTGGAGACTCTGAGTACCTGTAGGACTCTTTCTGAAAGATTTAGGCCAGCATACTCTTAAGTCCTCAAGCACCAAGCCTTGAGCCTGAGGGACTTAAGGCTGGGGTAAAGGATTCTACCCTGTGAGGATGTCAACAGACTATGCCTCCTGGGCAGAGAGATTGGTCTGCTCGGAGACAAGTCAGAAGCAACGAGTACCATAGCTACCTGGCCCAGTCCGGAGCAATGAGGATTATAGTTGCCAGCTGTGCTCTGATCTTGTTTAGTATTCTGTGTAACAAGAGAAATGTCAGGAAGGCATACAGAAACTTCCCTGTCCAGTCCAGCAGCAATGCATCTATTGGCACTGTGCCCACTACAGGAGGTCTGCAACAGATCTGTGGCAGCTGACGACTGTCTGGGGCTGCAAAGAGGCTCACCTCTGGGTGCCTCACCTTCTGAACACTGCCTGAAGGACCTGCCTGTTCAATGCCCATTCATAATGGTCCTGACGGATCAAGCTCAGAGCATTGTCTTTCCCTGGGAGACAGACAGCTGAAAGAAAGATGCCAAGGGAATATGCCAGTTTCCATACCCTCATGGCCTCTTTGCACAGAGGAGATGACCTTGTACCCCCTTGCTTGTTTATGTGGTTCATTGTGGTCATGTTGTCTATTCTGATTTGGACCACCTTGCCTTGCAATACTGGAGTGAAGGACTGAATGCCCAGGCATACCGCCCTGAGCTCCAAAAGATTTATATGGAGTAAAGACTCCTTTGGGAGCTAGGTCCCATGCACAGTCCACTCTCCCAGGTATGCTCCCCACCCCAGGAGAGAGGCATCCGTAGTTAGCACCACTGAAGGTAGCTGTTGCAGGAAGGGTACTCCCTCTCTTAGGTTTTTCCTTTCCTGCCACCACTGAAGTGCTAGGAGCAGAGGTCTCATGACTGGCACCAGTTTGGACAGAGGGTATCTTTTCTGTGACCAGTAGGATCTGAGACGAAATTAAATGTCTCTCATTTGGAACCTGGTGCCTGGAACTGCTGCTGTTGTAGCAGCCATGAACCCTAGTACCTGGAGGAAGTGCCTTGCTGGACTGGGGGGGGGGGGTAAACAGCTGAAAAGAGCTGGTCAGCTGTACCAGTGTTTCTACGCTCCCCTGAGGGAGAAAAGCCTTTCCCCTTGCAGTGTCCATCTCTGTCCCTATAAACTCCAACAACTGAACAAGAGTTAGCGATGACTCCTTGAGATTTACCAAGAAGCCCAGGGACTGCAGAATATCATGTGCAGTGGTTAAGGACTCTGACACCTGCTAAGGGGACTGACCTACTACTAGCCAGTCATCCAGATATGGAAAGACTGCTACCCCCACCTCCTTAAGTGGGCTACAACCACTGCTAAGCACTTTGTAAACACCATTGGTGCCGAGGTAAGGCTGAAGGGCATGGCCCTGAATTGGTAGTGGCCTGATGGAAGCCTAAACCTGAGGTACCTTCTGTGGGACTGCCTGATAAGAGATGTGAAAGTAAGTATCCTTCAGGTCTATTGATGCCAGCCAGTCTCCTTGCCTGAGGGTAGGAAGGATGGTTGACAGAGTAACCATTTTAGATTTTGGTTTTGTTAGATACTTGTTTAGGTATCTGAGATCCAATATGGGTTGCTACTCTCCTGTTTTCTTTACTGTGAGGAAGTATCTTGAGTAGAGTCCCTTCCCCCTTTGGGGCAAAGGGACAGGCTCTACTGCCTTGTCCTGCACCAGTTTTACCACTTCCTCCTCCAGTAGCTGAACTTCCAATGGTGAGTCAGGCCTGAAGATTCTTACCCTCAGCCTGGACATAACTTTGAAGCTGAGGGGAAGACCTTGGCCCACCACCTCCAGGACCCACTTTTCTGTGGTGATGGTTTACCAGGTCTGGAGGAAGTGGGTTAGCCTGCCCCCTACTGGAAGAGGAGAGGTGACCCTGGCTACCCCTCAGGGTGTCTGCTTAGCCTGTGTGGTTGGCTGGGGCCAGCCCTGCCACTTTTCTGTATGCCCCTGCCCCTGAAATAACCCCTCTGTGGCTGGTAGGCCAGGAGGGCCTGGTATTGAAAGAAGGGCCTGTAATGGGACCGAGTTGTACCACCTCTGTTCTGCTGCTTCTGTGGAGTAGCTGCCCTCTCTTTAGCAGCAGCACTCTTGTAGGCTACTTTATACTTGTCCATTTTCTTCATATACACTTCAGTCTGCTGCCCAAAAAGGGATGTGGGCTCGCAGGGGAAATCCAGAGCCTTTGTCTGGGTGTCCTGTGAAAGGATAGTAGTCCTGAGCCAGGCAAACCTTCATGAGAGACACTGAAGTAGTCATAAATCTAGCAGCAGTGTTACTGGCATCCACTGCCATCCTAAATTGGAACTTGAGGCTTCAATGCCTCTTTTGGCAGCCTCCGCCAAGTCAGATGCCATACGGACAGGACAAGCTTTAGAGATTTCCATAACTGCTCCAAATACTCTTTTGAAACCTGGCCACATAGGCCATATAAGTAGCCTGCCTAATGGCCAATGAGGACCCTAGGTAGGACTTATTGGCCATCGAGTCTATATTTCTGGAATCCTTGTCAGGTGGATGGGATGCCAGGGGGATGCCAGCCTTGTTACAGGCAGTGGCCTGCACCACCCCCCTCATGGCTGGGGTGCCCAAAAAGGAACTCAGCCCCAGATGTGGCCACCCAGTACTTCCTATCCAGTTTTTTATCTACCACGGAGATAGATGTGTGGGTCTGCAAAATCTTAAAGGCATGTTTCTTAAGAGATTTGTGGATGGGAAACAATAGTTTCTTAGCTGATGACATATCCATCATCTCTACATAGTCTGGTTCCTCCTCCTCCTCTGTTGTTTCTTGAGTGCTGAGGTCCAGAGCCTGTGTCACCTGTTTCATAAATGCAAAAAGTGTGATGAAATCCTCTGATCCCTTGTCAGGGGAATCAGGATGCTGGGGATCAGGGGAAACATCAGGTTCCAAAGGTTCCCCTAAATCCTCATCTTCTTCCTCATTATAGTCATCATTCTCGGTATAACGTTCAAAAGAACCAGGATCCAGGGAAGAACCTGGGGGCTGAACCAAGGGGACCTGGGCAGTGGACCATGGAACCAAACCAGCAGCAGTCTGAAGAGACTGTACTATCTTTATGGCATTGGCAATTTCCTCTACGGCTGGAACCATCAGGTTTGTCGGTTGTGGTTCCTTCCCAATATGTTTCTTCTTCTTTACTTCGGTTGCCAGTTCAGCAGCAGTTTCCTCGGTTTATTTTTTACTATGTGAACCATCACCCCTGTCAGGGGGTGTTTCATTCAGTTCTTTAGAGGTTTCCTTGGTCTGAGAAGAAAAAGGTCTGTCCGCAACTGGGTCAGCGATTTACTAGGGCATCTTTTCCTTCAGTCGATTAAGTCACCTCTCCAGCGTCAACTGCAGAAAGATTTTACAAATTTCACAGTCTGCCTTCAAATGATCAAAGCCGAGGCAGAACACACAGACCAATTGTGGATCGGCCTTCGCAAATGGTTCCCCTGCACTCAGTGCAATGCTGAAACCCTGTAAGACCAGTTCTCTTTTAAGGAGTCTGAGACATAGTGAAAAACTGGACTTCCCTGGTACTTGGGCTTTTAAACCCTTTTTTTTTTTTTTTTTTTAGTTTAGCAACTGAGGGAGAAACCGAGTGTCAACCCGGCTTAAATTCCCAAACCGCAGATAAATCGGTCGGTACCAGGGAAAATTCAAATAAAGAAAGTTTTTACCTGAAAATAAGATGAAAGGCTTGGTTTCCACCCAGTTAGAGGAACAGCACAGGAACCAAAACACTTACCCAAATGATGCTAAATCTAGACTAGTCTACCTGAATACCAGAGACAGCAGTTCAAAAAACACAAAGAAAAGTATCGGTACTGAATAAAAACCAAGAAAAATAACTATCTTCATGAAAAATGCAGGAGCTCTCTGAGGCATCTGACTAGGCAAGCAGAGTAAAAAATCTGATGGTTGCAGGTTGTTAACCAGAGACAGTGGTTTGAAAACCAAGCTTGAGTCTAGCGTTCTATCACTTGCATAGGTTGCATTAACTACTGTATTTCAGCTCTGGAGCAGTCCTATGGTGAGACCATACTGCATATGTCAGAATACAGTAAGATTTCCTGGGGTTAGAATAAGAGCCTGAAGTGACACTATTCAAATCTTTATGTGTTCAGTGAATTTGTTCATGGCTCAGAGGTCCAACACAGGACACAAGTCTCCTGTGGCTGTAGGGACCAGAAAGCACTTTGAGCAGAACCACCTGTTCCTTTCCTTTCTTTCGGAGGAACAGGCTCCATGACCTTTTTCTGAAACAGAGACTGAACCTCATCCCTCACGAGGGACAGGTTTCCCAGAAGATCATATGAATGGGGTGGAGGATGCACTGGTGGTTTTGAGAGCAGTTCTTGTGCATACCCTTTATCTATTATTTCCAGGACCCATTTGTCTGAGGTGACCTCCCTCCAATTTTGCAGGTAAAGGGAGATCCTTCTTCCCCAATTGTACCCCTGGAGGCAGCATTGGAGGGGGATGAAGTGGGCAGTCAGAAGGTGCCGGGTAAGCAGGGCTGCCTGCATTGGAATGTTTGGGGGCCTTGGAGGGCCTTCCTGGGCAGCAGATCCAGCTAGGTGACCTCCTTCTCCTCCTCTGCCACAGTAGGGCTGATGGTAGCCTGCAAAAATGCACCATTGCCATGACCCCTGTATGTATTCTGGGGGTCAGGGATTTTACTGACCTCCTGGCCATGTTGGATGACTGGATGTTTTTCAAAGCATTATCCACATCCTGGCCAAACAACTTAGAACCCCTAAAGGGGGCATTAAGCACAGTCTGTTGTACGTGAAAAGCAAATCCTGCCACTCTGAGCCAGGAGTACCCCTAAGGAAGGTATCAGAGGCAGCTGATCTTGCAGCCATATCTGAGGCATCATATGCAGACCTGAGTGTTTGTCATTATCCAGGCCAGCAGAGGCAGCCTTCAATAATTCTGTTTTGGTTATCAGGCAACTGTTGTGCTATAGCCGTGGCCAACTTCCAGAGGCTATTTTGATACTTGATCATGTACACCTGGTAGTTTGCAATACAAAGGTCCAAAGTGGAAGAGGCATACATCCTCTTATCCATCACATCCATTTTTTGGACTCCTTGTCAAGAGGCAGTGTGCTCATCACTCTAGGGGCCCTAGAGCTATAATGGGCAGTCACGATAACCACAGAGTTGCTTTCAGTCTGAAAGGCATAACAGGGTTTGATAGACAGAGCAGGATTTTGTTTCAGCCTTCCTGGGGACTGCTGGCAGACTACCAGGTCTCTGCCAGGCAGCAAATATAGCACTGTCTAACGTAGGGTATAAAGAGATCACCACAATAGTGTGAGCAACTGAAATCTCCAAGAACCCCATTAGGTTTCTTTTATTGGAGTCTTCTTCACCCTCAAATCCTATCACATCCTGGACTTGTTTAAAAAAAGCCTGGAAGGAGGGATCCTTTGGAGAAGACCTGAGGTTATACACCAGAGTCCTCACTACACAAGAATAAGATTAAGCTGGAAGGAACACCTCCTTCATAGGGTTTTTCATCCCCACCTTCATCTTTCAAATCTTCCTCCATTTCTAGAAGGTCAGGATTATATTCCACCTCATCGTCATCTTGTATCACTTCTTTTCTCTGGTACGGCATATCCTGCAACTAAAAGTAATCAAGATGACAATTAGATGTGCAATACCAGAGAAAGGAAGTATGTTGGGAACCAGAGGTCCAACCATGTGAGCATGTAGCTCAGTGGTTAGAGCACTGGGATAGTATTCTGGGAGCCTGGGTTCATTTCCCAGTAGATAGATATTTTATTTATAAAAGCGTCCATCTCCAGAGACTCTGGACGCTGTACAACAAAACAACAATACATAAATACAGCAGTTCATCATTAGAACACATTTAAAATCACTCTATCTATCCCTTCATTTGTCTGTTAAAACCAATTAATCAATCAATAGGTCACATTATTTCTTTATCACTGCAAGTTGTGATTTAAATTGCTTAGCAGTGGCTAATACTGCATCATAAATAAAAGTCCTGTGAATTTAACAGAAGAGAAACAAATGCTTTGTATTTTGCTTCCTATTTTTGTCCCCAATTTTTGCCACCAGCAGTTGGGACCTCCTTCCACCTACCCAAGCCCTTATACCCGCCGGAGTCTTTCGGTGGTCCTACCCACCACCAACCTTTGTTCGACAACCTTCCCCTTATACCCCGACCATAACTCACAGCTTATTATCTGCGGGTGGGACCCCTGGTTCCCCCAAGCCAGGAGGAGATACTTTACTCGATGGCCAAGGCCCATGAGAAGGAGCCGGCGAGGTGTAGGAAGAGTTGAAGCGACCTTGCTGTGGAATGGGGGTTGGGTGGCTTATCTGCCAGGTGCTGCTAGGGGTATTTTATCCCCTGCTATGCCCTCCCCTTATCCCACCCTAGGGCATGGTTCTGAGAGGTGACTTGGCATCCGCCTATTAGGGCCGTCGGAAGGATGGGTAAGTCTCTATCTCCCTACCTTCAGAACTCCCCTGCTGGCCCCATTCTGGGCAGATGATGCCTCTGTGTCACTTGCCAGGAAAGTGGGTGCATTCTGATGTGAGGTCACCCCAAAGGGACCACTTATTCATTCCCACATGACACCCCCCCCCAATGCAGAAGACATCTGTAGGACACCTGACCCTGCCTCGCCAATTGGCACCAGACATCCCGGGCTTGGAATGTAAACCTGGGTTGTCAGGGTGGCAAATAGTAACTACCACAGCGCAAGCTGGGTGATCTGGATGTGCTGTAAACTTTATAAAGGAACTGTTAGCTAGTTCTGGCAGAATAGTCTGACCTGATGCCAAAACACTACACAGAGATAGGTGTTGCAGACTATAAGGTTTATTTTCTGGTACACACATAAAACAGCTTACCTAAACAGCTGGGAGTTTGGTACCTCTCCGAAAACCCAGATGATCATGCAGAAAACTTAGTGAACAAAGAACTTGCATAATATTACATACTTGCAATAAGAAAGTCCATTACCTGGGTAATGGCTCATCTGCTAAGCAGTGCACAGCTCTAATTGGTGGATTAGGTGGGCTTTTGGCACCTAAAACTATAACGTTTTGCACATACACATAGATAAGTACAATTACTGACTAGTACTGCTTTTGGGTAACAATAGAGCTTTTCAGTAGGTTATGCTAAACTTTGCATATAAGCTAATGTCAGTAGGTGGTGCACTAAGACAACAAATATAACACTACATCATATTATTGTTTTCCCTTATACTGTGAACTGAATGCAGTCTCCATGAGGGATACTAGGACAGGCAGGTCTACATAATACCCCCCTTGTTGCTTGAATAAGGAGGCAACAATAAGTATAGTAAGTAAGTTGGTAAAACACTCAGTTACAGTCCAGCTGCATGAGCTTTGTAGAAAAACTGCAGTTGTTCACAATTTTTCTTGAGAGTACATCTTAAACAGTATAAGGTAATAATCAAGAAAAATATCAAAAACACTTGAAGAATAACAAAACCTTTGAAAGTAAGTTCTAACCAGGTATTGGATAATGCAGTGGAGAGATCTCCATCATGAAACAAGAAATTTAAAGAATCACCAGCCTTAGTTATATTGTTATTAATATGTATAAAACAGAGGAATATGTATTAAAACAGAGGAAAGAGTAAAGATTGCAAACAGTTAAGGGGCCAGAAATAAGACATGATTGGAGTGGTGCAGTGCAGTGGCTGTGGAGCAGCAGTCTTCCGGGAGACGTTCTGGAGGATGCGGTGTTGTCCCATCTGCAGGCACCTCTCTGGGCTGAGGGAGGAGGTTGCTCATCTCCAGGCTGAGTTGGCCAGGATTTGTGGGACCTCCTCTTCCATCCAGGGACCACCAGTGCCACTGCCGTGCCTCAGAGGTTGCCAAGAAAGAGGAGTGGTTGGACCACAGTGGGCTCAGGGAGGTGAGGATGGTGAGAACAGAGGCACATCCTCAGTTGTACCTCTCCACAATTCCTATGCCATTCTGGCAAAGTGTGGTTCCTCTGGAGGCACCGCAGTGGAGACCAGGAGGATGCTGGAACCTCCACAAGGAGACCCACAGGAGGGTGGCAGGGGACCCAGGGAAGGGAAACAACTCCTGGTGGGGACTCCATTGTTAGGAAAGTAGAACTGGGGGAGGAAGGGGAGAGGGAGGTAAGGTGCCTACCTGGTGCCATGGCTTGGAGGGACAGGGAGCGAATCCTCAGGATTGCCGGAGCAGCTGCACAGGGGAGGGAGCTGGATGTCATTGTCCACCTAGGGAAAATGACCTGACTAAGAAAGGGATTAGAGAAGTGCAGGAAGAGTCTGTGGAATTGGGGAGGGGCCTTAGTCAAGTAGCATGCACGGTAACCTTCTCTGAGGTGCTGCCCAGCTATGGCGTAGGAGAGGCTAGGGTGTTCTGCACCATGGGATTCAATCAGTGGTTGAAAAACTGGTGTGGAGCTCAGGGATTTGGCTTCATTGGGGACTGGGGGGTCCACCTGGAGTGATGCAAGCCTATACTGGCATAATGGGCTGCATCTGTCGGGAGGAACCAGGATCCTAGGTGATGAGGTTTAAATGCTTCATTGGCAAGCATTTAAACTAGCCAAGGGGGGAGGCACTGGAAAGGAGCAGGGAAATCCTAGCCCCCCCAAAAAAATCACAGTAGTAAGTGCGGCAAACACCAATATAGAGATTTCAATAGGGAGAAGGGCAGGGGTAAATGGAGAAAGTGACAAAGGCAAGAAGGACAGGGATGGGGCAAAAGGGAGTAAGGCCATCAGGAAATGGAGGGTAATGAGTATCAATGCCCGTAGTCTGGGCAACAAGCTCCCTGAGCTGGTGGTCTTGATGGAAGAGGGATGCCTGGATATAGTAGCAGTCACAGAAACATGGTACACAGATAACCATGACTGGGATGTTAACATACCAGGGTACATAACCTACAGGAGAGACAGGCAGGGGAGAAGAGGGGGAGGAGTAGCTTTCTATGTAAAGGAAGGGATAAAAGCAACTGAACAAAAGAGTAAACAGGGAGGAGAGGAGGCACTGTGGGTCACCTTGGAGACTGGAAAGGGCACCACAATCCGCACAGGGGTTGTGTACAGACCCCCATGTCAGGGGGAGGGAATGGACAAGGATATGATAGAAGGCATTCTTAGAATGGCAGAGAAAGGGGAGATACTGTTGATGGAAGACCTGAATATGCCAGATGTTAACTGAGCACATTTGCTGCAGCCACATCCAAGAGCATGGCCATTCTTGATGCCCTACAGGTGGCAGGCCTCAGACAGCTAGTTTTGGAACCCACTCGTGAGGGAGCAATCTTGAGACCTCGTCTCTCAAGCGGGGCAGTGAGAGGATCTCAGATCTAGAAGTGGGTTGCCATCTGGGAACAAGTGACCATCAAACAGTGTGGTTCACGGTAAACTCAGCTACAGAGTCAAGCCATACAAAACTGAGGGTACTGGACTTTAGGAAGGCTGACTTTGGCAAGATGGAAGTGCCTCAGAAAAGCACTAGCAAACAGGCTAGAAGGAGGTGTGGAGCAACAATGGGAATCATCAAACTGCCATCACAGAGGCAACAAGCCTTTGTGTGAACAAATAAACAAATCAAAACAAAAGAAAAAGCCACTATGTTCTCAAAAGAGGTGGCTGTGAAAGTCGGAAGAAAGATAGCATTCCGGAATAAGAGAAACACAGAAGGAGCAGGACAAAGAGCTGTACCAGTTAAGGCAGAAGGAAGCAGGAGGAAGTCAGAATAGCAAAGGCCCAAACTGAGGAAAAGATAGCCAACTCAGTTAAGAAGGATAAAACCTTTTATAGGTACATCAGGGCGTAGAAAGACAAAGGAAGGGATAGTGAGGCTGAATAGAATGAACGGTGGGTGGGCAGAGGGGGACAGTGAAAAAGCAGGGATACTGAACGAATATTTCTGCTCAGTATTCACAATAGAGGAGGGGGAAGTGCCTAATCCAATTAACAAACAGAACTGAGTTGGAGGAGGTAAATTAGCTACTAGGCCGCCCTTTAGCATATGGCTTTATGGCCGTCATGTCGGCGGGGCGTTAAAACTTTAAAAAAAAAAAAAGCTCCGTGCTGGTGCGCCTCCGGCTTACACCCAGGAAGTAATGAATGGTGAAGATTGACAAGGAAGATCTCCTAAAACTGAAGGTGGACAAAGCAATGGGTCCTGATGGAATTCATCCCAGAATTCTAAAAGAATTAAGGAGGAACTAGTGAAACCACTAGCTACTCTTTTAATAAATCATGGGAGGATGGTGTGGTACCTGAGGACTGGAGGAAGGCGGATGTGATTCCCCTTCACAAAAGTGGGACCAAGACAGAGGCAGGAAACTACAGACCTGTCAGTCTGACCTCTGTGGTAGGAAAGTGATGGAGTCACTTCTGAAGGAAAGAATAGTTGAGTACCTAGAGGCCAGTGGGGCACAGGACCCAAAGCAGCATGGGTTCACAGCGGGATGGTCATGTCAGACGAATCTAATAGATTTCTTTGACTGAGTGACCAAAGAAGTAGACCAGGGAGGGGCTGTGGACATGGCCTACCTAGACTTTAGCAAGGCATTTGACACAGTCCCACACAAAAGATTAATAGTCAAATTAACCAGCCTGGGAGTGGGTCCCAGGTAATTGTAAATGGAGTCCAGTCTGAAGAAAGAGGGGTTACTAGTGGGGTACCACAGGGTTCAGTATTGGGTCCAGTCCTTTTTAATGTCTTCATCAGTGACATTGCAGAGGGACTGGAAGGAAAAGTATGCCTTTTTGCAGATGACACAAAGATCTGCAACAGGGTTGATACACAGGGAGGCGTGGAAAGGATGAAAAGGGACTTGACAAGGTTGGAGGAATGGTCAGAAGTATGGCAGCTAGGATTCAATGCAAAGAAGTGCAAAATAATGCACCTGGGAAACAAGAACCCAGGGAAGAATACACAATGGGTGGGAGGTAGTAACAAAAACAAAAAGGAAAGGGACCTGTGGGTAATCATATCAGATGACCTTAAGGTTAGCAAGCAATGAGAAGGCAGTAGGGAGGGCTGGGGTATACTGGGATGTATAGGAGAGGCATCAGCAGCAGAAACAGGAAGTTGTTATCCCTCTGTACAGACAGTTGGTGAGACCCCATCTGAGTACTGCATCCAGTTCTGGAGACCCCATCTCTGCAAGGACATAGACAGGATAGAGGCAGTCCAGAGGAGGGCAACTAAAATGGTGCAGGGTCTGCAAGAGAAGCCGTGAGGAGAGACTAAAGGAGCTTAATATGTATACCCTTGAGGAAAGAAGGAGGGGGACATGATAGAAACTTAAGTACTCAGTGGAATCAACAAAGTCCAAAAGAGGTTGCATCTTTCCAGAAAAAGAGACGTTAAGAACAAGGACACAATTTAAAGCTAGAAGGGGGCGTTCAGGGGCAATGTGAGGAAGTATTATTTCTAGAGAGATAGTGGATGCATGGAACAGCCTTTCTGAGGAGGTTGTGGGGTCTAAAACTGTGGGAGAATTCAAGAATGCATGGGACAGACATAAGGCAATTCTTGTGGGGGGTAGGAAGAAATAGGTTGTTGGTTAACTAGGATCTGTGGCCTATCCTGTAGGTAGGGGAAATGGGCAGACTAGATGGGCCAAGCGGTCCTTATCTGCAGTCAAAGTCTATGTATAAGATGTGTATCCATTCTAACAGAGCTCTAAAATTTAGGTGAGCGGGTCAATATGCACATTAAACATTAGAGGCAGTATAGCGCAGTGGTCTAAGTCTCTGAGCTGCAGATCTGGTGACATCCTGCAGACCAGACCTGGGTTTGAATCCCACAGCTTCCACTTGCATACTGTGTGACCCTGAGCAAGTCACTTAACCTCCTTGTGCTCCCAGGTCGCTCCTGTAAAAAAGCTTTCAGCTTAGTGTGCTATACCTGGTTAAACAACTAAATAAAAAAAAAACAAAAAAAAAAACACTGGTAAACACCGAGAAATAGCATCGAGATAGTCAGGGTCACTATCACTGTAATCTGGTTACGGGGTGGAAACAGGATTGATAAGCGCATGGCCAATGACAGTGCTCTGCTGGGGGACAAAGCAATAGTTGGGCGTGGAGATGTTGCAAATCAAAGATCCATAGGAAAGAGTCTTATGGTTGGTTATGACACAATAAAGTCTATCAGTGTTGTATGACACATGAACTTCAGGAAGTCTCCACATAGTGAGCAGAACAGGGCAAATAAAGGAGGAGTTGGTGATCCTGCTGGTGAGGCGTTGGATGTCTTCAGGAGAAGCGACCATGGCAGGCTTGTAGTTGTCCAGTTTTGGTGTAGTTAGCTTGTCTTCAGCAGATGTGGATGTAGCATTAGCAGTGTCATTTGCAGAAAGGTCCATATCAAGAGTGTAAGACCAGTCCATAAATCTTGGAGCGTAACCGCAAACATGTTTGATTACGTCGAAAACATTGAATCTGCACAACTAATGGTAGCCCCGTTTGGCTCAACAGTCTGTATGCGGGGCAACCCAGGCATCAAGCTGAGGATGAAACTCCAGCAAAAGAGGTAAGTCCATACATTTACAGTACATATTGCCCTCAAGATAGCCCACAGAGTGGATGGCTGCCAGCTTGTCAAACTAAGAAGATATTGGATCAAATCATGGTAAGGACATGGTAAAAGTCACGTACATTGTCTCTTTCAAAGTACACTGGCGTGTGTCATAACAGGGTCCCCGGTTGGGGTGACGAGTAATGTAGCCCAGGTTTCTTGCTTTAGCTAGGGAAAAGGAAACAGTCTTATCAATGAATCTGTTGCTGCCTGTAAGTGTGCAGCATCCAGGGCAATACCATTTTGCCGTAAGTTTATCATGAATCAAATCTGGGATTTTACATGACTCCAGATCCCGGAAGAGATTTGTAATCGTATTAATAGCAAAATGACCATAAGCTGAACAAATTATTTCCCCACCTATGGGATGCTCAGATGCTTCTTTATTATTCTGAAAAATCAATTTGTTAATTTTGTTTTTGGACTCATTAAACAAAAGTGCAATATAACGCATGTTGTACACTGTAAATCTTTCCTCTAGTGAAATACCATTTATACCGTGTAGCACCGGCTGCATGACATTTTGACCCAAACCATCATTGAATTTTTGTGTTCGACTCCTTTTTTTTTTTTTTAACTTTATCTCCCCTGGGACTCCAGCGGAACTCTCTCCAGCTACACCCCAGGATCAAGCTCTACTTCCCTGTCTGAAACCCATCTGGGCCAGACCACTCCAGCTTGGCAATCCCCCCCCGGCTGAGAACCCCCAGTCAGGGCTGCCCACCCTGGCACTCTGTCTGAAAGTCTGAAGTGCAAAACTGGAGTGCTGCAGCGGCCCGGTCTGGTGAGTTCGACGGCAGGAGTGTGGCTGGTTCCAGGTGGAGCCTTCGCCTATCCACAGGCCGAGGGTTTTTTTCTTACTTTACTTCCCCCCCCATGCCAGCCCGGCAGTGCAATGCTCTCCAGCGTGGTACATGCACACATCCACAGGAGAGCTGCCGCGGCCGATCCCCATTGGCTGGATCCCGACAGCTGGAAAGGACTCCCAGTCTCCACTGGGGGTCACCAGAACGGTGTGGTCGTGTACCCCCTCCCTCCAAGAGAAGAAGAGTAGTCCTCTGGACACTCAATCCTTCCCTGCCCCACTGACGGCCTGAGTCTGTTCCTGAACCTGGGTCACTGGCATGATACGAGGTGTGGTGTCCAGTGTCTCAACCCTCAGCACCATCGGGCCGGACCCTCGTGTTCGACTCTTAATTGTAGCCAAATCAGCTTGGTTCCAAATTGACATTCCAGTGCCAAATAAACCTGTAATAGCACCTGTTGTGCCTACTAAATTTTCAAAAGCAGCCTTTTTGGAATGCTGGAACACACCTAAATGTTCTATGGTATGGGGCCCGGCTACAGGGTCTTGTGTACATGCTTGATATGCTGTCATTAGATCTAACAACATTACAGCATGACATTTAGAAGCATTTGTAGAGGAACAGAAGCCAAATTCGGCCATGTTCCAATGAATAAGATTTAATACCACTGCACGTTGTTGATTAGAGTCCCAGGTAATGAAGTTGCTACCAGGCCACTAGGAGGACCTGGCTCTTGGATTGGGCATTGAATAGGATCATCTTATGAAGGTGGGAGTACTGTAAGTAAAAGTGCAGCACTTGCCATTGAATGACTAGAACAGAACTGGCAGGAAGTGTCATTAGGGAACTTTGTGCAAAGGTCTGGGTTCATCATAGCTGTGAGACTGTAAAGACCTATGTGCTGTTGTTGGGTCTGGCAAATGGATAAAGTTCCATTGGTGCAATGCGGGTGTTTGGCCAGCCAGGGAAAGTTCCTTTGGAAAGGCAGGCCACAGGAATGTGTTATCCATTGGGACTGTCAGTATTCCACTCTATCTGTAGGGTAGATTGGTCAGGTGATACCACCATAGCATTGAGGTAGGTGTTCTAGCCTTCTTGAACAGTGACAACCTTTTGAGGAACGTTGATAGCCACTTCTGTGGTGGAATCGGGTGATAGGGGCCCATGTGGGGTTTCATGGGTTAGGAGATGAAGGAGTAAATGTGCACGTGTCCTCTCGATATGGGCCAATTACCATGCACTCGCCAGCACCAGTAGGAGGCAGAGGAGGTACATCATGGCTGCTGAAAAGAGAAGAAAACAGAAAACGGGTTAACTTGCAAGTCCCCCTCCCTGCAACAGGAGGAGGGAACATGAATCAGAAACAGTTAATCATCTTTGAAGAGCTTGAGTTGGTACACATGGAACCACTTTTCAGTTGGCTTTTTACAGTCTGTAAGGCATACTTGGTACACTGCTGGGCTCAGTTTGTTGGTGATATCATAGGGGCCCTCCCATTTGTTTTGAAATGGATGGGCTGGGGTGAAGAATTTCATTACCATGACTTGGTCCCTTACCTGCCAATCAACTTCTTTAACATTTTTGTCAAAGTACATTTTGGATTGCTGTTGGGCATAGTCCAGATTCTGGACTGCAAACAGGTGAATCTTTGCCAGATTGTCTTTCAGTTGTTCCACATAGGTGTCCGTTGACACTGTCTGTGGTAGGGGTTTTGAGATCAATCCACAGGTGCTCCGGTAGTTTCATTTGTTTACCGGTCATTACCTTGAAAGGGGTATACTGGGTAGCTGTGGCTGGGGTTCCCCTGATTGCCGTTAAGAGTAAGGGCAACATGGTATCCCAACTTTTTGGGTTTTCATTTGCAAATTTATACAGCATGAGTTTGATCCATCTATTTGCTCTTTCTACCTGTCCTGGTGATTGGGAAGGGCAAGCAATGTGAAACTTCTGACTGACACCTATAAGGTTTAAACATTCTTGCATCAACTCACCTATGAAACTGGTTCCTTTGTTGGAGTCATTTGTAAACGTGGTGCAGTACACTCACAACGAGTAAGTCCTTTTAAAAACTCCTGTGTGGATTTTATTGTGTAAAAATGATAGTTTTAGCAGAATGGGCTCCCTTCAGAGTGATCACGTGATCGCAATCACTTCCTGGTTCTGTGGGTACAAAAGAACCTCCTCCAGTGAGCGGAGCGATTAAACAAACTAAGATTGTCCACAAGCTGTATGACTGCTTTGCAGTGTGGCAATACTGACAACTGGGAAAAACACAGAGCTCGTTATTTGGGGGACTTTCTGTTTAGCCTACTATTTAACACCACTGAGAGACAAAGGGGTTGGGAGTTGTTGTTCTTATTGGTATTACAAGAACTACAAATCCTACTTGAGGCTGTAATTTCTTATTTGTAAACTTGGTGCAGTACACACACAATGAGTAAGTCCTTTTAAGGACTCCTGTGTGGATTTTATTGTGTGAAAAGAAAAAATTACTCACCTTAGTAATGTTGTTTCTTCTAATGGAGTCTTGCTATATTATGACACTAGCAGTTTGTCCCACCACTAGAACTGCTCCGGAGGTGAAATGGTTAATACCATTCCAAAATAGAACTTTGAGCACGAGCTCTAAGAAGCAGCTCTATCTGTGTAACTTCAAACCTGAACTGTCAGATCTTTACGAGCAAAAACTCACTAAGGTCTGTGTGGAAGCTGTAACCTACACTAGCCAAATGGCTACCTAAATATTAACAACCATTGCTGGTCCCAACACCCAAGACTCAAGTCAGGGGACCAGAACTACTAACACAATTCTAACAACATGAGAATAAAACAACAGTATAATAAAACACACACACAAACTCCCAAAGGGAAAACGCTAAAAGGGCATAAAATAGTGCCCACACTAAGTTGCCCGCACCCACCAAGTAGAAGTTCTGAGAGGGGCAGGCTGGGAGGTCATAATATAGCAAGACTCCATTTGAAGAAACAACATTACTAAGGTGAGTAATTTTCTTCAAACAACATGAATCTTGCTATATATATAACAGTAACAGACTACACAGCAGTACCTCCATGGAGGAGGCAGAACCTACTTAGAAGTGCTAGAAGAACAGCTGTGCCAAACCGAGCATCTCTCCTGGCCTAGACATCCAGGGTAATGCTTGGCAAAAGGTGTACCGCTTTCAAGTAGCAGCCTGGCATATCTCTAATATAGGGATGTCTCTGGCAGCTAGAGGCGCAGCTGTACCCCTGGTAGAATGAGCCCTCAAGCCAGAGGGGATCTCTGCCCAGTTTCTGATAACAAAATTGGATACAAGAGACAATCCACCTGGCAATTGATCTCTTAGTGGCAGGTTTGCCTTTCCCAACTTCACCATAGGTAAGGAAAAGTTGGAGGGATTCGAACCTGTGACCTTTGGTACGCTCTACATAGTAACTAAGAGCTCTCTTAACATCCAGGCTGTGCAACCTCCTCTCACCAGAAGAGAGTGATCAGTGAAAATACTGGAAGGAGATACATTGGTTAAGATGGAAATCTGAAACCACCTTCGTAAAAACTTCCTATTGAGTCCTAAGGACTACCTTATCCCTGTGGAAGAAATAAAGTCAGTTTCCACTGACAAGGCTTGCAACTCACTTATGCATCTAGTAGAAGTGATAGCCACCAGAAAAACAGTTTTCCAAGTTAGATACTTAAGCTCTGCAGAAAACAGAGGTTCAAAAGGGGGTTGCATTAACTGGGCAATACAAACATTAAGGTCCCAGGCAGGGCCGGTTCCCGAAAGGGTGGATTAGTATGGAGTAATCCCTTAAAAAACTTGGAAAACACAGGGTGAGTGGAAAGAGGGGATGACTTTCCTGCTGACACAAAAGCAGATACAGCTGCCAAATGGACTCTCAGGGTAGCTGGTCTGAGACCCAAGGAATTAAGATGGACCATGTAATCTAATACAATGGGCAAATCAGCAGATTCTGGGAAATATTTTTCCCAGCACACCAAATGAAAACCTTTTCCATTTTAGAACTATAAGTAGCCCTAGTGGAAGGCTTTCTGGAAGCCTTTAGGATTTCAAGAACACCTTGAGAGAGTGTAAATCAGCAAACTCTAACTCCTCAAGAGCCAGGCCTTGAGGTTGAGGGATTTGAGGTCCGGATACCAAACCCTTCCCTGGCACGAGTTAACAGGTTGTGAATCCTGGGAGGCAAGGGAAGATGGATTGTCAGTGACAGAAGGAGTGGGTATCAGGGCTGCCTGGCCCAATCCGGGCAATCAGAATCACCCTGCAAGGCTGAGATCTGATTTTGACTAATACTTTGAATAGGAGAGGAAGGAGGAAAGCATAAAACTCCCTCCAATCCAGGAGAAGGGCATCCAGGGGACTGAGCCCAACACTGGAGGCCTGCAACAGAACAGAGGAAGTTTGTGATTGTCTGGGGCTGCAAAAGATCTATCTGAGGTGTGCCCCATCTAAAAGACTATCTTCCCATTTGAAGATCCAGGGACCATTCGTGATGGCCCTGGGAAATCCTGCTGAGAGCATCCGCTAGGACATTGTCCTTCCCTGAAAGATGAACTGCTATGAGGGAAGTGTTCAGGGAATAGGCCAGAGACCACATCTTCATTGCCTCGGTGCACAAGGCCGAAGACCGAGTGCCCCCCTGTTTGTTGATGTACCACATTGTTGTGGTGTTGTCAGTTCTGACTTGTATCACCTTGTTGTGGACAGATGCAGAAAATGCTTGAAGAGCTAAAAAGACAGCTCTGAGTTCCAGCAAATTGATGTGGAGCAGAGATTCCCGGGGGGACCACACTCCCTGAGTGGAAAGGTTGCCCATGTGGGCTCCCCAACCCAGAAGGGAAGCATCTGTAGTGAGAGTCAAATTGTGAGCAGGGGGAATGAAGGGGACCCCCAATCTTAAATTGCTCTGATCCTGCCACCACTGGAGGGCCTGGATCAAGGTTGAGTCACTGGGACCAACTTGGAAAGGGTCTCTTCTCTGAGACCAATAGGTTCTCAAGTGAAACTGAATGTCTCTCATCTGAAATCTTGCTCCCTGCACAACAGCTGTGGATGCAGCCATGTGTCCCAGGAGCTGCAGAAAGTGTCTTGCTGGTCGAGAGACCTGCAGGGTGAAGGAGGAGGCCAGAGTCACTAAATTCGTCACCCTTTCTAAGGGAAGAAAAGCTCTAGCTAGCTGTCCAACTCTGCCCCTATAAAGAGTATCTGGACTGGTTCCAGAACCGACTTTAGTAGATTTAGCAGAAAGCCCAGGGAGGTGAGAAGCTGCTGGGTAACTTGCAGGTGAGATTTTACCTGTTCTGGGGACTGGCCTACAATGAGCCAATCGTCTAGATAGGGAAAAACAGCAATCCTTTGCCTCCTTAAGTGAGCCACTGCCACTGCTAGACACTTTGAGAATACCCTTGGGGCAGAGGTAAGGCCGAAGGGCATTGCTCTGAACTGGTAATGACCTGAAGGTAGTTCGAATCTGAGGTACTTTCGATGGGAGCTTCTGATTAGGACGTGGAAATAGGCATCCTTGAGGTCCAGGGAGGCTAACCAGTCCCTGGCCTTAGGGAGGTAAAATCATTGCCAGAGTTACCATTTTGAACTTTGGTTTCAAAAGATGCTTGTTCAGATATCTGAGGTCTAATACGGCTGCCATTCTCCTGTCTTTTGGGGTAAGGAAGTATCTGAATTCAGACCCTGCCCTGGTGCGGGAGGAACCCTTTCCACTGCTCTGAGAGCCAACAGGGTTGAGACCTCTGCTTCCAGAGCAAAGGTCTCTGAAGCACTTGCAGGTAGAAAAAGTCTGGTTCTCAACTTGGGAAACTTTTTGAAGCTGAGAACCAGACCCTGGCTTACTACTTCCAGAACCCACTTGTCTGAGGTTAAAGAAGCCCAGTTCTGACTGAAGTAAGCCAGCCTGCCCCCTACCGGTAAGAAGAATCAGCCCTGGGCACCCCATCAGAGTGCCTGCTTAGCAGGAGCTTTAGGCTGAGGGTGGGAGCAGGCCTGCCCACCCTCGTCTGCCTCTGCCTCTGAAGAAGCCCCTCTGAGCATAGGCAGAGGGCCTGAGTCTGGTAAAGGCCTGTGAAAGGCTCACCCCTACCCTTGGGGTATGCCTCTGAGGAGTGGCTTGCAGCTCCTTAGCTTAGGCACTTTGTAAGTAGTCCTATATTCATCCATCTTTTCATGTAATTCTCTGTCTGCTCCCAAACAGAGAATTTCCCACACAGGAAAATCCATAGCCTTAGTCTGGGTATCCTGTGACAGACTAGTACACCTTGAGCCAGGCCAACCTACAAGCTACAGATGTGGCCATGACCCTAGAGGAAACATCATTAACATCCACAGCAGCATGAAACTGTACCTTAGAAGCCTCAATGCCATCAGCAGCCACCTGTTCTAGTTAAGCTAGCCAGCTGGCCATGGGCTTGCTTAGCTAATTCCATAACAGTATCCCATCTAGATTTCTGATACCTAGCTACATAAGCCATATAATTTGCCTTGAGTCCCAGAGAGGCTGCCATATACTGTTTTTCGCCATGACATCAATCTTCCTGGAATCCTTGTCAGGAGGATGTGAAGCCAGAGGATATTACTTTATCACAGGCTGCAGCCTGAACTACCCACATGACTGCATTGCTGAGAAAGGAATTCTGTATCAGGACCTGACAATGTGTACCTTCTGTCCATCTTATCTACAGGAGGCACAGAATTAGGAGCTTTTAAAATTTTTATTGTTTGCTTCCTAAAAGACTTATGCAAAAGAACAGACAATCTCCTAGACTCTGGAATATCCATCATTTCTACAAAATCAGGCTCCTCTTGCTCATCCACAGCTTCTTCCAAGGGAAGCTGGAGGGTTTCAGCAACTTTTTTGTAAAACATAAAATGAGATGGGGACTCAGATAGCATAGGGGGAGATTCTAGAGGTCTGTCTGGGGAAATGTCCGGTTCAATGGGCACACCCAGACCTTCCCAGCCACATTCATACTGTTCATAATCATCCTCCCCTCCTCTGGTTCATAAAATTCCTCAACATCACATTTCTGAACCACTGGAACGACGAACCGACCTTTTGCCAGATATGGTGGCGGTTCGGGGCCAGATGGCAGATGACTGGACAATTTGTATGGCTTTTGCTATCTCTGCAGCAGTTGGAGAAGGGGTTTTGGACTCCAAACCTGCTGACTTTCTTGTTTTCTTTACTGGAATTGGTTCCTCAGAACCAGCTTTTCTTTGGCCCGAGGAAGTCTGGCCCTGGTCAGAGGGCACTCCCTCCGGTTCGGTTAGCACCGAACCGGGCTGGCCATCCGGGTCAGCGGACTTTTTGGCCTCTCGTTCCCTGAGCCTGCCCAATCTCTTTTCCAGGGTGGCTGCAGGGAAATTCTTACATATCTGGCAGTCTGACTGGAGGTGGTCAAACCCCAGACAATAGACACATGTGGTGTGTGGGTCAGCCTTGGCAAAGACTTCCCCACAGACATCACAGTGTTGAAACCCAGTGGGCCCAGTTTTTCTTTTGGGTTTCTCAGACATAATGCCAGCCTAACCAGAAAAACTTGCCCTTTAAACGGCAGTGCCAGGCAAGACACCCTTATCGGTTCCTAACCGTGTCACGGGTATTGGAAAAAAACGTAATAAAATCCGTTTTTTTTAGAACCGATAAGAACCAGGAACCGCACTCTAAAATGTTAAACTTTAAAGTAAATAAGTTTTAAACCCAGCTGATCGGTTCAAAACCGAACTGATAAACTTACAAGTTCCACACAGACAAAACCTTTAATTTACTTACGATTACCACAGACAGAGCTTGAACCGAACGGTTTTGCGGTTAAAATAAAACTATTCTCGGTTGAATCGAACCGAGAAAACACTGTTTAAACCGAGAAATGAACCGAGCAGTAGGAGAAATCTCCAGAGTGACTGTTCACTGAGGCGGAGTAAAGAATCTGACAGTTCAGGTTTGAAATTACACAGATAGAGCTGCTTCTTAGAGCTCTTGCTCAAAGTTCTATTTTGGAATGGTATTAACCATTTCACCTCCGGGAGCAGTTCTAGTGGTGGGACAAACTGCTACTGTCATAATATAGCAAGACTTCATGTTGTTTGAATGATAGTTTTAGCAGAAGGGGCTCACTCCAGAGTGATTATGTGATCGTGATCACTTCTTGTTTCTGTGGGTACAAAAGAACCTCCTCCAGCAAGCAGGGTGAGTTGAGCGGATGCACGCGGTCATCACGCATGGAGACGTGCGCAGAGACAAGTGCGTCCAGTGCGTGACTAGCGTGACCAGCGGGAACAGCAGAAAAGGTAGGCTTAAGTATACCAAGGTTTGTTAGTACCTGGAGGCTTTGGTGAACATAAGTAACGATGGACAAACAGTTAGTACATTTAGTGACTGGAGAAATAGGGAGTCAGATATCATTCCTGTAGCTTATTCAGTATAAATCCAGAAAATAGTTTTGAGGTCTTT
Organism: Neoceratodus forsteri; assembly: GCA_016271365.2. Lineage (NCBI taxonomy): Eukaryota > Metazoa > Chordata > Ceratodontiformes > Ceratodontidae > Neoceratodus > Neoceratodus forsteri. The sequence continues at coordinate 589,676,548 of CM057459.1, forward strand.
ACTTGTGACAACTGTACTGAGGTTAAAACCTTGCATGCACTCATAATTAGTAAAGACAAATATATCAAAACGTTAAAATGCAGACTTGAACACTGCAAACAGACTGTAAATAAATCAAAGGTTAGTGAGTGATACTGCAAGTGTAAAAAGGCAGAGAAATGATGAGGATGAATGAAGTTAAAATGAGTGGTGCACAATGCAACCTGGAAAAAATACTAGAACAAAGAAATTTAGACGAAGGGCTATAGGAGCTATCCCTCAATACTGCAATAGATATGAACCACTTCAAAATTTAATAGATGATATAAATGCTCAAGCAGATGACTTGTTAAATCTAGCCAGTACCACCACGGAGATTGAAACGGTGGATACCAGCACAACATTGATAGAGAGTAATGTAAATTGCTCAGGAGGACAAAGTGCAATAAGTGGCTGTGTGAAGGATGAAAACGAAGAAAATGGAAATGAAATAACTACTAATATAGGACATTTCATGGATCAGGGTGCAACCGAGGAAACAGAGAGAGAAAAGGAACAGATTTATATTCTAGGTGACTCCATGATCAAATACACTGACCGTTACTCAACTAGGGGTAACAAAGAGAATGTGACCAGTTGTTGTTATAGAGGGGCCAGAATAAGGGATGTAAAGCATATGATCCCAGATATTCTTAAGGATGAAATAAGACCTAAAACACTTTTATTATACTTGGGTACAAACAATTTAAGCAATAGTACAGTAGAAGAAGCGATTACCGAAACACCTGATAGCTACCAAACTGCCAAGCTATATCATGCCAAAACAATTTTTTCAGAGGTTCTCCCAGTACCATGAGCTGGACTAGCTAGAGTATCTAAAATAAAGGCATACAACAACTGGCTCAGGAAATGGTGTTTGGAAAACAATGTAAAATGTCTTACAACATATGAGGACTTTATCGATCAGTGGGGTGTGTATAGCTATGATGGGCTGCACCTCAACAAAAAAGGAATTAGGAGGTTCGGTAATCTATTCTATGATATAATAAATAATGAGAAACAGATACCAAAAACCAATAAGCTGGGGGAATAGGGAAAGCCCTCTCATGACAACAAAACATCAGAAACAAAGCGGAGGTTAAAGAGGCACATAACATTTCTGCAAACAAGTGCAAGAAGTTTATATGCTATTAAAAAAGACGATCTGGAATTAGAACTGATAGAAAACAAGGTTGATGTAGTAGCAGTTACAGAAACATGGTGGAGTGATAAATCTTTTATGGGGCGAAATATACAAGGGTATAAGACCTACAGCGAAGAAAGTGAAGGAAGGAAGGGTGGCGGTGTGGCGATGTTTATAAGGGAGAGTATTGTGTGCAAACAGGTACATGAGGAAGTGGCAGTCCTGAAGACAGCTGATTGTTTGTGGTTAGAAATAACTGTCAAAGGGTGTAGGAAACTATTAGTAGGAGCGATTTACGGACCACCAGATATAAGCAACCAGGATCATACAACCCTAGTAAACAGTATAAATAATATAATTTTTGACAAAGACGTTATAATTATGGGCGACTTCAATACCCCTGGAATACACTGGCAGAGAGATACAGCATCAACCCAGCAGGAACAGAAGCTGCTAGACACATGCTTAGAAAATGGCTTGTATCAAATTGTAGACAAGCCCACTAGGCAAACTAACATATTTGACTTGGTTTTGACAAATTTATATGATAAGGTTGGCAATGTGGAGATTCTGTAGCCATTGCTGTGTAGTGACCACAATGTAGTAGCATGCATCTTAAATATTGGGGTAACAGTGTATCAAGGCAAGACAGTAGTTAAAAACTATAGTAAAGTAAATTTCAAGGAAATAAGAAATTTGTTGGATAGATGGGACTGGAGGACAAGAAATGAAAACCCAAATGATCTATGGGACAGATTAAAAGATAAACTCCTTGAACTTAAAAATGTATATGTTCCAGAAAAAAACTGTTTATAATAAAAAAAGGAAAATTGCCAGTATGGTATTAACCTAGACTATGACACCAAATTACTAAAAAAGAAGAAATCATATATGGCAATGCACAGGGACAGTACAGAATTTAACATTTATAGTTACAAGCAGCAGCTAAAAGTCACAAAAAAAATGATCAAGAGTCATAAGATAGTGAGAGAATTTAGTGCCGCACATACAAAAGATGGTGGCAAAACCCTGTTCTCATACATAAATAACAAAGCAGGAAATAGATCTATTGGACCGATCATGTCAAATGGGAGGGAAATAAACAACCCTACAGAAATGGTTGAAGTTTTTAATTTATATTTTTGTTCAGTTTATGACCCTGACCAAGCAATATGTTATACAAAGGACTGCATGGAAAGTCACGAGAACTTTACAAAGCAAGAGATTTTGGCAAAACTAAATAAACTGGATGCCTCCAAGTCGGTAGGTCCAGATGGTTTACATCCCAAATTATTAAAAGAGATTAAGGACTGGCTGGTAGATCCATTGTACGTAGTTTTCAACTCATCCCTAAATAGTGGGGAAGTCCCCCAGGATTGGCGGGAAGCCATCATAGTTCCAGTCTACAAGAAGGGATGTAGGGCTAAAGTTGGTAACTATAGACCAATCAGCCTTATGTCTATTCTGGATAAAATTTTGGAATCACTTATCAGAGCTAAATTAGAATCTGAAATGCAAATTAGGGGATTGATGGACAAGTCACAGCACGGAGTCAGAAAACAAAGATCATGCTTGACAAACATGATGATGTTCTACAATGGAGTTAGCCAGTTCTTGGATCAAACAAAGCCAGTAGATGTGATCTATTTGGATCTCAAAAAGGCTTTTGATAAAGCACCACATGATATACTAATAAAAAAGATGTATTTTTTCAACCTAAATCAGAAAATAATAAAATAGGTAAATAACTGGCTGGTAAATCGCAGGCAAAGGGTTAGAATCAGGGGTCACGTGTCATCAGCTGGTAAGGTCTCTGGTGGAGTGCTACAGGGTTTGGTGCTGGGTCCACTGCTGTTCTCCTTATTTATATCAGACGTAGGGGAAGACATCAGATGTAAATGTCTAAAATTTGCTGATGACGCTAACATTTGTGCGGTGGTTTCTAGTAGAGAACAAGCCGAACAATTGCAGGAAGATCTAAATAAATTACAAGAATGGGCAGTAAGAAACAAGATGGAGTTTAGTACCAAAAAGTGTGAAGTCATGCACCTCGCACAAACAACAGAGAACATGAGTACTTGTTAAATAATACCAGGCTAAATACAGTAGAGAACGTAAAAGATCTAGGCGTTATCAGTAAAGATTTTTCCTTTTCAAACCAATGTACAACAATTGTTAAAAGAGCAAATAGAATACTGGGGGCCATTAGGAAATCTTTCATAACTAGACATAGAACTTGTCTTTTACCATTATACAAATATCTAATCAGACCCCATTTGGATTACTGTACTCAACTGTGGAGTCCCTACCTGGTAAAGGACATTACTGTAATGGAAAAGGTCCAGAGGCAGCTTACAAAGATGGTAACAGGGTTGAAAGACAGGATCTATGAGGAAAGGCTTGCAACACTGGGACTATATCCCATGACGTTACGCAGAACCGGGGGACTTACTTTTCATGTTCAAAACTTTTAACGACAATGAGATGATGAAAAGTCTTGGTCTAATACCAGGAGAGAAAAATTTTGACCTCAGAGGCCACAATAAACAGTTAAAATTGTCCTACCCAAGGAAAAACCAAAGATACTATTTTACCCAGAGAATAATTACTCATTGGAATAGGTTGCCCAGGTATATAGATGAATCAGAAATATTTGAAATCTTTAAGGGAAAACTTGATAGAGTTCTGCTTGGTCAAGAGTAGGTAAATACACCCCAGATGGGGAGGCATGTTATTATGGGCCTATGGCCTTCTACCTGTCTGTGCTTCCGAGTATGATTCCGAGTCTACCTTGAGAGGTAGGCTCCACCTCGTAAACACTTGATCTACCAAGATTTTGGCAGTAGCCTTTGCAGTGTTTGCTTGACATGGGAAGGCCTCTACCCATTTTGGAGAAGAGGTCTGTGATCACAAGTGCATGCTTGTTATTCCTGCTGGTGATGGGCAAGGATCCAATGAAATCAATCTGCATTGCATTCCAGGGACCAGATTGTCTCTGGGGTAGTAGTCTGGTATTTTTTTTGCCAGGGATTGGGTTGTTCTATGCAAAAGTTATACAGTAGTCCACATAATGTTGGACATCCACTGTCATCCCTGGCCACCAACCAGCAGTTCTCAGTCTCTGCGGGATCTTTTCTACCCCTTGGTGTCCACCTGTTGGAGTATCGTGGACCAGATGTATGAACTCAGGTCTGAGTATTCTGTGTATAACCCAAAGTTTTTGATTCCCACATTTTTCAGATTGGTAAAATACCAGCTGTTGGTCAGCAGAGAAGTGAGGGTTGTCCACTTGTCTTTTGAATGGATTGTTCGTAGTCATCTCCTTCTCCATGTCTTTAGAAAGAATACTTCTTTGATCTTTGGATCTGCCCTCTGTACTGCATTGAGGATCAGAGGGACTACTTTGGTCTTCTTGTTGGCAGCTACTACAGTATGTGCACCTTAGTGTGAGGGGGCATTGTCCACACCTCCCCCCCTCGAGCTCCATCCTTAACCAAGGTCTCTGCTCAACATTCTGATCATGAAAGGGGTCAACCTTAGAGTTAGCCTTTACCTTGTGGATGTACAGCCTGAAAAGAAATTGCTCAGCAAGGCTGACAATATAGATGAGCAGGTCCCTGTATTTTACTGGAGTAACCTCTGATGAGGCAAAATCATGTGTTCTCCAAAATGGAAGAAACTCAGTCAAAGAGTTGCACAGCCTTGAGGAATCAGAGAAGATGATGGTATCTCCTTTTCCCTGTTGTACTACTTCCAGGGCATATGCCACAGCAGCAAGTTTTGCATACTAAGAAGACTGAATGATATACTTTGTGGATACTTCAATGGTGTCTCCTGTTGTAGTTAGAACCAGGACCCCAAAACCTGCAATCTGTTCTCCCTCAAAGTATGAGGAAGACTCATCTGCGAAGATGCAGCAAAATGCGGGATCTGTAAAGATCCTCTCTGTAGCTGGCAGGAATGGGCCTGGGTCTGGTAGAATTAGTGGCTGTAGGCCACACTCATGTGGTTTTCCTGGGTACAGCAGACCATGTGCCACAATGGATGGCATTTTGGCAGGAAGGACAGTGATGTCATGATCTTGCAGTAGCAGTGACCAGTGAGTGAGTTTGGTGTTAAGACACATTTCCATCTTTAATTCTGTCATTCAGCAGAAAGTTGGTCAGGGTGTGGTTGGTGTGTAACATGATGGGGGAAAACCCTATAATGTAGGTGAAGTGCCTGACAGCCCAAAAGGTTGCTCTCACACAAGAAGTATTTCTGTTCCACAGGGGAAAGCATTTGGGAGGTACAGGCAACTGGCCTCAGGGTCCCATTTGCCTTTTGTGCCAAAACTGCTGACATGCCTGCCTCAGAGGTGGCAGTTTTTAAATGGAATGGAAGGTCTGGATTTGGATTGACCAAAGCTGGGGCTGAGGCCAATGCCTTTTTTAGAGAAGGGACAGCAGCAGTGTGCTCAGGTCCCCAGTGCCAGGGGACGTTCTTCTTCAGTAACTCATACAGAGGTGCAGCCTTTTGTACAACACTGCAGATGAAGTCCCTTGAGTAGTTGACCATACCTATGAAGCATCTCAGAGTAGCCACACTCATTGGAAGTGGCAAATCTTGGATGCCCTGAACCTTGTCCAGGGCAGGGCTTCTGCCCTCAATGGTTATGTGCAGGCCCAGAAAGGAAACTTCTGGCTGACATAACTGTACTTTTGCAGGCTTGTATTTGAGGCCTGCTTTCTGCAGTAGGCCCAAAAGCTCATCCAGGAGCTTCAGATAACTCTTCAAAGTCTTGGGTGACAGGAGGAGATAATCCACATACTGCAAGAGGCATTGTGGTGTTGAGAAATTCTGAATGGTCTCCCTCATATGGATGTGAAAGAGGGAGGGTGAGTTGTGAAATTCATGTGGGAGACAATTCCACATGTACTGTCTTCCCTCAAAGGTGAAGGGAAACTTGTATTGGCTCTCAGGACCAGTGGAAGAGATCAAAATCAAGTTGAGATGTCTAAAGTGCTGAACCATTTGTGTTCAGGTTTTAGAAGTTTGAGCACATCTGAGACAGATGCCACAGTAGGTGCACAACTTGGGATGACTTGATTAAGTCTCCTGTAGTCAGTGGTGGGCCTCCAGCTGTTATTGGGCTTCTTCACTGGCCAGATGGGAGAGTTGACTGTGGACACACAGGATCTAAGGGCCCCTTGTTTCAGAAGAGAGTCAATGGTTGCCCTCAGAGAGGGCACTGCCTCTGCAGGAAATGGATATTATCTTTGTCTGGGTGGCTTATCACCAGCCACTTGGATAAGAGTATTCATTCTCACACAGTCATGTCTGTCTTTTGCAAAGGCTGCTTGATGCCTTTCCACAATTGACTTGAGCTTGGGAAACAGTTCATGGTTTTTCAGCATGACTGGGATGTCATACTTTGCATCATTGCATTTCACTGTGGCCACAATGTGTGAATCAGGGATGAACAGCACTGAACACTGGCCTGGTATCTGGAGCAGTAGCTGGTTGACTAGGTCTACCATACATCCATCGCGTGCTAAGAAGTCAACTTCCAGAATGCTCTGGTGATGATGTAACACCATTAGGTCAAAACGGTGCTTTACTTCCAAGATGCCTATGACCACTGGCCTTGGCTTGGACCTGTAAGTTGTTATCACAGTCCCTTTGAAGGTTTGGGCAGATGTGGATTTCCATGATGGCCAAGGAGACAGTTGCGGATCATCTTGAAGCATCACAGAAACTTTTATTTTTTATTTATTTAAAAATTGAAGACCAGGAAAAGCACCATTGAGCCAAGGCTCATTTACAGGAGCAACCTGGGGACAAGAGTACATGTGGAGAAAATAACAATCAGTAAGGAGTAATCGACTAACAAGACAGCAAAAGCAAGGGTCAGTGTTACAAGACCCAAAAACAGTACAAATAAAAAAACAACAGCAATAAGATTATAAAACACAAGCAACTACATAGTGCAAAATGGAGCAACAAAAAGTGAGATTACAGATTACGCGAATACCCCAAGAAGCAAAAAAACACAATGACGCATGCTAAGTTGGCCTGATACAGGTGGAACAAACAAAAGTTTCAGAAACATTAAGGTAGTAAGGATTGGGGACACTGAGAGCAAGGCTGGTGTCCCCAGTGGAAACTGCGGCACCCGTGTCTAGAAGTAATTCAAGCTGTCGACCCCTAACCAGCGCTTCCACACAAGGACATCCGGAATCATTGGTCACTATAGTAGTGACGACGTGGATCTTTGCCATAAATTCCCAAAACTGATTATTCTCTTTGGCTAGCTCCTTGTAAGAAGGACCGGGCCTCTTCCCTTTATATCCCTGCTGGCCCTGTTGGTTTGATTTGGGCTGATACTTTTTGTTGTTTTTGTTTTGCCCACCCCCCTTCTGGTTAGAGGCCTTGTCCGGTTGGAACTCCTTGGAATTTCCTTCCATCACATAGTGAGTGGCTGGTTCGGGGCTGGGCTGCACCATGGCCACTTTGGCCTAGGACATCAGGTCCCAAATGTAAATTTGGAAGGCTCGTTCCACCCTTTCCGAAATATTATGGAAGCGGTCTCTCGGGAATACTGCTGCTTCCACTTTCTCACAGAGGGTCGGTTGCATGTTTTCCAAAAACAAGCTTTTGTACTCAATGGAGTCTTGGTCTGAGTCCTCCCTGGCCAAGGCCTTGCCAGCTTGGTAGGCCAGCTACAGTCGGCTGTCATACTGGGTCGGCATTTCTTTGGCTTACTGCTTGACTAGATGGGCCAGCATTACACCAGCAAAATTGGGGTTGTTCGCTGCCAAGAGTGCAGTGGCAACAGTTCAAATTTGGCTTCGTTGTTCGACTGAATCATTTCATGATAGTTTGTCCCAAAGCGTCAGGTCAAGTTTGTCTCAGAACCTGAATTCTGTGCTTGGGTGAAGAGCTAAGCATTTCACAGTGGCTTTTTACTTTTTCCAAATGACAGCTCAAATTGTCATTAGGGCCCATGTAGCCCACTTAGTCTGCTATTGTTTGGATGGCCTGTGTGGACTGTAGAATGTTTGGGGCATGCCCATCCCACTTGGTTGTCATGGTTTTGGTGACAGCTTTGGCCATGGCTGTGGCCACGCTCTGAATGAGGGTTTGTTTCTCCACCTCTTTTTTAAGCATGTCAGTCATGGCCTGTCGGACTGCCACGGACTGTGCCTTGGAGACCCCAGCCTTAATGATCGCTAAATCAATCATTGTCTCTACCTCTTTCTTGTACTGCTTGTTTAAAGCAGCAACCGGTAGAGGTCAAAGCTTCCATCCATCAGAGTCACAAGGACCACCATCTTGGATTTCTCCATCATTGCTGTTGTCATCCTCCGATGATGTCTGGTCAATGGGCGGAGGGTACAGCATAGCTAGCACATTACCCTTAAGGATACCCAACTACTGGCGTAACCTCGCCATCCTGGCTCAACATTGCGAGTGATCTACCCTGCTTTTGTACTGCCCCTTTGCCACATGATCTTGCAAAACTGTACTCGGCGCTCACTTCATGATTTTCCCTAATCTCCCTGTCCATTGCTTCCTGGCACTTCCCCAACTCATCATGCAACTCTTTTTTTCTCACTCCGCAATGTATCATTCATACTAGTCAGCAAATCATTCATTTGTAATGCATGCTTTTTATCCTGCAAAATCCTTTCACAACCCTCTCTCAACTTCTCTATGTCCTGTACAGTAAAATGCAATTCACTCTGAGCCTTATTGCGGAGCCTCTGGATTTCTTGTTCCAGACTGATCCGCAGCTCACCCATGTCATGGGTTTTAGATCCCAGCTCATTTTTCAAAGCTAAGACCTCCATTTCCACTGCTTGCAGGGCAGCGTACAGGGTGGCTACCATGAGATCCTTCTGGTCTTGCTTTTTAGCCATACTGTATCAGATGTCCATGCAATTTTGCATCCAGTGCGAAATTCCCCCAGCCCCCATGAAAGGCTAGGAAGTCTGAGACATCTAGTTTCAGCTCTGAGCTGATGGCCATATTGGGAAGAGGTCCGCTTTTACCTGCACTAATCGAGAACACAAAGTATATCAATCCACTTTATGTCCCACAATCAGGCAATCATATGAAAATGCCAGCAGAAACAGGCCTCACGGTCTATCGAGTCTGCTTGAGTGCATAGCTATTACCTTATAATGCTGCTGCCCATCCCTTCCCCCCATTCTATTACCCCTTCCCCTATCCCAACCCCTCTTGAAGCTGTCTACCATCTTGCAGTCCACTACCTCATCCAGCAAGGAGTTCCACTTGTCCACCACTCTTTCCATGAAAAAATGACTCATCTCTTTCCTGAATCTACCCTCTCCAGTCTCAGTTGGTATCCTCTTGTGTCCCTCCCCTTTCTCCTCTGGAAAATCCTCTCTGTATTAGTCTTGTTTATTCCCTTCAGGTACTTAAAGGTCTCAATTATATCTCCCCTGTCCCTCCTCTCTTCCAGAGAGTACATATTCAACTCCCAATCCCTGGATCATCTTTGTAGCTCTATGCTGTACCCACTCCAACAATCTGATGTCCTTCTTCAGGAAAGGGCACCAGTATTGCACGCAGTACTCCAGGTGGGACCTGATCAGTGACCTATACAGGGGCAGGATAACCTCCCTACTTCTGGAGGAGATCCCCCTAGCTATACACCGCAGCATTTTGTTGGCTTTTGCCACTGCCCTTCTGCATTGAACAGAGTTGTTCATGCTCCCTGTTATGATCACCCCTATGTCCTTCTCTTCTGTGGAGTGACCCAAATAAACCCCATTTAAGTGATAATCCCTCCCCTGGTTTCTGGGCTTCGAAGGGCAGTACCTTGCTCTGCTTGACATTGAACCCCAGCTGACATTTATCTGCCCACTCCTGTAGCTTATTCAGGTCCTCCTGCAACCCCTTTCCCCCTCCACGTCATCTACCACAGCTCCCATCTTGGTATCATCTGCGAACAGACTGATTTTCCCATTTGAGATATCTGCAATGAAAATCCCAAACAGTACTGGTCCCAGCACAGATCCCTGTGGTACCCTGCTCGTCAATGCTCTTGGTTATGAGAGTTCCTCCCTACCACCACCATTTGCTGTCTCCCCCTCAGCCAGTTCCTGATTCAGGTCACCATTTTTGGTCCTGCCCCCACAAACCCCAGTTTCCCCCAAAATCTCCCATGTGGCACTGAATCAAAGGCCTTACTGAAGTCCAAGTACAGGACATCTACAACATGGCCCTTGTCCAGTTCCCATGTCACCCAGTCATAGAATTCTACCAGGCTTGTCCGGCTCGATCTGCCCATGACAAACCCGTGTTGCTGGTTGTCCTGGATACCGTTTTCCTCCAAGAAGCTCACGAGCCTCTTCTTTAGGATGACCTCCATGAGTTTGCCCACGATCGAGGTGAGGCTCACTGGCCTGTAGTTCCCCGGTTCATCCTTTTGCCCACTTTTACGGATAGGAACCACGTGGGCCATCCTCCAGTCCTGTGGCACACATCCTGTGTCCAGGGAGCTATTGTGACCGGTATACAGAGTCCCTCAGACCCCCGTTCCACTGTAGGATGAGGGGGTGTAGGTTTGATCACCTTCCGCGATCCCAGTCCTGTCCTGGTGTGGAAGTTACTGAAAGTTATTCTGCATAATGTTTGAATGAGGGAGAGCAGGTTCGCTCACCTACGCTATCCCACGCCCGTTCTTCTGAACACCTTTGGTTGCTCTGGTTTGGTTCTTTCCAATCAGGTCCTGCTGCGGTCACCACCTTGTTAGCTGATTCTGGCAGAATATTCTGACCTGATAGCAAAACACTACACAGAGACAGGTGTTGCAGACTATAAGGTTTATTCTCTGGTACATACGTAAAACAGCTTACTTAAAAAGCTGGGAGTTCGGTACCTCACCAAACTTGCAGGTGATCGTGCAGAAAACTCAGTGAACAAAGAACCTGCATAATATTATATACTTGAGATAAAAGAGTCCATTACCTGGGTAACGGCTCATCTGTCAAGCAGTGCACGGCTCTTATTTGTGGATTAGGTGGCCATTTGGCACTTAAAACTATAACTTTTCACAAGTACACATAGATAATTAATACTGCTGACAAATACCGCTTTGGGGTAAAAATAGAGCTTTTCAGTAGGTTATGCTAAGCTTTGCATATTAGCTAATGTCAGTAGGTGGCGAGCTTAGACCACAAATATAACACTACATCATAATACTGTTTTCCCTTATACTGTGAACTGAAGGCAGTCTCCATGAGGGATACTAGGACAGGCAGGTCTACAGAATGTTGAAAATGAAAAACAAAGTATTCTCCAGTAATTTGTAATAGCTGAAACATCAAATTTATGAACATATGTGCCGAAGTGCTGAGCTGCTCTTTAACTTTGAAAATTGTACAAACTGAAGGATTAGACCCTGTCTTGCTACCTCCAGGATCTACTTCTCTGTGGTATTCCTTTACAATTCCTGGAGCTAATAAGACAGACACCTGCCCTCTGACAATGTCTCAATGGTGACATGCAGAACTATCAGTGGTTGGGTATTGTCTGAGCTGGAGTAACTGATGCAGATTTCTACCTTGCTCCTCTCCTACCTCTGCTTCTCCATGTACCTCTCTAAACAGGGTATTCACGGTATGCACAGGGTCTGTTATTGTAAGCACTGCAGCAAGTCTCCACTCTGTTCGTCTGTTTGGTGCACGTCTTGTATAAAAATAATTCTCTAAAGCAGTGTGAAACTGGTCAGGGAGTTTGTGTGTTACTCCATGGTGGTTGTGTGAATAAACACTTGCTGGGCAGTTTGTTTGATTGCTGGCTTTTGCTTTAGAGAATCTGTTATTGTAAGCCCTTCCCATACATCTCCTTCTCTAGGCCCTATAAGAAGAGGAGGACCTTTTTTCAGTCAGATTTTTAAATGCTGCTTTTTGCTCACCAGCATTTTTCATGTATGCTTCAGTTACCTTCAAAGGGGAAGTCAGTAGCTTTACTGCATCTTCTAAGACACTATTGTCCCTGAGCCATGCAAATCTCCTAGTGTACACTGTGTTTGCTAGAGCCCTAGAGGCAGTGTCATTCACATCAGCAGCCATTTGAAATGGGTATTTTCAAACCAGCATTCACTGCATAAGCAAAGTACATATTCTCCAGAAAGGGTAGACTGTAGGGTTGTTCAGATTCAGGATAATGGAAAGGGAACATTGTTAACCAGGAGTAGCACACTAAGCCAAAGCTTGTTTCCAGATGTGATCTGGGAGCACAAGGAAGTTAAGTGACCTGCTCAGGATCACAAGGTATGCACCTACTATAGGTATCTGTGGGATTCAAACCCAGGTCTTCAGATCTGCAGCTCAGAGCCTTAACCCACTGTGCTATACTGCCTCATCAGATTCCAACCTGATTTTTGGAATTACAATGTTTGGAATTGCAGTCTGAAAATCCTAATTCTGAAATTTAAGGCTAAAACATATTTTTCATAGCAATTTAAGATTTAGAATCTAGGATTTAGGATTACACATCTTATTCCAATTTTGAGTTCCTGTTCAGAATCGGATTCAGAATTAGAAATTCCTAAACGGTCCAGTCGGATCAGAAAGGTGAAATGCTGGAGCAGGCTTGCATTGGCTCACTCCAGCTGGTAGTTAAATCTCCAAAGCTGTTTTACCGACTCCTGCAAGCTGGTAGGTAACCGGTCCCCAGAAGCATGGGATTTTAGATATTGTTGCCTCCCCACTGTCAAGCTGACCTGGCACTTGAATCCAAGTGGGCAGGGGGAGGTGCTCAACATTCACTAGAGGCACAAATGCATGTCTCATGGTGCACAGCTACAGTGAGGTTAGAGGGTGACTGACTGAGACTCACAGTGTGCATGGCATGGTGGCTGAGTGCCCATTCTCATCGGGAATAAAGAACACTTCTGTCTTTATGGGTTACCACAGCTGATGCTCTTTCAGTTACCCACTGTAGCAGCCAGTCATTTCAATCCTCCTGCCCATGACATGCCTCTCACTCCTATCATCCCTTTGTGCATGAACCTGTGGACTGTCAAAGAGTAGTTTGCTGCTAGGTGCCAAAAGAAAAAAATACTCACTGTAGTAATGCTGTTTCTTCCTAAGGGATCCCTCACTATGTTTGACAAGTGCAATTAGTCCTCTGGACTGAACTGCCCCAGAGGCTAGAATTTTATGCTAGTTAGAGAACTTTGGAATGAAATTTGAAATGCTGCTGTGGTCACACTCTCTCCTACTATCTAAGAAAAATTTACTCACCATAGTATAAGCCCCCTCTTGCTAAGGGGGTTTATGAGTAGGTAAGGTCCCCCACTTTTGGTGTCCCCCCCAGAAAAGGTTTCAATAGATAGTTTGGGGGGAGAGACACTATCCTGGGGTATACTTCGAACTGCCACTAGAAGCAGGTTTGCAGCCCATAAATGTCAGGGCATGGGAAAGAAAGGGAGGAGAGGCTGGCTGGGAGACGGCAGGACAGGCAGGCAGGGAGGAGCTCATCAGTCCAGGTTGGGCCTCATTCGAGGAGGGAACACCCCGTAAGTAAAGGTAGTGCCAGTATGTACGGTGACGTGGCACCGGTGGACAGTGTGTGGGACAGAGCAGTAGTTAGCTTGTCAGCATCATGGGGGTAACGGGACTCCAGGGAGAGAGGGGCAGTGAGTGTGTCCAGGGTAGGAGATTGGTGGATCCCAGGCCCGTTGGATATTTTTAGGCCTGCACTGCCAGGGCAGGGGGTTTCGTGGCAGGGTTCCTCCATGGGAGAGGTGGTAGCAGCTCCCCTCTTGGTTCCTAGCGTTGTACGGTGGTGCAGGTCTGGGAGATAAGGGGGTGCCAGAGGCTTCTCATGCATTATGGGGCCTGCTTGGAGGGGCAGATCTCGGGGCCCGGTCACAAGCTGTGCAGGTGGGCCACAGGTAAAAAGGATTAGGCCATGGGAAGCCCTGCAGACCTGGTGTCTTATAGCAAGCAAAGGAGGTAAGGTTGTGCGGACGCAAGCCAAAGGTATTCAGGGAGAATCCGCCCCCCATCACTGGAGTAAGGAAAGCCAGTGGAAGGGCAGTCACGTTAATGGCAACTTAATGATTACAAGGAACTGGTCAGGATGGAAAAATTCTGTGTCCCTGAGGCATGGGACTAGGTGGGAGTAAGCTGCTCACTTCTCCATGGGTGAATGTCTAATCAGGGTGAAAAAGGAAAAGAACAAGTAAATCTCAGAGACCAGCTTACTAGTACCAGAAGGTGGGTTGGCTGTGCAGGTTGTTTGAAGAAGCCAGAAAAGGGTCCCAGATATGCCATCTGAGGGTTCAGCATCTGTCTAAGAAAGAATGCTGCCTAGGTCATCTGTTCTCCCAGTAATGTGCCCCCTGGCTCTGTATGTAGTTTGCACTCCATGGAGCTGGAGGAGAAGGTGTTAGGCAAGTAATGGGACCCCTGGGTCTTTATTTTTTTTAAATCATTAAGACCTTAGGTGAAATAAATTGGTTTGTTGCTGAATCCAGACTGTTGAGAGTTGTTAAAGCTTTATGATAAATTGTAGAGGACTTAATGAATTTCTAACCAGACTTCTTTGGGGGAGAGCTTCTGAGTTTCAGCCTATGACTGATCCTGTGCTTCCTGGGCCGGGGTGCTGGAAGGGGACTTTGCTGGAGAAGATGAGAAAGAGAAGAGGTCTCCTGGTTTCAGCTAAGTATCTGAAGCCAGTGCTAGAGGTAGTTTCATTCGTTCTGTGAATAGGACCCAAGCCCTGGTAAGGTACACTTTACTTTGTTTCTTGCCAGGTTGTTAATGTTTCGGTGCTGGGTTTCCTTAGGAGTAGGCCCCTTCCCCTCCACGTAACATCAGGTGCCCCATGACAGTCAGGGAGTGGGGTGGCTACATGTGGGGGCTCATCTGGGATCTTTTTGGGAACTCCTTGCATGCCCAGCATCCTGTTCCTGGAACTAATGGGACTGGCGGGTCTGCCTGGGCTGGGTAGACTATGTGGCACAGTTGAAAATCTTTTCTGGGTGTGGTGGATGGGGTAGTAGGCTGCTGTCCTGCTCCCAGGGGTCAGCTCAAGTGGTGTGCTGGTCATATGACCCCAGCCTGCTTGTTGATTGGCTAGAGGGCCAAGCTGAGGGAAAAGCAGTGAAGGAGGTGTCACCATTTTGGGGACAGAGAGCAGAAGCAAGCAGAACCAGAAGCCTTGTGCCGAGACATCCGAGCTGAGGGGAGTTTTTACCGTGACAACCTTTTTGGAACCCCATGAACCTGGAGGGATCTGTTAGAGGCCTGGCAGGTATGGATCCACTTTCACACATGGCTGGTCAGGGGTTTCAGGCCAAGGACGTGCCTCCCTCTGAGGAACCTATGTCTATGGTTCCCTCATCCTTAATTTTGTGGCTGTGGAACAATGCAGGGAGGGGACAGGTGGAGGAGAGATATGCTCAATGTGGCTACAAGGGAGAGAGAAGAAAAAATTACTCACCTTAGTAATGTTGTTTCTTCTAATGGAGTCTTGCTATATTATGACTATTGCAGTTTGTCCCACCATTAGAACTGCTCCGGAGATGAAAGAGTTAACTTCCATGCAGGGCATGGAACTTAGAGTGCGAGCTCGGTTAGAAAAGCTCTGTCTGGGCTATTTCAAACTGAAACTGTCAGATCTTTACGAGCAAAACTCACTAAGGTTCTGTGTAGAAGCTGTAACCTACACTAGCCAACTGGCTACTTAAATATTAACACATTTTCCTGGTCCCAACACAAAGACTCAAGTCAGGGGGCCAGAAAAAGATAAGATAAGAAGATAAGATAAAATAAAACACAACACCCAAACACCCCAAAAAGAAGGGGTGGAAAACATAAAAAGGGGCATCAATAACTGCCAACAGTGGACTGCCCACCCCATACCCAAAGTAGAAGTTCTGAGAGGGGCAGGCTGGGGGGGGGAGGTCATAATATAGCAAGACTCCATTAGAAGAAACAACATTACTAAGGTGAGTAATTTTTTCTTCAAACAACATGAAGTCTTGCTATATTATGACTATTGCAGACTACACAGCAGTACCTTCATGGAGGAGGGACAGAACCTACTTAGGGAATAGGCTCTGAAGCACGGCTGTGCCAAACCGAGCATCCCTCCTGGCCTGGATATCCAGGGAGTAATGCTTGGTGAAAGTGTGTACTGTTTTCCAAGTAGCTGCATGACATATCTCTAAGATAGGGATGTCTCTGGCAGCAGCTAGGGACGCAGCTGTACCTCTGGTAGAGTGAGCCCTCAGGCCTGAAGGGGGAACCTTACCCAGTTTTTGATAGCAAAATTGGATACAAGAGACAATCCACCTGGCAATGGATCTCTTAGTGGCAGGTTTCCCTTTCCCAACCTCACCATAAGTGAGAAATAGTTGGAGGGAGTCAAACCTGTGACCCTTGGTACGCTCTATGTAGTAACTTAGGGCCCTCTTAACATCTAAGCTGTGCAACCTCCTCTCACCAGAGGAGGAATGGTCAGTGAAGAATACTGGAAGTAAAATAGATTGATTAAGGTGGAAATCTGAAACCACCTTAGGCAAAACTTCCTGTTAGTCCTGAGGACACACTTATCCCTGTGAAAGAAATAAAGTCAGTCTCCACCTGACAAAGCTTGTAACTCACTTATGCGCTGGCAGAAGTGATGGCTACTAGAAATACAGTTTTCCAAGTCAAGTACTTAAGCTCTGCGAAGACAGAGGTTCAAAGGGTTGCATCAGCTGAGCAATGCAAACATTAAGATCCCAGGCAGGGCAGGGTCCCTGAATGGTGGATTGGTATGAAGCAATCCCTAAAAACTTGGAAAATACAGGGTGAGCAGAAAGAGAAGAGGGCTTCCCTGCTGAAATAAAAGCAGAGACAGCTGCCAAATGCACTTTCAGGGTAGCTGGTCTCAGTCCCAAAGAATTAAGATGGACCATATAGTCCAAAACAGTGGGCAAATCAGCAGATTCCGTGGAAATATGCTTCCCAGAACACCATATGGAAAACCTTTTCCACTTGGAGTTATAGGTAGCCCTAGTGGAAGGCTTCCTAGAAGCTTTCAAGATTTCAAGAACACGCTGAGAAAGTTGTAGATCAGCAAACTCTAACTCCTCAAGAGCCAGGCCTTGAGGTTGAGGGATTTGAGATTCGGATACCAGACTCTCCCCTGGGCACAGGTTAACAGATTGTGGTTCCTGGGGAGACACAGGGGAAGATGGACTGCTAAGGACAGAAGGAGTGGGTACCAGGGCTGCCTGGCCCAGTCTGGAGCAATCAGGATCATCTTGCAGGGCTGAGATCTGATTTTGACTAGCACTTTGAACAGAAGAGGGAAGGGGTGGGGGAGGCATAGAGAAACTTCCCTTCCCAATCAAGGAGAAAGGCATCCAGGGGGACTGAGCCCAACACTGGGGGCCTGCAACAAAAAAGTGGAAGTTGGTGATTGTCTGGGGCTGCAAAAAGATCTATCTGAGGGGTGCCCCATCTGGCAAAAACTATCCCCAGTACTCGGGGATCCAGTGACCATTCGTGATGGCCCTGGGAAATCCTGCTGAGAGCATCTGCCAGGACATTGTCCTTGCCTGGGAGGTGAACTGCTATGAGGGAAGTGTTCAGGGAATAAGCCAGAGACCACAACTTCATCGCCTCGGTGCACAAAGCCGAAGACCGAGTGCCCCTTGTTTGTTGATGTACCACATTGTAGTGGTGTTGTCTGTTCTGACCTGTACCACTTTGTTCTGAACAGATGCAGAAAAAACCTGAAGTGCTAGAAAACAGCTCTGAGTTCCAACAGATTGATGTGGAGCACAGATTCCTGAGGGACCACAATCCCTGGGTGGAGAGGTCGCCCTTGAGCTCCCCATCCCAAGAGGACGCATCTGTAGTAAGGGTCAAGGAGTGAGATAGAGGGATGAAGGCACCCTTGTCTCAGATTGCTCTGATCCTGCCACCACTGAAGGGCCTGGATCAGGGTTCGAGTCACTGGGATCAACTTGGATAGGGAATCTCTTCTTTGAGACCAAAAGGCTCTCAAATGGAACTGAATGTGCCTTATCTGAAATCTTGCTCCTTGCACTACAGCTGTGGAAGCAGCCATGTGTCCTAGGAGCTGTAGGAAATGCCTTGCTGGTCGAGAGACCTGCAGAGTGAAGGACGAGGCCAGGGCCACCAGGGTCCTTACCCTTCTAGGGGAAGGAAGGCTCTGGCCTGCTTTGTGTCCAGTTCTGCACCTATAAAGGTGAGTACCTGGACAGGTTCCAGAACTGACTTTGGAAGATTGAGAAGAAAGCCCAGAGAGGTAAGCAGCTGAGTAACTTGCAGATGTGATTTGACCTAGTCTGAGACTGACCACAATGAGACAGTCGTCTAGGTAGGGAAAGATGGCAATCTTTTGCCTTCTTAAATGAGTAACTGCTACTGCCAGACATTTTGTGAATACCCTTGGGGCAGAGGTAAGGCCGAAGGGCATTGCTCTGAACTGATAATGGCCTGAGGGCAGTTCGAATCTGAGGTACTTTCGGTGGGAGCTTCTGATGAGAACATGGAAGTAGGCATCCTTGAGGTCCAGGGAAGCTAGCCAGTCCCCTGGCCTTAGGGAGGGTAAAATCATTCCCAGAGTCACCATTTTGAATTTTGGTTTTAAAAGGTGCTTGTTCAGATATCTTAGGTCCAGGATGGGCCGCCACTCTCCTGTCTTTTTTGGGGTAAGGAAGTACCTGGAGTACAGACCCTTGCCCTGGTGTAGGGGAGAAACCCTTTCTACAGCTCTGAGAGCCAGGAGGGTTGAGACTTCTGTTTCCAAAGCCAAAGTCTCTAGAGGGTTTGCAGGTGGAAAAGATCTGATTCTCATCTTTGGAAATTTTTTGAAGCTGAGAACCAGACCCCGGCTTACTACTTCCAGGACCCACTTGTCTGATGTTAAAGACTCCCAGTCCTGGATGAAGTAAGCCAGCCTGCCCCCTACAGGTAATGGAGAACCAGCCCTGGGCATCCCATCAGGGTGTCTGTTTGGAAGGGGCTTTAGGCTGAGGGGTGGGAGCAGGCCTGCTTGTACCCCATCTGCCTCTCCCTCTGAAGAACCCCCTCTGAACATAAGCTGAAGAGGAGGCCTGGGTTTTGGTAAAAAGGCCTGTGAAAAGGCCTGCCTCTACCCTGGGAGCTGCCTCTGAGGAGTGGCGTCAGTTTCCTTGGCTTGTGCACCTTACAAGTAGTTTTATATTCATCCATTTTCTTCATATAATTCTCCGTCTGTTCCCCAAACAAAGAATTTCCCACCACAGGAAAATCCATAGCCTTAGCCTGGGTATCCTGTGACAAACTAGTACACCTGAGCCAAGCCAATCTACGAAAAGCCACAGATGTAGCCATGACTCTAGAGGATACATCATTAGAATCCACTGCAGCATGGAATTGCACCTTAGATGCCTCAATACCATCAGCAGCCACCTGCTCCAGCTCCTTGGCAAGCTGGGCAGTGGCCTGTTTGGCTAAAGCCATGACAGTATCCCATCTAGATTTTTGGTATCTTGCAACATAAGCCATATAATTTGCTTGTCTGAGTCCCAAGGACGCTGCCATGTATTGTTTTTTAGCCATGGCATCAATCTTCCTGGAGTCCTTGTCAGGAGGATGTGAAGCCAGGGGAATATTAGCCTTATCACAAGCTGCAGCCTGAACTACCCCAACATGGCTACATTGCTGTGAAAGAAATTCTGTATCAGGACCTGACAAAGTGTACCTCCTGTCCATCTTTTTATCCACAGGAGGCACAGAATTAGGAACTTTTAAAATTTTTATTGTTTGTTTCCTAAAGGATTTATGTAAAGGAATAGACAATCT
The DNA here is from genome assembly GCA_016271365.2 of Neoceratodus forsteri. Lineage (NCBI taxonomy): Eukaryota > Metazoa > Chordata > Ceratodontiformes > Ceratodontidae > Neoceratodus > Neoceratodus forsteri. The sequence continues at coordinate 589,696,540 of CM057459.1, forward strand.
CCTGGACTCTGGGATATACATCATCTCTACAAAGTCAGGCTCCTCTTGCTCATCCACAGCTTCCTCCAAAGGGAGCTGGAGGGTTTCAGCAACTTTTTTATAAAACAGAAAATGAGAAGGGGGCTCAGAAAGCCTAGGGGGAGATTCTCCTAAAGGTCTGTCTGGGGAGATGTCCGGTTCAATGGGCACATCCAGACTTTCAAAATCACATTCACACTGTTCATAATCATCCTCCCCCTCCTCTGGTTCATAAAACTCCTCTATATCATATTCTTGAACCGGTGGAACCGGCCGAACCGACCTTTTGCCAGATAGTGGCCGTTCGGACGGAACCGGGGAAAGTGACTGGACAATTTGGATTGCCCTGACTATCTCTGCAGCAGTTGGAGAAGGAATTTTTGACTCCACACCTGCTGATTTTCTAGTTCTCTTTGCTGGAACTGGCTCCTCAGAGTCAGCTTTACGTTTGCCCGAGGAAGTCTGGCCCTGGTCAGAGGGCACTCCCTCCGGTTCGGTTGGCACCGAACCGGGCTGGCCATCCGGGTCAGCGGACTTTTTGGCCTCTCGTTCCCTAAGCCTACCAACTCTCTTATCTAGGGTAGCTGCAGGGAAATTCTTGCAAATCTGGCAGTCTGCATTGAGGTGGTCAAACCCCAGACAATAAACACATGTGGTGTGTGGGTCAGCCTTGGCAAAGGCTTCCCCACAGACACTACAGTGTTGAAACCCAGTGGGCCCGGTTTTTCTTTTGGGTTTCTCAGACATAATGCCAGCCTAACCAAAAACTTGCCCTTTTTTCGGCAGAAAGTAGTAAGACCCTTTATCGTTCCCAACTGTATCACGGATCATGGAAAAACTCAGAATGAAATCCGGTTTTTTTAGAACCGATAAGAACCAGGAACCGCACCCTAAAAAGCTTTTAAAAGCTTCAGAATAAAGTTTCAAAACAACCTGATCGGTTCAAACCGAACCGATAAACATTTACAAGTTCCACACAGAAATAAACCTATCTATTACTTACAATACCACAGACAGAGCTTGAACCGATCGGTTTGCGGTGAAAATAATAATAATCGCGGTTGAATTTAACCGAGAAAAAACTCTTTAAACCGAGAAAATGAACCGAGCAGTAGGAGGAATCTCCGGAGCGACTGTTCAGTGAGGCGGAGTAAAGAATCTGACAGTTTCAGTTTGAAATAGCCCAGACAGAGCTTTTCTAACCGAGCTCGCGCTCTAAGTTCCATGCTCTGCATGGAAGTTAACTCTTTCACCTCCGGAGCAGTTCTAATGGTGGGACAAACTGCAATAGTCATAATATAGCAAGACTTCATGTTGTTTGAATAACCAGTCTGCTAGTGTGCAGCCTATGTTCGAGCTCGGCCCCCAGAGGCGTATTCAACCAGGCCCCTCCAGTTTTCTATTGGGTATACCCCTACAGTGGTTCAGAAGATCCAGTTTTGGTATGGTCCCGGGAAGCCTGAAGCCAAGCACTTTTGAGAAGTTTTCATTGGAGGCGTGGACCCCAGAGCCAGTGAAGGAACCAGAGCCAGTGAGAGGATCCTCTCTGATGTGATTATCGAAGCCGAGAAGGTACAGAGGGAGAGTGCAGCTGCAGCAGAGGAAAACAAGGGTGAGGAGGAACATAGCCATCTGCCCTGTTCATCCTCACTGGCTATCTCTACTCCCCATGGCAGAGGGAGGGGCAGGGGCCTCTGTTCACCAGCGAGTGAACCCCAAGGGCCCAGGGAAATGCCACTGAGGCCTCTGTCTGGAGGTAGCCTGGCAACTGAAAGAGCATGTCCGGCCTCTCTCGGGAAGGTGAGACCAAGGAATGCTGCTGCTGGCCTGGGGTCACTGGACAAGAAGGAGGGAAAGCCTAAAAAACGACTGTTGGCTGACGACGAAAATTTTGATGAGGACAGGTTCCTTGGTCACAAGCTGCAATTCAATGGTTATGACATACATCCGGCCATACCCAAGCCTTTTCACTGCCTGGTGATTACTGCACATGATAGAACCCCCGCGACGTATCCCGAGCACTTGCATGCCCTAAAGAGCAGGATGGATGGACTTAATAGGGAGGCCACCCTCTCTATGTTCCGCATAGACCCAACATACCCTCTACCTGTCCTGACTCTCTGGGGGGTGCCGCCGTGAGAGTTGTCTGAACGGCTGTTGTAAAATCCCCCTGAGAAACCGGCCAAAGCACTGACCGTCCCCCTCTGTGTATGGCGATCCTGTCTTATCAGTACCCTCCTCCTTCTGTATAGTATTTGGTACTCCCCACGTTAGGCAATTATTATTTATTTTTTCTGTTAATGGTTATTACTAACTGGTACTACAACAATTATTGATGTAAACCGTGATGTGTTATTTCTCTAACTGTCTTTGAGATGTGATTAGTCTATAGTTATGTAAGTAATCTCTGACTCCCTACTTTGTTTTTTGTAACCTATTGCATGACTGATTGCCTTACCATGTTTGAGCATGAGCTGTACCTCCCACCTGTTGGAGCCTGCGGCTCCTGTTTGTTACCTTGACTCTGTATTTTGTTTCCTATATGCTATGTAACTCTCCCGGGTCGCACCGGAAAATAGGCACTTGGTTGTCTAGTGTGCTTACCTGGTTAACAAAAGCAAATAAATAAAATAAATAAATGGAAAGGGGGTATGACTGGAGACAGGAAAATCTCACAGAACCAGCATAAGGGATTTGTCCGAATGGAGTAAGGCAGAATGATGGGTGAGGTGGCGACTAGGGATGGAGTATGAGGATGTGGACTACCCTTATCTGGCAGAGTGGCAATGGGATATCATGGAGGAAATGAGGGAGGATTGGCTCTATTGAGAGCAGCTGGAAAAGTTAAGGCATCGTCCTGGAATTATCGGCCGTCCATCTCAGGAACTGTTCCAGAAGGCCCGAGCTATGTTCCATACTGCCCCTATTTAAACATTTTGCCCTGGTGCAAGACTTGGCTGGTTGTCGTACCAAGTACTTCATAATCTTAAAAGACTCTTTTGGAAACCTTATGACCAAGCCCAATCCAAAATTTTACTTTCCACCAGGAGGAGGGCCCCATACTTGAAGCCCCCTTAAACAGAACTCTGACTGTGCCAGGTGTTGCTCCCCGGAGCAGGTTGCTGACTCAATGATTGGTTTGAACCTAAAGAGAACTGATAATGGACTAGAATAACTTTGCTACCTCCAAGGACTGTGAATGAGGACATTATTTTTGCTATTTAGAAATGTTTCTATCATTCTAATAATTAAAATGTGTGCAAGAGAGCATAGGCGGAGGAGCGGTTCAAAAAGTGGGGGGCAGAATGAATTATATCACGATATGACAGCTTCATAGTCTCAGATGCCAAGCTGTCAATACTGTGGGAAGGTGATACTACATCAATGGTTCATGGTATACCGCTGTTTTCTAGTCTTTTAACCAGTTCAGAGGGGTATTTTTTCATCTGTGTCATCTCTCCCTAGATATAGTACTGTAATAAGAAATAAGTGTGATGCTTGGCCAGCTGGTTATGATTGTTCTATGATATTTGTAATATAAAAATATAGTATGTGATTGTCTCACCTAAGACAGCCTGTGCTGCTGGATGACCCCCCCCCCCACCAGGTTTCAGTGAAAACTACAGGATGTATAATTAACCAGGAGATCTCTGTAATGTAATTTACTTCCTTGAGACATTGCATTTTATGGTATTTTTAAGACCTGTTGCTTCTTTGAAGTGGAAACGAAACGGGACTTTATGAGTCTGCCAGAGGATGAAAATCATAAACTTTTTTGACGTCTTACGAGGAAGAACATTTAATATCAACTGGTGTTAAAAGGCTATAAAACCTTTGATGTTCCTTGTGAAAACAGGAATTAGCCACCAATTCAAAGGAAAGGCTTGATTGAAGACTGTCATAATTTGTGAACTGAGTTTTTGCTGATGTCACATTATTTAATGTACCGCCTGATAGGACATCATGTTTGTATTTTTTTAATTCTAAAAAATGAGGAACTAGATGACTCACAGAAGAAGTGTGGAGAGACACAGTTTAAACTAGTACTGGTGTCTAATCTTTGAGTTATATTCCATCTTGGGACGCTAGAGAGACAGAGCTCTCAGCTCTCAGATCTAACTATAGGCACTTAGAGGTAATACATTAGATAGGAAAGATCTAAATGTACTTTGGTAGGAGTTTGTAGTTTTCCTTGTTTTTCTTTATGTGATCATATGCTCTTTGATAGTGTTCTGTGTTTACATTTTACATATTTTTATCTATTTTTAGTAAACCTTTTATTCAAAAGACTGCCTATGTTTCCGCAAGTTCTTTTTTTGCATGTGGCATATAGATGGTTAAGTTTGACAACTGTTCAAAAGCTTGATGGTGTTACTAAACTGGGAAAAGGTAAGAATATACCTAAGGTTTTTTATAGAGTTTTAAGGGTTCATTTTGGATGCCTGGTTAGGTGCCCTTAGGCGAAAGATATATTGCATCCCCTGAAGAGAATATTATCTGAGCCTGTACATTGGGGTATGCTGGCATAAGGTTCACAGTTTGAATCCCCCCCAGAACTTGAGACTAAAGATGATTCGGACCCACAAGCAGACAGGAGGATTACCCTGTTTGTTACCTGTTCACATTACTGCACTTGGAGCTTGGCACTGTGGGAGCAGAGGGCCTGACCTGCTGAGTGCATTTGTGACAGATTTGGATAGCAACGGTGCGATAAAATTGGTAACACAAGCTTTAACTGTTCAGTGTGTCAGCTTAATACTGTACAGCTCATTTGCAAAATAAGGCAGTGATTTATTTTTAAAAAGGAAATAGAACTATATCATTTTGCTTACAGTTTCCTACCTGTTTTATTTTTTTTCTAAAGTGCAAGTTAGAGTAGCCGTAGTTAGGGAAGAAGATGACTTCCAACTACAGCAGGTACGCTGCAGACTACTTGAAGCAGTTGTACCAGGACATAGGAGTCCTGCATGAGGTGAGAGCCACCAAGCAGAACCTTGTGGATGCCCTGATGGCAGCAGATGCCCAGAGTATTGAGTCACAGACTGTGACTGTAAAGGGCCAAACCTTGGGCATGGAGGGACCAGCGTCCAGTGCAGTGTCCAGATCCAGTGAGGAAGACAGCAAGGCCAGTGCCAGCCAAGGGCCACAGCAGCAGGGGCACGTCACCAACATTCTGGAGCCAGAAGCAATCAGGCTGCAGACTGAGTTGTGCAGAATGGAGCTTGAGTTCCAGAGGGAGGCTGAGCAGGAACGGTGAGAAGCGGAGTGAGAACAGAGAGAAGCGGAGCGAGAGAAGCGAGCCGCAGAGGAGAAGAGGGAGCGAGAACAGCGAGAGGTGGACCATGAAGAGTGTGAGTGCCAGAGGCAACATGAATTGGAGAAGTTACGACTCCAACCACCAGCACCAGAGCAAGTTAGTGGCTTGGATTTAACTGGAACTACAAGACTGGGCTACAAATCGAATTCCAGAATGATAGCTGAATTTAAAGAGGAGGAGGATATGGATGCCTTTTTAAATTCCTTTGAAAAAGTTTGTATTCAGAGGATGTCTGGTGACGTCACCAACACAATGGTGGTCTGAAGATGGTGCTCCTCATCCCTCCAGCTTAATTTACCCACATAATCAAGCAATTTCTTGTTAAAATGAGCAAATCTGGTAGTGGGGCCACTCAGACAAGTAGATTCCGATCTAAAACTGCCAAAAAAGACAACCAGACAACAAGATCGCCACGGATGAGCCAACGTGATAACGGGAGAGAATCACCCTCCAGCATGGCAAGTGGGAATACAGAATCAGAGCTAGAGACAGTATCACGCTCCAGGTTTGAGATACTGCTTACTGAAATTAAGCTATCCTGAAGTGAAAACAAGGCAGAGTTTGATAAACTGGATACAGACCTCACTAAGCTGGAGAATCGGGTAACCACGACAGAGGAAAGGATCTCAGGGGCAGAGGATGATATACTTGATCTACCTCAGGCCATTGAAGCACTCAGTCAGCAACAGGAGAGCATGGCAGCTAAATGCACTGACCTAGAAACTCATGCTAGAAGAGAGAATCTCAGGGTATATGGTCTGCCGGAGGATTCTGAGGTGGGGGAGATGGCGGGTTTTATGGCGGATGTGCTGTGACATGTATTGGAGCTTCCACAGGTCTTTAATTTTTGGATCGAGAGGGCCCACAGAGCACTGTCAGCAAAGTCCACTGCACTGTCAGCCAGATCAAGATCTATAGTGATAAAATTCTCCAGTTATAGAGATAAGGAGATGGTGCTTAGAACAGTGTGAAGGCAACAGAAAGTGGATTATAATGGATCACGCCTATATTTCGATCAGGATTACCCACCGCAGAGTCAATAACACCGAATGGCCTATATGCTCATACTGTGTAAGCTTAAGATACTAGGTGTGAAGTTCCAGACACCGTATCCTGTACGTCTGCAGGTGCACTGGGAGATGGGCTTGGAGCTCTACTGTACATCAGAGGAGGCAATTCAGGCCTTAAAGAAGAAGGGCCATGAACTGCTGGGGGCTCCCCCATGGCCTGGATTGAATTCAAACGGGCTTTGGCAATCAGCTTTACTGCGTAGAAACAGAAAGTTGGGGCAAGGATCAGCTCCCAATACTATGCAAGACATCAAGGAATTGCTGCGGAAGCTTATGCGCCAGCACCAACAAGAAGAAGGAGATGCCAGAGAGGAAAGGGCAACCTGAACTGGTGCACAGTGAGTGTTTGGGTCTAAAGTCGCTTTGCTGTATTTGCAGACCCTAACTTCTCTTACTCTGGGCCTAAGTAGTCATAGTGGCTGTTACTGTCGGGCCTGGAAAGTGTGTGGGGGGGGGGGCACCAGGCTCCTGAATAAGGTCGGTGGGCTCAGCTATTGTTTTCTTTCTTTTACAGGTGATGGATTATTAATATGGCGGGACAATACAAATAAGAGAGACAATGGGACAATATATGTCTTTACGCTAAAGATGTTAAAAGCTCCTGACACACATGATCAAAGAGGGATTAATTTTTCTAGAAAAGATGAGAAATTTATTTAGATTTTTTTTTAACCAGGTATAGCACACTAAGCTGAAAGCTTTTTTACAGGAGCGACCTGGGAGCACAAGGAGATTAAGTGACTTGCTCAGGGTCACACAGTATACAAGTGGAAGCTGTGAGATTCAAACCCAGGTCTGGTCTGCTGGATATCACCAGATTTGCAGCTCAGAGCCTTAGACCACTGCACTATACCGCCTTCTTTAGAAACTTAATTTAAAAATACTCACTGAAACCTGTTGCAAGTTGAGTGGGAGGGGATCCATTTGACGGTTTATGTTAACGGCCGGGGCAGGTGGCAATGAGGTAATATCTCCTGTCTTCTTTCCATCAATGATTTGGGTGTTATGTTATTGGGTTATAATATCAATCTTTAGCCTAGCAGGCTGGGGAGGGGTTCCCAACCTTTGCAAATGCACACCTTTATGGGCATCCACCCACTTTACCGAGCAGGCTTGTGTTACGGTGACGTATTTAGGCCTAGACATCAGGCCAGGATCCATGCTGGGTAGGATCCAGGGAGGCTGAACTTCAGCAGGAGCTCTGTACCCTCCACTCGGGGGCATAGTTACCCAAGATCTCAGGGGTCGAGTTACTCATTTCCCCTTCCTTGGAGGTACTTATGTAAATAGTTTACCCCTGTTGGCGAGGGAAAGGAGTTTTAAGCCTTCCTATTGGGGGATAAGGTTATAGTTACAATGTTTGTTATACGTGGGTTCGTATCTGTGTTATGTTTATTATAGGGGCACATTAACATATGTATGGGAAGGCACATGGGGCGGGAGACTGGAGGAGAGTGACTAGGGGTGTAGAGGAGGGCAACAATCCAAATGTATTGGTAGGAGAAATAACATTAGGAGCACTATATGGCACAGGAATGGATAATAGAGACAGCCTTAAGATATTATCACATAATGTGAACGGGTTGAATAAGCCTGTCAAAAGATACAAGGTGCTTTCTTCCTTGAGGCGGCAGGCCCCATCGTTTGTTCTTCTGCAGGAGATGCACTTGAACAAGGCCGAACATAAGAAACTGGGTAGATTCGGCTTTGGTCATGTGATAGCTTCCACCCATGGAGGGGGTGAAGAGGCGGGGAACTGCGGTCCTGGTCCCGAGGGGATCTCCATTTAAACCTGAGGCCTATTATACAGATCCAGAGAGGAGATTAGCGTTGGTGCCTGGGGTCTTGGAGGGATCTCCTCTTGTTGGCCTCACTGTATATTCCCCAAGGGGCAACGGTGGCCACTGTGTGAGGTTTGCTTCACAAAATTACAGAGTGTCATAGGAGGACACTGGTGGTGGTGGGGGGGTGATCTTAACCAGATCTGGGACCATTTAGATACTTCCAGGTCGGGGTCCTTTCGTCCCACACCTGCTGGTAAATTGATTAGACGTTTTATGGGAGCAACCAACTGGGTGGACGCTTGGCATTCAGAACATGCGGGTCAGAGAGATTATATACATTATTCTCCCCCGCATGGATCATATGCTCGAATAGATTACTTCTTGATCTCAGGGGAGCATCGGTTCCAAATAGAGGACTGTGTACATACTCCCTTGGTCCTATCAGACCATGCACAACTCTCTGTAATGCTAGAATGGAAAACAACCAGAGGCCAGATGTTATGGAGATTCAATAATTATTTACTAAATGTGAAAGAATTTACAGAAATGGCCAGGGATAAGATGAAGTGGATTTTGGGGGAAAATGATTCACCAGAAAATTTGTGGGCTACCCTCTGGGACACCGTAAAAACGGTCCTGTGGGGGGAGGTTATTAACTATGCAGCCTATTGTAAGAAAACACAGAATGCCCAAATGGAATTGCTTCAGAGGCAACTAAGTGAGGCTCAAAGGCAGCATGCAGAGGGGGAAGGTACAGCATGGGCTAAGATACTGATTTTGAGGCAGCAAATTCAAAAGCAGATTGATGTCAAGACTGAACAGGCTTTGCAAAATCTTTGTCAGAGGTATGGGGAGGTAGGGCCTAGAGCAACGAGGTTGTTGGCACACCGTCTTCGCCAGCAGATGTTGAGGGCTTCAGGCACCCAAATTAGAGAACCTGGGACAGGGAAATTGGTCCGTTCCCCGGATCAGATCTTATCCAGTTTTAAGGGTTTCTACTAAAAGCTGTACACCCCAGAGTCCCCTATGATGAGTTACCATGCAGAGGCATACTTATCTAAGATAAATCTTCCCACATATAGTATGGAGACTAGGTTGCGGCTAGATCAACCCATTTCCCCTGGGGAACTGGATCAGGAAATCAGGGGCCTGAAGTCTCTTAAGACACTGGGACCAGATGGGTACACTCCTGAATTTTATAAATTCTTTAAGAAGGAGGTAGGGGGCCCTCCGTTGGCAACATGTAGAGAAGCACAACTGGGGGATCATTTTCCAGACACCTGGAATTATGCGGTGATTTCGAGTATTCCAAAGCAGGGGAAGGATAGCACTCAGTGTGCCTCATATCGTCCAATCTCTGTACTAAATATTGATTATTAAATTATATACCAGGATTTTAGCCCAGAGATTGGAAGTATTACTCCTCTCTATTATTGATTTTGACCAAACGGGCTTTGTTCTGGGGCACCAAACTCAGGACAATATTAAGAGAACGTTACACATCCTTTACCATGCTGCCCAGTCGGGGTCTCCCCTCCTTCTTCTTAGTTTGGATGCGGAGAAGGTCTTTGTCCGGGTAGCATGGAATTTTCTGGGTCTGACGTTGAAACACTTTGGCTTCTCAGAAGCCTTTGTGAAGGTTATCAACAATATTTACACCAAGCCCAAAGCCTACATCAAGATCAATGGTAGGAATACAGATCCTTTCCAATTGAGGAGGGGCACTAGACAGGGGTGCCCATTGTCTCCCCCTGCTCTTTGCCCTGTATTTAGAACCATTGGCTGGGGCCCTACATCAGTCTCGGGAGATCCCGGGGTAATGTGGGGAGAAGAAGAACATAAATTGGCGTTGTACGCAGATGATTTGTTGATTTACCTGCAAGATCCAGTTCAGGCTCTGCCTAAACTATGGGACGTTTTGGAAGAATTTGGGAGGGTGGCAGGGTACAAAGTAAATACCACCAAAACAGAGGTGCTTCAGGCTTATTATAATCCATCCAATAGGATTAAAAGCCAGTTTCCATTTCGGTGGAGCTTGAAACACTTGAAGTACCTGGGAGTACAGACTGGCATGGAATATGAACAACTTTATTTGCTTAATTATACCCTAATGGTGGACAATTTTAAAAGAGACCTGGAGAAGTGGCAAGGAATCCCCATTTCTTTATTCCAGAAGATTCAAACAATAAAAATGGTAGTTCTCCCTAGATTTTTATATTTGGCTCAGACCATGCCAATCCAGATACCAGATTCCTTATACACTACCCTCAATAAAAGAATATCACGGTTCACCTGGGGTCCACAGAGACCGAGAGTCCGTATGTCAGTACTACAAGCCTCAAAAGGGGAAGGGGGCTTAGCCTTACCCAATTTTAAATTATATTATCAAGCAGCACAGCTCAGGACTTCCATATATTGGTTCAGTAAGAGCTATATTGCTAAGTGGAAGCATCTCGAATTGCTGGGGGGGAGGCTTAGGTAATTTACATTTGGCACTGCTCGGCGATGTAAGATATAGCTCCCTGGAAAGGAATTTAAATCCACACACAGAGGTAACGTTGAGTATCTGGCATCGGGTGTTGGGAGGCAAAAAACTTAGAAAGTGGAGGGGCCCCATGTACTCAGTTCCTCACATCAAAGGATTTAGCCCTGTGAATTGGGATGCTGGTTTTAGAGGATGGGAGAGAAGAGGCCTTCACCTGATCTGGCACTTCATGGAAGGGATAGAGATCAGATCTTTCCAGGAACTGGTGACTAAGTTTGGCCTTTCCTGGAGGGACAGATTTAGGTATTTTCAAATTAGGGACTTTATTAGAACTCTGCAGAGTGACCTGAAAGAAGAGGACATCCCACCACTGCAGATACTAAACATTTTTAGGGATGCAGTGGAGAATAGAGCTCCTCTGACTCGCATGATTTCCTATCTGTATGGGGCACTTTTATCCTGGCAGGGAGACAACACCGAGTCTATCCAGAAGACATGGTCTAGAGATATGAGCATTTTGATTTCTTCGGACATGTGGGCTTGGGCACAAAGGAAATTATATGGGGGGGTCACTCACTGGTTGGAGAGAATTCTCTTGGAAAATACATATTAGATTCTTTAGGACCCCAGTGATACAAGCAAAGTTTCAGGGAGATGGGGGCGCTATATGTTGGAGAGGATGCGGGTTTTCCCCAGCTGCTCTACATCATATAATGTGGGAGTGTCCGAGGCTGTCTCTATATATTCAAGGGTTAGAACAAGCCCTTCAGTTAATATTTGACCCAGAAATTAAACTGACGGCATCTTTGTATTTTATGTTTGAAGTACCAAGAGGCTATATGGACCCATATACATGTACACTGTTAAAGTATGCCATTTTGGCTGGGCAGAAGGTGGTTACTAAGCTTTGGCTTACAAACAAAGAACCCACCATGGATAGATGGCAAGAGATAATGATCTCTATATAATCAAGCAGAGGCTTTGACAGCAATGCTCAATAAGCGACAGACTAGGTTTGAACTAGTTTGGAGGAGATGGGTCCTGTACATGGGCCTGGTTAATTTGGAGTTTGTACCTTAACCTCTAAGTAACAGCTTAAAGGGGAATATATGGCCTCTTGGATCTATTTGTATAACCCCCCTGTATAAAGTCACCCATTAGAATGAATTAAGTGAGATTTAGCCCAGCCTGCACTGAATGCGTAGTTATGTGCCCGTGTGTGTGTAAAGTTTTTTGGCCCCTTTTTTTTTTGTTTGGTTTTGTTTTTTTTTTTTACATCTGTCTAGGTCTATAAGTCTACAAGAAACAAGGAAAATCCTTAATAAAGTCTGAGAGTTTAAAGGAAAGAAAAGGGAAAACAAAGAATAACCATACCAAATTAACTGTTTTGAACCCTTACATTTAGACTAAATAGGTCTTATATACTGTTCTGTTATACTATTTATGTAATACGATTTGTATATGGTTTTAAGTCCTGTGATATATGCATGTAAATTTTTTAACAAGAATCAATAAAGATTCAAAGTTTAAAAAAAAGAAACAGTTTGTATTCAGGCAAATATTCCTAGAGGGTCCTGGAGCTTCCAGCTATCACTGCTACTTACTGGGAAAGCTCAGGATGCATTGGGTCAAATGGACAATGAGGACAGTAATGATTACAGAAAACTTAAAGCTGCCCTTTTAAAAAAGTGTGATTTAACTGCAGAAGCATACAGAGCTAAATTCCATAAGCTCAGGAGAAGCCTTGACATGAGCTACGAGGAGCTAGCCATGAAACAACGTCAGTGTTTAAAACGTTGGTGGGAGGGAATTAAAGCAAACTCTGTAGATAAAATTGAAAATTTTTTTTGTTAGAACAGTTTTTCTGGACATGCCCAGCAGAGCTTAAAACCTGGCTAGAGGACCGAGATCCCAAAACAGTGCAAGAGGCTGCTGAACTCTCAGACCGCTATGCCAAAAACAGACCTGCTCTGAGAGCGAATGGGGCAGGCATAGCTGCGTAGAAAGGGAAAAGCATGCCTTCAGGGCAGCTAAAACCCTCACTGTCTCCTCCGAAACCCGTTAGCCCCAGGTTTCAAAGAAAAGATTTCTCCGAGAAAAGAAATGAATGTTGGGTTTGTAAAGAAACTGGGCATATTGCCAGACAGTGTCCCAAATGGATGAGCAATACACAACATGGTGCTAGGAAAGAAGTGGGTTGTTTGTGTGTCTCTGGAAGCATGCCTGTGAACATGAGGGAACACATGCACCCAGTCATGGTGAATGGTGTACAGACGCAGGGGTTAAGGAACACAGGGGCATCCCTGACATTGGTAAAAGTGGATCTGGTAGAGCCTTGTCAGCTTATACTAAATGAATTTGTAACTGTACAAGGGTTTACTGGTGAGGAGACCACATTGCCACTCGCTAGTGTTTTCTTGACTGGGGCGAAACAGGGAGAACTGTGCAACAGGTGCCTGTAGCCAAAACATTAGCAGTTGACGTCATCCTGGGCAACAATCTCAAACAGGGGATGGTGTGTGAAGTTACCCATAACCAAGCAGCAAGAGAACATTTTAGTTCCCTGGACCCCACAGAAGCTACTGTGGAAACCACTGGGAGACTGGTTACCCAGCCTGTGTCTCCTGATAGGGAGACTAATGAAAAGGGGGTAGAAATGTCCCCAGTAGCAGTTAACCACACAGCTACAGAGGGTTACTCCAAAGAGGGAGGGGTGACCCATTGTCAGAGGGTTAGGGATGACAGTGATCCTGACTGCCCTAACACTAGTGCTAGGGACCCTAGTTTAGAGACTGAAGGGGACCTGTTCAATGCCTTGGGAATGTGTAAGTAGTGTGCAGTGGCTCAGAAAAGTGACCCTAGTCTAGAGAAACTGAGGGCTTGGGCAGACTCTGATGGAGCACAGGGAGGTGACGGTAAACATAAAGTTTATTGGGAAAATGGACTTATGTATACTCAGGATGTGAAGACAGAGGGAGGGGTGATAGGCAGGCAGCTTGTCGTTCCCCAGGGGTATCGTGAGCAGTTGCTCAAGATTGCACATGATATTCCCTTGTCTGGTCATCTGGGAATCACATGCACTATGCAGAGGTTGGCCCAGAATTTCTATTGGCCCAACTTCACCCAGCAGGTGAAGGAGTATTGCAGGTCTTGTCACCGGTGCCAAGAAATAGGGAAGGTAGATAAGAAAACCCAAGCTGCCCCAATTCCATTGCCCATAGTGGAGGAGCCATTCCAGAGGCTGGGAATAGATATTGTGGGGCCTTTAAATACCCCCAGCTCCTCTGGGAAGAGGTTAATCCTGACTGTGGTTGAGTATGCCACCCGGTACCCAGAGGCAGTCACCCTATCCTCACTGAGGACAGACAAAGTGGCAGATGCTTTACTTGGGATTTTCTCCCGTGTTGGGTTTCCGCAGGAAGTTATCACTGATCGAGGGGGTTTCTTCATGTCGGACCTGATGAAATGTTTGTGGGAGAAGTGTGGGGTGGTGCAGAGGCACATGACACCTTATCACCCACAAGGCAATGGGCTTGTGGAAAGATTTAATGGTACCCTGGAGTCAGTGGTCCAAGCATTTGCTGAACAGCATGGGAGGGACTTGGAGAAATACCTTCCCCACCTGTTTGCATATAGGGAGGTGCCACAAGAGTCGACGGGATTTTCCCCCTTCGAGCTCTTATATGGACGCCTGGTATGTGGGCCCCTAGACTTGATCCAGGAGGACTGAGAAGGCAAGTACGCCACCCAGGGAACTCCCATAGTGGATTGTGTCCTTAGGTTTAGGGAAAGGCTGAAGGAGCTTATGGGGACAGCCCAGAGCAACCTGACAGCCACCCAACAGAAACAAAAAGTGTGGTACGACCGCAGAGCCAGAGCTCACTCATACACGGTGGGTCAGGAAGTCATGGTCCTTATTCTGGTCCAGAAAGACAAGCTGCAGGCTGAGTGGGCAGGAACATATAAAGTAGTTAGGAAGGTAAATGAAGTGAACTATATCATAGAGTTACCTGACAGAAGACAGACAGAAAAAATGTACTATGTCAAGGTGATGAATCCATATGCTAATAGGGCTGACATGGTGTTTGCAGTATGTAGTCCTGGGAAGGGGACGGACGAAGGAGACCCCCTTCTGAACTTGCTGGAAGAAAGCAAGTGGGATTCCTCTGTGGAGGCAGTTAAATTGTCTCCCAAACTGGCCCTGGACAAGATTCAAGAAGTAAGGGTGGTTATAGCAGACTTTGCCCCACCGTTTAGCGCCAAGCCTGGACTAACCCCCTTAGTGACGCATGATGTGGAGACAGGGACACAGACGCCCATACGGCAGACAGCATATCGGGTGTCAGAGGCTGTCCAAAAGGACATTAGGAGGGAGGTGGAGGAAATGCTGGATTTAAGGGTAATTCTGAGATCTCACAGACCCTGGGGCCTCACCCGTAGTACTTGTGCCCAAACCAGATGGCTCTACTCATTTCTGTGTGGACTGTTGTGGACTGAATGCAGTCACGAAGTCAGACGCCCACCCGATGCCCTGGACGGACAAACTCCTGGACAACTTGGGAGGGGCGACATACCTTACGACTATTAACCCGACAAAGGGGTATTGGCAAGTAGAGTTAACTGACAGAGCTAGGGAGAGGTCGGCCTTCATCACTCCAATAGGCTTATTTGAATTTAAAATAATGCCTTTTCGGAATGAAGAATGCCCCGGCTACTTTCCAAAGGTTGGTGAAAAAGGTGTTAAATGGTGCTGAGGAGTACGCTGTGGTGTACCTGGATGACACTGTCATCTTTAGTGCCAGCTGGGAGGAACACCTGTCTCACCTCAGAGAAGTGATGGGCAGGATACAGAGGGCTGGGCTCACTGTCAAAGCTGAGAAGTGCCAGGTGGCCATGACTGAAGAGGCATACTTTGGGAATGCTGTAGGCTGGGAACAGCTCTGTCCTAACCAAGTAAAAATAGAGGTGATCAAGACATGGCCCAGACCAGAAATGCAGAAGCAGGTCAGGAGTTTTCTAGGGACAGCAGGGTACTATAGGAAATTTGTACTCAATTACAGTGCCCTGGCCATGGGTGTAGGCAGGCATACTCCAAGCACTTCATGGTGTGCAATTTTATTTAAGGGGGGTAGCAAATAGGATCTGAACTGCTTCCTTTTTCCATGAAAACTAACAAAGAAAATACTGAACCTTTCTGTAATTTTATTCATAGGAGTCAAAACTAGAAGAGCTGGTCACTGATACTCTCTTTGCATCCCAAGGACAATACAACTTTACAGGCTCTGGGCTGGTATGTGGGTGTCTTAGGGAACAATGCATGGCATTTGTATTTACCCATGCATGGCAACAACCATTGTCATGAGATACAAAAGTTGTATTTATTGTGCCAAATGAGGCAACACACATGGTCCTGGTGTACATTTGTATATTGTCTGGCTACACCCTGGGTGGGAGTAGCTCACCCTAACAAGGAGGGGGGGGTTAGCACTGAGTCCACTTGATGTGCAGATCTGAAATCCCTGGCTACACCCCTGGCCCTGGCTGCTCCCCTATCTGACCTGGTAAAGAAAAAGATGCCTAAGAAAATTACCTGGGAACCCGCCTGTGAAAAAACCTTTCTCAGACTGAAGGAGGCACTGTGCAGTGCTCCTGTATTGACAAGTCCTGACTACAGCAGACCCTTTATAGTCCAGACTGACACCTCAGATGTGGGTACTGGGGCAGTACTGAGTCAGACATCCAACCAAGGGAAAGATCTCCCTGTAGCTTACCTGAGTAAAAAGTTACTTCCAAGGGAGCAAGCTTACTCTACTGTGGAAAAAGAGTGTCTTGCCATAGTGTGGGCCCTAAAGAAGTTAGAGCCATACTTATATGGGCAGCATTTTGAGGTACACACTGACCACAACCCCCGGTTTGGCTGACACAAATGGGAAAAACTAATGGTAGACTATTAAGATGGAGTCTTGCCTTGCAAGGGTATGACATGACAACCTTACATAGAGCTGGAGTGACCAATCAGAATGTAGATGGCTTATCATGTCTGTATGAGGAGTGAACTGACTTGGGAAACTCATCCCATGCAGGGGATCGAGCTCCCAAATTCAGTCTAGCTGGAGAGGACTGTGATGCTTGGCCAGCTGGTTATGATTGTTCTATGATATTTGTAATATAAAAATAAAGTATGTGATTGTCTCACTTAAGATAGTCTGTGCTGCTGGGTGACCCCCCCCCCACCAGGTGTCAGTGAAAACTACAGGATGTATAATTAACCAGGAGATCTCTGTAATGTAATTATCTTCCTTGAGACATTGCATTTTATGGCCATTTTATGACCTGTTGTTTCTTTGAAGTGGAAACAAAATGGGACTTTATGAGTCTGCCAGAGGATGAAAATCATAAACTTTTATGACATCTTAAGAGGAAGAACACTTAATATCAACTGGTGTTAAAAAGCTATAAAACCTTTGATGTTCCTTGGGAAAACAGGAATTAGCCACCAGTTCAAAGGAAAGGCTTGATTAAAGACTGTCATAATTTGTGAACAGAGCTTTTGCTGATGTCACATTATTTAATATACCTCCTGATAGGACATCATGTTTGTATTTTTTTAAATCTAAAAAGGAGGAGCTAGATGACTCACAGAGGGGGTGTGGAGAGACACAGTTTAAACTAATACTGGTGTCTGATGTTTGAGTTGTATTCCATCTTGGGACGCTACAGAGACAGAGCTCACAGCTCTCAGATCTAACTATAGGCACTTAGAGGTAATACATTAGATAGAAAAGATCTAAATGTACTTTGATAGGAGTCTGTCTGTAGTTTTCCTTGTTTTTCTTTATGTAATTGTATGCTCTTTGATATAGTGTTCTGTGTTTACATTTTACATATTTTTATCCATTTTTAGTAAACCTTTTATTCAAAAGACTGCCTGGGTTTCCACAAGTTCTTTTTTTGCATGTGATGTATAGATGGTTAAGCTTGACAACTGTTCAAAAGCTTGATGGTGTTACTAAACTGGGAAAAGGTAAGAATACACCTAAGGTCTTTTATAGAGTTTTAAGGGTTCATTTTGGATACCTGGTTAGGTGCCCTTAGGCGAAAGATATATTGCATCCCCCGAAGAGAATATTATCTGGGCCTATACATTTGGGTATGCTAGCATAAGGTTCACAGTTTGAATTCCCCCAGAACTTGAGACTAAAGGTGATTCAGACCCACAAGCAGACAGAAGGGTTACCCTGTTTGTTACCTGTTCACATTACTGCACTCGGAGGTTGGCACTGTGGGAGCAGAGGCCTGACCTGCTGAGTGCGTTTGTGACAATATGTACCTTTATTTGCCAGACTTGTAACTTTTGTGTATGAGCCAAGCAGCCATAAAGTGCTGCAGCTGCAGCCCAGCCCCTAAAATGCATTTAATGTTGATACAAACTAGGGAAGGCCAAGAGGTTTGCAGATGCTTTATGAAGAAATGGTATTAGCAGGATTGGTGGGGGTGGGAGAGCACTCCAAATGTAGCTGCATTATTTTTGCTAGCAGTTCTACATATATGGGGTTAATTATAGACCACAATCAAAATCAGGGAGGAGCCAAAACCAATTCTATGCTAGTTAATCACAATGAAATAATTGGTTACAAAGGCCCACTCACCCATACGTGTAAAAAATAATATTTTTTTAATATACATGGTATACAGATACAGTCCTCAAAAGTTTAGGATAAAATCTTCTTCAGTGTACAACTGTATCTATAATACAAAATCACACATGCCCACACAATGCAAAGCATCATGGGCTGCATATGCAAATCACCACAGAATGTTATGCATGTGTGATTTTGTATTTTCTTGAAACTTGGCTTCCCAGCCAAATGCCCTTTGGGGTAACCCTTGCCTCAGTGTTTGTACAGAGGTTCTTTGTTTTGCATCTATAATAATGACAATAGTATCCTAATTACCATCAAAAACAGTTAATTTCTTAAAATAATTATGTTCAATTATTGCTAATTTAAGCTCACCTATATGTAAGTCAATATAGCCACACTTGAGTATCCCCTTCAATATATACAGTAAATATCTGTAAATAAGGTTTCAAAAAAAAGTTTTCATTCTCAACCAAAAAGGATTTTTTTCTTTACAAAACTGTTTACCTGGTTAAGTGGACAAAAGGACTCTCCCTTTGTCCACATAACCAGGTAAACAGTTTTGTACTCAAAATGGACCTTAACAGATTTTATAGAAAATTGAAACTTAAATATTTCTTTGGGAATCAGCCAGACAGGGATATCGATGAAATTACAAAAGAGAAAAGAATTACTGTAGGATGGAAACTACACTTGAAATTGAGATTCACTCCCCAGGTTACACCACACATGATAGAGAC
This sequence comes from Neoceratodus forsteri, assembly GCA_016271365.2. NCBI lineage: Eukaryota > Metazoa > Chordata > Ceratodontiformes > Ceratodontidae > Neoceratodus > Neoceratodus forsteri. The sequence continues at coordinate 589,715,594 of CM057459.1, forward strand.
CTACATATCATTAGTTAACAGAGATATAGAGGAAATTGTGAAAACTAATAGAAATATAGATAGAAAAAAAATACAATCTTAGAGTAGCACAATTTGCCGCACTAAGGAACTTGGAAATGGATAATAATGTAATCATAAAAAATGCACCTAAGGGGGGAGCCATAGTAGTGATGGATTATGAACATTACAGACAAATTCATGTGGAACTATTACAAGTCAAGGACAATTATTTAATTTTAGATAAGGATCCTACTAATCTAATTCAGGATATAATCAAAACAACATTGAATATAGCATTTGAACAAAAAGAAATAATTGAATGGGAAAAGGATGCCCTATACAGAAGTACCCCCAGCATACCATTATTTTACATACTGCTAAAATACATAAGAACTTTAGGGCACCTCCGGGATGCCCTATAGTATCTGGAATCAATTAAATTTAGAACCATTATCTATTTATATAGATCATCACATCAGACCATTTGTAGAACAAACTACAACATGTATAACAGATTCAACAGAAATTATAGTACAATTAGAACAACTTCATGAAACGGATATACACATTCAGAGGTTACATGGGACCCGAAGGATTAGTATACATCCATACCACACAGACAAGGATGTAATGTATTACGGATGTTCCTGGGTGATTTAAGAACAGAAGAAAAACCATCTAACAATTTATTGGTGAAATGGGCTGAGATAGTCTTAACCCAAAACTATTTAAAATTTGAGAAAACACACTATTTACAAGGCAAAGGTGCAGCAATGGGGTCCAGTAAGGCACCCTCCTATGCCAATATTTACATGAGTCACTTTGAAAAGGAATTTATTTTTAGTGATAGGAATCTTTTTAGAAACAAGCTGGGCATATGGAAGCATTTTATAGATGGCATTATTACCATATGGACTGGAACACATGAAGAATTGAACAAATTTAACCAATATTTAAATAAATGTACAGCTCATTTAATTTTTGATATGAACTTTAGTAAGACTGAAATCTCTTATGTAGATCTATGCATATATAAAGATACAAATAAACTGGTAGTCAAGTTGTTTCATAAAGAAAAGTAATAAGAATGCAGTACTGCATGTTAGGAGTTTTTACCCCAGGGGACTAATCGAATCTATACCATACGGACAGATTCTTAGAGCTAAACGAAATTGTACAAACCTAGAAGAATTTAATAAGGCAAAAACACAAATGATAAAGAGATTTCAACAAAGGGGCTATAGGCATGATACACTACAAGAAGCTAGTGTTAAAGCAGAAATAAGGGATAGACAAAGCCTTTTGGCATCACAGGATGGTGGGGAGAGAGGTAAGGGGGACAGAATTGTACTATCTACAATACATAATGACATATTTTCTAAAGTCAAAAATACTGTGAATAAACATTGGAAAGTACTTCAAGTGACTCCAGTTACACAAAAAATCTGTCAACAACGTCCCCTTGTTGTACCTAAAAGGAATAAAACTTTGGGTAATAGATTAACAAAAACAGAACATAAAATACCTGATAGAGATCCATAACACTTTTTAAATTTAAATGAAACAAAAGGCAATTATCTGTGTGGTCACTGTACCATCTGTAACAATACTTATAGAATCAAAAAAATTCGAAATACAGCTAGGGATGAGGAAGTTGTTATTAACCAGTTTATTAATTGTTCTACGGTTGGGGTAATATATCTGCTTAAATGTCCTTGTAACAAAATCTGTATAGGAAAAACAGAAAGAATGTTAAAAGTGCGAATCAATGCACATAAATCAGATATTTGAAGACAGGACTTAACGTCCCCCGTAGCAAGGCATTTTCTGGAACATGGACACCAGTTACCCCAATTAAGATTCTTTGGAATAGAGAAAGTCACACCAGATAGCAGGGAAGGGGATTATAAAGTGAAAATCCTTACAAGGGAAGCATATTTTATAGATAGGTTTGATGCAGTAAATCCCAAGTTTGGGTTAAATTATGGCATAGATTGGCAGCCAATATTGTAAAGGGAACCCTAGATTTAGATTTAGATAAGGACAATATAAAACAATAAGACTAGCAGTGATTTAGTCAAAAAGATTAAAAAACAAAAACAGTAGAAAAAGATTTAAATATTTGACCTTTTTGACTACCAAGATGAAGACTGACCTTTTGACCTCCCAGCATGAGACTGTCACCACTGGATTTGGTCTCTTGATTTAAGTAATCTTTAACAGAAAAGAGGTACCTTACTCAGTGCCCCAAGAAGTTATAAATTTATAGGGACAAATGATAAGGAACTTAGAGTGAAACAGTATAATAAAAATTATATTAAACAAAATTGACCTTTGTGACTTTCCAGTGTGAGATTAATATCACTGAATGGGATCATATGATCTCTCTCAATATGCCATCATTGCAGTAAATATTAAAACAGAGGAGATACAATACGATTCTGTATGTTAAAATTAGAACAGATCAGGATAAAATTGAATGAGTCCAAATCTTTTTTTAGAGCTTCTCATAATAATATTATACTCTGTCTCTATAGAAATCGAACACAGTTTGTGATTAATATTAATAAATCTTTCTCTTAAGTTTCCCCCCTCCACCTTTATTTTCTGAACCTCCCCACCCCCCATAGCACCATATATTGTGCCCAGGTTGGACTTTGGTCCCTTAGGAATAATGATACGTGTAAATGGAAGTTTTCAATTTTATTTTTATTTTTGAATAATACCATAAACCACATCCCTGCATGTTGCTTAATGAAAAAACTAAGAGTATTTTAAACTTTGATATATATTTCAGTCAGGACACCCAGTGATTTTACTGGGTGCTGCTCTCCAAGGAATTTTCTTTGCTGTGGCAGGTCGGGCGCAGGAGCCATCGAAAATGTTGCGAGAGTGTTCACACATCTCATGATGATGTGTTTTGCTCCGTGCCCGATTCTGGACTGTTAGGGTATTTAAATGGTGTGCAAAGCGGGCGAGTTACCTCCTTAGAGAGAAAACAGGCGGTCACGCTGCGCTCTGCAGATTCTACCCTGTAGGTACATTTAAAACCTTTGCTGTGGAACAGCATCTACTTTATAACAGTGGCTGATTAAGGGAGAGGGAATATCTAAATGCAAACACTGGGTCATGAACTGATTTTTGAAATGAGTAGCAGTTTTTAATTTGTTTACCCATCTACAAGGTATGAATACTGAAGCAATTTAAAATTTACAATATAAAGATTTCTGTTTAAGAAAGAAGCTCTTCTGAGCTGAAAAAATATTGAAAGCTACTTCTCAATTACAGAAATTGGGTCTTTAAAATTACTACTGAGTTAAATGACATGCTTTTTCATTTGCAGTACATAAATACTGAGGCAACAAGATTCAACATAGACATAAACAACAGACAACACTTTAAAACAATATTGAATATGAAGATTAAGTGTTAAAAATAAAGATTACCCAGGCAGGTAAAGAGACTATTTTGGGTATTAACATTCTTACAGCTAACACAAAAGATGAACATTACTATAACAAATTCATTATGCTTTGTTCCTTTAGTTGCCCAGTACATTCTTTACAGTCATAAACAAAAAGGATACTCAAAGACCTAAGATTATAAGGAGGTATGTCACCTGTTTTTGATGGATGTATATTGAGAAGTGATGAAAATAATATTATATTTAAAAAAAAAAATTTGTTTTGAAAAAATTATATAAAGAAAAAATTTATTTTTGGTTGAGAATGAAAACTTTTTGGGGAACCTTATTTACAGATATTTACTGTATATATTGAAGGGGATACTCAAGTGTGCCTATATTGACTTACATATAGGTGAGCTTAAATTAGCAATAATTGAATATAATTATTTTAAGAAATTAGCTGTTTTTGATGTTAATTAGGATACTATTGTCATTATTATAGATACAGTTGTACACTGAAGAAGGTTTTATCCGAAACTTTTGAGGACTGTATCTGCATACCATGTATATTAAAAAATATTATTTTTTACTCGTATGGATGAGTGGGCCTTTGTAACCAATTATTTCATTGTGATTAATTAGCATAGAATTGGTTTTGGCTCCTCCCTGATTTTGATTATCCATTTTTTTGAGGTTGGCTGGGCTGGATAAAGGATCATGTTAATTATAGACCCACACGTATAACATGTGGTAGGAAATGTAACACCTCAATTGGCTGTCTACCACCATGTGACTGTTCGTTAATCACTGTTAATGAACAGTCAGAGTGAGTAGTCCCAGCGGCACAATCTGTGTTGAGCAACCGGACTTCATGACAGTGCAGGCAGAGCTGCAGTGTATGGTAGCCATTAAATTCCTCTCTAAGCGAGACGGAGCCAGCAGCGGTTTATAAGCACTGTTCTTCCCCAGAGGCATACATATGCAGCATGCAGTCACTCCATTTGCTGTTGCCATGCTTTTGGTGTTACTGTCCAGTGTTCTGTAGCATGCAGAGGCCTGCCCACCCACACGCTCTGCAGATCTCGACTCACCAGATGAAACACTACACTGGCACATAGCAACACCCCCTCCCCAGCCCCCAGAGCAGCAACATGTCCCCTGACAGGCATTCCCATCCACTTCTGTGCAGCATGCATAGGTCTACCCACCCACTTACCCAATGGAGCTCCATTTTCCCCCACAGCTATTACATGGGCAAGTGACACAGATCTAAATAGCAGTCCTCTTTGCATGCACTGGGGCAGTTATGTGCACCAAGGCAGTTACCTTTTCATATATAACTATGCCCCCTAGGCATGTCCCATTGAGTTGAGAGTGACAGCCCCTCCCAAGAGACTGACCCCGACTTTGAGTGTGAGACAGAGGGAGGCAGAGAGAAAGAGAGAGAGAGAGAGAGAGAGAGAGAGAGAGAGAAAGAAAGACAGACATGACAGTACTGTGATGTTGTTCCCAATGGTGAGACACAGAGTCTGAGACAGATAGCCATGTTTCTAATCCCCGTCCTGTCCTCTACCAAAGCTGTCCTGTACTGATCTGCTCCTTCTCCATACCCTCAGTCAATGCCAATGCTGCTAATGAAGGAGAGAGAAAGAGTGACAGAGACATACAGCTGTCATGGCTTGCAACTGTTATACCGCGGGTGTGTTTCACATCTGTGCATTGGCTTCCAGCAGTGTGATGATCAAGTTGGCAAATGCATGGGCAGAAAAAAGTGAAAGTGTTGTCCCATGGCAGTACTAGATAGCGGCCAAAGGCTGAAACAGAACCTGTAATTTTGACATGCTGCACTGTCCTCTCTGTTCCCTCGCCAATGTGCTGTTTTCCAGAGACAGACATTCTGTGGGAGAGAGAGAGAGAGAGAGAGAGAGATAAGCTGAACGTGGTCCTGTCGCTTAACCGTGTACGGCAAGGAGAGAGAGACAGCAAGCAGCACGGGACCAAGAGACAGAGACAGCATTAAATCAGACTTGTTTTGAAATGCTGCTCTGTCCTCTCTGTTCCCCCGCCACTGTGCACTGTCCTTTGTGTGTCCTGAATGTGGGCTATCCCTTCCTTACTGTACTGTGAAACAGTCAATCTCAATTTCAGCAAGGCCTTCAACATCGTCCCACATGAGAGGTTGGTTAACAAAATGGGTAGTCTGAGCATGAGGCACAAGGTGGTAAACTGGGTAAAAACTGGCTAACGGACAGGAGGCAGAGGGTGGTGGTAAATGGGATACAATCTGGGGAGAAGGGGGTGATCAGTGGGGTACCTCAGGGATCAGTTCTGTTCAATGTCTTAATTAATTAATTAATGACATTGTAGCAGGGCTGGAGGGAAAGGTCTGCTTGTTTACAGATGACACCAAGATCTGTAACAAGGTGGATACTCTGGATGAAGAGGAGAGAATGAGGAGGGACCTGGGGAAGCTTGAAAAATGGTCGGAGGTATGGCAATGGAGATTCAATTCTAAGAAGTGCAAAATAATGCACCTGGGATGAGGGAACCCTGGAGAGAGCTACAGGATGGTGGTGGTGGTGGGTGGGGGGAGTTGCTGATGATCACTAACGAAGACAGGGATCTGGAGGTTATCATTTTAGATGACCTAAAGATGTCTAAGCAGAGTACAAAGGCTGCAGGGAGGGCCAGTGGCATGCTGGGGTACATAGGCAGAGGTATCACTAGCAGAAGGTGGTAGGTAGTGATGCCATTGTATAAAATACTAGTTAGGCCCCACCTAGAGTACTATGTGCAGTTCTGGAGGCCACATCTTCATAAGGACATTGACAGGGTAGAGGTGGTCCAGAGAAGGATGACTAAGACAGTACAGGACTTGCACCAGAAAACATATGAGGAGAGATTAAAGGATCTTAATATGTACTCGCTGGAGGAGAGGAGGGATCGTGGGACATGACAGAAACATTTAAGTACCTTAAAGGTGTAAACAAGGTGCGGTAGGGGAGAGACATCTTCCAATATAGAAGGAATACAAGAACGAGGGGACAAGATATGAAACTGGAAGGTGGCAGATTAAGAGGAAATGTGAGGAAGTTTTTCTTCACAGAGAGGGTGGTGGACACATGGAATAGTCTGCCACAGGAGGTGTTGGGAGCGAGCACAGTAGAGGGATTTAAACATGTCTAGGACAGTCATAAGGGAACCTTATGAAAACAGAAAGGCAACTCCGAACTCCAGTCGTGCTCAAACAGGCCAATAATGTGATTCAGAAAGGTTGGCACCGACACCAGTTGCAAGATCAAAAAAGTTTTTATTTAGGGACAAAAAGCCCCTGCAGCTTGCCACAATACAAGCAGTTAGTGAAAACCCCTTCTCCTTAGCCCCGACCGGTTTTGTGCATGCACGCTTCCTCAGGGAGCTCCCAGGGAGTGCTGATTTTTCTGAATTTTATAAGGGAACCTTAGAAGAGGGGAGGAGGGGGTGAAAAGTGATTGACCAGGTAGGGTCAGAGGCTGAAAAATAGTGTAGGGCTTAGGGCAGACTGCATGGGCCTAGTGGTCCTTATCGGCCAACAATTTCTGTGTTTCTATGTTTCTATACTGCAATCAGCATGGTTACAATGCTCTAGCTATGCTATGCACTAAGAAGCATAACATTTTATATGGGTCAAAACTGAGAACTGTGTGGCACTTGTCCCAATCCCCCACTCTGAAATGAACACTGCAACCTTTGTTCCTCATTTTGAGTCTGCTTTACACTTCCAGCACTAAGCTGGCAGTATAGCCTAGAGGTTAGAGTAAGGAGCTGTAAACAAGTTTAGTACATCCAGCAGACCTAGGTTTGATTTCCACAGCCTCCACATACATACTGCATGACCCTGAGCAATTGCTCCCAGGTGCTAGATAAGTGAACACTCATTAACATCATTTATGGTGACTAAAACAAACTAGCATGCAGCAGACAGTGCTCCATGATTTTACAGGACAGTGGTTGTACTAAAACCAGAATCACCTTGTAAATAAGCATTACTCAGTGAAGCCTTTTCCTGGTAAAGACGTATACACACACACTTTGGTGTCCATTTTCAGTGAGGCAATTAAGCGGATGACAATTTGTAGCCCTTGTCACATTCTATTCCTAGGGAAAGGCTGATTTACACACAACTAGGATTTCAGACTTTTTTTAATTTCTGAATAATACCAATTCTACCCTTTGTATTTAAAGTGAGTTCTTTGCAAAGTATGTAATTGTATGATGAAGACCTCTGCTTTAAACCTCTTGTTGGTCCAATAAAAAGTATGTGAAAAGCTGGGAAAAACATTAGTTTTTGTGTGCCAATGGGGGAATGATACATAGCAATTACTCATTACAATTCAGTGAGCTTATCTGACCTAGCTCTTGCTGACTTCCAATGAATGTGTGTGGTGTGTGTCATACAAAACACAGACTTAAGGTAACAGACCAGTAAACCCATCAGAGCTGAGGGAGTCAAAATGTATATTCTGGCCTTTACTTTTGAAAGTGAGGGGTCAGCTAACCCCCCCCGATCTCCTGGCTCATCGCCTATGCAAGAGAGAGGGAAAGTATGTATGAGTGGTGTGAGCCTGGTTAAAGTGATTATGGTTTGGGATATTTACAACATCTTTTATCTTCTTGAGTGATTATGGTATTTGCTAAATCAAAAGAATCGGTATTAGCCTGTTAACTTAAATTGAATTTTAGACTGTGTTGTTCTTGGTTATTATTGAGAAGTGTTTTATCAGGTATATTGTCCCCCTGGCACAGAAAACATTTGTGTTTTACAGAGAGTATAGCAATAGGTTGGGGTGGGTGGTTTCTCACCCTTCCCTCTGTGAGGGAGCCTACCTTTGCGACCTCTGCTGGTTCTGACTTCCCCTAGGAGTGCGCATACCAGAGGGAGTGGGAGCTAAGTGGGGAAGATGGTGAGGTGCCATCATTCCCTTGGGGGAATGATTCTCTTGGCTGGGGGAAGAGTGTAAGCCCCCTCTCACTAAGGGGGGCTTACGAGTAGGTAAGGTCCCCCACTTTTGGTGTCCCCCCCCCCAGAAGAGGTTTCAATAGATAGGGGGTGGGAGATACTATCCCAGGCTATTCTTCGAACTGCCATTAGAGGCAGGTTTGGAGCCCATAAAATCTGGGGGCATGGGAAAGAAAGAGAGGAGAGGCTGGCTGGGAGATGGCAGGGCAAGCAGGCAGGGAGGAGTTTGTCAGTCTGGGTCGGGCCTCATTCGAGGAGGGAACCCCCCCCTTGTAAGTGAAGGTAGTTCCAGTATGTACAGCGATGTGGCACCAGTGAACAGTGTGTGAGGGATTGCAGTAGTTAGCCTGTCAGCATTGTAGGGGGTAACGGGACTTGAGGGAGAGAGAGGTAGTGAGAGTGCCCAGGGTAGGAGTTTCATGGATCCCAGGCCCGTTGGAAGTTTTTAGGCCTGCACTGCCAGGGCAGGGGGGGTTCGTGGCAGGATTCCTCCATGGGAGGGGTGGTAGCAGCTCCCTTCTTGGTTCCCAGTGTGGCAGGGTGGTGCAGGTCTGGGAAATAAGGGAGTGCCAGAGGCTTCTCACGCATTATGGAGACTGCATGGAGGGGCAGATCTCAGGGCCTGGTCACAAGCTGTGCAGGCAGGCTGCAGGTAAAAATGATTAGGCCTTGGGAAGCCCTCTGGACTCGATGAGTTACAGCAAGCACAGGAGGTAAGGTTGTGGAGATGCAGGCCAAAGGTATTTGGAAGAATACCTCCCCCCATCTCCGGAGTAAGGGAAAATTGGTGAAAGGGCAGTCACATTAACGGCAACTTAATGGTTACAAGGGACTGGTCAGGGTGGGAAAATCCTGTGTCCCTGTGGCACGGGACCAGGTGGGAGTAAGTCGCTCACTTCTCCACAGGTGAATGTCTGACTAGGGTGATAAAGGAAAAAGAAGTCTCAGAGACCAACTTATGACTGCCAGAAAGTGGGTTGGCTCTGCAGGTTGTTTGAAGAAGCCAGAAAAGGGTCCCATGTATGCTTTCCGAGGGCTCAGTATCTGCCTAAGAAAAAATGCTGCCTAGGTCATCTGTTCCCCCAGTAATGTGCCCCCTTCCTCTGTATATAGTTTGCGCTCCATGGAGCTGGAGGAGAAGGAGTTAGGCAAGTAATGGGACCCCTTGGTCTTTATTTTTCTTTAAATCATTAAGACCTCAGGTGAAATAAATTGCTTTGTTGCTGAATCCAGAGTGAGAGTTTTTAAAGCTTTATGATGAACTGTAGAGGACCTAATGAATCTCTAACCACAATTCTTTTGAGGGGAGCTTCTGAGTTGCAGCCCATGCTTGATCCTGTGCTTCCTGGGCCGGGGTGCTGGAAGGGGACTTCATTGGAGAAGATGAGAAAGAGAAGAGATCTCCTGGTTTCAGCTAAGTATCTGAAGCAGGTGCAAGGGGTAGCAGTTTCGTTCATTCTGCAAACAGGACCCAGGCCCTGGTAAGGTACACTTCACTTTGTTTCTTGCCAGGCTGTTAATGTTTTGGTGCTGGGTTTCCTTAGGAGCAGGCCCCCTCTCCTCCATGTAACATCGGGTGCTTCTAGACAGTCGAGAAGTGGGGCTGCTACAATAGTAATTATGTTTCTTCCAGGGGATCACTCAGTCTGCTTAACTAATTTATTTATTTTTTATTTATTTTAAGAAGTAATCAGAATTACAACCCTTTGAATCAGGGACTCATTTACAAAGGCTCCTTGTCAGGAAGACAAATACATTAATAGCAATCAACAGAAAACAAAGTAAACGAGCTCAAATAAAACCAAACAGCCAGAATGCAGTCAGCCTTCAGTGTTGAACTGCCATAGAAAGAATTGAATGTATGTAAATGATGGAACTCTAATTGGCTCATGCCAATTTCAAACTGCTGCCCCTAGTAACTACTGTACTCTATTTATGAATTTTGTTGACCCGGTAAGCCCACTGGGCCTAGAAGTCCTTTTTTCAGGGGTGACCAGGGGGAGGGGGGATACAGATGATAAGCAACTGAAATTGAACCAGATTAAGCTGTTGGTGGTATTTCTTTAGTGAATGGGAGACATTTGGCCAGGACACCAGGGAAATTCCCCTACTCACCAGTAGGGGTCCCTTTGTTGCGGAGATGGAGGAGCCATTCGGTGCTGGGATGGTCGTGGAGGAGGTTGTGGTGTCTGATGCTGTGGATCCACAATGTTTGTTTGCCGGTGAGATGGAGGATGTGGTCCCTGTTTCTCATACTAGCGATCCCGAGCTTCACGAGGAAGTCATGGAGATTCAGCCTGTTTCGCCAGTGAAAGCGGGCTCCTTGGAACCGTTTTGGTCTTCTTTGCACTGTGATACTTCCGTCTCTAGCGATGGGGGATCTGCTGGGGAAACTCAACATTTGGAAGAGAATGATGACGCTACCTTGCGCCATGAAGCGGCGACTGTGTCACAAACTATTTGGCAACAATTTGGGCTTGCGTCTGGCAACACGGATGGAACTGTGAAAGGAACCATGGACTGGTTGGTGGAGGATTCCTTGGGTCATGCAGGTTGGACTCTACTTTCGGACAGTAGTTGGGCTCCTAATGCCGACTAGGACGAGAAAGAGAATGGAGTTTTAGCACGATCTAACAGGCCTGCTATGAGGGATGACGGCAACACAAGGTACTGTCGGTTCCTGGTGCTGCTAATCGCGGTGCTTTTTCTGGGCACCCTGACTTTCCTGATACAACTGGGAATAAAGTATCAGACTCCTGTTGTAATTTGCAGTCTGCTCTTCTTGGACTTCAGGGGAATTTGATTTCGGGTAGGGAGGGGGTCGTTACAGGTCACTGTGAGCATATTGCGGGTGATCTACTTCTTAGAGGTGGTGCAGTTTCTGTGGGAGCTCCTATACAAAATCCTTGCCCCAGTAACTTGCATCTACTGGAGGGTGGTAGTGGGGACAAGGTGACCAATATTTCCTGTCGTACTGAGGCTGGGGATTCCATTAATGTTCAAGCTCCTGGGAATGATGGTTCAGCTGAGGCTCCTAATAGATGGGGAAAAGGGCCTCCCTTAGTTGATCTGTTTAAAAATAAACTGGAACAGGCCCCTAGGAGGAATGCAGTTCGCCTGAGATATGGAGGGGGGTGCCTGAGCATCCAGATAGATACTATGTAGCTCGGCGTCTCCTTAAAGGTTTTATGCAATTTCTTCCAGTAGATATTTATGCCCTGATTCATGTGTCCGGTGAGGATACTTTTGATATCAGCTTTAGAGCAACTGCAGGGTTATAGAACTTTTGAGGTAAATACGAATCTTTGAAGAAACTGCAATTGTGGACGCCCTTTCTTGCTATACCTCTAACAAAGCCTACTATACGAACAATTGCTATCATGTTTCGGAATGAAGGTGTTAACGTTAGTGATGTTTATTATTGGTTACAAAACAGATGTGATGTTTTAGGCCCCCCTGAAGCCATTGTTGATGATGATGGCCTGTGGATGGGAGGGTGGAAATTTAAGGTGAAACTCTTTCAGGTTAATTCTGAAATCACCCATCTTCCTAATAGTTTCTTTTTGGGGAAGGATAGAGGGGTCTGTTTTTATGGGGGGCAGCCCAGGGTATGTTATAAATGTGGGGCCCGGACTCATTTAAGCAGTACCTACAACATGCTGAAATGCTCCTTATGTGGGGAGTATGGCCATCCTAGTGTGAACTGTGAAAACATTTTTCAATGCAACCTTTGCGATGACAAGGGGCACGCCTATCATCAGTGCCCCTGAGCTGAGTGAACCAGAGCTCAAGGGTGGGACTAGGAGAACCTGGTACAAATGGCCCAGGACAAAAAGGGTAGGTCACGGCCTAGTACTGCACAGGATGGGCCCTCGCAGGATCCAGTAGAGCGGGATAGGCATCGTGTCCATGAGGGGCCAACAATTCCTGAGCAGCAGCAGCATACCAGTCCAGGTACTGTTGGGTCCGCAGGAAATGATATTGCCGAGTGGGTATCTGCACTTCAGGTTCCACCTTTAGGTTCCAGTGTAGAAGTCTCAAACCATAGTCCCGTTGAGCAGAAGGACATAATGCCCCCCCCCCGTAGAAGTTTGTACAAGGAGAGTCACGAGGGCCATTTCTCGACAAAGTAAGGGTGAGTTTCCGCTAGTGACACAGAACCCCTTTTTACCTCTTCAAGGGGAAGGAGAGAACTCAGAGCATGAATCTGATACATCACTTAGATCAGGGCTCACCTCCAAAATGGAGGATGAGGAAAAAAGACCCTTTAGCAAGGTGAAGAAGAAAAGTAAGGGAAATAAATGTAGAGATAGGGAGACACAAGATGAGGCAGGGTAGTCTGGCAGGACCGTTTAAGTTTATTTATCACTTAACCCATTTAGGATGGCCACCCTCACTGTTGCTACCTTTAATGTGTGTAGTATAAAAAACTACAAAAGACGTTTAATGTTCATATCCTTTCTTCATCACATCAATGCTGAGGTATTCTTTCTGCAGGAAACCCATCTTTCCATGTTGTTTGACATTGAACAACTAAAAAGAAGCTGGGTTTGGGGGCCTTCCTTCTGGACTTTTGGGGACGAAGCGTCCGATGGGTTAGGGATTCTTTTTAAAACTGCAATGTTTTCTATTTCTAGAGTAATTGATGTTTGTCCTGGTCGGGCACTGATACTGGATTGTAGGTATAGGGGTTTTGATTTTCGCCTTATAAATACTTATGCCCCCCAAGTGCCCCCCAAGTGAAAAAGGCCAGGATTGACCTTTTTCATTTAATACGGCCTTTTTTATATACTAGGAAACATATTGTATGGGGGGGGGGACTTTAATTGTAGTCTGGATTTTCCTGGTTCTGAAGGTAAAAAGATTTATTGTGATTCACATGCCCTTAAACTGATTCTTCAAGATGCTTTCTTATCGGATTCCTATAGGAAGCTTTGAAAAGATTCTGGTTCCACATATTATAGGAATATATATTCCACTAGGATAGACTATTTGTTTGTATCCTTAATTTGTGTTCCTACGATGGTAGAGATATGGCCCACTGAATTTTCTGATCATTTTATGTTGTTGGGGGAATTCAATCTGGGCTTAGCACCCCCCAAATTTCTACTGCCACAGAGCAGGTGGAAATTGAACACAGCTCTCTTACTGCAGAATGATTCACTTAGCAATCTAGGATCCTTACTAGAGGCTAGATTATCTGTGCTGTGTATGTATGATGATATCTGGCAATGAAAGGGTGGACACAAAGCAGGATGTGAGGCAGCTTTTTATGGCCCAAGGGAGGGCTGCATCAAATTCTGCTTACCTGAAATATCTTGGTTACAGGAACCAATTTTATAAACTGATGTCCTTTCCGGGTCAGGACAGAGTACAGTACAGGCCACAAATCCTGGAACTGAAAAAGTGCATGCTTCAATATCAATATGATAGGGCTAAAACTCTAGATGCTGAGAAGAGGTATGGGACGATGAAGTCCCCAGCATCGGACCCGTTCATGGCTTGCAAACAACGGGTTGATAAGACCATGATGGCAGGGCTTTATGACATGGACGGCATTGTTGAGAATAAAGACGTCGGTATGTTGCAAATCATACATTCGCATCTGACCAAGGAATTTGCTGAAGGTAGTGAAGGGGGGGGGGAGCTGGCAGCTTTGCTTTCAGCCCCGTCTCCCAGCCTCTCAGTGGTGGATGGGGATTTCTTATAGGTACCTGTTGAGAGGGACGAAATCCTGAATATTCTTAATACCTTGAAAACTGGTGCGACACCGGGGCTTGATGGTTTATCATATGACTTGTATAAATCATTTTCCTCAACATTTAGTTTCATTTTGACTAAAGTCTTTAATTACATACTACACCAGAAGGGGGCATCACTGCCAGGCTTTGGCATGGCCATAATTAGTTATATTTATAAATCTGGGGATAAGTTGTCACTTGTAAACTGGAGACCCATTAGTCCCCTTAATTGTGATTATAAAATTCTTGCTAAACTTATAAGTAACAGATTACAGAGAATAGCATGCACATTATTTGATGAGGCACAGACGTGCTCTGTCCCCAATAGGAACATTCATCATAACCTCTTTATTTTGAGGGACATTTTTGAACTGAAGTGGAAGAACTCTATGGCCGGATATCTTAGGGCTTTAGATCAGGCCAAAGCCTACGATAAAGTAGAACATCACTATTTATGGCAAGTTTTACAGAGATATGGGATTCCTCCTAAGTTTATTTCCTGGGTGAAAATTTTGTATATTGATGCACACTGTATTCCATCGATGAATGGGGTTTTGGGGGATCCAATCCTTTTAGAAAGGGCATGCGGCAGGGATGCCCATTGAGCCCTCTTCTATACACATTTGCCCTTGATCCAATTATTAGGGAAATAATATGGGATACACAGATTATAGGTTTATCCCACCCAAGAGTAAGTCAGACAGTCAAAATCACTGCATATGCTGACGATGTGGTGGTTCTGGTGCAGGATGCAGCATCCGGTATTAAGGACCTGCAAACATTTGCAAAGTTTACTCATGTTTCTGGATCCACCATCAATGTAAGGAAGAGTGTGATCATCCCACTGCAGCAGGGGGATGCTCTGAGACATCCTTTGAAGGGAATCAAAATCAGTACAGATCCTCAGAAAATTTTGGGGGATCTGGTTTTGTCCTCAAGATTCGGCTTTGTTTAATTGGGATAAACAACTGGGAGTATGTGAGTCGAAGGTCTGAGTTTGGAAGAATTGGAAGCTTGGGAAGCAGAAAAGAGTCCTTATCATTAAAAAAATGTGTTACCTATTTTTGTTTATTTAAGTGCTGTTTTTAGTCCCCTGGCCCAACTTGAGGTCCGGCTCTTCAGTATTTTTTTTTCAGATGCTTTGAGGTAGTCGGCTGAACCCGGTGAAGCGAGATGTAACATATAGGCCGATAAAACGGGGTGGGCTGGATATGGTAAACCCTGTATGTTTTTTTCATTCTATTTTTCTAGATGGGCTTTCCAAATGTAACCCCCCTGCAAATGGGGCTTCCCAAAAGTCTTCCAGGAGCTTGCCTGAATGCTCCAAGTCTGGGAGGTGTTCGGTGTTTGAGCTGTTTAAATGTGGTTCCAAGTGAGTACTATTTGAGCCTCTGTGTACTGTCTCTTTAAGAGCTGTCTGCCTGCAGACTTAATTAGTTTGTATGGGGGGACTGTGTGTTCTAATGCCCGAATCCCGCCCGGGCTGCTGTCAATTCGCTCTATTTCTGCCGTTGCTACATGTGCAGAGGGAGTCTTGTTGAAAGATATAACTGTTTGCCAGAAATCATTTAGAGTGACTAAGAAAATGTAGTTTGTCTAACCTGTCTTTATTTCAGCACGAACTGTTTCAGTGTAGCTCTTTTATTTCGGTCCTGAATAGCTGACTTGGACCAATCAGGATGATAGGGAGACCCTAAAATGGAACCTGTGGACGAATCGGAACTTGGACTCTCAATTTTGAGCCAGCCACAAGGGGATTGTATGGGCAGTGACTCTGGAAAATGTAGTTTTAACCTTGGCGCCTTTTTCCACCAACAGAGGGAGTCTTATTGTGAGTGACAGCTGAACCAGCCAACAGAATGGTGTGGAGCTAAAGGAAATGCCCTGCTCTGTGACTGGAAAGATTAGAACAGTTGTGACAGTGAAGAGAGAAGGAGCTCTGTGCTTCTGCGGTGTAAAGTTTCACGCGGGAAGCGCGTGTGAAGCCCTGAGGTTCGGCCAGCAGCCGTTGTAAGTGCCAGTTCGGACTGAATCCGATTTGTGAGGAGAAAGAAGGAAATCTGAAGAGTGGAAACCAGGTTCACCCTGTAGAAGATGAGAAATTGCTGAATCGCGCTCGGTCTGTCAGGAACTCAAGCTGCTGTGTATACTCCAGGGTATTTTGCAGTAATTGCGATCGGGATCGAGGAGCAGCTTGCCTGGTATAGTACTTTCCTTTTACATATGAATGTGCGTAGTGTTTGTGGGGAATAGCTATTTCTAATCCCCTGTGCTGTGTGTTGAATCGGGAAGCAAACCCCAGCTTGTCTCAGACTAAACCCGGTTGCTATCAACTGCAGTGGGGTCCAGTCACAAGGACCTTGTCTCCATGCCCTGTTGTTCTGGCAAGCCAGAAGAACATCCACCATCCGGTCCTCAGCTTGGGAATTGTGAGTACAAATCAGGGTATTTCCCTGCAGCCTGTTTTCAGTCACAAGTGTGTCATCTAATTCTTGCTGCATCACTGCTTCATGGACTGAGCAATCCGGCTTCGGATTACAATTGGGTATTGTGCATATATTTTCTTCTACAGGGCCCTATCCATCTGCACCTGCTGGCCAACCCCGGGCAACGGACCTGGCTAGTCCCCCCAATCTGGGTACCCAGAGTGCGACTTTTCAGCCCCTGTACGTGTGCACAGTACTGTGATTTAATGCCACCAATTAACCTGATTTCCTCCCTCCCTCCTGTGTTACTGTCCCCTAAACAAATCAGATTTGTTGTTTTTATACTATATACTGTCTGTGGTGTTGGTACTTATGGAAACAGTATTGTGTTTTGCTGTGTATGTTGTTTAACCTTATTTTACAGGGGGGTCCTCAGAGACATGCTGCAGAATCAGTCTCGAGGGTAAGTGGTATCTATATGAGTGAACAGTGTGTATATGTGGGGTATTGGGGCTGTAACTCCGGTGTACTGTGTAAGCCACTAGAGGGAATAAAAGGGGGTCTCAGTGTCCCAGAGGGCTGTGACCAAGCTAGTCTAACCACTACAAACCCTGACATCTGGGTGGAGGCACCCGCCATAGGACCTAGGCCCCTCAACCTGTCTGTAGTCAAACAGGCAGGGGTAGTAGCCCTTGAGATAGCACCACCTAGGGGTTACACAAAGTTTATAGAATAAATGAGCTTTCGATAGGACAGGAATGGGTTATGGGTGCCACTAAGACATTTATGGACAAATGGGTTACTTTGCCTCCGAAGATCTTGCCACAGTGGGATGTACCAGAGTATACTATAGATTCCTTTAAAAAATTAAGGCAGTGGAAGCTGGAGAAGGGTGTCTTTTTAAGTTTACCCCCACAAACAATTGTATCAGAGAGCGGTTGGCCTTCACTGTCCGGATCCCTTGATTTTTCCAAAGTCACGGCCCTCCCAGACCCCTTTTGCTCTGAATATTTTGACAGATAAAAGAATTCCACTGTTTATGTGGGACATTAGTTGGCTTTGCTGTCATGGTAGGTTGGGTGTACGGGGGAACTCCAAACATAAGGCTATGCAGGAGAGATATTGCCCACAGACCTCATGTATTGCTCAAGAAGAAACCATGCAGCATTTTCTTTTAGATTGTCCTGAATCACAGCTGTTTTGCACTCAGCTAGGGCTCAAGTGAAATTGGCCTTTTTTTTTACAGAGATTGAGCTATCAGACTTTAGTTTTAGGTGACTTTTCAGGCATTTGGAAGTTGTTTCATGCCAGCACATTGAGGGTTATTTTTGCTGTTATTAAATATTATTTGTGGCAAGGCAGGTGTCAACTGGTGTTACAACAAATCAAACTCCCTTCCGGAGTTTTAATAACTCAAATTGAATCTGCATTGGCTCAGGTTAAATCGAACGATGAGCTGCATTTCACAAGGGATAAAAATAGGTTGCTTTGGAGGAATGTAGGTTTTGTAACTTGAAGGGATCTGCAGCCAGGATTTGGGTTGTGGTAACGGGTTTTGCCATGGGAAGGGGGGATGTTGGGGATATTTTGGGACTATTTTCTCTTTTTTTTTATACTTCTTTGTATATTTTTATTTTCCTGACTTTAGGTCAGAGCTGGGATTGCTTTACTATGCAGATGTTGGTTTTTGGGGATGTCCTTATGTACTGCATTTTTTTTTTCCTGTTTCAGATGTATGTTTTTCTCTTCTTTTCCTTTGGATCTTTGTATAATTTATGGTCACTAATTATTTCTGTGATATAATATTTCTTTTGTTCCAAATACAAATTCCCCTACTCTTTTTCGATAAGTGCCATGGGATCTTTAGCATCCACCTGGACTACCACCAATCCAGGCAGATGGGACCTCGGTTTAACATCTCATCTGAAAGATGGCACCTCAGAAGTGCAGCACCCCCCTCATGCTGCACTACAGTGTCAGTATTGGGATATTAACCCAAGTGCCAGATGTGGGAACTGAACCCACAGCCCTCTGATCTCCCAGCCTCAAAAGCGAGTGTGCTGCCTACTGAGCTACTGACAGTGCTCAGATTCATTACAAAGCCTAACAAAGTGAAAAAACCCTAACTAACTGCTTAACACCCTCCCCCATATGGGGGCCCCTAAAGAATGGTCCCTGCAAGAAGAGACAACAATAAAACACAATTGGTTTAAAAAAACTAACCATCAAGCTTAAAAATGTAGTAGGACATATAGTGACCAGCAGGGATGCAGTACAAGAGTCCCCTTTTTCCTGGTTCTGGTAGGGAAAGCAGGGTGGGAGCTTAAGCAGACTGAGTGATCCCCTGGAAGAATCATAATTGCTATGGTGAGTAATTTTTTTATTCAAACCCCAGGAATCACTCAGTCTGCTTAACTAATGCACACTACCAAGCAGTACCTTTGGAGGTAGGGAAGATAACCTATTTGGGAAAAAGGCTCTGCAGAATTGCTGTGCCAAACCTGGCATCACTTCTGGACTGTATGTCCAAGCAGTAGTGCTTGGTGAATGTGTGAACAGTTTTGCATGTAGCTGCTTTGCAAATTTCCAGCAGGGGTATATCCCTTGCTGCAGCTACTGATGCAGCTGTGCCCCTGGTAGAATGTGCCCTGAGACCTAGAGGGGCTGCTTACCACTTTGCTGTAACAGAACTGTATACAGGCTACTATCTAGTGTGCAATAGTCCTTCTAGATACTGGTTTACCTTTACCCAATTCCCCATAGGTGAGAAGAAAAAATTACTTACCTTAGTAATTATGTTTCTTCTATTGGAGTCTTGCTGTATTCTGACAAGTGCAGTTAGCCCCAGCCTTTAAACTGCCCCAGAGAACAAAGGGATAAACTTTCTATGCAGAGCATAGAATGCTGAGCTCAAGCTCAGTTGATGTCTCTGTCTGTTTCCCTTTGAAATCTAACCATCAGATTCTTACGAGCAAAACCCTAATAGCTATTCTATGTGGAAATTGTAAAATATTTAATAGCCAACTGGCAACAAAAAGTTTTGGATCCCCAAAGGAAGACTCAAGTCAGGAAACCCAAAACTCAAAAACCAAACCAAACAAGTATAGTGATAGAACAACACCCAAACAAAAGAAGAGGGTGTAAAAGGAGTACCCCTGAGGTGCAACACTGCACCTGCCCACCCACTTCCCAAAACCAGGTTCTGAAAGAGAAGGCAGGAAGGGAGGTCAGAATACAGAAAGACTCCAATAGAAGAAACATAATTACTAAGGTGAGTAATTTTTTTCTTCAAACAACTTGAAGTCTTGCTGTATTCTGAGAAGTGCAGACTACCAAGCAGTACCTCCATGGAGGAGGGACAGAACCTACTTTGGAATAGGCTCTGAAGTACTGCTGTGCCAAACCAAGCATCACTCCTAGCCTGGATATCCAGAGAGTAATGTTTGGTAAAGGTATGGACTGTTTTACAGGTGGCTGCTTGACAAATTTCTAAGAGAGGGATATCCCTGACCACAGCCAGGGAAGCAGCTGTACCTCTTGTAGAGTGAGCCCTCAGGCCTGAGGGTGGAATCTTTCCCAGTTTTTCATACCAGAATTGTATGCAAGACACAATCCACCTGGCAATAGTTCTCTTAGTGGCAGGTTTGCCCTTCCCCACTTCTCCATAAGTGAGGAACAACTGGAGGGAGTCAAACCTGTGACCCTTGGTACACTCTATGTATTAACTAAGGGCTCTTTTAACATCTAAACTGTGTAGCCTCCTCTCTCATGAGGAAGAATAATCAGTGAAGAAAACAGGAAGAGACAGACTGATTCAAATGAAAGTCTGAAACCACTTTGGGTAAGAACCTTCTATTGGTCCTAAGGACCACTTTATCCCTGTGAAAGAAGATAAAATCAGGTTCCACTGACAGGGCTTGCAATTCACTGATACGCCTGGCAGAGGTAATGACTACCAAGAACACAGTTTTCCAAGTCAAGTACTTAAGCTCTGCTGAGGACAAAGGCTCAAAAGGAGGTTGCATAAGTTGAGCAATGAAAGCATTCAAATCCCAGGCAGGGGCAGGGTCTCTAAAGGGAGGATTGGTGTGAAGCAATCCTTTAAAAAATTTACAGAACACAGGATGAGATGATAGTGAGGAAGACTTCCCCACTGACAGAAAAGCAGAAACAGCTGACAAGTGTACCTTGAGAGTTGCTGGTCTGAGGCTTAGGCCATTAAGATGGACCATATAATCCAGAACCGTAGGCAATTCAGCAGTATCTGGGGAAATATACTTCTTGGAACACCAAATGCTGAATCTCTTGAATTTGGAGCTATAAGTCTTTCTGGTGGAGGGCTTTCAAGCAGCTTTGAGAATATCCAGAACCCCCTGGGAAAGATGGAAATCTGCAAACTCTAACTCTTCAAGAGCCATGCCTTGAGATTGTAAGACTGAAGATTGGGGTACCAAATCCTCCCCTGAGAGGATGTTAACAGGTTGTAATTCCTGGGGAGAGACAGAGGAAGATGGACTGCTAGGGACAACAACAAGGGGTACCAAGGCTATCTGGCCCAATCTGGAGCAATCAGAATCACTTTGCAAGGTTGAGACCTTATCTTGACTAGAACTTTGAACAGGAGTGGGAAGGGAGGGAAGGCATACAGAAATTTCCCTTCCCAATTCAGAATCAGAGCATCCAGGTGGACTGAGCCTAAGACTGGGGGTCTGCAACAAAAGAGAGGAAGTTGGTGATTGTCTGGGGCTGCAAAGAGATCTATCTCTGGAGTGCCCCACCTTGAAAAAATCACTTTCAACACCTGAGGGTCCAGGGACCATTGGTGATGGCCCTGAGAGATCCTGCTCAGTGCATCTGCTAGCACATTGTCCTTCCCTGGAAGGTGAACTGCTATCAGAGAGGTTTGCAGGGAACAAGCCAGGGACCACAATTTCATGGCTTCTGTGCACAAGGCCATTGACCGAGTGCCTCCCTGCTTGTTGATGTACCACATGGTGGTGGTGTTGTCTGTTCTGACCTGAACCACCTTGTTCTGCACTGACTGAGAGAAAGCTTTCAGGGCCAGAAAAACTGCCCTGAGCTCTAGGAGATTGATATGGAGAAGGGATTCTAAGGGGGTCCATAGTCCCTGGGCAGTGAGGACCCCAAATGGGCCCCCCAGCCCAGAAGAGAAGCATCCGTGGTAAGGACCACTGAATGAGACTGAGTGGCAAATGGGACCCCTAGTCTTAAATTGTCCTGATCCTGCCACCATTGAAAAGCCTGGATCAAGGTCAGAGTCACTGGGATCAGTTTGGTAAGGGAATCCCTCCTCTGAGACCAAAAATCTCTCAGATGGAACTGAATATCCCTCATCTGGAATCTTGCCCCTTGGACCACTGTTCTTGAAGCTGCCATGTGGCCCAAGAGCTGGAGAAAATGCCTTGCTGGTCGAGAT
This sequence comes from Neoceratodus forsteri, assembly GCA_016271365.2. Classification (NCBI taxonomy): domain Eukaryota; kingdom Metazoa; phylum Chordata; order Ceratodontiformes; family Ceratodontidae; genus Neoceratodus; species Neoceratodus forsteri. The sequence continues at coordinate 589,737,603 of CM057459.1, forward strand.
ACCTGAAGGCTGAAGGAAGAGGCTAGTTCTATAAGAACCCTTGCCCTTTCCAGGGGAAGAAAAGCTCTTGCTCTGACTGTGTCCAGTTCTGCCCCTATAAAGGTAAGAAGCTGGACTGGTTCGAGAACTGACTTGGGAAAGTTGAGAAGAAATCCTAGAGAAGTGAGCACTTGCTGGATCACTTGCAGGTGAGAATTGACTTGGTCTGGAGACTGGCCCACTATTAGCCAATCGTCCAGATTTGGAAAAATGGAAATCTTTTGCCTTCTTAGAAAGGCAACTACTACTGCCAGGCACTTTGTGAAAACCCTTGGGGCTGAGGTTAGGCTAAAGGGCATTGCTCTGAACTGATAGTGGCCTGAGGGCAACTCGAACCTGAGGTACTTTCTATGGGAGCACCTGATGGGAATATGAAAATAGGCATCTTTGAGGTCCAGGGAGGCTAGCCAGTCCCCTGGCCTTAGAAAGGGAAGGATTATTCCCAGAGTTACCATCTTGAACTTTGGTTTTAAAAGATGTTTGTTTACATATCTTAGGTCTAGGATGGGTCGTCACTCCCCTGTCTTTTTTGGGGTCAGAAAGTACCTGGAGTACAGCCCTTTGCCCCAGTGTAGGGTAGGTACTCTCTCTATGGCTCTTAAGGCCAGAAGAGATGAAACCTCTGCCTCTAGGGCAAGCGTTTCTGAGAGATTTGCAGGTGGAAAAGATCTGGCTCTCATCTTTGGAAATTTTCTGAAGCTGAGAACCAGTCCCTGGCTTACTACTTCCAGAACCCACTTGTCTGATGTAATAGACATCCAGTCCTGGACAAAGTAAGCCAGCCTGCCCCCTACTGGAATAGGAGAGTCGACCCGGGCAGGCCCATCAGGGTGTCTGCTTGGCAGGGGCCTTAGGCTGAGGAGTGGATGCAGCCCTGCTCATCCCCCTTCTGCCTCTCCCTCTGAAGAACCCCCTCTGTGAAAAGGAAGAAGAGGCCTGTGCTTGGTAAAAAGGCCTATGAAAAGGCCTGCTCCTGCCCCTAGACTGCTGCCTTTGAGGAGTTGCCTGCCTCTCCTTGGCCTGAGCACTCCTGTAGGTGGTCCTGTACTCATCCATTTTCTTCATGTAATTCTCTGTCTGCTCCCAAAACAGAGAATTACCTACTACAGGAAAATCCATGGCCTTAGCCTGGCTATCCTGCGAGAGGCTAGTACATCTGAGCCAAGACATTCTCCGAAGAGCCACAGATGTAGCCATGACTCTTGATGACACATCATTAGAGTCCACAGCAGCATGAAACTGAACTTTAGATGCCTCAGTTCCATCTGCAGCCACCGCCTCCAGCTCCTTGGCTAGCTCGGGGGAGGCCTGTTTAGCTAGTGCCAGTACAGTGTCCCACCTGGACTTCTGGTACCTAGCTGTATAGGCCATATAATTCGCCTGTCTGAGTCCCAAGGAAGATGCCATGTACAGCTTTCTTGCCATGGCATCAATCTTCCTATAGTCTTTGTCTGGGGGGTGTGACGCCAAGGGAATGCTTGCCTTATCACAGGCAGCAGCCTGCACAACCCCAACATGGCTGCATTGCTGATATAAAAACTCCATTTCTGAGCCTGAGAGTGTATACCTCTTGTCCATTCTTCTGTCCACAGGAGGTATAGAATTGGGAGACTTCAGAATTTTTTGTGTCTGTTTCCTAAAAGACTTGTGGAGGGGAATAGACAGTCTCCTGGACTCTGGGATGTCCATCATTTCTACAAAATCAGGCTCCTCTTGATCCTCCATTGCCTCTTCCATAGGAAGCTGGAGGGTCTCAGCCACCTTTCTGAAGAAAATAAAGTGTGAAGGGGACTCAGAAAGCCTAGGAGGGGATACACCTGAAGGTCTGTCTGGGAAGATGTCCGGTTCCACAGGCACATCTAGACTTTCACCATCACCATTATCTTCAAACTCCCCTTCCTCCTCAAACTCCAGTTCATAAAATTCTTCCAGAGTATAGTTGTGAACCGGGGGAACTGACCGAACCGAGCCCCTGCCAAAAGGTGCCAGATCTGTTGGACAAAGCGATTCCACACTCCAAATCGCTCTGGCTATTTCTTCAGCGGTCGGAACATGGACTTCTGGATCCAAACCAGACGATGTTTCTTTGCACTTTCTTTTAGTCAGAACTGACCCCTCGGGATCGGCTCTCCTTTTGCCCGAAGAAGTATCGCCCTGGTCAGAGGGCACTCCTTCTGGTTCGGTCGGAACCAAACTGGGCTGGCCATCTGGGTCAGCGGACTTCTCGGCCTCCTTTTCCTTCAGTCTGCCTAATCTCTTTCCAAGGGTAGATTTGGGAAAATGTTTGCAAATTTGGCAGTCTGAATCGAGCTGGTCAAACCCCAGACAATAAACACAGGTGGTGTGGGGATCGGCCTTAGCAAGGACCTCCCCACACTCACTGCAGTGTTGAAACCCAGTGGGCCCGTTTTTTTTTCATGGGTTTCTCAGACATGGCCAACCTAACTAAACTTACCCTTTTTTTGGCAACCACCAGGCAAGACTCCCTTATCGGTTCCTAAACATGACACGGGTTTTGGAAAAAAACGTTTCAAAAGAACCGATAAGGACCGGTAACCACACACACAAGTTAACACAAGAATTAAGCAAATGATCGGTTCGGCTTCCACACAGAAAACACAGTACAAAACCTATCTAGTATTCACGGTACCTCAGGCAGAGACTGAACCGACTATGCAGGAAACTTTTTAGGTTAGAAACCGACGAAAAACCGACACTTCAATCGACTTTCGAACTGAGCTGCAGGAGAAATCTCCGAAGCGACTGTTCAGTGAGGCGGAGTAAAGAATCTGATGGTTAGCTTTCAAAGGGAAACAGACAGAGACATCAACCGAGCTCGAGCTCAGCATTCTATGCTCTGCATAGAAAGATTAACCCTTTGTTCTCTGGGGCAGTTTAAAGGCTGGGGCTAACTGCACTTGTCAGAATACAGCAAGACTTCAAGTTGTTTGAATTAAAGGCAGTCCATGGAGCTATTATGGCTTACCCTCAGGAGGCTATTAATGTCTTCTCAAACTGTGCTTTTGTGGTAAATTCCTTATTAGACTTTTTGCCAATTTGGACTAAAAGAGGAATGCGGACAGCATATGGAGAACCTGTTGCATTTGTTCCCATATTACTACATATAGGGGACATAGGAGCTCAAACAACTTTGAAAATAGCAATTTGTAAAGTAAGAGCTCACCAAAAAAATCCAAAGAATATCCATGAGTTAAACAATAACGTAGTGGATAATCTTGCTCAAGTTGCAGCCAAACAAACAAACTTATGGGTAGACCCTCTAGGAGGTAATTCCACACAATTGTGAGGATGGACGAATTTGACAAACACCATATTAAATAGATAGCTGCCATCTCACAAGTTCCAAGTTTGGGGCATATCCAAGATACAGATGCTTGGATAGTGGGTTGTCGGAACCAATAAAAAGACACTAGACAGTGTGCAACCAAACATGTTACCATATGGGAAGATATGGTAGTATGGTAATGACAACCTGTGTTTAGGAAGTGGATAACACCCACTTCATTTAGAAAAGATATTATCACAGATAATCATTAAAATAAAGGTCATTGTGGACTCCACAAAACTTGTAAAATGTTGGCACAAAAATATTGGTGGCCAAAAATGGGAAAAGATGTCAAGCAATGCCTAGAGGCTTGTCTCATCTGGGCACAAATGAATCCTCCAGTGCCTGGTAAAAGGGTTCTGTTACGGCAAATCCCCCTGGTGGACGGTCCTTGGTCCAGCTTACAAATTGATTATGTGGGGCCCTTGCCTACTGCAAAAGGGGGGGGTTCCAGTATTTATTAGTCATTGTTGACATATTTTCCAAATGGGTAAAAGCATTGCCCATACAAAATGATAGTGCTACAGCTACTGCAAAAGCGCTATGGGAACAGGTGTTCTCATAATGGGGTTTTCCCAGAATGCTTAAAAGTGACAGAAGAACTCACTTCACAGCAAACATAATGACAGCTTTGTGTGATATTTTGGGTATCACCCAACGTTTGCATTTACCTTATCATCCACAATCATCAGGGATGGTAGAAAGGTTAAATCGCACTTTGAAAAATGCACTGAAAAAGGCAGTGTTGGATACTGGTAAAGGGTGGGTGACGCACTTACCAGGAATCCTAACGGGTATTAGAGGTACTAAAAACAAGAGTACTGGCTATAGCCCATATGAATTGATGACTAAATGAGATATGCGGCTATATTATCCTTCAGATCCAGATTTATCAACACCAGTGTTAGACCGCATCAAAATTGATGTATTTTTGCAACAGCTGCAAACACAGTTAGCTGTTTATTTACCCCATGCTGCCAAAAATATGGCACAGACTCACTGAAAAAACAAACAGAGACATAATGGAAAAGTGATACTGCCCATTAAAACGGGTCATCACGTCATGGTAAATAAATTTTGGTCAAAAGGGACTATGGGTCATTTGGGTCTGACAAATTCGACAAGAGTCTACAGAGACCAAATGGGTTCATGTAGACCAATGTAAACTGTATCAGCCTTTAAATGATGACAACTGATACTGCTCTGTTTCTCCCAATAGGTAAAGTACAATGATGTATCCTGTACTTGTGCTGAGCAGTACCTTACTGATCCTGGCCACTTCCGAACGATTCAATGGATGCCCAGGGCACATATGGAGCAGTTTATACAACAAGAACTATGCCAATCGTTCTGCCTGGGGTATTCCAGTGCTGTTAGGAAAACAACATGAACACACTGGATATCTTCTTGTCAAATTGTACTTTATTTGTTATAGACAAAGTCAAAATGCAACATGGAGATGCTCGCCAGACGCCTGGCCTGGCACGGCGATGTGTGTCGTGAACATAACAGCCCAGAAATAAATCTATATCCGCTCTACTTTGGGGGATACTACAAATTTAATAAAAGAAGAACAAGATTTATTTTGAATAAAATTAAAGGACTTGTTACATTATCCATCCAATATTACATTGTTAAAGGCATCCTATAAAGGTTCAAGACGTAATATGTGGCATTTTTATATAATACATCTATTGTGAAAAATTATACCGTAGGGTTAAATGTAAATTGAAATATTATAATGTGTTACTACATTTGCCTTTTCCATGATTACCGCTTCAGTGTAAGGATTAGGCCTTAGTATTGTTGTGGCAACAGTATTATAATAATACTTGAATCAATACCATGACGGACACAAAATGTGGTCTTTTAAAAATTGTTGATGGTATCGATGCTATGGTTTTAAAAGGTCATATTTGTTCTTTAGAAACAACTTTAAAAAAATATGGCTACCGGACCTTTATCAACTACTGTGAAATTAACAGCTGATAATGAGAAAATTGATTGGTTTGCATTTAAAGAAACCTTACAAAATTTTAAAATGATTGCTCAGATAGCCCGTTTTTATAGTCTAGAGAAAGCTATACAGAACTGACTTGTTCTAAATTAGCTGCTAAAGCACATGCTTATCTAGTCAATGAGTTAAATACAATTAATACAAATAGATTATCTTTAGGAATAGGTAAAAATAATGTGACTAGATTATTGGATTGTCCCACTGTATTCCTATCACCCTTAGCTGTGATAAAAGTCTGGAATTCACCAAATCAATATGCACATGTGTTGCGACATGTGAGTCCCATACTAGTGATAATACCTGTATGTTTTGAGCCACCAAAAATATTGTGGCAAATCAGTAATTTGGGAGTATTAATACATGACCAGATCATGAGACTCCAAATACCAGGTGACACTATTATCCCAGTACACAATAAATATGTTGTCTTAACTAAGCAACAGTGTGTACAAGAACATGAAACCTTGTTATATGGGGAAGAGACATCAACTGCCCCATGGTTTCCTAGACAATGTAAATTTACCCTAACATCTGCAAATGAATACCACCAAACTATAAGATGGAACCAGTCATGGTGTGTAATTGCAGGTCAACCTTGAAATGTATGGGGGTGTAGTGACAAGACCTGGTGGGTTGCAAACTGGACCCTCAGGGAACGTCCTGCCTATAGCCAAACAAATGTTACCCATATCGATGGTTCCAGTATGGCCTTGGATTTACTCACTGATTTGGCAACTCCACCTCATTTCAAATTACCCAAAATTGATAAAATGACACTTGGTGCCTTGTTGTACCGTCAACAAACAAAAGTACAAAAGGCCTCTGTTAAAGAGGTAAGGAAACAGTCATCATATATCCCTATTATATCCTGATTGGATTGGGGCTCGGCTGTCTTGGGTACTAGTCCAACCCTAATAGTGGTAGTTTGCGGTATTGCAGTGATTTGTGTTCCTATTATTGTACAATTGTTATTGTACCAAACAATAAAACGCATGATTCGACAGATACAAATGTTACCATGGCAACACCGTATTGTGTGATCTCCAGTTATAGAGAGTCACAAGAGGGGGGGTTGTAGTGTAACATTTTGTAGTGAAACATTTATTTCAGAATAACCTTTCATAATAGTTAAACTGAGTGTTTAAGTATAGCCTTTTTCCAGAATGCTTTAGTGTAATTTCTTATACTAACCAGATGTGTTTATCTAAGTAGTTAGCTGTCTGGTGACAAAGCTTCTAGTTAGATTTGTGATGTTTTGGTCCTGTGACATCAACATCAACTGTCCTGAAGTACATTTTCTCAGGACAATGAATTAGCATACAAAATGTATGAATAACATGTTTTCAAGCTACACAGTCTATAAATAACCTGTTTTTAAAGAAAAAAGAACATCACAGCTTAAAATAGACGTGTTATTGTTTTGTGATTGTTTTTTACTGGAGTGTTAGCATTTTTAAGATAACAGTTTTGTATATAAGCATTGCATGTGAACTGAATATATAGCACCAATCCTGAAGCAAAATTATGTTGACCAGAATACTCGCGACAAGAAAATAAATCAGAGAGAAAACCATTCATTCGGTGTGGCTTGAATTATTTGAAGATAAAAAACACAACGCAGCATATCTTTTTTACACTACATGCAAGAGTTATGAATATTGGAGAATTCTTAGGGTGAGAATCTGGTAATTCCAAGTATTCAGCCAGAGTTCTCTTTGTAATATCCTGCTCCTCAGCATCAAACCACATAGCTGTTTGCAGCGGCTTCATCACTGAGATGAAGGAGGGGTCATCAGTGGGGGACCTTGGGGTATATTTGGTGGAGTCCTCTCCCCCAGAGGAAACAGTGGAGGTAGACCGGGAGGGGCTCCTAGCCCCCTCTTCCTCATACTACTGACCCTCCTCCTCATTTGCGATGAGGTCAGGATTACACTCATCCTCATTGACTGGCTATGAAGAGGGCACCAAAGGTCGTATCGACATGGAGGCTGTCAGAGTGGGAGCTAGCCTGGTAGGCCCCAGTGTCGATGAGCCTGGAGGAGGAGCAATGCAGTACATGAACTCCCAAGAAGGAGGACAGCATAGCCTGAATATTGATGGTGATCGTCATTACTGGAGCACCTTGTGACGTCAATGGGAAGGGGGGCTGGATCCCTGGCATTGGTGGTATAGCTTGAAATGTTGATGAGAGAGGCTGAGGGCTTGGCACCAACATGCCGGTCTGAGACGTCGATGAGGGATGCTGAATCCCCAGCATTGATGAAACAGGCAAAGGCATTGATGGCGGAGGCAGAAATCCTGGCATTGACGGGCCATCCCCAGCCGAAGCAGGTCCAGCGGAACTCCCTGTCTATAGCCCCTGAGCAAAAAGGGGTCTGAACAACAGCAGTTGGAACACTGGCAGGGTTGTCAGGAGGCCCAACACTGATGAGCCAGTGCCAGCCACAGAAGGACTGGCAGGTGGCACTGACAGAGCCGACCCTGTAAAGGAGAGGGTGTGAGCGGCAGCAAGGGTTGCTGCCAAGGTGGTTGACGACCCAGTAGTGTCCGAAATTCAAAGCAGCAATTGAGAGTGTGCCGGGGAGGATTTCTCCTCAGGTCTATCCTTCTCCCGGTGCTTGTGTTAGTTGATTTGTCCCAGGCCTTGGAGGAATGGGAGCCCATGGACAGAGCTGGCAGTGTGGAGGAGCTTCTTGTCTGGAGCTCCCTCCCCATTCTGGTGACCTTCTTTTCCAAGAGAAGGGACTCTAGGGCCTTCTGACAGCACTGACAGGTAGCCTGGTTGAATCTGTGGCAGACCTCGCAGGGCTTAACGTCGTGGTCAGTGCTGAGACAGGAGATGCAGGCATTATGGTTGTCTTTATTGTAGATTTCTTTACTGCACCCGCAGTGTCTGAAGAGTTTTTTGGGCTTGGTCGGCATAAACGAAGGTGAAAATCACTTTAAAAAATAAAGTGATTGATGAACTAGGGTGAGAAAAAAAAATAAAGTTCAGATCAAAGATAGGAAAATTACGTACCTACCGTAATTCTTGATCTTCTTGGACGAGTCTCCACCACTCATTCACACTAGTGGGATTGGCGCCAGAGGCACTAAGACCCATCGGGAGCAAACTTTTTGCTGGAGGGTCGGCGCGAGAGACGGCGCCGCGAGACACAGCGCCGCGAGCAGCGGCTCGAGCGGTAATGACCATCTCGGCGACGCACCCTCCAACCGCCTCAGTACCTTTTACCAAGGAGGTGCAGCGAACTAACGAAAGGGTAAACCCAACATTAAAAAACGGACATAAGATAGTCCGTATGACCCGTGTAAGAAGGGTCAGCAAAGAAGTCCTCACGGCCTAAAGATTTGAGGGAGTGAAGACCAATACAGCGGTGAGCTCGGGGGATGGAGGGTGGGCGTGTGAATGAGTGGTGGAGACTCGTCCAAGAAGATCAAGAATTACGGTAGGTACGTAATTTTCCTATCTTCCTGGACATAAGTCTCCACCACTCATTCACACTAGTGGGAGAGTACCAAGCTGATAATCCCCCAAAAGGGCGGCAGGAGAGCCAGAGCTCACGCGTCTAAGATAGAAGCCCATTAAGGATAGTTCTGCCGAATGCGGAATGTCGCCTGGCATGAACATCCAGTGCATAGTGCTTAACGAAAGTATGCACTGAGCTCCAGGTAGCGGCGTTGCATATATCTGCAATTGGAACATTGCGAATTTCCGCTAGGGATGCCGCGACCGCCCTAGTAGAGTGAGCGTGACACCTACCTTCTAATTTAACTTGAGCCATGGAATAGCAATGACGAAGGCATGCCACTAACCATGAAGAGATACATCTAATAGCGACAGGTTGACCCAGCCGGTGTCGCTGAAAGAAACGAACAGTTGCTGAGTCTTATGAACATCCTTGGTTCTATCTAAATAGAACCGAAGGCTCTCTTAACATCCAAGGAATGAAGAGCTCGCTCTTCATTTTGGAAATTAGCGGCAAGCGGAGTACCAGAGGTTGGTTCAGATGGAATTCTGACACAACCTTGGGAAGAAATTTAGATGAGTACGAGAACTACCTTGTCCTTATGGAATACAGTATACGGAGGGTCCGTAACCAGGGCATGTATCTCAGAGACCCCATGGCTGAGGTAATGGCCACCAGGAAGGCAGTCTTCCAGGTAAGAAATTTTAGCTCACAGGTAGCTAAGGGTTCAAAAGGCTTCCGAGTGAGCATGTCCAGCACCAGGTTAATGTCCCAGGCTGCAACTGGACGCTTAACAGGGGGTCTGGTATGGAGAATCCCCTTAAGAAATCTCTTCACCATAGGTAACTGAGCCAGAGTTAAGGAAGAAACCGGTTCATGGAACGCTGAGATGGCACTAAGGTGAACTTTAACTGTGGAGTACTGAAGACCTAAGTTTGATAGGTCCAAAAGATACTCCAGAACCTTGCCAGAAGGACAGGAAAAGGGATTCCAAGAGGATTTTGACATAGAGAGAAAACGCTTCCATTTGGAAGCTGCACGTTGGGTGGCTGGCTTCCGAGCAGCCAGAAGGATGTCTGAGACTCCACGAGACGTTGAACCGATTCACTTCTATCTCTTCAGGAGCCAAGCATGAAGGTGAAGTGATTTCAGGTTGGGATGGACCAACGAACCCTGAGTCAAAAGACTGATTTGCAAAGGAAGTGGTCTCGAGAGGCTGCCAACATACTGTTGAGTAGAGGAAACCATAGTTGCGAGGCCAGGAAGGAGCAATGAGAATCATCTTGGTCCCCTGAGACTCGAACTTGAGGAGTACTCTCTGGATTAGAGGAAGTGGTGGAAAGGCGAAGAAAGCGCTTGTCCACCGCAGCCTGAACGATCCTGACAGAAAATGCCAGGCCCTGGATTTCTGGAGCAGAAGAGAGCAGTTTTATGCTGAGTGGGGATGCAAAAGGTCCAGGTCTGGAGTCCCCACTTTGAACAGGGACCGAGCTACGGCTGGATCGAGAGACCACTGTGAGGGTCTGCCTCCGTTCTGCTGAGGTGATCTGCTAGGTCGTTTTGTATACCTGGCAGATAAACCGCTTGAATCAGAGACTTGTGCTCAAGCACCACTCCCACACCCTCATTGCTTCCCTGCAAAGGGATAAGAATGAGCACCGCCTTGCTTGTTGATGTAATACATCACTGCTTTGTTGTCCGCTTGAAGGAGAATGTTCTTGTGACAAAGGACATCCTTCAGAGCTCGGATTGCATAGAGGACCGCTCTCATCTCCAGGACATTTATGTGGAGATGAGTTTCGAACTGAGTCCATACACCTTGAGTGTGGAGGGAGAGACAGTGAGCTCCCCATCCCATTAGCGATGCATCTGTGGTGATGGAGATCTGATGATCCGGGGAGCAAAGGGGAATCCTTCCAGGAGATTGCTCTTGAGACCACCAGGTGAGAGACCTTCAAGGGGCCGCCACCTTGATGGGATAAGACTGGGGTGAGAGGTCGGGACCACTGAGTGGAGAGCATCCATTGGTGGTTCTCATGTGCAGTCAGGCCAGAGGACAGTGAAGACCGAGGACGCCATGAGACCCAACATGCGCTGCATCGAGAGAGCTGTAACCGATTGGTTCTCCCTGATGTAACGGGCCATACGTAAGGATGTCGAGTCTTCTTCCTCTGGAAGGAAAGCCTCGCTGAAGAGGTGTCTAGAAGTCCCCCATGAAAAGGAGCTCTGGGAGGGTTGCAGTTGAGATTTTTTCAAATTCAGCAGAACTCCCATGGACGTGAGAAGACGAGAAGTCGCTTGCACGGCTTCCAAAGTCCCTTGGCCGGAAGGGCTTGCTAGAAGCCAATCGTCCAGGTAGGGAAACACTGAGTCCGACTTTCCTGAGATGCGTCATGAGAACTGCACAACACTTTGTAAAACTCAGGCCGAGGATAGCCCAAAGGGCAGGACTCTGAACTGATAATGCTGACCCAAAGCTACAAACCTGAGGAATTTAGTGTGGGTCGGTGGACGGGGATATGCTGGTAAGCATCCTGCATATCCAGAGAGGCCAGCCAGTCGTGCTGATGCAGCAAGGGTAACAGGGTACCTAGGGAAATCATCTTGAATTTCTCCCTGGGGAGGAATTTGTTTAACTTTCTGAGGTCTAGAATGGGGCGCATCCCCCCAGATTTCTTTGGAACCAGAAAGTAATGGGAGTAGAACCCTGTGTTTCGCAGATGCGGGGGCACCAGTTCTATTGCCCTGTTGTTCAGAAGGCCCTGGATCTCCGCGTGAGGAGGTCTACTGAGAGGCCGACAACCTGGGTTGTCGATGGGAGGACAATTCGGGGGTTTCCAAGAAATTGAGAGAATAACCTCGCTAATTATCCGAGGACCCATTTGTCTGAGGTTAAGGACTTCCACTGGTTGTAGAAGTACATCAGATGACCTCCCACCGAGGAGAAAGTTCCACCTCGGGCAGAGTGGATGGAACTTGGCCAGCGACTCATAAGGTAGGCTGGGAGCTTTGGGTCCCTGCGCTTTCTGCGTCTTCTTTGAGGTTGGGCAGGTTGGCTTTATGGAAGCTTCCTGCCTCTGCCTCGAAAGGACTGACGACTATGAAACTGACGCCTGTTCACATGCCCCGAGAGGGGCAGGCGGAGGTCTGGCCAACTTAATGGCCGATCTAGTCTTCTGAGTGGCCTCTAAGGCTTGCTCCACCTGAGGGCCAAAAAGAAGGAGCCATCAAAAGGCAGCGCCATCACCTGCTGCTGAGCATCATTCGTGAAGCCAGAAGTACGCAGCCAGGAATGGCGCCGAGTACAAATCCCCGCGGCTGCTGAGCGAGAAGCAGTGTCGAAAGCGTCCATGGCGGCTTTGACCTGTTGGTTATTGGACTCAATACCTCTAATAACGGTCAGAAGAAGCTCTGACTTGGAATCCGAATCTGGAAGAGCTTCAACCATTCTTTTCATAGAGTGCCACAGGATATACTCATACTGAGAAAATAGCCTTGATAACTGGCACACGATACTTAGAGTGGAGGCAGCAAAGACTCTCTTACCTAATGTATCAATCTTACGACTCTTTGTTAATAGGTCGAGCTGTAGTAGTTTGAGGAAGAACGACCTTGTCATTCTCTGCCAGGACTACAATAGGATCCGCAAAGGCTTGGGATGCCAAAATGGGACGATCCTTGGGAGCTGAATACTTTTATCAATGGATTTAGCCACTGAGGGAATAAGAGCAGGGTTATTCCATACCATTTGAGACAGGCCTCAAGGAAGGCTGAATCGAGGAGTCAAACCGAGGGATCTCCAAGCATGAAGATACTGGAGTCTTAATATCTTCCCAGGATCGATGTCTGTAGTCTGGAGAGAAAGAGTGGATCCCAGGTTCTTCAACAGAGACTTAAAGGACAGGTCCTCACCACAGGCTCTGTAGCAAAGAAAGATCCTGTTTCCTCCACTTCATCACCCAACCAAGGTCTGGGTCAGGCTCAACATCATCTCCTGATGGTCCAGAAAGGACTGTTTGGACAGGAAAGGAGTGAAAATTAGAGAGGAGGAAATGGCAGAAAACAAGGAGAGTCCTCTATGGCTGCCGGCGCCGAGACGGCAAAACGGGCTGAAGATTTGCGATCGAGGAGGGGCGACGACGCTCCGAAGAGTATCGCGCCCCGCAAACGCCTCAAGGCATCGGGCGCTGGCCGCCAAGCACGGCATCGGGTCGATGGCGCCGCTGCCGACGCTGAACGACGCCGCAAGACGATGTTGCGAACGGCGCCGCAGACGACAGCTACGAACGGCGCAGCCAGATCCAACGGGCACCACCGCGGCGCCAAAGACCACGCGCGCCGCCAACGGAGCCGAGACCACGCGGCACAGCCAACGGCGCCAGAAGCTCAGGCGTCTCAAAACGGCACCGACACGGCCACAGACCCTGCAGAAGGCGCCGAAAAGCCCCGGAACCTGGAAAGCAAGAGAAGGAAAAACCAGAGATAAGGGCATCGGTGAGGCCCCCGCGCCGCAGCCATGTGAGGGGGAAACACTGCACGGAGTCGCTAGCACCGAAGAAGGCGCCACCGATCAGGAAGGTCCAACCACCCTACTTGATCGCCTGAGGAGCCCGAGGGCCCGAGGTAACCGAGCCAGGCAGAAGAACCAACCTCCGAGCCCATCGCCCATCAAGAGCGCCCACTGATGAAACTGCTCATCTGGAGCCCTACCTATAGGCGGGAGGGCTCGGATAATGAGGACGACGACATCGGAAGTTGGCGACTCAAGAAGGAGACCGCAACTAGCAACGATAACCGAACCGTCGACGCCAGAGATATATTCAGAGGGCGCACCGAGTGATGCCTTTTTGACCTGTGGGCCAAGAAGAAGCTCGAGGCTAACGGGCGCCGAGAATGCGACCGCTTATTTTATGCCGGCGGGGACCGCCATCCCCGGCATCGGACTGACCGTGAGTCGGAACCCCGCTGAGGAGAAGGAGGCTGACCGGACCCAGCCCGCTGACTGAACAGCTTCATACGAAGTCTCCCTCACCGTCACCTGACCTGCTCATAGTCGACCGTCCAGTAGGCCGAGACTTCTTCAAGTAAGTTAAATTTAAATATTAGAAAAATTTCATTTAAAATAGAATAAAATCTGCGATACTACTATCGTGATAATGTTACAAAAAACAAACTGAAAACTATGCGCTAGTTTGAAGTTTGACTCCGACAGGCGAGCGACGCCGTCACTGAAGCGCACTTTCGGACGGCGGGAAAAAGGAACTGAGGCGTGGAGGAGGGTCGTCGCCGAGATGGTCATTACCGCCGAGCGCTGCTCACGGGCGCCGGGTCTCTGCCAAGGCCACCGCGCCGACCCTCCAGCAAAAGTTTGTCCCCGATGGGTCTTAGTGCCCCCGGCGCCAATCCCACTAGTGTGAATGAGTGGTGGAGACTTATGTCCAGGAAGATCTGGCAGTTGACTGAAGTGGTGGTGTCTCCGTGGAGTCCAATGTGCGGTGGTCGATGGGAGGAAAAGAACTGAGGAGGACGTGGAGCCTCCCTTGTTTATATGGGAAGGACGTCATTCACTGTCGTCATCGTGGGCATCCCCAAATAGGCTGCTAGCTAAAACATTTCCATGTGGTCCTAGTACCTGGCAGCTGTAGTTCCATAGGTGTGGTCTGATGGAAGCGATATCCTTGATGAAGATCTAAATATAGCAGAGATAAGAAAGAAATAAAACGTAAGGAAGAACAATTGCCGGGGAAACCAGGTCAGGAGACAAAAGACAAATGGAAGGAGGAGACAGGGACTTGTGAGGGGAGGCGAAGAAGTGGCAAAAGTCATGGAATGGAAAGGAGAGAACAGGTTACTATGAAGAGAGAGGGAGTGGGCATTTGTGAAGGGCCTTCAGAAAATAGTTGTGCACTGCTAGAGAGGAAGAAGGTGGAGGAGGAAATGATGAAATTAGAGGAGTAATTGATAAATGCCTGGACCAAACTGGAGCGGGGAAGTTCTGCTGGGAGAATTGCAACAGGGTAAAGGGAAATAATGCAGGAGGAAGAAGCTGGAAATGAGAGAGGAGATGAATGGAAGCAAGCAGGGAGTAAGAGGGTGGAATCTTAGTGCTGGGGACTCAGTACTAAGAGGAGTTAGGTGGGGTAGCAAGGGAGAGGCATAGTCGCATTGGGTGGAGGCCATGCCAGGAATGACAGCGTGAAAGGGTGGGACAGTCTGTTCTGAAATATGCTGAAGGGTAGGGACAAGCCTCATTTAATTATACATCTTGGGACAAACGACCTGGCTGACAAAACAGTAGATACAGTCCAGAGGAGGTTTGAGGAACTAGCACAATTATGTGAGGGGCAGGAAGATCAGTAACTTTTCAGAGATACTTGCCAAAGGCAAGCACAACAAGAAAGCTCAGAATAGAGGAATTTAATGGATGGCTAAGAACCTGGTGTTGTGCTAAAGGGTATGGGCTGTTGGGGGTGGGAGGGACCTGGGAGGACAGTAGTCTCTATGCCAAGGACAGACTACACTTGAGTGAGGAGGGAAAGAAAGTGTTGAAACAGAGGATGGAGGAGTACATAGAAGAAGTTGGGAATTTAAACTAGGAGTGGGGGGTGGCAGTTGGGGAAGAGATATGCAGAGACCACAGGTTGGGAAACCATATGAGCTTACCCCCCATAACAGTGACAAAGGACAAATGGCAAGTACTGTTGGTGATGCTAGGAAAGGAGGGCAGGATGGGAGGGGAAAAGGGTGGAAGGTGGTTACCCTTAATGCTAGGAGCCTTGGGAGGAAAACTGCAGAGTTACAGGTTCTCATGACAGAGGGAGAGGTGGACATTGCAGCCATCACGGAAACATGGGCCACCCAGTACAATGACTGGGACCTGTCTGTACCAGGGTACAGGTTATTTTGTAGGGACAGAGTGATTGGGAAAGGAGGGGGGTGGCATTATATGTGAAGGAAGGACTGAAATGTGTAAGGGAGGAAGGGAGGAGGGTAGTACGGAGTCACTTTGGATGCAAATCCAGGATTCCAAGAATAGGATTCTTAGAATGGGAGTGGTGTACAGGCCACCATCTCAGACGGAGGAGTTAGACAGGGAACTAGCGGGACAGATCAGGAGGACCTGCGAGAAGGGTAGTGTGGTGACTGTGGGGGACTTCAGCATACCAGGAGTGGACTGGAGCACCCCGACAACCGGGAACAGAAGGGAGCAGGTACTGCTGGATGCCTTCCAGGACAGCTTCCTGCTGCAAATGGTCAGTGAACCAACCAGGTTAGAGGAATACCCTTGACCTTGTGCTGGCAAATGGGGACTTTATGAGAGAACTTACAGTGGAGGAACGCTGTCAGGAGTGACCACCACTCAGTATGGCTCACATTGGATATGGGCAAGGAAGGGTGGAATCTGGCACAATAATGCTGGACTTCAGGAAGGCGACTTTGGGAGGATGGGGAAGTGGTAAAGGGTACCTGGCCAGAATTCAATCTAGTATGGACACTAACCAGAGGTGGGAGCTCATAAAGCTGGGGATAGTGAGGCAACCAAAGCCTGCTGCAAAGCCCAGAGCAAGAAGGCTAGAGCTAAGAAACCAATCTGGTTGAGCAAGGAGTCATGGAAAAGGTAAGGAGGAAAAGAGCTGCCTTAAGGAAGTACAAGAAAACAGGAGGGGGAGGACAGGAGGAGTACTTGACAGAATCGAAGGAGGTGACAGGGCAGTAAGGGAGCCAAAGCATCTAGAACTCAGGCTGGCACAAGGCATTAAGAAGGGAGAAGGACTTCTTTAAGTACATCAGGAGAAAAGGAGCTGTAAGGACCACATAGTAAGGATTAGGAAGGAGGGGGTTGGGTGGAAGCAGGGTGCAATGAGGCAGAAGCACTATAAATGAGTACTTCTGCTCAGTATTTACTCAAGAAGAGGGTGATACCCAAGGTGGGAAAAATGGCAGAAGCAGGGTGGAAAGTGGTGACAGATGGGAAATCATGGAAACAGAGTTTGAGAGGGTTTGAAGGCACTGAGGGTGGACAAGGCGCCAGGCCCAGATGGCATCCACCCAGGTTACTGAAGAAGCTGGCGAGAGGTCCTTTCAGGACCTTTGGCAGACCTATTTAATGCCTCACTACATTCGGGTGTGTACCTCAGGATTGGAGGATGGCTCATGTGGTGTCCCTCCACAAGAGTGGCCCCAAGGATGAACCGGGAAACTACAGACCAGTGAGCCTCACATCCATCGTGGGTAAGCTAATGGAGACTATCCTGAAGGAGAGGCTGGTGGCCCTCCTAGAGGCCAAAGGACTACAGGACAGCATACAGCATGGCTTCATACGTGGCAGATCCTGCCAAACCAACCTGGTTGAGTTCTATGACTGGGTAACTAGGCAACTGGACAGGGGCCATGCAGTGAATGTCCTGTATCTGGACTTCAGTAAGGCATTCGACTCAGTGCCGCTGGGAAGGAAGTTAGTAGGCACAGGGGCGGGTGCAAAGCTGGTGAGATGGGTAGGAAACTGGCTGCAGGGAAGGCAACAGAGGGTGGTGGTGGGTGGGGAGCTCTCACACCCAAGGGCAGTGACGAGCGGTGTTCCACAGGGCTCGGTGTTGGGACCAGTGTTGTTTGGGATATTCATTGCAGACATATCATGGGACATCAAGAGCAAGATCAGTCTGTTTGCTGATGATACCAAGGTAGGCGCGGTGGTGGATGACCTAGGGGGATGGCAGGGGTTGCAGGATGATCTGGCAAAGCTTGAAACCTGGTCAGACACCTGGCAACTGGGCTTTAATACCAAAAAGTGCAAGGTGCTGAATTTTGGGATGAAGAACCCAAGGAGGAGTTACCAGCTAGGGGGAGTGCAGCTAGCCCAGACAGAGGAGGAGAAGGATCTGGGTGTGCTCATTACAGGGTCAATGAACAACTCGGCACAATGTAGGAAGGCAGCTGCAAAGACCAACAAAATGCTGGGTTGTATTGCAGAGGGTATATCCTCGAGGAGGAGGAGGTGATTCTGCCACTGTATAGGTCATTAGTTAGACCACACCTGGAGTACTGCGTGCAGTACTGGCGTCCGTATCTGAAGAGGGACATTAAGTTACTGGAGGGGGTGCAGCGCAGAGCGACAAAGATGATCAAGGGGCTGGGGGACTTATCATACGAGAGGAGGTTGAAGGAGTTGAACATGTACTCACTGGAGGAGAGGAGAGACAGGGGTGACATGATTGAAACCTTTAAATACATGAAAGGAATAAACAAGACAGGTACAGAGGGGCTGTTCAAAGTAAGGGAGGGGAGGGACACCAGAGGCCATGATATGAGACTGGAGCGAGGAAGGTTCAGGAGGGAGATGAGGAGACACTTTTTTACAGAGAGGGTGGTGGCTGGGTGGAATGCGTTACCTGCTGAAGTGGTATGCAGTAGAACAGTGGACTGCTTCAAACGAGGATGGGACAGGACAAGGGGGGGGTTAATGAAGGGGAAGGGTGGAAGGGAGGAGCAGCTGCAGAATAAGGAGTGCTAGCTGCACATTCGAGCAGACGTGATAGACCTCTAGGCCTTTATCTGCTGGCAAATTTCGTATGTAATACATAAATCTACGGAAAATTAAGATGGAAAGATGAGGCACACTGAAGAGAACTTTTTGGAGCGACTTGCTTCCTCAGGCAGAGAAATAAATCTGATGCTGGAGAGCAGGATAGAATGCAACCACGAGGCAGATATTTGAAATTGCTTTCTGAGTTCTATAATTTATATACATTCCACTTTCTTTGAGGCAGCCCAACCCTTCGGGCTGATTGCCTTATAAGCATAGCAAGGGATTCCTGGGGTTCAAAACTATCTTCCAACTACCCAAAGGGAAAAGAAAGAGTATCTCAGATATAAAATGTAACGGTTCACTGCTTTTAAAAACTACTGTTAGTTTTAGGCAGTACACTAGCACAACTAGGCAGCTTGCAATTTTTTTCCATTTCATCCAGGAATCATACGATTGTCTCGAGCCATCAGCTGTACCAGCGGTGCACTCATTCAGCTGTGATTGATGTCACTCCTTGAATGACATCAATGACAGTCAGATCTGCGTTGAGACCAGAGAAAAAGTCAGGATAGTGATTCAGTAGCTACAGGAAATATGAAACTTTGAACACTGTTACTAAAATTAGGAAGAAATCACACAAATCACTCATATGAAATAGATTATTTGATTACTTTTCATTAAACAATTTAATAGCAAAGCATTTTGTTTTATTTAATAAAGGCAGCGTTGCCATTGATCTTTAACAAATTATTCAACAGATCCAATAGCGGTCTTATAAGAGAAAATATAAGATTATTAAATTCATCTTATTACTTTGCATTGAAATATTTTTTTTCAATAACTGTACGAGCTTGGAGCTTTTCTAGTGCTCACATAGATACATAGCTACATAGATACTGCTGGTGGATAAGGGCCTGTGGCCTACCCAGTCTGCCCATTTGAGCTTGTATGTTCCCTTTACAATTTTCTAGAAGTCTGTTGCCCCTTACCCCTGACCTCCAGGATTCACTTGTGTCTATTCCATGCATTCTTAAATCCCATTATCGTTTCAGCCCCCACCACTTCCTCTGGCAGGGTGTTCCCCTTGTCCACCGCCCTTTCTGTGAAGAAACTCTTCCTCACGTTTCCTCTGAATTGACCTCCCTCCAACTTCCTCCCATGCCCTCTAGTCCTGGAACATCTTTTTCACTGGAAAATAATGTATTCCTGCACCCTGTTCCTCCCTGTATGGTACTTGTATGTTTTTATCATATCCCCCTCTCTCCCTTCTCTCTTCCAGGGAGTACATATTCAAGTCCTTCAGCCTGTCCTCATAGGACTTGTGATGCAATCCCTGTACCATCTTTGTTGCCCTCCTCTGAATCTTCCCCACCCTATATCCTTATGTGGGTAAGGTCTACAGAACTGTACACTGTACTCCAGGTAGGACCTCACTAGTGTCTTGTATGTAGAATTACGACCTCCCTTTTCCTGCTGGTGATGCCCCTGCCTATGCATTCCAGCATCCTATCTGCTTTACCTGCTGCCTTGTTGCACTGTTTCCCTACCTTGAGATTATCAGAGATGATAACCCCAAGTTCCCTTTCCTGCTTAGTGCATGCTATAGCCTCACCCCCAACTGATATGTTGTTCCAGGGTTTTTGTGCCCCATATGCATTATCTTGCACTTCTTTGCATTGAATTTCAACTGCTAAACCCCTGACCATTCTCCAAGCTTCTGCAGGTTCCTCCTCATTCTGTCTACACCCTCTGGCATGTTCACTCTGTTACAGAGCTTTGTGTCATCAATGAACAGGGAATTCTGCCTTCTAGGTCTTGTGCAATGTCACTGATGAAGACAATGACTAGGACTGGTCCCAGCACTAATCCCTGTGGTACCCCACTGGTCACTCTTCCCTCTGTGGAGTGACAGCCAATTATCACCACCCTCTGTGTCCTGCCACCCAGTCAATTACCCACCCACCACACTACTGTCTTGCCCACTCCCATATTCCCCAGTTTGTTTAATAACCTTCTATGTGGCACAGTGTCAAAGGCCTTGCTGAAGTCCAGATAGGCCATGTCCACTGCCCTCCCCTGATCCACCTCCCTTGTCACCCAGTTGAAAAATTCAGTGAGGTTGGTCTGGCATGACCCCACCCCCCGGTTAAACCATGCTGCCTTGGGTCCAGTAGTCCATTGGCAACCAGATGTTCCACCAATCTCTCTCCTTCAGTAGTGCCTCCATGATCTTCCCAACTACTGAGATCAGGCTGACTGGTCTGTAGTTCCCTGCTTCCTCTTTGCTCCTGCTTTTGTGTAAGGGGACTACATCTGCTGTCCTACAGTCTTTGGGTACCTCCCCTATTTCCAGTGATTGACTAAACACGATTGCCAGAGGTTCAGCCACCACCTCTCTTAGTTCCTTTAGGATCCTGGTGTGTACCCCATCTAGCCCCATTGCTTTATTGACTCTTATTCCTTCCTGTTCTTTAGGACCCTTTCCCATGTAAAGGGACTTGTGTCCATTTCTGCGCCGTTCCCACCCCTTGTATTCCCTTCAGGCACATTACCGTCCTCTTCCTCAGTAAAGACTGAGCAGATCTATCTGTTCAGTATGTCAGCTTTACTGTTGTCATCCTCCACGCGGCCCCTGTCCTCCCCCTTCAGTTTCACTATCCCTCCCTTTGCCCTTCTTTTTTGAGTTCATCGCGGCACACAGGCGCAGACAAATTAATTGCTATAAGGTGCTCTACAGGGGTGTGCCCAATGGAGAGCTCCATTTCTAGGGACAGGTCAGCGGCAGGCAAATCAGTTGGCAGGCTGGCAATGACTCACATTCAGCTGTTCGGGCTGAGCAGGACAACATTTCAAAGGACGGAGCCACACCAATAGTGGCGTGGCTTGGTCCTTTGAAGTTGCATTCCTGCACTGCATTCCTGGTTGCGCATTTATACTGCTTTACATACAACAGTGTGAACATGCTGAGCCCAGGCCTCCCCCCCCACCGCAATTAAAAAACAAGCAAACAACAAACCGACAGGGGTGCCCAATCCCCCTGTTGGCATGCCTCTCCAGTTCATTTGCCGAAGAGACCCCTCCCCATCGGCATAATGTCCCAATTTGTTGTGTGCTGAGGTGTGCCCCAATCCTCCTACGTCTGTCACCCCTCCCAACGCGCGGTATGCCCGTGAAGTTGCCCAATCCCCATCGACTACAGCCCCTCCAACAAACACTCAGGTGGCACACTGGGAGCCCACCCCAGCATGCCAAATGTCCCTGTGAAAAAAAGAAAACCTTCCCACAAGGTTTTAAAATTGTTTTAAAACCTGTAAAATAGAAAACAGTCCCTCGTTGAGTCCAGTGGCTCCTCCAACCCATGCCCACCCTCTGCGCACCCACCTCCCCACTCCCCCTCCCACAACCCATACTTCCAGTGTCAGTGGCTCAGTAGGTAGCACACTCGCCTCTGAGGCCGGGAGATCAGAGGGCTGTGGGTTCAGTTCCCACATCTGGCACTTGGGTTAATATCCCAGTACTGACACTGTAGTGCAGCATGAGAGGGGTGCTGCACTTCCGAGGTGCCATCTTTCGGATGAGATGTTAAACTGAGGTCCCATCTGCCTGGATTGGTGGTAGTTCAGGTGGATGTTAAAGATCCCATGGCACTTATCGAAAAAGAGTAGGGGAATTTTTATTAAAGTTGGAAAGTAAAATACAGTCAAATAATACACAGAAGCAAAAGCAAATTACCAAACAAAATACATATGCCATCATACATAAAATACAAAACTAACATTGCAATAGACTGAAAACTTACTAGACATACTGAAAATTAACTCCCCACCCACTAAAAAGTGAGAATTTTTATTATTTCAGTAAACCAAAATTGAAAACATACAGTGTTAAATCACACAAAATAATATATAAATCATATAGAAGATAATCTATTACAAAGATATATCCAAACAATGTAAAAGGAAAACTGCAAAACAGTCCCCCTCCACTTACAAAATGAGTAGGGAACTTTTGTTATCATAGACAACAAACCAAACAATAAATTCAATCAATGTTAAGTCACATTAAAGAAAATGATACAGCATATTGTTATCATAATAAAAACAAAGATTATACATAAAGCGAAAGGAAAAAAAAGAAGAAGAAAAACAAAAACACTAATTCAATACATCCAAAATAATTATTCTAAATTAACCCAATGAAGTTATAGCCAATCTACAGAATCCCATCTAGAGTGACATATAAATGAAGAAAATTTCCCATAATCCTGCCTTTTCAGTCTCAATATTGCATTAGCAACTATACCAAATAATGCTTCTTGTGAAAAATATTGCTGTTGAATGGTGAAACGGCATCTCACATGCCATATATAGTATTTAAAACAAAGCAAAATAAAACATAAAGTCACTTTATCATATTGCACAGTGGTTACTGGCAGAATCCCTATACACAACATATCTAACATCATAGGGTATAAAGGAAAGGTAGGCCATTTTCTTAAAACAAGACTCCAAAATCCTTTTAAAAAAGGACATTCCAAAAATAAGTGTTCCATTGTCTCCACTAATTCAAAATCATTACCCTAGGGCAATACCGATCAGTAATTTGCTTATGTTTTAGATTTGCTTGGACATTTAATTTGCCATATAGGATAACCTAACACATCCCACATATGAGGTGGAATCAGGGAGGTTAACATATTGCAATTGCAAGTTTTATAGGAGATAGAAAATAATCAAATGGAGCCGAATCTTGAAAATACTTTTGTAAAATATATGCGTATAATTCCTTTCTAGTAAAATGCAAAAAGGTATGCCTTGAAATGCCCCATAATTTAATTTTCCCAAAACATATTTTAAGGGATTGTGGGAGATGGTTTATGGAATGTTGTCTCGGGAATACCTCATATTCAGGCCAGAAAAGACATAAATCTCCCAGAGTATCCTGAAGCCATGGTTTCCATTGTGTGTCTCTATCTATAAACAGAGGTTTAAAATTTGTATAGAGAAACATAGTAAAGAAAAAAACTACAGGATGTAATATTTTTAGGCCCCCATGTTTTTTCTCCCTAAACAACAAGGCTCTCTTTATGGGGTTCAGTCTACTGCCCCATATACAAGCAAAAAAACACCCATATAACTGTGTCTCCAAAGCTAAAGGAAGACTAAAAACCGCACTTAAATATAAAAATATGGGTAATAAAAATGTTTTAACCAGTTGAATCCGTTTCAATTTAGGCAGTCTCCATGTATTCCAGACATCTACCTTAGTTTGCGCTTCCTTTAGTTTAAATTTCCAATTTAGATATACTAAATCTCCTGCTCCGAATAAAGACCAAAAATTTTACAAGTATCTTTAATTACCGGAATACCTGTAACCTGTAAGATGAAAATACTCTGTCCCCAGTGTTATACAATTACATTCTCATAGTTAATTTGTGCACGGTATATAACAAAAAACCTGTAAAACTTTTTGAAAAACCTTGCAGAGGGAAGATCCCAACAAAACATAAATCATCCGCAGACAGGGCAATACATTTAACTTCAGGATCAGTACTTGAAAAGGAGAGTCCCGTATACTGTCATGACCATTCACCCACCTAATTAGGGATCTATAGTAAATAAATACAAAAGGGCACTAGAGAGACATCCTTGATGCACACCCGTAATATGGATATATAGTCCCTACCCACCCATTACAAAAGCTTGAGCAGTAGCATTGGCATAACAGGTTTTTATCCATTCTATAAAGGTATCGGCACACCATACCTAACTAAACAGTCCCATAAATAACCATGTCTTACATTATCAAAGGCTTTTGCCTGGTCTAAACTCAAAATCAAACCTGTAAGTTCCCCTGTAGATCCCTTTGAAAAGTTCTGCAAAAGTATTAGACTATCGGTAATGTTCCTATTTGGAATGGAACATGTTTGTGCTGGATGTAAAGGGAATGTGCATTAAGTAACAGTCTATTGTTTAATATTTTGGTAAATAGTTTAAAATCTGTATTTAATAGGGTTATAGGTCTCAGTTTAACAAATCCCTCTATCTCCTTTTTATACATAAAACTACAAGCCCCTCGTTCATACTTTTTGGTAATATCCCGAGGATAGTATTTCATTCAAACACCTGTAAATTCTTCCGATAATTGTTGAAAAATTATTTTATAAATTTCATTAGGAATACCATCATTCCCTGGGGCTGTACCAGCTTCTACTTGTGCCAACACTGCAGCAACCTCTTGTGTTGTAATATGTGCTACTAAGTTAACTGACCCTGAATCTGAAATTTGGGGTAAATTACATCCTCCCAACCAGTTCTCATGTGTGGACTCAATGTTTCAGTAATACCAAAAGTTTCTGTACATGTAAATCAACAATCCACATAACCTCTCTGGTATCTGTGCACCAAATCCCTGCCTGATCATTTAGACCTGTCATATGTTTCTGATGTCTTTAGGAAGCACTAAATTGAAATGAATTCAGAAAGGCCTTTGTGCCTTGGGTACAAAAGCAGCGTTCATTTTCTAAAGATTTTGCCCGATCATATTGAAAATTATTCATCTTTTCTCTTATTTCGTATAACTGGGGGAGGACTGAAACCTCACCGTTGGCCACACGAAAGTGTAAATCCAAAAATTCCTTTCTATAATTTAAGTAAGTATCAGTTTTGTATTTACCATATAATCTCCCTATTGATTGAAAAAAACATTTAATTTCAGTTTTTGTATCCATCCACCATTCCCGATAAGTATCATAGATACATAAGAAAAAATTACTCACCTTAGTAATGTTGTTTCTTCTAATGGAGTCTTGCTATATTATGACAGTAGCAGTTTGATCCAGCTCTAGAACTGCTCCGGAGGTGAAATGGTTAAAACCATTACAAAATAGAATTTTGGCCACGAGCTCTAAGAAGCAGCTCTATCTGTGTTATTTCAAACCTGAACTGTCAGATCTTTACAGAGCCAAACTCACTAAGGTCTGTGGAAGCTGTAACCTACACCTAGCCAAATGCCTACCTAAATAACAACCATTGCTGGTCCCAACACCCAAGACTCAAGTCAGAAGACCAGAAATACTAACACAATTCTAATCATATGAGAATAAAACATAAGTACAATAAAACACACACACACACACACACACACCCAAGGCCCCAAAAGGGGACAAAAATGCTAACAGGGCATAAAAAAAAAAAAGGTGCCCACACCAAGTTGCCCGCACCCCACCCAAGTAGAGGTTCTGAGAGGGGCAGGTTGGGGGAGGTCATAATATAGCAAGACTCCAATAGAAGAAACAACATTACTAAGGTGAGTAATTTTTCTTCAAACAACATAAGTCTTGCTATATTATGACAGTAACGAAATACACAGCAGTACCTCCATGGAGGAGGGCAGAACCTACTTAGGGAATAGGCTCTGAAGAACAGCTGTGCAAACTGAGCATCTCTCCTGGCCTGGACATCCAGGGTAATGCTTGGTAAAAGTGTGTACGTTTTCCAAGAAGCAGCCTGGCAAATCTAATATAGGGATGTCTCTGGCAGCAGCTAGAGACGCAGCTGTACCCCTGGTAGAATGAGCCCTCAAACCGGGGGGGGCTCTGCCCAGTTTTTGATAACAAAATTGGATACAAGAGACAATCCACCTGGCAATTGATCTCTTAGTGGCAGGTTTGCCTTTCCCAACTTCACCATGGGTAAGGAAAAGTTGGAGGGATTCGAACCTGTGACCTTTGGTAAGCTCTATATAGTAACTAAGAGCTCTCTTAATATCCAGGCTGTGCAACCTCCTCTCACCAGAAGAGGAGTGATCAGTGAAAATACTGGAAGGGAGATAGATTGATTAAGATGGAAATCTGAAACCACCTTAGGCAAAAACCATATTAGTCCTAGGACTACCTTATCCCTGTGGAAAGAAATAAAGTCAGTTTCCACTGACAAGGCTTACAACTCACTTATGCGTCTGGCAGAAGTGATAGCCACTAGAAAAACAGTTTTCAAGTTAGGTACTTAAGCTCTGCAAAAGACAGAGGTTCAAGAGGGAGTTGCATTAACTGGGCAATGCAAACATTAAGGTCCCAAGCAGGGGCGGTTCCCGAAAAGGTGGATTAGTATGGAGTAATCCTTAAAAACTTGGAAAACACAGGATGAGAGGAAGAGGGATGACTTTCCTGCTGACACAAAAGCAGATACAGCTGCCAAATGAACTCTCAGGGTAGCTGGTCTGAGACCCAAGGAATTAAGATGTACCATGTAATCTAACACAATGGGCAAATCAGCAGATTCTGGGGAAATATTTTTCCCAGCACACCAAATGAAAAACCTTTTCCATTTAGAACTATAAGTAGCCCTAGTGGAAGGCTTTCTAGAAGCCTTTAGGATCTCAAGAACACCCTGAGAGAGGTGTAAATCAGCAAACTCTAACTCCTCAAGAGCCAGGCCTTGAGGTTGAGGGATTTGAGGTCCGGATACCAAACCCTTCCCTGGGCACAAGTCAACAGGTTGTGATTCCTGGGGAGGCAAAGGGGAAGATGGATTGTCAGTGACAGAAGGAGTGGGTACCAGGGCTGCCTGGCCCAATCCGGGGCAATCAGAATCACCTGCAAGGCTGAGATCTGATTTTGACTAGTACTTTGAATAGGAGAGGGAAGGAAAGCATAGAAACTTCCTCCCAATCCAGAAAGAAGGGCATCCAGGGAACTGAGCCCAGCACTGGAGGCCTGCAACAGAACAGAGGAAGTCTGTGATTGTCTGGGGCTGCAAAAAGATCTATCTGAGGGTGCCCCATCTGGCAAAGACTATCCCCGCACTTTGAGGATCCAGGGACCATTCGTGATGGCCCTGGGAAATCCTGCTGAGGCATCCGCTAGGACATTGTCCTTTCTGGAAGATGAACTGCTATGAGGAAGTGTTCAGGAATAGGCCAGGACCACAACTTCATTGCCTCGATGCACAAGGCCGAGGCCAGGTGCCCCCTGTCTGTTGAGGTACCACATTGTTGTGGTGTTGTCTGTTCTGACTTGTATCACCTTGTCGTGGACAGATGCAGAAAATGCTTGAAGAGCTAAAAGAC
The DNA here is from genome assembly GCA_016271365.2 of Neoceratodus forsteri. Lineage (NCBI taxonomy): Eukaryota > Metazoa > Chordata > Ceratodontiformes > Ceratodontidae > Neoceratodus > Neoceratodus forsteri. The sequence continues at coordinate 589,765,067 of CM057459.1, forward strand.
AGGTCTGAGTTCCAGCAAATTGATGTGGAGCAGAGATTCCTGGGGACCACACTCCCTGAGTGGAAAGGCGCCCATGTGGGCTCCCCAACCCAGAAGGGAAGCATCTGTAGTGAGAGTCAAGTCGTGAGTAGGGAATGAAGGGACCCCAATCTTAAGTGCTCTGATCCTGCCACCACTGGAGGGCTGGGATCAAGGTTGAGTCACTGGGACCAACTTGGAAAGGGGGTCTCTTCTCTGAAACCAATAGGTTCTCAAGTGAAACTGAATGTCTCTCATCTGAAATCTTGCTCCCTGCACAACAGCTGTGGATGCAGCCATGTGCCCCAGGAGCTGCAGAAAGTGTCTTGCTGGTCGAGAGACCTGCAGAGTGAAGGAGGAGGCCAGAGCCACTAAATTCCTTACCCTTTCTAAGGGAAGAAAGGATCTGGCTAGCTTGTGTCCAATTCTGCCCCTATAAAGGTGAGTACCTGGACTGGTTCCAGAACCGACTTTGGTAGATTTAGCAGAAAGCCCAGGAGGTGAGAAGCTGCTGGGTGACCTGCAGGTGAGATTTACCTGTTCTGGGGACTGGCCTACAATGAGCCAGTCGTCTAGATAGGGAAAATAGCAATCCTTTGCCTCCTTAAGTGAGCCACTGCCACTGCTAGACACTTTGTGAATACCCTTGGGGCAGAGGTAAGGCACAAGGGCATTGCTCTGAACTGGTAATGACCTGAGGGCAGTTCGAATCTGAGGTACTTTCGAGTGGGAGCTCTGATTAGGACATGGAAATAGGCATCCTTGAGGTCCAGGGAGGCTAGCCAGTCCCCTGGCCTTAGGGAGGGTAAAATCATTGCCAGAGTTACCATTTTGAACTTTGGTTTCAAAAGATGCTTGTTCAGATATCTGAGATCTAATATGGGCCGCCATTCTCCTGTCTTTTTTGGGGTAAGGAAGTATCTGGAATATAGACCCCTGCCCTGGTGCAGGGGAGGAACCCTTTCTACTGCTCTGAGAGCTAACAGGGATGAGACCTCTGCTTCCAGAGCAAGGGTCTCTGAAGCACTTGCAGGTAGAAAAGTCTGCTTCTCAACAGGAAACTTTTGAAGCTGAGAAACAGACCTGGCCTACTTCCAGAACCCACTTGTCTGAGGTTAAAGAAGCCCAATTCTGGCTGAAGTAAGTCAGCCTGCCCCTACCGGTACAGGAGAATCGGCCTGGGCACCCCATCAGGGTGCCTGCTTAGCAGGAGCTTTAGGCTGGGGTGGGAGCAGTCTGCCACCCTCGTCTGCCTCTGCCTCTGAAGAAGCCTCTCTGAGCACAGGCAGGAGGCCTGAGTCTGGTAAAAGGCCTGTGAAAAGGGCTACCCCTACCCCTAGGGGTATGCCTTTGAGGTGGCTTGCCAGCTATTTAGCCTGGGCACGCTTGTAAGTAGTCCTATATTCATCCATCTTTTTCATGTAGTTCTTCTGTCTGCTCCCCAAACAGGAATTCCCCACCACAGGAAAATCCATAGCCTTAGTCTGGGTATCCTGCTGACAGACTAGTACACCTGAGCCAGGCCAACCTACTGAAAAGCTACAGATGTGGCCATGACCCTAGAGGAAACATCATTAACATCCACAGCAGCATGAAACTGAACCTAGAAGCCTCAATGCCATCAGCAGCCACCTGTTCTAGTTCACTAGCCAGCTGGCCATGGGCTTGCTTAGCTAATTGCATCACAGTATCCCATCTAGATTTCTGATACCCTAGCTACATAAGCCATATAATTTGCTTGCCTGAGTCCAGAGAGGCTGCCATTTACTGTTTTTTTGCCATGGCATCAATCTTCCTGGAATCCTTGTCAGGAGGATGTGAAGCCAGGGGAATATTAGCTTTATCACAGGCTGCAGCCTGAACTACCCCAACATGACTGCATTGCTGAGAAAGGAATTCTGTATCAGGACCTGACAATGTGTACCTTCTGTCCATCTTTTTATCTACAGGAGGCACAGAAGAAAAAATTACTCACCTTAGTAATGTTGTTTCTTCTAATGGAGTCTTGCTATATTATGACAGTAGCAGTTTGTCCCACCACTAGAACTGCTCCGGAGGTGAAATAGTTAATTCCATTCCAAAATGGAACTTTGAGCACGAGCTCTAAGAAGCAGCTCTGTCTGTGTACTTTCAAACCTGAACTGTCAGATCTTTACGAGCAAAACTCACTAAGGTCTGTGTGGAAGCTGTAACCTACACTAGCCAAATGGCTACCTAAATATTAACAACCATTGCTGGCCCCAACACCCAAGACTCAAGTCAGGGGACCAGAACTACTAATACAATTTTAACAACATGAGAATAAAACAACAGGATAAAAAACACACACCCCAAACCCCAGAAGGGAAGAAACGTTAAAGGGCATAAAATAGTTCCCAACTAAGTTGCCCACTCCCACCAAAGTAGAGGTTCTGAGAGGGGCAGGCTGGGGGAGGTCATAATATGAAGACTCATTAGAAGAAACAACATTACTAAGGTGAGTAATTTTTCTTCAAACAACATGAAGTCTTGCTATATTATGACAGTAACTACACAGCAGTACCTCCATGGAGGAGGCAGAACCTACTAGGAATAGGCTCTGAAGAACAGCTGTGCCAAGCTGAGCATCTCTCCTGGCTCGGACATCCAGGAGTAATGCTTGGTGAAAGTGTGAACCACTTTCAAGTAGCAGCCTGGCATATCTCTAATAAAGGGATGTCTCTGGCAGCAGCTAGAGACAGCTGTGCACTCTGGTAGAATGAGCCCTCAAGCCAGAGGGGATCTCTGCCCATTTTCTGATAACAAATGGATACAAGAGACAATCCACCTAGCAATTGATCTCTTAGTGGCAGGTTGCTTTCCCAACTTCACCATAGGTGAGGAAAGTTAGAGGGATTCGAACCTGTGACCCTTGTGCAGCTCTATATAGTAACTAAGAGCCCTCTTAACATCCAGGCTGTGCAACCTCCTCTCACCAGAAGAGGGAGTCAGTAAAAAATACTGGAAGGAGATAGATTGGTTAAGATGGAAATCTGAAACCACCTTAGGTAAAAATTTCCTATTAGTCCTAAGGACTTCCTTATCCCTGTGGAAAGAAATAAAGTCAGTTTCTACTGATAAGGCTTGCAACTCACTTATGCGTCTAGCAGAAGTGATAGCCACCAGAAAAACAGTTTTCCAAGTTAGATACTTAAGCTCTGCAGAAATCAGAGGTTCAAAAGGGGATTGCATTAACTGGGCAATGCACACATTAAGGTCCCAGGCAGGGGCCGGTTCCCGAAAAGGGTAGTTAGTATGGAGTAATCCTTAAAAACTTGGAAAACACAGGGTGAGTGGAAAGAGGGATGACTTTCCTGCTGAAACAAAAGCAGAGACAGCTGCCAAATGAACTCTCAGGGTAGCTGGTCTGAGGCCCAAGGAATTAAGATGGACCATGTAATCTAATACAATGGGCAAATCAGCAGATTGGGGAAATATTTTTCCAGCACACCAAATGGAAAACCTTTTCCATTTGGAACTATAAATAGCCTAGTGGAAGGCTTCCTGGAAGCCTTTAGGATTTCAAGAACACCCTGAGAGGTGTAAATCAGCAAACTCTAACTCCTCAAGAGCCAGGCCTTGAGGTTGAGGGATTTGAGGTCCGGATACCAAACTCTTCCCTGGGCACAAGTTAATAGATTGTGAATCCTGGGGAGACAAAGGGGAAGATGGATTGTCAGTGACAGAAGGAGTTGGTACCAGGACTGCCTGGCCCAATCCGGGCAATCAGAATCACTTTGCAAGGCTGAGATCTGATTTTGACTAATACTTTGAATAGGAGAGGGAAGGGGGGAAAAGCATAAAGAAACTTCCCTTCCCAATCCAGGAGAAGGGCGTCCAGGGGGACTGAGCCCAACACTGGAGGCCTGCAACAGAACAGAGGAAGTTGGTGATTGTCTGGGGCTGCAAAAAGATCTATCTGAGGAGTGCCCCACCTGCAAAGACTATCCCAGTACTTGAGGATCCAGGAACATCCGTGATGGCCCTGGGAAATCCTGCTGAGGGCATCGCTGGACATTATCCTTCCTGGAAGGTGAACTGCTATGAGGAAGTGTTCAGGGAATAGGCCAGAGACCACAACTTCATTGCCTCGGTGCACAAGGCCGAAGACTGAGTGCCCCCTGTTTGTTGATGTACCACATTGTTGTGGTGTTGTCTGTTCTGACTTGTACCACCTTGTTGTGGACAGATGCAGAAAACGCTTGAAGAGCTAAAAAGACAGCTCTGAGTTCCAGCAAGTTGATGTGGAGCAGAGATTCTTGGAAGGACCACACTCCCTGAGTGGAAGGTGGCACATGTGGGCTCCCAACCCAGAAGGAAGCATCTGTAGTGAGAGTCAATTGTGAGCAAGCGGAATGAGGGACCCCAATCTTAAATTGCTCTGATCCTGCCACCACTGGAGGCCTGGATCAAGGTTCGTCACTGGGACCAACTTGGAAAGAGTCTCTTCTCTGAGACCAATAGGTTCTCAAGTGAAACTGAATGTCTCTCATCTGAAATCTTGCTCCCTGCACAACAGCTGTGGATGCAGCCATGTGCCCCAGGAGCTGCAGAAAGTGTCTTGCTGGTCGAGAGACCTGCAGAGTGAAGGAGGAGGCGAGCCACTAAATTCCTTACCCTTTCTAAGGGAAGAAAGGCTCTGGCTAGCTTTGTGTCCAATTCTGCCCCTATAAAGGTGAGTACCTGGACTGGTTCCAGAACCGACTTTGGTAGATTTAGCAGAAAGCCCAGGAGGTGAGAAGCTGCTGGGTGACTTGAGGTGAGATTTTACCTGTTCTGGGGACTGGCCCTAACGAGCCAATCGTCTAGATAGGAAAAACAGCAATCCTTTGCCTCCTTAAGTGAGCCACTGCCACTGCCAGACACTTTGTGAATACCCTTGGGGCCGAGGTGAGCCGAAGGGCATTGCCCTGAACTGGTAATGACCTGAGGGTGATTCGAATCTGAGGTACTTTCGATGGGAGCTTCTGATTAGGACGTGAAAATAGGCATCCTTGAGGTCCAGGAAGCTAACCAGTCCCTGGCCTTAGGGAGGGTAAAATCATTGCCAGAGTTACCAGTTTGAACTTTGGTTTCAAAGATGCTTGTTCAGATATCTGAGGTCAATATGAGCCGCCATTCTCCTGTCTTTTTGGGGTAAGAAGTATCTGAATACAGACCCTGCCCTGGTGCAGGGAGGAACCTTCTACTGCTCTGAGAGCCAACAGGGTTGAGACCTCTGCTTCTAGAGCAAGGGTCTCTGAAGAACTTGCAGGTAGAAAAACCTGGTTCTCATCTTGGGAAACTGTTTGAAGCTGAGAACCAGACCCTGGCTTACTACTTCCAGAACCCACTTGTCTGAGGTTAAAGACGCCCAGTTCTGACTGAAGTAAGCCAACCTGCCCCCTACCGGTAAAGGAGAATCGGCCCTGGGCACCCCATCAGGGTGTCTGCTTAGCAGGTGCTTTAGGCTGAGGGTGGGAGCAGGCTTGCCCACCCCCCGTCTGCCTCTGCCTCTGAAGAAGCCCCTCTGAGCATAAGCAGAGGAGGCCTGAGTCTGATAAAAAGGCCTGTGAAAAGGCCTACCCCTACCCTTGGGGGTATGCCTCTGGGGAGTGGCTTGCCACTCCTTAGCTTGGGCACTTTTGTAAGTAGTCCTATATTCATCCATCTTTTTCATGTAATTCTCTGTCTGCTCCCCAAACAGAATTTCCCACCACAGGAAAATTCATAGCCTTAGTCTGGGTATCCTGTGACAGGCTAGTACACCTGAGCCAGGCCAACCTACGAAAAGCTACAGATGTGGCCATGACCCTAGAGGAAACATCATTAACATCCACAGCAGCATGAAACTGCACCTTAGAAGCCTCAATGCCATCAGCAGCCACCTGTTCTAGTTCGCTAGCCAGCTGGCCATGGGCTTGTTTGGCTAATTCCATAACAGTATCCCATCTAGATTTCTGATACCTAGCTACATAAGCCATATAATTTGTTTGCCTGAGTCCCAAGAGGCTGCCATATACTGTTTTTTCGCCATGGCATCAATCTTCCTGGAATCCTTGTCAGGAGGATGTGAAGCCAGGGAATATTAGCTATCACAGGCTGCAGCCTGAACTACCCAACATGACTGCATTGCTGAGAAAGAAATTCTGTATCAGGACCTGACAATGTGTACCTTCTGTCCATCTTTTATCTACAGGAGGCACAGAATTAGGAGTTTTAAAATTTTTATTGTTTGCTTCCTAAAAGACTTATGCAAAGGAATAGACAATCTCCTAGACTCTGAATATCCATCATTTCTACAAAATCAGGCTCCTCTTGCTCATCCACAGCTTCTTCCAAGGAAGCTGGAGGGTTTCAACAACTTTTCTGTAAAACATAAAATGAGATGGGGACTCAGATAGCATAGGGGAGATTCTAAAGGTCTGTCTGGGAGATGTCCGGTTCAATGGGCACACCCAGACCTTCCCAGCCACATTCATGCTGTTCTAATCATCCTCCCCTCCTCTGGTTCATAAACTCCTCAACATCATATTCCTGAACCACTGGAACCGGACGAACCGACCTTTTGCCAGATAGTGGCGGTTCGGACGAGTTGCTCTAGACAGTGACTGGACAATTTGGATGGCTTTGCTATCTCTGCAGCAGTTGGAGAAGGGGTTTGGACTCCAAACCTGCTGACTTTCTTGTTTTCTTCACTGGCAGTGGTTCCTCAGAACCAGCTTTCTTTGCCGAGAAGTCTCGCCCTGGTCAGAGGCACTCCCTCGTTCGGTTGGCACGACCCGGGCTGTCCATCGGGTCAGCGGACTTTTTGGCCCCTCGTTCCCTGAGCCTGCCCAATCTCTTTTCCAGGGTGGCTGCAGAGAAATTCTTACATATCTGGCAGTCTGACTGGAGGTGGTCAAACCCTAGACAATAAACACATGTGGTGTGTGGGTCAGCCTTGGCAAAGACTTCCCCCACAGACATCACAGTGTTGAAACCCAGTGGGCCCGGTTTTTCTTTTGGGTTTCTCAGACATAATGCCAGCCTAACCAGAAAAACTTGCCCTTTGAACGGCAGTGCCAGGCAAGACACCCTTATCGGTTCCTAACCGTGTCACGGGTATTGGAAAAAACCGTAATAAAATCCGTTTTTTTTAGAACCGATAAGAACCGGGAACCGCACTCTAAAATTATAAACTTTAAAGTTAATAAGTTTTTAACTCGGCTGATCGGTTCAAAACCGAACCGATAAACTTACAAGTTCCACACAGACAAACACTTAAAATTACTTACGATACCACAGACAGAGCTTGAACCAAACGGTTTTGCGGTTAAAATAAAACTATTCTCGGTTGAATCGGACCGAGAAAACACTGTTTAAACCGAGAAATGAACCGAGCAGTAGGAGAAATCTCCGGAGCGACTGTTCACTGAGGCGGAGTAAAGAATCTGACAGTTCAGGCTTGAAAGTACACAGACAGAGCTGCTTCTTAGAGCTCGGGCTCAAAGTTCCATTTTGGAATGGAATTAACTATTTCACCTCCGGAGCAGTTCTAGTGGTGGGACAAACTGCTACTGTCATAATATAGCAAGACTTCATGTTGTTTGAATTAGGAGTTTTTAAAATTTTTATTGTTCGCTTCCTAAAAGACTTATGTAAAGGAATAGACAATCTCCTAGACTCTGGAATATCCATCATTTCTACAAAATCAGGCTCCTCTTGCTCATCCACAGCTTCTTCTAAGGGAAGCTGGAGGGTTTCAGCAACTTTTTTGTAAAACATGAAATGAGATGGGGACTCAGACAGCATAGGGGGAGATTCTAAAGGCCTGTCTGGGGAGATGTCCGGTTCAATGGGCACACCCAGACCTTCCCAGCCACATTCATACTGTTCATAATCATCCTCCCCCTCCTCTGGTTCATAAAATTCCTCAATATCATATTCCTGAACCACTGGGACCGGACGAACCGACCTTTTGCCAGATAGTGGCGGTTCGGACGGACCCTGAGACAGTGACTGGACAATTTGTATGGCTTTTGCTATCTCTGCAGCAGTTGGAGAAGGGGTTTTAGACTCCAGACCTGCTGATTTTCTTGTTTTCTTTACTGGAATTGGTTCCTCAGAACCAGCTTTTCTTTTGCCCGAGGAAGTCTCGCCCTGGTCAGAGGGCACTCCCTCCGGTTCGGTTGGCACCGAACCGGGCTGGCCATCCGGGTCAGCGGACTTTTTAGCCTCGTTCCCTGAGCCTGCCCAATCTTTTTCCAGGGTGGCTGCAGGGAAATTCTTATATCTGGCAGTCTGACTGGAGGTGGTCAAACCCCAGACAATAAACACATGTGGTGTGTGGGTCAGCCTTGGCAAGAACTTCCCCACAAACATCACAGTGTTGAAACCCAGTGGGCCCAGTTTTTTTTTGGGTTTCTCAGACATAATGCCAGCCTAACCAAAACTTGCCCTTTAACAGCAGTGCCAGGCAAGACACCCTTATCGGTTCCTAACCGTGTCACGGGTATTGGAAAAAACGTAATAAATCCGTTTTTTTTAGAACCGATAAGAACCGGGAACCGCACTCTAAAATATTAAATTTTTAGTTTTAAATGAGTTTTAAACCCAACTGATCGGTTCAAAACCGAACCGATAACTTACAAGTTCCACACAGACAAAACCTTCAATTTACTTACGGTTACCACAGATAGAGCTTGAACCGAACGGTTTTGCGGTTAAAATAAAACTATTCTCGGTTGAATCCAACCGAGAAAACACTTTTTAAACCGAGAAATGAACCGAGCAGTAGGAGAAATCTCCGGAGCGACTGTTCACTGAGGCGGAGTAAAGAATCTGACAGTTCAGGTTTGAAATAACAAAGATAGAGCTGCTTCTTAGAGCTCGTGGCCAAAATTCTATTTTGGAATGGTTTTAACCATTTCACCTCCGGAGCAGTTCTAGAGCTGGATCAAACTGCTACTGTCATAATATAGCAAGACTTCATGTTGTTTGAACACAGATTTCCTGGCCTTTAAAATAGCTAGAAAGCCATCTTCAACTGTAGGAAGAAATAACAGAGCCAAGTTCATTCTCCAGTACCCTGGACCCCGATGCATAGGCATATGACTTGCCACCGTAGCTACTATAATTACATGGTCAGATGAAGTAACAGCCAATGTTCTAGTATCAATCACCTGTAGAGAATCGGAAAGAAACCAAAAATCTATCCTTGTAGCCTTATTGCCTTGAAAAAATGTTTTGGCCGGATTCCCTGGAAGGACCATAACATCACTAAGGCCTGTTTGAACTAGTAAATTATTAAGACAAGTAGCATCACAAAACATTTTGGTGGTTCGGCACCCCCTATCTGTATTGTATCTACTACAATTGAAGTCACCCCCCAAAAAAACATACTTTGAAGTAAATAAATAAGGTTGAAATGAGCGAAATATTTCAATATGTGCAAATTTTGTTTGAGGTGCATAAACATTGATTAATCGACACTGTAAACCGTTAATCACTACATCCAACAACAATACACGACCAGAGACAAGATTAACTAGTTGTATCACCTTTGCAGTGGGACTATTTAGGGCTATACCTACACCACTACAGGGGTCTTCACCCATAGACCAATAGGTAACCCCCCATCTCCAGCCAGCGGTTGCTAATTCAATATCGGGTTTGGTATATAACCTAGTATCCTGCAAAAAAAACACATCATAATCCTTTTTCTCAAAAAGGGATAAAATCAACACCTGTTTCCTCTCAGATAACATACTATTCACATTTAAAGAAGCTACCGAAAGATTATAAACTGCTACCATCAAGAGAGGGGAAATGACCAGCCATATTTTTGAACACATTTTAACATATTATTTTTTCTTGTTCCCTTTCCTCATTCCCAATCTATTTTTTTTCTTTTTGCCTAAATCAGTTTTTGCCAAATTTTGGTCTATATCAGACGTACCATCATGTTGTGAGGAATTTACAGAAACTGAGTCAGACTCCATCCCTGTGTCATCTTGTAATACAATAAAAGGATTATGTGTAGCCATCATAGGGGGTTCAGGAATCACCATGCTAGTATTGCCAGATCGAAGACTACGTCTTCTGGAAGATACCAGAGTAAAGGCCTCTTCGGGCAGGAGCGGTGGAGGCATTGAAATCAAACTGCCGCTAGAAACCTCCACTTGAGAGACAGGATTTTGTGTCACTGACAGAGGCTCAGAAACATCAGGGTGTATCTGCGACTGTGGTTCTTTTTGAATCAATGCACAACCATGATTACCAGAAATATGTGGTTGAGGTCTCCCAGAGGGTGTGGTAGGAGTTTTATTCCTAAGGGCAGCTTTAACATGACATTGATGTAAAAATCTTGAATACTATAGTCTCCAGATTTATTTTTCGCAGCGAAAGAGCAATCAACAAAGAATGTGCATCTTCACAGAGTGAACACTTACTGGGGTGATGACAGTCAGTAAGGACATGCCCTTGTTCTCCACACTGAGCACATTTTACCACTTCACGCAGCCTACTCAGGTGCCTAGGAGAGCCACACTTATAACAATGTCTTGGTTGGCCTGGATAAAAAATAAAACCCTTATCCCAACCCAAATAGAAACAACTAGGTAAATGCTGTAGACCTTCATCATTTTGAAATAGATTAACCTTATATCTCCACCCTCCATTCCAGAAACCTTCATCATCCAATATAGGTTCAGGATTCCCCTGAACAGTACATTTTTTTTCCACCCAGTACGTTATATCTTCTACATTTACTCCCTCATTCCGAAAAAGTACATTTATTACTTTAAAGGATTGTTTGGTGAGAGGTATAGCCTGAAAATGTAACCAAGCTGGGTTAGTTTTTAAAAGAGCATATCTCATCCAAAATTTATTTAGCAAATCTGGTGTACGAAAACTAATGTCATAATTGTTATCCCCTGGGGTGTGTATAAGGGCATACACCTCCCCTGGAGAAAAACCCAGCATTTGCTTAATCAAAACCTTCCCTACATAAAAACAATCTGGCATACCATCCATAGGACCTAGGAACCTTAAATGCACTGGATTCCTACGTTTTGCCAAAGTAACTGTTTTTTTAAATAAACTAGCAAATGTAACAGGGGGTTGTGAGATAACAGGCTGATCCTGTACTGGATTTAACTCAGAACCCAAAACATTCGCATAACTTAAAGCTTCAGGAGTGACAGTTTGTCCTAACGGGGCTCTGACAGCAAAGAACCATTTGATAGTAAATTAGAAATACTGGTTTGAGGAGACACATAAAGAAGAGTGTACAGTTATTACAGGGAAGTTTCAAAACAGTCTGGCCCATAGCTAGATACAGCATCCCTTGATGCAGATTTGGCCTTTCCCCATCTGCTACGCTTGTTCCCGGCAGAGGGATTATGGGTCGACTATCCAGCCTCCCTCATCTGATTGTATCCAACCTGCCTCCCGGAGAGCTTGTTGAGGGGACCAGGATTCATTAACCACCAGATTAGCATCCTGAGGTGGGGTTTCATCCGTCAATCGATCTAAAAAACTGGGGCCTTTTAGAACCTTAGGCACAGTACCTGGTAGGCCCAAAGGAGAGTCCAAAATGGGCCTTTTCCTTTTTCGATCCTCCTCAGCTTGTTGTTTTAATTTGTTGAACTCAGCCAAAGCTTCTTTTATCAGCTGCCGTTTTTTTTCCAACAATACGTTAAGCTCCTCAGACCCTTGCGAAAGAGCTGGAGCTCCACACAAAACTGCAGCATTTTCGCCCATCATTTCTCCCGAGATCCCAAGCTCCATCAGAAACTCACGGTTTTGCTCCAACTCCACACTCCCGATGACTTCCGCATCGTGCATTAATACTTCAGGCCGCGGGGATTCCGGTACGCTATGCTGGCCACCATCAAGGTGCATCCCAGCTGTACCACTGTCCCCGCACGGATGATTTAGGAGTTGAGCAACATCCGTCCTACTTCCACTGCTCTCTGCAGCCATCCGGAAAGCCATACCATGTTCCCCGCTGAGCCTTGCTAACTCAGCCACAGCATGTCCTCCTCCACTGTCCTCCTCCTCCGCCATCTTGGTCCCACCAGAAAATGGGTCCCCCCTGCTCACAGGAAGCAGGAAGTAGGGGAATTTCCCCGGTGTCCTGGCCAAATTTCCCTCATTCACTAACAATACCACCAACAGCTTAATCTGGTTCAAGGTCAGTTGGCATTCATCTGTATCCCCCTCCCCCGGGTCGTGCCTGAAAATAGGCAGGATTTGTCTAGTGCACTTACCTGGTCAACAAAAACTAAATAAATAAATAAATACCTCCGGAGCCAGGTGCAACGATCTTCAGTGGACCGGGAACATGTCTGCACTCTTTAAAGCCGACCGCGAACTGAAGAAATGCCGGTAAGCTGCATAATGGCATAAACAGGGTTTTTCAACTTTGGTGCATATCTAGGGCATTTTTTGGATTTTTTCATCAAATTAGCAACATAGGCTTTTTGAGAGCCCACTTCATGAACAGTGGCACTGTCATTTTGTTAATCAGTCCCGAAATGTGATTTTGCGGTCACTGCGCAGAATCACCTTTTGGGACCAAGTAACAAAATGACAGTGCCACTGTTCATGAGGTGGGTTCTCAAAAAGCCTATGTTGGCCATTTGGTGAAAAAATCCAAAAAATGACTGTTTTACGAGCATGCATTGTGCAGTTTTCACGCATGCGTGTAACTTCGTGAATTTATAAGATTTTCACTCCAGATTTTCAACACTGGTATTTTTTTACACCTCCTCATGAACAGTACAGCTGTCATTTTCAACATCCTGGACAAAATGCATTTTCGCACTTCCGGCGCAGAATAGTGTGGTCACTGTGGGAAATAAGAGTTCCGGACAGATTATGAAAATCACAGTGACACTGTTCATGAGCAGATGTCTCAAAATGCCTATGTTGAAAATTTGGTGACAAAAGTCCATATAATGACTGTGTTACGAGCGTGCGTTGCGCAGTTTCCACGCACACACGTAACTTTGTGAATTTGTAATATTTTCACTCCAGATTTTCAACACTGGTATTTTTTTTACACCTGCTTATGAACAGTACAGCTGTCATTTTTCACATTCTGGCTTGAAATGTGTTTTTGCACTTCTGGCGCAGAATAGCGCGGTCGCTGTGGGAAATCAGTGTTCGGGACAGATTAAGAAAATCACAGTGATACTGTTCATGAGCGGAGGTCCCAAAATGCCTATGTTGAAAATCTGGTAACAAAAGTCCATAAAAGGAGTATTTTATGAGCGTGCATTGTGCAATTTCCACGCACACTCGTAACGTCGAGGATTTGTAATACTGTCACTCAAGTGTTTCAACATTGTCAATTTTGCACATCTCCTTATGAGCAGTATAGCTGTCATTGTTCACATCCTGTCCAAAATGTGTTTTTGCACATCTGGCGCACAATGGCGCAGTCGCTGTGGGAAATCAACATTCAGGATGGAGTAAGAAAATCATAGTGACAGTGTTCATGAGTAGAGGTCACAAAATGCCTATGTTGAAATTCTGGTGAAATTATTCCACTAAATAACTATTACAAGCGTACGTTGTGCAGTTTCCACGTATGCTCATACGGTCGAGCATTTTTAATATTTTCACTCCAGATGTTCAACACTGCCTTCTCTTCACACTTCCCTATGAAAGGTACAGCTGTAATTTTTCACATCCTACCCGAACTGTGTTTTAGCACATCTGGTGCAGAATGGCACAATCACTGTGAGAAATCAATGTTCGGGACAGATTAACAAAATCACAGTGCCACTATTCATGAGCAGAGATCCCAAATGCTTTCATGAGGTGGGGGTCACAAAAGGCCATGTTGAAAATTTGTAGTGCAAATACCAACAAACGCCTGGGCATTAGGGTTTCTAACCAAAATGTCCCCCCCCCAACCCAACCCATGGTGGGGCTCCAGTGCCCTCATATTCTCTGAACCCCAGACACATCTTCACTCTTCAAAGCCAGATAACGAACTGAGGAAACAGGTATGCACTTTACTGTATTGTAACGGGAATGTGAACTTGTTGGCATAACTTGTTCTTTCTGCTGGGAACTGTAGTCCTACCAATCTGTGCATACCAACATCAATTCCAAAAGACAAACTTTGGCATTGACAAATGCTTGCTTACTTATGTACCTACTTTTTGGCTATTTTTCTTCTTACAAGTGAAACAAAACCTCAAGAAAACATTCAGCAAATTCAAAAGTAGCCATTAAAAAGAAAAATATAAATTATGAGTTAATCTTGTGTTGAGAAATTATTCAATAATTGTCCAGTCTTGGTGCTTTCCCTGTACTTTCTTGACATGTCCCTTTTTCATGTGAAGAGGTTAAGAAGTTTTGTTTTTAAGGCTTTAAAAGCATCCTCTGGTGACTCCTATACATATCGTTCCCCCTGTACAATTGCCTTCAGGCATGCAGGGAATACCACAGTAGTTCCTATGTAATTTCCCCACATCCTTCTTTTCAAAAAGTCACATTTTTTTCTTTCCTGGATTAAATCAGATGGTAAGTCATTATAAATGGAGATTGTTGCTCCCGTAAGTTTGATTTTTTTTCTTTCTGTAAACCTGTTCCATAACTTTTTCTTTATCAGCTGATCGTAAGAACTGTATAATTATCGGTCTTTGGGGAGCATTATCATTTTGTCTGACTCTTAGGCCTTGGTGAATCATATCAATTTCCATATTTATTCTGCTTGTGTCCTTAGGCTACTGCTTCTTGTTCGAAAGTCTCAAGCAAGGGTTTATCAATGTCCCAAGATTCTAGAACTCCCAGTAATCTTATATTTTTCCTCCTCTCTATTGTTTCATAATCTGTTGAAAATTTTCTTAAAATTCCTTGTTAACTTTTTCTAGATGGTAAACTTGATGTTTAAGGAATTATTTCCTCAATCATGTCATTTGTTTGTTGTTTAATTTCTGTATTTTCCCTTTTTAAGGGTACGGTTTTCTTCAATTAACTTTTCTGTTACAGACTGTAGTTTATTTTTTCTTTGGTTTTTATTAGTGCCATCATTTTATTTAAATTCAACATTTGATTCAAAATCATTTTGCTCAAGCAGGTATTTCCTCAGAATGGTCAAAAAATTGCTGGTCTGCTCACTGGCATTCATTTTTATTGTCTTCCTCTCTTCTTTCCTACTTAAACACATCACATACTTGGGGGGGTATTATTACTTTTTTGAGCTTCTCTTTGCTCTTGTCTCTGCTTATCACTGTTATTCTCTTTAGTTTGTATTTCATTTCCATACAATTAGCTGCGTCTGATTTTCCAAGTACTTCATTTACAACTCCACCTTTCAGTTCTTTAAACTGTGATTGCTCATAACTTTCTTTGAGCAAGACATTCATGCCCCCCGACTTAACTCTCCATCTTCTCCATTAAGCATATTTATAACTGAGGGTTATGCTATTTGGTAATAAAGATTTTGTATTATTTCAGTCTGTCCGGAGGTTGAATTGTCTCTGCTCACAGCAGTATTGCTTGAATGTTCTATTGCTTGATTTTCGGTTTCAGTAGTAAAATGAAATATATCCTGGTGTCTGTTTAAGTTATTTTTCCTGGCTCTCCACTTTTCCTCTTTGATTTATTTTTGGACTGTCCAATTGCTCCTTTGGTTTTAACAAAGGCTCCTTACTTTTTAGATTTTTATATGTAGCCTCAGCGGGTTTTTCCTCAGACAGCTCATGTGTTTTCCTTACAATTTACGGATTAGCAGGTGGCCACGTTTCTAATTCTCAATGGCTTGGTTGGCATGTTCAGTCTTGCCCCTTTATTTCACTGTCTCTTAACTGATGTCTGTTATTCTTCTGGCTGTCTGACCTTCCTCCTCAATTTATTTTTGGACTACCCTCCCGCTCTTTCAGTTTTAACACAGGTTCATTTATTTTCAAGGTTTTACTTGTAGCCTCAGCCGTTTATTTCCTCAGACAATTCAAATGCTTTGTTTTTTTTTGGTAATTAGCGGGTGATGGCATTTCTAATTCTTTATGGCTTGTTTGGAAAGCTTGGTCTTGGCCATCTACTTCATTGTCTCTTTCTAGATTTTTTTTCGGACTCCGTCACTGACTCTATCTTTTCCCATGTTTGGTTTATCTAAATCTGTTTTTTTTTACTGAGAGACCACTAACATTGCTTTCCTCCAGTTCCACATTGTACACAGCAGCAGGGTTTTTCTTTAACTTCCCAAAGTTTTATGGTTCTTTTTGTACATTTAAAATAACGTTAGTTTCTTTGGTATCATTATTCAAAACCAGTCTTGGAAAGTTAACTCTCGGTTGTATAGATGTTTTACTTGTACCTGGAGTTGACTGTGTTCCAGCAAATTCAAGCATAGTGGCTTTACCTTTAAACAGCTGTTGCAAGGAAGCGTTCTTCATTGTGCACATTGTACGCTGTGGGGGCTTGTTTGCTTTAGTGTCCTATCTGTTACCCTGGCATCCCTTCTCTGATTTTTCATCTTTTTAAGGGGTCATTCTCATACCATAACCAGCAAACAACTTAAATTATTTTTTGCTCTGATTTTCTGTTTCAAAATGCTGAATTTGTTCCAACTCTTGTTTTTCATCTGTAGATATAATTTTTCATCCATTGTCACACATGTCAGACCAAATGTTTTAATGCTAAGATACAGGTTCCCCCTATGTCAGAAGAAGGCTCAGACTCACGGCTGCTCACTCCTCACTGCAATCTGCCATCTTACTCTGATGCACCTGGAACTGTAAGGTGCTTCTGTTTTTGTTTAGTTTTGCCATTCATAGTGGGTAACGACTGATCAGTAACTCTTTTTTGTTTCTTCCCCTTGTTTGCATCAGGATTCTTCTACTAGATGTCCTGTGCTTTCTAGTGGTGTCTGAAGCTGGGTTGGCAGTCTTATCAGGTTCTTTTGACAAAGATGACTGCTTACAGCATTTTTCTGCCATCTCTGAAGTGAAAGACTGCTGCAGCAAAGAAGGATCATTTGAAGCCTATTTCTGCCTTTAGTGGATTCTTTCTCCATAATTATGTTGGTGATTTTCACAGGCAAGCCTCTTGTAATACTGATGTGGAAGCTGATTCAGGCAACAACTGCAATTTAGCTGCTCTCTTTTTCTTTGTTTTAGGGCGGAAAGCTTAAAGCAGCAATACTAGTTAACCACGAGGTGTTCATCACTTCCCAGATTTTTGCACTGCCTAGTAGTTTAAAACTTCAGATTTAACTTTTATAGTTTATTACTGTTTTCTGATAATTGGTTCCCTTGATTTAAAAAAAAATTATAATGTTATGTGCATCCACAAAAATATGTCAGCCCCCATATCTTTTTCTATTTTTCACCCTTTATTTACATTGCTTAGCCTATAAACATTCAGCAGGCAAAGGAAGGGGTGGGGCATTCCAGTTACATCAGACAAAATAACCAATAAGAGAATGGCAGTACCCCAGTTCCCTCTGAATCCAATATGATGCTCTTGGCAGGGGTCTGTGCTAAACTGTGAGAAAAAATAAAGAATATAAAGAAAACAAAAAACAATTAAAAGCAAAGGATTCAGATGTTAGCATTTGTGGGGCTTATTTGACATAACTATTGTAAAAAGTACATTTTTATTGACTTGTACTGCTGCTTTAACAGAGGTAGTCATTTTCAAAATCATGATCTGTGCCTAAACAATTAAAGCATAGATTATGGCCGTGTGCTTTTGCCAACCTGCACTGACATGATTTACAATGTTTAAATCCTATGGGGTGATTTTTTTTTAGGTCTTCTGTCATGCCAGTCTGACAGAAAAGGGTGGCAAAAATGTTTTCAGTGATTGTACTGAAGAAATAAGTGCTGTACAGCCATTTTAAAAATAAAGCGAATTACAATGAAATATATATATATATATATATATATATATATGTATTTTATGCAATTTAAATAGTGGAAACCCAAACTGGGGACCAGCACATACTGTGGTTTTCTCAGTTCCAGAAACCACCCAGGAACTGAGAAAAAAAGTGCTAAAATAAAACAAAATACACAGAAAACTAACTAAATTAATATAGGGTATTGAAAAGCTTAATAAATTCATAAAATAATTAAACCTGGTAGACTTCTTATTAAAATGTAGCCACTGGGACTGGAACAGGGCTCTGAGGCATGTTATCTTTTCAGTGGAAAAGTAAATCTGCCATTCAAATACTAGAGGGAGCGTGACCAACAGCAGAGTTTGAACTTTCACATTCTAAAATTCTGTCTCTGTGGCAACAACTCAGGGCTGAAATTATGAAATTTTATATAGATTCATAGATTTTTACAAGTCTTATAGCTGTTAACGCCATTTAATGACTTGCCACTAACAGTGGATGTATACTAATTTCTTATCCCCCGTGTGTGTGTGTCTAAATATGACTTAAATGTTAGAATACTTGGTGCCATGACAACTCAATCTGTTATTGCATTCCATGTGTCAACAATCCTTTGACTAAACCATCTCCCCCTTTTAGATGTCTTACAGCGATCACCCTTCAGCTGATAGGAATGTCTACGGGTACCTCTGTTTTAGTAGATCTTTTCTAGATAGCCCCGAAGTTACCCATATCAGCTCATCTTTAAAGGCCTTATACATACAATATGTATTAGATCACCCCTCAGTTTACGATACTCCATAGAGTATAAGTTTAATCTCTTCAGTCTATCCTTACAGGAAAACCCTTTTATTCCTTTACCTTTTTTTTATTTTCCTCTGTGTTCCCTCTATAGCAACTGAGCCTTTGATATCCTGTGGTGTGCTTACAGGGACACCATATTCTAAATTGGCCGCACCAGGGAACAAAATAGAGTTATCAACACTTTATCATCCCTGCTCTTTATATTCCTTATGATGTTTCCAATGAGTCTGTTTGCTCCTTTTACACATTCTGTATTGTGCCTGCTGAAACTCAGAGTGTCAGTTATCCATACTTCTAAGTCCTTCTCACTATCAGTTACTTTCAATATCATGTTGTTAAGTTTATAATCCGCTCTCGGATTATTAGACCCAAGGTGCATCACCATACACTTTTCAACATTGAAAACCAGCTTATTAGTTGCTGCCCAGCTTTCTATAGTCTGTAACTGTGGTTGAAATTTTCTGATGGTCTCCTCATCATGTACTATGCTTCCAATGTTGGCACCGTCTGCGTATTTGCAGAGCCATGCATCACTCTGCACTTGCATTGAGGAAACGAATATTCTAAATAAGACAGGTCCCAAGACAGATCCCTGGGACACCCCCTACCCACATCAACCCATTCTGACCAGTGTCCTCAAATGCCCACCCTCTGGCTTCGCTTTGTCAGCCAAGCAGTGGTCCAGTTGACTAGTCCTGGATCCATCCCTAATTCCTTCATTGTTGTAGTTAAGATTTTATGAACTACAGAATCAAAAGCTTGTGAGTAATCAAGATAACATGACATCTCCTATACACTTTCATTGTTAGAATCTCACATCACACAAATCTTGATGGGAGCTGCGGCACACAGAGAATACTGACTTTGAGGGAGGAACTATTGACTAACAATAGTTATATTCCCTGAAGTCAAATTCAACCCAAGAGGTTAAAACTGTCCCACTATATCCCAAAACCTTTAGCCAATAATTTATTACACTTGGTATGTCAGTGCCCCCATCTCACATCAAACAAAGCTGAAAGGGAAAGAGAACTAAGGAAGCAGCATCTCATTTACAGCAGGGTCCTGGCTTTTACCTATTTCTGCAGTTGGATGGACTTGAAGCACTGGGAGGTAAGGGATTTGCTCAAGATCACCAAATGAGTAGTTGGCTAAGGTTGGGTTTGAACCTTTGATCTCCTGGTTTCTGAGTGGGTTCTCTAACCACTAGACGATGCTTTCTCCTTCACCAGTTCTTAAACATCAAGTACATTAAACCATCAAATGTGCTTTATAGATCTAAATATGTGTGACAATTGCAATTCAGGTAATAAAAAAATTGATTATTTTCTGTGGAACACAAAAGCTTAGATATCTGTCTTAAGATGGGGCCATATTTTCCAGTATCCCTCAACTTGTGACAGAAATGTCGCACATCAGAGGACTGGTGCTGCAGATTTCTTTTCTGAGTCCAGCAGTTTTCCAAGAACAGTTCTCTGGGTCTAATTACTGCTACATATGTAGCAGTATATTAATCATGTGGGGGGGGGGGGAGTCCACCCACACTAAATACTATAACTTGGAAAATATTTCAGCTGGTGAAATGCAGAACTGTGACAAATTTTCATCGCAATATATCCAATAAACTGGTTTTAGGATTTGGGCAATCTGATTTTCAAACTTATGTAATCTCAGGTGTACTAATTAACTAACAAGGTTGTACCGCAATCATGGTGGATTTGGGGTTTTGGCATTCTGCCTCCCATACCAGATTATTTTCTTAATTTCTACCGCTGCCTGGAAGTCTAAATCCTACCCGTATTTTTTGGTCGAGTAAATAAACTTCCATCTGCAAGATTTTTGCGAACTCTTGAGCCTCCAGGGTCTTTTTGGTTTCAGCAGCCAGTTGGTGAGTGAAACACTTGTTGCTCAGTTCCATGCATTTTTCTAATTCCTAAGAACAGAATAGCAAATAAACAGAGTGTAAATTTCTACTAGCAGGTGGATCATCTACTGTCACATACTTTCAGTTTTCTGTATAAGAAGAACATAATCTGAACAGTGTTTGTCTACAGAAAACTGAAATATTGATCATTAGTTCTTAAAAAAGAAATACAGCATATATTATAATGACTGATTAACATAACCATGATCGCTTGTTATTCAAATTTATGACTTATTTTTTCAGTTATGAAAGTGTAGCAAAACCAAAACATGACAAAAATACGTTACATCAGCATGAAAGTCAAACACAACATAATGGACTGAGTCTTTTCCCCTTATCCTCATATACATCAGTCCTAGCAGCTGTTGCTGTAGGTATTCACCGTCACACTAATCATGGATGGAGGCGCATCCCATCTAACTGATGACATGAAGGAGTGTCGCTATCCTGGATATACTCTGCTGTTCATGCCTAAACCTCAGTTGCTTTTCCTCCGTAGGGCAGCAGGCCCATCAAGCAGTGTCCCTGTCAGTTATGGCGGCCAGTTTATTTTGTTTTTGGTGGTTTGAGTATCGAACTTGGCGTGTAAGAGAGATTGACTTAACAGTGTTTTAGCACAGGCAGCAGAGTTTTTGGAACAAAGATTTATTTAAGTTCCAGCACAAACAGGACAGGAGTCATCAGGGAGGCTACGCTGCTGACTTTATGATGTAGGGGCTCTTGGGCCACCTAAAGGGACTGCAGTTACACCCCTTCTAGGCCATCCTGCCACTGCTGACTAGCTCCTTGTCGGTCCCCCATAAGCACATCCTTCTACTGCACTAAAGAAAGGAGTTTGCTGCTCAACTATTGTGACTGCTTCACCTCATAGACTAGGACAAGAAGAAAAAATTACTTACCATAATAATATTGTTTTTCCTAAAGGAGTCTTGCTGTATTCTGACAAATGCAATATGACCGACCGGTTCTGCTGCCCCGGAGAACAATGAGTTAAACTCTATGCAAATGCATAGAACGTTGAGCTTGAGCTTGGTTTTCAAACCACCATCCTCGGTACATTCTAGTAACTGATCAGATTCTTATGACGCTAACAATAGCCAAAAAAAATTTAAACTACTAACCAGACCTAAATGCCACCAGGGGCAAACACAAGTAAATTGGGCAGAAGAAAGGCTCAAGCCACTGATGCCCATGAAAAAACACCTACCCCCTGTGGGTGAAAGATTTCCGAAAAGCAGAAACCAGCCCTTTAATCCCCTAGATTCTGTAGGGGAGGCTGGGTGGGAGGTCAGAATGCAGCAAGACTCCATTAGAAGAAACAATATTACTATGGTAAGTAATTTCTTCTTCAAACAACATGAAGTCTTGCTGTATTCTGACAAATGCAGACTACCAAGCAGTGCCCTTGGGAGGTGGGCACAGAACCTACTTGGAAAATATGCTCTGCAACACTGCTGTGCCCAACCTGGCATCACACCTTGCCTGAGTATCCAGGCAGTAGTGCTTGGTAAATCTGTGAACAGTTTTCCAGTCGGCTGCTTTACAAATATCCAGCAAAGGGATATCTCTGGCTGCTGCTACTGAGACAGCAGTACCCCTAGTGGAATGAGCCCTCAGACCTGAAGGGGACTTCTTCCCTAGCTTGCCTTAGCAGAATTGAATGCAAGCTACAATCCACCTGGCTATGGTCCTTTTTGTGGCTGGCTTGCCCTTACCTACTACCCTATAGGTAGGGAACAGCTGATTGGAACCCTGTCTGTGTATCTTAGTCCTATCCATATAATAGCTGATGGACCTCTTTACATCCAGACTGTGCAGGCTACATTCACCTGAGCTGGAATGGTCTCTGAAGAATACAGGAAGAGTGACAGACTGATTAAGGTGAAAATCAGAGACCACCTTCAGGAGAAACTTCCTGTTGGTCGGAAGGACAAACTTATCCCTATGAGGGGTAATGTAGTTGGGCTTCACTGACAAGGTTTGAAGCTCACTAATCCTCCTGGCAGAAGTGATGGCCACCAGAAACACAGTCTTCCAAGTCAGAAACATAAGCTCTGCTGAAGCGATGGGCTCAAAGGGACACTGCGTAATCTGACCTATGCAAATACTGAGATCCCAGGCTGGAGTGGGCTCTCTGTGAGGGGGATGGAGATGCAACAGCCCCTTAAAGAACTTCTTGAAGATGGGATGTGCAGCTAGGGAAGGTCCCTTCCCTGCTGACCAGTATGCAGAGACAGCTGCCAAATGCACCTTTAAGGCAGAAGGCTGCAAAACAAGGGACTGCAAGTGTACCAGGTGGTCCAGCAGCACTGCAAGACCAGCCTGTTGAGGATCCAGACTCTTCAGGGAACACCAGATGGAGAACCTCTTCCATTTAGAGGAGTAGGTTTTTCTAGTGAAAGGCTTTCTGGAGACCCTTAGAATGTGCAGAACACTCTGAGAAATGCAGACCTGCATACTCTAGGTCTTCAAGAGCCAAGCCCTAAGTCAAAGGGACTGGAGATTGGGGTAGAGGATCCTTCCCTGAGCTGATGTCAGCAGGTTGTGTCTCCTGGGGAGATGAATGGGATTGGCCACTGACAGAGAAAGGAGCATTGGGTACCAAGGTTGTCTGGCCCAGTCTGGGGCTATGAGGATCATGGTAGCAAGCCGAGACCTGAGCCTGACTAAGAATCTGAGAATCAAGGGAAAGGGAGGAAAAGCATTAAGAAACCTGTTTGTCCAGTCCAGAAGCAGAGCCTCCAAGGGCACTGAGCCCCAAACAGGAGGCCTGCAACAGTACAGCAGCAACTGATGATTGTCTGGGGCTGCAAAGAAGTCTATCTCTGGAACCCACCCACCTCCTGAATACTGACAGGAGGACTTGTCTGTTGAGGGCACACTGGTGATGGCCCTGGCTTATCCTGCTGAGAGCATCTGCTAGGACATTGTCCTTCCTTGGTAGGTGAACTGCTGACAGGGAGATGTCTAAGGAGTAGGCCAGAGTCAAAATCTTCATGGATTCTGTGCACAGGAGGGAGGATCTTGTTCCCCTTTGCTTGCTGATGCAGTGCATTGTGGTGATGGTGTTTGTTCTGATTTGAGCCACCTTCCCCTGCAGATGACTGGCAAATGCCTGAATAGCCAGGAACACTGCCCTGAGCTTCAAGAGGTTGATGTGTGACAGAGACTCCTGAGGTAGCCAGTTCCCATTAGCTGTGTGCTCCCCAGGGCGTGCACCCCAGCCCAATAGGGAGGTGTGAACTGGTGTGGGATAGAAATGGCATCGGACAAAATGAGCATCAATATAATTGTATATTTATTTCAAAACAGCAGACTGGTAAACGACAAAAACAATAAACAGCATACAAAAAGAAAATCAACTGAAGAGTAGAATTAGCTAACTCGGATGGGGTGCTGCTCAATCCACACCCTTTCACATTCTGCCTGAACCCTTCAGACAGATGCTTTATAAAGCAACTATTAATCATGTGACAAGCAGACTCCACCTTTGTCATAATCAGTTTTAAACTAACAAAATAAAGACAGTATTAACTTTAATTTTGCTCATAAAATAATATATTTATAAATCAAATAAACCTACAGTAAAAATATAGCTTTTCTATTAAATTATTTTACCCAAAGGTTATTCAGCAGGACCGCCCCTCCGACTAGCAGCGTAAAGGAAGGGTGCTTTCGGCCGGCCGGCCCATAGATATACTGTGTAAGCAGGAGACGGAGGGGGAACATGAATACTGCCCAGATCTGGAACAATCGTCCTCGAGTCTCAACAGTTCCAGACTTGTTTCTTTATTCAACCTGTCGGAAAGGAGGGAAAAGCTAAACTTTCCGGACAGGTATGCTCTATTTAAAAACTAGAGTTACTGTTTTTAAAAGCTAAAATTCCTTTGTGATAGTGCGAGCGTTCGAGCTGTAACATTTACCAGAGCTCTGCACTATCGCTACGCAATTTACACCAGTTTCTAGGGTTCTTTGCTGATTCTTGTCTTATTTACAAAAGGGGGGGGGCAGAAAACATATAGCTGCAGCCCTCTCTACTATATCTTACATCTTCAAAATCATTGAAATGTGACCATTGACGCGGTTCACTATTTTACCCAAATAACTCGCAAAATTAAATCCTAGCGTTCTACCAAGTACGGCGGTCATTATCGATACCTATTGCGACCCGCCACCAAAGCTATAGAGAACACTCAGAAAAGGGGGGGGGGGGGGTTTTAGTTCCCCTGACCCAGGGAAATTTGCCTATGTATGCCGAAACCTTGCTTTGGGGAATATGGAAAACACATGGGGAGGGTAAGAAGTAAAAAAGGAAAGAAAAGGGGACAGAAATAATAACGGATGGACAAACAGGATGGGTGGCCAGCCCAACAAACAATACACAGCAACATAGAAATAAAAATGTGTGCTTCCCATAAGTCCACTGGAGCAGAGCCAACGAGAAAAGGGGGAGGGGCTGTAATACTATTACATTCCTCCCCGTTCAAGACTAAACCTCTCTTGTTTGGTTAAAGGAAAAAAAATAAAGATGTTAGGGGAATCACACTAACTGTTAAATCCTTGGAAAGAAAGGATGGAGCCATGTCCCGCCCTCTCCAGGGCTCCACCCCGGGGTCCCCAAAAACTTCTCTTTAAATAGGAATACTTCACAGGATATTCCTCTTTCTTTCTTTACCCCGAGGTCTGTTAACAGTTCAGTGTATGTCCCATACCGTATCTTGATAAAAAATCAGCATTACTATGGGACCAACCCTTTCTATACTTTATATTAAATCTATATGGTTGCATGGCAAGATACCATCGCATTATGCGAGGGTTTTTATCTTTCATCAGATGAAGTCAGCATAGGGGATTGTGATCTATCCATAGTTCAAACTCTCGACCCCACAAATAGAAGCGTAAAGCTTCTATTGACCATTTTATGGCTAGGCATTCTTTTTCAGTGACAGAATAATGTTTTTCCCTTTCGTGTAATTTTCGGCTTATGAACATTATGGGATGTTCTTCATCTTGTACCATCTGCATGAGTACAGCTCCTATACCATAATTAGAAGCGTCTGCCTGTAATATAAATGGTCGAGAAAAACCAGGAGTATGTAAAATAGGTGAGGAACATATTTTGGCCTTTAGATGACAAAATGCCTCCTCACACTCAGGTGTCCATTTTACTTTGTCTGGTTTGGATTTTTTTATTAGGTCTGTTAAAGGTCCAGCTATTGTAGAGCAGTTAGGTATAAAGCGTCTATAATACCCAATGAGGCCTAGAAACGACCTAGCATCTTTTTTTGTTATAGGATGGAGGCTATTGGCCACCGCCTCGACTTTAGTAATTTCTGGTTTTACTTTCCCATTTCCAATCTGGAACCCTAGAGATTTTGTTTCCTGCATGGCCAGGGAGCATTTGGAAGGATTTATGATCAACCCGGCTTCAGATAGGGCTGATAATATAGCCTTCAGATGTTGTATATGTTCTTCCTATGAGGGACTGAATATCACCACATCGTCTAGGTAAGCTGCGCTATATGTTGTATGCGGTTGTAAGATGTTGTCCATAACCCATTGGAACGTAGCGGGGGCACCATGTAGACCAAAAGGCATTACTGTAAAATGGTATAGGCCGATAGGTGTGCTGAATGCAGTTTTCTCTTTATCTTTTGGATCTAGGGGAATTTGCCAATACCCCTTAGTCAGGTCTAAGGTGCTGATGTATTGAGCCGTACCTAGACGATCTATGATATCATCTATTCGGGGCATCGGGTAGCAATCAAATTTAGACACTGCGTTTAAACATCTGAAATCAAGACAAAGTCTGATTCCTCCTTCCTTTTTTTCTACTATCACCATGGGAAAGTTCCACTCACTATGGGAGGGTTCAATAATTCCCAACTCGTGCATTTTCCTAATCTCTTGTACAACCTCATTCTGTACTCTTTCTGGTATCCTATACGCTTTCTGTCGTATAGGTACGGCGTCTGGGACCATGATATGATGAACAGCATCTTTAACTTTTCCCGGCATGCCTGTAAATAAGGTTTGGAAGGGTCTTAACACAGTCTGCAAAGTGGAAATCTGTTCAGCTGATAAATTTGGGTTGATTCGTACTTCTGAAAGATTACTCGTATTTTCCAACCTTTGATATGCTAAATCTAATTCGGACTCAATGGTTTCTGGATAAATATAACTACAAGTATGGGGAGTTCTTTCTACCCATGGTTTTAACAAATTCACATGGTATACCCTGCTTTTAACTTTCTTTTCCGGTAATTCGACCGAATAAGTTACTGGGCCCATACGTTTCACAATTTTGTATGGGCCTTGCCACTTCATAAGTAATTTATTATCAGAGGATGACAATAAAAGTAGAACTTTATCACCTGTAGCAAATTCTTTATGTTTTATTCCTTTATCATAGTACTCTTTTTGTTTTACTTGTTGTTGTAGGTTAGTCTGGTGAGTTTTTTTTACATAAGTCATTAGTCTTTGACATAATTGTTGCCAATACTCTAAAGATTCTGTCATGTGTTTACCTGTCTTGTCTTCCCATTCTTCCTTTATAATGTCTAAATGGCCTCTTGGGTTATGACCGTATAATAATTCAAACGGAGAAAACCCAGTAGATGCTTGCGGAACTTCTCTATAGGCAAACATCAGATAGGGTAGATATGTATCCCATTTATAACCTTCCTCTGATACATACTTTCTTAACATTTTTTTTAATGTTTGGTTGAACCGTTCGACTAACCCGTCAGTCTGAGGGTGTAGTGAAAATAGCTTCAATACCTAGTGCCTGGTACAAACGTTGTAGTAATTGTGAGGAAAAATTGGTACCCCTATCGGTCAAAATGGTTTTAGGAATTCCCATTCGGCTGAAAATCTTTACCAACTCCTCTGCTATTCTGGAAGCAGTAACTGTACAAAGGGGAAATCGCCTCATAGAACATAGAAACATAGAATTTGACGGCAGATAAGGACCGCTTGACCCACCCAGTCTGCCCATTTCCCTACCTACTAGATAAGCTGCAGATCCTAGTTAACCAGCAGCCTACTTCTTCCTACCCCAACCCCCAGAATTGCCTTATGACTATCCCATGCATGCTTGAATTCCACCACTGATTTTGACTCCACAACCTCCTCCGGAAGGCCGTTCCATGCATCCACAACCCTCTCTGTGAAAAAATACTTCCTTAAATTACCTCTGAGCCGCCCCTCTATCTTCAAATTGTGCCCTCTTGTTCTTGCACACCTCTTTTTTTGAAAGATACTACCCTCTTGGACTTTGTTGATTCCCTTGAGGTACTTGAAAGTTTCTATCATGTCCCCCCTCTCCCTCCTTTCCTCGAGGCTACACATATTAAGCTCCTTAATTCTCTCTCTTCATATGTCTTCCGGTGCAGACCCTGCACCATTTTAGTTGCCCTCCTCTGGACAGCTTCCATCCTGTCTATGTCTTTGCGGAGATTGGTTCTCCAGGATATTTTGTAGTGTAATCCACTACTACTAATATGAAGCAGTTTCCCTTCGTACTTTTAGGGAGTGGCCCTATAACATCCATCGCTATCCTTTCAAATATGTTACTAACCAGAGGCATTGGTATGAGGGGCACTTTATCTTTTTGGCCTACTGCTGCTACTTGTTGACATTCAGGGCAGCTTTTACAACATTTTGCCACCTGCTCATGTATACCAGGCCAATAGAACCTGTACAAAAGGCGTTTCAAGGTATGGTCCTTACCTAAATGGCCTGCCATAGGTATATCATGGGCAATAGATAATAATTTTTTTCGGTACTGTATAGGGACCATCAATTGCTCAACTATCTCTCCAGTATGTGAATTTGTACACACCCTATACAATAAATCATTCTCAATTATATAGTAGGGTTGATGAGGTTCAGTGGGAATTGTTGGCATTACCTGTGAAAAGAAAGGTGTCAAGGTAACATCATTTTTTTGTATATTTACAAACTCTTTGTTAGGTAGTATACATTTTCCAGACAATATATCTAGTCCAGTATCTCCCTTAGTCCATAAATATTTATCCTTTCTTTTTCATGATCTGCTTTTTCTGTCTTTACCAACAGTCCCAAATACATCATCCTCAAAAGGAAATAGGTGTCCCAACTCTTTTTCTTGCTTCCCTTGTGCCCGAGTGGTAACCGCTCCGACATTTGTAGTTAATAAAGAGTCAAAATAAGGGTAGTCATGTCCAATTATCACAGGAACTGGCAAAGAGGGTACTATGCCTATTTTCATTTTTAGTAATGTCCCATTTATTTGAATCTCCATTTCTCGTAATGGGTACCAGTGAATGTCCCCATGTATACATTTGACCCTTGTAGTTGGCTCCCCGAGTTCTGGTTTTCCCACCAAGGAAGCATGTATCAGAGTCTGCTTGCTGCAGGGTCCACAAGACCAGATACTACCACTACTCCAATTTCCACAGTTGTTACATAATGTCCCCAGTTAGCCAGAACTAGGTGAATTGATTCTACTTTTTTCTTTGGACAGAACCTAGCAATATGTCCTTTGGCTTTACACTCATGACTTATAATATCGTGGCTGTATCCTTTACTTATCTTACTATATTCTTTACCCCCAGGAATACCACTAGACTGCGTCACCGGGGTAGTACTGGTAATAGGGGGTCTTATTACAGCTGAAGGACTTCAAGGGTTTATAAATGTCCTAGGACGTTGAGGCCTAGCAGTCAGATAATCCTCAGCGAGTCGTATAGCTGCCTCGGAGGTTTTGGGGCGGTGCTCCTTTACCCATAACTGTACATCTTGGGGCAAAACCTGAACAAACTGTTCCAAGATAATACTTTCCATGATTTGTACCACCGTTCTTATGTTAGGTTGTAACCACTTATGAAAACAAGTCTTTTAAATGAGTGTATAGGTCTTGAGGGGTGTCAGCAGATTGAAATTTATATGCTCTAAAACGTTGTCTATATGTTTCAGGACTTATATCGTATCTTTTAAGAATGGCTTGCTTAATATAGTCATAATCATTTATATGTGCAAGGTCTGTATGGCTATAAGCTAGTTGAGCTTTCCCAGTCAAATAGGGGGCCAGCCTGACACCCATTAATCTCTAGGCCATGCACAGGCAGTGGCTACCCTCTCAAATGTCAAAAGATACACTTCTATATCATCAGAATCAGCCATTTTAACTAATCTTATATCTTTTTGTCCTACCACTGGTGCTGGTGGTGGTCTTGTTGTGCCTAAAGCCTGTATGGCACGTAAGGCATCAGTCCACCTGGCCGCGTTCTCTGCACAATCTCTCTCTCTCTACACAATCTCGCTCCTTTTCTCTTTCCAGCTCTACCTGTCGCAGGCACAGCCAGCAGAGCAGTTCATGGGGATTCTCTGGATGGTCTTCCTGCTCAAGTTCAGCTGCCTGAGCGCCCCTTTCAGTGGGTTTCATGTCTTCCATTACCACGATATCTCCTTCAGTTGCCACCTTAGCCACCTTCCTGCGTACTACTGGCTCCAGTCCAGGTAGTAAAGGCAATTTCAATGCTTGTACAATAGACCTCGTGGCTGGTGCAGTCCACTCTCCTGACTTGTCCGGATGCATACGATCTGGATCTGAACTCACATCCACCAGTAGGCCACGTCAGAACCCACTATCCCACTTCTGACACCAAATGTGAACTGGTGTGGGACAGAAACGGCATTGGACAAAATGAGCATCAATATAATTGTATATTTATTTCAAAACAGTGGACTGGTAAATGACAAAAACAATAAACAGCATACAAAAAGAAAATCAACTGAAGAGCTAGAATTAGCTAACTCGGATGGGGTGCTGCTCAGTCCACACCCTTTCACATTCTGCCTGAACCCTTCAGACAGATGCTTTATAAAGCAACTATTACTCATGTGACAAGCAGACTCCACCTTTGTCATAATCAATTTTAAACTAACAAAATAAAGACAGTATGAATTTTAATTTTGCTCATAAAATAATATATTTATAAATCAAATAAACCTACAGTGAAAATATAGCCTTTCTATTAAATTATTATACCCAAAAGGTTATTCAGCAGGACCGCCCCTCCGACTAGCAGCAAAAAGGAAGGGTGTTTCCGGCCGGCCGGCCCATAGATATACTGTGTAAGCAGGAGACGGAGGGGGAACATGAATACTGCCCAGATCTGGAACAATCGTCCTCGAGTCTCAACAGTTCCAGACTTGTTTCTTTATTCAACCTGTCAGAAAGGAGGGAAAAGCTAAACTTTCCAGACAGGTACACTCTATTTAAAAGATAGAGTTACTGTTTTTAAAAGCTAAAATTCCTTTGTGATAATGCGAGCGTTCGAGCGGTAACATTTACCGGAGCTCTGCACTATCGCTACTCAATTTACACCAGTTTCTAGGGTTCTTTGCTGATTCTTGTCTTATTTACAAAAGGGGGGGGCAGAAAACATATAGCTGTAGCCCTCTCTACCATATCTTACATCTTTAAAATCATCGAAATGTGACCATTGACACGGTTCACTATTTTACCCAAATAACTCGCAAAATTAAATCCTAGCGTTCTACCAAGTACGGCGGTCACTATCGATACCTAATGTGACCTGCCACCAAAGCTATAGAGAATGCTCAGAAAAGGTGGGGGGGGGGGTTGGTTTTTAGTTCCCCTGACCCAGGGAAATTTGCCTATGTATGCCGAAACCTTGCTTTGGGGAATATGGAAAACACACGGGGAGGGTAAGAAGTAAAAAACGAAAGAAAGGGGGACAGAAATAATAACGGATGGACAAACAGGATGGGTGGCCAGCCCAACGAACAATACACAGCAACATAGAAATAAAAATGTGTGCTTTCCGTAAGTCCACTGGAGCAGAGGCAACGAGAAAAGGTGGGGGGCTGTAATACTATTACAGGAGGCATCTGTTGTCAACACCAGGGAGGGTCCCTTTTGAAGAAAAGGTACTCCCATCCAAAGGTTGTTCATGTCCTGCCACCACTGGAGGGCTTTCAGGAGGGTGGGGGACACTGAAATTAACTTGGACAGGAAATCTTTTCTTTGGGATCAAAAAGATCTCAAGTGGAACTGAATGTCCCTCATCTGAAACCTTGCTCCTGGGACCACAGCTGTGGTGGGTGCCATGTGAACCAGGAGTTGTAGGAAATGCCTTGCTGGATGAGGAACACAAAGTTGGAAGGAACCTGCCAACTGAATGGGTGACTGAGCCCTTCCAGGAGGCAAGAAGGCCTTTGCCTGGATGGTGTCCAGTTCTGCCCCTATGAAGTTCAGAACCTGGACAGGGGTCAGCACTGACTTTTTGAGGTTTACCAAGAAGCCCAGGGACTGGAGGGTTACCTGAGTGAGCTCCAGAGACTGTTGCACTTGTTGAGGGGACTGGCCTACTAGTAGCTAGTTGTCCAGGTAAGGGTAGAGAGAAACCTCCTTGCTTTCTGAGAAATACCACTACCACTGCTAGGCACTTTGTAAACACCCTTGGTGCAGACATCAGTCTGAAAGGCATGACCCTGAACTGATCATTGTCTGAAGGTAGCCGGAATCTGAGATACCTTCTGTGGGACTGCCTGATTGGTATGTGAAAGTAGGCATCCTTGAGGTCTAGGGATGCCAACCAGTCCCCTTGTCTTAGAATGGGTAGGATTGTTGCCAAGGTTGTCATCCTGAACTTTGGCTTTGAAAGGTGCCTGTTCAGGTATCTGAGATCAAGGATGGGCTACAACTCCCCAGTTTTCTTTAAGGCGAGGTAGTACCTGGAGTACAACCCCTTTCACCTATGCTGAAGTGGCACAGGCTCCACTGCCCTTGAGAGAAGGAGGGTGGAAACCTCTGCCTCTAGCAGAGCTGTTTCTGAAGGGTTGTGAGGCTTGAAGGATCTTGCCCCAACCTGGCAAAGGATTTGAAGCTGAGAGCAAGTCCTTGACCCACTGTCTCCAGAACTCACCTTTCTGAAGTGATGGATTGCAAGGCCTGAAGACAGTGGGTCAGCCTGCCCCCTACAGGGATAGGGGGGCAGCCCAAGCAGACCCCTCAGGGTGGCTGCTTGGACGGAATAGAGGGGTGTGAGGTGGAAGCAGCATGGCCTGAACCCCTCCTTCCTCATCCCCTGGGTTGCTGAGAAGAAGGGAAAGCCAGGGCCTGATGGAAGGGCCTAGAGTAAGGTCTGCCCCTACCCCCTCTGGCCTGACATCTCTGAGGGGTGGCAGACTTCTCCTTAGCAGAAGCACTTTTGTATGCCACCCTATAGTCATTCATCTTTTTCATGTATGTTTCTGTCTGTTTCCCAAACAGGGAATTTTGTGTTAGGGGAAAGTCCAGAGCATTATTCTGGGTATCCTGGGAGAGGCTGGTACACCTCAACCAGGAAAACCACCTGAGGGAAATGGCAGATGCCATAGCCCGAAAGGCAGCATTATTAGAATCCACAGCCATATGAAACTGGGACTTAGATGCTTGGATTCCCTTAGACACCAGCTCCTGAAGGTCAGCTGCCAGTTCAGGAGTGGCTTTTTGGGCCAAATGTTGCACAGATTCCCACAGTGCCTTTTGGTACCTAGAGGCATAGGCCATGTGTGAGACCTGCCTTATGCTCAGGGAGGAGGGCAAGTATGTTTATTTGGTCAGGGAGTCAGTTTTCCTGGAATCCTTATCTAGAGGATGGGAAGCCAGATGAATGCCAGCCTTCTCACAGGCTGCAGTCTGTACAACCCCCACATGGCTACAATGGGAGGATAAAAACTCAGTGCCACTGCCAGCCAGGGCATATTTCCTGTCCATCTTCTTGTCCAAGGGAGGGACAGAGAAAGGGGTCTGTAGGACCTTGAGGATTTGCCTTTTCAGGGATTTGTGGATAGGAATGGAGAGGCCCTGTGAAGCAGGGAGGTCCATTATCTCCCTATAGCCTTCCTCCTCATCCTGTCTAGTCTCCTGGACAAAGAGCTGCAGGGTCTCTGCTACCCTGCCTCATAAAAGCAAAATGGGAGGTAGTTTCAGAGGGGGCCCCAGGAGGAGACTCATACTCATGGGGAGGCAGTATAGCGCAGTGGTTTAAGCTTCTGAGCTACAAATTTGGTGACATCCAGCAGGCCAAACCTGGGTTTGAATCCCACAGCTTCCACTTGCATACTGTGTGACCCTGAGCAAGTCACTTAACTTCCCTGTGCTCCCAGGATGCTCCTGTAAAAAAGCTTTCAGCTTAGTGTGCTACTCCTGGTTAAACAAATAAAAAAAATTAAAAAATACTCAGGATAATCAGGGAAAACATCAGGTTCAATAGGTTCCCCTTCATCATCATATTCATAGTCTGAATCATAATACTCCTCAGGGTCTAGGGGACCAGAAGAAAAAAATACTCACCATAGCAATGTTGTTTCTTCTAATGGAGTCTTGCTGTTTTCTGACTAAATGCAGTTAGCCCCATCACTTGAACTTCTCCGGAGAGTATAGGATTAACTCTCTGCCAAGGCATAGAACATTGAGCTTGAGCTCGGTTTTCAAACCTCTGTCTGTGGTACTCTGAAGTCTAACTGTCAGATTCTTATGAGCACTAAACTAACTAACTCAATAGTCAGAAATTGTTTAAAAATGTTATGCCAAAAGGCACCAAACAGATTTTTAGGGTCAGAAAGACTCAAGTTGAGAACCCCAAAAAGAATATAAGCAGGTAGCGAAAACTATCAAACATTTATAATAAAAAACAGAAAAACCCTTAATAAGATAAGGCATGCCAAGTACACCTCTGGGGTGCAGCACTGTGCCTGTCGGACCACATCCCAAAACTACTAGGTTCCAGGAGGGGAGGCAGGAAGGGGAGGCCGGGAGGGAGGTCAGAATACAGCAAGACTCCATTAGAAGAAACAACATTATTATGGTGAGTAATTTTTTTTTCAAACAACATGAAGTCTTGCTGTATTCTGATTATATGCAGACTACCAAGCAGTACCCCCTTGGAGGAGGAAGTCACAGAACCTATTTTGGGAACAAGCTCTGCAGCACAGCTGTGCCAAACCTAGCATCACTTCTTGACTGAATGTCCAGAGAGTAACGCTTGGTAAATGTGTGAACAGTTTTCCAGGTGGCTGCTTTATAGATTTCCATTAGTGGTATGTCTCTAGCTGCTGCAACCGAAGCAGCTGTTCCCCTGGTGGAGTGAGTCCTCAGGCCTGAGGGAGGCTCTTTTCCCGACTTTGAATAGCAGAACTGGATACAGGAGGCAATCCACCTGGCAATTGTTCTCTTGGTGGCAGGTTTGCCCTTTCCCACTTCCCCAAAAGTGAGAAACAACGGAGAACAGCCATTTCTATGGGCCTCAGTGTGTTCCACATAGTAACTAAGGGCCCTCTTTTACATCAAGACTGTGTAAACTTCTCTCCCCAGAGGAAAAATGGTCAGTGAAAAATACAGGCAATGACAGACTGATTCAAATGAAAGTCTGATACCACCTTGGGAAGAAACTTTCTGTTGGTTCGAAGGACCACCTTATCCCTATGAAATGAAATGAAGTCAGGTTCCACTGATAAAACCTGTAATTCACTGATTCTCCTGGCAGAGGTAATGGCTACCAGGAATACAGTTTTCCAAGTCAAGTACTTAAGCTCAGCTGAGGATAGAGGCTCAAAAGGGAGCTTCATAAGCTGTGCGATACAGATATTCAGGTCCCAAGAAGGGGTAGGCTCCTGAAAGGGAGGATTAACAAGTACCAGACCATTGAAAAATTTCTTGAAAACTGGATGAGATGCCAGGGAAGAGCCCTTAGCAGCAGAAAGGAAGGCAGACACAGCTGCCAAATGTACCTTGAGAGTAGTAGGCTGGAGGCCTAAACTGTTAAGATGCACCAAATAGTCCAATACAGTTGCAATATCAGCCAGCTTTGGCAAGACATGCTTCTGGGAACACCAAAACCCAAAACTTTTCCATTTGGAGTTATAAGTTTTTCTAGTAGCAGGTTTCCTGCTAACCTTTAAAATGTCCAAGACTGATTGAGAAAGATGCAGGCTTGCATATTCTAGCTCTTCAAGAGCCAGGCTTTGAGCCTGAGAGTCTGAAGGTTGGGGTAAAGAATCCTCCCTGTGAGGAGGTAAGGAGATTGAACTGTCTGGGAAGACAGAAGCATTGTCACAGACAGTGACAAGAGAAGGGGGTGCCAAGGCTTTCTGGCCCAGTCTGGAGCCACTAGAATCACCTTGCAGGGCTGAGACCTGATCTTGATCAGAACCCTGAGTATCAGAGGAAACGGAGGAAATGCACAGAGAAACCTACTTGTCCAATCCAACAAGATAGCATCCTGAGGGACAGGGCCCAGAAGAGGTGGTCTGCAGTAAAAAAGAGGAAGTTGGTGATTGTCCGGGGCTGCAAAGAGATCTATCTCTGGGTTGCCCCACCTCTTGAAAATTACCTGAAGAATTAGAGGGTTCAGGGTCCATTCG
Source organism: Neoceratodus forsteri (assembly GCA_016271365.2). Classification (NCBI taxonomy): domain Eukaryota; kingdom Metazoa; phylum Chordata; order Ceratodontiformes; family Ceratodontidae; genus Neoceratodus; species Neoceratodus forsteri. The sequence continues at coordinate 589,801,072 of CM057459.1, forward strand.
TGGTGATCCTTGGAAATCTTGCTGAGAGCATCTGTTAGAATGCTGTCCTTCCCTGGGAGATGCACAGCCATCAGGGAAGCCTGAAAGGAATAAGCTAGAGACCATATTTTCATGACCTCTGTGCACAAGGTCGAGGACCAAGTGCCTCCCTGCTTGTTGATGTACCACATGGTTGTGGTATTTTCTGTCCTGATCTGTACCACTTTCCCCTGAATATCAGTTGAGAATGTCTGAAGTGCTAAAAAGACAGCTCTCAGTTCGAGAAGGTTTATGTGTAGAAGAGACTCATGGTGAGACCAGGTTCACTGAGCTGTAAGCTGATCTAGGTGAGCCCCCACCCCAGTAAAGAGACAGCTTTGGTAAGAATCACTGAAGAGCCTTACTGATAAAGCGGGCACCTTGTCGAAGACTGTACTCCTCCAGCCACCACTGGAGGGCCTGAACTAGGGTTTGAGACACAGGAACCAATTTGGAGAGAGGGTCTTTTTTCTGATACCAATAAGATCTGAGATGAAACTGAATATCTCTCATCTGAAACCTTGCTCCCTGGACCACTGCTGTGGATGCTGCCATGTGACCCAGCAACTGTAGAAAGTGTCTGGCTGGACAAGAAACTAGAGGATGAAAAGAGGAAACCAGAGTGACAAGGGACTGAACCCTTGATAGAGGGAGAAATGCTCTTGCCTGAGTAGTGTCTAGTTCCACTCCTATGAAAATGAGGATCTGGGTTGGTTTCAGGACAGACTTTTCTAGGTTCAGAATGAAATCCAAGGAGTCTAGAAGTTTTTGAGTGACCTCTAGGGCTGATTTGACTTGGTCTGAGGACTGGCCTACAACGAGCCAGTCGTCCAGGTATGGGAACAGAAGGATACCCTGTCTCCTGAGGAATGCCACCACTACTGCGAGACACTTGGTAAACACCCTTGAAGCAGATGTTAGGCAGAAAGGCAAAACTCTGAATTGGTAATGGCCTGAGGGCAACTTGAACTTGAGGTACTTTCTGTGGGAATGTTTGATAGGTATGTGGAAGTAAGCATCCTTGAGATCTAGTGAGGCTAGCCAGTCTCCTGGTCTCAGAGAGGTAAGAATTACTCCCAGAGACACCATCTTGAATTTTGGTTTTGTTAGGTGTGTGTTCAGATACCATAAATCTAGGATGGGTCACCACTCCCCTGTCTTTTTTGGGGTAAAGAAGTATCTGGAGTAGAGACCTTTTCCCCTGTGACAATGAGGTACCCTTTCTACTGCTTGCAGAAACAGAAGAGAGTAGACTTCTGCCTCTAAAGCCTTTGTCTCCAAGGGAGAGGGAGAACTGAAGGACCTTGCTCTCATTTTTGGGAACCTTTTGAAACTGAGAGCAAGTCCCTGGCTCAGAACTTCCAGGACCCATTTGTCTGAAGTAATAGACTCCCAGGCCTGGGAGTAGTGAGCCAACCTGCCCCCTACTGGAACTGGAGAGGCGACCCTGACTGACACCTCAGGGTGTCTGTTTGACAGGGGGATTAGACTACATGGATGATGGGGTCTTGGTCATTCCATGGCTGCCTCTTCCCCTAAAGAACCACTTCTGCTGGAAAGAAGATGAGGAGGAGGCCTGAGCTTGGTTGAAAGCCCTGTGAAAAGGCCTGCCCCTGCCAGCCCTGAATTGCTGCTTCTGAGGAGTGGCCTGCTTTTCCTTGGCTGCAGCACTCCTATAGGTGGTCCTATATTCATCCATCTTCTTCATGTAGTTCTCTGTTTGCTCATGAAATAGAATTACCAGTTACAGGGAAATCAATGGCCTTAGTCTGGGTATCCTGTGAAAGACTGGTACATCTAAGCCAAGCAAATCTCCTCATGGAGATAGATGTAGCTATGAGTCTAAAATGCACATAATTCGAGTCCATAGCAGCATGAAATTGCACTTTGGATACCTCTAAACCATCTACAGCCACCTGCTCCAGCTCCTTAGCTAGCTGGGGAGGGGCATTCTTAGCCAGCTCCAGAACCGTATCCCACATAGACTTCTGGTACCTGGCTGTATACGCCTTATAACTTGATTGCCTGAGCCCCAAAGAGGATACCAAGTACTGTTTCTTAGCCATGGCATCTACTTTCCTGGAATCCTTATCTGGGGGGTGAGATGCCAGAGGAATACTAGCCTTGTCACAGGTGGCAGCTTGCACTACCCAAACATGGCTACAATGTGCTGAAAGAAATTCCATGCCAGGGCCTGATAAAGCATACCTTCTGTCCATTCTTTTATCCACAGGAGGAATGGATGTGGGAAATTGCATGATTTGCTGTGTCTGTTTCCCCAAGGATTTGTGCAAAGGGATAGACACTCTTTGATTCTGTAACATCCATCATTTCCAAATAATCAGGCTCCACCTGATCCTGATCAGCCTCTTCCATAGGAAACTGAAGAGTCTCAGCCACCTTCTTGTAGAACAAGAAGAAAAAATTACTCACCTTAGTAATGTTGTTTCTTCTAATGGAGTCTTGCTATATTATGTCATATGCAGTGAGTCCCAACCTTCGAACTGCTCCGGAGGTGAAAGAGTTAACTTTCCATGCCAGGCATGGAACTTTGAGCTCGAGCTCGGTTGAAAACTCTGTCTGTTGTTCTTCAAACTCAAACTGTCAGATCTTTACGAGCAAAACTCACTAAGGTTCTGTGTGGAAGCTGTAAACCTACACTAGCCAACTGGCTACTAAATATAACAACACATTTTTTGGTCCCAAAACAAAGACTCAAGTCAGGAGACCCAAAAAATGAAAAACACAACACCAATCACCCCAAAAAAGAGGGGTGAAAAACAAGGCGGACAACTACTAAGTGCCAACACTGCACTGCCCACCCACATCCCAAAAGCAGAGGTTCTGAGAGGGGCAGGCGGGGGGGAGGTCATAATATAGCAAGACTCCATTAGAAGAAACAACATTACTAAGGTGAGTAATTTTTTCTTCAAACAACATAAGTCTTGCTATATCACATATGTCAGACTACAGCAGTACCTCCATGGAGGAGGGACAGAACCTACTTAGGAATAGGCTCTGAAGCACAGCTGTGTTAAACCGAGCATCACTCCTAGCCTGGATGTCCAGGGAGTAATGCTTGGTAAAAGTGTGAACTGTTTTCCAGGTAGCTGCTTGACATATCTCTAGGATAGGGATGTCCTGGCAGCAGCCAGAGACACAGCTGTACCTCTGGGAGTGAGCCCTCAGGCCTGAGGAGGAACCTTACCCAGTTTTTCATAGCAAAATGGATACAAGAGACAATCCACCTGGCAATGGATCTTTTAGTGGCAGGTTTCCTTTACCAACCTCACCATAAGTGAGGAACAGTTGGAGGAGTCAAACCTGTGACCCTTGTAACGATCTATGTAGTAACTAAGGGCTCTTTGACATCTAAACTGTGCAGTCTCCTCTCGCCAGAGGAGGAATGGTCAGTGAAGTACACAGGAGAGACATAGATTGATTAAGGTGGAAATCTGAAACCACCTTAGGCAAGAACTTTCTGTTAGTCCTGAGGACCACCTTATCTCTATGAAAGGAGATAAAATCAAGCTCCACTGACAATGCTTGTAATTCACTTATGCGTCTGGCAGAAGTGATGGCTACTAAAAACACAGTTTTCCAAGTCAAGTACTTAGCTCTGCTGAAGACAAGGGCTCAAAAGGTTGCATAAGCTGGGCAATGCAAATATTAAGATCTCAGGCAGGGCAGGGTCCCTGAATGGAGGGTTGGTATGAAACCCTTGAAAAACTTGGAGAATACAGGATGAACTGAAAGAGAGAGAGAGTTTACCTGCTGATAAGAAAGAAGACACGGCTGCCAGGTGCACTTTTAGGGTAGCTGGTCTCAGCCCCAAAGTATTTAAATGGACCATATAATCCAGGACTGTGGGTAAATCAGCAGATTCTGGGAAATATGCTTTCAGAGCACCATATGGAAAATCTCTTCCATTTGGAATTATAAGTAGCTCCTGGTGGAAGGCTTCAGAAGCTTTCAGGATATCAATACATCTTGGGAGAGGTGTGGGTCAGCAAACTCTAACTCTTCAAGAGCCAGGCCTTGAGATTGAGATTTGAGGTTCGGTACCAAACTCTCCCTGAGCACAGGTTAACAGGTTGTGATTCCTGGGAAGACACAGGGAAGGTAGACTGCTAAGGACATAAGAGGGGTACCAGGGCTGTCTGGCCCAATCTGGAGCAATCAGGATCATCTTGCAGGTTGAGATCTGATTTGACTAGCACCTTGAACAGAAGAGGGAAGGGGAAGGCATAGAGAAACTTCCTTCCCAACAGAGAAGGAAGGCATCCAGAGGGACTGAGCCCAACACTGGGGCCTGCAGCAAAAGGGAAGTTGGTGATTGTTGGGGCTGCAAAAGATCTATCTGCGGGGTGCCCCATCTGGCAAATACTACCTCCAGCACTAGGGGATCCAGTGACCATTCGTGATGGCCTTGGGAAATCCTGCTGAGAGCATCTGCCAGGACATTGTCCTTGCCTGGGAGGTGAGCTGCCATAAGGGAGGTGTTTAGAGAGTAAGCCAGAGACCACAACTTCATTGCTTCGGTGCACAAGGCCGTAGACCAAGTGCCCCCTTGCTTGTTGATGTACCACATTGTGGTGGTATTGTCTGTTCTGACCTGAATAACTTTGTTCTGAACAGAATTGGAAAAAACTTGAAGTGCTAGAAAAACTGCTCTGAGCTCCAACAGATTGATGTGGAGCAGAGATTCCTGAGGGGACCACAATCCCTGGGTAGTGAGGTCGCCCATGTGAGCTCCCCACCCCAAGAGGGATGCATCTGTAGTAAGGATTAAGGAGTGAGACTGAGGGGCGAAGGAGATCCCCTGTCTCAGATTGCTCCGGTCCTGCCCCCACTGAAGGGTCTGGACCAGGGTTCGAGTCACTGGGATCAATTTGGTTAGAGGGTCTCTCCTTTGAGACCAACAGGCTCTCAAATGGAACTGAATGTCCCTCATCTGAAATCTGGCTCCCTGCACCACTGCTGTCAAAGCAGCCATGTGTCTCAGGAGCTGAAGAAAATGCCTTGCTGGTCGAGAGACCTGCAGGGTAAAAGAGGAGGCCAGAGAGATCAGGGTCCTTGCTCTTTCCAGAGGAAGGAAGGCTCTGGCTTCTTTTGTGTTCAGTTCTGCACCTATAAAGGTGAGAAGCTGGACAGGCTCTAGGACTGACTAGTAAGCAGTTGCTGAGTTACCTGAAGATGTAATTTGACTTGGTCTGGAGACTGGCCTACTATGAGCCAATCGTCCAGGTAAGGAAAGATGGCAATTTTTTGCCTTCTTAAGTGGGCAACTGCTACTGCCAGGCATTTTGTGAATACCCTTGGGGCAGAGGTGAGGCCAAAGGGCATTGCTCTGAACTGGTAATGGCCTGAGGGCAGTTTGAATCTGAGGTACTTTCGATGGGAGCTTCTGATGAGAACATGGAAGCAGGCATCCTTGAGGTCCAGGGACGCTAGCCAGTCCCCTGGCCTTAGAGAGGGTAAAATAACTCCCAGAGTCACCATTCTGAATTTTGGTTTTAAAAGGTGCTTGTTTAGGTATCTGAGATCCAGGATGGGCCGCCATTCTCCTGTCTTTTTTGGGGTAAGGAAGTACCTGGAGTAAAATCCTTTGCCCTGGTGTAGGGGTGGAACCCTTTCCACAGCTCTGAGAGCCAGGAGGGTAGAAACTTCTGCCTCTAGGGCAACAGCCTCTGATGGATTTGCAGGTGGAAAGGATCTGGCTCTCATCTTCGGAAATTTTTTGAAGCTGAGAACCAGTCCCTGGCTTACTACTTCCAGGACCCACTTGTCTGATGTTAGAGACTTCCAGTCCTGGACAAAGTAAGCCAGCCTGCCCCCTACCGGTAGTGGAGAATCGACCCTGGCCACCCCATCAGGGTGCCAGCTTGGCAGGGGTTTTAGGCTGAGGAGTGGAAGCAGGTCTGCTTGTACCCAGTCTGCCTCTCCATCTAAAGAACCCCCTCTGAGCATAAGCTGAAGAGGAGGCCTGGGCTTGGTAAAAAGGCCTATGAAAAGGCCTGCCCCTGGAAGGCTGCCTTTGAGGAGTGGCCTGCCTTTCCTTGGCCTGTGTTCTTCTATAGGTGGTCCTATACTCATCCATTTTCTTCATGTAATTCTCTGTCTGCTCCCCAAACAGAGAGTTACCCACAACAGGAAAATCCATGGCCTTAGTCTGGGTATCCTGTGACAGGCTAGTACATCTGAGCCAAGCCATTCTGCGAAGAGCCACAGATGTAGCCATGACTCTTGATGACACATCATTAGAGTCCACTGCAGCATGAAATTGCACCTAGATGCCTCAATACCATCAGCAGCCACCTGCTCCAGCTCCTTAGCAGCTGGCCAGGGACCTGCTTTGCTAGAGCCATAACAGTGTCCCATCTGGATTTCTGGTATCTAGTAACATAAGCCATATAATTTGCCTGTCTGAGTCCCAAGGATGCTGCCATGTACTGTTTCTTTGCCATGGCATCAATCCTCCTGGAGTCCTTGTCAGAGGGGTGTAAGGCCAAGGGAATATTTGCCTTGTCACAGGCTGTAGCCTGCACTACCCCCACATGGCTGCATTGTTGTGTAAGGAACTCCCTATCAGAGCCTGACAATGTGTACCTCTTGTCCATTCTTTTATCCACAGGAGGTATAGTGTGAGGAGTTTTTAGAATTTTTACTGTCTGTTTCCCAAAAGATTTAAGCAAAGGAATAGACAGTCTCCTAGACTCTGGGATATCCATCATTTCTACATAGTCAGGCTCTTCTTGATCATCCACAGCTTCCTCCATAGGGAGCTGGAGGGTTTCAGACACTTTTTTATAAAACATAAAATGAGAAGGGGACTCAGAAAGCCTAGGGGAGACACTCCTGAAGGTCTGTCTGGGGAGATGTCCAGTTCAATGGGCACATCCAGACTTTCAAATCCACATTCACTCTCCTCATACTCCTCTTCCCCCTCCTCCGGTTCATAAAATTCCTCTAAATCATACTCTTGAACCGGTGGAACCGACCGAACCGTACGCTTACCTGATGGTGCTGGTTCGGTCGGAACCAGGGAAAGCGACTGGACAATTTTAATCACTTTGGCTATTTCTTCAGCGGTTGGAGAGGGAAGTTTTGGCTCCACACCAGCTGATTTTCTAGTCCTTTTTGCTGGAACTGACTCCTCCGAGTCGGCTCTCCTTTTGCCCAAGGAAGTCTTGCCCTGGTCAGAGGGCACTCCCTCCGGTTCGGTTTCAACTGAACTGGGTTGGCCATGCGGTTCAGCGGACTTTTTGGCCTCCCTTTCCCTGAGCCTACCAACTCTTTTCTCCAGGGTAGCTGCAGGAACATTTTTACAAATCTGGCAGTCTGCATTGAGGTGGTCAAACCTCAGACAATAAACACAGGTGGTGTGGGGGTCAGCCTTAGCAAAGATTTCCCCACAGACACTGCAGTGTTGAAACCCAGTGGGCCCAGTTTTTCTTTTGGGTTTCTCAGACATAGTGCCAGCCTAACCAAAAACTTGCCCATTTATGGCAATCCGCCAAGCAAGACTCTCTTATCGGTTCCCAACCGTGTCACGGGTCGTGGAAAAAGCCGTAATTAAATCCGTTTTTTTTTAGAACCGATAAGAACCGGGAACCGTACTTCTAAAAGACAGATAAATGTATTTAAAACAACCTGATCGGTTCAAACCGAACCGATAAAACCGTTTACAAGTTCCACACAGAAAGTAAATGTAAAACCTATCTAGTACTTACAAATACCACAGACAGAGCTTGAACCGACCGGTTGCGGTTTAAATTCGGTTAAAAACGAAAATTAATACTTTAACCGACAAAATGAACCGAGCAGAAGGAGAAATCTCTGGAGCGACTGTTCAGTGAGGCGGAGTAAAGAATCTGACAGTTTGAGTTTGAAGAACAACAGACAGAATTTTCAACCGAGCTCGAGCTCAAAGTTCCATGCCTGGCATGGAAAGTTAACTCTTTCACCTCCGGAGCAGTTCGAAGGTTGGGACTCACTGCATATGTCATAATATAGCAAGACTTCATGTTGTTTGAAGTGGAAGGGGGACTCAGAAAGCCTGGGAGGTGAAACATTGGAAGGCCTGTCTAGGAAGATGCCAGGCTCTACTGGCTCATCTAGGCCTTCAGACTCTCCTTCTTCATCATCTTCTTCCTCCTCCCAGTCGCCCTCATAGTATGCCTGTGGATCAATATCTGAGGCAAAAACTTCCAACCGAACCGATCGCCTTTGACCCGATGTCAGTTCGGTCAGAACCGGGCAAAGCGATTGTACTATAGGGATCGCTTTTGCGATTTTCTCAGCAGTCGGAACATGAGGCATTGTATCCGAACCGGCTGATTTTCTTTTTCTCTTTGACGGAACTGACTCCACAGAGTCAACTCTCCTTTTGCCCGAAGAGGTATCACCTAGGTCATTAGGAACCTCTTCAGGTTCAATAGGAACTGAACCGGGCTGGCCATCTGGGTCAACAGACTTCTCAGCCTCCCTTTCCTTCAGCCTACTCAAACGTATTTCAAGAGTGGCCTTAGGAAAGTTCTTATAAATTTGGCACTCTACCTTGAGGTGGTCAAACCCCAGACAATAAACACATACGAGTTGGGGATAAGCCTTAGCAAAGGCCTCCCCACACTTGGTATAGTGCTGAAACCCAGTGGGACCAGTTTTCTTTTTGAGTTTCTCAGACATGCTGAATACCAGAAAAAAGTCACCCTTCTCAGCTTTCAAGCCAGTTAACGAAAACCTATCGGTTCCAACCGTGTCATGGGTCGGTTAAAAAAAATCCCACAAAAATCCGGATTTTTTTAGGAACCGAAAAGTACCGGAAAATCACAGATATTTGTACAGAGAATCAGAAAAAACAATAGGTTTTGGTTCTGAACCAGACTGACTGGAAAAGAACCGAAGACAGAACGATTTCTAACTATTTCAACAAAATACTACTACCACTTACTGTAACCGAGACAGAGATAAGAATACCGATGAAATTATGAACTGCAGTTGAAAAATCCAACTGATTCGAACTTTTACTGAACCGAAGTGCAGGAGGGATCTCCGGAGCAAATTCACAGTTAGGCAGAGTACGAAATCTGACGGTTAGACTTCAGAGTACTATAGACAGAGATTTGAAAACCGAGCTCGAGCTCAACGTTATATGCCTTGGCATAGAGTTAACCCTTTACTCTCTGGAGCAGTTCAAGTGCTGGTTCTAACTAGTCAGAATACAGCAAGACTTCATGTTGTTTGAAGGAGCTGAACCGGCAGAGACCTGAACTAGTGACTGCCCAAACAGTCGCTGGGCCGGTTTGCCAAAACCGTGCAAGGACTGAATAATCTTAATTGCTTTGGTGATTTTCTCAGCAATTGGAACTGCAACTGGTTGTTTGCATGGTTCTGAACCGGATTTCTTAGATTCCTTGGATGGTGCGGTATCTGGGGTTGAAGCTGATCATCTTTTAGAGGATGAAGGTTCGCCCTGATCTGCCGGTTCTATAATCGAAATGGCCAGTTCGGTTGAACCGAACCCAACATCCTGGGATGATTTCTCCATCCTTTCCCTTAATTTACCTAGTCTTCTGTCAAGGGTAGATTGGGGAAAATTGTTGCAGATTTTACAATCTGCTTGCAAGTGGTCGAAACCCAAACCGTACAGACAAACTAAATGTGGGTCGGCTTTATCAAATTGCTCACCACACTCAGTGCAACATTGAAACCCAGTGGGACCGGTTTTTCTCTTGGGTTTCTGTGACATAACCCTTCAAATTTAGTGCTTAACCCAGTGATTTAGTTAGGCAGGTTAAGCTATGCCCCAACAAGATTTTGTTATCTGAAATGGCATAGTTAGGCCCAGATAAAGTAGAATTATTTACCCCTGGTAGTTTAGTTAGGCTGGGTAAAAGAGAAGACGAGGCCTGATGACCGGCGGTTCAGTGCCAGTTGAAAAAGACGAGACAAAACTCGGTTTAGTCAGTACCCTAAACGAAAGACAAATAAAACTTTAAGAAAATAAATGTTCAGTCCTGTCACGGTCGGCGGAACTGATCAGGAACCAAACCACTTATCCAACCAGGAAACTATGCTATACCAAGGAAAATCAACTATTGTACTCTTGAACTGAGAAGAAGAGGAGCTAGCTCCAAGGCGTCTTCACTGGCAGGCAGAGCAAAGAATCTGATCAGTTACTAGAATGTATCGAGGATGATGGTTTGAAAACCGAGCTCGAGCTCAACGTTCTATGCATTTGTATAGAGTTTAACTCTTTGTTCTCTAGGGCAGCTGAACCGATCAGTCATACTGCATTTGTCAGACTACAGCAAGACTTCATCAGCAAGACTTCATGTTGTTTGAATGGGTGGTAGCAGCTGATGGTGGGGTGGCAAAGATGCATGGCTGCAGGTACCCAAATGCAGAGAGCCAATGAAACCATCATCCACTGTATCATTCTGCATCTGTCAACTTGAAAATGAAAGTGACCATGGGGTTAGTGTGTTTTCTCAGTCTGGCTAGGCCAGCAGTGACAAGTTTGGGTTTAGCAGCCAGCAGGGGAGAGGAGTCTCAATATAACATGAGTGGAAGCACATCCCCCACCTACGTATTTTTACCAGGGACTACTGAATTTATAAATTCAACCTTTTTAAAAGCTCAGGCTGGCAAACAGCATGGGAAGAACAGGAACAACAAGAAAGGGTACTCCCCTAAGGAACTGAACATTAATCCCCCTTAAGAAAATGGGGGATTCAGGGTACAAAAAGCACAGAGAGAGGCTGTCTCCTTAGGAACCCTTGGAGCACTAACTGTCTTTCTCTCCCACACACTACAAGTCAGCAAAAAAAAGCATGGGTGGAAAGAAGAAAATCCCTCTCCCTCTCCAGATTGTCTTTATCTTCATGGGACAAAAAGTCCTTGGACCTATAAGAATATCTGGCCTGGGAGTGCAGCTTCACCACAGTAGATGCTCCTAGTCTCATTAAACATGTATCTGCTCTACATTAGCTACATAAACCAGGTTCTTAAGTGAACAAGAAAAAAGTACTCATCATAGTAATGTTCTTTCTTCTATGGGATCCAACAATAAGCCATGCAAAGCTGCATCATCTCCATAGTGCATAGTGCCCCAAAGAATAGAACTAAATGCTAATTAGAGATATTTAGAAACTAATTCAAGCTTTGTACAGAAGTCAACTCCTCCCTAATGGCTAAACACCAGATGTGTTTCCAAGAAGCCAGGTGAATAGTAACCACCAGTGCTCTAGATAAGATTTTTTGGGATGTGTACCTGTACTCCTCATTTTGAAAGTGAGGCGAGTAAAGCGAAAGTCAGATGTGTACAAATGTCTTGCTAGAGTGGACTGAGGAGTAGTTATTAAAAAAAATGTACTTTCATTTCTAGATAAGAATTTCAGGTGCCAGCAATGCTGCATGTTGTCAGGTAGGAATTTACTCACCAGTTTTAAAACATAGTGAGTAAAACAAAAGTGGGATGCATACAAGTGCTGTAAATCTGGCAAAAAACTGTTCTTTTTGAATCACCAATTATGTTATGAAGCACTATTCTTTGGTGTGTGGAGTATTTGCAAATTTTGGGTAAGTATTGGTACTCATTAAAAAAATTTCTGAAGAGTATTTCCTAAACTGAGGTGAGTAAAATAGGCCAGTACACACCTTATCTGGTGCCCTGGTGACCACCAATATCTAACTAATAAAAAGAAAAAAATATTCAAATGTCTTAAAATCTGAAACCATTTAAAATTAGCAGACAGAATTATTTCAATAACCTAACAGTTTAAAGGCTTCTGAAACTGAAAAATAAACAAGCAACTCTGAAGTACGGAGAAAAAAATAACAGATTGATTCTTGAGAGACCCTCTTTTCAAGTTCTAGAAATGGAGGCAGGGTTAGGATTTGTATGGCTTATTGCTGGATCCCATAGAAGAAAAAACCTTACCATGATGAGTAATTAGTTTTTTCTAACAACTAGAATACAACACTAATAAAAATACTACACAGATCTTCAGATTCACCAGCAATACCTTGGGAGGATGGGTCTAGAACCTATAGGAAAAAGGTTGTGCAAAACAGCAGTCCCAAAACTGGCATCCTTCTTAAACTATTTCCAGGCAATAGTTCTTTGTGAAGGTGTGTGCTGTTTTCCAGGTAGGTGCTTTGGAAATCTCTTGAAGGGGGCTACCCCTTGTAACTGCCACAGAGGCAGAGAAGTGCCTCACATGGAGTGTCCCTTTATGCTTCTGGGAGGTTTCTTACCAGCTTTCTCATAGCAGAACTGGATACTGGAGAGACACAATAGAGTTTGCCACTGATCAATCTCTTCACCGGATTTATTCAATACAAATCGTACTACTGTCTCAAAACACAGTCACAGGCCTGCAGTGCAAATGCAGTGCACACACACTCAGAAAGTTCACCACTACAACGTGCAAAGTTTCATTCGCTTACTGTTTCTCGTAGGTCAGTTTACTGCATGTAGTCCATGGCTGTACATTTCCACCTTTTTAGCTCACAAACATGCAGGTATCTGCTCTCAGTAGTTAATTCCAGACAAGCACCATTTCTACCCTTTCAACAAAGTAAGACGTGGCGTACCTTAGGATAATAACTTAGCCGTTGCTAACATTTTGAACTACAACTACATGCCTGTGGCTCAAGTTATACTAAAGTACGTGCATGCCCTCCTGTTTTACCAACAAGGCAGAAATGGGGCCTCTCTGGAATTAACTACTAGGAGCCGATACCTGCATTTGTGAGCTAAAAAAGAGGAAAAGTTTAGACATAGTGTACATGCAGTAAAACAATCTCTGAGAAACGGTAGGCAAATGAAACTTTGATTGTTGCAGTGGTGAACGTTTCCAGTGTGTGTGCACTGCATTTGCTCTGCAGGCCTGTGGCTGTGTGCTTGGAGCTTGATACAGGAGAAAACCCACTTAGAAACAGTCTTTGCAGCTGATTTACCTTTGCCAACCACTCCATCAGCGACAAAGAAGAAATTCACTTCATACCTGGACTCCCTTCAAGGTGCCTTTCTCAAGCAACTGGTCATGGAACCAACTTGGCAGAAGGCAATACTGGACCCTGTGCTCACAAACAAGAACAGTGTGATGGGGGCAACAGTGGGGAGCACCTGGGGAACAGTGACAACCAGCCACTGTGGTTTGAATTCACAGAATGAGCAGAACTAAACCACATAAAAATACATATCCTGGATTTTAGGGGGGCAGACTTTGGGAAAATGGGGAGATGCTTGAAAGACGCATTAAAGAGAATGGGGTGGGAATCAGGGGCTGAGGAACAGTGGGCAGTATTTAGAACGGGGATTACAAGAGCAACAGAATTATGCATTAAGCAGGTTAGCAAGGGGAAAAGGAAGAGGAGATCATTATGGTTTTCCAAGGAGGTAGTGGAGAAAATGAAAGCCAAAAAGATTGCATTCAGGCAATACAATAAGACACAGGCAGAAGGGGATAGGAAGAAGTACCAGGAGAAGCAAAGGGAGGCAGGGAGGTCAGTAAGGGAAGCCAAAGTTCAGACAGAAGAGCACATTGCAAAATCAGTGAGTAGAGGAAACAAAACTTTTTACAGGTACATAAGTGAAAAAGGAAAAGCAAAGGGAGGGGTAGTGAGACTGAAGGGGGAGGATGGGGCCCACGTGGAGGATGACAACAGTAAAATTGACATATTGAACAGGTATTTCTGCTCCTTTACTGAGGAAGAGGAGGGTAATGGGCCTGAGGGGAGTACAAGGGGTGGGAATGATGCAGAAGTGGACACAAGTCACTTTACACAAGAAAGGGTCCTGAAGGAACTGGAAGGAATAAGAGTTGATAAAGCAATGGGGCCAGATGGGTAGCACCCCAGAGTCCTTAAAGAGCTAAGAGAGGTGGTGGCTGAAGCTCTGGCAATCTTCTTTAGCTGATCGCTGGAAACAGGGGAGGTACCAAAAGACTGGAGGACAGCAGATGTAGTCCCCTTATACAAAAGTGAGAACAAAGAGGAAGCGGGGAACTACAGACCAGTCAGTCTCACCTCGGTAGTGAGAAAGATCACGGAAGTACTACTGAAGGAGAGATTGGTGGAACATCTGGTTGTCAACGGATTGCAGGACCGAAGGTAGCATGGTTTCACCAGGGGTATGTCATGTCAGACCAACCTCACTGAATTTTTCAACTGGGTGTCTAGGGAGGTGGATCAGGGGAGGGAAGTGGATGTGGCCTATCTGGACTTCAGCAAGGCCTTTGACACTGTGCTACATAGAAGGCTATTACACAAACTGGGGAATATGGGTGTGGGCAGGTCAGTAGTGCAGTGGGTAGGTAACTGGCTGGGTGGCAGGACACAGAGGGTGGTGGTAAATGGCTGTACCTCCACAGAGGGAAGAGTAACCAGTGGTGTACCACAGGGATCAGTGCTGGGACCGGTCCTATTCAACATCTTCATCAGTGGCATTGCGCAGGATCTAGAAGGCAGAATTTCCCTGTTCACTGATGACACAAAGCTCTGTAACAGAGTGGACACACCAGAGGGTGTAGACAGAATGAGAAGGGACCTTCAGAAACTTGAAGAATGGTCAGGGGTTTGGCAGTTGTACTTTAATGCAAAGAAGTGCAAGATAATTCATATGGGGCACAAAAACCCTGGCACAATATATCAGTTGGGGAGTGAGGATATAGTATACACCAAGCAGGAAAGGGATCTTGGGGTAATCATCTCTGATGACCTCAAGGTAGGGAAACAGTGCGACAAGGCAGCAGGTAAAGCAAATAGGATGCTGGGATGCATAGGCAGGGGCATCACCAGCAGGAAAAGGGAGGTCATAATTTCACCATGCAAGACACTAGTGAGGCCCCACCTAGAGTGCAGTGTACAGTTCTGGAGACCTTACCTACGTAAGTACATAGACAGGGTAGAGAAGGTTCAGAGAAGGGCAAGAAAGATGGTACATGGATTGCATCACAAGTTCTATGAGGACAGGTAGAAGGACCTGAATATGTACTCCCTGGAGGAGAGGCGGGAGAGAGGGGATATGACAGAGACATTCAAGTATCTTATGGGGAGGAACAGGGTGCAGGAATACACTATTTTTAAGTGAAAAACATGTTCCAGGGCTAGAGGGCATGGGATGAAGATGGAGGGAGGACGATTCAGAGGAAACGTGAGGAAGAATTTCTTCACAGAGTGGGTGGTGGACAAGTGGAATACCCTGCAAGAGGAAGTGGTGGGGACTGAAACAATCACAGGATTTAAGAATGTATGGGATAGACAAAAGGAATTCGGGAGGTTGGGGGTGAGGGGCAACAGGCTTCTAGGAAAACATAAAGCAAACTTACAAGCTCAAATGGGCAGACTGGGTGGGCCGTAGGCCCTTATCTGCTGACACTGTTTACGTATCTACGTACCTACCGTAATTTCCTCCTCCTGCCCCTCCGATCTGAAGAACCCCCTCTGTGGGAAGGGAGAGGAGGCCTGGGCTTGGTAAAAAAGGCCTTGAAAGGGTCTGCCCCTAGACTGCTGCTTGTGCGGAGTGGCTTGCCTTTCCTTGGCCTGTGCACTCCTGTACGTGGTCCTGTATTCATCCATTTTCTTCATGTAAGCCTCTGTCTGCTCCCCAAACAGAGAGTTACCCACTACAGGAAAATAAATAGCCTTAGTCTGGGTATCCTGTCAAAGGCTAGTACATCTGAGCCAAGCATGTTTTCTGAGAGACACGAATGAAGCCATGACTCTAGACGCCACATCATTGGAGTCCACAGCAGCATGAAATTGCATTTTAGAATTCCCCAATTCCATCAGCGGCCACCTCCTCCAGCTCCTTGGCTAGCTGGGGAGAGGCCTGTTTAGCCATTTCCAGAATTGTATGCCATCTGGATTTCTGGTACTTGGCTGTGTAAACCATACAAGTAGCCTGCCCGAGTCCCAAAGAGGATGCCAAATACTGTTTTTTGGCCATAGCATCCAATTTCCTGGAGTCCTTATCTGGGGGGTGTGAAGCCAAAGAAATGTTAGCCCTGTCACAGGCTGCAGCCTGCACCATCCCAACATGGCTGCAATGACTATAAAGGAACTCTGCAGCTGAGCCTGATAACAAATACCTCCTGTGCATTCTTTTATCCACAGGAGGTATTGAATTAGGAGTTTGTAACATTTTGTGTGTCTGTTTCCCCAAGGATTTATAAAGAGGGATAGACAGCCTTTTGAACTTTGGGATGTCCATCCTTTCCACAAAATCAGGCTCTTCATCTTCCCCCTCTGTGGCTTCAACCAAGGGAAGCTGCTGGGTTTCTGCCACCTTTTGTAGAACAAAAAATGTGAAGGGGACTCAGAGAGCGTGGGAGGAGAAACACCTGAGGGCCTGTCTGGGGAGATGTCCAGTTCAATGGGCACATCCAGACCCCCTCATCATCATCATCATCGCCATCATCACCAGAATAGTCTTTGTCTCCCTCCCACTCCTCATAATAAACATCTGGATCATAATCTGGAGGAGATGGATCTGATTGAACCGGCGGTACTGGTTCGGATGGAACTGGTCTAAGCAATTGAATAATGCTAATCGCTTTGGCTATTTCGTCCGCGGTTGGAGAGTGCGATACAGGATCTGAACTGGCAGACTTTAATTTCTTTTTCGACAGAACCGACCCCTCAGTGTCAGCTCTCCTTTTGCCCAAGGAGGTATTGCCTAAGTCAGTAGGCACCGCCTCAGGTTCGGCCACAACTGAACCACACTGGCCATCCAGATCCACGGACTTCTTGGCCTCCCTTTCCTTCAACCTACTCAATCTCTTTTCTAGAGTGGTTTTGGGAAAGTTTTTACAAATTTGGCAGTCTGATTGGAGATGGTCAAACCCCACACAATAAACACAGATGAGGTGGAGGTCAGCCTTGGCAATGGCCTCCCCACACTCAGTACAGTGTTGAAACCCAGTGGGACCGGTTTTCTTCTTGGGTTTCTCAGACATGGCCAACCTACCAAAATTACCCTATAGCAGCTTTCAAGCCAGGTAATAACAACTGATTGGTAACAAACCATGTTACGGGTTTTGAAAAAGAACCAGGAAAAGGCCCGGTTCTTTTGAAACCGATCGGTACCAGAACACCACTCTAATCCCAGAAAATATTAATTTAAGATAGAAGAAAACACAAGGTCAGTTCCAACCAGACCAACTGAAAAGAGACCGAAGAAACAAACAATTTCCACACATATTTTAAAATTAAACACAGTCACTACCTATCTACAACACTACCTGTACTGTAGACAGAGGCTGGAAATCCAAAAAACAATAAAAAAAAATTGGTTTTAACCGAACGCTTTACTTTTACTGAACCGAGCAGAGGAAATCTCCGGAACGACTTCACTGCTAGGTGGAGTAAAGAATCTGACGGTTACACTGGGAAGTACCACAAACAGAGGTTTGAAAACCGAGCTCGAGCTCAATGTTCTATGCTTCTGCATAGAGTTAACTCTTTCCTCTCTGTGGCATTTTAAGTGCTGGGGCTAACTGCATTATGTCTGAATATAGCAAGACTTCATGTTGTTTGAAAGAAACACGGTTTAGGAATATTTAAGATAATTAAAATCCTACTTATTATTTCATTGTCCATGTGTGGAGACATCCACCCAAATCCAGGTGCCATCTGTAAACAAACTGAGCTGACACAGTATAGGAGAATGGGGTCAGAGTTAGGCTTGACAACCCAATACACTCCCCAACACCTGTTGGTGTGTGGAGGGTGACGTGGTGGGTGGTGTGGAAATCAGCCCTAACTGATGCATTAATGGAGTTTTTTGCAAAGCATTTCCCTTCTTTTTGAGCAAGTGAAATGTTAGTCACATGAAATGCATAGGTGGGAGCACAGGCCTTCTAGGCCCTGAGCTCCCACCCATCCATAAGTGTCTTCTCAGGTTTGCAAAATGCAATCCATAGGTGGGAGCATGGTCCCTCCAGGTCCTGGGCTCCAACCCACCCATAAGTATTACTAGGATTACTGGGAAAATTTGGACATAACGGAGCTCATTGGCCCATCATGAATGTCCTCTGCACTAGTGGGACTATCATACCAAAATGTGTCTAGAGTAGTACAGTAGATCCAGGGATTTTCTTGAAGTTATCAAAACCTTCAATGTCAACAATATCTTGTGTAAGCCTATTCCAGGATTTGATTGTTTGGATGGTGTAGAAATTTTCCCTCTTATAGGAAAAAGCCTTAGGGAGAGCAAGTTTCTTGTTATGTCCTCAGGTTTGCAAAATGGTTTCCACAGATGGAAGCGTGGGCCCTTTGGGCCCTGCACTCCCACCCACCCATGAGTGTTGTTATCTATGGAACAACACCCCTGACTGTACCTCCACTTCACGGACAGCAACACATATGTAGGTATATGTACTAATCTTAGGGCAGACACTTATCGTACAAGCATAAGTGTTAGGATCTGAGTTCTACTGTACTTTTGCAGTACATATTATGCTTCACTATATTGTCACAATATATTGTACCACTGGGAGATGTTTTCCATTATATTTTTATTGTATAATTATTAGTTAGGCAACAGTACCATCTTTAGTTCTTGTGCAAACTGTAACTGCAAGTGACCTTGGAAGAATCACAGACCTCATTGTTCACTTTATCTTCTGCTTAGCTAAGCAACTTCTTATGTTAGTTAGGATAGTTACTCTGGCCACCTGCTTTTGGCCAATTATGTGCATTTTGTGTATCTTCTTTTATTATCAGGGTATAAGACTATTTGCATCATGTATTTTCTCTCAGAGAGACTTGACTGCACCTATAGGTAAGGAAACTGGTTACTCTCCCAGTGATTACACTGTTGGTTGTAAGTCTGTATTATTCGTATTTACCAGAAATAAACTACATTTATTATCTGGACACCATTTGTCTGTCATCTTTTCCTTTTGTGCAGTTCCAACAAGAACCTGAGAAAGGTAATTGCATTACCAAATTACAGTGTAGTGCTGACAGTTCAGCATAAATTGGATGCATAGGTGAGAGTGTGGGCCCTCTGGGCCCTGCGATCCTACTTACACATAAGTGTAAACACAGCAGAGGTCTAGAGGCATTCCAAGAAACCCTTGTAACACTTATTTGCCAATACCTCAGTAACCATAGCAAATGCAGAAATTTTTTTTTTCACAGTTGTATTCAAGACCTAGCCACCTCCACACATGCTTAGTAGGTGTACTAAGCTGCATTTACCAAAAAAATGTGTATCTCAAACCATTATCGAGATATAGGTGTTGAAAGGTGCAGTGGCCACCACATTATTATGGGAAAATTCAAAACTTTGGAGCGCTGTAATTCTGGAACTGGCATAAATGTTTTCAGCAATCCAGCAAAAGGTACATCTGTGGTGCAAGGGCTTGCCACCCTGTGAATTTCAACTAAAATGTCCAAACCATGTAGTGGCAGTGAGGTGGCAAAGAAAGTTTTGTAACAGATGCAGGACAGGTAGTGCAAAAGAAAAAATTACTTACCTTAGTAATGTTGTTTCTTCTAATGGAGTCTTGCTATATTCTGACATATGCAGTGAGTCCCAACCTTCGAACTGCCCCGGAGATGAAAGAGTTAACTTTCCATGCCAGGCATGGAATGCTGAGCTTGAGCTCGGTTGAGACGCTGTCTGTTGTTCTTCAAACTCAAACCGTCAGATCTTTACGAGCTAAACTCACTAAGGTCCTGTGTGGAAGCTGTAAACCTACACTAGCCAACTGGCTACTAAACATAAAACACATTTTTGGTCCCAACACAAAGACTCAAGTCAGGAGACCCAAAAATGAAAACATAACTACCACTCACCCCAAAAAAGAAGGGGTGAAACAAAAAGGGTGGGCACCTACTAAGTGCCAACACTGCACTGCCCACCCACATCCCAAAAGAAAAAATTACTCACCTTAGTAATTGCTTTTCTTCTCACGGAGTCTTGCTATATTATGACAGAAGCAGTTAGCCACAGCACTTGAACTGCCCCGGAGAGGAAACAGTTAACTCCAGGCAGACTGGAGTTCTAAAACGCGAGCGCTGTACTCAAATCTCTATCTGGCTAGTTTCAAACTGAAACTGTCAGATCTTTACATAGCTAACACTAAGCAACAAGTCTGTGTGGAAAAACCCTACACTAGCCAAGTGGCTACCTACTAGTAGGAAAAAACAATAACAGAAACAACAACAATAATAATAATAATAATAATAATAATACTAATAATATCACCCCCCAACGAGCACTATTAGGCCCCCCTTCCCCAAAAGACTCAAGTCCAGGAGGAGGGCCAACATATTACCCAAAAACAGAAATACCTAGTTCCCTAACCCTAAAGAAAAGGGGAAAGGAAAAGAACTAAAATGGCATGACACAGTGCTTGCACTAATTTGTCAACCCTTACCCAAGTAGAAGTTCTGAGAGGGGGCAGGATGGGTGGTCATAATATAGCAAGATTCCATGAGAAGAAAAGCAATTACTAAGGTGAGTAATTTTTTCTTCAAACACCATGAAGTCTTGCTATATTATGACAGAAGCAGACACACAGCAGTACCTCCATGGAGGAGGTCAGAACCTACTTAGAAATAGGCTCTGAAGCACAGCTGTACAAACCGAGCATCTCTCCTGGACTGGACATCCAGGGAATAATGCTTGGTAAAAGTGTGAACTGTCTTCCAGGTAGCAGCTTGACAAATTTCCAGAATGGGAATATCCCTAGCAGATGCTAGAGATGCCGCTGTACCCCTGGTGGAGTGGGCCCTCAGTCCTGAGGGGGGTTCTCTACCTAGTTTTTGGTAACAGAACTGGATACAAGAGACAATCCACCTTGCAATTGTCCTCTTAGTGGCAGGTTTCCCTTTGCCAACCTCGCCATAGGTAAGGAAGAGTTGGAGGGATTCGAACCTGTGACCCTTGGTGCGTTCCAAATAGTAGCTTAAGGCTCTTTTGACGTCCAAACTGTGCAATCTCCTCTCACCCGAGGAAGAGTGCTCAGTAAAAAATACTGGAAGGGAGATGGATTGGTTCAGATGGAAATCTGAAACCACTTTAGGTAAAAACTTTCTGTTAGTCCTGAGGACTACCTTATCTCTGTGAAAAGAAATAAAATCCTTTTCCACCGACAGGGCTTGTAATTCACTTATGCGTCTGGCAGAAGTGATGGCCACTAGGAAAACAGTTTTCCAAGTTAGAAACTTGAGATCTGCTGAAGACAGAGGTTCAAAATGGGGTTGCATTAACTGAGCAATGCAAACATTCAGGTCCCAGGCAGGAGCTGGGTCCCGAAAAAGGAGGGTTAGTGTGAAGTAACCCCTTAAAAAACTTGGAAAACACAGGGTGAGAAGAAAGGGAGGCAGGCTTCCTGCTGATACAAAAGCAGAGACAGCTGCCAGATGAACCTTTAAGGTAGCTGGCCTAAGGCCTAAGGAATTTAGATGGACCAAATAGTCCAGTAAATGGGCAAATCAGCAGATTCTGGGACAATTTGCTTCCCAGAACACCAGATGGAAAACCTCTTCCATTTGGAATTATAAGTGGCCCTAGTGGAAGGCTTCCTTGAAGCCTTTAAAATATCAAGGACACCTTGAGAAAGGTGTAAATCAGCAATTCTAACTCCTCAAGAGCCAAGCCTTGAGGTGAAGGGTTTGAGGTCCGAATACCACACTCTCCCTGGGCACAGGCCAGCAAGTTGTGGACCCTGGGCAGGCTCAGGGAGGGTGGACTGAAAGGGACAGAAGCAGTGGGTACCAGGGCTGTCTGGCCCAGTCTGGTGCAATCAGGATCACTTTGCAGGGCTGGGATCTGATTTTTACTAATACCCTGAAGAGAAGGGGAAGGGGGAAAGGCATATAGGAACTTCCCCTTCCAATCCAACAGAAAGGCGTCCAGGGGGACTGAGCCCAGCACTGGAGGCCTGCAACAAAATAGAGGAAGTTGGTGGTTGTCTGGGGCTGCGAAAAGATCTATCTGAGGAGTGCCCCATCTGGCAAAGACTGACCCCAGCACCAGAGGATTCAGAGACCATTCGTGATGGCCTTGAGAAATCCTGCTGAGGGCATCCGCCAGGACATTGTCTTTCCCTGGAAGGTGAACTGCTATTAGGGAGGTGTTCAGGGAATAAGCCAGAGACCACAACTTCATTGCTTCGGTGCACAAGGCTGATGACCAAGTGCCCCCCTGCTTGTTGATGTACCACATTGTCGTGGTGTTGTCTGTCCTGACCTGAATAACCTTGTTCTGGACAGATGCTGAGAAAACCTGAAGAGCTAAAAAGACAGCTCTGAGTTCCAATAGGTTGATGTGGAGCAGAGATTCCTGAGGGGACCACACTCCCTGAGTGGAAAGGTCGCCCAAGTGAGCCCCCCACCCTAGCAAGGAGGCATCCATGGTGAGGGTGAGAGAGTGGGAAACAGGAATGAAGGGGACCCCTTGTCTTAAGTTGCTCTGATCCTGCCACCACTGGATAGCCAGAATCAGAGTTTGGGTCACTGGAACCAATTTGGAAAGGGGGTCCCTCCTTTGAGACCAATAGGCCCTCAAATGGAACTGAATGTCCCTCATCTGGAATCTTGCTCCTTGCACTACAGCTGTGGAAGCAGCCATGTGTCCTAGGAGTTGCAGAAAATGCCTTGCTGGTCGAGAGACTCGCAGGGTGAAAGAGGATGCCAGGGCAATGAGTCTCTATACCCTTTCCGAGGGGATAAATGCCCTGGCCAACTTTGTGTTCAATTCCGCACCTATGAAAGTTAGTACCTGAAATGGTTCTAGAACTGACTTTGGTAAATTCAGCAGGAATCCCAGGGAAGTGAGAAGCTGCTGGGTGACTTGCAAGTGGGATTTTACCTGATCTGGAGACTGACCCACAATGAGCTAGTCGTCCAGGTAGGGAAGCACAGCAATCCCTTGCCTTCTTAAATGAGCCACTACCACAGCTAGACATTTTGTGAATACCCTTGGAGCAGAGGTAAGGCCGAAGGGCATTGCTCTGAACTGGTAGTGGCCTGAGGGCAGTTCGAACCTGAGGTATTTTCAGTGAGAAGGCCTGATCAGGACATGAAAATAGGCATCCTTGAGGTCCAGGGAGGCTAGCCAGTCCCCTGGCCTCAGGGAGGGCAAAATCATTACCAGAGTTAACATTTTGAACTTTGGTTTCAAAAGATGCTTGTTCAGGATCTTAAATCTAGAATGGGCCGCCATTCTCCTGTCTTTTGGGGTAAGAAAGTATCTGAGTACAGCCCTTGCCCTGGTGACAAGGCCAACCCTTTCCACTGCTTTGCAGTCTAGAAAGAAGAAACCTCTGCTTCCAAGGCAAGGGTTTCTGAAGGATTTGCAGGTGGAAAATGTCTGGTTCTCATCTTTGGAAACTGTTTGAAGCTGAGAACCAGACCCTGGCTTACTACCTCCAGAACCCATTTGTCCGAAGTTAGGGACACCCAGTTCTGGCTGAAATAAGCCAACCTGCCTCCCACTGGTACAGGAGAATCGGCCCTGGGCACCACATCAGGATGCCTGCTTGGCAGCAGCAGCCTTAGGCTGAGGGAAGGGGGACGGTTTACCTGCGCCCCGTCTACCTCTGCCTCTGAAAAAACCCCTCTGTGCAAAAGCAGAGGAGGCTTGAGATTGATAAAAAGGCCTGTGGAAAGGCCTGCCCCTACCTCTGGGAGTGTGCCTTTGTGGAGTGGCATGCCTCTCCTTAGCCTGGGCACTTTTGTAGGTAGTTCTGTACTCATCCATCTTTTTCATATAATTTTCTGTTTGCTCTCCAAACAGAGAATTTCCCACTACAGGAAAATCCATAGCTTTGACTGAGTATCTTGGGACAGATTAGTGCACCTGAGCCATGCCAACCTACGGAAAGCTACAGAAGTGGCCATGACCCTAGAGGAAACATCATTAACATCCACAGCAGTATGAAATTGAACTTTAGAGGCTTCAATGCCATCAGCAGCCACCTGTTCCAATTCACTAGCCAGCTGGCCATGGGCCTGCTTGGCTAACTGCAATACTGTGTCCCATCTAGATTTCTGATATCTAGCCACATAAGCCATATAATTTGCCTGCCTGAGTCCCAAAGAAGCTGCCATATATTGTTTTTTCACCATGGCATCAATCTTCCTGGAATCCTTATCAGGAGGATGTGAGGCCAGGGGGAATATTAGCCTTGTCACAGGCTGCAGCTTGTACCACACCTACATGACTACACTGCTCAGTGAGGAAGTCTATATCAGGGCCTGATAAAGTATACCTTCTGTCCATTTTTTTATCTACAGGAGGGACAGAATGAGGATTTTTTTAAATTTTTGTTGTTTGCTTCCTAAATGACTTATGCAAAGGAATAGACAACCTCCTAGACTCTGGTATATCCATCATTTCTACATAATCAGGCTCCTCTTGCTCATCCACAGCCTCTTCTAAAGGAAGCTGGAGGGTTTCTGCAACCTTTTTGTAAAACATAAATGAGAAGGGACTCAGACAGCATAGGGGAGATTCTAAAGGTCTGTCTGGAGAAATGTCGCGTTCAATGGCACGCCCAGACCCTCCCAGCCACATACATAATGATCAAAATCTTCCTCCTTCTGTGGTTCATAAAATTCTCAACATCATACTCTTGAACCACTGGAACCAGCAGAACCAACCTTTTGCCAACTGTTGGTGGTTGGACGGTCCCTGAGACAGTGACTGGACAATCTGTATGGCTTTAGCTATCTCTGCAGCAGTTGGAGAGAGCAATTTTGGACTCAGACCTGCTGATTTCTTGACTTTTTACTGGGACTGGTTCCTCTGAACCAGCCTTCCTTTGCCTGAGGAAGTCTCGCCCTGGTCAGAGGGCACTCCTCTGGTCCAGTGGGTGCTGGACCGGGCTGGCCATCTGGGTCAGTGGACTTTTTGGCCTCTCGTTCCCTGGGCCAGCCCAATCTCTTCTCCAGGGTGGCTGCAGGGAAATTTTTACACACCTGGCAGTCTGACAGGAGGTGGTCAGCCCCCAGACAATAAACACAAGTGGTGTGTGGGTCAGCCTTGGCAAAGGCTTCCCCACAGACATCACAGTGTTGAAACCCAGTGGGCCCGGTTTTTCTTTTGGGTTTCTCAGACATAATGCCAGCCTATCCAAAAACTTGCCCTTTTTATGGCAGTGCCAGGCAAGACAACCTTATCGGTTCCTAACCGTGTCACGGGTATTTGAAAAAACCCACTGAAATAAATAGGTTTTTTTAGAACCGATAAGAACCGGGAACCGCACTCTAAAAGCCCAATATAATGTTTAAAATACTTTTTTTAGCAAACCGATCGGTTCAAAACCGAACCGATAATTAATTTCCACACAGACTTTGAAATCCTGTACTTACGGTTTACCAGATAGAGCTTTGAACCGAAATGCGGTAAAATAAAATACTTATTGCCGGTTCAAATGAACCGAAAATACTCACTTTAACCGAGAAATGAACCGAGATGAAGGAGCTGATCTCCGAGCGACTGTTCAGTGAAGCGGAGTAAAGAATCTGACAGTTTCAGTTTGAAACTAGCCAGATAGAGCTTTGGGTACAGCGCCTGTGCTTTTAGAACCCAGTCTGCCTGGAGTTAACTGTTTCCTCCAGGGCAGTTCAAGTGCTGTGGCTAACTGCTTCTGTCATAATATAGCAAGACTTCATGGTGTTTGAAACAGAGGTTCTGAGAGGGGTAGGCAGGGGGGGAGGTCAGAATATAGCAAGACTCCATTAGAAGAAACAACATTTACTAAGGTGAGTAATTTTTTCTTCAAACAACATGACGTCTTGCTATATTCTGACATATGCAGACTACAAAGCAGTACCTCCATGCAGGAGGGACAGAACCTACTTAGGAAATAAGCTCTGAAGCACAGCTGTGCCAAACTGAGCATCACTCCTAGCCTGGATGTCCAGGGAGTAATGCTTGGTAAAAGTGTGAATATCAGACCCAACAAGTGGAAGTTCATCAAAGCAGACAGAGGATGTGTACTGAGGAGTATCTGGACACAGCAACAAATCAAGAAAAGTGGTCTACCTACCTGCATCCACCGACCAGAAGAGCATCTGCCTCCATTTCTGACTGGGTTGGAATGGTGAGAGAATGTTGCAGAAGCTCGACTGGGAAGGTACTGGCCATGAACTGTACTACTAAAAATGTGTAATTCATCACACTAGATCTCTCATCACAAGAGAATGAAGCCCCCTATGGTCGGATGAGGCAAAAGAAACACCACAACATTGTGGGATATGGATATGGGTATGGCACATTTATAATAAAATTACACGTGGTTCTCAGAGGTGGTGCCCATAACATAATCTATGCTGCAGATTATCCAGTAGGTAGAAAAATGGGTAGACAGTGGTGGACCAAGTGGTCCTTATCTGTCGTCAAAGTTGTTTATCGGAATTGAAGAAAGAACAGAGAATCCAGTTATTTCCAACGAATTAATAAAATTATATCTATCTATCTAGTATGACACTCAGGTTGGGCGGAGGATGGGTCGGGTAACAGACAAGACAGAGGAGTAGACGACTATATAGCAACCTCCATTTAAGCAATAAGGCATGACCAAGGGTTATGTTAATGGCCTGTTAATCACCTTCTAGGAGTGTACTGTGGCATGAGGTGAGTCAAGTGCCACATGCCCCTAGAGGATGATTAACTGACCATTAACATAATCCCTGGGAGTGCCTTATTGCTATTATAATAAAAATGTTTTTAAACAGTGTTAAACCTTGTTCAGCATATGGCTAAGCTCTACATGTATGTTAATAAAAGATTAACATAAGGCTATTAGAATGTTTTCAGCCAATCAGAAGAAAAAATTACTCACCTTAGTAATGTTGTTTCTTCTAATGGAGTCTTGCTATATTATGACAATAGCAGTTATCCACAGCACTTGAACTGCCCCGGAGAGGAAAGAGTTAACTCCATACAGGATGGAGTTCTGAGCGCGAGCGCTCCTCTTAGACGCTCTATCTGGCTAGTTTCAAATAGAAACTGTCAGATCTTTACGGAGCCAAACACTCACTAAGAGTCTGTGTGGAAAAAGTAACCTACACTAGCCCAATGGCTACCTATTAGTAACAACTACAACAATAACAACAACAACAACCAAAATCACCCCTGACAAGCACTACTAGACCCCCTTCCCCAAAAGACTCAAGTCCAGGAGGGGGCCAAACACAAAACCAATAACAATAAAACCTAATTTCCCAAATCCTAAAAAGAAAAGGGAAACACCTATAATGGCATGACACAGTGCTTGCACTAATTTGCCCACACCCTACCCAAGTAGAAGTTCTGAGAGGGGCAGGTTGGGTGGTCATAATATAGCAAGACTCCATTAGAAGAAACAACATTACTAAGGTGAGTAATTTTTTCTTCAAACAACATGAAGTCTTGCTATATTATGACAATAGCAGACTACACAGCAGTACCTCCATGGAGGAGGGACAGAACCTACTTAGGGAATAGGCTCTGAAGCACGGCTGTGCCAAACCGAGCATCTCTCCTGGCCTGGACATCCAGGGAGTAATGCTTGGTGAAAGTGTGAACTGTTTTCCAGGTTGCAGCTTGACAGATTTCCAAAATAGGAATATCTCTAGCAGCCGCTAGAGATGCAGCTGTACCTCTGGTAGAATGGGCCCTCAAACCTGAGGGGGGTTCTCTACCCAGTTTTTGGTAGCAAAATTGGATACAAGAGACAATTCACCTGGCAATTGTCCTCTTAGTGGCAGGTTTTCCTTTGCCAACCTCACCATAGGTGAGAAAGAGTTGGTGGGATTCGAACCTGTGACCCTTGGTGCGTTCCAAATAGTAACTCACTGCCCTCTTAACATCCAAACTGTGCAATCTCCTTTCGCCAGAGGAAGAATGCTCAGTGAAAAATACTGGAAGGGAGATGGATTGGTTAAGATGGAAATCCGAAACCACTTTAGGCAAAAACTTTCTGTTAGTCCTGAGGACTACCTTATCCCTGTGAAAAGAAATAAAATCATTTTCTACTGAAAGGGCTTGTAACTCACTTGTCGCCTAGCAGAAGTGATAGCCACTAAAACACAGTTTTCCAAGTTAAGAACTTAAGGTCTGCCGAAGACAGAGGTTCAAAAGGGGGTTGCATTAACTGAGCAATGCAAACATCGAGGTCCCAGGCAGGGGCTGGGTCCTGAAAACGAGGGTTGGTATGGAGTAACCCCTTAAAAAACTTGGAAAACACAGGGTGAGAGGAAAGGGAGGAAGGCTTTCCTGCTGAAATAAAAGCAGAGACAGCTGCCAAATGAACTCTTAAGGTAGCTGGTCTGAGGCCCAGAGAATTAAGATGGACCATGTAGTCCAACAAAATGGGTAAATCAGAAGATTCTGGGGCAATATGCTTCCCAGAACACCAGATGGAAAACCTTTTCCACTTGGAATTATAAGTGGCTCTAGTGGAAGGCTTCCTAGAAGCCTTTAAAATATCAAGGACACCTTGAGAAAGGTGTAAATCAGCAAATTCTAACTCCTCAAGAGCCAGGCTTTGAGGTTGAGGGATTTGAGGTTCGGATACCATACTCTCCCCTGGGCACAGGTCAGCAGATTGTGAATCCTGGGAAGGCACAGGGGAAGGTGGACTGTTAGTGATAGCAGGAGTGGGTACCAAGGTTGCCTGGCCCAGTCTGGTGCAATCAGAATCACCTTGCAATGCTGGGATCTGATTTTTACTAACACCTTGAAAAGAAGAGGGAAGGGAAGCATACAGAAACTTCCCTTCCCAATCCAAAAGAAGGGCATCCAGGGGGACTGAGCCCATCACTGGGGGCCTGCAACAGAACAGTGGAAGTTGGTGGTTGTCTGGGGCTGCAAAGAGGTCTATCTGAGGGGTGCCCCATCTGGCAAAAACTGTCCCCAGCACTTGAGGATTCAGGGACCATTCGTGATGGCCCTGAGAAATCCTGCTGAGGGCATCCGCTAGGACATTGTCCTTCCCTGGCAGATGAACTGCTATTAGAGAAGTGTTCAGGAGTAAGCCAGAGACCACAACTTCATTGCCTCAGAGCACAAGGCCGACGACCGAGTGCCCCTCTTGTTGATGTACCACATTGTTGTGGTATTGTCTGTTCTGACCTGGACTACTTTGTTCTGGACAGATGCAGAAAAAACTTGAAGAGCTAAAAAGACAGCTCTGAGTTCCAGCAAGTTGATGTGGAGCAGAGATTCCTGGAGGGACCACAATCCCTGTGTGGAAAGGTCGCCCAGGTGTGCTCCCCACCCCAGGAGGGAGGCATCCGTAGTGAGGGTGAGGGAGTGGGAGATAGGAATGAAGGGAACCCCCGGTCTTAAATTGCTCTGATCTTGCCACCACTGAAGAGCTAGGATCAGGGTTCGGGTTCGGGTCACTGGAACCAGTTTGGTAAGGGGGGTCCCTCCTTTGGGACCAAAAGGCCCTCAAATGAAACTGAATGTCTCTCATTTGAAATCTTGCTCCTTGCACTACAGCTGTGGAGGCCGCCATGTGCCCCAGGAGCTGCAAAAAGTGTCTTGCTGGTCGAGAGACCTGCAGGGTGAAAGAGGAGGCCAGGGCAATCAACTTCTCTACCCTTTCCAAGGGGAGGAAGGCCCTGGCCAGCTTTGTGTCCAATTCCGCACCTATGAAAGTAAGTACCTGAACTGGTTCTAGAACTGACTTTGGTAGATTTAGCAGGAATCCCAGGGAGGTGAGAAGCTGCTGGGTGATTTGCAAGTGGGATTTCACCTGTTCTAGAGACTGTCCTACAATGAGCCAGTCGTCCAGGTAAGGAAAAACAGCAACCCCCCTTGCCTTCTTAAATGAGCCACTGCCATGGCTAGACATTTCGTGAATACCCTTGGAGCAGAGGTAAGACCGAAGGGCATTGCCCTGAACTGGTAGTGGCCTGAGGACAGTTCGAACCTGAGGTACTTTCGGTGAGAAGGCCTGATTAGGACATGAAAATAAGCATCCTTGAGGTCCAGGGAGGCTAGCCAGTCCCCTGGCCTCAGTGAGGGCAATATCATTGCCAGAGTTAACATTTTGAACTTTGGTTTCAAAAGATGTTTGTTCAGATATCTTAAGTCTAGGATGGGCCGCCATTCTCCTGTCTTTTTTGGGGTAAGAAAGTATCTGGAGTACAGACCCCTGCCCTGGTGTAAAGGAGGAACCCTTTCCACTGCTTTGCAATTTAACAGGGCAGAGACCTCTGCTTCCAGAGCAAGGGTCTCTAGGGGGGCTTGCAGGTGGAAAGTGTCTGGCCCTCATCTTTGGAAACTGTTTGAAGCTGAGAACCAGACCCTGGCTTACTACTTCCAAGACCCATTTGTCCGAAGTTAGGGACACCCAGTTCCGACTGAAGTAAGCCAACCTGCCCCCTACTGGTACAGGAGAATCGGCCCTGGGCACCCCATTAGGGTGCCTGCTTGGCAGATGCCTTAGGCTGAGGGGTGGGGGACGGCTTACCTGCATCCCGTCTGCCTCTGCCTCTGAAAAAACCCCTCTGAGCAAAAGCAGAGGAGGCTTGGGATTGATAAAAAGGCCTGTGGAAAGGCCTGCCCCTACCTCTGGGTGTGTGCCTCTGGGAGTGGCTTGCGCCCTTGGCCTGGGCACTTTGTAGGTAGTTCTGTATTCATCCATCTTTTTCATATAGTTCTCTGTCTGCTCCCAAACAGAGAATTTCCTACCACAGGAAAATCCATAGCCTTAGACTGAGTGTCCTGTGACAGATTAGTGCACCTGAGCCATGCCAACCTACGGAAAGCTACAGAAGTGGCTATGACCCTAGAGGAAACATCATTAACATCAGCAGCAGCATGAAATTGAACTTTAGAGGCTTCAATGCCATCAGCAGCCACCTGTTCCAATTCACTAGCCAGCTGGCCATGGGCCTGCTTGGCTAACTGCATAACTGTATCCCATCTAGATTTCTGATATCTAGCCACATAAGCATATAATTTGCCTGCCTGAGTCCCAAAGAGGCTGCCAAATGCTGCTTTTGCCATGGCATCAATCTTCCTAGAATCTTTATCAGGAGGATGTGAAGCCAGGGGAATGTTAGCCTTGTCACAGGCTGCAGCCTGTACCACTCCTACATGACTACACTGCTCAGAAAGGAAGTCTGTATCAGGGCCTGATAGAGTATACCTCCTGTCCATCTTTTTATCAACAGGAGGAACAGAATTTGGATTTTTAAAATTTTCATTGTTTGCTTCCTAAATGACTTATGCAAAGGAATAGACAATCTCCTAGACTCTGGAATATCCATCATTTCAACATAATCAGGCTCCTCTTGCTCATCCACAGCCTCTTCTAAGGAAGCTGGAGGGTTTCAGCAACTTTCCTATAAAAAATAAAATGAGATGGGGACTCAGACAGCATAGGGGGAGATTCTAATGGTCTGTCTGGAGAGATGTCCGGTTCAATGGGCACATCCAGACCCTCCCAGCCACATACATACTGTTCATAATCCTCCTCCCCCTCCTGTGGTTCATAAAATTCCTCAACATCATACTCTTGAACCACTGGGACCGGACGAACCAACCTTTTGCCAACTGATGGTGGTTCGGACGGTCCCTAGACAGTGACTGGACAATTTGTATGGCTTTTGCTATCTCTGCAGCAGTTGGAGAGGCAATTTTGGACTCCAGACCTACTGATTTCTTAGATTTTTACTGGGGCTGGTTCCACAGAACCAGCTTTTCTTTGCCGAGGAAGTCTCGCCCTGGTCAGAGGGCACTCCCTCTGGTCCAGTTGGTACTGGACCAGGCTGGCCATCCGGGTCAGCGGACTTTTTGGCCTCTTGTTCCCTGAGCCTGCCCAATCTTTTTTCCAGGGTGGCTGCAGGAAATTCTTGCAAATCTGGAAGTCTGACTGGAGGTGGTCAAACCCCAGACAATAAACACATGTGGTGTGTGGGTCAGCCTTGGCAAAGGCTTCCCCACAAGCATCACAGTGTTGAAACCCAGTGGGCCCGGTTTTTCTTTTGGGTTTCTCAGACATAATGCCAGCCTAACCAAAAACTTGCCCTTTTAATGGCAGTGCCAGGCAAGACACCCTTATCGGTTCCTAACCATGTCATGGGTATTTGAAAAAAACAAAATTAAAAGTCAGGTTTTTTTAGAACCGATAAGAACCAGGAACTGCACTCTAAATTCACATACAATGCTTTAAAAGTATTTTAAAAGTAAACCGATCGGTTCAGAACCGAACCGATAAATAATTTCCACACAGACTAAAGACCTGTACTTACGGTTACCAGATAGAGCTTTGAACCGAAATGCGGTAAAATAAAACACTTTTCCCGGTTAATTTTAACCGAGAAATACTGATTTTAACTGAGAAATGAACCGAGCTGAAGAAGAGATCTCCGGAGCGACTGTTCAGTGAGGCGGAGTAAAGAATCTGACAGTTTCTATTTGAAACTAGCCAGATAGAGCTTCTAAGAGGAGCGCTCGCGCTCAGAACTCCATCCTGTATGGAGTTAACTCTTTCCTCTCCGGGGCAGTTCAAGTGCTGTGGCTAACTGCTATTGTCATAATATAGCAAGACTTCATGTTGTTTGAAAGCTCCATTTATCAGACCCTTTTTATAATACAGATTACGCTGGTTAAGGATGTTATAAAATTATATTGTGATGTCTGCTCATGAAAACTACTTGTTTTTCACCCTTTGTTATTCTGCAATTATTTTTTAAACAATTAAGCATGAATAAAATACGTCGAACAGGGTGTGGGTTTTTTTTGCAATTTTATTTTAACCAAGCCTAATGTCAAATGATGTGGTGTGTCACAACACAAGGTGCAGTCGAGCTGCGTGACAAGAAGTGGGTAACTCACCCAGTAAATAATAGTCACATCTCGGAGTGCATTCTTTGTTGCTACACTGACTGACAATTGACCCATATTACTAACATAATTGAATCAATAAAAATAAAATATTTTAATCTATTAAATCAAATGCCATTCCTCAGTGGTGGGTTACGCAGGATTTACACATGTGACATGGTCATGTGACATGTTTGACCATGAGCACAGGATTTTCAATGATCTCACACACCATCCATGACTGTATTATTTATACAGTACTTCCGAGTTTTCCTGTTTTTGTTTCCCAGACAGGAATGAAGATGGTACTACTACTGACATAATCTGCGCACAGACAAACTTAAGTACTGCTTTCTGACTGAGCAGTGTAAAAAAAAATCTTAAGTAATTTAATTCATTAATCTGTGATGAGGAAAAAATATTTCCTTAAGTTTACAGGCTTATTTTTTAAAATTACCATCTGGCAGCAGAGAACTAAATGAACATTTGCAAATAAAACACATGCCACCAAAACATGAAAGGACAAAAGACTATGTTAAAGTTGGCATCAGGCTAATGGTAATGTATTTAAATAATTATAAATACACTAATAATTTTAATATATACTGTAATTAAAATATATTTCACTCACCAGATCAGGTGGGCAAATGAAAGAGCTAGTGTGCATAAAACAGGTATTACAGTTAAAAAACAGTCAGCCATTAGTTTTTATGCAGTTTTTTTGTTTATCAAATAATATGTTCCTGATGACGTTCAGTAGAACGGTTAATGACTGGACCAGCTCTGTCTCATCTTGCAAGATGAAATGATCTCTCTGACTAGGCAGCAAGACCCCATTTTTGAGCAACTTGACAGCTCCCTGAGATAAAACTGATGCTGATGATATGGATCAGAATTCAGAATCAGATGCCAGGCTGCCTGTACAGTACCTAATGTCAAATCATCTGCCGGGGAGAGGGCTACTCAAGTCATACATACAGATATACTATTGTTTGCCAATACATTATTTTTATAATACTTTATCACACTACCAAAAGAACTTCAGACATAAGCTGACTGTACGTACTGTACTAGTTAATTAATTTCACTGTATGCCGATTTTTATCCACACTACCTGTTTCGGGAAGTGGAGGTTTTAGTCCAGTATTTTTTTTTTTTTTTGGGAGGGAGGGCTAATTTTTTAACCATCTATTATGTGTTTTAAATAAGTGAATTGAATAGAACTTAATTTTAGCTTTCAAATGATATATGTCATTTTATATTTAAATATTTTTTATCACCTGGTATGGCATGGTAACCATCTTGGAATTAAAAATGGCCGCCACCAGTTCGAAATTACTAGTTGTTGCAATCCAGTTATTAACAGACTATTTTTCACTTGAGATTTCGGATGATATACTCTTGATAGGTCTAAACATTAATTTAGCAGCAGGTGTATAGCAGCCGTCTTGGAATTCAAAATGGCCCCCATCAGTCCCAAAAATTACTATAGCAAGTATTCAATGATTACATTACATAGTCAAACTAGAACTGAGTTTTCTTATGATATAACTTGATATCTCTTAAGTTATATTATTGGTTATTACAATATGGCGGCCATATTGAATTTAAAAATGTCCGCCACAAATTCAAAAATACAAACTGAAGTCGTACAACAAAAATAATATTAAATATATTAATTTAGTAACATATACTGTTAATGTGGATACATCAATTCCTCTATAAACATCAAAAATAATGTGTAAAACGTTAATCTAAATGGTTTAGATACCAACTTAGCCATTTAAGGGTTAATTTTATCTATCAAAATTAATTTTGACAGTAAAATTAATGCAATAATTCACGGTACAAAAATACATAAATATTCTAAGTTTCAAATCATTACGAATCTTTAATAAGTAGTTATGCATACTTTATGAAGAAAAACAAAAAATTGACTTCAGTTTTAGATGTATCTGGGTATTTTTTTCCCTATGCATTTTAATGGGCGGCTGATCCGAAAATGAGCACTTTTTTACAATATTAAAACTCTAATATTTTAGCAACCATAACTCTGATTTTAAAAATTTAAAATGATTTGTAATCCTTGTGATGGCCTCTTTCTAACAAGAGATACATTTCTTCTTAAAATTACAAGATAAATTTTGACTCGGTATAGCTACTCCCTGTATGCAAACAACAGGTGGGGAAGGTATTTCTCCCAGCCCCTCCCATGCTGTTCAGCAAACACCCGGAGCATTGACTTTAGGGTACCACTGAAGCGTTCCACAAGCCCTTTGGCTTTTGGGTGATACAGTGTTGTGCATCTCTGCACCACCCCATACTTCTTCCATAAACATTTCATTAGGTCTGACATGAAGGAACCCCATCGATCAGTGATTACTTCCTGCAGAAACCCAACATGGGAGAAAATCCCAAGCAAGGCATCTGCCACTTTGTCTGTCCTCAGAGAGGATACGGCGTCTGCCTCTGGGTACCGGGTGGCATAATCCACCACAGTCAGGATGAATATCTTCCCTGAGGAGCTGGAGGTATTTAAAGGCCCCACAATATCCATTCCCACCTTCTGGAATGGCTCCTCCACTATGGGCAAGGGGATCAGGAAAGCTTGGGTTTTCTTGCCCGCCTTCCCTATTTTTTGACACCAGTGACAAGACCTGCAATACTCCTTCACCTGCTGGGTGAAGTTAGGCCAGTAGAAATTCTGGGCCAACCGCTGCATTGTGCACATGATTCCCAGATGACCAGACAAGGGAATATCATGGGCAACCTTGAGCAACTGCTCACAGTATCCCTGGGGAACGACAAGCTGCCTGCCTAGCATCCCTCCCTCTGTCTGTACTGCCTGTGTATACACAAGTCCATTTTCCCAATAAACCTTATGTCTGCTGTCACCTTCCTGTGCATCTTTTGAGTCTGCCCTAGCCCTTAGCTTCTCTAAACTAGGGTCACTTCTCTGAGCAGCTGCAAACCCCTTACACCTTCCCAAGGCATGGGACAGGTCCCCTTCCATCGCTAAAATAGGGTCCCTAGCACTAGCATCAGGGCCCTCAGGAGCACTGTCAATCCCAACCCTCTGACAAGAGGTCACCCCTCCCTCTTCGGAGTAACCCTCTGTAGCTATGTGGTTACTTGTTACTGGGGAAATTTCTACCCTCTTTTTATCAGTCTCCCCCTCTGGAGATGCAGGCTAAGGAACCAGCCTCTCAGTATCTTCTCCAATGGCTTCTGGGGGGCTTAGGGAACTACAATTTTTCCTGGCCGTTTGGCTACGGGTAACTGCACATACCATCCGCTGTTGGAGATTGTTACCCAGGATCACATCCACTGCTAATGTGTTGGCTACAGCCACCTGTTGCACAGTTCCCCCTGTTTCACCCCAGTCCAGGAGAACATTGGCCAGTGGCAATGTTTTCTCTTCACCAGTAAACCCTTGTACAGTTATGTATTTGTTGGGTATAAACTGACCAGGCTGTACCAGATCCCTCTTTACCAATGTCAGGGATGCCCCTGTGTCCCTTAATCCCTGCGTCTGTATGCCATTTACCATGACTGGGCGCATGTGTTCCCTCATGTTCACTGCCATGCTTCCAGGGATACACAAACAACCCACTTCCTTTCTGGTACTACTTTGCATATTATTTGCTTGCCCTTCTTGGACACTGTTTGGCAATGTGCCCAGTTTATTTACATAACCAACAAACATTTCTTACTTCAGAGAAATATTTTCTTTGAGACCTGGGGCTAACTGGTTTTGTTGGAGGCAGTGAGGGTTTTAGCTGCCCTGAAGGCGCGCTTTTCCCTTTCTGTGCTGCCACACTTGCCCCATTCGCTCTCAGAGCAGGTCTGCTCTTGGCATAGCAGTCCGAGAGTTCAGCAGCCTCTTGCACTGTTTTTGGATCTCAGTCCTCTAGCCAGGTTTTTAACTCTGCTGAGCATGCCCAATAAAACTGTTCTAACAAAATCACATTTTCAATTTTATCAACAGAGGTTGCCTCAGTTCCTTCCCACTAACGTTTTAAAAACTGACGTTTCGTGGCTAGCTCCTCATAGCTCATATCAGGGCTTTTCCTGAGCTTACGGAATTTAGATCTGTATGATTCAGCAGTTAATTCAAACTTTTTTAACAGTGCAGTTTTTAACTTGCTGCAATCATCACTGTCCTCATTGTTCATTTGACCCAATGCATCCCGAGCTTTCCTGGTAAGTAGCTGGGATAGCTGGGAGCTCCAGGACTCTCTAGGAATTTTAGCCTGAATACAAACTTTTTCAAAAGAATTTAAAAAGGCATCCATGTCCTCCCCATCCTTAAACTCGGCTATTAATTTGGAGTTCAATTTGTAACCCAGTCCTGCAGTCCCAGTTAAACCCAAGACACTTACCTGCCCTGGTGCCACTGGTTGGAGTCATAGCTTCTCCAGTTCGTGTTGCCAATGGTGCTCCTCTCTCCTCTCCTCTGCAGCTCTGCCTTCTCACTCTCTCTTCTCCTCTGCCTCTCGCTGGTGCTCACATTCCTCATGGTCTGCCTCCCTCTGTTCCCTTTCTCTCCTCTCCTGGGACTCCAGCTCCACCTTGCGTAACTCAAGTTGCAGCCTGAGAACTTCTGGATTCAGGATACTGGTGACTTGTCCCTGCTGGTGTGGCCCTTCACTAACAGTGGCCTTGCTGTCTGCCTCATCAGCTTGCAACCCCTCACTGGCCACTAGCCCTTCCAGACTTGAAGTTTGGTCCCTTTTAGTTACGGTCTGTGACTTGCTGCTCTGGGTATCTGCTACCATCAGGGCCTCTATGAGGTTCTGCTTACTGGCTTTCACCCCAAACAGGATTCCTCTGTCCCCGCACAACTGCTTTAAGAAATCTACAGTGTGCCTGCTGTAGTCGGAAGCTATTTTCTTCTTCCCTCACTACTAATACTATTCTGACTGGCACCTAAGAAAAAAAAATGGGTGGGAACTTAACTGTAAGTCAAGGGATATAGTTCTGTTTCCTTTTGAAATAAAACACTGCCTTTCTTTTTTTTCCCAAGTGAGCTACATGGTCTCAAGCTGACACACTGAACAATGACGCTTATACCACCAAACTTTTTATGCCACCGCTGCCAACCAATCTGTCACAATCTCGCTCAGCCAGTCAGTCCTCTACTCCCAAAGTGCCAACCTCTGAGCGTATGATTTGTGTACAGTGAACAGAACAAGGTAACCCTCTTGTCTGTTTTGTGGGTTCAAGTCACGTTAGTCTCAAGCTGTGGAGGGAGTCAAACTGATAGCCTCTTGTTAGCGTACCCAATTATCAGCCTCAGATAATTCTGTCTTGGGGGTGTCAGATATCTTTGCCTATGAGCACCCAACCAGGTCTTTCAAATGAACCCTTAGAACTGTATGCAAGACTTTAGAGAACTCTATCCATTTCCCAGTTTGGTATACAATAAGCTCATACACAGTGTTACTTATAACCTTTTTAAATCTCCACTTAAAATAAAAAGAAATGTCAAGGCACTCCAGTCAGTTTCCATTGTAAAATCTCTTTTTACTTTAAAATATCAAAACAGAACAATAATTACATAACAAAATATATCCCAACACATGCAGCCTTAAAACAAATAGGTAAAAGTGCAGTTCCTACAATACACACATTCAGACTGGTCTAATCTAATACTTACTTTCTTTCAGTATTTTGAGGGTCTCTCTTCCCTCAGTCAGAAATATTGTCTTGTCTCTCTCTGTCAAGGTTCTTTCAGCAATTAAACACAGTTCTGAGCCGGCCTTCTCATGAGGTCACTAACTCCGCCTTGGTGTATCAAAATCTATATTTTACAATACAGGATGTCCAAATAAAATATTTAAAAAAACATAATAGGTGACCTCACTGCCTTTCCTCCCTCAGGTTAACCAGACCAAACCGGTTTGTGCTCTGCTACACATACATCTCAAAAGTTTATTTGATCTAAGTCACTGTATTCAAGCAAAAGTGCATTTTCCTCTTTAATCCTGTCTGGGCCTTGGAATCTACACCTCAAAGGTCTCTCTGATGTAATTCAAGGGTTCCCCGGGAAAGTATATTGGACCTTCCAAATTCGTCTGGGTCCTCCCTGGCCCAGACATCATCCTCTCTTCAATGTTCATTCTGGCTTCTCTCAGACACCCCTCCCTCTCAAGTTCTTCCTGACAACTATTGTAAGTCAAAGGATTTTCCCTGAGGGAATTATGAATGGCTAATCTTATTTCCTGGGATGAAAGCAAACTGACAAAGTAATTGCACCCCAGATATCTGCAGTTTAGCTATGTCCTGTCCTTTGAAGTTATTCCTGGGGGGTCTTGATGTGTCAGTTCCAGTAAGACAGTAGTTTCCTCAAACTGACCTCCCCATCACATATTTTATATGTAATAAACAAATTGATACAGCAATCTGAGCTGGCTGTCTCTGCCACAGTCGGCTCATAAAACATGGCAATACATGTATGAATGATGCTTGTAATGTATTCTGTGATTTGTACAGGACTTCCTGTGGTATTGTTTGCTTATTTCCAAAGCTAAAGCAATGTGCTGAGTTTAATGCCAGAATGCTACAGCAAGGGCAACAGGATATTGTTACTTTGCCATCTGTAGACTCTGTGGATGGACTGTGTGTTAATCATACTGCAAGAATGTATGAATCATGCTGAGAAGAAATCTTGATGTAGACCATGGTTTAGTTAATGCTGCAATGGGTTGCATAGTTGATTTCAAGTAAAACATGCAGAGAACATTTGTGGAACTTCGGACTGTAAAATTTGATAACAGAAAACAACCTAGTGACACTGATCATTGCTCTGTAAGATTTCAACTTTTCAAAGACATATATGTAACCAGAAAACAATTCCCTATATGTGTTGCATATACAATATCGATACGGAACTGTCAAGGCTTAAGTGTAGATGCAGCAATGGTAAATATAGGCAAATTCATCTTCACTACAGCAATGTCATATGTTGCAATGTCACATGTAAGAAATTTATCAGGTTTATACATTAGCAGCTTTACCTCAGATAAGTTACGTGCTGATCGAAAGTGCATCATTGAGTACAATTGCTTACGTACCCTCTGTCAACCAGGTCTACCATTAATTCCTCTTCACGATTATTATCATGATCAAAATGTCTCTGTGATATTTTGTGACATCCCCCAGTGGAGAAAAAGACAGCATTCAGATAACAGTGATGTACGCACTGACAACTTGTGTGGGTATGCTGATGTCACACATAGTTCTCCTTCTAAGAATATAGCTGGTCTTAGCTCAGTACCAAAATTTGATAACAGCAGTGGTATAAACTCTTATGCAAATTCAGCTATGCAATTCCTTCTGTATATGCCACAGTTTGTAACCACTGTCTTATCTGCTCATGACACACCATTATCACAGTCCATCAAAGATGTCATTCTGCAGACCAAAAGTCATTGTACTACAGTACGTAGTCTTACTGATCTACATTCAGCACTAGGAGCATATCCAGACTGCTCCACATTTGCATAGAATATATACCAGGATATAACAGAGTTTTTTATGGCTGTTATCAACTCTTTGCAGGGTGATGGTATTGCAGTCCATGAACAATTTGTGTTATCTTTCGTATTTTCTTATACTTGCATGTCATGTGGCTGTTGTGAAGCTGAGATAACTAATAAAATGCTATGGATATCTCTCTATATTCCTCATGCTGCAACAATGAAGTTCAAAGATTTGATAATGCACAATGTGGGTGGTGTCGACGCTGTGATGGTCACTGTGCCCGTACAATTACACTAACAGATGTGTCTCAGTATCTTCTTCTAGTAATGCAGCATTTGATGTGACTGGGACTAGAGTTGTCACCCCCATTTCAAACTATATTGCAGGTAGAGTGCTCATAGGTGAACATTATTTTGATACTCATGCAGTAGTCTTTCATCATGGAGACTCTCTCAGTTGTGGACATTATGTGGCATGGTTGAGGTATTCTTCTGACTGGGTGGAGTGCAATGACTCTGTTATTACAGTGAAGCAAAGATTACCTAAGCATCTTAAAGGAAAACTACACCCAAAACCTGAAAAAATATATGTTGTGCAGAGTGTTTTAATTTGTATGTGAAGTTCTAGTGTTTCATTCCCTCTGACTGGTATTAGGAGTTTTTCCCAAATTAGCCTGCTAGCTTTATGCTAGTTTTACGACCCTTGGGGATCTCCATACCTGATAGTGTAATTGTATTTCTGGTTCCCACAGTGCATTTTGTCTCATGTGACTGTGATGTAAGAGAGACCCAACATTCAGCACACACATGCCAAACAAACAAAATATCTTGGAAGCCTTACAAGCTGCACAAAAATTACCAGCAGCAAAGTTTTTCAGGACAGTAAAACCTTTAGGACGAGGGTGGTCACCAAGCTGAATTCTACAGATTTTAAAATATAGCCATCTCTGTTGTTGTGAACTGATTGTAATGCAATGCTTTCGGCTGGATTTATGGACTCTGCTACATCACCATTACACGAAACAAGGTGCACTGTAGGACAAAGAAATGCAATAAAACTATTTGATATGGTGATCTCCAGGGGTCGTAAAACTACCCTAAAGCTAACAAGCTAATTTAGGAAAAACTTCTAATACCAGTCAGAAGGAAGGAAACACTAGAACTTCACATATGAATTAAAACACTCTGCACAACATATGTTTTTTCAAGTTTTGGGTGTAGTTTTCCTTTAAGGATGCTTATGTTTTGTTACTTAAAAGGTATGTTGCTGTACAGAGATGATACCTTTATTTTCTCTCAACTGTTTTATAATGTGCAAAACAGTTAACAATACTCTTTCACAGATATATAATATGATGTCACTACATGACATATAGTTTTTACTGGTGGCAGTCCTGCACACACCTGTTTTTGTAAATGTATATGTTACACAGGTCCTCTGAATAAAGTCTACAGATGTATACCTTATTATTATTACTATAATATACATTCATTAGTCATGATAAAGCTACAGACACAATTCTGAAAATGTGAGAAAATGAATACTGTAAAAATATATGCTTCAGTATCTGTCAGTATGTTACAGTATCCCGTGACGAGGGTGCATGGAGAAGGGCATCCGTGACGGTGACTCGTTCCCCGCTGAATCCCTCATGGCAATGGGAGGGTAGGGGAACCAAATGGGGAGGTGGGCAAAATGGGCAACACGATGTTGCTGTATGTACACGTGCAGGGGGGCAAGCGTGGGCTGGGAGGGGGCAGAGGAGCTGTAGGGGGTGGCGCTGCGGTGGGTTGCTAAGTTGTGTCATGGTATTGGGGGTTGGTCTGTGGTTAGGGTAGGTTAGGTGCCAGGTTCGGGTCCAGGTGTTGGTGCAATTTTATTGTGCCCTCCCCAAACCTTTAATTTTACATGTTTTCACCCCCCCAACATGCACCCCCCTGGAGATGAGAATCGTTTAGTAGGGGGGTACGGGGTGAAGCCTCTCACATGGGGGGATGTGGGGGGCATAGCCCTCCACAGAAAGCATTGAAATGTATGTCCCTGGTGCTGTTGTGCTGTGCGCTGGGGTGTCAGAGTGCCGAAAATGTTTTCGGCACTCTGACTGTGCGATAACGGCAATCGCCTTTAGGCTTTCACTGTTATCACATAGAACCGTATTTTACAGTTTACAAAGAAATGTTACACAGTACTTTACTTTGACTAATAGGATATTAAT
Source organism: Neoceratodus forsteri (assembly GCA_016271365.2). NCBI lineage: Eukaryota > Metazoa > Chordata > Ceratodontiformes > Ceratodontidae > Neoceratodus > Neoceratodus forsteri. Next base: position 589,843,587 of record CM057459.1, read on the forward strand.
TGTATTTGACTATCTAGTGTAAATACAACTGTTCTGTAATTTATGTATGGAAAAATATTACTCTAAAAGTAAAGTACTGTTTGCAAGGCCATATTAAGTTATATAAATGTTTATTGTTAACATATATTTTCCAACTGTTACACTTCTGTTTGAGGACTTCGTGTGTTTATACAGTGTTATGATGTTTGTTTATTGTTTGTTTATTTCAGAGATCAGAAATACCTTTGAGTCATAGACTCCTTTACAAAGGTTCCATGTCACATGCAATAGTTACAGATACACAATACAGTTAGTACAAATACACACTACAGTAAAAGTTACAGAGTAAAGACATTTTTATAACAGGAACTATTTGGCTAAAACATTCAGAACTAGTGCAGTTTGAGACAATTAAAAAGGCTGGGAACTTAACATCCCTGAGATGGCGGAGTTAAGAGCTGTATGCAGAGGCCAGCCAGAGGCCATTGTCAATAGTAGAGGGACAGGGGGCACTGGTTCACATACAGTTGCAGACACTTGTGGACCGAAGATGGGCCCTAAGGTGCATTTTGAAATGACCAATTTTTTGATCAAGAGCATGGAGGAGGGTAGGTTATTCATCCACAAGGGTGCCCTGTAACAAAAGGATCTTTGGAATTGAGTTGTGCGACAGGAAGGGACGGAAAGATGATGGGTGTCTGAGCTACAGGTGTGCTGAGCTTTTGAGTCCATGGTGATTAAAGGGGTGAGTGCTGCGGGGGAGAGGCCAAGGGAGATTTTTTTTCCTAAGACACAAGTGTGGAATTTGATTCTGTTGTCAAGGTTAAGCCAATTGGTGTCCTGATATAGTGCACAGGTATGGGTGAGTCTGTCACACCCTAATATAAGATGGCAGGCCTTGTTTAGGACAAGTCTAAGACTATCAAGGGCTGAGGAGCTTGCCCCACCAAAAGTCAGAAGGCCATAGTCAAGCAGGGAAAGTACCAAGGAGGAGATAGCAAGCTTAAGGGCCTCTGGGGTAAGGCAATGTTTAAAGTGGTGCAAAAGCCCTAACCTAATATTTAGGGCCTTAGATAATTGATGTATATGCTTGTAATAGGTAAGGCCAGTGTCCAGAGTGATGCCCAGGTATTTAAAGGAATGCACAAATTCCAGGGGGGGTCTGAGACGCAGATAGTATTTGAGGAAAAAGCCCTATCCTGGAATACTGCAGATGCGCGAAAAGCATACCTTTGTTTTTTTTTTATAGTTAATAATAAGGCATTGTGAGGCGAATCAGCCTTCGACAGCATTGAAGGAGGACTGGAGGGAATGGTGGAGTTGAGAGGGATTTGGGCTGGAGGAGAAGATGACAGTGTCATCAGCATATAGTAATATTTGGAGTTGCAGGATGCGGGGAGGGAGTTAAGGAAGAGGCTGAAGAGGAGGGGACCCAAAATGGACCCTTAAGGGACCCCTGAGAGGACAGGAGATTTGGAGGATAGGGTATTGCCAATTTTAACTTGAAGGGTCCGGTTGGTAAGATAGTCTGAAAACCATCCCACTGCTTCCTGTGAGAGACCTAGGTTAAGCAAGGAGGTTTTGAGTAGTGAATGGTGGACGGTATCAAAGGCCTTAGTGAGGTCAATAAAGATCGCACCTGTGATGTGGCCTTTATCCAATGCAGTATGGATGTGTGATGTTAGTTCAAGCAAGGCAGTGGACGTGCTGTGACCTTTGTGGAAACCATGTAGTTGTTTGCAGAGAAGGTCATATTTATTGAGGTGGTCAGTGATCTGATCCAAAACTATTCTCTCTAAGGCCTTGGAGGGGGGGAGTATGGAGATAGGGCGGTAATTGTTAGTAGCGGAGCGGTCACCACCTTTAAATATGGGTGTGATGGAGGTGGATTTCCAAATGGCAGAATTTACCTAGTGAGAGGAGGGTTTAGAAATGTGGGTGAGAGGGCAAGGACTTCCTTGAGGGAGAGCCAAAATTCTGAGATCAAAGAGTCAGCGTTGGAGGAGGCGTGACTAAGGGCAGCAGTAAGGTATGGTTCAGCTGCCTTGGGAGAGATGCGGTGAAGGTAGAAGGGGGGCACCAAGGTGCGGGGAGGGTGTGTTAGGAGCTGGTGGGACATAGAAGTTTGGAGGGAGAACATGGCTAATGCTGGAGAAGGTATCACTGAAAACTGCAGCAATGTTAGTGGGGTCGGAGGTCAAGGACCCATTTGACATGACCTGGGAGGGGACCAGGTTGGAGACCTTACCGCATATTTCCTTAATGTTGTTTCAGAACTTACGTCCGGAGCACCAGGACAAAGTTAAGGTGGATTTATAGTACTCTGCTTTTGCCCTGCGAATAGCCCATGTACAATTGTTCTGAGCCATTCTATAATTCTGTCTATCATGGGGGAGGCCGGACTCAATGGAGAGATGCCATAATGAGTCTCTGGTTCGCATTAGAGACTTGAGCCTTTCAGTGAACCAAGGTACGTGATTGCCTTTCACCATTCTTTTCATGAAAGGTGCATAGAGATCACATATATTATTAAAGGACTGGGTAAATAGATCCAAGGCGCTGTCTAGGTTTATGGTGTTCGAGATGAAGGACCAGTCCATGACTCTGAGGTGCACTTATAATTGTGCCAATTTACCAGGACCAAGTTTATGTTGCACAATTATTTGGGGAGGGGATCTTGGGATTTTACAGGACCATGAGCAGAGAACTGGAGAGTGGTCGCTGAGGGCATTAGGAAGGATGGTAACATTGGTGATCTTGCCCGGGCAATTGGAGTAAATGAGGTCCAGTAGGGAGGGAGGAGGATCCAGTACGTGGATCCAAACGAGTGGGGGAAGTGACCAGTTGAGTAAGGTCTTGAGCTGTGGCGAGATCAATGTATGGGATGGCATCATTACTTAGCCAATTGATATTAAAATCACCAAGTACTAGTAGTTCCGACTGTGATGGTAGTGTGTCCAGATATGACAGTAATGCTTGGAAAGCTGATTTTTGGTCCCTTGGGAGAATTATGCTGTTGTTATATATAAAGGGTTATGGGCTCTTCCCAGAGTCAGTTTGACAGTGACGGCCTGTGTGCCAGCCCCCAAATGAGGGGCATGGAGTAGGTGACCTTGTAAGGTATCCTTAGTGTAGAGGGCACAGCCACCCCCTCTCTTACCATGTCGATCTGCATGGTAAACCCAGGCAGTGATACGGAGGAGTCCAGGGTCCGAGGGATGAGCCAGGTTTGACACAATGCTATGACATCCAGTTGGTGCATCAGTACCCAACCCTGGAAGGAGTCCCACTTTTTTAGGATGCTACAAATATTGAGAGATGCAATGCACAGCTGACCCTGGATACGTTGGGGAGGCAACATGACCATTGGTGGTCCAGGGTTAGGATGGATATTCCCAGACAAGAGGAGAAGGAGAAGCAGGAATCTAGAGGAGGGGGTACCTGGAACACTTCCTCTTTTTAAAGAGGGATATCAGAGTATGTGGTATAGTGGTGGGGACGGTAGGAATGGGTAGTGCATGTGCTTTCAGGTAGGCCTGAAGGAGGTAATGAAAGTCAAGGGTGGCCAACGGTGTTACATGTTCAGGTAGCTGAGTCAGGACAGCCCCAGGGGGAGTGGCCAGGGTAGACTGGCTAGACAGGCAATCATGGTGAGTAAGAGGAGAGTAAGCTATCTGCAAAGCCCCTATAACAGGGTCGTGGGGGGGCTCGTGGTTACCCAAAATGTCACTAGCTGCCAAGCGTTCAGACTGTGGGCAGATGCAGAGGAGGGGGGTAGGGGTGTATCAGGGTATGACAGGGAGGGGAACTGGGCAGGGGGGGAGCAAATGGCAAAGCAGCAGGATTATAGAAATCATCCTGACACTTAGAGATTGAAAGCTCTAGGGTAGCAGTGAAACAGGAGATCAATCAGTAGAGCAGCCTCTAGTGGTTGAATAATATAAGCTGCTAATGGAGAACTTGGCTGATTGGTTAAAGCAGCCTATAAAAGGGAGTGCTCACCAAGCTTGGTGGTGGGGGTGGTGGGGAGCTGACGCCCTGCATCGGCGGGGCCAAAATGCAGCAGCAGAGCTGAGTCCTTGATGTAAGCAGCAAGCACGGGGGATCACTGCACTTTTCCCGTACCTTTTTAGCTGGAATCGGGGGGTGGGGGTGGGGGAGAGCGCGGTGCCTCTGGCCCTCATGACCTCCTGAATCATCTGTGGAGAAAGAAAGGACAGGTAAGGATTTTTATATGGACGTTGTTGGGGAACAAGGGGGGACGGGGTACAGCAAGAGAGCATTCATTGGATTTAAATTTTGAGCCGAGTTATGAAGGTCTAATCACAAATTGAACAAACTGATCCACTTAATACAAAAGGCACTTGGTAATCATGGAGCAAAGTCTTTAGGGTACCAGTTGATATACGGTGAAAAATGGCGCCAAGAATTCAAGCGAGCAGGTCTTAAGGCACCACTCAGTTAAGCAGACTATCAGGTAATGCTGATTAAAAGTAGACTTAAGTCACCAGCCTCTGGCCCTCACAACCTCCTGAATCATCTTTGTAGCTGGAATCAGGGGTGGGGGTGGGGGAGGGCACCGTTGCCTCTGGCCCTCACGACCTCCTGAATCGTCTTTTTAGCTGGAATCGAGGGGTGGGGATGGAGGAGGGGAAAGAAAAAATTACTCACCTTAGTAATTGCTTTTCTTCTCATGGAGTCTTGCTATATTATGACTTAAGGCAGTTAGCCACGCACTTGAACTGCCCCGGAGAGGAAACAGTTAACTCCAGGGAGACTGGAGTTCTAAAGCGCGAGAGCGCTATGCCAAAGCTCCATCTGGCAAGTTTCAAATAAAACTGTCAGATCTTTACGAAGCTAATACTAAGCAGCAAGTCTATGTGGAAAGCTCTACACTAGCCAAGTGGCTACCTACTAGTAGGAATAACAACAGCAAACACAACAACAACAAGAGCAATAATAATAATAACAATGATAATAATATTATTAGTTTCACCCCTAACAAGCACTATTAGACCCCCCTTCCCCAAAAGACTCAAGTCCCGGAAGGGGGCCATATATTACTGAAGAATGTTCAGTGAAAAACACTGGAAGGGAGATAGATTGGTTAAGATGGAAATCTGAAACCACCTTAGGCAAAAACTTCCTGTTAGTCCTGAGGACTACCTTATCCCTGTGGAAAGAAATAAAGTCAGTTTCTACTGACAAGGCTTGCAACTCACTTATGCGCCTGGCAGAAGTGATAGCCACTAGGAAAACAGTTTTCCAAGTTAGTACTTAAGCTCTGCAGGAGACAGAGGTTCAAAAGGGGTTGCATTAACTGGGCAATGCAACCATTAAGGTCCCAAGAGGCCGGATCCCTAAAAGGTGGATTAGTATGAAGTAATCCCTTAAAAACTTGGAAAATACAGGGTGAGCGGAAAGAGAGGAGGGCTTTCCTGCTGAAACAAAAGCAGAGACAGCTGCCAAATGCACTTTCAGGGTAGCTGGTCTCAGGCCCAAAGAATTAAGATGGACCATATAGTCCAAAACAATGGGCAAATCAGCAGATTCCGGGGAAATATGTTTCCCAGAACACCAAATGGAAAATCTTTTCCACTTAGAATTATAAGTAGCCCTAGTGGAAGGCTTCCTAGAAGCCTTAGGATTTCAAGAACACCCTGAGAAAGGTGTAGGTCAGCAAATTCTAACTCCTCAAGAGCCAGGCCTTGAGGTTGAGGGATTTGAGGTCGGATACCAAACTCTCCCCTGGGCACAGGTTAACAGGTTGTGATTCCTGGGGAGACACAGGGGAAGATGGACTGTTAGGAACAGAAGGAGTGGGTACCAGGGCTGCCTGGCCCAATCTGGGGCAATCAGAATCACCCTGCAAGGCTGGGATCTGATTTTGACTAGCACCTTGAATAGGAGAGGGAAGGGGAAGGCATAAAGAAACTTCCCTTCCCAATCTAGGAGAAAGGCATCCAGGGGACTGAGCCCAACACTGGGGCCTGCAACAGAACAGTGGAAGTTGGTGATTGTCTGGGGCTGCAAAAGATCTATCTGAGGGGTGCCCATCTGGCAAAAACTATCCCCAGTACTTGAGGATCCAGAGACCATTCGTGATGGCCCTGGGCAATCCTGCTGAGAGCATCTGCTAGGACATTGTCCTTTCCTGGAAGATGAACTGCTATGAGGGAAGTGTTCAGGGAATAGGCCAGAGACCACAACTTCATTGCCTCGGTGCACAAGGCAGGAGACAGTGCCCCCCTGTATTGATGTACCACATTGTTGTGGTGTTGTCTGTTCTGACTTGTACCACTTTGTTCTGAACAGACACAGAAAACACTGAAGTGCTAAAAGAGACAGCTCTAAGTTCCAGAAAATTGATGTGGAGCAGAGATTCCTGGGACCACACTCCCTGAGTGGAGGTCGCCCATGTGGGCCTCCCACCCCAGGAGGAAGCATCTGTAGTGAGGTCAAGGAGTGAGACAGAGGAATGAAGGGACCCCGAGTCTTAAATTGCTCTGATCCTGCCACCACTGGAGGGCCTGGATCAGGGTTTGGGTCACTGGGACCAACTTGGAAGGGGTCCCTTTTCTGAACAAAAGGCTCTCAAGTGAAACTGAATGTCCCTCATCTGAAATCTTGCTCCTTGCACTACGGCTGTGGGCGCAGCCATGTGCCCCAGGAGCTGCAAAAAGTGTCTTGCTGGTCGAGAGACCTGCAGAGTGAAGGAGGAGGCCAGAGCCACCAAGTTCCTTACCCTCTCTAAGGGTAGGAAGGCTCTGGCCTGCTTTGTGTCCAATTCTGCACCTATGAAGGTGAGCACCTGAACTGGTTCCAGAACTGACTTTGGAAGATTTAGCAAGAAGCCAAGGGAGGTGAGCAACTGCTGGGTAACTTGCAGGTGAGATCTTACCTGTTCTGGGGACTGGCCTACAATGAGCCAGTCGTCCAGATAGGGAAAGACAACAATCCTTTGCCTCCTTAAATGAGCAACTGCTACTGCCAGACATTTTGTGAATACCCTTGGGGCAGAGGTGAGGCCGAAGGGCATTGCTGTGAACTGGTAGTGACCTGAGGGCAGTTCGAATCTGAGGTACTTTCGGTGGGAGCTTCTGATTATAACGTGAAAATAGGCATCCTTGAGGTCCAGGGAGGCTATCCAGTCCCCTGGCCTTAGAGAGGGTAAAATCATTGCCAGAGTTACCATTCTGAACTTTGGTTTCAAAAGGTGTTTGTTCAGATATTTGAGGTCTAAAATGGGCCGCCATTCTCCTGTCTTTTTTGGGGTAAGGAAATATCTGGAGTACAGACCCTTGCCCTGGTGTAGGGGAGAAACCCTTTCTACAGCTCTGAGAGCCAGGAGGGTTGAGACTTCTGTTTCTAGAGTAAAGGTCTCTAAAGAGTTTGCAGGTGGGAAAGATCTGATTCTCATCTTTGGGAACTTTTTGAAGCTGAGAACCAGACCCTGGCTTACTACTTCCAGGACCCACTTGTCTGAAGTTAGAGACACCCAGTTCTGAATGAAGTAAGCCAACCTGCCCCCTACGGGTAAAGGAGACTCGGCCCTGGGCACCCCGTCAGGGTGTCTGTTTGGCAGGTGCTTTAGGCTGACAGGTGGGAGCAGGCCTGCCCATAACCCGTCTGCCTCTGCCTCTGAAGAACCCCCTCTGAGCATAAGCAGAGGAGGCCTGGGTTTGGTAAAAAGGCCTGTGAAAAGGCCTACCCCTACCCCTGGGAGTCTGTCTCTGAGGAGTGGCTTGCCGCTCCTTGGCTTGGGCACTCTTATAGGTAGTCCTATATTCATCCATTTTCTTCATATAATTCTCTGTCTGCTCCCCAAACAGAGAATTTCCAACCACAGGAAAATCCATAGCCTTAGTCTGGGTATCCTGTGACAAGCTAGTACACCTGAGCCAGGCCAACCTACGAAAAGCTACAGGCGTAGCCCTGACTCTAGAGGATACATCATTAAAATCCACAGCAGCATGAAACTGCACCTTGGATGCCTCAATGCCATCAGCAGCCACCTGTTCCAGCTCATTAGCAAGCTGGCCAGAGGCCTGTTTAGCCAAAGCCATGACAGTGTCCCATCTAGATTTTGATACCTTGCTACATAAGCCATGTAATTTGCTTGCCTGAGTCCCAAGGACGCTGCCATGTATTGTTTTTAGCCATGGCATCAATCTTCCTGGAATCCTTGTCAGGAGGATGTGAAACCAGGGAATTAGCTTTATCACAGGCTGCAGCCTGAACCACTCCAACATGACTGCATTGCTGTGAAAGGAATTCTGTGTCAGGACCTGACAGTGTGTACCTCCTGTCCATCTTTTTGTCCACAGGAGGCACAGAATTAGGAGTTTTTAAAATTTTTATTGTTTGTTTCCTAAATGATTTATGCAAAGAAATAGACAATCTCCTAGACTCTGGTATATCCATCATTTCTACAAAATCAGGTTCCTCTTGCTCATCCACAGCTTCCTCCAATGGGAGCTGGAGGGTTTCAGCAACTTTTTTGTAAAACATAAAGTGAGAGGGGGACTCAGAAAGCATAGGGGGAGATTCTAAAGGTCTGTCTGGGAGATGTCCGGTTCAATGGGCACACCAGACCCTCAAGTCACATTCATACTGTTTATAATCATCCTCCCCTCCTCTGGTTCATAAAACTCCTCAACATTATATTCTTGAACGGTGGAACCGACCGAACCGACCTTTACCAGACAGTGGCGGTTGGACGAACCCGAAAAAGTGAATGGAAAATCTGAATAGCTCTTGCTATCTCTGCAGCAGTTGGAGAAGGAATTTTGGGCTCAAACCTGCTGATTTTCTTATTTTCTTTACTGGAACTGGCTCATCGAGCCAGCACTCGTTGCCGAGGAAGTCTCCGCCCTGGTCAGAGGGCACTCCCTCCGGTTCGGTTGGCACCAAACCGGGCTGGCCATCCGGTCAGCGGACTTTTGGCCTCTCGTTCCTGAGCCTGCCAACTCTCTTATCCAGGTGGTTGCAGGGAAATTTTACAAATCTGGCAGTCTGAATTGAGGTGGTCAAACCCCAGGCAATATAACATGTGGTGTGTGGGTCAGCCTTGGCAAAGACTTCCCCACAAGCATCACAGTGTTGAAACCCAGTGGGCCCGGTTTTTCTTTTGGGTTTCTCAGACATAATGCCAGCCTAACCAAAAACTTGCCCTTTTAAACGGCAGTGCCAGGCAAGATACCCTTATCGGTTCCTAACCGTGTCACGGGTCTTGGAAAAAACCGTAATGAATTCTGTTTTTTTAGAACCGATAAGAACCGGGAACCGCACTCTAAAACCTCTAATTTTTGTAACTTCAAGTTTAAAGCAAGCTGATCGGTTCAAACGAACCATTAACATTACAAGTTCCACAGAAATTAAACTGAAATTACTTACAATACCACAGACAGAGCTTGAACCCGATCGGTTTTGCGGTTAAAATAATAATATTCTCGGTTGATTTGAACCGAGAAAACACTATTTAAACCGAGAAATGAACCGAGCAGTAGGAGAAATCTCGGGCGACTGTTCAGTGGTAGTAAAGAATCTGACAGTTTGGGTTTGAAATAACCCAGACAGAGCTTCTCTAACCGAGCTCGTGCTCTAAGTTCCATTCTTAGAATGGAGTTAACTCTTTCACCTCCGGAGCAGTTCTAATGGTGGGACAAACTGCAATTGTCATAATATAGCAAGACTTCATGTTGTTTGAATTATGGATTTCTGGATAGTCACAGGAAGACTTTGCCATCAGAGGTGGTGGTGGTGGGGGGGGAGAAGTGGAGGATGTTTGCATGCAAGGGAGGCAAGTGGGGAATGTAACACAGAGTTACCTGTGTGTGTGTTTGGGGGGTTGATATAGAGCATTTACTGAAAGGGTGTTTTGCCTGATATGGGGGAGGATCAGAAGAACCTGCATGCTTTAAATGTCTACCATAAGCTGCCTTTTTTACTAAATCTGTTTTCTAGAACATTTTATTTAGTCCCCCTCTCTTTTATTTTACAGGTCTAGATGTGTATTACAGTTGCCCTGTCAGATATGTATATGCATTTTTTTAATCTGATGACTTACATGTGATTTAAATCCAACCCTTGTTCCTTTATGTCCTGGTTAAATTTACTGTTTTCCTTTCTCAGAAATTCCTCAGGATCAGTTTTGAGGAACAGCTATCCCCAACTTGGATTGGTCAGGTAAGAGACACTACTGTTTCTTAACAAAAAGTTACCATATCATTTTGTGTAAACATCCATTATAAAGTAATGGGGGAAGGGGTAACGTACCACAGAAAATTGTAGTCCAGCACAGTAGTTCTGACGCCAAGCAGAGAAGCAGGCAGGCAGGAGAGGCACAGGAAAGTGTTGTTGCGGATTTATTGTGAATTTAATGCAGGGGCAAACTATTTTTTTTTTAAACATGTTTTGAACTGTTGCTGTGTAGGGAAGGTGGGGGTGGGGAGACACCAGTACAAGGAAGGGTGAGGAAGGGCCTATCTGAGGACGCTGGGACCACGAGGTACACACTGACCATTCAGTCATGGCACTCTCCATACACCTCCAAATGAAAGTCCACAGTGCTGATGGGTTAGTTAAGTTTGTAAGCTTTTACTTAAGGGTGAAACGTGAGAAGATTGTACTGTGTCTGTATGCTTTGGATGTGCTGCTGCTGCTTAAGTAAAGGCTTACAAACGTAACTAAACTATCAGTCTGTGGACTTTCATTTGTAGGTGTGTGGAGACACAAATAGGTATTTTTAGTCACAGAGCACCCAGTGCCCTTGTGCAATTCTATCTATACAGTTTGGCACATGCTGACCAATCGGGCAGCTGTGGAGGGTAGGTACTTCCCCGAGGGCCAAGCGACCCCTTGCATGAGTGACCCCAAAGTGGGAGTGGAAGCATGAGTGCCATGAAGCAGGAGCGTGGCATCTAAGTGCATCTGCAGGTAGGACCAAAAGCCATGCTGGGCAGGGCACTGGGTAAGAGGGGGCATCAGGATGTAAGTAGGTAGTTCCCCCTGATGCGATTAGGCTAACTACAGAATGCATAGTGAGAAGACCATATCATAAATAAAGGGACGGTGGTAATACACAGCTGGGGTCTGCCTAGTCACAGGTCTACTATCAGCAGTTGTAGTTACAGCAAGAACTAGAATGCAGGGGTTGACATTAAGTTTTGCAGCTATTAGCCAGCAGGGCTAGTGACTGAGAAAATCCAGTAGCTGTATAGTCTTTTCTACTGCCCCAGTTGGTGTACTTACTGAAATATTATCTTTTCCAGTATAAGCTCTCAGAGCTACTGAAAACATTTTTAATAGCCTGATACAAAATCTACCAGCATTTGGTGAGTGCCAGTTTTGACCCCTGGGATGGAATACCAAGGAAGATGTGGGGCCCAGGGAACTGGAGCTGGCAGCAGGCCAGGGGAGGAGATGTGGAGGTGGAGGATAGATGAGAGATGCAGAGCTCAGGGGGAGGCAGGGAGGTTGGTGAGCCGCAGTGAGTGTGGAGCAGCCATCTTTTTAGGAACCTAGTGGAAAGCAAGAGGTTGTCCGGTGTACAGGCAACTTGAGAAACTTGGAGAGGAAATAGGGTGGCTGCAATGTGAGCTGGGGACATGGGGCTGGCTGCAATGGGAGCTGGGGCGAGGGGGCTGAAGAGGTTAGGGAGAGCTGCTGGGGCCAAAGGAGCAGAGGATGGCTCCTCCAGGAAGCACAACAGGTAGACATAGGACAGAGCATGGGGGAAACCAATGGGTCCATGAGCAGCAACACCTCAAGGACCAGGGGGAACCTAGTTGGGAAGGTGTTAGGTGGTAAAACATAGGGACAGGGGGAAGAAGGGATCAGAGCAAGAACATGGAAAGAAGACACAAGGCAGGGCAACGGAAGAAGATCAGGACATAGGGAGGGAGTCTAAGAAGAGGTTCTCAGTGCTGGCCAGTTTGGAGTACCAGGTGGCAGGGCATGAAGCCATGGAACGCATGAATGAAAGAGGCACTAGCAGTGGCAAGGTGGGTAGTAGGGTAGCAGGGTGTGAAGCTGAGATACTAACTAAAATGTAGCAGTGCGAAGGGGTAGGTAGTAGGGCAATTGAGGGGTAGAGGACACAAAGAGTAGGAGTGAGCAGTTTAGGGGGTTATAGGAGAGGGAAGGGAGTTAGTCTGGGCAGGAAAGTGTAGAAGGGAGGGGGAGGGGTCAAAGGAGGGGGTAACACGGGATAAGAAGGGTGAGTCAGGAAATGGGGAAGGGGGCTCTAGATTGGACAGAAAGATGGGCTTCACATGGGAGGAGAACAGGCAATAGGAGAGAGGGTTGTCATATTGGGGTCTGGGAGACACAATAATGAAAGGGGGTCAGATCGGGACGCAACGGTGCAATGAAAATCTGCACATGGATGGAGTGTATGCTGGGCATGATGGCAGGGAGGGTCGGGCAGTTTATTCCTAAGTGTGTGGGAAAGGAATGGGACAAACCTCACATTGTGGTACACTTAAGTACCAATTACCTAAAAGGGTGTAGGGTTGAGGAGGTGCAGGACAGGTTCAGGGAGGTTGGAAGAATCTGTAGTGAGGCAGGAAGATAAGTTGCATTTTCTGACGTTCTTCCAGTCCCTAGGGCAAACACTGCTGTGAAGCAGAGAATCGAGGAATTCAACAAATAGCGAGGGGTATAGTTTGAGACCAAGGGGTACAGATTGTTGGGGAGGGTGGGGTAGACCATGGGAAAACAAGGAACTGGATACACCGAACAGGCTGTGTTAAAGTAAGGAGGGCACATGGGTCCTGAAACAGAAACTGGAGGAATATTTATCAACAAAAATTAATTTAAACTAAGAGGGGTGGGGTAGGTGTGCACCAATCAGAGCCACCATGTAAGGGAGTCAGTGAGGCCACCCCACCCCAGCAAGTCAGGAGGAGAGTGAGGGGAATTCAAAAAGGAGAGGAAGCAGAGGATTGGGACAGGGAAAGAGGAGGCAGGGGTCATGATGGAAGGCAGTATCCCTGAATGCAAGAAGTCAGGCAGTAGAGCTTCAGTCAGAGATGGTAGAGGGAGAGGTAGACATAGCAGCCATCACGGAGACTTGGGCCACCCAATACCATGACTGGGACCTTGTGATCCCTGGGTACAGGTTGTACCAGAAGGATAGAGTGAAGGGGAGAGGGGGATGAGTGGCTGTTTACGTAAGGGAAGGGATATTATGCACCAGGAAAGAGGAAGAGGGGGGCGTGCCTGAAGCCTTATGGGATACAGCTTCAAAACTCTAAAGGGAGAAAGGTTAGCTTGGGGTTAGTTTACAGACCACCTTTACAGAATGAGTAACTTGATAAGAAGTTGGGAGAGCAAATAAGAAGGCTCAGTGGTAAAGGCAACACTGTCATAGCAGGTGATTTCAGTTTGCCAGGAGCTGACTGGAACACCCCGGCTACCTCTAGTGCCAGGAAACAGGTCCTCCTGGACAGCAAATAAGAAGGTTCAGTGGTACAGGCAACACTGTCATAGTAAGTGATTTCAGTTTTCCTGGAGCTGACTGGAGAACCCCGGCTACTTCTAGTGCCAGGGAACAGGTCTTCCTGGAGGCATTCCAGGATGACTTTCTGGTGCAGAGGGTAACAGAGCCAACCAGAGACGGGTAACATACTGGACCTTGTGTTGTCAAACAAGGAGCAGGTCCAAGGCATAGTGGTAGAGGATCCCCTAGCAGGCAGCAATCACTTTGTGGTTCTTCCTCAGGGCAAGGAATCAGCCAGGACCAAGATGAAAGTGGTGGACTTCAGAAGAGCTGACTTTAGTAGGATGGGTGACATCCTAGTAGGGCATCTTGCCAAGATCTGCCCAGAGATGGATGCAGACCAGAAATGGTCCGTTATCAAACTAGTTCTGGTGGAAGCCACTAACATGTGTGCAAAGAACCAGAGTAAGAAGTCCAGGACCAAAAAACAGAGCTGGCTCAGCAAGGAAGCAGCAGAGAATGTGAGGGAGAAGACAGCAGCTTTCAGCAGTTATAAGAGGACCATGCAAGAGTTGGACAGGGAGGAGTACTCAAAATCCAGAGGTGAGCAGAGCAGTCAGGGTGGCAAAGGCTTCAAGGGAGCTAAGGCTGGCACAGGGGATCAGATAAGGGGAAAAGGATTTCTTTAGGTGCTTAAGAGAAAAGGGGAGCTAAGGCTGGCAAAGGAGATCAGATAAAGGGAAAAGAATTTCTTCAGGTACTTAAGAGAGAAGAGAAGCTGTAAGAATGGGATTGTCAGGATCAAGAGGGAATGGGGTTGGGCATAAAGGGTAGTGGACCAGGCAGTGGCACTTAATGAGTATTTCTGTTCACTGTGTTCACCAGGGAAAAGGATGGGCCTATGCCGCAGGGGAAAAGAGAGGTACGAACAGAAGGAGCAGGGTTAACTGATGGGGAAATTCCAGAGGACAGGGTTTTAGGGTGCCTTAAGGCCCTGTGGGTGGATATGGCTCCGGAACCAGACAGAGTACATCCAAGAGTCCTGAGACAGTTGGCGGAGGTCTTGGCAGTCCCTCTGGCGGACCTGTTTAACACCTCACTGGAGATGGGGGCATGCTCCAGGACTGTATGATGCATGTGGTGCCTCTCCACAAGAGTGGACCCAGGGATGAGCCAGGTAACTACAGACCGGCCAGCACTGCCTCCATTGTAGGGAAGTTAATGGAGACCATTCTAAAAGAGACACTGGTGATCTTTCTGGAAGTGAATGGTCTCCAGGATGGAAAGCAACAAGGGTTTGTCTTGGGGAGATCCTGCCAGACCAATCTAACTGACTTTTTTGATTGGGTCACAAGATCATTCAACAGGAGCCATGCAGTGGATGTCCCATATCTGGACTTAAGTAAAGGGCGAAACCTGGGAACTGGGGAGAAACTGGTGGGGTGGGTCAGGAGCTGGCTGCAGAACAGACAGCGGAGGGTAATTGTACAGGAGGGGTACTCTTGAAATCCAGATCTGTAACCTGTGGGGTCCCACAGGGTTCTGTGCTCGGACCAGTGTTATTTAACATTTTATCAGGGACATAGCAGACGGGATCAAAAGTAAAATCAGCGTGTTCGCAGATGACACAAAGATCTGTGAGTGCATGGACAGTGAGGAAGGGAGGCAAGAACTCAGAGGACCTAGAAACATAGACTCTGTCAGCAGATAAGGACCATATGGCCCACCTAGTCTACCCTTTTCCATACTCACTGCTGCAGCCCCAGATTCTATTTGATCTTCGGCTGTCTTGCTCTGCACATCTCCAGGGTACCTTTATGTCAATCCCATGCACTCTTGATCCCCCCGTATTGTTTTCACACCCACCACTTCTGCTGGAAGGCTGTTCCATGGCTCCACCACTCATTCAATGAAAAAGTACTTCCTAACATTACCCCTGAGCCTTCCACCCTTCAGCCTCATATCCTGCCCCCTTGTTCGAGTGCAGAGTTTTCTCTGAAATATGCTTTCCACCTGTACCCTGTTTATTCCCCTAAGATACTTGAAAGTCTCTAGTATATCTCCCCTCCCCCTTCTTTCCTCCAGTGAATAGATATTGAGGTCCTCAAGTATTTTCTCATGGGGCTTCTGGTGCAGTCCATGTACCATCTTCGCTGTCCTTCTCTGGGCTGCCTCTATTTTGTCAATGTCCTTTTGGAGATGTGATCTCCAGAACTGGACACAGCACTTCAGCTGAGGCCTCACCAGTGATCTGTACAGTGGCATCATTCATCACCTCTTTCCTCCTGCTTGTTATGCCCCTACCTATGCACCCCAACATTCTGGAAAAGCTTGAGCATTGGTCAGGCATATGGCAGATGGGGTTCAACGCTAAGAAGTGAAAGGTCGCACTCATGCACCTTGGAGCCAGAAACTCTAGGACTAGCTACTGGCTGGGAGAAGTGCAGGTATCCATTTCAGAGGAGGAGAAGGATTTAGAGGTGCTAGCCACGGGGGACACGGAACATTCTGTGCAGTGCCATAGGGCAGCAGCCAAAGGTAACAAAATGCTGGAGTGCATATACCAGAAGAATCACCTCAAGGAGGGTGGAAGTCATCCTGCCATTGTACAGGTCACTGGTGATACCACACTTGGAATCCCGTGTGCAGTTCTGGTGCCTCTATTTAAAAAAAGATGTCAAACTACTGGAGGGGGTGCAGTGAAAGGCAACAAAGATGATCCTGGGTCTGGGGGACAAACCCTATAAGGAAAGACTGAGGGAGCTCAACATGTATTCTCTGGAGGATAGAAGGGAAAGGGGGATATGACTGAGACCTTCAAATACTTAAAAAGTATGAGTAGTGTTAGTATGGAGGGCATTTTCAGATTAAAGGGAGGAAGGAACACGAGGGGACACAGTTAGAAATTGAAGGGTGGAAGATTCAAGAGGGAAATGAGGAGACACTGTTTCATGAAAAGGATGGTAGTTAGGTGGATTTAATTGCCAGAGGAGGTGAGCTAGCTGAAGACGGTGGGTAGTTTTAAGAGGAGGTGGACAGGGTCAAAGGAAAGGTCAAAACTGAGGGGAGGCTGGGGAAGGAGGCGATGGCAGGCTGGGATGATAAATCAGTGAATCGGGGGACTGGAGATGGGTAGGGAGTAGCTGCAGTAAACTGAGAGCTGCACACTCAAGTAGACTTGATAGACTGTTTTGGCCTGTTTCTGATGGCATTTTCATATTTTCGTATGTGTGCTCGTAAGCAGTGTTTAAGCTGCCACTAACCAAATAGATTTCTGTTAAGCTGCAAATAACATTTAAGTATCCAAATTACTACACCAGTTTCACAGGAGGCAGAAATAAATTCTGAGTTTGGCAAAGACTTTTGTGATTTGGCTAATTAGTTTGGGTGACAGTTATCCTAAGCACTGTAGGGTTTTAGAGTGCCAGTTTAAATGCTGGGGTAGGTAGCTGGCTCATCGGTGCAGCTGCATCTCCACCATTTGTAATGCTGGTGACCTGGGATCAAGAATGAGCCTCAGACTTCAGAGACCTTTTGTAGAAACATAGAAAGTGATGGCAGATAAGAGCCACTTGGCCCATCCAGTCTACCCTTTTGTATTTGTATTATGATTGCTTTTCCTGCAGACCCTCCTTGTTCCATGGCAGGTTTGGGAGCATTTGGAAGCCGGGGGGGGGGCCTTTCAGTCAATTATGGACTCCACCATGGTCACTAAACATTGAATAAAGATGGTGGTGGGGTACCACTACTAACACTGAGGCAGCCAGGAGGGGTGACCGCCCCCCCCCCCTCAGTCCCCCCTCTGGCTCCGCCACTGGCGACTCCACGAAACTGTGTCTTCCACACTCTTCCTTTTTCTTATGGTTCCTTTGTGCCTTCATTGAATCCCACTACTGTTTCACCCCCAATAGCTCCACTGAAAGACTGTTTCAGGCATCCACGACCCTTTTTGTGAAGCATTTCCTCATACACCTACTGAACCTACTCCCCTCCAGCTTCATCTCATGACCCCTTGTTTTAGAGCACCCTTTTCTCTGAAAAATGCCTCCCACCACCTGTACCTTATTCATCCCCGTGAGGTATTTAAAGGTCTCGATCATATTCCCTTTCTCCCTCCTCCAGAGTGTACATATTGAGCTCCTTTAGCCTCTCCTTGTAGGGCTTTTGATGCAGACATAGCACCATCCTGGTAGCCCTCCTCTGGACTGCCACTACTCTGCCTTTCCTGAGATGTGGCTCCAAAACTGGACACATTATTGCAGGTGGAGTCTTCCCAGTGATCTATAGCGGCTGCACTACGTCCCTCTTCCTGCTGGTGATACCCCTACCTATACACCCCAGCACCCCATTAGCTCTCCTGATCACTTTTTCATATTGTCTGACAACATTTATGTCATCCAATTGATTATCCTCAGGTCCCTCTCCTGCTTGTTCATCGCAAGCATCCACCCCCCCCCCCGCATTTTGTACTCCATTCTTGTGTTTCTGTGACCCAAGTGCATTATTTTGCACTTTCTTGCATTAAACCTTAGCTGCCAAACATTTGACTGCTCCTCAGATCATTTTTAATCTCTTGCCATTTTCTGCACCTCCACCTGGAGTGTCCTCTGTATTGCAGATATTGGTGTCCTCCGGAAAGAGGCATACCTTCCCTTCCAGCTCCTCTGCTGTGTGACTAATGAAGACATTGAAGAAGACTGGCCACAAAACTGACCCCTGAGGTATCCCGTAGGTCACTCTCCCCTCTTTGGCACAAACTACATTTTCCACCACCCTCTGCCTCCTATCCACTAACTAGTTTCTTACTCAGGTTACCACCTTACTGCCTACCCTTATGCTACCCAACTTATTTATCAGTCTCCTATGTGGAACAATGTCAAAGGCCTTGCTGAAGTCCAGGTAGTCCACATCCACCACCCCTCCATGATCCAACACCTTGGGCTATCCAACTTATTTATCAGTCTCCTATGTGGAACAATGTCGAAGGCCTTGCTGAAGTCCAGGTAGTCCATGTCCACCACCCCTCCATGATCCAACAGCTTGGTTACCCAGTCAAAAAAAATCTATCAGATTTGTTTGGCACAACCTTCCCCTAGAAACCATGTTGCCTCTGGTAACTGGATTCCAGGTATTCTACTATCCTTTCCTTTAACAGTGTTTCCATTAATTTCTCTACCATTGAGGTCAGGCTGACAGGCCTGTAATTTCCTGCCTCCACTTTGCTACCACTTTTGTGGAGTGGGACTACTTCCACTCTTCCCCAGTCCTCCAGGACTACACTGGTCTCCAGTGAACTGTTAAACAAGTTTGCTAGGGGTGCAGTCAGTACTTCCTGAGTTCCTTCAGCACTCTTGGATGCACCCCGTCTGGCCCCATGGCTTTGTCCACCTTCAGATTAGTGAGTGCTTTCCTGATTCTCTCCTCAGAAAAGGGACTGTTGTCCACTTGCCTCTTCTCAAAGTCCATGGTACCTATTCATGATCCTGCCCCTTCCTCTTCTACTGTGCACACTGAGCAGATATATGAAAAATTTAGTCACCTTAGTAGTGTTGTTTCTTCTAATGGAGTCTTGCTGTATTCTGACATATTGCAGTGATGTCCAACCTTTGAACTGCCCTGGAGATGAAAGAGTTAACTTTCCATACCAGGCATGGAATGCTGAGCTCAAGCTTGGTTGAGACTCTGTCTGTTGCTGTTTGAACTCAAACCGTCAGATCTTTATGAGCTATACTCACTGGGTGTCCTGTGTGGAAACTGTAAACTTACACTAGCCAACTGGCTACTAAATATAATAAAAAGATTTTTTGGTCCCAAAACAAAGACTCAAGTCAGGAAACCCAAAAAATTAAACAAAACACAACACCCACACACCCAAACTAAAGGGGTGAGAAAAGAAGGGGTGGGGGCACCTCCCGAGTGCCAACACTGCAACTGCCACCACATCCCAAAACCAGGTTCTGAGAGGGAGGCCGGGGGTCAGAATACAGCAAGACTCCATTAGAAGAAACAACATTACTAAGGTGAGTAATTTTTTCTTCAAACAACATGAAGTCTTGCTGTATTCTGACATATTGCAGACTACCAAGCAGTACCTCCATGGAGGAGGGACAGAACCTACTTAGGAAATAGGCTGTGAAGCACTGCTGTGCCAAACCGAGCATCACTCCTAGCCTGGATATCCAGAGAGTAATGATTGGTAAAAGTGTGTACTGTTTTCCAGGTGGCTGCTGGCAAATCTCTAAGATAGGAATATCCCTGGCAGCAGCCAGGGAAGCAGCTGTACCTCTGGTAGAGTGAGCCCTCAGGCCTGAGGGTGGGATCCTACCTAGTTTTTCGTAGCAAAATTGAATGCAAGAGACAATCCACCTGGCAATAGATCTCTTAGTGGCAGGTTTTCCCTTACCAACCTCACCATAAGTGAGGAACAGTTGGAGGGAGTCAAATCTGTGACCCTTGGTGTGCTCTATGTAGTAGCTAATTGCCCTTTTCACATCCAAACTGTGCAGCCTCCTCTCCCCAGAGAAGGAATGGTCAGTGAAGAAAACAGGAAGAGACATAGACTGGTTAAGGTGGAAATCTGAAACCACCTTAGGCAAAAACTTCCTATTAGTCCTGAGGACCACCTTATCTCTATGGAAAGAGATAAAATCAGGCTCCACTGACAGGGCCTGTAACTCACTTATGCATCTGGCAGAAGTGATGGCCACCAAGAAAACAGTTTTCCAAGTCAAGTACTTAAGCTCTGCTGGAGACAAAGGCTCAAAAGGGGGGCTGCATAAGCTGAGCAATGCAAACATTAAGGTCCCAAGCAGGGGCAGGGTCCCTGAAGGGAGGATTGGTATGAAGCAATCTGTTGAAAAATTTAGAAAATACAGGATGAGCTGAAAGGGAAGAGTGCTTGCCTGCTGAGAGGAAGGCAGAGACAGCTGCCAGATGCACTCTTAGTGTAGCTGGTCTGAGTCCCAAACTATTAAGATGAACCATATAGTCAAGGACTGTGGGCAGGCCGGCAGACTCTGGAGAAATATGCTTCCCAGAGCACCATATAGTAAATCTTTTCCACTTGGAATTGTAAGTGTTTCTGGTGGAAGGCTTCGAGAAGCCTTTAAGATATCCAGAACACCTTGAGAGAGGTGCAAATCAGCAAACTCTAACTCTTCAAGAGCCAGGCCTTGAGATTGAGAGATTTGAGATTCGGATACCAAACCCTCCCCTGAGCACATGTTAACAGGTTGTAATTCCTGGGAAGAGACAGGGGAAGGTGGACTGCTAAGGACAACAAGAGAGGGTACCAGGGCTGTCTGGCCCAGTCTGGAGCAATCAGAATCACCTTGCAGGGTTGAGACCTGATTTTGACTAGCACCTTGAACAGGAGCGTGAAGGGGGGGAAGCATACAGGAACTTCCCTTCCCAGTTGAGAACCAGGGCATCCAGGGGGACTGAGCCCAACACTGGGGGCCTGCAGCAAAAGAGAGGAAGTTGGTGATTGTCTGGGGCTGCAAAAAGATGTATCTGTGGGGTGCCCAATCTGGAGAAGGTCACCTTCAAAACCAGGGGATCCAGGGACCATTCGTGATGGCCCTGAGATATCCTGCTGACAGCATCTGCCAGGACATTGTCCTTGCCTGGTAGGTGTACTGCTGTAAGAGAGGCATTCAGGGAATAGGCCAGAGACTACAAGTTCATTGCCTTTGTGCACAAGGCTGTAGACCGAGTGCCCCCTTACTTGTTGATATACCACATTGTGGTGGTATTGTCTGTCCTGATCTGAACTACTTTGTTCTGAACAGACTTGGAAAAAGCTTGAAGTGTTAGAAACACTGCTCTGAGTTCTAATAGATTTATGTGAAGCAGAGATTCCTGAGGAGACCACAACCCTTGGGTGGCCAGGTCCCCCAAGTGGGATCCCCACCTCAAGAGGAGGCATCTGTAGTAAGGATTAGAGAATGAGACTGAGTGACAAAAGGAACTCCCTGTCTTAGATTGTCCTGATCCTGCCACCACTGTAATGCCTGGATCAGGGTTCGAGTCACTGGGATTAGTTTGGTCAGAGGGTCCTTTTTCTGAGACCAGAAGGCTCTCAAGTGGAACTGAATGTCCCTCATTTGAAATCTTGCTCCTTGAACCACTGCTGTAGAGGCAGCCATGTGTCCCAGAAGCTGCAGAAAATGCCTTCCTGGTCGAGACACCTGGAGGGTGAATGAAGAGGCCAGTGAGATAAGGGTCCTTGCCCTGTCCAGGGGAAGGAAGGCTCTTGCCTTTACTGTATCCAGCTCTGCCCCTATAAAAGTGAGGAGCTGCACAGGCTCTAGAACTGACTTTGAAAGATTCAGAAGGAAACCTAGAGAAGTGAGCAGTTGCTGAGTTATCTGTAGGTGTGACTTGATTCGGTCTGGACACTGGCCTACTATGAGCCAGTCGTCCAGGTATGGAAATATGGAGATCCTTTTTCTCCTTAGGAAGGCAACCACTACTGCCAGGCATTTTGTGAACACCTGTGGAGCAGAAGTTAGGCCGAAGGGCATTGCTCTGAATTGGTAATGGCCTGAGGGCAGCTCAAACCTGAGGTACTTTCGGTGAGAGCTTCTGATGAGACTATGGAAATAGGCATCCTTGAGGTCCAGGGAAACCATCCAGTCCCCTGGCCTTAGAGAGGGTAGAATTATTCCCAGAGTCACCATTTTGAACTTTGGCTTTAAAAGGTGCTTGTTTAAATATCTGAGATCCAGGATGGGCCGTCATTCTCCTGTCTTTTTGGGGGTTAGAAAGTACCTGGAGTACAATCCTTTTCCCTTGTGTAGGGGTGGAACCCTCTCTATGGCTCTCAGAGCCAAGAGGGAAGAGACCTCTGCCTCTAGGGCAAGTGCCTCTGAAGGATTTGCAGGTGGAAAGGATCTGATTCTCATCTTTGGAAATTTTTTGAAGCTGAGAACCAGTCCCTGGCTTACTACTTCCAGGACCCATTTGTCTGATGTTAAAGACATCCAGTCCTGGACAAAGTAAGCCAGCCTGCTACAGGTGGTGGAGAATCGGCCCTGGCAAACCCATCAGGGTGCCTGTTTGGCAGGGGCTTTAGGCTGAAGGGTGGAAGCAGGCCTGCTTCTACCCCATCTGCCTCTCCCTCTGAAGAACCCCCTATGAGCATAAGCAGAAGAGGAGACCTGGGCTTGCTAGAAAGGCCTATGAAAAGGCCTGCCCCTGCCCCTGGAATGCTGCCTCTGGGGAGTGGCTTGCCTTTCCTTGGCCTGAGCGCTCCTATTGGTGGTCCTGTACTCACCCATTTTCTTCATGTAGTTCTCTGTTTGCTCCCCAAACAGAGAATTACCCACAGCAGGAAAATCCATGGCCTTAGTTTGGGTATCCTGAGACAGGCTAGTACATCTGAGCCAAACCATCCTATGAAGGGCCACATATGTAGCCATGACTCTAGATGAAACATCATTGGAGTCCACTGCAGCATGGAATTGCACCTTGGATGCCTCAATACCATCCGCAGCCACCTGCTCCAGTTCCTTGGCAAGCTGGCCAGGGACCTGTTTAGCTAAAGCCATTACAGTGTCCCATCTAGATTTCTGATATCTAGCTGTATAGGCCATATAATTAGCCTGCCTGAGTCCCAAGGATGCTGCCATGTACTGTTTCTTTGCCATGGCATCAATCTTCCTGGAGTCCTTATCTGGGGGGTGTGAAGCCAAGGGTATATTTGCCTTATCACAGGTAGCAGCCTGCACTACCCCAACATGGCTGCATTGCTGGGTAAGGAACTCCGTATCTGAGCCTGAAAGAGTATACCTCTTGTCCATTCTCTTGTCCACAGGAGGTATAGAATTAGAAGTCTTTAAAATTTTTATTGTCTGTTTCCCAAAGGACTTATGAAAGGGAATAGACAGCCTCCTGGACTCTGGGATATCTATAATTTCAACATAGTCAGGCTCCTCCTGGTCGTCCACAGCTTCTTCCATAGGAAGCTGAAGAGTTTCAGCCACTTTTTTGTAGAACATAAAATGGGGAGGGGACTCAGAAAGCCTAGGAGGAGAAACCCCTGAAGGTCTGTCTGGGGAGATGTCCGGGTCAATAGGCACATCCAGACTTTCGTAATCACCATCACTATCCTCATACTCTCCTTCCTCCTCCTACGGTTCATAAAAATCTTCTAAATTATAATCTGGAACCGGGGGAACCGACCAAACTGAGCCCCTTCCTGATGGTGCCAGTTCGGTCGGAACCGGGGTTAGCGACTGAACAATCCTTATCACTTTGGCTATTTCATCAGCAGTTGGAGAAAGAATTTGTGGATCCGCACTGGCTGATTTATCCCTTCTTTTTCTTTTAACCGGAACTGACTCCTCAGAGTCGGTTCTCCTTTTGTCCGAAGAAGTTTCGCCCTGGTCAGAGGACACTCCTTGTGGTTCGGTTGGAACTGAACCGGGCTGGCCATCTGGGTCAGCGGACTTCTTGGCCTCTCTTTCCCTGAGCCTACCAACTCTTTTTTCCAGGGTAGCTGCAGGAAAATTCTTGCAAATCTGGCAGTCTGAATTGAGGTGGTCAAACCCCAGACAATAAACACAGGTGGTGTGGGGATCAGCCTTAGCAAAGGCTTCCCCACACACACTACAGTGTTGAAACCCAGTGGGCCCGGTTTTTCTTTTGGGGTTCTCAGACATGGCCAGTCCTAACAAAACGTACCCTTTTTTCGGCAATCCACCAGACAAGACACCCTTATCAGTTCCTGACCGTGTTACAGGTCATGGAAAAAAACGTAATGAAATTCGTTTTTTTTAGAACCGATAAGGACCGGTTACCACACTCTAAAAGTAGAATAAACTTTTTTGAATAAATCTGACCGATTCAAACCGAACCAATACCACGTTTACAAATTCCACACAGAAGAACAAGAAAATAAACCTATCTAGTACTCACGATACCACAGACAGAGACTGAACCGACAGGTTAACGGATTAAATTCGGTCAAAAACCGAGAAAATGGCACTTTAACCGACAAATTTGAACCGAGCAAAGGAGAAATCTCCGGAGCGACTGTTCAGTGAGTCGGAGTAAAGAATCTGACGGTTTGAGTTCAAACAGCAACAGACAGAGTCTCAACCGAGCTCAAGTTCAGCGTTCCATGCCTGGTATGGAACGTTAACTCTTTCATCTCCGGGGCAGTTCAAAGGTTGGACATCACTGCAATATGTCAGAATACAGCAAGACTTCATGTTGTTTGAATTAAGATGTTTTCCTTTTCTTCATCCTCCATATAGTCCCCCCCCCTTAACTGTACAATCACTCCCTTAGTCTTCCTTTTCTTGCTGACATACCTGAAAAATGTCTTGTCCCTTTTTGATACTGCCTGTGTTATTCTTTCCTCAGTTTTCACCTTTATGCTCCTTACTGCTATGCCTGCATCCCTCCATTTCCCCAGATACGGTTCCCTATTCTCCTATCTTTGGGTCTCTATATATTCCTTCTGAATGCCACTCATTTTGCCATTACATTTTCTGGCAGCTCCTTCAAGAACCACAACGGTCCCCATTTCCTTTTGCTTACTTGCTTAACATATGGGGTTGTTGCCTTTATTATGCCCTCTTTTAATCTGGCCCATTTGCTCTCCAACCCACCAGGAAATCCCCAGAGCCAAGTCCTTTTGGAGGCACTCTCCTATCTTTGTAAAGTCAGCCCTTCTAAAACCCAGGATCCTTGCCCTTGCATGGTTGGATTCCGCTGCTGCTGTTCTTTTATTAAACCACATTCTGCAATGATCACTGGTCCCCAGATGACTTCCCACCTCAATGTCTGCATCAATGTCTCCATTAGTAAGCAACAGGTCTAGTATTGCCCCACACTGAGTGGGTTCACTGATGAGCTACCTGAGGAATGCCCCCTGCAGGGAGCCCAGGATGTCTCTACTTCTAGTTGATGCTGCAGCAAGGAGGCTCCAGTCTACATTTGGCAGATTAAAGTCTCCCACCAGCGCGACCTCTCCCTTTTCAGCCATTGTGCCAGTGACTTGTAACATTTCTTTATCTAATTCTGTGCCGGTGGGTTGTGGGTTGTAACATTTCTTTATCTAATTCCTCCCCCTGTGTTGGAGGCCTGTAGACCACTCCTATTCGAATATCATCTCTGTTTCTTGACTCTAGTATGACCTACATCACCTCATACCCCCCCCCGAAATCTCTGTACCTCTGTCGCTTTTATGTTTTCCTGAATGTAAAGCACCACTCCCCCTCCTTTCCTTCCTACCCTGTCCCTTCTAAACATCATCTAGTCAGGTATGACCATTTCCTAGATATGGTTGACTGTGCACAATGATTTGGTAATGGCCACAATACCCAGGTCTGCCTCCACCATGGTGGCCACCAGGTCTGGAATCTTATTTCCCAGGCTTCTTGCATTGGCACTTTTGACTTTCCAGATTTTGTTAGCTCCTTTTCACCTCCATCTTTCGCTAGTTGATCCCCCACTCTTCCTCACCTGTTAATTTTTGCCTGCTCCTCTTCTCCATCCTTGCTAATACTTTGCTATCTTGTTTCTCTCCTCTTGGGATCTCTCTTCTCTCTCACAGTCTGTGAGGCAGGGGGCAGGTAAATGCCGCCCCTTTGTCATCTACCACCCCCCTTGGCTAGTTGGATGATGCACTCCATCCGCCAGTATAAGCTTTGATCCCTCTAGGTGGAACCCAAGCCCCAAATGTAGCCATACCTCTCCTTTCTGCACCATTCCTTCAACCATAAATTTAAGACCTTGGTGCGGAGCTCCCTCTCCTTACCCCTGTTGTGGATGGGCAGCACTCTGTAAAGGCTACAGTGCATGCTGCCTGCATAGGACCATTACCCAGTTCCATAAACTGCTCCTGCACAGCTCCCATCACATCCATAGCAAGGTAATTCACCCTCAGGTGGACAGTGACATCCAGCTCCCCTTTCCTTCCTATTGTCCTCGATCCATTGTATATGCTTCCCATCCCTCCAAGATGTTGTGCCAGGTAAGCACTTTACCTCCCTCTCTACCCTCTTTCCTTCCCCCAACTCTATTCCCCTGACAGTAGAGTCCCCCACCAAAATTCCCCCCCCCCCCAAGCCTCCATTAGGCCCCCCCTATCCTCACTGTCTGCCATCTCAGGTTCACCTTCTTGGCAGTCCCATTCTGCCAGAATGGCATAGGAATTTCTTTATGGTGTTGGTTAAGGAATGTGCCTGTGACCTTCCATAACCCAGCATCCCTGCCCTCCTTGAGCCCACTGTAGTCCAACTGTTCCTCCCTTCTGGCATCCTTAGAGGCAGTGGTGTCTGACTAGGTGGCCCCTGGGTGGGAGAAATGGTTCTCCAACTGCTAGTCAATGCAACTTTGAGTCTAGCAATGTTCTCCTGACTCTCAGCCAGTGCTGCCTGGAGCCTAGAGACCTGTTCCCTCCACCCAGAGAGGTGCATGTAGACGGGGCAGCACTGCATTTTCCAGAAGGTCTCCCTGTAGACTGCTGCCCTGTAACCACTGCATGCACCACTCCCTATATTTCCTTTTTTCCTAGTCTTGTGCTTCGTGTCCACCTATCCTAGACCCCAGTAAGGCTGCCCTACTAACGCACAACAGCAAGTCTCTGAACTCTGAAGTGCCCTAATACTCATCGACCATTTAACAACAAGCCCTCTTACACTCAAAACTGCCCAAAAACCTTTTAACAGTAAACCTCTACATGCAAAAATACCCAGCAACCATCTAACAGTAAGCCCCTAAACCCTAAAACAAACTAATATATAGCGACAGTTTACCAGCAATCCCTTAAATCCAGAAACGCACTCATACCCAGAAGCAATTTAAATATCAAGTTCCTAAGTCTACAATCAAACTACCCCCACAAATGAATAGCAGCAAGCCCTAAAAGTACAGCATCTCTACAATGTAACCCCTAAACCAATACAGTTGTACTTGGGATCCGATGAGTAGGGAAAGGAGGATTAAGCACCTCAGTGTCTGTTGCCCTCTGGGTAGGGTGGAGTCAAACCCCACTGCAACACTGCCATCAACCATCTGAGTGACTGTAGGGGTTGTGCAGGCAGACGTTGTTTGGGAAGGAGGACATCAGTTGGGTTAGCACATATCACAAAGATGCATGCATATGCACCCATGGAGTCCCTGCTGGGGAGGAACGGCACAAAAAGCAGAGAACACTCAGGCCTAATGGCCAGCTCACAGTGGTTTTCTCGGACCCCACACTGCCAGGCTTAAGGAAGCTCTATGGGTACAAAACAAGGACAGGGAAGAATGCTGCAAAAGTATGGAAGGGAGGGACATAATATGTACAGTGGTAAAAGCAATTTTAATATATGGGTAATGTTTTTAATAGTACAGTAAAGTATACAAAAAAATTCCAGTAATAGCATCGCACACCAAGTGATGATACTACAGTTACTCACTGGTAATAGCATCGTTCAGAAGTGATAATACTATTGTTCCCACCTGAACGATAATATTATCACAAACAAGACACAGCACAAACACCGGGAAAACTGTCAGCCTTGCAGCGCGAGACACACTGTACTGAAACCGTGCTGTTCACTGTAAAGTCAAATGACTGTTTCATCCTAAAAACTGACAGGCTTTCTTTTTTTTCTGCTTACTTTAAAAAAATGTCTCTGTCAAAAGAAATAAACACCATCAAAGACAGGCTCAAATTTGTCCAGCAGTAGAAGAACATAAATACCCCCAAAAAGACCGCTTTTGACCTGCGTCCCCTCACAGTCTACCTGACTAAAGCTGGTAAGTCCCGAGAAATTTAAAGAGTACTGGCAAACCAGTTAGACGCAATACTTGCTGAATTTGTTTTCCAGCTAAAGAAACAGGGCGGCTCAGAAGAAAAAAATTACTTACCATAGTAATCTTGTTTCTTTCCAGTGATACTCAAGTATTCATAACTTTAAGCAGTAAGCCTTCTAAGTAGAACTGCCCAGAGAGATGGAACATATGCAAATGATGGAATCTTTTGCATGAGCCACTTTTCAAATGCTGCATTTTACTAACTGCCTTAGCTGTAAACCCTTCAGATTTCCTAGAGGTCTGGAAAGACAGGCCCACGAGGACTAAATGTAACAAAAACAATAACAGTATTCAACATTAATAATAATATTAATCATGATAATAATAATAATTATAGTAGGAACCCCTTTAACACCTCGAAAGGCCTCCAACAGGAGGGCATAACATATGAAAGAAGACCCCTGAATGTCAGAATCACCTGACAAAGAGGAACAACAATAGTGAACACAATCACAACATATGTGCCAGAAATGGCATTTATACCCCTGAGAGCACAGTATGCAGGAGTGCAGAGGCTAAAAGTTCTGGAAGTCGAGGCAGAGTGGGAGTTATGAATACCTGAGTATCACTGGGAAGAAACAAGATTACTAAGGTAAGTAATTTCTTCTTCTAACCCCAGTAATACTCATGTAATTCATAACTTTATGCAGACTACAAAGCAGTACCACTGGAGGTGGGCACAGAACTTTATTTTGGAAACAGACTCTGTAGGACTGCTGTGCCAAGCATCACCCCTGGATTGAATATCCAGGTTATAGTGCTTCGTAAAGGTGTGTACTGTTCTTCAGGTAGTTGCTTTACAGATGTCCACCATGGGAATATCCCCCACAGTTGCTATGGTAGCAGCTGTGCCCCCTGCAAAATGGGACCTCAGCCTTGTTGAGGGCTCCTTTCCAGCCTTAGAGTAATAAAAAAATGGATACTAACCAGCATGAAATGGACCTTTTGATGCTGGGTTACCCATTCCCACATTTCATAGGTAAAGAAGAAGCTGTTTTCTGTCCTGCCTATGGATTGTAATAGCTGTCAAGCAGTAGCTAAGAGCTCTCTGACGTCCAATCTTGAAGACTCCTTTCACTTGAACCAAAGTGTTCATTGAAAAGACAAGTAAGGTAATGAGTTGGTTCAAATGGACTCAGAAACGCCTTTTAGGAAGAACTTCCTGTTTGTTTTCAAGAGCATTTTGTCACTGTGGAATCATAAAATGTAGTTAAGTTAAATGCAGAGAGAAAGAGCTCATGGATTCCTCTGACAGAGGTCATTACCAAAAGGAAAACAATTTTCCATATGACATATTCTCAAAAACTGAAAACATACGCTGGGCGAAGTGAGCCTAATAATACACACATTTAGGTACTCATGCTGGCACTGCTCCCTGTGAGGGTGTGTGAAAGGGACTAGGCCCTTTAGGGAACCTTTTGAAGACAGGGTCTGAGGACAGAGAAACAGGGAACATTCTATCCACTGAAATGTAAGTATATGCTTTTAAGGTACTGGACTGCAAGCCCAGTAAATGCAAACAGGTATGACAGTCCGGCACAGCTGGGACACCAGCCTGTACCAAACCCTTAAAGAGACTTTTGGAGCTAGGATCTGGAACTATTTGAAATATTTGTCCAGCTGATATGCAAGCAGATGCTACAGTTAGGTGGACCTTAAGAGTGCTGGACTGCAAGTCCAATGAATATAAATAGGAAAGATAATCAAGCACAGCTGGGACTCCAACATGTGCTGGTACCAGTTCCTAGTTGAATACCAAACAGAAAAATCTTTTCCATTTGAAGCACAGATTTTCTTAATAGAGGGTTTCCTGTAACCACTTAAAATGTCCAAGACACTTTCATAAAAACACAGAACCCACATATTATAGGCCCTCAGGAGCCATGCCTCGAGCCTGAATGACCTGAGGCTTGGGTACATGAGCCTCCCTTCACTGGAGGTTAGCAGATCAGATTGTGCCTCTGAGAAAGGTGTAATGGATCAGAACCATACATGGAGAGTAGCATAGAGTACCATGGCTGCCTGGCCCAGTCTGGTGCTATCAAGATCACTGATGCTGACTGGGACCTGAGCTTAAGAAATACTCTGTACACCAGAGGGAAGGAGGAAAAGCATGTAGGTGCTTCCCAGACTAATCCAGAGCATCCAGGGGGACTGTTCCCATATCTGGTGGTCTGCCAAAGTACTATGGCAAGTGGTGGTTCTGGTGGGACACAAACAAGTTTAACTCTGGGGTGTCCCACTACCTAAAGATGACTTGCACCACCTGACTGTCAAAGACCCATTCGTGATGGGATTAGTCGATCTGAGTCAGAGTATCTGCCAAGATTGTGTCCTTTCCTGGCAGAAGAATAGCCTGCAGGGGAACCCCCATGAAGCATCCCAGACTGACTCCATATTAGCATGAATCCTGTGCAGGGAGGGCTTGACCTTATCCATCCCTGCTTATTTGTGTAGTACATTGTGGTGGTAATGTCTGTTCTAACCTGAACCACCTTCCCTGAACTAGTTATGTGAAAGCCTTTAGTGCCAGTAACACTAATCTTGGCTCAAGCAGGTTTTTGCAGGAGTGACTGCACTTGAATGGTGTGAACCTCCAGGTTGGAAATCCCATTCTAGTAGAGATGCATCTGTTGGCAGAAACAACTGATAGGGACTCTTGCTGAAAAAAGGGGCCCCTTTCCTCAGGTTAGTTTTTTCTTTCCACCATTGGAAGGCCTGTGATAATGTTTTTTGTTCCCAGAATTAGTTTTGAAAGAGGGTCCTTTCTCCCAGTGAGCCCTGAGGCGAAACTGAATGTCCCTCATCTAGAACCTGGATTCCAGGACTATGCCAGTGGCAGGTGCCATGTGGCCAGTAGCTGAAGAAACTGTCTTTCAGCTTTTGGTTCGTTCAGGCTGAATGAACCCGCTATCACCTACCCACTTACCTTGAGGAAAGGAGGGAGAGGGGGGGCATGATAGAAACTTTCAAATATCTCAAGGGAATTAACAAGGTACAAGAAGGTAGTATCTTTCAGAAGAAGAGCTGTGCAAGAACAAGGGGGCACAATTTGAAGATAGAGGGGACGGCTCAGAGATAATGTTAGAAGGTATTTTTTCACAGAGAGAGTTGTGGATGCATGGAACAGCCTTCCTGAGGAGGTTGTGGAGTCAGGAACAGTGGGAGAATTCAAGAATGCATGGGACAGGCATAAGGCAATTCTAGTGGGGGGCAGGAGGAAGTAAGCCGTTGATTAACTAGAATCTGCAGCTTATCCATCAGGTAGGGAAATGGGCAGACTGGGTGAGCCAAGTGGTCCTTATCTGCCGTCAAATTCTATGTTTCTATCGGTGGAATACCTCTTGCCCTGCCGAGAGGCAGGTATGCCCTGCCTTGCAGGGTATCTAGCTCTGCTCCTATGAACCATAGTGCCTAAACAGACTGAAGGACAGAACTTCTGTAGATTTATCAGGAACCCTAGAGACTAGGAGCCCCTGGGTGAGTTGCAGATGCTCCCACTTGCTGGGTTGATTTTACAACCACCAGCCAGTCGTCTAGGTATGGGAAAACTGTGACACCTTGTCTTTGAAGGTGTGCCGCAACCCCTGCCAAGCTGTACACTCTTGGGAGTGACCTGATGGGAGTATGAACCTAAGGTACTTTCTGTGAGACTCCCTTATGGGGATGTGGAAATAATCACCCTTTAAGTCCAGTGATGCCAACCATTCCCTTGTTTGGAATGTTGGCATAATCAGTGACAAAGTTATCATTTTGAACTTTGGCCTTGTTAAACCCTGTTTAGTACCCTGAAGTCTAAGACAGGCCCGGCATGCCCCATTTTCTTTGTGGTACCTTTTGCTGTACTAGGACAGGCTGCACTGTTTGACAGCAACAGGTTTTGAACCTCTTTTTCCAGAAGTTTTGTCTTTACATCTGTAGATGGTTTTATGCTGGAAGGGATTTGAACTCAGAGACAATCCCTGACTCACTGTGGTGCCTGAAGTACCCCTGCTGTGGGTACTACTGATACTGAGGCACAACCCTGGCCTGATAAAAGAAAGGTTCTGTGTGAAATGATCTGCCTCTACCTCCCCCTTCCATATGTTTTATTGGACAGGGAGGCTTTGTTTTGCAGAATTGCTACTATAGGTGGGTTTGTATACAGTACATCCACCTTTTTCATGTAAGTCTTTATTTTCCTCCAAGAGGGAACTACCCTCAACTGGGACATGCATCCTTGGTTTGGGTATCCCTAGTGAGGTTTGTAGCTCTCAGCCAGGCAAATCTCCTTTGAACCATTACATTTGCCATCCATCTGGCAGCAGTATCAGAAAGTCAGCAGCCATTTGACTGGTATTTGGCTGCTCCCAAAATAAACTTAACTGTTTCAGCTAGATTATCTGACAGGGGATTCTGAGCCTTGACTGCCATAGCAAGGACAGACTGCCATAGTGACCGTTTGGTATTGAGCATCAGAGGCTTTAAAGCTGTGTTGTCAGTTTTTCTGCAATCCTTGTCAGGAGGATGGGAAGCCAGGGTATTTTTGCCTTGTCACAGGCTGTCACTTGTACTACTCCTTGGTGGACAGGGTGGGAGAATAAAAATTCATTACCCTCCCTGTCCAGCTGATATTTCTTATCCAGCCTCTTTTCAAGAGGGGAAACAGAGCTTGGAGTTTGTAGAATCTTTAAAGTGTCTTTCCTGAAGAATGTATTCACAGGAAGGAAAAGCTTTTAGGGGGTGTCAGACCAATCATTTCTCACAAACATGAAACATGAGGAATAATCCTCAAATGCTCTGTGGGAAAAGTCCAACTCCTGTTCAGGGAAAACCTCAGATTCAATAGGTTCCCCTTCCTCTATTTTATCATAATCACATATTCTTCCTCTTTAAAAAATAGGAAGACAGAGCAGAGGAGACAGACTGCTTTGCAGGGATCTGCTGCTAAGAAGAAGACAGCCCTTGTAAGCCTAAATGTTTTTTCTTTAGCCATTCCAGACATTTTCCACACTTACTCCTTGAAAAGTTTATAATTTTCGCTGTGCAATTTCTGCAGGTGTTGTCAGGCTTTATAGCAAGGCACAGAAGTCCCCAAATGCTGTCCAGCAGGAGGTTCTGTGATTGATTTCTTTGAGGGAACCGGGGAGTCAGTCGGTTCAACAAGCCTCTTAGGAACTGTTTGTATACCCGTCTCAGGGGTAGCAGTTACAGTAATTGTTGTGGTTTCACCCACAGTAATTTAGGGTGTCAGCTGGTCAGAGCTAGAAGGACCCTAAGGTGGTGACAGTTTTCTCTTTAGCCTTATCCAGGCATTTTTAAATAAATAGTTTTCTCAGGAAATGTATTGCAGATTTCACTCTGCTTTTAAATGTACATGTCCAGGTAGGCAAAACAAAAGAATATTTGTGTTGCAGCATTACACCACACTCAAACATGGTTTGAAACTGTGATCCCCAGTTTTCTTCTCGGGTGTTCTGACATTTACAATGTAAAACCGATAACAACGGCAACCGCTAAAAAAATGCTTTAATTTAAAGTTTATTTAATAGTTGCGGTCAGTTCCGGACCAATCTGGAACCCGGAACCGAGGTAAAATGAACCGAAGCTATCGTATCAGGAACCGGGCTTAGCAGTTCTCAAAACAAGCTAAATGAAATAAAATTAAACATAACTAAAAGGGTTTTTTAGTCAGAAAACTCCGATAAATATAAAATAAACCTTGGTTGACCCCCGGTTATACTGAACCGGGAGAAACCGAGAAAACTTAAAATTTAAACACTAAAACTACGGGTTTACTTAAAATTACAAAAAGTAAAAGGCAGCAAACGAAATGTAAAGAATACTTATATATATTTAATACATTTTCTCACGTCAGAACAAGATGATGAACAGAGGATCTCCAAGTGTCTTGTCTTGACAGGCAGAGAGAGAAATCTGAAGGGTTTACAGCTAAGGCAGTTAGTAGAATGCAGCATTTGAAAAGTGGCTCATGCTAAAGATTCCATCATTTGCATATGTTCCATCTCTCCGGGCAGATCTACTTAGAAGGCTTACTGCATAAAGTTATGAATTACCTGAGTATTACTGGGGTTAGAATATGAGCCTACAACAATAAGAGGGGTCTTGGCAAGCATAGACAGACATTTAATAAAGAAAAACTATGGGCATCTATATTCTAAGATCCTGCAGGTACATTTAAACAAACACTAGACATCCTCTTAGAACCGACCCAGGCAAGGGAAGCCCCTGTCTGAAACAGACATAAATTTGCTATATTCTACAGGTACACTGGGCTACCACTCGCCAACTGCCTCACTGCACATGATGTTTTTCAACATCGGTTTACATTTTGCTCTGCAGACGAATGAACAATACCAACTAAGATGGGGTGACATAATTCTAGGCACAGACTCTGAAGGAAAGCAATATTTGGAATACCATGAGTGGCAGACCAAAACCAGGACTGGCGTAAATGTCAGGGACATCAGACCTGTAGCTCCACGAATGTACTAGAATAGCCAAAACCCTGACAGAGACCTAATTACTGCCTACAAAAAGTATGCAAACCACAGACCTCCAGACATGCTGCAACCTGACGCACCCTTCTACCTAGCACCAAATACCAAACTAAAGCCCAACAGTTACTGGTATCGGTGCATGATCATAGGAGAGAACAAAATCCATTCAATATTGAAGCTCCTGCAAAAATCAGCTGGCAAATCATCCGAAAAGAGAATAACGAACCATTCCACGTGGAAAACCGTGATTTAGATGCTAACAGATTCAAACATCATGCCAACAGATGTAGCACAGCTCTTCGGGCACAAGAACATCCAGAGCATAAATGCTTATAGTACCTTGCCTGAAGAAAAGCAAAAAACAACATGTGTCTTCCTCTCCTGTAATTTCCCAACAGCCAGTAACCTCCAGAAAGCAGCCTGCACAGCCCGACTTTCTCCTGAACAGTCCAGAGACCCCACCAGTACTACAGCAGTTCACCCAGAAATCCAGCAGATCACATTGCCTTCCACCAAAGGACACCAGGAAATGACTTCACGAACCAAGCAAACCAATACAAATTTGAAAATCTCCACAACCTCCAGAAACATTTTTGGCAGTCACTGCTCCTTTTTCAGTGATGCCTCCATAAATATACGCAAGTCCTCACAGCCAATCAGAAAACAACGCTACGTCATCTACTCAGAAAGTGAGTCGGATTAAGAAACATAGTAAGTCGCACAAACAACCAAAACAAGTTGAAATGCTTTTTTCTCATTCCACAATCATTGGCAGCCGAACATTTGCCGCTAATTACTGTCACTTTTTAAACTGTTACCAGTTTCAAAAAACGTTGTTTAGACTCTTGTCCACAATTCAGCATCTCACAGCACAACCAGCTGATGACACAGCTTTCCAACCAAGCAAGAAACCAACAGAGGTAAGACACTAAAACAAACTCGGATCCATATATTAAAAAAAAACAATGGATAGCTAAGTATGTATTACCGGTGAGGTAATACCATCTCGAGGTTCTAGACACACAGGAACCTCTCGTTGGCATTACTCACCGGTAATACATACTTAGCTATCATTATTCTTCTTGTATCCTACGCAGTGAGTGTTAATGCATAGTGTACGAATGTATTAAAAGAAAACTCATCTCCTGTACTTTCAAAGATACGTTTATTACATAAAAAGGCAAATAAAAATAAGCAGTACTGTATGTTTTATTAAAAGGCTTTGTCTTTGGTTTTGAGGGGCAGCAGGTGACACCCCCTCCACTGGCGCAGTGCAAAATTGTGCATGTCCAAGTGTCCTATGGATGCTCAATTTTTGGTTACCACTTTCCTCCCTTCCTCCTCCTGTAGCACTTCTCTCTCTCTCTCTCTCTCCTTGGGGCTGTGTCTTCTTCCTGAGCATGTTATTTATTTATTTATTTATTTTGAAAGTCGGATTTACAACCTTTGAGTCAGGGACTCATTTACAAAAAGCACCTCGACGCAGAGAGGGTAGACATGGTCACAGTGTGAGATACATCAGTGGTAACATACAGGTGCAATACAGATAACAAAAAGAACACAATATAACAGTGGTTTATGGGATAAAGTTACATGCAGTAAATAGCAATCGTATGAAAAAAAAGAAATGGGGGGAAGCAGTCCAACAGATACTGTCAAGGCTATTGGCAAGAAACGGGGAGGGACTCCAACATTAGGTTGATTAAGGGCAACTACAGCTGCGGGTGCCAAAGAGGTGGTTATGGAGAGTGACTTTAAAGGGACCAATTTTGGTAGATTTAGTGACAGAGAGTGGGAGGGAGTTGAACCATGTGAGGGCACAGTAGTGGAAGGACCCTTGGGCATGCCATTGGTCCAGAGACTTCATCCCTTCAACCCCTCAAGAGGTTATAGCCTTTTTGTCAGGGTTTCCATGTCCTTATGACACCCTGACAGGGCCTCGTCAGGGATAGAGAGTGTAAGTCATAGTTTACAGTTGCACAAGCACCACATACTACTCAAGCCATCCATCAATCCTAAACCTATTCATAACAGCCCAGTGACCCCACGAACAAACTCCAGGAGGTGCTCTGCCCTCCTCTATGGCAATTGGGTTTGCTTTTTAAAAAATAATCATCCTACACATCCTTCCTCCTGCATGGAACATGAGCTCCATTGTCCAACAGCAGGAGCTGCTGCAGTACCACAGCATGCCACGTCACCTCCCGAACTGAGACACACTGCTATCAGCAGTAGTGCCTACGAGTCTGGCTACCTGAATGTCAGCTCCTGAAGGTGTGCAGAGCTAAGGTCATCAGCATGAAAGTGTAATATGCTTCCATTAAGCTGTCAGGTAGCCCTAGGAAACTTAACAACGAAGGAGCAAACCTTGTGATGTCTGCCCCCGAGATTGTACTCTGTGAGAGCGTAAACCTCTGAAGACTGATGTGGTGGTGCCATTTGGTGTATTGTTCCCCAGATACACAGATATGAACCTGCTGTTCAAGAGGGCAACATGTACAGTGCTGCCCTGCAGTGTTAGCATTGGGTGTGGGACATAAACCAGTCCTACAATATGGCATCGGTGTCCAGTACCGCCCTGAAGTGTTAAAGAAGGGTGTATGCCAAAATCTCTGTTGTGGGGCACTTTAACAACTGGCCTACAACAGGGTAGCACCCCCTCCCCTAATACTGCTCTGCTCAGTGCGTGATGGGCATAAGTACGTGTTTCTGTTGTTTGACTTATCCACTGACCTTCTGGCCCAGAGGTGGGAGAGATACTGCTGAGCAACACTGACTGAGCCCAGTTCAAGGCATATTACTTTAAGTAATCGGAACAGCCCTTTTCCAGTGTGCCTCCACTAAATACTGTAATTGACAGTTATAGGAAGACACACAAGATTCAAAGGCCATTTTTTTTGAGAAGCCAGAACTAAACGATAGTTTCTGTTTACAAATAAAACCTTTTTTCAGGTGTTCCTGATTACATGGACAAAAACAGAGGGTCTTTATTTAATAACTGAGAGGGTTCTTGGGCAGTAAGTACCAATTTACAAAAACGAACTAGGGCAGAAATTGCCACAAAAAATAGATGACAGGATCTACATCTACACATGTGGATATGCATGCCAATTACATTTCACAGATCTTTCATGTTAGCCAGCCCACCACTGCAGCAGTAGTGCTACTACTTGCGGTGCCGAAAATCTAATTTCGAGGGCAAGCTTGAGAGTTAGAGGGTCAGCAAGAGGAGGAGGATCGAGTGCCTGCTGGACTGCTCAACTCTGGGAGGGGGCGGTGTGGAGCTCAGCGCTTGCAAGATTCTAGCAGTGGCTGGGGATCAGCAGGGCGAGACTGCCAGTTGGGAAGAGGAGGTGCAGATGCCAGATGTGTGGCACATGAGTGTATTCATTGCACTGCCTTTGGCTTTAATGCATGCTGCACTTTAGGGGGAGAACAAGAAAAATCTGCACCGGCTGCAGGACTCCAGCTGCCCACACGACCTGCACCTGACAACCCAGGCCATGCTGCCTCTGAGGGATACTAAATCCTGGGGGATGATGGAGTGATGGGTCTGGGGTGGCTGGCATGATGTGGGCTGCCAGTGCACAGGGATAAATAAGACTAACTGAAAAAAATCAGTAAAATTATTTACAGAAAGTTTTGCTGTTTTGACCACATATAGATTTTGATATTGAGTTACAGGTATTAACTCCATGATAGAACAAGCATTTGTCAATGTCAAATGTTGATTGCGTTGGTCTGTTGAGCTTGTTCAGTGGCCCTCTGTCACTGGCTCAGTCTGTTTGTCCCGGTGCTGCAGGCTGCTCTTTTGTACTGGGCTGCTGCCTGCATTGGCACCTTGTTCTGCTGAGGAAGAAATCCGCAGCTGTCCCGACAGAGCTCCATTGAGGTGGCTCACTCCCCCTCTCTCACTCGCTCATTCTGTTTCTTCTGGTGCTGCAGGCTGCCCTTTTGTACTGGGCTCCTGCCTGTGTTGGTGGCTTTTTCTACCCACAAAGAAATCCACAGCTGTCCCAACAGAGCTCCGTTGAGGTTGCTCACTCCCCCTGTCTCACTCACTCAGCCTGGTTCTCCTGGCGCTGCAGGCTGCCCTTTTGTACCGGGCTACTGCCTCTGTTGGCGCCTTTTTTATGCCCACAAAGAAATCTGCAGCAGTCCCAACAAAGCCGCGTCGAGCTCACTCACTGCCCTTCTCTCACTCACTCATTCTGTTCTGTTGACGCTGCAGACTGCCCTTTTCTACTGGGCTCCTGCCTGCGTCGCTGCCTTCTTATGCCCACAAATTTGCAGCAGTTACAATGCAGCTCTGTTGAGCTCACTCACTCACTCATTCTGGTTTCCCTGCCAATGCAGGCTGCCCTTTTGTACTGGGCCCCTGCATGCATTGCTGCCTTTTTCTGCCCACAAATAAATCTGCAGCAGTCCCAACAGAGCCCTGTTGAGCTCACTGACTCACCCTCCCTCACTCACTCATTCTGTGTCTCCTGGCGCTGCAGGCTGCCCTTTTGTACTGGGCTCCTGCCTGCATTGGCGGCTTTTTCTGGCCAGAAAGAAATCTGAAGCAGTCCCGACACAGCTCCACTGAGCTCGTTCACTCCCACTCTGCCACTCTCACATTCCGTTTCTGCCGGCGGTGCAAGATGGCCTTTTTTACTGGGCTCCTGCTGCGTTGCCGCATTTTCTGCCCACAAACAAATCTGCAGCAGTCACACTAGAGCTCCGTTGAGGTTGCTCACTACCGCTCTGCCACTCGCTCGTTCTGTTTCTCCTGGCGCTGTAGGCTGCCCTTTTGTACTGGGCTCCTGCCTGCACTGGTGGCTTTTTCTGGCCAGAAAGAAATTTGAAGCAGTCCCGACACAGCTCCACTGTGCTCGCTCACTCCCCCTCTGTCACTCTCGTATTCTGTTTCCACCAGCAGTGCAAGCTGGCCTTTTGTACTGGGCTCCTGCCTGCGTTGCCGCATTTTCTGCCCACAAACAAATCTGCAGCAGTCACACTAGAGCTCCGTTGAGGTCGCTCACTACCGCTCTGTCACTCGCTCATTCTGTTTCTCTTGGCGCCGCAGACTGCGCTTTTGTATGGGGCCCCTGGCTGCGTTGGCACCTTTGTCTGTCCACAAAGAAATCTGCAGCTGTCCCGACAGAGCTCCGTTGAGGTCGCTCAGTCTCCCTCTCTCATTGCTCATTCTATTTGTCCTGGCGCTGCAAGCTGCCCTTTTGTACGGGGCTCCTGCCTGCATTGGCGCCTTTTACTGCCCACAAAGAAATCCCAGCAGTCCTGATAGAGCTCCGTTGAGCTCACTAAGTCCCCTTGTCTCACTTGCTCATACTGTTTCTCCCACCGCTGCAGGCTGGCCTTTTGTACTGGGTCCCTGCCTGTTCTGACGCCTTTTTCTGCCCACAAAGAAATCCGCAGCAGTCCTGACAGTGCTTTGGTGAGTTCACTCACTCCCCCTCCCTCACTCGTTCTGTTTCTCCCAGTGCTGCAGGCTGCCCTTTTGTACTGGGCTCTTGTGTTGGGGCCTTTGTCTGTCCACAAACAAATCTGCAGCAGTCCCGACAGAGCTCAGTTGAGTTCGGTCACTTCCCCCTGTCACTCGGTTGATCTTAATCTGACCCAAACACTGATTTCCCACAGTGACCGTGCTATTGTCCGGCAGGAGTGCAAAAACATATTTTAGCCAGGATGTGAAAAATGACAGCTGTAGTGTTCATAGGGAGTTGTGAAAAAATGCCACTGTTGAAAATGTGGCGTGACAGTATTACAAATTTGCGAAGTTACAAGGGTGCATGGAAACAGTTCAATGCACGCTTGTAACACAGTCATGTTATGGAGTTTCGGCACCAAATTTTCAACATAGGGATTTTAGGTCCTCTGCTCATGAACAGTGCCACTGTCATTTTCTTAATCTGTCCCGAACACTGACTTCCCACAGTGACCACGTTATTCTGCGCCGGAACTGTGAAAACACATTTCAGTCAGGATGTGAAAAATGACAGCTGTACTGCTTATAAAGAGGTGTGGAAAATGGCACTGTTGAAAATCTGGTGTGACAATATTACAAATCTGCGAAGTTACAAGGGTAAGTGGAAAGTGCGCAACGCACACTTGTAACACAGTCAATTGATGGGCTATCATCACCAAATTTTAAACATAGGCATTTTAGGACCTCTGCTCATGAACAGTGTCATTGTCATTTCCTTAATCTGTCCCAAATAGTGATTTCCCACAGCGACCGCTCTATTCTGTGCCAGACGTGCGAAAACATATTTCGGCCAGGATGGGAAACATGACAACTACACTGTTCATAAGTAGGTCTGGGAAAATGGCAATGTTGAAAATCTGGAGTGAAAAAATTATAAATTCGCGAAGCTACGAGCATGCGTACCAACTGCATAACACACGCTCGTAACACAGTCATTTTACAGAGTATCGTTACCAAATTTTCAACATAGGCATTTTAGGACCTCTACTCATGAACCGTGTAACTGTCATTTTCTTAATCTGTCCTGAACACTGATTTCCCACAGCAACTGCGCTATTCTGCGCGGAAGTGCTAAAACACATTTTGGCCAGGATGTCAACAATGACAGCTATACTGCTCACAGGAGGTATGACAAAATGCCAATGTTGAAAATCTGGTGTGAAAATATTGTAAATTCGCTGAAATTCTGACGTGCGCAGCAACTGCATAACGCACCTCATAAAACAGTCATTTTTGATTTT
The DNA here is from genome assembly GCA_016271365.2 of Neoceratodus forsteri. NCBI lineage: Eukaryota > Metazoa > Chordata > Ceratodontiformes > Ceratodontidae > Neoceratodus > Neoceratodus forsteri. The sequence continues at coordinate 589,885,053 of CM057459.1, forward strand.
TTCCACCAAATTTTCAAAATAGGCTTTTGACAGCCCACCTTATGAACACTGGCATTGTCGCTTTGCGATCGGCCCCGAGTGATTCCCACAGTGACTGCAAAACCACCTTCGGGCCGATTAACGCGATGACAGTTCAAGAATTCATGAGGAGGGGTCCCAAAAACTCTATATTGAAAATTTGATGAAAAAATTCCCCAAAATGCCCAAGATATACACTAAAGTTGAAAAAACCCTATACATTACATTATACAGCTTACCAGCATTTCCCCAGTTTGCGGTCGGCTTTGAAAAGTGCAGACGTGTTCCCAGTCCACAGAAGATCATCGCACCAAGCTCCGGAGGTAAGTATGGGGTGTGGGGAGGCAGGGTGCGCAATGGGTGGGTGCGGGTTGTGGGAGGGGCCATGGAGACTATGAGGACGTTTCCTTTTTTCAGGTAAAACAAACCAAAAAAAATGTCATGGGACCGTTTTAACTTTCAGGGCATGTCATGCCACGGAGTCTTGCTTGGAGGCAGCTGTAGCCAGCGGAATTGGGCACCCCATCGGCAAACAACAAAAGGGGGATTCGCTTTGCTGAAGGGGATTGGGCACCCCGTCGGCAGACAATAAAATGGGGAGGTTACAGTAGCAGTTCTGACAGAGCTCAGTTGAGCTCGGTCACTCCCCCTCTCACTCGCTCGATCCTAATCTGTCCCAAACACTGATTTCTGACAGCGACTGTGGTATTGTGTGCCAGAAGTGTGAAAACACATTTTGGCCAGGATGTGAAAAATGACAGCTGTACTGTTCATAAAGAGGTGGGAAAAAATGCCAGTGTTGAAAATCTGGCGTGAAAATATTACTAATTTGTGAATTTACAAGGGTGCGTGGAAACTGCACAACGCATGCTCGTAAGTCATTTTATGGAGTTTCATCACAAAATTTTCAACATAGGCATTTTAGGACCTCTGTTCATGAACAGTGTCACTCTCATTTTCTTAATCTGTCCCGAACACTGATTTCCCACAGCGACTGCGCTATTGTGCACTGGAAGACGGAAAACACATTTTAGCCAGGATGTGAAAAATGACAGCTGCACTGTTCATAAGGAGGTGTGGAAAAATGGCAGTGTTGACAATCTGGAGTAAAAATATTGCAAAGTTGAGAAAGTACAAGCGTGCGTGGAAACTGCGCAACACAGGCGCATAACACACTCATTTTATGGACTTTCGTCACCGGATTTTCAACATAGGCATTTTAGAACCTCTGCTAATGAACAGTGTCACTGTCATTTTCATAACGTGTCCTGAACACTGATTTCCCACGGCGACCGCGCTATTCTGCGCCGGAACTGCGAAAACACATTTTGGCCAGAAAGTGAAAAATGATAGCTGTACTGTTCATAAGGAGGTTCAGAAGAATGGCAATTTTGAAAATCTGGAGTGAAAATATTATTAATTCACAAAGTTACGAGCGTGCATGCAAACTGTACAACGCACACTCGTAACACAGTCATTTTATGGAGTATCGTCACCAAATCTTCAACAATGACATTTTAGGACCTCTGCTCATGAACAGTGTCACTCTCATTTTCTTAATCTGTCCCGAACACTGATTGCCCACAGTGACCGCGCTATTCTGTACCGGAAGACCGAAAACACATTTCGGCCAGGATGTGAAAAATGACAGCTGTACTGTTCACAAGGAGGTGTGAAAAATTGGCAATGTTGAAAATCTGGTGTGAAAACATTGCAAATTCATAAAGTTACGAGCATACGCAGCAACTGCCTAATGCACGCTCATAAAACAGTCATTTTTTTACTTTTTCCACCACATTTGCAACATAGGCTTTTTGAGAGCCCACCTCATGAAAACTGGCACTGTCATTTCGTTAATCGGCCCTGAAGGGTGATTCTGCACAGTGACCGCGAAACCACCTTTCGGGGCCGATTAACGCCATGACAGTTCAAGAATTCATGAGGACGGGTCCCAAAAACTCCATATTGAAAATTTGGTGAAAAAATTCCCCAAAATGCCCGAGATATGCACTAAAGTTGAAAAAACCCTATTCATTACATTATACAGCTTACCGGCATTTCCTCAGTTCGCAGTCGACTTTGAAGAGTGCAGATGTGTTCCAGGTCCATAGAAGATCATCCCACTGAGCTCCGGAGGTAAGTATGGGGTGTGGGGAGGCAGGGTGAGCAGTGGGTGGGTGCGGGTTGTGGGAGGGGGCCCCGGAGACTACAAGAAAAAATGACTTACCTTAGTAATGTTGTTTCTTCTAATGGAGTCTTGCTATATTATGACAATTGCAGTTTGTCCCAGCCTTAGAACTGCACCGGAGGTGAAAGAGTTAACTTCCATGCCAGGCATGGAACTTGGAGCGGGAGCTCGGTTAGAAAAGCTCTGTCTGTAACATTTCAAACTGAAACTGTCAGATCTTTATGAACAAAAACTCACTAAGGTTCTGTGTGGAAGCTGTAAACCTACACTAGCCAACTGGCTACTTAAATATTAACACATTTTCCTGGTCCCAACACCAAGACTCAAGTCAGGGGACCAGAAAATAAGATAAGATAAAATAAAACACAACACCCAAACACCCCAAAAAGAAGGGGTGGAAAAACACAAGATGGGCATCAATAAGTGCCAACACTGGACTGCCCACCCCATCCCCAGTGTAGAGGTTCTGAGAGGGGCAGGCTGGGAGGAGGTCATAATATAGCAAGACTCCATTAGAAGAAACAACATTACTAAGGTGAGTAATTTTTTCTTCAAACAACATGAAGTCTTGCTATATTATGACAATTGCAGACTACACAGCAGTACCTCCATGGAGGAGGGACAGAACCTACTTAGGAAATAGGCTCTGAAGCACAGCTGTGCCAAATCGAGCATCCCTCCTGGCCTGGATGTCCAGGAAGTAATGCTAAGTGAAAGTATGTACTGTTTTCCAAGTAGCTGCTTGACATATCTCTAAGATAGGGATGTCCCTGGCTGCAGCTAGGGACGCAGCTGTACCTCTGGTAGAGTGAGCCCTCAGGCCTGAAGGGGGAACCTTACCCAGTTTTTGATAGCAAAATTGGATACAAGAGACAATCCACCTGGCAATGGATCTCTTAGTGGCAGGTTTCCCTTTCCCAACCTCACCATAAGTGAGAAAGAGTTGGAGGGAGTCAAACCTGTGACCCTTAGTACGCTCTATGTAGTAAGTAAGGGCCCTCTTAACATCTAGCTGTGCAGCCTCCTCTCGCCAGAGGAGGAATGGTCAGTGAAGAACACTGGAAGAGAAATAGATTGATTAAGGTGGAAATCTGAAACCACCTTAGGCAAAAACTTCCTGTTAGTCCTGAGGACTACCTTATCCCTGTGAAAGGAGATAAAGTCAGGCTCCACTGACAAAGCTTGTAACTCACTTATGCGCCTGGCAGAAGTGATGGCTACTAGAAACACAGTTTTCAAGTCAGTACTTAAGCTCTGCCGAAGACAGAGGTTCAAAGGGGTTGCATCAGCTGAGCAATGCAAACATTAAGATCCCAGGAAGGGCAGGGTCCCGAATGGTGGATTCGTATGAACAATCCCTTGAAAACTTGGAAAATACAGGGTGAGCAGAAAGAGAGAGAGCTTCCTGCTGAAATAAAAGCAGAGACAGCTGCCAAATGCACTTTCAGGGTAGCTGGTCTCAGTCCCAAAGAATTTAGATGGACCATATAGTCCAAGACAGTGGGCAAATCAGCAGATTCCGGGGAAATATGCTTCCCAGAGCACCATATGGAAAACCTTTTCCATTTAGAGTTATAAGTAGCTCTGGTGGAAGGCTTCCTAGAAGCTTTCAAAATTTTGAGAACACCCTGAGAAAGGTGTAGGTCAGCAAACTCTAACTCCTCAAGAGCCAGGCCTTGAGGTTGAGGGATTTGAGACTCGGATACCAAACTCTCCCCTGGGCACAGGTTAACAAATTGTGGTTCCTGGGGAGACACAGGGGAAGATGGACTGCTAAGGACAGAAGGAGTGGGTACCAGGGCTGTCTGGCCCAATCTGGAGCAATCAGAATCATCTTGCAGGGTTGAGATCTGATTTTGACTAGCACCTTGAACAGGAGAGGGAAGGGGAGGCATAGAGGAACTTCCCTTCCCAATCAAGAAGGAAGGCATCCAGGGGGACTGAGCCCAACACTGGGGGCCTGCAACAAAAAAGTGGACGTTGATGATTGTCTGGGGCTGCAAAAAGATCTATCTGAGGGGTGCCCCACCTGGCAAAAACTATCCCCAGTACTCGGGGATCCAGTGACCATTCGTGATGGCCCTGGGAAATCCTGCTGAGAGCATCTGCCAGGACATTGTCCTTGCCTGGGAGGTGAACTGCTATGAGGGAGGTGTTCAGGAATAAGCCAGAGACCACAACTTCATTGCCTCGGTGCACAAGGCCAAGACCGAGTGCCCCTTGTTTGTTGATGTACCACATTGTAGTGGTGTTGTCTGTTCTGACCTGTACCACTTTGTTCTGAACAGATGCAGAAAAACCTGAAGTGCTAGAAAACAGCTCTGAGTTCCAACAGATTGATGTGGAGCAGAGATTCCTGAGGGGACCACAATCCCTGGGTGGAGAGGTCGCCCATGTGAGCTCCCCATCCCAAAAGGGACGCATCTGTAGTAAGGGTCAAGGAGTGAGATAGAGGGATGAAAGGAACCCCTTGTCTCAGATTGCTCTGATCCTGCCACCACTGAAGGGCCTGGATCAGGGTTCGAGTTACTGGGATCAACTTGGATAGGGGATCTCTTCTTTGAGACCAAAAGACTCTCAAATGTAACTGAATGTCCCTCATCTGAAATCTTGCTCCTTGCACTACAGCTGTGGAAGCAGCCATGTGTCCTAGGAGCTGTAGAAAATGCCTTGCTGGTCGAGAGACCTGCAGGATGAAGGAGGAGGCCAGGGCCACCAGGGTCCTTACCCTTTCTAGGCTCTGTCCTGCCTTGTGTCCAGTTCTGCGCCAATGAAGGTGAGTATCTGGACAGGTTCTAGAACTGAATTTGGAAGATTGAGAAGAAAGCCTAGAGAGGTAAGCAGCTGCTGGGTAACCTGCAGGTGTGATTTGACCTGGTCTGGAGACTGACCCGCAATGAGCCAGTCGTCTAGGTAGGGAAAGATGGTAATCTTTTGCCTTCTTAAATGAGCAACTGCTACCGCCAGGCATTTTGTGAATACCCTTGGGGCAGAGGTAAGGCTGAAGGGCATTGCTCTGAACTGATAATGGCCTGAGGGCAGTTAGAATCTGAGGTACTTTCGGTGGGAGCTTCTGATAAGAACATGGAAGTAGGCATCCTTGAGGTCCAGGGAAGCTAGCCAGTCCCCTGGCCTTAGGGAGGGTAAAATCATTCCCAGAGTCACCATTTTGAATTTTGGTTTTAAAAGGTGCTTGTTCAGATATCTTAGGTCCAGGATGGGCCGCCATTCTCCTGTCTTTTTTGGGGTAAGGAAGTACCTGGAGTACAGTCCCTTGCCCTGGTGTAGGGGAGAAACCCTTTCTACAGCTCTGAGAGCCAGGAGGGTTGAGACTTCTGTTTCCAAAGCAAGAGTCTCTAGAGGATTTGCAGGTGGAAAAGATCTGATTCTCATCTTTGGAAATTTTTTGAAGCTGAGAACCAGACCCTGGCTTACTACTTCCAGGACCCACTTGTCTGATGTTAAAGACTCCCAGTCCTGGATGAAGTAAGCCAGCCTGCCCCCTACAGGTAATGGAGAATCGGCCCTGGGCATCTCATCAGGGTGCCTGTTTGGCAGGGGCTTTAGGCTGAGGGGTGGGAGCAGGCCTGCTTGTACCCCGTCTACCTCTCCCTCTGAAGAACCCCCTCTGAACGTAAGCTGAAGAGGAGGCCTGGGTTTGGTAAAAAGGCCTGTGAAAAGGCCTGCCTCTACCCCTGGGGGGCTGCCTCTGAGGAGTGGCTTGCCTTTCCTTGGCTTGTGCACTCCTATAAGTGGTTCTATATTCATCCATTTTCTTCATATAATTCTCTGTCTGCTCCCCAAACAGAGAATTTCCCACCACAGGAAAATCCATGGCCCTAGTCTGGGTATCCTGTGACAGACTAGTACACCTGAGCCAAGCCAATCTACGAAAAGCCACACATGTAGCCATGACTCTTGAGGATACATCATTAGAATCCACTGCAGCATGGAATTGCACCTTAGATGCCTCAATACCATCAGCAGCCACCTGTTCCAGCTCCTTGGCAAGCTGGCCAGGGGCCTGTTTGGCTAAAGCCATGACAGTATCCCATCTGGATTTCTGGTATCTTGCAACATAGGCCATATAATTTGCCTGTCTGAGTCCCAAGAACGCTGCCATGTATTGTTTTTTAGCCATGGCATCAATCTTCCTGGAGTCCTTGTCAGGAGGATGTGAAGCCAGGGGAATATTAGCCTTATCACAGGCTGCAGCCTGCACTAGCCCAACATGGCTGCATTGCTGTGAAAGAAACTCTGTATCAGGACCTGACAAGGTGTACCTCCTGTCCATCTTTTTATCCACAGGAGGCACAGAATTAGGAGCTTTTAAAATTTTTATTGTTTGTTTCCTAAAAGATTTATGTAAAGGAATAGACAATCTCCTGGACTCTGGGATATCCATCATCTCCACAAAGTCAGGCTCCTCTTGCTCATCCACAGCTTCCTCCAAAGGGAGCTGGAGGGTTTCCTAACTTTTTTATAAAACAGAAAATGAGAAGGGGACTCAGAAAGCCTAGGGGGAGACTCTCCTAAAGGTCTGTCTGGGGAGATGTCCGGTTCAATGGGCACATCGAGACTTTCAAAATCACATTCACACTGTTCATAATCATCCTCCCCCTCCTCTGGTTCATAAAACTCCTCTATATCATATTCTTGAGCCGGTGGAACCGGCCGAACCGACCTTTTGCCAGATAGTGGCGGTTCGGACGGAACCGGGGAAAGCGACTGGACAATTTGGATCGCTTTGGCTATCTCTGCAGCAGTTGGAGAAGGAATTTTGACTCCACACCTGCTGATTTTCTAGTTCTCTTTGCTGGAACTGGCTCCTCTGAGTCAGCTTTTCGTTTGCCCGAGGAAGTCTCGCCCTGGTCAGAGGGCACTCCCTCCGGTTCGGTTGGCACCGAACCGGGCTAGCTCATCCGGTCAGCGGACTTTTGGCCTCGCTCCCTGGAGCCTACCAACTCTCTTATCTAGGGTAGCTGCAGGGAAATTCTTCGCAAATCTGGCAGTCTGCATTGAGGTGGTCAAACCCAGACAATAAACACATGTGGTGTGTGGGTCAGCCTTGGCAAAGGCTTCCCCACAGACACTACAGTGTTGAAACCCAGTGGGCCCGGTTTTTCTTTTGGGTTTCTCAGACATAATGCCAGCCTAACCAAAAACTTTCCCTTTTCCGGCAAATGCCAGGCAAGACACCCTTATCGGTTCCCAACCGTGTCACGGGTCGTGGAAAAAACCGTAATGAAATCCGTTTTTTTTAGAACCGATAAGAACCGGGAAACGCACTCTAAATATCTTTAAATGATTTTAGAAAAAGTTTTAAAACAACCTGATCGGTTCAAACCGAACCGATAAACATTTACAAGTTCCACACAGAAATAAAACCTGTCTATTACTTATAATACCACAGACAGAGCTTGAACCGATCGGTTTGCGGTTAAAATAAAAAAATCGCAGTTGAATTTAACCGAGAAAAACACTTTTAAACCGAGAAATGAACTGAACAGTAGGAGGAATCTCTGGAGCGACTGTTCAGTGAGGCGGAGTAAAGAATCTGACAGTTTCAGTTTGAAATGTGACAGACAGAGCTTTTCTAACCGAGCTCTCGCTCCAAGTTCCATGCCTGGCATGGAAGTTAACTCTTTCACCTCCGGAGCAGTTCTAAGGCTGGGACAAACTGCAATTGTCATAATATAGCAAGACTTCATGTTGTTTAAAGGGACCGTTTCCTTTTTTTTTTTCAGGTAAAACAACAACAAAAAAAAACGTCGTGGGACCGTTTTTAACTTTCCAGGGGCATTTTGTGCCACTGGAGTCTTACTTGGGGGAGGGGCAGCTGTAGCCCGACGAGAGTTGGGCACCCGTCGGCAAGCAACAAAAAGGTGAGGAGGATTCGTTTCTGCCGGCAGGGGATTGGGCACCCGTCAGCAAACAACAAAAGGGGATTCGCTTCTGCCGACGGGATTGGGCACCCCATCAACAAACAACAAAAGGGGGATCTGCTTTCTGCCGACAGGATTGGGCAACCCGTCGGCAAACAACAGAAGGGGAGAATTCCTTTCTGCCAACGGGGATTGGGTACCGCATCAGCGGACAATAAAATGGGAGGGGGGTTACAGTAGCAGTCCTGACAGAGCTCAGCTGAGCTTGGTCACTCCCCCCCTCTCTCACTCGCTCGATCCTAATCTGTCCCAAACACTGATTTCCGACAGCGACTGTGGTATTGTGCGCTGAAATGCGAAAACGCATTTCGGCCAGAATGTGTAAAATGACAGCTGTACTGTTCATAAGGAGGTGTGAAAAAATGCCAGTGTTGAAAATCTGGCGTGAAAATATTACTAACTTGCGAACTTACAAGGGTGCGTGGAAACTGCACAACGCACACTCGTAACAGTCATTTCATGGAGTTTCATCAAAACATTTTCAACACAGGCATTTTAGGACTTCTGTTCATGAACAGTGTCAGTGTGATTTTCTTAATGTGTCCCGAACACTGATTTCCCACAGCGACTATGCTATTCTGCACCGGAACTGCGAAAACACATTTCAGCCAGGATGTGAAAAATGACAGCTGCACTGTTCATAAGGAGGTGTGAAAAAGTGGCAGTGTTGACAATCTGGAGTAAAAATATTGCAAAGTTGCGAAGGTATGAGCGTGCGTGGAAACTGCGCTACACAGGCACATAACACACTAATTTTATGGACTTTCATCACCAGATTTTCAACATAGGCATTTTAGAACCTCTGCTAATGAACAGTGTCACTGTCATTTTCATAATGTGTCCCGAACACTGATTTCCTACAGCGACCGCGCTGTTCTGCACCGGAACTGCGAAAACACATTTCGGCCAGGATGTGAAAAATGATAGCTGTACTGTTCATAAGGAGGTGCAGAAGAATGGCAATTTTGAAAATCTGGAGTGAAAATATTATTAATTCACAATGTTACGAACGTGCGTGCAAACTGTACAACGCACGCTTGTAACACAGTCATTTTACGGAATAGAAACATAGAAACATAGAATTTGACGGCAGATAAGGACCACTTGGCCCACCCAGTCTACCCATTTCCCTACTTACTGGATAAGCAGCAGATCCTAGTTAACCAGCAGCCTACTTCTTCCTACCCCCACCCCCTAGAATGGCCTTATGACTGTCCCATGCATGCTTGAATTCCACCACTGTTTTTGACTCCACAACCTCCTCTGGAAAGCCATTCCATGCATCCACAACCCTCTCTGTGAAAAAATACTTCCTTAAATTACCTCTGAGCCGCCCCCCATCTTTAAATTGTGCCCTCTTGTTCTTGCACACCTCTTTTTGAAAGATGCTACCCTCTTGGACTTTGTTGATTCCCTTGAGGTACTTGAACGTTTCTATCATGTCCCCCCTCTCCCTCCTTTCCTCAAGGCTATACATATTAAGCTCATTTCGTCTCTCTTCATATGTCTTCCGGTGCAGACCCTGCACCATTTTAGTTGCCCTCCTCTGGACAGTTAAAAAAGTGTCACTGGCAGTGGTGGGATTCGATCCCATGCCCCCAAAGAGACTGGAGCCTAAATCCAGCGCCTTAGACCACTCGGCCACACTACCTCAGTCATCTACTATCTTCACCAAATCTTCAACATTGGCATTTTAGGACCTCTGCTCATGAACAGTGTCACTCTCATTTTCTTAATCTGTCCCGAACACTGATTTCCCACAGCGACCGTGCTATTCTGCGTCGGAAGAGCGAAAACACATTTCGGCCAGGATGTGAAAAATGACAGCTGTACTGTTCACAAGGAGGTGTGAAAAATTGTCGATATTGAAAATCTGGCGTGAAAATATTGCAAATTCGCGAAGTAACAAGCGTGCATGTAACTACGCAATACTGCGCTTACAATAATAAATCATTTGGGATGTTTTCACAAATTTGCAACATAGGCTGTTTGAGCCCACCCGTGAACACTGGCACTGTCATTTCGTTAATCGGTCCCAAAAGGATTCCACGCAGTGACCGCGAAATCACCTTTCAGGGCCAAATAATGCCATGACAGTGGCAAAATTCACGAGGAAGGGTCCCAAAAACCCCATGTTGAAAATCTGGTGCCAAAATTCCAAAAAATGCCTGAGATATGCATCAAAGTTGGAAAAACCCTATTTATTCCATTATACAGCTTACCGGCATTTCCTCAGTTCGCAGTCAGCTTTGAAGAGTGATGACGTGTTCTCAATCCACTAAAGATCATTGCACTGGACTCCAAAGGTAAGTATGGGGTGAGGGGGGTGTGAGGAGGCCGGGTACGCAGTGGGTGGGCGCGAGTTATGGGAAGGGGGCAGGGAGACCGCGAGGGACTGTTTTTCTTTTCCACAGGTTAAAATAAAACAAAAACATAGCAGGACTTTTTTTTACAGAGGCATGTTGCTGGCTGGGGTGGGCTCCCAGCATGCCAACAGAGTGTGTTTTTGGGGGCAGCTGTATCCAACAGGGATTGGGCACCCGTCAGCACAAAGAGGCGCAAAAGCCAAGGGGGATTGGGCACCCCCTCGGCACAAATCTACTGGGTGTTTGTAGGGGGAGCATTATGCCGATGGGGAGTGGACTCCCCCGTCGGCACATGAAACTGGGAGGGTGGGACATAATGCAGATGGGGAGTGGGCTCGCCATCAGCAACACCACAGTACAGGGCAGGGGCACTGAAGCCGACGGGGATTGGGGCCCCCATCAGCAAACACACACTGTTGTGGGGGGGCACATGCTGCCAAGGGGGATTTGGGGCACCCCTCGGCACTGGGGATTCATAATATTGTTTGTGAACACAGCAGCAAACCGCTACCATGTTCACAAACAATATTACACCTGCCAACGTTCCGCTCAGCAATGACGGGTCACTCCCTCATTGCAGTGAATGGCTGATGCTGCAATGACAAGGTGGCCCCTGATTGCAGCAGCTGAAACATTTCAAGGTGGTGGCACGCTGGCTGAACTAGTGTCAGCAGCAGCGTGCCATGGCATTGGGGAAAGTGGTCCAAGTCTTTAAAGGCTGTGGGGGCACTGGCCACAACAGTGCCGTGCCTCCACAACCTGCTTCTGGAAAGCTGCCACAATATGTTTCTTGCGCGTGCGCACAATCAACATAAAAAGGAGTAACAGAGTGACACACAGAAGTGTAAATGGTACAAGATGCAAAACTCAGCTTACTAGGGAAGGCTAGCTATTTACAAGATTGTAAATGACGTGAGGCAGTGAGTGAATTACAATTAAATGGCAACAAGATGTACAGAAAATATAAATATGTTACAAGTAAAGGCAAGCAAAATACAGGTTGAAAATGACAAGAGACACAGTGAGTAAATTACAATTATTTGCCACAATATGCACCGAAATATAAATAAGATACAAAAAATAAATTAACTATGAAAGGGAATTTTTTATTTATTTTATTTATTTAGTTTTTGTTGACCAGGTAAGTGCACTAGACAAATTCTGCCTATTTTCAGGCACGACCCGGGGGAGGGGGATACAGATGAATGCCAATTGATTTTGAACCAGATTAAGCTGTTGGTGGTATTTTTAGTGAATGAAGGAAATTTGGCCAGAACACCGGGGAAATTCCCCTACTCTTTTCGACAAGTGCCATGGGATCTTTAACATCCACCTGAACTACCACCAATCCAGGCAGATGGGACCTCGGTTTAATGTCTCATCCGAAAGACGGCACCTCAGAAGTGCAGCACCCCTCTCATGCTGCACTACAGTGTCAGTACTGGGATATTAACCCAAGTGCCAGATGTGGGAACTTTGTTGATTCCCTTGAGGTACTTGAACGTTTCTATCATGTCCCCCCTCTCCCTCCTTTCCTCGAGGCTATACATATTAAGCTGAGGGGAGACAGAGAGATGAGGCAGGAAGCAATCCCTTAGCCACAGAGTATCAATGAGAGACACTGGCACATGAAGGGGAGGCAGAGGCTGGAGTGGGGGGGTTATGGAACACTAGAAACACGGTGGGGGGATCTGAGGAGTTTTTTGAAAGAGCAGAGAGAGAGAAAGAGAGAAGGAAAGATGAAGCTCAGATGAGAGATTGTTACAGAGAAGGGGGAGGCGGTAGGAGAAAGTTGACTGACCAGCAGAGAGGGCAGGGAATGGAAAAGGTGTGAGGGCCCCTGGTACAAAGACAGTAAGTGGCAGAGGAGGCAGGTGATAGACGGGTGGAGAGGTAGGATGGGAGGGTGCCAAACCAGTACTTGGCCATGAGGGCGGCACCATGAACAGTTCTATGTGACAAGGGAGCTAGGAAAAGTTAAGCATATAGAAGACAGTGGTGGGTGAGGAGGGGGAGAGGCTGTAGCAAAGCAACATAAAGAGTTTAGGAGCATGTCCAGTCTGGAGAAGGACGAGGCAGGGGCTGCACCATAGACAATGTTGGCATAGTCTAAGACTGGAAGAATTGGTCTGGGTACCAGTTCTGAACGAGTGGGGAGAGGCAATCTATAAGGCAATAGAGGACTGCAAGTATGGGTTGGGCTTTAGCTTGGAGCAGATGGCGTTGATGTGTGTGGAAAAGTCCAGATGTCTGTCCAGCCAGACACCCAGGTATTTAAAAGCATGGACAATCTTGAGAGGTGAGCCGTCCAGGGTAGTGAAGACTGGAGGAGAGGAGAGGGAGGCTAGCTTCTGTCTGGACCTAAAGACCATAGATACTGTTTTTTTGGCATTTAGTTTCAGTTGATTAGACTTGAACCAGTACTGAACTCTGTTGAAGTCCTCTTGGAGGGGGGAGAGAGCGCTGTTGGTGGTAGGGCTGGAGGCATAAATGACAGTGTCGTCAGCGTACTGTACATATGCAGATTTGAGTACTGGCAGACTGAGGGGAGGTCGTTAATAAAGATGGAGAAAAGAATGAGACCAAGGATGGAGCCTTGAGGAACCCTGGAAAGGATGGGGAGAGGGGATGAGACTGAATCGCCTACTTAGACAGACTGTTGTCTGTTGTGAAGGTATGAACAGAAACAGTTTACTGCTGGCTTAGCAAGGCCAAAGGATTCAAGTTTTTGAAGAAGGAGTGGGTGGGAGACAGTCAAAAGCCTTGGCTAAGTCGATAAAAATGGCGGCAGTGGTATGGCTCTGGTCCATTGTGAAAAAGATCAAATCAGTGACTCATAGTAGAGAGGAGACCATAGAATGGTGCTTCCAGAACCAGGACTGCACTGGAGAGAGTGAGTAGTTGGAGGTAAGAAAGTCGGAGAGTTTGGCATTGATGAGCGACTCCTGAACTCTGGACAGGGAGGAGAGAAAACAGATAGGACGGTAGTTCACGGGAGAAGAGAGATCGCCACCCTTGTGTAGTGGAATTATTTTTGCTGACTTCCAGGCTTTGGGAATGGTGGCTGTTGAGAGGGAAAGGTTCAGAATATAGGTCAGTGGGGTGGTTATAGCGAGAGCAGAGATGTGGAGTATTCTAGGGTGAAGCCCGTTAGGGCTAGATTTTTCAGAGTTTAGTGACAACATGGCAGATAAGACCTCATGGGGGGTGAAGCTACTTCCCAAACTAGGAGCTCTGTACAGACACCGTAGCTGCCTTCCCCTGCAAATACACATGCATACATACATAGTATTAATGCTATATGCACATAGACTATATCTGCCTATTCCCACAAAATGTTTGGTTTCACTTTAAATGTATTCAACTGTATGAACTGGCTTAGCTCTATGTATAGTTTATTTGAATCTTATATTCAAATATGCAGAAATGTATCTCCTTTTCCCCTCTCCCACAGGACGCATTTGGAAAGAAGCTATCGTAGCTCACTATGCCTTTCCTGATTGGAAGTTTTCAAAATAAACAAATAAAATGCCCCTTAAAAAAAGGAGCTGGAACTCAGACTAAAAGGGGAAAATTCCCTCCAAACAAAGACCTGCTAAGCAGAAAAAACGACAGGCCCCAAATGCTGTGTGTGTGTTGGGGGGGGGGGGGACGACTGATGCTTAGAGATGTAAAGAGGCCCCCCACCAGAGAAGCTCTATACTAAATACCCCGAGAAATAAAAAGAGGTACTCACCTGTGGCACATTCTGTGCATCGTAAGGATAGAGTAGGAAAACAAGGGGGTGGTGTAGCCCTTTACGTCAAAGAAGGAATACATAGTAAACGGAGCCCCGATAGAGAAGATGAAGAGGAACAATATGATGCATTATGGGTGGACATTGTATGAAACAGCAATAAAAACTGACTAGGGGTATGTCACAGGCCACCACATATAGACTTAGGTAAAAAATACTAAATTGATGAATAACATCAGTAACAGTACTAACAATAAAGAGAGTTTAATCGTGGGCGACTTTTTAATACACCAGGAGTTGACTGGGTAAAGGGTACTGTAACTACCAGACAAGAAAAACTCCTATATGATACATGTGCAGAACACAGCCTAATACAAAACATATGCAGACCAACAAGAGACAATGCAATACTAGACCTGGTCCTGACAGATGGGGAAGACGTAGTAAAAGATGTAGACATACTTGAACCACTTATATTCTGAGATCATAATGTCATACTTTTTAAACTAAAATCCGCTCCAATACCCCTACAGGGCTGCACTATAGCTAAGGATTATTGGAGAGCAGACTTTAACAAAATTAGGAGTGAATTGTACAAATGGCAGTGAGATGAGGAATACCTAGATGCTGACCAATTATGGAACAGAATTAAGAATAAATTATTAGATCTGAAGGAGAAATATGCCTCCAATAAAAGAATTTACAGCAGGCATGGAAAAATATCCTTGTGGTACACCAAGAGAGTAAAAGATAATATAAAAAATAGGAACAGGCATTTAGGGCCATGACAAGGAAGAATAAAGCTTACAACAAGATAAATATAGACAACAGCTAAAAACATGTAAATAGAGCATTAGAAAAGCAAAAAAAGGTGGTAGAATTTCACCTAGCACATGCCAAAGACAACTGTAAGGCTTTATATGCCTACATTAATAATAAAACGGTGGACAGAACAATAGGACTCATTAAGGTGAGCAAAAGTGAATGTAATGACCCAGCACAGATGTCAGCTGAATTCGATAAAAATTTCTGCTCTGTTTTCAACAATAGCAAAAGGAAAGCCACAGCTTAGGAGGTAGGAGGAAATAACTCAGAGCACGGATTGGGATCACACACAGAGATCACTGAGCAGGAGATACAAGTGGTGCTAGATAAAATCAACCCCAATAAATCAGCAGGCCCAGGTAGATTGCACCCCAGGTTGCTTAAGGAAGCCAGCCAATGGCTAGTAAAGCCCCTATTAAAACTCTTTAAACTTTCACTCAGAACTGGGATACTACCAAATGACTGGAGCTCAACCATAGTGGTCCCCATATTTAAAATGGGAGACAGGATTACTATGTCCAATTATAGATCGATAAGTCATATGGCCATAATAGGAAAAATGCTGGAGACTATAATTAAGGACAGAATGGAGCAGAACCTACTAAGACCACACCATATAGATGATCCCCAACATGGGTTAAAAAAACACAGCTGTTGTACAACTAACACCCTGGTGTTTTATGAAAGAGTAAGCAAACTCTTGGATAACAAAAAAGGTGGAAGTTGTAGTTCTGGATTATAAAAAGGCATTTGATAAGGTCCCCCACGAAATCCTGATACAAAAACCGAACAAGCTACTGTAGGTTTACAACATCATTTACTTATGTGGGTAGAATCTTGGCTCCACAGTACAACCCAGAAAGTGAGGATGAGGGGATACATTTCAGGCAGTGGTGGGGGTGACTAGCGGGGTGCCACAGAGCTTGGTCCTTGGCCCGGTACTGTTTTCCACTTTCACTGCAGATATGAATAAAGAACTAACAAGTATGTGCATTAAGTTTGCGGATGATACTAAACTGGGAGCAGAGGTAGGGACTATGAAAAAATTACTCGCCTGTAGTAATCTTTTTTCTTCCAAAGGGATCCACTAATATTATTACTCTTGTAGCGCTCCCTTAAGTCAGCACTGCCCCAGAGAGAATAGAATGCTATGTTAATCATAGAATGTTTAGCTTGTGCATCTATTTTCAAACTGCCCAGTGGCAACTGCCTACATTCTACCTCAGATTTCTTAGAAGCCTGCAATGAGGCCATAACAACATGTGAATCACTATTTAAATAATTATAGAAAAATAATGCCCAACTGGGCAAATAACATTAACCAAAGGACTAGTATAAACAAATGTCCCATTTTGTTCCGAAGTCCGATATGCCTTTAGAAAAGAACCTACAAGTTAAGACATTACTAGATGGTGCCATCAGGTGGCATGCCACTCCAACTATACATCTTATCAGCTGTGGAGAGGATTTTTCTTGTTACTGATTCTGAAAGGGAGACAAGGGCGGGGAGTAACAATATTAGTGGATCCCTTTGGAAGAAACAAGATTACTACAGGTGAGTAATTTTTCCTTTTAACCCCAGGAATCCACTAATATTATTACTCTTGCAGACTATGCAGCAGTACCTCAAGGAGGTGGGCCAGAATCTATTTAGGAAAAAGACTCTGCAAGACTGCTGTGCCAAGGTTGACATCGCTCCTGGACTGGGTGTCCAAGCTATAATGCTTAGTGAAGGTGTGGACTGACCTCCAGGTAGCTGCTTTACATATTTCCATTAGAGGTACCTCTTGGGCAGTTGCAATAGTGGCAGCTGTGCCCCTTGTAGAGTGGGCCCTATGACCAGAGGGAGGAACCTTGCCTGCCTTTGAGTAGCAAAACTGAACACACTGGACTATCCATCAAGAGATAGTTCTCTTTGAAGTAGGAGTACCTTTACCTACTTCCCCATAGGTGAAGAACAGTTGTTGTCTGTCCTGCCTATGATCTTTGGTATGAGTCACGTAATAACTCAATGCTCTTTTTACATCCAAGCTGTGCAATCTACACTCACCTGAGCTACAGTGTTCAGTAAAGAATACTGGCAATGTTATAGACTGGTTCAAATGGAAGTCAGAAACCACCTTGGAGAGGAACTTCCTATTAGTTCTCAACACTACCTTGTCCCTGTGGAAAGAAGCATAGTCCTTTTCCACACAGAGGGCCTGTAGCTTGCTTATCCTTCTGGCAGAAGTGACTGCTACCAGAAAAACTACCTTCCAGGTAAGAAATTTAAACTCTGCAGATGCCATAGGCTCAAATGGCAGAAGCATAAGCTGTGCAATGCAAATATTAAGGTCTCATGCTGGCACTGGTTCCCTGTGAGGGGGAAACAAATGAGAGAGCCTTTTAAAGAATATTTTGAATATAGGGTTTGATGCCAGGAAGGAATCCTTTCTAGCTGAAGGGTATGCTGAAACTGAACCCAGGTGTACCTTCAGAGTTGAGTGCTGCAACCCAGGGAGTGCAGGTGAGACAAATAATCAAGAAGGGTTGGGATCCTGGGCCGGGGCTATACCATTGTCACTGCACCAAATGGAAAAATTTTCCTGTTTGAAGCATAGGTTTTCTTGGTGGAAGGCTTCCTGTAACCCTTAAGGACTTCTAAAACTGCTTCAGAGAACTGGCAGTCTGCATATTCTAAGTCTTCAAGAGCCAGGCCTTGAGCTTGAGAGATCTGAGATTGGGGTACATTACCCTGCCATGAAAAGAAGTCAGTAGAGTGTACCTCTGAGGGAGGTGAATTGGTTTGCTCACAGACATTGAGAGCAGCAGGTAGTATCAAGGCTGTCTTGCCCAATCCTGGGCTACCAGAATCTTCGAAGCTGGTTGTGACCTGAGCTTGATGAGCACCCTGAGTATCAGAGGAAAAGGAGGAAAGGCATAGAGGTACCTGCCTGTCCAATCCAGAATCAGGGCATCAATTGGATCTGTCCCCTTCACTGAGGCCATGCAGCAATAAAGAGGTAAGTGGTGACTTTGGTGGGAAGCAAAAAGGTCTATTTGTGGACTTCCCCACCTCCTGAATAGAGCATTCACCACTTACTTGTTCAATGTCCATTCGTGATGGGCCTAGTTTTTTCTGCTCAAGGCATCTGCCAAAGTGTTGTCCTTGCAGGGCAGATGACTTGACTGTAGGGAGGCATTTAGAGAGTAAACGAGGCTCCATGTCTTCATTGCCTCTGTACACAGAGGAGTGGACCTTGCCCCTCCTTGTTTGTTGATGTAATACATTGCTGTGGTATTGTCTGTTCTGACTTGTACTACCTTTTCCTGTATGAGATGAGAGAAACCCTGAAGCACCAGATAAAGAGCTCTTAACTCCAGCAGGTTTATGTGCAGGAGTGAGTCTGCACCCTCCCAAGTACCGTGGATGGTGTGATCCCCTAAGTGAGCACCGCAACCAAGCAGGGAAGCATCGGTTATGAGAACCAGGAAGGGAAGCTCTTGCAGAATGGAACCCCTTCCCTTAAATTGTCTGGTTCCCTCCACCACTGGAGGACCTATAGTAATGTTTGTGTGACTGGTACTGGCTTTGAGAGGGGGTCCTGCCTTTGACACTAGTGTGCTCTGAGGTAGAACTGAATATCTCTCATCTGAAACCTGGCACCTATGACTATGTTTGTTGCTGCAGCCATGTGCCCTAACAGTTGAAAAAACTGTTTTGCTGGCTTTGGCCTGCCCAGAGCAAATGAGCCTGCCAGAAGCTGAATGTTTTCTGCCCTCTCCTGAGGGAGAAAAGCCCTTCCCACTACTGTATTCAGTTCTGCACCTAAGAACTGCCATACCTGCACAGGAGTCAGCACTGACTTTTTGGTATTGAGAAGGAATTCCAGGGACAGCAGCATATCCTGGGTTACCTGAAGGTGGTCTGATACCTGTTGGTGGGATTTCCATATGATTAGCCAGTCGTCCAGATAAGGAAAAACTGTGACACCCAGTCTTCTGAGGTTTGCCACTACTACTGCTATGCCCTTGGTAAAGACCCTTGGTGCAGAGGTAAGGCCATAGGGAAGTATTGAGAACTGGTAGTGGCCTGAGGGGAGTCTGAATCTGAGATACTTTATGTGTGACTCCCTTTTGGGAATATGGAAATATGCGTCCTTTAGATCCAAGGAGGCTAGCCAGACCCCTTTTTGCAGAGTTGGCAAAATCATGGCCATTGTGACCATTGTGAACCTAGGTTTTATCAGGTACCTGTTTAGCAGTCTGAGGTCTAGTATAGGCTGCCACTCTCCATTCTTTTTTGTTGTTAGGAAATATCTGGAATAGAACCCTTGCCCTCTTTGGCTGTGGGGGACAGGCTCCACTGCTGTTGCCACCAGTAGGGCCTATACCTCCTGCTCCAGCAGTTTTCTTTCTGAGAAGGGAGCTGGTGCAAAATGTTTTAACCTTGGAGGAAGAAGGGACTTGAAGCAAAGGGAGAGACCCTGACTCACCATTTCCAGGACCCACTTGTCTGTGGTTATTTTTAACTATTCCTGGAAATAGCCGTTGAGTCTGCCCCCTACAGGATGTGGAAAGGTAGCCTGAAGGGAAAAGTCAGTTGTTCTGTTTTGCTTGCTGCTGAGGCTGAGCAGATTGGGATCCTCTCCGAGAACCCCTTCTAGCTCTGTAAAATCCAGTCTGCTGTGATTGGTACTGCTGCTGCTGGGAAACTGTCTGTACCTGAAAGAAAGGCCTCCAAAAAGAGGACCTGCCCCTGCTTCCCCTAGAATAAGACAAAGCTGAAGTGGAGGGCCTGTCTCTGGTCAAGTTGCTCCTAAAAGTAGCTTTATATTCATCTACTTTTTTCATATATGCCTCAGTCTGGGCACCAAAAAGAGAGTGGCCTTCGACAGGAAAGTCCCTTGCCTTAGTTCGGGTGTCCTGGGTGAGGTTGGTAGCCCTCAGCAAGGCAAATCTTCTTAGAGCAATGATACCAGCCATCCACCTTGCAGCTGTATCATTGGTGTCAGCTGCCATTTGAAATTAGTATTTGGAAGCCTCCAAGCCCGATTTTGCTGTGTCTACCAGCTCTGACACTGTTAAAGAGGGGTTAGCCTCAGCATTGTTCTCTACTGACTGCCAGAGAGCTTTTTGATAAAGGGCTGCATAGGCCTGGTAGCTGACTTGACGAATTGCCAGGGATGCAGAAAGGTACCCCTTTTTTGCCATGCTGTCCACCTTTCTCGAATCCTTCTTGGGGGGGGGTAAGAGGATAAGGGAGTTTTGGCTTTCTCACAGGCAGTCTGCTGTACAATACCCTGGTAGTCTGGGTGACTAAAAAGAAACTCGACACCAGATCTTTCTAACTGAAACTTCTTGTCAAACTTTTTGTCTGTGGGTGTGACTGTATTGGGAGCCTTTTGGATTTCCAAAACATCCTTCTTAAAGAATTTGTAAATGGGCAAATAAAGCCTCTTTGAGGGTGTCAGCCCCATGAGCTCCATGTATTGTGCCTCCTCTTCATCCTGGACCTCTTCAGCTGTTTGCAGACCCAGTGTCTCTACCATTTTCTTAATAAAAGAAAAATGGGAAGAGAAATTCTCAGAGGGTCTGGGAGGAGAGCCAAAATCCTGTTCTGGTGACACGTCAGGTTCAATTCCCTCTTCATCTTGGTCATCCTACTCATATGCCACGTAACAGTAGGCAAAAGAGGGGTAACAACAGTAGTAATCACAGGCTGCTGAGGGGGTAATAAACCCTGCAGCACCTGGAGTAAGGTGAAAGCCTGTGTCAACTCAGCAGGAGAAGGAGCATTAATAGGCACCTGAGGGACCCCTTGAGGCATTTCAGCCAGGTCTCAGTATATTTGGTTTTCTTAAATTTTTTGGCAGGCACCGGGGAGTCAGTCGGCTGATTGTCTCTCTTGCCAGAGCCCTCACCCGTATCGGGGTGGATTTAGGGTCTGTGGAAGGAACTGCCACAGTCTTAGAGGGGGTGGACTGACTAGAGCCCATGGATCCCTCCTCTAGTTTTCTTTTAAGCCTCTCTCTGTATTTTTCCACTGTCTTAACAGGGAAAGACTTACAGATATCACAGTCTTCATCGAAGCGCTGTTGCCCAAGGCATATCAAGCAAAGATCATGCTTGATCTGCCTTGGCAAACACCTCTGCAGACTTCAAGCAATTCTTGAACCCAGAGGGTCTTGTTTTCTTTTTAGGCTTGTCAGACATTATAGAAAACACGAACTAGTAACCGACCAAAAAATAGACTAAATTTAAATATTTGCAGTCAGTTTCAATAGAATAACTGTCAGTTCAGGAACCAATAAAGTGAAAAAAGGAAAAAATTACTCACCTTAGTAATGTTGTTTCTTCTAATGGAGTCTAGCTATATTCTGACATATGCAGTGAGTCCCAACCTTCGAACTGCTCCGGAAGTGAAAGAGTTAACTTTCCATGCTAGGCATGGAACGCTGAGCTCGAGCTCAGTTGAAACTCTGTTGTTCTTCAAACTCAAACCGTCAGATCTATACGAGCTAAATTCACTGAGGTCCTGTGTGGAAGCTGTAAACCTACACTAGCCAACTGGCTACTAAACATAAGAACACATTTTTTGGTCCCAAAACAAAGACTCAAGTCAGGAGACCCAAAAAATGAAAAACACACACCAAGTCACCCCAAGAAAGGAGGGTGAAAACAACAAGGTGGGCACCTACTAAGTGCCAACACTGCACTGCCCACCCACGTCCCAAAACAGAGGTTCTGAGAGGGGCAGGTGGAGGTCAGAATATAGCAAGATCTCATTAGAAGAAACAACATTACTAAGGTGAGTAATTTTTCTTCAAACAACATGAAGTCTTGCTATATTCTGACATATGCAGACTACAAAGCAGTACCTCCATGGAGGAGGGACAGAACCTACTTAGGAAATAGGCTCTGAAGCACAGTTGTGTTAAACCCGAGCATCACTACCTAGCCTGGATGTCCAGGGAGTAATGCTTGGTAAAAGTGTGAACTGTTTTCCAGGTAGCTGCTTGACATATCTCTAGAATAGGGATGTCCCTGGCAGCAGCCAGGGAAGCAGCTGTACCTCTAGTAGAGTGAGCTCTCAGGCCTGAGGGAGGAATCTTACCCAGTTTTTGATAACAAAATTGGATACAAGAGACAATCCACCTGGCAATGGATCTTTTAGTGGCAGGTTTCCCTTTGCCAACCTCACCATAAGTGAGGAACAGTTGAAGGGAGTCAAACCTGTGACCCTTGGTACGCTCTATGTAGTAACTAAGGGCTCTCTTCACATCTAAGCTGTGCAGCCTCCTCTCGCCAGAGGAGGAATGGCCAATGAAGAAAACAGGAAGAAATATAGATTGATTAAGGTGGAAATCTGAAACCACCTTAGGCAAGAACTTCCTGTTAGTCCTGAGGGACCACCTTCTCTCTATGAAAGGAGATAAAATCAGGCTACACTGACAAAGCTTGTAATCCACTTATGCGTCTGGCAGAAGTGATGGCTACCAGAAACACAGTCTTCCAAGTCAAGTACTTAAGCTCTGCTGAAGACAAAGGCTCAAAGGGGGAGTTGCATAAGCTGAGCAATGCAAACATTAAGATCCCAGGAGGGGGGCAGGGACCCTGAATGGAGGGTTGGTGTGAAGCAATCCCTTGAAAAACTTGGAGAATACAGGGTGAACTGAAAGAGAAGAGGGCTTACCTGCTGAAATAAAAGCAGACACAGCTGCCAGATGCACTTTTAGGGTAGCTGGTCTCAGCGCCAAGGTATTTAAGTGGACCATATAATCCAGGACTGTGGGTAAATCAGCAGATTCTGGGGAAATATGCTTTCCAGAGCACCATATGGAAAACCTCTTCCATTTGGAATTATAAGTAGCCCTGGTGGAAGGTTTTCTAGAAGCCTTCAGGATATCCATTACACCTTGGGAGAGGTGTAAATCAGCAAACTCTAACTCTTCAAGAGCCAGGCCTTGAGATTGAGAGATTTGAGGTTCGGGTACCAAACCCTCCCCTAAGCACAAGTTAACAGGTTGTGATTCCTGGGAAGACACAGGGGAAGATGGACTGCTAAGGACAGTAGGAGTGGATACGAGGGTTGCCTGGCCCAATCTGGAGCAATCAGGATCATCTTGCAGGGTTGAGATCTGATTTTGACTAGCACTTTGAACAGGAGAGGGAAGGAGGGAAAAGCATAGAGAAACTACCCTTCCCAATTGAGAACTAAAGCATCTAGAGGGACTGAGCCCAACACTGGGGGCCTGCAGCAAAAAAAGGGGAAGTTGGTGATTGTCTGGGGCTGCAAAAAGATCTATCTGCGGGGTGCCCCATCTGGCAAATATCACCTCCAAGACCAGGGGGTCCAGTGACCATTCGTGATGGCCCTGGGAAATCCTGCTGAGAGCATCTGCCAGGACATTGTCCTTGCCTGGGAGGTGAACTGCCGTAAGGGAGGTGTTCAGGGAGTAAGCCAGAGACCACAACTTCATTGCTTCGGTGCACAAGGCCTTAGACCGAGTGCCCCCTTGCTTGTTGATGTACCACATTGTGTTGGTGTTGTCTGTTCTGATCTGTACAACGTTGTTCTGAACAGATTTGGAAAAAGCTTGAAGTGCTAGAAAAAACTGCTCTAAGTTCCAACAGATTGATGTGGAGCAGAGATTCCTGAAGGGACCACAACCCCTGGGTAGTGAGGTCGCCCATGTGAGCTCCCCACCCCAAGAGGGATGCATCTGTAGTAAGGATTAAGGAGCGAGATTGAGTGACAAAAGGAACCCCTTGTCTCAGATTGCTCTGATCCTGCCACCACTGTAGGGCCTGGATCAGGGTTTGAGTAACTGGGATCAATTTGGTTAGAGGGTCTTTCCTCTGAGACCAAAAGGCTCTCAAATGGAACTGAATGTCCCTCATCTGAAATCTTGCTCCCTGCACTAGTGCTGTAGAAGCAGCCATGTGCCCCAGGAGCTGTAGAAAATGCCTTGCTGGTCGAGACACCTGCAGGGTGAACGAGGAGGCCAGAGAGACCAGGGTCCTTGCCCTGTCCAAAGGAAGGAAGGCTCTGGCTTTCTCTGTGTTCAGCTCTGCGCCTATGAAGGTGAGGAGCTGGACAGGCTCTAGAACTGACTTTGAAAGATTCAGAAGGAAACCTAGAGAGGTGAGCAGTTGCTGAGTTATCTGTAGGTGTAACTTGACTTGGTCTGGGGACTGGCCTACTATGAGCCAGTCGTCCAGGTAAGGGAAGATGGCAGTTTTTTGCCTTCTTACACAAGCACTGCTACTGCCAGGCATTTTGTGAATACCCTTGGGGCAGAGGTGAGGCTAAAGGGCATTGCTCTGAACTGGTAATGGCCTGAGGGCAGTTCGAACCTGAGGTACTTTCGATGGGAGCTTCTGATGAGAATATGGAAGTAGGCATCCTTGAGGTCCAGGGACGCTAGCCAGTCCCCTGACCTTAGAGAAGGTAGAATAATTCCCAGAGTCACCATTTTGAATTTTGGTTTTAAAAGGTGCTCGTTTAAGTATCTGAGATCCAGGATGGGCCGCCATTCTCCTGTCTTTTTGGGGTAAAGAAGTACCTGAGTACAACCCTTGCCCTGGTGTAGGGTGGAACCCTTTCCACAGCTCTGAGAGCCAGGAGGAAGAGACCTCTGCCTCTAGGGCAAGTGCCTCTGGTGGATTTAGGTGGAAAGGATCTGGTTCTCATCTTTGGAAACTTTTGAAGCTGAGAACCAGTCCCTGGCTTACTACTTCCAGGACCCACTTGTCTGATGTCAGAGACTCCCAGTCCTGGACAAAGTAAGCCAGCCTGCCCGCTCCAGGTAGCTGAGAATCGGCCCTGGAAACCTATCAGGGTGCCTGCTTGGCAGGGGCTTTGGGCTGAGGGGTGGAAGCAGACCTGCTTGTACCCCGTCCTGCTCTCCTTTAAAGAACCCCCTCTGGGCATAAGCAGAAGAGGAGGCCTGGGCTTGGTAAAAAGGCCTATGAAAAGGCCTGCCCTGCCCCTGGGAAGCTGCCTTTGAGGAGTGGCCTGCCTTTCTTTGGCCTGTGCACTCCTATAGGTGGTCCTATACTCATCCATTTTCTTCATGTAATTCTCGTTCTGCTCCCCAAACAGGGAATTATCCACAACAGGAAAATCCATGGCCTTAATCTGGGTATCCTGTGACAGGCTAGTACATCTGAGCCAAGCCATTCTGCGAAGTGCCACAGATGTAGCCATGACTCTTGATGACACATCATTAGAGTCCACTGCAGCATGAAATTGCACATTGGATGCCTCAATACCATCAGCAGCCACCTGCTCCAGCTCCTTGGCAAGCTGGCCAGGGACCTCTTTTGCAAGAGCCATAACAGTATCCCATCTGGATTTCTGACATCTAGCAACATAAGCCATATAATTTGCCTGTCTGAGTCCCAAGGATGCTGCCATGTACTGTTTCTTTGCCATAGCATCAATCTTCCTGGAGTCCTTGTCTGGGGGGTGTGAAGCCAAGGGAATATTTGCCTTGTCACAGGCTGCAGCCTGCACTACCCCAACATGGCTGCATTGCTGTGTAAGGTACTCCGTATCAGAGCCTGACAATGTGTACCTCTTGTCCATTCTCTTACCCACAGGAGGTATGGTGCGAGGAGTTTTTAGAATTTTAAAGGTCTGTTTCCCAAAAGATTTATGCAAGGGAATAGACAGTCTCCTAGACTCTGGGATATCCATCATTTCCACATAGTCAGACTCCTCTTGATCATCCACAGCTTCCTCCATAGGGAGCTGGAGGGTTTCAGCCACTTTTTTATAAAACATAAAATGAGAAGGGGACTCAGAAAGCCTAGGAGGAGACACTCCTGAAGGTCTGTCTGGGGAGATGTCCGGGTCAATAGGCACATCCAGACTTTCAAATCCAATTCACTCTCCTCTTCCCCCTCCTCCGGTTCATAATATTCCTCTAAATCATACTCTTGAACCGGTGGAACCGGCCGAACCGGGCGCTTACCTGATGGTGCCGGTTCGGTCGGAACCGGGGAAAGCGACTGGTCGATTTTAATCGCTTTGGCTATTTCTTCAGCGGTTGGAGAGGAAAGTTTTGGCTCCACACCAGCTAATTTCCTAGTCCTTTTTGCTGGAACCGACTCCTCAGAGTCGGATCTCCTTTTGCCCGTAGAAGTCTCGCCCTGGTCAGAGGGCACTCCCTTTGGTTCGGTTGGAACTGAACCGAGCTGGCCATCCGGTTCAGCGGACTTTTTGGCCTCCCTTTCCCTGAGCCTACCAACTCTCTTTTCCAGGGTAGCTGCAGGAAAATTTTTACAAATCTGGCAGTCTGCATTGAGGTGGTCAAACCCCAGACAATAAACACAGGTGGTGTGGGGGTCAGCCTTGGCAAAGACTTCCCCACACACACTGCAGTGTTGAAACCCAGTGGGCCCGGTTTTTCTTTTGGGTTTCTCAGACACAGTGCCAGTCCTAACCAAACTTACCCGTTTATGGCAATCCACCAGGTAAGACCCTCTTATCGGTTCCCAACCATGTCACGGGTCGTGGAAAAAAATGTAATAAAATCCATTTTTTTAAACCGATAAGAACCGGTAACCACACTCTAAATCACAGATTAAGATATTTTAAACAACCTGATCGGTTCAAACCGAACCGATAAACCGTTTACAAGTTCCACACAGAAGAGAATTAATGTAAAACCTATCTAGTACTCACAAATACCACAGACAGAGCCTTAACTGGCCGGTTGAGGTTTAAATTCAGTCGAAAACTGAGAAAAACAATACTTTAACCGACAAAATGAACCAAGCAGAAGGAGAAATCTCCGGAGTGACTGTTCAGTGAGGCGAAGTAAAGAATCTGACGGTTCGAGTTTGAAGAACAACAGAAAGAGTTTCAATCAAGCTCGAGCTCAGCGTTCCATGCCTGGCATGGAAAGTTAACTCTTTCACCTCCGGAGCAGTTCGAAGGTTGGGACTCACTGCATATGTCAGAATATAGCAAGACTTCATGTTGTTTGAACTATTAGTTCTTATCGGATCTGGAACCGAGAAACCGCTGAGGAATACCAATAAACCTCGGTTCAAAAGCGTTTAAAATTAAATAAAATTAAAGAATAAAGTAACTGGAACTCTTTAAAAAGATTCCAATTAAATAAAAAAAGAAGGCGGGTTGCCCCTCGGTTCAAAGAAACCGCGAGGAACCGATAAACAAGTTTAAAGTTAAAACTAATGAGATATAAAACACTGAAGAACAATGACACTAGGCAGTAATGAAAAATAAATCAAAAATACTGGTGTTTTTTTTCTCTATGCACTACAGGAGTCTGTCTTGATTGAGAGAGATCTACAGGGCATCTGAACTTTGCAGCAGAGAGAAGAAATCTGAGGTAGAATGGAGGCAGTTGACACTGGGCAGTTTGAAAATAGATGTACAAGCTAAACATTCCACGATTAGCATAGCATTCTATTCTCTCTGGGGCAGTGTGACTTAAGGGAGCACTGCAAGAGTAATATTAGTGGATTCCTGGGGTTAGAAGAACCAGATGACCTCCCTGCAGCAAGACCTACAAAAACTTGAGGAGTGGGTAAACCTAAATGGTATGCTATTTAACCTGGATAAATGCACAGTAATGCACTTTGTAAGGAACAACATCAGCTATGTATATACATCAAATGGCTGCAGCCTAAGGAAAGCTGAAAGAGAAATGACCTGGGGGTACATATTAGCAACGATCTGTCCTTTAGTACTCATTGTAAGGAAATCATAAACAAATCAAATAGAATAATTGGATGTATCAAAATAGCATTCGTATCAAGAAATAGGGCCTGCATAATGCCACCATATCGCACATTCATCAGGCCACACCTGGATTACTGGAACCCCCTCTGGAGCCCCCCTCCCCCCGAGAAGAGACACAGATGGGGTGGAGAGGGTGCAGCGTAGAATGACCAGATTGGTAGAAGGATTGGGAGGTGAAACTTATGAGAGCATACTTCAGATTCTAGGCCTGTATCCACTTGAGGTGAGATATATAAGGGGAGACCTCTTGCCGATGTTTAGGATATCAAAGATATTAATCTGTTGGAAGGCCTTGGTTTGACAACAGTAAATAAAATCGATAGATTGAGAAGTCATAAAAAACAACTCAAACTCACATATCCTAGAACAAACTTGAGAGCTTTTTATACTCAGAGAATTATTCCAGTATGGAATAGACACCCAGGTCACGTTGTGGAGGTCGAGAGTTCCCAGACATTTACGAGTAGGCTGGATGAGCATTTATTTAAGATATAGGGTAAATAATGCCAGTTAGTGCAGGGGACTTGCATTATGGGCCCAGAGCCTTCTGCTAGTCCTATCAACCTAGTATTGTACCTAGTATTGTACCTTCTTTCTTTTCTTTTTTTTTTAACAGAGGTGTCTTAAAGGCTAAACACCCTGTAAATATGTGGCATACATGGCTCCCCAATCCAATCACATGCAGTGGGAATGGGAGAAGCAGGTTAGCTAAATTGAAAGCTGCAGGTTAAAAGGAATTTTTTTTTTATTTAGGGGTGCCATTACCAACCTGCTATGCAGAATTGCAGCCCAAAACATAAAAGCAGATATCTTCAGAGAAGTTTTACAGATGTTTTGCCTTCAATGGCATAGTTAAGACTGGGGAGTTACAGATATACAGAATCCTCATATGCCCAAACATTCTAAAGCTTTGGACTGTGACATTTCCCCTAGCAGGGGTACAGAATACCCAGCTGTAATGACAACCTAGTGACAATGAGGAATGCTACAGAATTAGTTGTTTTTCACAGTTCTTTCCTGAGGTTAAACGAAAGAACCATTGTCCTTTTGTGTGATCTCATGAAAGAACTGTCTACGGACCATCTATCTGTCTGTCTGTCTGTCTCTCTCTCTCTCTATATTTTAAGCAGACTGGGGTGCCCACCCCCAGTACTGCTTCTTTATCCCCCCCCCGACCAGGTCACCCACTCCCATGATTTTTTTTTACCATAAGCTGACTAGGGTGTCCACCCCCAGTACTGCTTCTCTTCTGCCCCCTCCCCTCCAGGTTGCCCGACTCCTCCTGAATACATGTGATGGCACTGGGGTGCCTTCCCCCAGTGCTGATGAACATTATCCCAACACTGGAATGCCCAGTCCCCAGTGTTGGATTCTGTCCCCCTTACAATAAAGAAAACCACCCCTCTTTGACTTTTTTATTTAACAAAAATAAAGGCCACCAGCGATCTGCCTCCCAACCTGTAAAAAAGGAAATGGTCCCTCAACGATCTGCACCCCCCCCACACACACACACACCACCTATTAAACATAGGCGGCAGCACAACAAGGGTCCCCATTCCGGTGCCACCAATGATTATACAGACACTGGGTTGCCCAATCCTCAGTATCAGCTTCTGCCCCTTACAATAAAGAAAACAGCCTCTTGTTGATCTTTTCATTCATTTTAACTAAACAAACACGAAAAAGGTCCATTGGTTATCTGCCTCCACCACACCTATACCTGCCTGTCTGTCTATCTATCTATCTAGCTATCTACGAAGTGGCCCGGGGTGCCCACCCCGGTACCATTTCTCTTGCTCCCCTTCTCTGCAGGTCACCCTTCCTCTTCTTATGAGTGGTGACACTAGGGTTCCCACTCCCAGTGCTGCTGCAGATCCTCCTAACACTGGGGTGCCCAATCCCCAGTGTTGGCTTCTGTCCCCCTACAATACAAAAAAACTGTCCCTCGTCAATCTTTTTTTTTAACCTGCAAAAAAAGAAAATAGTCCATTGACAATCCAGTCTGCCCAATTAATTATTTTTGTTAATATTATTAATTTACAGACCCTGCTAAAACAGTACCACAATCACTGGCCCCCTCTATCCTACTCCTACAATTCCTTTATGCCTATCCCAGCATTTTTGAAACCACTTACAGTTTTCACCCCCACTGCCTTCTCTGGGAGGCTATTCCAGGTATCCACCACCCTTTCTGTAAAACAGTGCTTCCTCACATCCCTCCTGAATTTACCCCCTCATGCTTCCTATCATGTCCCCTTGTTATAGAACATCTGTTTTTCGGAAACAAACTCTCCTCCTGTACCTTATTCATACCCAAAAGATATTTAAATGGGTCTATCATATCTTCCCTCTGCCTCCTTTCCTCTAGAGTGTGCATATTTAGCTCCTTTAATATTTCCTCATATGGTTTATGTTGCAGACCTTTCATCATTCTGATAGTCCTCCTCTGGACCACCTTCACTCTGTCTATATCCTTTCTGAGGTGTGGTCTCCAGAACTGTACACAGTACTCAAGGTGGGGTCTTACCAGTGATTGATATAAGTGGGGGGTAGAATAACCTCTCTTCCTGCTGAAGATATCCCTACCTATGCACCCCAGCATCCTACTCACTTTTTCAACTGCCTTATCACACTGCCTGGCTACTTTTAAGTCATACAAAATGATTAACCCCAGGTCCCTTTCCTGTTTGGTCTCTGTCAGTTTCACTCCACCCATCTTATACTCTGCTCCTGGTTTCCCTATGGCCAAGATGCATTTTTATACTTTTCTGCATTAAAACCCAGCTGCCATACCCTTGATTTCTCTTTCAGTCTCTTTAGATCCCTACACATTCTATTCACTCCCACCCGAGGAGTGTCCACTCTGTTACAGATCTTAGTATCATCTGCAAATAGACACTTTCCTTTCCAGTTCTTCTGTTATGTCACTTATAATCAAGAGAACCAGTCCCAACACAGATCCCTGAAGCACCCCACTGGTCACCTTCCCTTCCATGGAGTATACTCCATTCACCAGTACTCTCTGTGTCTTTCCTGCTAACCAGTTAATTATCCAGGTTACCATTTTATTATATACTCCTGAATTACACAGCTCACTCAGTAATCTGTGTGGAACGGTGTTGAAAGTTTTGCTGAAATTCAGGTAAGCCACATCCACTGCTCCTCCCTGCTCCAGCTCCTTCGCCACCCATTCAAAAAAGTCTATCAGATTTGTTTGGCATGACCTTCTTTCTGTGACACTATGCTGATTAAGGTCCTGCAATCCATTTGATACAAGATAACCCACAATCCTTTTCTTCAGTAGCGTTTCCATCAACTTACCCACCACCGATGTCGGGCTAACAGGCCTATAGTTGCTCGTCTGTTCCCTACTGCTACTTTTGTGAAGTGGGACTACATCTGCCATTTACCAGTCCTCTGGGACCACACCAGTCTCCAAAGAACTATTAAAAAGGTCTGTCAAAGGTACAGACAGCACTTCCCTTATTTCCCTCAGCACCCTCGGATGAATCCCATTAGGCCCCATAGCCTTGTCTACCTTCAGGTTTTCTAGAACTTTATGGACTTTCCCGACCGAAAATGGATTACTGTCTATTTCCGTCTCCTCAAAACTTGTGGTGCCTTTTTGTGGTCCTTCCAATTTCATTTCTACTGTGAAAACAGAGCAGAAGTATTGGTTTAAGATGTTTGCCTTTTCAAGATCCTCTTCTGTACAGACTCCCCCCTCTCTCTTTAACCACACAATCCCTCCTTTTGTTTTCCTTTTATCACTAACACACCTAAAAAATGTCTTGTCCCCTTTTGATACTCCCTGAGCAATTCTTTCCTCAAAGGAGTCTGTGCTTTTGCTCTGCTTACCACTTTGCTTATCTCTCTGTTTATCCTGATACCCTATCTTCGTGTTTCTGAGTTACCCTGTATCTTCTGAATGCTGCTATTTTACCCCCTACTTTTAATGCTACCTCTCTTGAGAACCATAGTGGTTTCCTCATTCTTTTACTTTTGCTTACCTACTTAACACAGAGGTTTGCTGACTTCACCATGCCCTCTTTCAGTCTGGCCCATTTTTCTTCTACCTCACCCAGGTCCTTGACCCCTATTATTTCATTTATAAGGCATTCTCGCATCCTAGTAAAATCAGCCCTTCTGAAGTCCAGAACCATTGCCTTTGTATGGTTTGTTTCTGCTACTGTTCTAATATTGAACCACAGACTACAATGATTACTGGTCCCCAGATTACTCCCCACCCTGATATCTTTGCTACCTCATTCTTAGTTAAGTCATTTTTCCCCAGATGGACAATGACATCCAACTCTCCTTCCCTTCCTGATGTCCTAGCTATTCCTAGTATTCACTTGCCATCCCTCCTGGTCGTTATACCTGGTAGGCACCTGACCTCCCTCTCAGCCCTCTCCCTTATTTCTAGGTCATACCCCTGATAAGAGTCCTGTACCAGAAATTGTTTCCTCCTTTTACGGTGTCCCATTCCACCCTCCTGGGCACCATCACTTAAGAGGAACTTCACTTCCTCCCTGGCCACTAACCCGGATGTTTCCTCTTCACTGTTCTGCTCTGCCAGAGCAACACAGAAATTCTTTAGCGGTACCAATTGTGTCTGAGGACTGTGTCTATTATCCAAACCCCTAGCCTTTCTTCCCCCAAGCATCCTCTCCCTTCTCAAGCCTACCCTAGTCCAGTTAACCCTCTTAACTGGCACCCTTTAAGGTAATGGTACCAGACTTGAAGACCCATGGGTAGGGGAAACAGTCCCCCAACTGTGAGCCAGTGCCGTCTCAAGTGTAGAAACCTTCTCCTGGCTTGAAGCCAATGTAGCTTTGAGTCTAGAGACTCTTTCTGCCAGTCGACAGAGTTGCACACAGATGGGGCAGCATCATAGCCTCCAGAAGATCTACCTGAAATCTGCTGCTCCACAACCACTGCACTGCACCACGCCCCACATCATCTAGTGTTAAACTCCTTATAGTTACTATCCCCTCTTCCCTGTTCCTAGGTAGGACAAACTGACTGTATTATGGGTAACTAAAATACTCGGCTAACAATGTCACAGTTAAGGTGTGCTGTAACAAGCTGTTTTTTTACAACATTAAAGTTATGCTTTATCCCTAATTAATAATTGCTGTAGAGGTAGTATCACACTTCCTGAATCTTGATTGATTACTGCTTAATATATGATTAAATTGAAGGTAGTCATTTAGTTGTTTCATCACCAATCTCTCCAGGATCATCAATATCACTGGCAATAAGGAAATGGACCCATAGTTGCTCAACATTTTAATTTTGCATATATTAAAAAAATATGGGTTGCCCAGGGCATCATTTTACTCTATAAGGAAAATGCCCTCTGATAAAGATAAATTAAAAATATCTGCCGATGGATAGCATATAATAGAATGTGCATTGGTAAATCATTAATTCCCCCGCCTCCTTAGGATCTAAGACCAGTAGTTCAATGGCAACTTCAGAGCCAGTCATTTTTCTAAAGTCAAAGTGAGAAAAGGGGCCCTTAAGCTATCACTCGCCTGTGATTCAGTGGGTAACAAGCATAGCCTACTATCTGTAGAAACACAGAAACTGATGACAGATAAGGCCGCTTGACCCATCCAGTCTGCCCTTTTTCATAGTAATTGCTTTCACTGCAGACCCTTCTACCTGTAGGTCTACGGCACTTTCTCTTCCACTCTTTTCCTTTCCCTTATGATTCCCTTGTGCCGATGCCAGGCTTTTTTGAATCCCACCACTGGTTTTGCCCCCACTACCTCCACTGGAAGACTGTTTTAGGCATCCACCATTCTTTCTGCAAAGAAGAATTTCCTCACACCTCTCCTGAACCTACCCCCCTCCAGTCTCATATCATGACCCCTTGTTCTAGAGCACCCCTTCCTTTGAACAATATCTCCCACCTGTACCTTATTCACCCCTGTGAGGTATTTAAAGGTCTCAATCATATGCCCCCTCTCCCTCCTCTCCTCCAGGGAGTACATGTTTAGTCCTTTTAGCCTCCCCCATAGGACTTTTGATGCAGACCCTGTACCATCTTGGTAGCCTTCTTCTGGACCACCAATACTCTGTTTTTCCTGAGATGTGGTCTTCAAAACTGGACAGTACTCCAGGTGGGATCTTACCAATAACCTATACAAGGGCAACATCACTTCCCTCTTCCTGGTGATGACACCCCTACCAATACACCACAGTATTCTACTAGCTCTCCCGATCACCTTGTCACAATGTCTGGCCACCTTTAGGTCATCCAGTATGATTACTCCTAGTTCCCTTTCCTGCTTGGTCATTGCAAGCACCTCTCCTCGCATTTTGTACTCTGCCCCCAGGTTTCTGTGATCCATGTGCATTATTTGCACTTTTTGCATTAAACATTAGCTGCCAAACTTTCCACCACTCCTCCAGCCATTTTAAATCTCTTTCCATCCTTGGCACCCCACAGTGTCCACTCTGTTGTAGATCTTAGTGTCAACCACAAAGAGGCAGATCTACCCTTCCAGTTCCTCTGCTATGTCACTAATAAAGACATTAAAGAGGACTGTCCCCAGAACTGACCCTTAATGTACCCCATTGGGGGCTGGCCCGGTGGCACTGAGGGTTGAGGTGCTGGGCGCCACACTTTGCGCCACACTGGCGACCCAGCTTTGGGAGCAGGCTCAGGTTGTCAGGGGTCGGCGTGGAGGAGAGTATTGAGTGTTCGGAGGACTGCTCTCCTCTCCTGGGAAGGGTGGGTGGGTGGGTGGATAACTCCCTGGTGTGAGCGTCTCCCAGCAGAGGCTGGGAGCATTACAGCCTGAGGATCATGCCAGTGCAAGGGAAGAAGCCTCAACAGACATCCGCGGGCAGAGTACGGGAGCATGCCCAGTCACACTGGATGT
The DNA here is from genome assembly GCA_016271365.2 of Neoceratodus forsteri. Taxonomy (NCBI): domain Eukaryota; kingdom Metazoa; phylum Chordata; order Ceratodontiformes; family Ceratodontidae; genus Neoceratodus; species Neoceratodus forsteri. The sequence goes on from CM057459.1 coordinate 589,919,787, forward strand.
CATTGCATGTCCAGGCTCCTAAGGGGAAAACTCTCACGAAGATGGAAAACACCCATTGGCTGGGGGGTAAACGTCGCCTACCCTTACCTCCAACACTGGATCGTGTCCACTGGGGATCTCATCTTGATGTCACCTCCACCTGTGTAGCGCCAGAAGAAAGCGCTGAGGAGCTACTCTGGGGGTCGATTCTGGGGACATTGCTCCACGAGTGTGTCGCAGGTGAGTAGAGACCAACATGCAGATGGGATGATTTCAGGTAGGAGGGGAACCAGTAGGTCAACTGAAGGGGCTCCAGCCAGTGGTGACGGGAGGGAAAGATAACTGAGGAAAAAAAAAGGTACTGTGTTGGTCACTCTACCCTCCTTGGAGCAAACTTCATTTATGACCACCCTATGCCTCCTATCCCTAACCAGTTTCTTACCCAGGACACCACCTTACTGCCCACCCCCATGCTACCCAACTTGTATACCAGTTTGCTATATGGAATGGTGTTGATGCCTTGCTGAAGTCCAGGTAGGCCACATCCACCACCCCTCACTGATCCAACACCTTGGTTATCCAGTCAAAAAATACATTAGATTTGTTTGGCATGACCTCCCCTCTGTGAAGCCATGCTGCCTTGGGACCTGCAGTCCATTGGATTTCAGGTGTTCCATGATCCCTTCCTTCCCACCATTCTTTACCTAACTTCTACCTATAGCATCTCCCTGACCCCGCTTCCACACACCTCCTCCTCTCCCTCATGTTTCTCCCTCCCCAACCTATTTGACCCCCTCTCCTTTGTTTCCCATTTGTTATAGCAATCGCCCCCTGCCCAGTTCTCATTCAAGTCTCTCTCTCTCTCTCTCCTTCTCTCATTCCTTGCTCCTCATCACTTATCACCCTATATCCCTTTAATCTACAAAGCACTAACCAGAGTGTGCACACGGGTGGCAGTGCTCAATGAAAATACTCAGTCAATTCCACACTTCTGATTCGGGCACACGCCAGCCTTAAGAATAACTCTACCAACTTCATAATATCAAAACTGTAACATTTATTTAAACCACACTGAAACAGAGCATCGCTTGACATGTTTCAGGTCCTACAAGACCCTTTCTCAAAAGCAGTAATGCTCTAACCAACACCCTTGCAATAAATACCCCACCCATATTGTGCAATCATGACATCACCATTATTTCTTACATCTTATTGGCGCTTAGTTAATGCCTCAACATTTACTAAAGTGCTAATGACATTTCTTTAATTAAAACCTCAAATTCATTTAAATTACAAGTTGTGAGTAAAACGTACTGTGGAAAAGGGTGGGGAAGGAAACATGAATAATAAAACAAAGCAGCACAAATATATTAAAAACATCCACAAACCACATACCTATCAAAATGACAGTTAAGTTCTTACTTTATACAGCGTTTAAAACTATCTGCCGCATTACATTTTATTTAAATAGGGTTTTAAGTCAAATCCTGTATTTAACCCTGGCACATTCGTAGCTCTTAACTTAATTATCCAGAAAGCTTCTCTTCTTTTTAGCAAATTGTCAAAATTGCCCCTCTTGGATAGCGATTTACTCTATCAATAATACTAAATGTGAATATATGTGTCTCCCGTTCATTCTGTTTAATATGCCATGCAGTTGCATATAAGGGATATCCTCTCGCGATAGCCCTTATATGCTCTCCCAGATGTTGTTTAAAAGGTCTTTTTGTTTTTTTCCACATAGAATGCCAAGCAGGAACTTTGGGCTAAGTAAATAACCCCTGCAGTGTCACATGCCGTCAATTGCCTAATTTCATATTCCTGCTTTGCATTCACACTAGTGAATTTTGAACAGTCCTTCACAGAATAGCAATACAGACATCTTTTACATCTATGGCAGCCTGTTATATTCTCCAACCATGTCTTTTCTTTCTGATCAACAAAATGGCTATGCATCAATTTATCTTTCAATGTGGCTGCTTGACTGTAAGACATGTGGGGCTGTCTTTGCAATGTCTTGTAATGCTGGATCACTACCTAGAACATTCCAATGCTTACATAAAATCTGCTTAAACTGATGTGCTTTTAATGAAAATGTCATGACAAAATTAAATGTATCTCTTTCTTTTCTCACATCTTGATTCTCACCTGTAACAACCTCCTGTTTCATCGGCTATCTGCCTTCCTCTTTGTATATTGTGGGACCCACATCCTCGCATATGTAATATTTGAGTCAGTATTTCTCCATCCTGCTGATAGCCCACCTCAGTACTACAATTGCATCTAGCACGCAAGAACTGCCCTTTTGGAATATTACATCTTGCATGTGGTGGATGGCAATTGGATGAAATCAATAACCCGTTGCCATCCACAGGCTTCCTGAACAAGCTTGTATCAATACACCCTGTGTCATTACAATTCAGAGTGACATCTAAGTAATCTACATGTTGTTCCTTCTTGCAGTATGTAAATCTTAAATGCTCATTTGTCTCATGTAAACACTTCACAAAGTCCTTCAGCTCATCCTCATTACCTCCCCATATTAATATTACATTGCCAATGTAATGTACCCAATAAATTACTTTGTCTTCAAAAGGGTTCCTCTCATTTGCCACATATTGTTCCTCCCATCTTCCTACATAAAGGTTCGCAATGATGTGGGCACATGTGGCCCCCATAGCTGTGCCTTTTACCTGTAAAAGCATTTTATTATCAAAAAGAAAAACATGTTTTAATACATATTCCAAAAACTTTAAAACAAAGATTGTGGGCACTTGTTCTTGATCATTTCTCTTATTCGGGGAAAAAGACAGCCGCATCTAATGCTCCCTCATATGGCACGTTTGTATATAAGGATTCAATATCTAATGTGACAAACTTCATTGTCTCTGTGAATTCCAAATTTTCCATTATGTTTAACAAACGCGTGGGATCCTTGACACATGACTTTAACTGACCCACAAAATTTTTTTAGTTGTACATCCACAAACTGTAACAGTGACTCTGTCAAGGAATCAGTTCCACTGATGATAGGTCTCTCAGGGAGGTCCATTTTATTCTTGTGTACTTCAGGGATCGTATAAAATGTAGCATGTATCGGATTGGTGTAATTAAAAAATCCCTTGTTTATGCCGAAATCACCTGGTTACTCCATGCTTTATTTATTTCTTCATCAATAATAAATTTAAAGTCCCATGTTGGATCCAACTCCAATTTTAGATAAAACATTTCATTTGTTAGATCACATAAAACTTCTTTCACATAATTTTCTTTCTTTTGTATTACCACACGGCCCCCCTCCCTTTGTCTGCTTGCTTTATTACAATTTTGCTGTCTGATTGTAACTTTCTTAAAGCTTCCGTTTTTTTTACTTTTGACATATTATGAAAAGCGGTTCTGGAGCAATTTGAAAAAAAAGTCTGTAGAGCCTGTTCAACCAATTACTTAAACACCGTCACTGCTGAACTGGGGGGGGGGGGGACAAAAAGTAGAATGCAGTTTAAATACTTCTGCATCCTTACATGTTTCCATCACTGCATTTTCTTTTTTTCTGTAAAAGAAGAATTTGAGATTAAGTTTTCTGCAAGCTAGGTTCAAGTCCACAATTGTCTGTACTTCATCAATGGGACTTACTGGGGCAAATTTGAGGCCTTTTTCTAACACATTTATTTCTGCAGTTGTTAATATTCTGTCCAAAAGATTAATTACGAGAGGCTGAACTTGATCATCATTTACCGTTGTTCTGTCTATTAATGACACTTCTGTCTGTAGCTCCAGCGTCTGTTCTGCCCTAGTCCTCTCCCTCTGCTATAACCAAAAAACTGATTTCCTCCTCCCTCCCCTTTTTCTCTTTCGCTATAATTTAGCTTCTGGCTCCTCCTGACCTGTACTGATTATCCAGCCTGGGCCTGAGGGGTTTCTTGATTGTCTTGATTTTGTCCTAAAAAAGGCCCCGTTTTCAAATTCTACATCAGAATCACTTTGATCCGTGCTAAAATTAAACAACACTCTCCTCTGCTGTTTTAAAATGCCTTTCATTTTTTTCTTTATGCCATTGGAAAATTGTTCCTCTCCCCCAGTCATTTTTGTCCCTTGTGAACTTAACTTGCTTCATTTCTCTTAATTCTCTATCCAATTTCATGATTGATTCCTTCAGTTTTTTGTCTATCAGAATCTGTAAAGTCTCTAAACTTAAGAATATCTTTTTCACATTCTTTCAAATCTTCTTTTAATTTAGCTGCTTTTTCTTTACTATAGTCAACAATCAACTTTATCAATTTATAACTGCCATCAAGCAAAATATCATTGCAGGCTTTCATAAATACTGCATCATCATTATTGTATGCTGGTCTTAAACACTGTCTCAAACCTCTAGGTACCTTTCTCACCTGCTCATATGCTTCCAGGTTTGTTGTATTCCAATTATTATCTAAAATCCTTCTTTTACAGAAAAAATGAAAATACAGCGATGGAAACATGTAAGGATGCAGAAGTACTTAAACCGCATTCTACTTTTTGTTCCCCCTCCCAGTTCAGCAGTGACAGTGTTTAAGAAACTGGTTGAACAAGATCTGCAGATTCTTTTTTTGAATCCCCCCAGAGCTGCTTTTCATAATATGTCAAAAGTAGAAACGGAAGCTTTAAGAAAGTTACAATCAGACAACAAAATTGTAATAAAGCAAGCGGACAAAGGGTGATGTGTGGTAATACAAAAGAAAGAAAATTATGTGAAAGAAGTTTTACGTCAACTAACAAATGAAATGTTTTATCTAAAATTGGAGTCAGATCCGACATGGAACTTTAAATATATTGTTGATGAAGAAATAAAGCATGGAGTAACAAGGTGATTTCGGCAAAAACAAGGGACTTTTTAATTACACCAAATCAGATATGTGCTACATTTTGTATGATCCTTGAAGTACACAAGAATAAAATGCCCCCACAGAGACCTGTCATCAGTGGGATTGGTTCCTTGACAGAGTCACTTTCACAGTTTGTGGATGTACAACTGAAAAATTTTGTGGGTCAGTTAAAGTCATGTGTCAAGGACACCAAGCATTTGTTAAACATAATGGAAAATTTGGAATTCACAGAGACAATGAAGTTTGTGGCATTAGATATCGAATCCCTACATACAAATGTGCCATATGAGGGAGCATTAGATGCAGCTGTCTTTTTCCTGAATAAGAGAAATGATCAAGAACAAATGCCCACAGACTTAGCTTTAAAGTTGTTGGAATATGTATTAAAACATAATGTTTTTCTTTTTGAAAATAAAATGTTTTTACAGGTAAAAGGTACAGCTATGGGGGCCACATGTGCCCCCACCATTGTGAACATTTATGTAGGAAGATGGGAGGAACAATATACGACAAATGAGAGAAACCTTTTTGAAGACAAAACAATTTATTGGGGACGTTATATTGACGATGTCATATTAAAACTGGGAGGTAATGTGGATGAGCTGAAGGACTTTGTGAAGTATTTACATGAGACAAATGAACATTTAAGATTTATATACTGCATGGGAGAACAACATATAGATTACTTAGATGTCACTCTGAATCATAATGACGCAGGGTGTATTGACACAAGCTTGTTCTGGAAGCCTGTGGATGGCAGCGGGTTATTGATTTCATCCAGCTGCCATCCACCGCACGTAAGACGTAATATTCCAAAAGGGCAGTTCTTGCGTGCTAGATGCAATTGTAGTACTGAGATGGGCTATCAACAAGAAGCAGAAATATTGACTCAAAGATTATATATGCGAAGATATGGGTCCCAAAATATACAAATAGGAAGGCAGATAGCCGAGGAAACAGATAGAAGGACGTTGTTACAGGTGATAGATCAAGATGTGAGAAAAGAGATACATTTAATTTTGTCACTACATTTTTGTTACAAGCACATCAGTTTAAGCAGATTTTATGTAAGAACTGGAATGTTCTGGGTAGTGATACGGCATTACAAGACATTGCAAAGGCAGCCCCACACATCTTACAGACAAGCAGCCACACTGAAAAATAAATTGGTGAATAGCCATTTTGTTGATCAGAAAGAAAATACATGGTTGGAGAATATAACAGGCAGCCATAGATGTAAAAGATGTCTGTATTGCGATTCTGTGAAGGACTGTTCAAAATTCACTAGTGTGAATGCAAAGCAGAAATATGAAATTAGGCAACTGACAACATGGAACACTGCACGGCTTAATTACTTAGCCCAAAGTTCCTGCTTGCCATTCTATGTGGTAAAAGAAAAAATTACTCACCTTAGTAATGTTGTTTCTTCTAATGGAGTCTTGCTATATTATGACATATGCAGTTTGTCCCAGCCTTAGAACTGCTCCGGAGGTGAAAGAGTTAAAGTCCATGCCAGGCATGGAACTTAGAGCTCCAGCTCGGTTGAAAACTCTATCTGTTGTTCTTCAAACTTAAACTGTCAGATCTTTAAGAGCAAAAACTCACTAAGACTCTGTGTGGAAGCTGTAAACCTACACTAGCCAACTGGCTACTTAATTAAATAAACACATTTTGTGGTGCCACAATGAAGACTCAAGTCAGGAGACCCAAAAAATGACAACACAACAAAGATCACCCCAAAAAGAGGGATGAACAACAAGGTGGGCATCTAAAAAGTGCCAACGCTGCCCTGCCCACCCACATCCCCAAGAGTAAGGTTCTGAGAGGGGCAGGCAGGGGGTGAGGTCATAATATAGCAAGACTCCATTAGAACAAACAACATTACTAAGGTGAGTAATTTTTTCTTCAAACAACATGAAGTCTTGCTATATTATGACATATGCAGACTACACAGCAGTACCTCCATGGAGGAGGGACAGAACCTACTTAGGAAATAGGCTCTGAAGCACAGCTGTGCAAAACGAGCATCACTCCTAGCCTGCATGTCCAGGGAGTAATGCTTAGTAAAGTGTGCACTGTTTTCCAGGTAGCTGCTTGACATATCTCTAGGATAGGGATGTCCCTGGCAGCAGCCAGAGACGCAGCTGTACCTCTGGTGGAGTGAGCCCTCAGGCCTGAGGGAGGAACTTTACCCAGTTTTTCATAGCAGAATTGGATACAAGAGGACGCATCCACTTGGCAATGGATCTTTAGTGGCAGGTTTCCTTGCCAACCTCACCATAAGTGAGGAACAGTTGGAGGAGTTAAACCTGTGACCTTTTGTACGATCTATGTAGTAGCTAAGGGATCTTTTGACATCTAAACTGTGCAACCTCCTCTCACCAGAAGAGGAATGGTCAGTGAAGTACACAGGAGAGATATAGATTGATTAAGGTGGAAATCTGAGACCACCTTAGGCAAGAACTTTTGGTTAGTCCTGAGGACTACCTTATCTCTGTGAAAGGAGATAAAATCAGGCTCCACTGACAATGCTTGTAACTCACTTATGCGCCTGGCAGAAGTGATGGCTACCAAAAACACAGTTTTCCAAGTCAAGTACTTGAGCTCTGCTGAAGACAAGGGCTCAAAAGGGGTTGCATAAGCTGGGCAATGCAAATATTAAGATCCCAGGCAGGGAAGGATCCCTGAATGGGGGTTGGTGTGAAGCAACCCTTGAAAACTTGGAGAATACAGGATGAGCTGAAAGAGAAGAGGGCTTACCTGCTGACAAGAAAGCAGACACGGCTGCCAAGTGCACTTTTAGGGTAGCTGGTCTCAGCCCTAAAGTATTTAAATGAACCATATAATCCAGGACTGTGGGTAAGTCAGCAGATTCTGGGGAAATATGCTTCCCAGAGCACCACATGGAAAATCTCTTCCATTTGGAATTATAAGTAGCCCTGGTGGAAGGCTTCCTAGAAGCCTTCAGAATATCCAATACACCTTGGGAAAGGTGTAGGTCAGCAAACTCTAACTCTTCAAGAGCCAGGCCTTGAGATTGAGAGATTTGAGGTTTCGGGTACCAAACCCTCCCCTGAGCACAGGATAACAGATTGTGATTCCTGGGAAGACACAGGGGAAGGTGGACTGCTAAGGACATAAGGAGTGGGTACCAGGGCTATCTGGCCCAGTCTGGAGCGATCAGAATCATCTTGCAGGATTGAGACCTGATTTTGACTAGCACTTTGAACAGGAGAGGGAAGGGTGGAAAGGCATAGAGAAACTTCCCCTCCCAACTGAGAAGGAAGGCATCCAGGGGGACTGAGCCCAACACTGGGGGCCTGCAACAAAAAAGGGGAAGTTGGTGATTGTCTGGGGCTGCAAAAAGATCTATCTGGGGTGTGCCCCATCTGGCAAATACCACCTCCAGAACTAGGGGATCCAGAGCCCATTCGTGATGGCCTTGGGAAATCCTGCTGAGAGCATCTGCCAGGACATTGTCCTTGCCTGGGAGGTGAACTGCTACAAGGGAGGTGTTCAGGGAGTAAGCCAGAGACCACAACTTCATTGCTTCGGTGCACAAGGCCGTAGACCGAGTGCCCCCTTGCTTGTTGATGTACCACATTGTGGTGGTATTGTCTGTTCTGACTTGAATAACCTTGTTCTGAACAGATTTGGAAAAAGCTTGAAGTGCCAGAAAAACTGCTCTGAGTTCCAACAGATTGATGTGGAGCAGAGATTCCTGAGGGGACCACAATCCCTGGGTGGTGAGGTCGCCCATGTGAGCTCCCCACCCCAATAGGGATGCATCTGTAGTAAGGATTAAGGAGTGAGACTGAGGGGTAAAAGGGGCCCCTGTCTCAAATTGCCCTGGTCCTGCCACCACTGTAGGGCCTGGATCAGGGTTCGAGTCACTGGAATTAATTTGGTTAGAGGGTCCTTTCTTTGAGACCAAAAGGCTCTCAAATGGAACTGGATGTCCCTCATCTGAAATCTGGCTCCCTGCACTACTGCTGTCGAAGCAGCCATGTGTCCCAGGAGCTGTAGAAAGTGCCTTGCTGGTCGAGAGACCTGCAGGGTGAAGGAGGAAGCCAGAGAAATCAGGGTACTTGCCCTTTCCAGAGGAAGGAAGGCTCTGGCTTCTTTTGTGTTCAGTTCTGCACCTATGAAGGCTAGAAGCTGGACAGGCTCTAGGACTGACTTTGGAAGATTGAGAAGGAACCTAGAGAAGTTAGCAGTTGCTGAGTTACTTGAAGGTGTAACCTGATTCTGGTCTGGGGACTGGCCTACTATGAGCCAGTCGTCCAAGTAAGGAAAGATGGCAATTTTTGCCTTCTTAAGTGGCAACTGCTACTGCCAGGCATTTTGTGAATACCCTTGGGGCAGATGTAAGGCCGAAGGGCATTGCTCTGAACTGGTAATGACCTGAGGGCAGTTCGAATCTGAGGTACTTTCGATGGGAGCTTCTGATGAGAACATGAAAATAGGCATCCTTGAGGTCCAGGGACACTAGCCAGTCCCCTGGCCTTAAAGAGGGTAAAATAATTCCCAGAGTCACCATTTTGAATTTTGGTTTCAAAAGGTGCTTGTTTAGATACCTGAGATCCAGGATGGGCCGCCATTCTCCTGTCTTTTTTGGGGTAAGGAAGTACCTGGAGTACAACCCTTTGCCTTGGTGTAGGGGTGGAACCCTTTCCACAGCTCTGAGAGCCAGGAGGGTAGAGACTTCTGCCTCCAGGGCAAGAGCCTCCGAAGGATTTGCAGGTGGAAAGGATCTGATTCTCATCTTTGGAAATTTTTTGAAGCTGAGAACCAGTCCCAGGCTTACTAATTCCAGGACCCACTTGTCTGACATTAGAGACTCCCAGTCCTGGACAAAGTAAGCCAGCCTACCCCCTACAGGTAGTGGAGAATCGGCCCTGGGCACCCCATCAGGGTGCCTGCTTGGCAGGGGCTTTGGGCTGAGGGGTGGAAGCAGGCCTGCCTGCACCCCGTCTGCCTCTCCCTCTAAAGAACCCCTTCTGTGCAAAAGCTGAAGAGGAAGCCTGGGCTTGGTAAAAAGGCCTATGAAAAGGCCTACCCCTGCCCCTGGGAGGCTGCCTTTGGGGAGTGACTTGCCTTTCCTTGGCCTGTGCACTCCTATAGGTGGTCCTATATTCATCCATTTTCTTCATGTAATTCTCTGTTTGCTCCCCAAACAGAGAGTTGCCCACAACAGGGAAATCCATGGCCTTAGTCTGGGTATCCTGTGACAGGCTAGTACATCTGAGCCAAGCCATTCTACGGAGAGCAGATGTAGCCATGACTCTGGATGATACATCATTAGAGTCCACTGCAGCATGGAATTGCACCTTGGATGCCTCAATACCATCAGCGGCCACCTGCTCCAGCTCTTTTGCCAGCTGGCCAGGAACCTGCTTTGCTAGAGCTAAAACAGTATCCCATATGGATTTTTGATACCTAGCAACATAAGCCATATAATTAGCCTGTCTGAGTCCTAAGGAAGCTGCCATGTACTGTTTCTTTGCCATGGCATCTATCTTTCTGGAGTCCTTGTCAGGGGGGTGAGAGGCTAAGGGAACATTTGCCTTGTCACAGGCTGCAGCCTGCACCACCCCCACGTGGCTGCATTGTTGTGTAAGGAACTCCGTATCAGAGCCTGATAATGCATACCTTTTGTCCATTCTTTTATCAACAGGAGGTATGGTGTGAGGAGCTTTTAAAATCTTTACTGTTTGTTTCCAAAAAGATTTATGCAGAGGAATAGACAGTCTCCTAGACTCTGGGATATCCATCATTTCTACAAAATCAGGCTCCTCCTGATCATCCACAGCTTCCTCCATAGGGAGCTGGAGGGTTTCAGCAACTTTTATATAAAACATGAAATGAGAAGGGGACTCAGAAAGCCTAGGGGGAGGCACTCCTGAAGGTCTGTCTGGAGAGATGTCCGGTTCAATGGGCACATCCAGACTTTCAAAACCATATTCACTCTCCTCATACTCCTCTTCCCCTCCTCTGGTTCTATAAAATTCCTCTAAAAATACTCTGAACCAGAGGAACCGACCTAACCAAGCGCCACCTGATGATGCCGGTTCAGTCGGAACTGGGGAGAGTGACTGAACAATTTTTATTGCTTTAGCTATTTCTTCAGCGGTTGGAGAGGGAAGTTTTGACTCCACACCAGCTGATTTTCTAGATTTCTTTGTTGGAACCGACTCCTCAGAGTCGGCTCTCCTTTTGCCCGAGGAAGTATCTGCCTGGTCAGAGGGCACTCCCTCCGGTTCGGTTGAAACTGAACCGGGCTGGCCATCCGGTCTGGGACTTTTGGCCTCCTGCCTTGAGTCTACCAACTCTCTTATCCAGGGTAGCTGCAGGAAAACCCTTGCAAATCTGGCAGTCTGAATTGAGGTGGTCAAACCCCAGACAATAAACACATGTGGTGTGAGGGTCAGCCTTGGCAAAGGCTTCCCCACATACAACACAGTGCTGAAACCCAGTGGGCCCGGTTTTTCTTTTGGGTTTCTCAGACATAGTGCCAGCCTAACCAAAAACTTACCCGTTTACGGCAATCTGCCAAGCAAGACTCCCTTATCGGTTCCCAACCGTGAATACGGGTCGGGAAAAACGTAATCGCTTTTTTGGAACCGATAAGAACTGGAACCGCACTTCTAAAAGACTGTAATGTAATAGAAGTAACTTGATCGGTTCAAACCGAACCGATGAAAATGTTTACAAGTTCCACACAGAAAAAAAAAATGTAAAACCTATCTAGTACTTACAATACCACAGATAGAGCTTGAACAGACCGGTTGCGGTTTAATTTCGGTTAAAAAACCGAAAACTTTTATACTTTAACCGACAAAATGAACCGAGCAGAAGGAGGAATCTCCGGAGCGACTGTTCAGTGAGGCGGAGTAAAGAATCTGACAGTTTAAGTTTGAAGAACAACAGATAGAGTTTTCAACCGGAGCTCGAGCTCTAAGTTCCATGCCTGGCATGGACTTTAACTCTTTCACCTCCGGAGCAGTTCTAAGGCTGGGACAAACTGCATATGTCATAATGTAGCAAGACTTCATGTTGTTTGAAACAAAAAAACCCTTTAAACAACGTCTGGGAGAGCATATGAGGGTTATCAAGAGAAGAGATCCCTTAAATGCAATGGCATGGCATATTAAAGAGAATTAAAGGGAAACACAGAGATTCATAGTTAGTATTATTGATAGAGTAAATTGCAGCCCAAGAGGGGGTAATTTTGACAATTTGCTAAAAAGAAGAGAAGCTTTCTGGATAATTAAGTTAAGAGCTACGAATGTGCCCAGGGTTAAATACAGGATTTGACTTAACACAGTATTTAGATAAAATGTAATGTGGTAGATAGTTTTAAGTGCTGTATAAAGTAAGAACTTGACTGTAATTTTGATAGGTATGTGGTTTGTGGATGTTTTTAATATATTGTGCTGCTTCGTTTTATTATTCATGTTTCCTTCTCCCCCACCTTTTCAATAGTATGTTTTCCTCACAACTTGTAATTTAAATGAATTTGAGGTTTTAATTAAATAAATGTCACTAGCACTTTAGTAAATGTTGAGGCATTAACTAAGTACCAATAAGATGTAAGAAATAATGGTGATGTCATGATTGCACAATGGGGTGGGGTATTTTTTGCAAGAGTTTTGGTTAGAGTATTACTGCTTTTGAGAAAGGGTCTTGTAGGACTTGTAACACGTCAAGCGAAGCTCTGTTTGAGTGTGGTTTAACTAAATAATAACATACAATGTTATATTATTAAGCTGGTGGACTTATTCTTAAGGCTGGCGTGTGTCCGAATCAAAAGTGTGGGATCCCTTTAATCTAACTGCCTCCTGCAACCGTGATTTTCAACCTCCTTGACATGGAACTCTAGTTGACCAGCATTTGGTTCTATGGTACCCCCACCCTTTAGCCCCACTATATTCTATAAAATGTACCTCTTATCTAGCCTGCATCCACTCATTCTCCCCCTCCTACTATCTTTCCCCTATTCCTTGCTCTCCCCTGCCTTAGTCCTCCGCTGTTGGGTCCTAACCTAACTGCTACAGACTCAAAATGTACAATTTTTAAACTTACAATTAATTATATTATATCTACTATAATTTCAGTGTCTTAAGCCCAATGTACTGTAAACCAACACTACTACTGTACCTATGCTGTATCTGGACTCGTTTTATGCTCACCTTTATGTTATGTTTATCTCATTGACTTGTTTTTCTTGCTTGTTTACCTTTTCCTAGTTGTGTTATTTTGACCTTGCACATGTATATTGATGCAGAACCTTTCTAAACGATCCTTTGGCTTAAAGGTATTCAATCCTAGATGTAAATAAATAAGTAGTGTTTCCATCAGTTTCCTTACTACAGAAGTTAGGATGACAGGCCTATAATTTTCCCCCTCCTCCTTGCTACCCATTTCTGTGAAGTGGGACTACAGCCACTTTTACACCGCACTTACTTGTGCCGCTCATTTTCATTCCTGTCCAATTGCTTTCCTCCCGCTGCATTCACGTGCTGCTTGTACACACAAGCAAGATTTCAGAAGATTCCATCTTACGGTGTTGCGGCAGTGTTTTCTGCCGTTGGGGGCCCAGTGGCATCTCAGTAAGGCAAGTGTACTTTGGGCAGCTGTTCTGCCATACTAATCCCAAAAAAGTGTAACAGCATGGCAGAATTCATTTAGGGCAATTTCCCTAACAGATTCTGCTGACAGCATCACAAAAATCGTAAAGAGCTACCACAGTACAAGCCTCCAAGATACCACACCTAAACGGACGAGTTTAGTAAATGTTTTCAGCAGAATTCGTTAGGGAAAATCTTCCTTAAATGAATTCTGCACTACACATCGTTTTTTATGTTATTTATTTCTATGGTCAAATGTGCAGAAGTTGGGTTACTTTGGACTGCAGTTCAGCCGCACTTCGCCCAAATGAAAAAATTACTCACCTTAGTAATGTTGTTTCTTCTAATGGAGTCTTGCTATAATATGACAATTGCAGTTTGTCCCAGCCTTAGAACTGCTCCGGAGGTGAAACAGTTAACTTCCATGCCAGGCATGGAATCCTGAGCACGAGCTCGGTTGTAAAAACTCTGTCTGGTGATATTCAAACCGAAACTGTCAGATCTTTACGAGCAAAAACTCACTAAGGTTCTGTGTGGAAGCTGTAAACCTACACTAACGAACTGGCTACTAAAATATTAACACATTTTTCTGGTCCCAAAACCAAGACTCAAGTCAGGGGACCCAGAAAATAAAATGAAATACAACACCCAAACACCCCAAGAAGGAGGGGTGAAAAACACAAGGTGGGCATCATTAGGTGCCAACACTGCACTGTCCACCCACATCCCAAGAGCAGAGGTTCTGAGAGGGGCAGGAAGGGGGGGAGGTCATAATATAGCAAGACTCCATTAGAAGAAACAACATTACTAAGGTGAGTAATTTTTTCTTCAAACAACATGAAGTCTTGCTATATTATGACAATTGCAGACTACACAGCAGTACCTCCATGGAGGAGGGACAGAACCTACTTAGGAAATAGGCTCTGAAGCACAGCTCTGCCAAATCGATCATCCCTCCTAGCCTGGATGTCCAGGGGGTAATGCTTGGTGAAAGTGTGTACTGTTTTACAGGTAGCTGCTTGACATATCTCTAAGATGGGGATGTCCCTGGCTGCAGCTAGTGATGCAGCTGTACCTCTAGTAGAGTGAACCCTCAGGCCTGAAGGGGGAACCCTACCCAGTTTTTGATAGCAAAATTGGATACAAGAGACAATCCACCTGGCAATGGATCTTTTAGTGGCAGGTTTCCCTTTCCCAACCTCACCATAAGTGAGGAACAGTTGGAGGGAGTCAAACCTATGACTCTTGGTACGCTCTATGTAGTAACTAAGGCCTCTTTTTACATCTAAACTGTGCAACCTCCTCTCGCCAGAGGAGGAATGGTCAGTGAAGTACACTGGAAGAGATATAGATTGATTAAGGTGGAAATCTGAAACCACCTTAGGCAAGAACTTCCTGTTAGTCCTGAGGACTACCTTATCTCTGTGAAAGGAGATAAAATCAGGCTCCACTGACAAAGCTTGTAATTCACTTATGCGCCTGGCAGAAGTGATGGCTACTAGAAACACAGTTTTCCAAGTCAAGTACTTAAGCTCTGCTGAAGACAAAGGTTCAAAGGGGGGTTGCATCAGCTGAGCAATGCAAACATTAAGATCCCAGGCAGGAGCAGGGTCCCTGAATGGAGGGTTGGTGTGAAGCAATCCCTTGAAAAACTTGGAGAATACAGGGTGAGCAGAAAGAGAACAGGTCTTTCCTGCTGAAATAAAAGCAGAGACAGCTGCCAAATGCACTTTCAGGGTAGCTGGCCTCAGCCCCAAAGTATTTAGATGGACCATATAGTCCAAGACTGTGGGCAAACCAGCAGATTCTTGGGAAATATGCTTCCCAGAGCACCATATGGAAAACCTTTTCCATTTAGAATAATAAGTAGTCCTGGTGGAAGGCTTCCTAGAAGCTTTCAAGATTTCGAGTACACCTTGAGAAAGGTGTAGGTCAGCAAACTCTAACTCCTCAAGAGCCAGGCCTTGAGGTTGAGGGATTTGAGATTCTGATACCAAACTCTCCCCTGGGCACAGGTTAACAGATTGTGATTCCTGGGGAGACACAGGGGAAGATGGACTGCTAAGGACAGAAGGAGAGGATACCAGGGTTGTCTGGCCCAATCTGGAGCAATCAGAATCATCTTGCAAGGATGAGATCTGATTTTGACTAGCACCTTGAACAAGAGAAGGAAGGGGGGAAAGGCATAGAGGAACTTCCCTTCCCAATCGAGAAGGAAGGCAACCAGAGGGACTGAGCCCAACACTGGGGGCCTGCAACAAAAGAGCGGAAGTTGGTGGTTGTCTGGGGCTGCAAAAAGATCTATCTGAGGGGTGCCCCACCTGGCAAATACTAACCCTAGTACTAGGGGATCCAGTGACCATTCGTGATGGCCCTGGGAAATCCTGCTGAGAGCATCTGCCAGGACATTGTTCTTGCCTGGGAGGTGAACTGCTATGAGGGAGGTGTTCAGGGAATAAGCCAGAGACCACAACTTCATTGCCTCGGTGCACAAGGCCGAGGACCGAGTGCGTCCTTGCTTGTTGATGTACCACATTGTAGTGGTGTTGTCTGTTCTGACCTGTACCACTTTGTTCCGAACAGATGCAGAAAAAACCTGAAGTGCTAGGAAAACAGCTCTGAGTTCCAACAGATTGATGTGGAGCAGAGATTCCTGAGGGGACCACAATCCCTGGATGGTGAGGTCGCACATGTGAGCTCCCCATCCCAAGAGGGACGCATCTGTAGTAAGGGTCAAGCAGTGAGATTGAGGGATGAAAGGAACCCCCTGTCTCAGATTGCTCTGATCCTGCCACCACTGCAGGGCCTGGACCAGGGTTCGAGTTACTGGGATCAATTGGTTAGGGGATCTCTCCTTTGAGACCAGAAGGCTCTCAAATGGAACTGAATGTCCCTCATCTGAAATCTTGCTCCTTGCACTACAGCTGTGGAAGCAGCCATGTGCCCTAGGAGCTGTAGAAAAAGTGCCTTGCTGGTCGAGAGACCTGCAGAGTGAAGGAGTAGGCTAGAGCCACCAGGGTCGTTACTCTTTCTAGAGGAAGGAAGGAAAGCTCTGGCCTGCTTTGTGTCCAGTTCTGCGCCTATGAAGGTGAGTAACTGAACAGGCTCTAGAACTGACTTTGGAAGATTGAGAAGAAAACCTAGAGATGTAAGCAGCTGCTGGGTAACCTGAAGGTGTAATTTGACTTGGTCTGGAGACTGACCCACTATAAGCCAGTCGTCCAGGTAAGGAAAGATGGCAATCTTTTGCCTTCTTAAGTGAGCAACTGCTACTGCCAGGCATTTTGTGAATACCCTTGGGGCAGAGGTAAGGCCGAAGGGCATTGCTCTGAACTGGTAATGGCCTGAGGGCAGTTTGAATCTGAGGTACTTTCGGTGGGAGCGTCTGATGAGAACATGGAAGTAGGCATCCTTGAGGTCCAGGTACGCTAGCCAGTCCCCTGGCCTTAGGGAGGGTAAAATAATTCCCAGAGTCACCATTTTGAATTTTGGTTTTAAAAGGTGCTTGTTTAGGTATCTTAGATCCAGGATGGGCCGCCATTATCCTGTCCTTTTTGGCGTAAGGAAGTACCTGGAGTATAGTCCTTTGGCCTGGTGTATGGGAGGAACCCTTTCCACAGCTCTGAGAGCCAGGAGGGTTGAGACTTCTGTTTCCAAAGCAAGAGCCTCTAATGGATTTGCAGGTGGAAAAGATCTGGTTCTCATGTTTGGAAATTTTTTGAAGCTGAGAACCAGTCCCTGGCTTACTACTTCCAGGACCCACTTGTCTGATGTTAAAGACTCCCAGTCCTGGACGAAGTAAGCCAGCCTGCCCCCTACAGGTAATGGAGAATCGGCCCTGGGCATCCCATCAGGGTGCCTGTTTGGCAGGGGCTTTAGGGTGAGGGGTGGGAGCAGGCCTGCTCATACCCCATCTGCCTCTCCCTCTGAAGAACCCCCTCTGGGTATAAGATGAAGAGGAGGCCTGGGCTTGGTAAAAAGGCCTGTGAAAAGGCCTGCCCCTGCCCCTGGAAGGCTGCCTCTGAGGAGTGGCTTGCCTCTCCTTGGCCTGTGCACTCTATAAGTGGTCCTATACTCATCCATTTTTTCATGTAATTTCTGTCTGCTCCCAAACAGAGAATTACCCATAACAGGAAAATCCATGGCCTTAGCCTGGGTATCCTGTGACAGGCTAGTACACCTGAGCCAAGCCATTCTACAAAAGCCACAGATGTAGCCATGACTCTTGAAGATACATCATTAGAGTCCACTGCAGCATGGAATTGCACCTTGGATGACTCAATACCATCAGCAGCCACCTGTTCCAGCTCCTTGGCAAGCTGGCCAGGGACCTGTTTCGCTAAAGCCATAACAGTATCCCATCTGGATTTCTGGTATCTTGCAACACAAGCCATATAATTTGCCTGTCTGAGTCCCAAGGAGGCTGTCATGTATTGTTTCTTTGCCATGGCATCAATCCTCCTGGAGTCCTTATCAGGGGGGTGTGAAGCCAAGGGAATATTTGCCTTATCACAGGCTGCAGCCTGCACTACCCCAACATGGCTGCATTGTTGTGAAAGGAACTCCGTATCGGGGCCTGATAATGTGTACCTCCTGTCCATCTTTTATCCACAGGAGGTAAAGAATTAGGAGCTTTTAAAATTTTATTGTCTGTTTCTAAAGGATTTATGTAAAGGAATAGACAATCTCCTGGACTCTGGGCTATCCATCATTTCCACATAGTCAGGCTCCTCCTGTTCATCCACAGCTTCTTCCAAAGGGAGCTGGAGGGTTTCAGCAACTTTTTATAAAACAGAAATGAGAAGGGACTCAGAAAGCCTAGGGGAGACACTCTGAAGGTCTGTCTGGGGAGATGTCCGTTCAATGGGCACATCCAGACTTTCAAAATCACATTCACACTCTTCATAATCCTCCTCCCCCTCCTCCGGTTCATAAAATTCCTCTATATCATATTCTTGAACCGGAGGAACCGAGCGAACCGACCATTTACCTGATAGTGGCGGTTCAGACGGAACCGGGGAAAGCGACTGGACAATTTGGATCGCTTTGGCTATCTCTGCAGCGGTTGGAGAAGTAAATTTTGGCTCCACACCTGCTGATTTTCTAGTCCTCTTTGCTGGAACTGGCTCCTCCGAGTCAGCTCTTCGTTTGCCCGAGTAAGTCTCGCCCTGGTCAGAGGGCACTCCCTCCGGTTCGGTTGGCACCGAACCGGGCTGGCCATCCGGGTCAGCGGACTTTTTGGCCTCTCGTTCCCTGAGCCTACCAACTCTCTTATCCAGGGTAACTGCAGGAAATTCTTGCAAATCTGGCAGTCTGCATTGAGGTGGTCAAACCCCAGGCAATAAACACGTAGTGGTGTGTGGGTCAGCCTTGGCAAAGGCTTCCCCACAGACACCACAGTGCTGGAAACCCAGTGGGCCCGGTTTTCTTTGGTTTCTCAGACATAATGCCAGCCTAACCAAAAACTTGCCCTTTTCCGGAAAATCGCCAAGCAAGACACCCTTATCGGTTCCCAACCGTGTCACGGGTCGTGGAAAAAAACGTAATGTAATCCGGTTTTTTTAGAACCGATAAGAACCGGGAACCGCACTCTAAATGTAATTTAACAAGTTTTAACAACCACCTGATTAGTTCAAACCGAACCGATAACAATGTTTGCAAGTTCCACACAGAGAATGAAAACCTATCTATTACTTACGATACCACAGATAGAGCTTGAACCGACCGTTTGCGTTAAAATAAATATAATTGCGGTTTAAAATAAACCGAGAATAACACTTTTTTAACCGAGAAATGAACCGAGCAGAAGGAGGAATCTCCGGAGCGAATGTTCAGAGAGGTGGAGTAAAGAATTTGACAGTTTCGGTTTGAATATCACCAGACAGAGTTTTTACAACTGAGCTCGCGCTCAGGACTCCATGCCTGGCATGGAAGTTAACTCTTTCACCTCCGGAGGAGTTCTAAGGCTGGGACAAACTGCAATTGTCATAATATAGCAAGACTTCATGTTGTTTGAAGAATGGAATGCCGATTTTACACAGCAGGGCAAAATGGAACAGAAGCAGACAAACCCAGGAGGAGAAGAAAAAATTACTCACCTTAGTAATGTTGTTTCTTCTAATGGAGTCTTGCTATATTATAGACATTAGCAGTTTGATCCAGCTCAAGAACTGCCCCGGAGTGAAATGGTTAAAACCATTCCAAAATAGAATTTTGGCACGAGAGCAGCTCTATCTGTGTCATTTCAAACTTGAACTGTCAGATCTTTACGAGCCAAACTCACTAAGGTCTGTGTGGAAGCTGTAACCTACACTAGCCAAATGGCTACCTAAATAATAACAACCACTGATGGTCCCAACGCCAAGACTCAAGTCAGGGGACCAGAAATACTAATACCATTCTAATAATATGAAAATGGAACATAAGTATAATAAAACACACACACGCGTACACATACACACCCCCAAAGTCCCAAAGGGGACAAAATGGTAACAGGACATAAGTAGTGCCCACACTAAGTTGCCCGCACCCCACCAAGTAGAGGTTCTGAGAGGGGCAGGTTGGGAGGTCTATAATATAGCAAGACTCATTAGAAGAAACAACATTACTAAGGTGAGAGTAATTTTTATTCAAACAACATGAAGTCTTGCTATATTATAGACATTAGCAGAATACACAGCAGTACCTCCATGGAGGAGGGCAGAACCTACTTAGGAATAGGCTTTGAAGAACAGCTGTGCTAAACCGAGCATCTCTCCTGGCCTGGACATCCAGGGAGTAATGCTTGGTAAAAAGTGTACCATTTTCCAAGTAGCAGCCTGGCAAATCTCTAATAAAGGGATATCTCTGGCAGCAGCTAGAGACGCAGCTGTACCCCAGAATGAGCCCTCAAACCAGGGGGCTCTGCCCACTTTCTGATAACAAATTGGATACAAGAGACAATCCACCTGGCTATTGATCTCTTAGTGGCAGGTTTGCCTTTTCAACTTCACCATAGGTAAGGAAAAGTTGGAGGGATTCGAACCTGTGACCTTTGGTACGCTCTATATAATAACTAAGAGCTCTCTTAACATCCAGGCTGTGCAACCTCCTCTCACCCGAAGAGGAGTGATCAGCGAAAAATACTGGAAGGGAGATAGATTGATTAAGATGGAAATCTGAAACCACCTTAGGCAAAAACTTCCTATTAGTCCTAAGGACTACCTTATCCCTGTGGAAAGAAATAAAGTCAGTCTCCACTGACAAGGCTTGCAATTCACTTATACGTCTGGCAGAAGTGATAGCCACTAGAAAAACAGTTTTCCAAGTTAGGTACTTAAGCTCTGCAGAAGACAGAGGTTCAAAAGGGGGTTGCATTAACTGGGCAATGCAAACATTAAGGTCCCAAGCAGGGGTCGGTTCCTAAAGGGAGGATTAGTATGGAGTAATCCTTAAAAAACTTGGAAAACACAGGATGAGAGGAAAGAGGGATGACTTTCCTGCTGAACAAAAGCAGACACAGCTGCCAAATGAACTCTCAGGGTAGCTGGTCTGAGACCCAAGGAATTAAGATGTACCATGTAATCTAACAAAATGGGCAATTCAGCAGATTCTGGGGAAATATTTTTCCAGCACACCAAATGGAAAACCTTTCCATTTAGAACTATAAGTAGCCCTAGTGGAAGGCTTTCTGGAAGCCTTTAGGATCTCAAGAACACCCTGAGAGAGGTGTAAATCAGCAACTCTAACTCCTCAAGAGCCAGGCCTTGAGGTTGAGGGATTTGAGGTCCGGATACCAAACCCTTCCCTGGGCACAAGTCAACAGATTGTGATTTCTGGGGAGGCACGGGGAAGATGGACTGTCAGAGACAGAAGGAGTGGGTACCAGGGCTGCCTGGCCCAATCCGGGGCAATCAGAATCACCCTGCAAGGCTGAGATCTGATTTTGACTAGTACTTTGAATAGGAGAGGAAAGGGGAAAGCATAGAGGAACTTCCCCTCCCAATCCAGAAGAAGGGCATCCAGGGGAACTGAGCCCAGCACTGGAGGCCTGCAACAGAACAGAGGAAGTTTGTGATTGTCTGGAGCTGCAAAAAGATCTATCTGAGGGATGCCCCACCTGGCAAAAACTATCCCCAGCACTTGAGGATCCAGGGACCATTCGTGATGGCCCTGGGAAATCCTGCTGAGGGCATCCGCTAGGACATTGTCCTCTCTGGAAGATGAACTGCTATGAGGGAAGTGTTCAGGAATAGGCCAGAGACCACAACTTCATTGCCTCGGTGCACAAGGCCGAAGACCGAGTGCCCCCTGTTTGTTGATGTACCACATTGTTGTGGTGTTGTCTGTTCTGACTTGTATCACCTTGTCGTGGACAGATGCAGAAAAAGCTTGAAGAGCTAAAAAGACAGCTCTGAGTTCCAGCAAATTGATGTGGAGCAGAGATTCCTGGGGGACCAAACTCCCTGAGTGGAAAGGTCGCCCATGTGGGCTCCCCAACCCAGAAGGGAAGCATCTGTAGTGAGAGTCAAGTCGTGAGAAGGGGAAATGAAGGGACCCCTCGCTTAAATTGCTCTGATCCTGCCACCACTGGAGAGCTAGGATCAAGGTTCGAGTCACTGGGACCAACTTGGAAAGGGGTCTCTTCTCTGAGACCAAAAGGTTCTCAAGTGAAACTGAATGTCTCTCATCTGAAATCTGGCTCCTGCACAACAGCTGTGGATGCAGCCATGTGCCCCAGGAGCTGCAGAAAGTGTCTTGCTGGTCGAGAGACCTGCAGAGTGAAGGAAGAGGCCAGAGCCACTAAATTCCTTACCCTTTCTGGGGAAGAAAGGCTCTGGCTAGCTTTGTGTCCATTCTGCCCCTATAAAGGTGAGAACCTGGACTGGTTCCAGAACCGACTTTGGTAGGTTTAGCAGAAAACCCAGGGAGGTGAGAAGCTGCTGGGTGACCTGCAGGTGAGATTTTACCTGTTCTGGGGACTGGCCTACAATGAGCCAGTCATCTAGCTAGGGAAAAACAGCAATCCTCTGCCTCCTTAAGTGGGCCACTGCCACTGCTAGACACTTTGTGAATACCCTTGGAGCAGAAGTAAGGCGGAAGGGCATTGCTCTGAACTGGTAATGACCTGAGGGCAGTTCGAATCTGAGGTACTTTCGATGGGATCTTCTGATTAGGACATGGAAATAGGCATCCTTGAGGTCCAGGGAGGCTAGCCAGTCCCCTGGCCTTAGGGAAGGTAAAATCATTGCCAGAGTTACCATTTTGAACTTTGGTTTCAGAAGATGCTTGTTCAGATATCTGAGATCTAAATGGGCCACCATTCTCCTGTCTTTTGGGGTAAGGAAGTATCTGAATACAGACCCTGCCCTGATGCAGGGGCGGAACCTTTCTACTGCTCTGAGAGCTAACAGGAAGAGACCTCTGTTTCCAGAGCGAGGGTCTCTGAAGCACTTGCAGGCAGAAAAAGTCTGCTTCTCAACTTGGGAAACTTTTTGAAGCTGAGAACCAGACCCTGGCTTACTACTTCCAGAACCCACTTGTCTGTGGTTAAAGAAGCCTAATTCTGACTGAAGTAAGCCAGTCTGCCCCCCACTGGTACAGGAGAACTGGCCCTGGCACCCCATCAGGGTGCCTGTTTCGCAGGAGCTTTAGGCTAGGGGGTGGGAGCAGGTCTGCCCACCCCTCGTCTGCCCCTGCCTCTGAAGAAGCCCCTCTGAGCATAGGCAGAGGAGGCCTGAGTCTGGTAGAAAGGCCTGTGAAAAGGCCTACCCCTACCCCTGGGGGCATGCCTTTGAGGAGTGGCTTGCCGCTCCTTAGCCTGGGCACTCTTGTAAGTAGCCTACATGACTGCATTGCTGAGAAAGGAATTCTGTATCAGGGCCTGACAATGTATACCTTCTGTCCATCTTTTTATCTACAGGAGGCACAGAATTAGGAGCTTTTAAAACTTTAATTGTTTGTTTCCTAAAAGACTTATGTAAAGGAATAGACAATCTCCTAGACTCTGGAATATCCATCATTTCTACAAAATCAGGCTCCTCTTGCTCATCCACAGCCTCTTCTAAAGGAAGCTGGAGGGTTTCAGCAACTTTTTATAAAACATAAAATGAGATGGGGACTCAGACAGCATGGGGAGATTCAAGGTCTGTCTGGGAGATGTCCGGTTCAATGGGCACACCCAGACCTTCCCAGCCACATTCATACTGTTCATAATCCTCCTCCCTCCCTCTGGTTCATAAAATTCCTCAATATCATAATCCTGAACCACTGGGACCGGACGAACCGACCTTTACCAGATAGTGGTGGTTCGACGGACCCTGAGACAGTGACTGGACAATTTGTATGGCTTTTGTTATCTCTGCAGCAGTTGGAGAAGGAATTTTGGACTCCAGACCTGCTGATTTTCTTGTTTTCTTTACTGGAATTGGTTCCTCAGAACCAGCTTTCTTTGCCTGAGGAAGTCTGGCCATGGTCAGAGGGCATTCCTCTGGTTCGTTGGCACCGAACCGGGCTGGCCATCCGGTCAGCGGACTTTTGGCTCTCGTCTCCCTGAGCCTGCCCAATCTTTTTTCCAGGGTGGCTGCAGGAAATTCTTACATACCTGGCAGTCTGACTGGAGGTGGTCAAACCTCAGACAATAAACACATGTGGTGTGTGGGTCAGCCTTGGCAAAGACTTCCCACAAACATCACAGTGTTGAAACCCAGTGGGCCCGGTGTTTCTTTTGTTTTTTTTGTTTTTTTTTTGCCATGGCATCAATCTTCCTGGAATCCTTGTCAGGAGGATGTGAAGCCAAGGGAATATTAGCTTTATCACAGGCAGCAGCCTGAACTACCCCCTTATCGGTTCCTAACCGTGTCACGGGTATTGGAAAAAAACGTAATAAATCCGTTTTTTTTAGAACCGATAAGAACCGGGAACCGCACTCTAAAATAGTAACTTTTAGTTTTAAAAGAGTTTTAAACCCACTGATTGGTTCAAAGCCGAACCGATAACTTACAAGTTCCACACAGACAAAACCTTCATTTACTAACGGTTACCACTGATAGAGCTTGAACCAAACGGTTTTGCGGTTAAAATAAAACTATTCTCGGTTAAATCCAACCGAGAAAACACTTTTTAAACCGAGAAATGAACCGCAGAAGGAGAAATCTCCGGAGCGACTGTTCACTGAGGCGGAGTAAAGAATCTGACAGTTCAAGTTTGAAATGACACAGATAGAGCTGCTCGTGCCCAAAATTCTATTTTGGAATGTTTTAATTCATTTCATTCGGGGCAGTTCTAGAGCTGGATCAAACTGCTAATGTCTATAATATAGCAAGACTTCATGTTGTTTGAAGAAAAAATTACTCACCTTAGTAATGTTGTTTCTTCTAATGGAGTCTTGCTATATTATGACATATGCAGTTTGTCCCAGCCTTAGAACTGCTCCGGAGATGAAACAGTTAACTTCCATGCTAGGCATGGAATCTTGAGCTCGAGCTCGGTTGAAAACTCTGTCTGTTGTTCTTCAAACTCAAACTGTCAGATTTTTACGAGCAAAACTCACTAAGATTCTGTGTGGAAGCTGTAAACCTACACTAGCCAACTGGCTACTAAAATATTAATACATTTTTTGGTCCCAAAACAAAGACTCAAGTCATGGGATCCAAAAGAAAGAATAAAATAAAATACAACACCCAAACACTCCAAAAGGAAGGGGTGAAAAACACAAGGTGCGCATCACTAAGTGCCAACACTGCACTGCCCACCCACATCCCAAGAGCAGAGGTTCTGAGAGGGGCAGGCGGGGGGAGTTCATAATATAGCAAGACTCCATTAGAAGAAACAACATTACTAAGGTGACTAATTTTTTCTTCAAACAACATGAAGTCTTGCTATATTATGACATATGCAGACTGCACAGTAGTACCTCCATGGAGGAGGGACAGAACCTACTTAGGAAATAGGCTCTGAAGCACAGCTGTGCCAAACCGAGCATCACTCCTAGCCTGGATGTCCAGGGAGTAATGTTTGGTGAAAGAGTGTACTGTTTTCCAGGTAGCTGCTTGACATATCTCTAAGATAGGGATGTCCCTGGCCGCAGCTAGGGACGCAGCTGTACCTCTGGTAGAGTGAGCCCTTAGGCCTGAAGGGGGAACCTTACCCAGTTTTTGATAACAAAATTGGATACAAGAGACAATCCACCTGGCAATGGATCTTTTAGTGGCAGGTTTCCCATTCCCAACCTCGCCATAAGTGAGGAACAGTTGGAGAGAGTCAAACCTGTGACCCTATACGCTCTATATAGTAACTAAGTGGCCTCTTTACATCTAACTGTGCAGCCTCCTCGCCAGAGGAGGAATGGTCAGTGAAGTACACAGGAAGAGATATAGATTGATTGAGGTGGAAATCTGAAACCACCTAAGGCAAGAACTTCCTGTTAGTCCTGAGGACTACCTTATCTCTGTGAAAGGAGATAAAATCAGGCTCCACTGACAAAGCTTGTAATTCACTTATGCGCCTGGCAGAAGTGATGGCTACTAAAAACACAGTTTTCCAAGTCAAGTACTTAAGCTCTGCTGAAGACAAAGGCTCAAAGGGGGGTTGCATAAGCTGAGCAATGCAAACATTAAGATCCCAGGCAGGAGCAGGGTCCCTGAATGGGGGGTTGGTGTGAAGCAATCCCTTGAAAAACTTGGAGAATACAGGGTGAGCAGAAAGAGAAGAGGGCTTTCCTGCTGAAATGAAAGCAGAGACAGCTGCCAAATGCACTTTCAGGGTAGCTGGCCTCAGCCCCAAAGTATTTAGATGGACCATATAATCCAGGACTGTGGGCAAATCAGCAGATTCTGGGGAGATATGCTTTCCAGAGCACCATATGGAAAACCTTTTCCATTTAGAATTATAAGTAGTCCTGGTGGAAGGCTTCCTAGAAGCTTTCAAGATATCGAGTACACCTTGAGAAAGGTGTAGGTCAGCAAACTCTAACTCCTCAAGAGCCAGGCCTTGAGGTTGAGGGATTTGAGATTCGGATACCAAACTCTCCCTGGACACAGGTTAACAGATTGTGATTCCTGGGAAGACACAGGGGAAGGTGGACTGCTAAGGACAGAAGGAGTGGATACCAGGGCTGTCTGGCCCAATCTGGAGCAATCAGAATCATCCTGCAAGGTTGAGATCTGATTTTGACTAGCACCTTGAACAAGAGAGGGAAGGGGGAAGGCATAGAGGAACTTCCCTTCCCAGTCGAGAAGGAAGGCATCCAGAGGGACTGAGCCCAACACTGGGGGCCTGCAACAAAAAAACGGAAGTTGGTGATTGTCTGGGGCTGCAAAAAGGTCTATCTGAGGGGTGCCCCACCTGGCAAATACTAACTCCAGTACTAGGGGATCCAGTGACCATTTGTGATGGCCCTGGGAAATCCTGCTGAGAGCATCTGCCAGGACATTGTCCTTGCCTGGGAGGTGAACTGCCATGAGGGAAGTGTTCAGGGAATAAGCCAGAGACCACAACTTCATTGCCTCAGTGCACAAGGCTGAAGACCGAGTGCCCCCTTGCTTGTTGATGTACCACATTGTAGTGGTGTTGTCTGTTCCGACCTGTACCACTTTGTTCTGAACAGATGCAGAAAAAACCTGAAGCGCTAGAAAAACAGATCTGAGTTCCAACAGATTGATGTGGAGCAGAGATTCCTGAGGGGACCACAATCCCTGGGTGCTGAGGTCACCCATGTGAGCTCCCCATCCCAAGAGGGACGCATCTGTAGTAAGGGTCAAGGAGTGAGATTGAGGGATGAAAGGAACCCCTGTCTCAGATTGCTCTGATCCTGCCACCACTGCAGGGCCTGGATCAGGGTTCGAGTTACTGGGATCAATTTGGTTAGAGGATCTCTCCTTGAGACCAGAAGGCTCTCAAATGGAACTGAATGTCCCTCATCTGAAATCTTGCTCCTTGCACTACAGCTTGGAAGCAACCATGTGCCCTAGGAGCTGTAGAAGTGCCTTGCTGGTCGAGAGACCTGCAGAGTGAAGGAGTAGGCTAGAGCCACCAGGGTCTTTACTCTTTCTAGAGGAAGGAAAGCTCTGGCCTGCTTTGTGTCCAGTTCTGCGCCTATGAAGGTGAGTAACTGAACAGGCTCTAGAACTGACTTTGGAAGATTGAGAAGAAAACCTAGAGATGTAAGCAGCTGCTGGGTAACCTGAAGGTGTAATTTGACTTGGTCTGGAGACTGACCCACTATAAGCCAGTCGTCCAGGTAAGAAAAGATGGCAATCTTTTGCCTTCTTAAGTGAGCAACTGCTACTGCCAGGCATTTTGTGAATACCCTTGGGGCAGAGGTAAGGCCGAAGGGCATTGCTCTGAACTGGTAATGGCCTGAGGGCAGTTTGAATCTGAGGTACTTTCGGTGGGAGCGCCTGATGAGAACATGGAAGTAGGCATCCTTGAGGTCCAGGGACGTAGCCAGTCCCCTGGCCTTAGGGAGGTAAAATAATTCCAGAGTCATCATTTTGAATTTTGGTTTTAAAGGTGCTTGTTTAGGTATCTGAGATCCAGGATGGGCCGCCATTCTCCTGTCTTTTTGGGGTAAGGAAGTACCTGGAGTACAGTCCTTTGCCCTGGTGTAGGGGAGGAACCCTTTCTACAGCTCTGAGAGCCAGGAGGGTTGAGACTTCTGTTTCCAAAGTGAGAGCCTCTAATTGATTTGCAGGTGGAAAGGATCTGGTTCTCATCTTTGGAAATTTTTTGAAGCTGAGAACCAGTCCCTGGCTTACTACTTCCAGGACCCACTTGTCTGTTGTTAAAGACTCCCAGTCCTGGACGAAGTAAGCCAGCCTGCCCCCTACAGGTAATGGAGAATCATCCCTGGGCATCCCATCAGGGTGCCTGCTTGGCAGGGGCTTAGGCTGAGGGTGGGAGCAGGCCTGCTCGTACCCGCCTGCCTCTCCCTCTGAAGAACCCCTGGGCATAAGCTGAAGAGGAGGCCTGGGCTTGTAAAAGGCCTGTGAAAAGGCCTGCCCCTGCCCCTGGAAAGCTGCCTCTGAGGAGTGGCTTGCCTCTCCTTGGCCTGTGCACTCCTATAAGTGGTCCTATACTCATCCATTTTCTTCATGTAATTCTCTGTCTGCTCCCCAAACAGAGAATTACCCACAACAGGAAAATCCATGGCCTTAGCCTGGGTATCCTGTGACAGGCTAGTACACCTGAGCCAAGCCATTCTGCGAAAAGCCACAGATGTAGCCATGACTCTTGAAGATACATCGTTAGAGTCCACTGCAGCATGGAATTGCACTTTGGATGCCTCAATACCATCAGCAGCCACCTGCTCCAGCTCCTTGGCAAGCTGGCCAGGGACCTGTTTCGCTAAAGCCACAACAGTATCCCATCTGGATTTCTGGTATCTTGCAACACAAGCCATATAATTTGCCTGTCTGAGTCCCAAGGATGCTGCCATGTATTGTTTCTTTGCCATGGCATCAATCCTCCTGGAGTCCTTGTCAGGGGGGTGTGAAGCCAAGGGAATATTTGCCTTATCACAGGCTGCAGCCTGCACTACCCCAACATGGCTGCATTGTTGTGAAAGGAACTCCGTATCAGAGCCTGACAATGTGAACCTCTTGTTCATTTTTTTATCCACAGGAGGTATAGTGTTAGGAGCTTTTAAAATTTTTATTGTCTGTTTCCTAAAAGATTTATGTAAAGGAATAGACAATCTCCTGGACTCTGGGATATCCATCATTTCCACATAGTCAGGCTCCTCCTGTTCATCCACAGCTTCTTCCAAAGGGAGCTGGAGGGTTTCAGCAACTTTTTTATAAAACATAAAATGAGAAGGGGACTCAGAAAGCCTAGGGGGAGACACTCCTGAAGGTCTGTCTGGGGAGATGTCCGCTCAATGGGCACATCCAGACTTTCAAAATCACATTCATTCTCTTCATAATCCTCCCCTGTCCTCCGTGCATAAAATTCCTCTATATCATATTCTTGAACTGGTGGAACCGACCGAACCGACTGCCTACATTTGATGGTGCCGGTTCTCGGAACCGGGAAAGCGACTGGACAATTTGGATCGCTTTGGCTATCTCTGCAGCGGTTGGAGAAGGAAATTTGGCTCCACACCTGCTGATTTTCTAGTCCTCTTTGCTGGAACTGGCTCCTCCGAGTCAGCTCTTCGCTTGCCCGAGGAAGTCTCTCGCCTGGTCAGAGGGGCAATCTCCTCCGCTTCGGTTGGCACCGAACCGGGCTGGCCATCCGGGTCAGCGGACTTTTTGGCCTCTCGTTCCCTAAGCCTACCAACTCTCTTATCCAGGGTAGCTGCAAGAAAATTCTTGCAAATCTGGCAGTCTGCATTGAGGTGGTCAAACCCCAGACAATAAACACATGTGGTGTGTGGGTCAGCCTTGGCAAAGGCTTCCCCACAGACACCACAGTGCTGAAACCCAGTGGGCCCGGTTTTTCTTTTGGGTTTCTCAGACATAATGCCAGCCTAACCAAAAACTTGCCCTTTTCCAGCAAATCGCCAAGCAAGACACCCTTAAGGGTTCCCAACCGTGTCACAGGTCGTGGAAAAAAACGTAATGAGATCTGTTTTTTTTAGAACCGATAAGAACCAGGAACCGCACTCTAAATACAATTTAATTAAGTTTAACAACAACCTGATCGGTTCAAACCGAACCGATAATAACGTTTGCAAGTTCCACACAGAGAAAATGCAAAACCTATCTATTACTTACGATACCACAGACAGAGCTTGAACCGACCGGTTGCGGTTAAATTAAGACAAATGCGGTTTAAAGAACCGAGAAATTACACTTTTTAACTGACAAAATGAACCGAGCAGAAGGAGAAATCTCCGGAGCGACTGTTCAGTGAGGCAGACTAAAGAATCTGACAGTTTGAGTTTGAAGAACAACAGACAGAGTTTTCAACCGAGTTCGCGCTCAAGATTCCATGCCTGGCATGGAAGTTAACTCTTTCACCTCCGGAGCAGTTCTAAGGCTGGGACAAACAGCATGTGTCATAATATAGCAAGACTTCATGTTGTTTGAAGAAACGCATTTCAGGGAATCCCCCACTTTTGTACCCGTGTGTGAATGCTTGTACACCAAAAAGACACCGTTACAGTGTGTCTGTATCAGTTATTCCGATACAGACCACTGCATGTAAAAGTGCCTTATGTCCACTCTCCTCCAGTCCTCTGGGACCATGCCCGTCTCCAGTGAACTGTTAAACAAGTCTGTTAGAGGTGCAGCCCACATCTACCTGAGTTCCTTCAGCACTCTTGGAGGCATCCCATCTGGCCCCATGTCTTTGTCCACCCTCAGATTAGCAAGTGCTTTCCTGACCCGATCCTCAGAAAAGGGAGTGGTGTCCACTTTCCTCCCCTCAAAGCTCTTGGTGCTCATTTGTGGTCCCCCCTTCCCCTTCAAGTATAGGCAGTATAGCACAGTGGTTTAAGACGCTGAGCTGCAAACCTGGAGACCGGGGTTTGAATCCCACAGTCCCCACTTGCATACTGTGTGACTCTGAGCAAGTCACTTAACTTCCTTGTGCTCCCAGGTCGCACCTGGAAACAAGCTTCGGCTTAGTGTGCCTGTTCTGGTTAAACAACTTCCCCTCCTCCCCTTCCCTTCTTTGGTGATTATTTGTGGTCTTCTCCTTCTACTGTGAACACTGAGCAGAAGTATTTGGTTAAAATGTTTGCTTTTTCTCGGTCCTCCTCTGTACAGTACCCCCCCTTGAACCCTACAATCCCTCCCTTTGTATTCCTTTTCTCGCTACCATACCTGAAAAATGTCTTGCCCCTTCAATTCTGTCTGAGCTGTTCTTTCCTCAGCTGTGCCTCTGCGCTCCTTATTGCTTTGCCTGCCTTCCTTCATTTCCCCAGATACACTTCCCTGTCCTCCTTTCTCTGGGTCTCCTTATACCTTCTGAATGCCACTGATTTTGTCCTTACCTTTTCTGACACCTGCCTCGAGAAGCATAACAGTCTCCTCTTTCTTCTGCTTTTGCTTACTTGCTTGACATACAGGTTTGTTACCTTTACTATGCCCTCTTTTAATCTGGCCCATTTGCCCTCCACCCCACCCAGGACATCTTCCCCCCATCAGACTCTTTCAGAGGCATTCCCTCATCTTAGTAAAGTCAGCCCTTCTGAATTCCAGGAACTTCACCCTTGTGTGATTGTGTTCTATTGCAGTTTCTTATATTAAACCACACTGTGTGATGGTCACTGGTCCCTAAATGACTTCCAGCCCAGATATCTGCAACACTGTCCGCATTAGTAAGCACCAGGTCCAGTACTGCTCCACCTCAATTGGGTTCACTGACTAGTTGCCTGAGGACTGTCCCCTGCAGGTAGTCCAGGATGTCTCTACTTCTAGCTGATGCTGCAGCAGGGAGACCCCCCCAAAGCCATTTTGCCTGTCTTCCAATATTTCTTTTTCTGAGTCCTCCCCCAGAGTTGGAGGCTAGTACACCGCTACTATTTGAATGGCAGCTCCGCTTCCTGACTCAAGGTTAATCCACAACACCATGACCCTCCCCCCGAATTCCATGTACCTCTGTCACTTTTATGTTTTCCTTAACATAACGCACCAGTCCCCCACCTTTCCTTCCTACCCTGTCCCTTCTGAACATTGTGTAGCCAGGTATGATCATTTCCCACTCATGGTTGTCAGTGCACCATGTTTCAGTGATGGCCACAATATCCAGGTCTGCTGCAACCATGGTGGCCTCCAGGTCTGGTATCTTATTTCACAGATTTATAGTATTGGCGCACCTGGCTGTCCAGATTTTGTTAGTCCTTCTCTTGTCCCTGCTCACTTTTTCTAGCTGTTCCCCCTTTCTCATCTTTTCATATTGCCTGCTCCTCTTTCCCCCTTCCTCCCTTGCTAATCCCTTGCTACCTTGATTGTCTTGCATTCTGGTGGGAATCTTTTCTCTCAGAATTTCTCTACCCCCCATCACAGCCTGTGGGGGGGCAGCAGTTGTTGCCTCCTCTTTGCCTTCCGCCATCCCCCTCCACTAGTTTAAATGTCCATCAAAGTAACATTGAAACTGTCCACTGAGGACTGCCTTTCACTTCCTGGATGGATGCAGGCCATCCCCCTGGTACAAGCCCTGATCCCTGTAGGTGGAGCCCCAGTCCCCAATGTAGCCACACCCCTCCTCTCTGCACCATTCCTTAAACCATTAATTGAAGGCCTTAGTACGAAGCTCCCTCTCCTTCCCCCTGTTGTAGACAAGCAGCACTTCTGTAAAGGCTACTGTGTGTGCTATCTGCCTAAGTCCCTTTCCCAGCTCCCTAAACTGCCCCTCCACTGCCCCGTCTCCTCCAAAGCTAGGTCATTTGTTCCCAGGTGAACAATGACATCCAGCTCCCCCTTCCTTCCTACTGCCCTTGCGATCCACTGGATACACTTTCCATCCCTCTGATCCATTGCACCAGGTAGGCACCTAACCTCCTTCTCGACCCCCTTTCCTTCCCCCAACTCTATACCCCCGGACAATAAGGTCCCCCACCAGAAGTTGCTTCCTCCTTCCCTCCCGAGGACTCCATTCAGGTGGACCTCCACATCCTCACTATCCAACACCTCGGCTGCCCCTTCTTGGCAGTCCCACTCCACCAGAATGGTGCATGAATTCTTTAGTGGCACTGGATGAGGAGTGTGTCTGTTACCTGCTCCTGTCAGCCTTCCAGATCCTACCACCCCTGCCCTCCTTAAGCCCACTATAGTCCAACTGCTGCTCCTTTCTGGCATACTTTAAGGAAGTGATGTTTGGCTAGGTGGTCCCTAGGTGGGAGAAATGGTCCCCTGATTCCTCACCAATGTGACTTTGAATCTAGCGATGTTCTCCTGACTCTCAGCCAGCACCACCTAGAGCTTTGAGACCTGTTCCCTCCACCCAGAGAGGCACATGCAGGTGGGACAGCACTGCAGTCTCCAGAAGGTCTCCCTGTAGACTGCAGCCCATAACCACTGTATTGCACCACTGCCCACATTCCCTTTTTTTCCTGTTCTCCTTGTGCTTCTTGTTCTTCTGTCCCAGACCCCATTAAGGCTATCCTACTTCCACCACCCAGTAGCCACAAGTCCCTAAACCCTGAAGCTCACTAATATCCAAGCAATCATTTTACAGCAAGTCCCTACACACTAAAATACACAGCAGATGTCTAACAGTAAGCCCCTGATCCCTAGCAACACTTTACCGGCAATCTCTAAAACCCAGAAACACACTAATATCCAGTAGCAGCTAGCCCCTAAGCCTACTAACACACTTACCCCCAAATGCCTAGCTACCCTCCAAAGTACAGCCACCCTACAATGCAACTCCCAAGTAGCTTACCTGGGATCCAATGGGTAGGGGTCCACTTGGGTTGTCAGGGGTTCAGAGAGACTGGCTGCTGGCTGCCTCATTTGGCTGACTCTGGTGGGCAGGCTCTGAGGTCCTTTGTGCATTTGTCCTTTGCGTGAGGGGCCACTTGGTGGTCTGTTCCTTCTGAAGCTTGCAAAGGCTGACAGACACCTGAATAGGGCAAACTGATTGGCCATCTGGTGGGCTTGGGGAGTGTTGGTGGGCACCGATTGGCTCACCCAGTAGCCCAAATGTTGCTCCCAATCTCAGGTACTGCTGGTCGGAGACAGAAAAAGAATTACAGTCCTTTTAGGTTGGCAGGAAGGAGGGCTCCCAAGATAGTCAGAGCCCCCTCCTTCAGCAGTGATTCGGTAGCAGTTTCTTGGGAATCAACCATACAGCATGGGGTTTAAATGCCCCAGAATGCCTCCTGCTGTTCAGCCCACTTCCTTCTGGTTGGCCACCTGGCTGGCTGGGGGGATGTCGGTGGGTGCTGATTGGCTCACCCAGTAGCCCCGGTGGTGCTCCCGATCTTTGGTGCCGCTGACTGGAGACAGAAAAAGAATTATAGTCCTTTTAGGTTGGCAGGAATGAGAGCTCCTAGGTTAGTCAGAGCCCCCTTCTGCAGCAGCGATCCAGTGGTGGTTTGTTTGTAGGTAACCTTTTTTACAGAATTAGTAATGAACTGGTCATTAAACGCATCCGCAGTCTGGATGGAATCACTTACATTTTCATTACTAATAAAAAAAGAGCTTGGCAAATCAGTTTTGCCATGCCCATTCAAGCTATTTATCCTTTTCCAGAAACTTGAGGGGTTGCATGTTCTAGTGCTATCTAGCTTCGAGAAATAATTTGCTTTAGTGTCTCAAATTTCTTTAATATACCTATTTCTAGCTGCCCTATACTGTTGGAAGCTGGTGTGGATGACAACTGCCCCTAGTTCTGTTTTAGGGCTGACAAATCTGGCAGGGTTCACAGTTTTCAAAAGTCAATCAAAGCACGTTTTATGCCTGTATTACACTATGGAGACTGTATCTATAGAAATTCTACTATAAAAACCTTGAAAACACTTGACATCTTGTATCATAGTGCACAAAGATTTATCATGAAATTACCATGGAAGACACATCACTGTACATTGTATGCTGAAGTGGGTTGGGGTTCACTAACAAAATGACGAGAGATGCACTGGCATCTTTATGTATACAAAATATATAACTAAAGTTATTCCCTTATTTTTATTGGATATGTAGCAAATTAGGAGCTTTTTGCATTTTAGTTTAAGGTCAGACATACTGTCCTTTTATAGTATCCCAAGAACGAATTCAGAATTTGGGGATCTTATTTAGCAGTTAATGTCCCCCAAACCATGGAAAATAATGAAGAAAAATTATAAGTATTTTGCTTCCCTATTTGCATTTTAAGGCATCTCTTGCTAGGCTGAATTTTACAGATTGTAACTGCTTTGGATAGGTATTATAAGTACCTTGAATACTTAGCCCGAGAATTGAAATTTTATGTATAATTTGAATGTTGAATGTTCATGCACCTTAATGTGTGTATGTATTTGTATTTTTATCTTGTGCATGTATTTTCTGAACACAATTGTAAAAGACAGCTTGCTGTCAATTTGCCATCCAACAACAAATAAAATGATGACGATGATGAAAGCAAAGGTTACTGCAATTTGCTTGCCAAACAATGCTACTGGGATTTATTTAATTTTCTTGTTGTTAGTCTTCTCTGTCATATCAATTTGACAAAAAGGGTGCCAACATATCTATAGTAATTATGCATTTCAAAAAGTATGCCCATTTTAAAAGTAAGGCCAATTTAAACTTACAAATGTTTTGTTTGTGACATTTTGAATATTGGAAACCCAGACCATGAACCAATGCAAAGTGTCGATTTCTTGGTTCCAGGACCTGTACTGGAACTAAGAAAAAAATGCTAAATAAAACAAAACTACGGTAAACTAACACAGATTATCCAATTAACTTTCAATTCTTACAAAATAAAATGGTAGCGCAAACTAGGACTGGGACTGGAACATGACTCTGGGATGACTGATCTTTTCATAGAAGAAATAAATATGACTTTAGAATGCCAGGGCAAGCATGACTGCACTGGAGAATTTAAACTTAAACATTTTTATGTTCTAACACTGGGGCAACAATTCAGGGCAGAGACACTGCATAACGTACATCACTAATACACTCTAATTGTTAGACGATAACTGAAACTGAGAAAATGTGCAGGTATGTTTTTCATAATCTAGGCATTCTGTGATCATTGACAATGGTTATTGTATTACCTGTATTCTTTTTTCATTACAATCAAGTTTTTCCGTAACGATTGAGAGTCTCTGGGTCAGTTCATTTCTCTCTGCCAGGTTCTTGTCTTCTGAAAGCATCTGCAGCTTCTGTAGCATGTCCCTGGTCCTCAGAAGCTCTGCGTCTGCTTCTTTGAGTTTCCTGGCCATGCCTCGACCCTGCTCCTGAGACTTCCGTAGGAGCTGCCTCAGAGTCCTAACCTCATTGTTGTGTCTTATTAACAGCTGGGATAGGTTGCCCTCTTCACCCTCAAATTTCATCAAGGCCTTGATGTGTCGCTGCTGAAGTCGCTTTAAAACTTTGTTCTCTGAGCTTGTGGCTTCCAGCCTACGTTTTAAGTCTGAAATTTCATTCTTAAGCTCTTTGATTCGCTTAATCCTTGCTGACAGTATGCGACATGCCACAGCTGTTGGGTCACCTGAAACCATCCTGATCTGACTGAAACTCCTAGATTGTCTGTTTAAAAATGAGCCTTTAAAACGTTGCAGCTTCTTAAGTGTAGTTTTACTGTTTGCTGAAAAAACAGAGACAAATATTATAAAATGATGCAGACATTTCAAAGCACAAAAGTTTAGACACAAGATTACATTCACAATGTGCAAGTCTGTGATGATGTTCTAGAACTGGTGTCTTGTCATTAGTCTGGAGAAGATAAAACTTTTCTGATGTTAATATAGCCTTACACTTTGTGGCAATGCTGCACATTTGTTGTGCAGGAAGCTGTATGACTGAATGTATCGGGAGGAAAAGATAATCACCATAGTATCTACCTTTCTTCTAAATAATAACAGCTGGTATAACTCTTGCATCATCTCCAGCTGGGGAATGGTGCCCCAGAACTCTGAATGTGTTTTATTTTATATAGGTTTTTATGACCCCCAAGCCCGGCAGGCGGCTCCAGTCCCTCCCTTGGAGGAACTCAGTCTCTGGCCGCACCGTTCCCTGACTTGACACCCCCTAATTCCCCCACTGGTTACCCCCTCCTCTGTGGCAGGGCAGGGGTGAAAGGGCGCCGGCTTTACTCTTCACCCTGAAGTAAAATCCAGACATCAAATATGTGCTGGTGTGGCCATCATGGAACCTGCCGGCTTCTTTTTTCTTTTTCTCCCATCCCCTCTCCCCACCAACGTACGGATGCCAGCACTTGCCCTCCCGACCCGTACTACCCTCCAGCCACCACCAGAAGGCAGTCAGCGAGCGGGATGGCAAACTTCCCTCCCACAAGTGAGGAGAGCAGTCCTCTGTACGTTCGATCCTCTCTCGCCCATGCCAACCCCCAGTGGCCCGGGCTTGTTCCCGAACCTGGATCGCCGGCGTAGCACAAGCTGTAGCAACCAGTGCTTCAACCTCCAGTGCCAATGGGCCGGCCTGAATGTGTTTTAAAAGAAAACTCTACACTAGTCTCACGTTGACAACCTTTCCTTAACAGATCTTTTGCTGACCAGTTCAGCTGTAGCTGAAATATAATAAAACAAAATAATGCCAATAGCAATACAATTACCAATTAGAATAAAAGAATTGTAAAATATTAAAATGTTTAGACACATTTTTTTTTAATTATTTATTTATTGATTTTGCAAGTAAAACTTACAAAGCAAAATTGTACATAGGATAGCATAAAAGTTTACAGTACAGACAATATATTCTTATAAAGATCTTGTGTACGACACCCACTTTTGCGGTACAACATGGGGGGGGGATTCCAAAATTAAATCATATACCGAATAATTTCATCCATCGCATGCAGCTAGGAAGACCAACAGGGAATCTTAACAGATTGAGCAAATAGGTTTTCCCAATTACCAAAGCGACTATAAAGTCTTACTGATTCCCCCAATTCAGTCTACATATACATATATATATATATATATATATATATTCCAATCTTATACCCAAAACTCCCAGAGAAATTAAATATTCATTTCCCCTTTACCAGATAGATCCCAAATCATTATAAAGCACCAGCAGCACTGAACAGGAGTTAAGTAGAATATTTGTTTTAACTCTCAAGTGGCCCCTTTCACTCCCAACATGAAAAGAACAGCAATAGAAGAACTAGATATAACAACTCCCTCATTTTCTTATAACGTTTTACAGATGCAAGTGGAACTGAACTTAACCTGCTGTAATAATGGCACCACGTACATTTTCCCCAGAGGAGTGAAGACCAGTGGCATCATGTTAAATAGTGAAACGAATCAAAATTAGCTTAACAGTTGAATTTATCACAAAGCGGGATCTGGATTGCAGTCCAAAATAAACAGTCTATACACGATGCTCTCAGTTCCAAAAATGGGCCATTAACTACCACAGGCCCAGTCCCTACAGCATGAGTCTACTTTACCTGGATACCCCAGATGATCAGTCGCCGTCAGACGAGGTTCCTTCTTCTTCTATCCTCTCCAGCTCCAATTCAATTTTCCGGACCATCTTGCCAGCATCCTGTGGTTCATTGAAAAAATACTGCTGCCCATTCCACATTAACCGGAGTTTAGCCGGGAGGAGTAGCTGGTGTTGCACTTTAAGTTGACGCAGCCAGCTCCTCAGCCCATCGAAGGCCTTGTGACGTTGGCGGGTGCTGAACGAGAGGTCCAGAAACAGCATGACTTCATCTTCGCCATATTTCAGGACCCTATAGCGCTGGGCAATTGCAAGAGCCCGGTCTCTGTCCCCAGTTCCTGTGCACACTATTAGGAAGGTTCTTGGAGTCAATGAGTCCACTGCAGCTCTTCTAGGGGTAATTCTGTAAGCCTTTTCCAGGGATAGAGTAGGTTCAACTTTGTCAAGCCCCAGTATGGCCGGCAAAAACATTCTGGCAAAGATCAGGCTGTCCTCCCCTTCAGCATTCTCTGACAGTCCGATGACTCAAAAATTACGCTCTCTTGCCTGGTTCTCTACTGTCTCCAGCCTTTGACGAAGGTGCGGGTTTTCTTTTATTAATTTAGTAGTGGCATCGTCGATTTAAGGATGCAAGATTCAGAGCGTTGAACAATCGCTTCACATTGCTTCATTTTGGTTTACAGAGTAGAGACTCTCGGAGTGAGAGTATTGAACTTTTTATCTAAGTCCTGCATTGTTTTCACGAGCTGGTGGAGCGTGGAAAGTAGGGAAGCTAGTGAGGCCTCCTCCGGTATCTTATCAGTCGAGTCCCCTGCTTCTCCATGCTGATCAGGCCTCTCCTCCTTGTTCTGCTTTTTAGGAGCAAAAAAGTTGCTAGCTGGAGTCCCAACCCCTTTAGTTTTGCCCATCTTGTCAATTACAGGTAATCCAAGCACTCTAGAGCAGTTTCTGGTATTTTAGAAAAGAATAGGTTTGAGTTTTAATAGTTTTTTATAATTCTTCTCTGGGAGCTTCAGCAGTTTGTTGCTTTTTCAGCTGCTCAGCAGCGGCCCCGACATATTTTAAGTAAAAAAAAAATTTTAAACACATAAGTTGAAACAGGCAAAGGTTCACTGTAAAGTTCAAGCTGGAGTGACCGTCTAGCACTCACCCTAACCTAACTATAATAATCTTAAAAAGGGAGGGAGGAAAGAATGGACTACTCATCTGTAAGAAAAAATTACTCACCTTAGTAATGTTGCTTCTTCTAATGGAGTCTTGCTATATTATGACATATGCAGTGAGTCCCAACCTTCGAACTGCTCCAGAGGTGAAAGAGTTAACTTTCCATGCCAGGCATGGAACTTAGAGCGCAAGCTCGGTTGAACACTCTGTCTGTTGTTCTTGAAACTCAAACTGTCAGATCTTTATGAGCAAAACTCACTGAGGTTCTGTGTGGAAGCCGTAAACCTACACTAGCCCACTGGCTACTAAATACAAGAACACATTTTCCTTGGTCCCAAAACAAAGACTCAAGTCAGGGGAACCAAGAAAGAAAAATTAAAAACATAACACCCAAACACCCCAAAAAGAAGGGGTGAGAATAAGATGGGCATCTACTAAGTGCCAACACTACACTGCCCACCCACATCCCAAAAGTAGAGGTTCTGAGAGGGGCAGGCAGGGGCAGAGGTCATAATATAGCTAGACTCCATTAGAAGAAACAACATTACTAAGGTGAGTAATTTTTTCTTCAAACAACATGAAGTCTTCCTATATTATGACATATGCAGACTACACAGCAGTACCTCCATGGAGGAGGGACAGAACCTACTTTGGAAATAGGCTCTGAAGCACAGCTTGTAAAGAACCGAGCATCACTCCTAGCCTGGATGTCCAGGAGTAATGCTTGGTAAAAGTGTGAACTGTTTTCCAGGTAGCTGCTTGACATATCTCTAGAATAGGGATGTCCCTGGCAGCAGCCAGAGACGCAGCTGTACCTCTGGTAGAATGAGCCCTCAGGCCTGAGGAAGGAATCTTACCCAGTTTTTCATAGCAAAATTGGATACAAGAAACAATCTACCTGGCAATGGATCTTTTAGTGGCAGGTTTCCCTTTACCAACCTCACCATAAGTGAGGAACAGTTGGAGGCAGTCAAACCTGTGACCCTTGATACATTCTATGTAGTAACTAAGGGCTCTTTTGACATCCAAACTGTGCAGCCTCCTCTCGCCAGAGGAGGAATGGTCAGTGAAATACACAGGAAGAGATATGGATTGGTTCAGGTGGAAGTCTGAAACCACCTTAGGCAAAAACTTCCTGTTAGTCCTGAGGACCACCTTATCTCTGTGAAAGGAGATAAAATCAGGCTCCACTGACAATGCTTGCAATTCACTTATGCGCCTGGCAGAAGTGATGGCTACCAAAACACAGTTTTCCAAGTCAAGTACTTAAGCTCTGCTGAAGACAATGGCTCAAAAGGGGGTTGCATAAGCTGGGCAATGCAAATATTAAGATCCCAAGCAGGGGCAGGGTCCCTGAATGGGGGATTGGTGTGCAGCAACCGCTTGAAAAACTTGGAGAATACAGGATGAGCTGAAAAGGAAGAGGGTTTACCTGCTGATAAGAAAGCAGACACGGC
The DNA here is from genome assembly GCA_016271365.2 of Neoceratodus forsteri. NCBI lineage: Eukaryota > Metazoa > Chordata > Ceratodontiformes > Ceratodontidae > Neoceratodus > Neoceratodus forsteri. Next base: position 589,960,871 of record CM057459.1, read on the forward strand.
TGCCAGGTGCACTTTTAGGGTAGCTGGTCTAAGCCCCAACGAATTCAAATGCACCAAGTAATCTAGGATTGTGGGCAAGTCAGCAGATTCTGGGGAAATGTGCTTGCCAGAGCACCATATGGAAAACCTCTTCCATTTCGAATTATACGTAGCCCTGGTGGAAGGCTTTCTAGAGACCTTCAAAATATCCAATACACCTTGGGAAAGGTGTAGGTCAGCAAACTCTAACTCTTCAAGAGCCAAGCCTTGAGATTGAGAGATCTGAGATTCGGATACCAAACTCTCCCCTGGGCACAGGATAACAGGTTGTGATTCCTGGGAAGGCACAGGGGAAGGTGGACTGCTAAGGACAAAAGGAGAGAGTACCAGGGCTGTCTGGCCCAATCTGGAGCAATCAGGATCACCTTGCAGGGTTGAGATCTGATTTTGACGAGCACCTTGAACAGGAGAGGGGGGGGGCATAGAGAAACTTCCCTTCTCAACTGAGAAGGAAGGCATCCAGAGGGACTGAGCCCAACACCGGAGGCCTGCAACAAAAAAGGGGAAGTTGGTGATTGTCTGGGGCTGCAAAAAGATCTATCTGGGGGGTGAACCATCTGGGAAATGCTACCTCCAGTACTAGGGGATCCAGGGCCCATTCGTGATGGCCCTGGGAAATCCTGCTGAGAGCATCTGCCAGGATGTTGTCCTTGCCTGGTAGGTGAACTGCCGTAAGGGAGGTGTTCAGGGAATAAGCCAGAGACCACAACTTCATTGCTTCGGTGCACAAGGCCGTAGACCGAGTGCCCCCTTGCTTGTTGATGTACCACATTGTAGTGGTGTTGTCTGTTCTGACCTATACCACTTTGTTCTGAACAGATGTGGAAAAAACTTGAAGTGCTAGAAAAACTGCTCTGAGTTCCAACAGATTGATGTGGAGCAGAGATTCCTGAGGGGGACCACAATCCCTGGGTAGTGAAGTCGCCCATATGAGCTCCCCACCCCAAGAGGTATGCATCTGTCGTAAGGATTAAGGAGTGAGACTGGGGGGTGAAAGGGACCCCCTGTCTCAGATTGCTCTGGTCCTGCCACCACTGAAGGGCCTGGATCAGAGTCCGAGTCTCTGGGATCAATTTGGTTAGAGGGTCCCTCCTTTGAGACCAAAAGGCTCTCAAATGGAACTGGACGTCCCTCATCTGAAATCTTGCTCCCTGCACTACTGCTGTAGAAGCAGCCATGTGCCCTAGGAGCTGAAGAAAGTGCCTTGCTGGTCGAGAGACCTGAAGGCTGAAAAGAGGAGGCCAGAGAGATCAGGGTCCTTGCTCTTTCCAGAGGAAGGAAGGCTCTGGCCACTTTTGTGTTCAGTTCTGCACCTATGAAGGTGAGAAGCTGGACAGGCTCCAGGACTGACTTTGGGAGACTGAGAAGGAAACCTAGAGATGTGAGCAGTTGCTGAGTTACCTGAAGGTGTAGTTTGACCTGATCTGGAGACTGACCTACTATGAGCCAGTCGTCCAGATAAGGAAAGATGGCAATCTTTTGCCTTCTTAAGTGGGCAACTGCTACTGCCAGGCATTTTGTGAATACCCTCGGGGCCGAGGTGAGGCCGAAGGGCATTGCTCTGAACTGATAATGGCCTGAGGGCAGTTCAAATCTGAGGTACTTTCGATGGGAGCTTCTGATAAGAACATGGAAGTAGGCATCCTTGAGGTCCAGGGAGGCTAGCCAGTCCCCTGGCCTTAGAGAGGGTAAAATAATTCCCAGAGTCACCATTTTCAACTTTGGCTTTAAAAGGTGCTTGTTCAAGTATCTGAGATCTAGGATAGGCCGCCATTCTCCTGTCTTTTTTGGGGTAAGGAAGTACCTGGAGTACAACCCTTTGCCCTGGTGTAGGGGTGGAGCCCTCTCCACAGCTCTGAGAGCCAGGAGGGTAGAAACTTCTGTTTCTAGGGCAAGAGCCTCTGATGGATTTGCAGGAGGAAAGGACCTGATTCTCATCTTTGGAAACTTTTTGAAGCTGAGAACCAGTCCCTGGCTTACTACTTCCAGGACCCACTTGTCTGATGTTAAAGACCTCCAGTCCTGGACAAAGTAAGCCAGCCTGCCACCTACCGGTAGTGGAGAATCGGCCCTGGCCACCCCATCAGGGAGCCTGCTTGGCAGGGGCTTTGGGCTGAGGGGTAGAAGTGGGCTTACTTGTACCCCATCTGCCTCTCCCTCTGAAGAACCCCCTCTGGGCATAAGCAGAAGAGGAGGCCTGGGCTTGGTAAAAAGGCCTATGAAAAGGCCTGCCCCTGCCCCTGAGATGCTGCCTTTGAGGAGTGGCTTGCCTTTCTTTGGCCTGTGCACTCCTATAGGTGGTCCTATATTCATCCATTTTCTTCATATAATTCTCTGTCTGCTCCCCAAACAGAGAATTACCCACAACAGGAAAGTCCATAGCCTTAGACTGGGTATCCCAGACAGGGTAGTACATCTGAGCCAAGCCATTCTGCTAGTGCCACAGATGTAGCCATGACCCTTGATGACACATCATTAGAGTCTACTGCAGCATGAAATTGCACCTTGGATGCCTCAATACCATCCGCAGCCACCTGCTCCAGCTCCCTGGCAAGCTGGTCAGGGACTTGTTTCGCTAGGGCCAGCACAGTATCCCATCTGGACTTCTGGTACCTAGCAGCATAAGCCATATAATTTGCCTGTCTGAGTCCTAAAGATGCTGCCATGTATTGTTTCTTTGCCATGGCATCCATCTTCCTAGAGTCCTTTTCAGGAGGGTGCGAGGCTAGAGGAATATTTGCTTTGTCACAAGCTGCAGCCTGCACTACCCCCACATGGCTGCATTGCTGAGAGAGGAACTCCGTATCAGAGCCTGATAAAGTACACCTCTTGTCCATCCTTTTATCAACAGGGAGGATGGAGTGAGGAGTTTTTAAACATTTTACTGTCTGTTTCCTAAAAGATTTATGCAAGGGAATAGACAGTCTCCTAGACTCTGGAATATCCATCATTTCTACATAATCAGGCTCCTCTTGGTCATCAACAGCTTCCTCAACAGGGAGTTGGAGAGTTTCAGCAACTTTTTTAAAGAACATAAAATGAGAAGGGGACTCAGATAGCCTTGGGGGGGGAGACCCCGACAGCCTGTCTGGAGAGATGTCCGGGTCAATGGACACATCCAGACCTTCAAAATCACATTCACTCTCCCCATATTCCTCCTCCCCTTCCTCCGGTTCATAAAAATACTCAAAATCAAAATCTTGAACCGGTGGGACCGACCGAACCGACCGCTTCCCTGATGGTGCCGGTTTGGACGGAACCGGGGAAAGTGACTGGACAATTTGAATTGCTTTAGCTATTTCCTCAGCGGTTGGAGAAAGAACTTTTGGCTCCAAACTAGCTGACTTTCTAGCCCTTTTAGTTGGAACTGGCTCCTCAGAGCTGGCTCTTTGTTTGCCTGAGGAAGCATCGCCCTGGTCAGAGGGCACTCCCACCGGTTCGGTTGAAACCAAACCGGGCTGGCCATCTGGATCAGCGGACTTTTTGGCCCCCCTTTCCCTGAGCCTACCAACTCTCTTTTCCATGGTGGCAGCAGGAAAATTCTTACAAATCTGGCAGTCTGCATTGAGGTGGTCAAACCCCAGACAATATATACAGGTGGTGTGTGGGTCAGCCTTAGCAAAGGCTTTCCCACAGAGACCACAGTGTTGAAACCCAGTGGGCCCGGTTTTTCTTTTGGGTTTCTCAGACATAGTGCCAGCCTAACCAAACTTGCCCGTTAATGGCAATCCGCCAAGCAAGACTCCCTTATCGGTTCCCAGCCATGTCATGGGCCGTGGAAAAGAACGTAATGAAACCCGTGTTTTTTAGAACCGATAAGAACCGGGAACCGCACTCTAAAGGACTAGAAAGTCTATGAAAAACAACCTGATCGGTTCAAACTGAACCGAAAACACGCTTACAAGTTCCACACAGAAGAAAATAAATGTAAGCCTATCTATTACTTACTTATATCACAGACAGAGCTTGAACCGACCGGTTGCGGTTTAATTTCGGTCAAGAAACCGAAAAATAAAACTTTTTAACCGACAAACGAACCGAGCAGAAGGAGAAATCTCCGGAGCGGCTGTTCAGTGAGGCAGAGTAAAGAATCTGACAGTTTGAGTTTTAAGAACAACAGACAGAGTGTTCAACCGAGCTCGCACTCCAGGTTCCATGCCTGGCATGGAAAGTTAACTCTTTCACCTCCGGAGCAGTTCGAAGGTTGGGACTCACTGCACATGTCATAATATAGCAAGACTTCATGTTGTTTGAACTGTTGTTCTAGAAGTGGTATATGATACACATTCACACTCTTGCAGTTCCACTGGAAGGCACTGATTGGCCAGAATTTTTGCAAGTTAAGCTCCACCCACCACCCAGGTGATATATCTCCCGACTCCGCCCTGTGATGTTAGATCTCACACACTGGAAGCAGGATCAGGTGTCCTTGCCAGGGGAGGCCGGGTGGGTCACGTGGATGTGCATTATATACCACTCCTAAAACTACGGTTACAGTTGAGTAACCTGTTCTTCTAGGGATGTGGATATGGTACACTACACCACTCTGGTAGACTCCTAGCAGTTCTCCAGGAGGAGGGGACAAGGTGAACACCCCTACTTGGTGAACAGAGACTGAAGACCTGAGGACCCAAAAAGAACAGTTACGTAAGAACTTACCGTAACAGTAGATCTTCGAGGGAATCTTAGTCATCAGGTTACACCATAGGAACTTCACTGTCAGGGAAGCAGAATCCAAGCAGAAGATTTTCAGCAGTACCACTGTGGCTGCCCATGCTGACGTCACCAACCCTATAAAAGCATGGGCGGCCCCACTCCCTCCTGTTCTTTCCCCTGGACATTAAGGGAGCACACTCATGCCATGGGGGGACCAAAGAGAGAAAAGAGGTGTCCAGGCCAAAATAAAAGGCTAGATACACCAGACAACTAGATCTAAGAGGAGAACCCATAAAAGGGGGAAGGTGAGAGGGAAAGCAGACTTGATGACTGAGATCCCCTAGAAGATCTACTGTTACGGTAAATTCTTACACAACTCCATCAGGTCACACTATAGGAATGAGTCCCAAGCAGTTACAGGGGCAACTGAACAGTCTGGGGGGAAGGCCAGTCAAAGCTTAGGACAAGAGGCCCTGCAAACCTGCACGGGCTCTAGAAGCAATGTCCAGACTGTAGTGCTTGGTGAAAGTATAGATGGTACTCCAGGAAGCAGCAGCGCAAATGTCAGTGGCTGAGACCCCTTTGAAACACGCCACAGAGGTAGCCATGCCTCTTGTGGAATGGGCTTTCACCGCTCCTGGCAACTCTTTGCCATGCTTATTGTAGCAGAACACAATACAATGTGCCAAACATTTGGACAAATGTTGTTTAGAAACCTGAACTCCCTCTCTACTTGGGGTAAAAGAAACAAAAAGCTGCTTCGACGTTCTGCACTCCTTTATTCGGAGTAGATAATACTTAAAAATTCTGTGCACATCTAACGTATGGAGCAGTGCTTCCCCTTGACTAGCACGCTCAAGAAAATAAACTGGTAGGTGGATAGATTGGTTCAGGGTAAACTCAGGGAGAAACTTAGGATTTATGCGCAAAGACACCCTGTCTTTGTGACAAATCAAATAAGGCTTCTTTCACACCAGAGAGCCTGAAGCTCGGAAATCCTTCACGCAGAGGAAATAACAACCAAAATGCACTTTCCAAGAGAGAAAGCATAGCTCGGAAGTCATGACTGGCTCAAATGGAGACAGGATCAACTTCTCCAAAACAAAATTTAAATCCCAAGCTGGGACAGGGGAACAGATTGGAGATTTCAGGTGCAGGATGCCATTGAGAAATGTATGGGACCCATCCACCTGAGCTACCACGCAACCACCCACGGACTTATGAAAGGCAGAGACAGCCAAAAGGTGCACCTTGAGTGATGAGTACTGGAGACCTGAATCTGACAGAGATATCAGGTAGTCCGGAATCTGGTTCACTGGAAAAGTGAAATGGTCCAGATAATGTTTGGCAGCCCAGATGGCAAACCTCTTCCACTTCATGGCATATGTGGCTCTGGTGAAAGGCTTCCGAGCTGCCATGAGGATGCCTGTTACCCTCTGGGACACCCCAGACCAGCCAGTGGCTCTGTCCTCAGGAGCCAGGCATGCAGATGAAGGGACTTGAGATTGGGATGGACCAGGGTCCCCTGAGCCTGTGTCAGCAGATCCCTGCAGAGGGACCGGAGGCTCCTCCACTAACTGTTGCAGTAAAGGAAACCACATTTGCCATGGCCAGAATGGTGCTATCAAGATCATGCTGGCCCTTTCCATCTGCAATTTGCTTAGCACTCTGAATCAGAGGAAATGGAGAGAAGGCATAAAGGAACCTCCCACTCCAGGAGAGGGACAACGTGTCTTGCCAGAAAACTCCAGGCCATGGATCTAGTGAGCAGAAACTGGGCAGTTTTGCGTTGAGTGGGGACGCAAAAAGTTCCAACTCTGGATGACTCCATCTGGTGAACAGATCTTCTGCGATGGATGAGAAAAGTTACCACTCGTGTATGCTGGACTGTATACAGCTGAGGCTGTCAGCCAGGGTGTTTAGCATGCCAGGGATGTGGACCTTTGAGAGGATATGACTGTGATCTATTGCCCAGTACCATACTCTCATGGCTTTCCTGCACACAGGGTACGAATGCATTCACCCTTGCTTACTGATATAATAAACAACACTGAGATCGTCCGATTGGATCAACAGCTGACCAGGAAGGAGATGGTTCTGAAAGGTCTGCATGGCATGCAGGAACACCCACATCTCCAGGACACTGATATGCAGGGACGCCTCTGCCTGTCTGGGACCAAGTCCCTGAATATGAAAGGGACCCAGATGTGTCCCCAGCCTGATCTGAAGGCATCCATGGTGAGGATCTGCTAGGGGGAGGAAATTTGGAATGGGACCCCTTTTGAGAGGTCTTGTTGGTCCATCCACCCGTGGAGCACCTTGCAGACTGGAGAGCAGACCAGCACTAACTCATCCAATTCATCTGTGTGCTGGTCCCATTGCACTCTGAGTGTCCACTGGAGGACTTGCATGTGCACCCTGGCCAAGGGAACTGTGGGAATGGCCATGGCCATGAGATCCAAAAGCCTCAGGTATATCCTCACAGGGATATAACAGCTCTGGGCAACCTCCTGAGACTGGGCAATGAGGCACTCCACCCAATTTTGAGGCAGGAAGGCCTTGCCCTGTGCCAAGTCCAGAACTGCCCCTATTTATTGCAGCCTCTGGGATGGGATCAGGACAGGCTTGGGCAGGTTAACAGTGATGCCCGGAGAGATAAACAGCTGAAGTTTTTTTTCCAGAGTCCAAAGGAGGTGCTCTCTGGATGAGGCCTTTAGGAGCCAGTTGTCCAGACAGGGGAAAATACACAGTTCCTCTCTTCTGAGGACTGTAGCTACTGCTGCTAAGCACTTTGTAAAGACCTGCGGTGCAGAGGATAAGCCAAAGGGCAATACTTTGAATTAGTGTTGTCAGAACTAGTTCGTCAAAAGATTCGAACCCTCCTTGAACCCTGGTGTTCGAGTTCTAACTTAGAACTCGAACACTAAAAGGTTCACAAAAGGGTTAGAATCTGTAAGTTTAACTAACTTACTTTGTTTCGAGCTCTGTGTTCCTCCTGTCCTGAGTCCCGACTCCCATGACGTCTTTTCCTGGCCCCAGCTGATATGTCTGTGTGTGGGGAGGAGGCACGTCCCAGGCAGCCCCGATGTTGTGGAGGGGGTGCAGCAGCAGTGTTGCTGTAGTTCAGATGGGGCTGCCAGAATCCATGAGTTCTCTCAGTGTGCTTGCGTTCTTATGCTCAAGTCATCCTCATCACCTGACCATTTACTATGTGTTCAGGTGAGGGTCGAGTAAGCTGCGCGAGCCGTGGGATCATGGAGTGGTATTTAAGTGCGGATGCACGCCTCAAGAGCGTGATTCGTATCCTGAATTCAGGAGGCAGCAGCAAGTTAACCATATTGTACCGCAGCATTCTTGCTCGATAGGCCAGGGCCCAGGTCAGTGTGGCCGCAAATCGGACTGCAGCACTTGCTAGTTGCTGCTTCACCTGAATTATTTAAAAAATTCCTCCATCATCCATTTTCCTGCGAAAAAGCAAACATTGAAAAGTTTGAGGGAAGGGGAAGGGGGCAGGGTCCAGGCCCGAGAGACCGAGAAAGGCTCAATGAATTAACGGTCAGGTGTGGGACTAGGGGAGGTTCAGGAGGGACTGATCAGGAATTGGGATCGATCAAAATCAGTAGAGAATAAAAAAAATAGAAGAACCTTTGTGATTGTGAAACTGCAGTGCAACTTAAGCACTGCACACTCAGCAGCTGCCAGCAACAAGCATATAACAAGGGGAAAAAATACTCCCACAACAAACTTAAACAAGCATTTGTCAATGCTGAATGTTTGCTTGCTGGTATTGCCATTGGTAGTGCAGGAGTGACAGATGCATAATAGGAATGGTAGTGAGGTATTGTAGTAATGCCAACTGCCACCCCCACCTTGCAGAGAGTGAAAGGTGTTGGGGTGTGTGCCTTTGTGTCATGGGCTGTAACAGTCATGGCAGATAGTTTCAGGTGTTCATAGGTGCTGGGAGATAGTAACAACTGAGGGGGTGGGTGGTGGGAAGGGTACTTATGAGGGGAAAAAGGGAAAGGTGTGCAGAGTAGGGCTTGCCATAGAAAGCATAATGATGCAGAGGTATGACAAAGAGAGTAATGTTAAGAATGTAGTTATACCATAAAGACATATTTATTGCAGTATATGGTGAACATACAAATCTATGAAAGTGTCAGCAGAAACAGATCACCTGGCCTATCTAAGTCTGCTTCCGTTGTGCAGGTATAGTAAGAGATCAGCTGTCAACCCATTCCTCCAATACCTACATGTGAAACGTGAATAACAGAGTCAGACTGCAGTCATTATTGACGGTATTTACTTAGTACAACCATGTTAAACATTTATATTGTTAATTAAGTTAAACATTGCTCCAAGTTCTAAAAGAATAGACTGTTTACATTAAATGTTTTCACAGCATATGCAGTTCAAGAACCTATGCTATGCTATATGTATGATTACATTGTTATACACTTTAGGTTCACAATGTGTATATAAAATATATATCTGTTAGAAGATGTCCCATGTAATATAGCAGTCTTAGCAGAAATGCAGTATCATGCCAGATCAATTGATTTAAATAAGCAGTCATGTTAATTGTATTGTTTCTATTTCTAAAAGATATACTAAACTCCAAGTGCAAAGTGTAGTAGTAAAAGTGCCACTCAATTCAATTTACTAATGTGTGTCAGTGAATGGGCTCATCCATGACACAGTCAGACTGCACTCGTTATTGACAGTATTTACTCGCTGAAATGAATCACATGCAAATTTTATCCAAGTAATTTTCAGCCCATAATTAAGGCTTCAGATTTATAGTTATCGATCTGTCATCAAAGTGCAAAGTTGCTAGGGTGTAGTGTGGCTCTATTACTATTCAATGCATAGTGTTTGATCATGCTAAAATTGCTGGACAAATAACTAAATTGCCAAATATACAAATAACTAGTTTACACTGGAGGCAGTGTAGCACAGTGGATTAAGGCTCTGAGCTGCAAAGCTGGAGACCTGGGTTTGAATCCCACAGCCCCCACTTGCACACTGTCTGACCCTGAGCAATTCATTTAACTTCCCTATGCTGCCAGGTCGCATCTGTAAGCAAGCTTTTAGCTTACTGTCTCTCCTGGTTAAACAATTGGGGAGAAAATCATTTTGGTTTTTTATTTTCAAAAAATCACATACAATTTAATGTAGAATTGAAGCATAACATTTAAAATGCAAGACATACTGAACATTGGGTCAAATCTCCTTATTCTCATCCTGTATTATTTCTGACTGTCCTTGTTCTGAGTTTTTTTTTCTTTTGCTGTCAAGATCGATAAATGTTAATTTGAAGCCTTAATTCTGGGCTGCAAAGGAATTGGATAAGATTTGCAAGTGACTCATTTTAGTGAGTAAATAGCATGAATAATGGGTGCAGTCTGACTCTGTTATGGGCAAACACATTATATTTATTTATTGAATTTTGTTGACCGGGTAGGCCCACTGGGCCCCGGAGGTCCTTTTTTCAGGGGCGACCCGGGGGTAAAAAATAACATACAGGTAAGCCGAACAGTACAAAATTGTTAAATAACATAATGTTTGACAGTGAAAGACTTCACAGGGTTACAATCATATAGGTGGTGGGGGAAACATACAGTCAGTGGGACGTCTAGAGTTGGATATATATAAAACATTTTATATGCACAAATCAAGTAGATCTAAGGAGTGCACGCGATAAAGGCTAGTAGTTGCCAAGAAACAAGATACCTTCCTTAGGGCTTAGAGGGATGGAAGTATGGGTTACAATAAAGCTCACCTTCCTATGAGGGAGGGGCAGAGACGTGAGGTCAGGTCCTAAGGCATTGGCAATTACTCCTGTCGAGCAGGTGTGCTTTGAGTTTAGACCAGAAGCAGGGCCAGACCTGCCTCCCGTACCTCCAGTGGGAGGTTGTTCCAGTTGGAAGGGCTGTGAGCATCAAAGAACCTAGACCCAGCTTTAGTCCTGTTTTGGGAACCACGAGGAGAGTTTGTCCTGAGGTGCGGAGACCTCTGATTGGATTTAACCCTGACTAGCCCTTTGAGGCTAGGGGGAGGTGAAGGGCCCAGTAGCTTAAATGTAAGGCAGAGAGTCGGGTAGATGAGGCGAGCTTCCAGTGACGGCCACCTGAGCCTTGCTTGGGCCTCTCAGTGGTGAGTCCTAGGGTGGGACAATGTGGCAAATCAGACAATCTTTTTCCACATTCAGTGGTGAACATCAGTAAATTGAATTGAGTGACAGTTACACTATGATACTGTGAATTTGGAGCTTAGTATTTGTTTTAGAATTAGGAACAATAGAATTAACATAGCTGCCTATTTAAATGGATTGATATGGCATGGCACTGCATTTTTGTAAGAGGCTATACTGAATGGGACGTCTTGTCACACATATATATTTTTATATACACATTGTGAACCTAAAGTGTATAACAATGCAGTCATACATATAGAACAGCATAGGTTCTTGAATTGCATATGCTGTGAATACATTTAATGCAACAATCCATTATTTTAGAACTTCGAGCAATGTTTAAATTTATTTGCAATATAAATGTTTTATATATAAATGGAACATAAGCTTTAATGGCCACTTTATTGATAAATTTAGTTGCATTTAAGTGATTAAGGTAGTTGTTAAATTTTAGGATTTTCTAATTATGTTGCACATGGCCTTTGACTATTGAAGAATGAAGGGGATATGGAATCGCAGCCCCTGAGGAAGCTGCAGTGGCAAAGCGCAGGGGCGAGTAGTGTGGCTAGTGCCTAGATTCCCTGGACTCAGGTGGGGCATATGTATGGTAGGAGACCGTACTTTTGTAATACATTGACTTGATGTAAGCACTTTATTGCAATTTGTAGTTAAGTTGTGGGAAATAACTGATTTTTGCATTATTTAAAATGCTACGTCAAGTTTTTTTCTGGCCCCCCCCCCCCACCATTTGACCACCCATGAATTTGGTCACCATTAACACAGTTGGCAGTAGTATTTATTAATAAACAGCACTGAAGCTGAAGCTTTTTTTTGTGGCTGAGCAGCCCTGCTACGATTTAGGGTAGTGGATTTCCTTTTCTGTTTTTGGATTTCTAAGTTTGTAAACATGGTTTGAGACCAGTGGTGTGCTTTGATGTGTCTTATCTGTAGAATTGTTATTGCTATAGAGCACTTTGTAGCATTGCAAAGCAGCTTAGTGATACTTTGTATGTTTTATGACATGCTATCAGACTGGCAGTCTATGGCCACAGTGTTTCTATCTCCTGTTGGATCTCTTGAGGTCTGCATTTGATACACAGCAGGGGGTTTCTCTGTCTTAGCCTACTGCAAATCATGAATAGCATTAGTAAGTCAGGAAGACTCAACAATCACAGAAGTGCTGCCATGTACTGTAATGGTTTTAATGTATTTTACATCTATTGAAAAATGTATTGAAGGAGGTGTACAACAATAGAGTGGAGTGGTGCAACGTTAGTATGACAGACATGTCTTTGCACAGGACATAGTGACAGTAGAGGTAAGTAAGACAATTAGCAACATGTCATATTATCAGCCTATATTGTGGCTTATATATTTCTCAGACTCATTACTGTGAATACACAGTGCATGTAGGCATGAACATACAAAGAGTTGCTAAAGCTAACGGGCTGTTTCTGCCATTGGTAAACTGCAGGTATCCTACTGCATTTTAGAGTAATGCAAAAAATGACATCATTGCTGTTTTCATGTCTTGACTCTTTTTTGCCTACTAAAATTAGAAAACCATGGCATGGTAGTACAAAGAAAATTAAACAATATAAAGCATGCCTAACATGGGTTGCTTGCAGAATTCTCACAATGGCTACTTGAAGGTCCAACTGAAGTAGGAGGCAGTATAGCATAGTGGTTAAGGGCAGTGAACTGTAAATCTGGAGAAGTCGGTTTGAATCCCATTAGCTCCTTCTCTGCATACTGTGTGACCCTGGAAGCAAGTTCTGGCTTGGTGTGCCTTTTCCGGTTAAACAATTTCCCCAAATATAAACTTTAAGAATGGCAGGGTCCTGGCTGTTAAATACCAAGTCTATCAATTTTTTTCTCTTTTAGTCTGTTTTTGTCTTTTTCGGTTGCCACTTCCTATCCTCTCACCCTTCTTCTGATTTCTTCTAGGTTTCTGAAATGATTCTTTGTTTGTGTTATTCATGTATCCTGTTTGCCATGATGCCATATCCGAACTGATGAACATGGTTGTATGCTCTCTTTAATGTTGTAAGCCCTTGTTTAACATATATGTACTCTCCTGATGTGGAACCTTTGTAAAAGAGCCTTGGCTCAAAGTTAATTGTAATCCTGGACTCCAATAAATAAATACATTTAGCAAATTAAATGCAGTTTTGTTCTAGGTCATTATTTAGCATGTACCCTAATGTGTAGCACTGAGCGTAGAAGTTTGCAAGTAGTGGAATAGCTAGACTGCTATGGTGGTCTGGTCATTTACTGCATTTGAGTCAGGTAACTGTGACATAACAAAGGTGGTATTTGCAGCCATCTGTCATGTCACTGGAAAAAAAAACACACAGGGAAAAAAAAACATTTGCTACCATAAAGTGTGAAATCCTCAACTGCTATTTATTTGTTAAGTGTGCATCACTGACCTAACAGGGAAGGGAACACTAAGATAATCTGTATTGTAAACTTCAGGTCCATTCAGAAAGGAATGCATTGAACTTCTCTCTGTTCCTCTGTCTCAGACCCCTTGCAACATGATGAGAGAGAGAGAGGGGGGAGAGGGAGAGGGTGAGGGAGGAGAGAGAGAGAGAGAGAGAGATAGGAAGGAGGGAGGAGGAGGAGAGAGGGAGAGGGAGAGAAGAAAAAATTACTCACCTTAGTAATGTTGTTTCTTCTAATGGAGTCTTGCTATATTATGACAATTGCAGTTTGTCCCACCGTTAGAACTGCTCCGGAGGTGAAAGAGTTAACTTCCATGCCAGGCATGGAGCTTAGAGCGCAAGCTCGGTTAGAGAAGCTCTGTCTGGATAATTTCAAACTGAAACTGTCAGATCTTTATGAGCAAAACTCACTAACGTTCTGTGTGGAAGCTGTAACCTACACTAACCAACTGGCTACTTAAATATTAACACATATTCCTGGTCCCAACACCAAGACTCAAGTCAGGGGGCCAGAAAAATAAGATAAGATAAGATAAAATAAAACACAACACAACACCCCAAAACCCCAAAAAGAAGGGGTGGAAAACATAAAATGGGCATAAACAAGTGCCCACACTGGACTGCCCACCCCATACCCAAGTAGAAGTTCTGAGAGGGGCAGGTTGGGGGGGAGGTCATAATATAGCAAGACTCCATTAGAAGAAACAACATTACTAAGGTGAGTAATTTTTTCTTCAAACAACATGAAGTCTTGCTATATTATGACAATTGCAGACTACACAGCAGTACCTCCATGGAGGGGGGACAGAACCTACTTAGGGAATAGGCTCTGAAGCACAGCTGTGCCAAACCGAGCATCCCTCCTGGCCTGGACATCCAGGGAGTAATGCTTGGTGAAACTGTGTACCGTTTTCCAAGTAGCTGCTTGACATATCTCTAAGATAGGGATATCTCTGGCAAGCAGCTAGAGACGCAGCTGTACCTCTGGTAGAGTGAGCCCTCAGGCCTGAAGGGGGAACTTTTCCCAGTTTTTGATAACAAAATTGGATACAAGAGACAATCCACCTGGCAATAGATCTCTTAGTGGCAGGTTTCCCTTTCCCAACCTCACCATAAGTGAGAAAAAGTTGGAGGGATTCGAACCTGTGACCCTTGGTACGCTCTATATAGTAACTTAGGCCCTCTTAACATCTGTTGTGCAACCTCCTCTCACCAGAGGAGGAATGGTCAGTGAAGAACACTGGAAGGGAGATAGATTGATTAAGATGGAAATCTGAAACCACCTTAGGCAAAAACTTCCTGTTAGTCCTAAGGACCACCTTATCCCTGTGGAAGGAAATAAAGTCAGTCTTTACTGACAAAGCTTGTAACTCACTTATGCGCCTGGCAGAAGTGATAGCTACTAGAAAAACAGTTTTCCAAGTCAAATACTTAAGCTCTGCAGAAGACAGAGGTTCAAAGGGGGGTTGCATCAACTGAGCAATGCAAACATTAAGATCCCAGGCAGGGGCCGGGTCCCTGAAAGATGGATTAGTATGAAGTAATCCTTTGAAAAACTTGGAAAATACAGGGTGAGCGGAAAGAAAAAATTACTCACCTTAGTAATGTTGTTTCTTCTAATGGAGTCTTGCTATATTATAGACATTAGCAGTTTGTTCCAGCTCTAGAACTGCCCTGGAGTGAAATGGTTAAAACCATTCCAAAATAGAATTTTGGCACGAGAGCAGCTCTATCTGTGTCATTTCAAACTTGAACTGTCAGATCTTTACTGAGCCAAACTCACTAAGGTCTGTGTGGAAGCTGTAACCTACACTAGCCAAATGGCTACCTAAATAATAACAACCATTGATGGTCCCAACACCCAAGACTCAAGTCAGGGGACCAGAAATACTAACACCATTCTAATAATATGAAATGGAACATAAGTATAATAAAACACACACACGCACACACACACATCCCCAAAAGTCCCAAAGGGACAAAATGCTAACAGGACATAAGTAGTGCCCGACTAAGTTGCTCGCACCCCACCAAGTAGAGGTTCTGAGAGGGGCAGGTTGGGGAGGTTTCATAATATAGCAAGACTCCATTAGAAGAAACAACATTACTAAGGTGAGTAATTTTTATTCAAACAACATGAAGTCTTGCTATATTATAGACAATAGCAGAATACACAGCAGTACCTCCATGGAGGAGGGCAGAACCTACTTAGGAATAGGCTCTGAAGAACAGCTGTGCCAAACCGAGCATCTCTCCTGGCCTGGACATCCAGGGAGTAATGCTTGGTAAAAGTGTGTACCGCTTTCCAAGTAGCAGCCTGGCAAATCTCTAATAAAGGATATCTCTGGCAGCAGCTAGAGACGCAGCTGTACCCCTGTAGAATGAGCCCTCAAACCGGGGGCTCTGCCCACTTTCTGATAACAAAATTGGATACAAGAGACAATCCACCTGGCTATTGATCTCCTAGTGGCAGGTTTGCTTTTCCCAACTTCACCGTAGGTAAGGAAAAGTTGAGGATTCGAACCTGTGACCTTTGGTACGCCTATATAATAACTAAGAGCTCTCTTAACATCCAGGCTGTGCAACCTCCTCTCACCTGAAGAGGAGTGATCAGTGAAAAATACTGGAAGGAGATAGATTGATTAA
Organism: Neoceratodus forsteri; assembly: GCA_016271365.2. Lineage (NCBI taxonomy): Eukaryota > Metazoa > Chordata > Ceratodontiformes > Ceratodontidae > Neoceratodus > Neoceratodus forsteri. Next base: position 589,976,855 of record CM057459.1, read on the forward strand.
GATGGAAATCTGAAACCACCTTAGGCAAAAACTTCCTATTAGTCCTAAGGACTACCTTATCCCTGTGGAAAGAAATAAAGTCAGTCTCCACTGACAAGGCTTGCAATTCACTTATGCGTCTGGCAGAAGTGATAGCCACTAGAAAAACAGTTTTCCAAGTTAGGTACTTAAGCTCTGCAGAAGACAGAGGTTCAAAAGAGGGTTGCATTAACTGGGCAATGCAAACATTAAGGTCCCAAGCAGGGGCCGGTTCCCGAAAGGGAGGATTAGTATGGAGTAATCCCTTAAAAAACTTGGAAAACACAGGATGAGAGGAAAGAGGGGATGACTTTCCTGCTGACACAAAAGCAGACACAGCTGCCAAATGAACTCTCAGGGTAGCTGGTCTGAGACCCAAGGAATTAAGATGTACCATGTAATCTAACAAATGGGCAATCAGCAGATTCTGGGGAAATATTTTTCCCAGCACACCAACTGGAAAACCTTTTCCATTTAGAACTATAAGTAGCTCCTAGGGAAGGCTTGAAGCCTTTAGGATCTCAAGAACACCCTGAGAGAGGTGTAAATCAGCAACTCTAACTCCTCAAGAGCCAGGCCTTGAGGTTGAGGGGTTTGAGGTCCGATACCAAACCCTTCCCTGGGCACAAGTCAAGAGATTGTGATTCCTGGGGGCACAGGGGAGGATGGACTGTCAGAGACAGAAGGAGTGGGTACCAGGGCTGCCTGGCCCAATCCGGGGCAATCAGAATCACCTTCAAGGCTGAGATCTGATTTTGACTAGTACTTTGAATAGGAGAGGAAAGGGGGGGGGGAGCACAGAGGAACTTCCCCTCCCAATCCAGAAGAAGGGCACCCAGGGGAACTGAGCCCAGCACTGGAGGCCTGCAACAGAACAGAGGAAGTTTGCGATTGTCTGGGGCTGCAAAAGATCTATCTGAAGGATGCCCCACCTGGCAAAAACTATCCCCAGCACTTGAGGATCCAGGGACCATTCGTGATGGTCCTGGGAAATCCTGCTGAGGGCATCCACTAGGACATTGTCCTTCCCTGGAAGATGAACTGCTATGAGGGAAGTGTTCAGGAATAGGCCAGAGACCACAACTTCATTGCCTCGGTGCACAAGGCCAAGACCGAGTGCCCCCTGTTTGTTGATGTACCACATTGTTGTGGTGTTGTCTGTTCTGACTTGTATCACCTTGTCGTGGACAGATGCAGAAAAAGCTTGAAGAGCTAAAAAGACAGCTCTGAGTTCCAGCAAATTGATGTGGAGCAGAGATTCCTAGGAGGACCAAACTCCCTGAGTGGAAAGGTCGCCCATGTGGGCTCCCCAACCCAGAAGGGAAGCATCTGTAGTGAGAGTCAAGTCGTGAGAAGGGGAAATGAAGGGGACCCCCGCTCTTAAATTGCTCTGATCCTGCCACCACTGGAGAGCTAGGATCAAGGTTCAAGTCACTGGGACCAACTTGGAAAGGGGGTCTCTTCTCTGAGACCAAAAGGTTCTCAAGTGAAACTGAATGTCTCTCATCTGAAATCTGGCTCCCTGCACAACAGCTGTGGATGCAGCCATATGCCCCAGGAGCTGCAGAAAGTGTCTTGCTGGTCGAGACCTGCAGAGTGAAGGAAGAGGCCAGAGCCACTAAATTCCTTACCCTTTCTGGGGGAAGAAAGGCTCTGGTTAGCTTTGTGTCCAATTCTGCCCCTATAAAGGTAAGTACCTGGACTGGTTCCAGAGCCGACTTTGGTAGGTTTAGCAGAAAACCCAGGGAGGTGAGAAGCTGCTGGGTGACCTGCAGGTGAGATTTTACCTGTTCTGGGACTGGCCTACAATGAGTCAGTCGTCTAGATAGGGAAAAACAGCAATCCTCTGCCTCCTTAAGGGGCCACTGCCACTGCTAGACACTTTGTGAATACCCTTGGAGCAGAGGTAAGGCGAAGGGCATTGCTCTGAACTGGTAATGACCTGAGGGCAGTTTGAATCTGAGGTACTTTCAATGGGATCTTCTGATTAGGACATGGAAATAGGCATCCTTGAGGTCCAGGGAGGCTAGCCAGTCCCCTGGCCTTAAGGAAGGTAAAATCATTGCCAGAGTTACCATTTTGAACTTTGGTTTCAAAAGATGCTTGTTCAGATATCTGAGATCTAAATGGACCGCCATTCTCCTGTCTTTTTGGGGTAAGAAAGTATCTGAATACAGACCCCTGCCCTGATGCAGGGGAGGAACCCTTTCTACTGCTCTGAGAGCTAACAGAGATGAGACCTCTGTTTCCAGAGCGAGGGTCTCTGAAGCACTTGCAGGTAGAAAAAGTCCGCTTCTCAACTTGGGAAACTTTTTGAAGCTGAGAACCAGACCCTGGCTTACTACTTCCAGAACCCACTTGTCTGAGGTTAAAGAAGCCCAATTCTGACTGAAGTAAGCCAGCCTGCCCCCCACTGGTACAGGAGAATCTGCCCTGGGCACCCCATCAGGGTGCCTGTTTTGCAGGAGCTTTAGGCTGGGGGGTGGGAGCAGGTCTGCCCACCCCTCGTCTGCCCCTGCCTCTGAAGAAGCCCCTCTGAGCAAAGGCAGAGGAGGCCTGAGTCTGAGTAGAAGGCCTGTGAAAGGCCTACCCCTACCCTGGGGGCATGCCTTTGAGAAGTGGCTTGCCGCCCTTAGCCTGGGCACTGTTGTAAGTAGTCCTATATTCATCCATCTTCTTCATGTAATTCTCTGTCTGCTCTCCAAACAGAGAATTTCCCACCACAGGAAAATCCATAGCCTTAGTCTGGGTATCCTGTGACAAACTAGTACACCTGAGCCAGGCCAACCTATGAAAAGCTACAGATGTGGCCATGACCCTAGAGGAAACATCATTAACATCCACAGCAGCATGAAACTGAACCTTAGGGGCTTCAATGCCATCAGCAGCCACCTGTTATAGTTCACTAGCCAGCTGGCCATGGGCCTGCTTGGCCAATTACATAACAGTATCCCATCTAGATTTCTGATACCTAGCTACATAAGCCATATAATTTGCTTGCCTGAGTCCCAGAGAGGCTGCCATATACTGTTTTTTGCCATGGCATCAATCTTCCTGGAATCCTTGTCAGGAGGATGTGAAGCCAAGGAATATTAGCTTTATCACAGGCAGCAGCCTGAACTACCCCAACATGACTGCATTGCTGAGAAAGGAATTCTGTATCAGGGCCTGACAATGTATACCTTCTGTCCATCTTTTATCTACAGGAGGCACAGAATTAGGAGCTTTTAAAATTTTAATTGTTTGTTTCTAAAAGACTTATGTAAAGGAATAGACAATCTCCTAGACTCTGGAATATCCATCATTTCTACAAAATCAGGCTCCTCTTGCTCATCCACAGCCTCTTCTAAAGGAAGCTGGAGGGTTTCAGCAACTTTTTTATAAAACATAAAATGAGATGGGGACTCAGACAGCATAGGGGGAGATTCTAAAGATCTGTCTGGGGAGATGTCCGGTTCAATGGGCACACCCAGACCTTCCCAGCCACATTCATACTGTTCATAATCCTCCTCCCCCTCCTCTGGTTCATAAAACTCCTCTATATCATATTCTTGAACCGGTGGAACCGGATGAACCGACCTTTTGCCAGACAGTGGTGGTTCAGACGGAACCGGAGAAAGTGACTGGACAATTTGTATAGCTTTTGCTATCTCTGCAGCAGTTGGAGAAGGGATTTTAGACTCCACACCTGCTGATTTTCTAGTTTTCTTTGCTGGAACTGGTCCTCAGAGTCAGCTTTACATTTGCCCGAGGAAGTCTCGCCCGGTCAGAGGCTATCTGTCGGCTGGCACCGAACCGGCTGGCCATCCGGGTCAGTGGACTTTTGGCCTCTCGCCCTGAGCCTGCCAACTCTTATCCAGGGTGGCTGCAGGAAATTCTTACAAATCTGCAGTCTGAATTGAGGTGGTCAAACCCCAGACAATATAATATGTGGTGTGTGGGTCAGCCTTGGCAAAAGGCTTCCCACAGACACTACAGTGTTGAAACCCAGTGGGCCCGGTTTTTCTTTTGGGTTTCTCAGACATAATGCCAGCCTAAACAAAAAAACTTGCCCTTTTAACGGCAGTGCCAGACAAGACACCCTTATCGGTTCCCAACCGTGTCACGGGTCGTGGAAAAAACGGTAATGAAATCCGGTTTTTTTAGAACCGATAAGAACCGGGAACCGCACTCTAAAAGCTTTTAAATGCTTGATTTTTAAAGTTTTAAGACAACCTGATCGGTTCGAACCGAACTGATAAACATTTACAAGTTCCACACAGAAATAAACCTATCTATTACTTACAATACCACAGACAGAGCTTGAACCGATCGGTTTGCGGTTAAAATAATAATACTTGCGGTTGAATTTAACCGAGAAAATACTGTTTAAACCGAGAAATGAACCGAGCAGTAGGATAAATCTCTGGAGCGACTGTTCAGTGAGGTGGAGCATATAATCTGACAGTTTCAGTTTGAAATTATCCAGACAGAGCTTCTCTAACCGAGCTCACGCTCTAAGCTCCATGCCTGGCATGGAAGTTAACTCTTTCACCTCTGGAGCAGTTCTAATGGTGGGACAAACTGCAATTGTCATAATATAGCAAGACTTCATGTTGTTTGAAAGAGAGATTTCCATAGTAGTAAAAACTAGTTATTTGTATATTTGGCAATTTAGTTATTTGTCCAGCAATTTTAGCATAATCAAACAGTATGCATTGAATAGTACTAGAGCCACTCTACACCCTAGTAACTTTGCGCTTTGATGACAGATCGATAACTATAAATCTGAAGCCTTAATTATGGGCTGAAAATTACTTGGATAAAATTTGCATGTGATTCATTTCAGCGAGTAAATACTGTCAATAACGAGTGCAGTCTGACTGTGTCATGGGTGAGCCCATTCACTGACACATATTAGTAAATTGAATTGAGTGGCACTTATACTACTACACTTTACACTTGGAGTTTAGTATTTCTTTTAGAAATAGAAACTATACAATTAACATAACTGCTTATTTAAATCAATTGATATGGCATGATACTGCATTTCTGCTAAGACTGCTATATTACTTGGGACGTCTTCTAACAGATATATATTTTATATACACATTGTGAACCTAAAGTGTATAACAATGTAAACATACATATAGCATAGCATAGGTTCTTGAACTGCATATGCTGTGAAAACATTTAATGTAAACAGCCTATTCTTTTAGAACTTGGAGCAATGTTTACCTTAATTAACAATATAAATGTTTAACATGGTTGTACCAAGTAAATACCGTCAATAATGACTGCAGTCTGACTCTGTTATTCACGCTTCACATGCAGGTATTGGAGGGAATGGGTTGACAGCTGATCTCTTACTATACCTGCACACTGAAGCAGACTTAGATAGCCAAGTGATCTGTTTCTGCTGACACTTTCATAGGTTTGTATGTTCACCATATACTGCAATAAATATGTCTGTATGGTATAACTACATTCTTAACATTACTCTCTTTGTCATACCTCTGCATCATTATGCTTTCTATGGCAAGCCCTACTCTGCACACCTTTCCCTTTTTCCCCTCATAAGTACCCTTCCCACCACCCACCCCCTCAGTTGTTACTATCTCCCAGCACCTATGAACACCTGAAACTATCTGCCATGACTGTTACAGCCCATGACACAAAGGCACACACCCCAACACCTTTCACTCTCTGCAAGGTGGGGGTGGCAGTTGGCATTACTACAATATCTCACTACCATTCCTATTATGCATCTGTCACTCCTGCACTACCAATGGCAATACCAGCAAGCAAACATTTGGCATTGACAAATGCTTGTTTGATTGTCTGGTAAGTAAGTAAGACCCACAAGGTACAAGTGCCTCTTCTGAGGAGTGACCCCCGAGGTGGGAGGTAACCAAATTGCTCAGAGTCTCACAGTATGTAAATGGGAGTCTGTGGGAATCAAACCCAGGTTTGCTAGATTCACCATGCTCATTACTCTAACCACTAGGTTATACTCTCAGTCGGGACCTGCACTGTGCTGTATTCTCAGCATATTTAATAAACATTTACTGAATTGCTATACATTTTATGGCCGCAGCAGAATGGATTATAACTCTGAGACCCTAGTTTAATGTATGGTTTGTAGGTTTCGCATAACTTTTCAAATAATGTGAGGGGCAAATACAGCTGTTAGACAGTTGGAGTCATATCGATTTAAATGGAAAATGTAAAGAAAAAAAACATGTGTACAATATAGATGGTGGTCACCGTCATACAAGCACTGAAGGATTGAGCTATTTTAGTCGTCTCACAAACCAGTAGCTTATTAAGTATGGCTTATGCATTGTGAACCTTCAGTTTAGTTATGGATCAGTAGTAGCCGCGACCATCATCATTTGAAACCAAATAATCAGGAGCACTCAGCTCATCAGTTGTAACCCTGGTATCCCCGGTCCTTGAACCATCAATGGGGAGCATGTGCTGCAGACTGCCGCAGCCAATCAGCTATAACCCGTATCCCAGCCCTCAAGTAATCAAATGGGCAGCACAGGCTTCTTCAAACTATGAGGCGCGCAGTGGGGATTGCTTCCACCCATTTGTCTCCCTCTGCTCTAATACTGGGATCCCACCCCTTAGATTTTTCCCCACCTGTCCCAACCCGTGTGCCCCAATTTGTAGCAACTGAATGTGAATGTACCACGTGTATCTTATGATACTGCAGTTGCAAAATTCCCAGATATGCGTTTACAGACAGCATTACCCATTGAATGAAATCTCGATCGCCATCCGTCGCAAATTGCACTCACTCCTATATCCTAGTACTGAACACAGCCCAGCAAATGCAAAGTACATCAGTACTTCAAGACATTGACTATGAGGTTTGCTAAGTGTCTTCATCTCACTGTCGCATTCCCCATTTTCCCTGGCCCCCTTACCCTTGCTTCTGGCCCCCTGTTCCCCTGCTACCTGTCTTCTTTCCTTCTTTTTTCTCCCTGTCCTTTTACCCTGCTCTCCTCTGTGTTCCCTTTCCATTACCTTCTCATTGTCCTCTTTTATCCCCTTCCTCTGTCCCATTCTCCCTTCCACTTCTCCCACTCCCCTCCCATTCTATCTCTCCTCCTTTTACACCCCCTTCCACCATCAGAAAAGCAACTATTTTCCTCTTAGTGCCCCCTTCCCCCTTCCTGCAAAGATCTGGAATTGAAAGATTGCACTGTATTGTGGTAGTGAGTTACTCCCAAACCTATTTGTGTAGACACGGGGAAAATGGTACCGTACTACTCAGGGAACAGCAGCCTTATATGACAGCTACACACAGAACAATGATGGTTCCAGTCTACTTGTTGTCCACAGAAATCTTTTCCATCCATGATGAATCTTTACTTATACTCTACTTCAATATTTATGAGGCCAGCGCAACTTCTTACTGCTTGAAGTTCTGCACATTCATGGCATAGCTATGTGCGACACAGCTCGCAGAGACACACTGTGTATGTGTAAACTGTTAGTTTTTTTTTTTTTGTTACAAATGCACTGTAACACAATTTGACATATAATGAAAATAATGCCCTTACAATGCAGCATTTCCTAGTGATTAATGGACCTGCTTGGGATAATGTCCCTCAGTTGCATTAACACTCCGAGTTGCTGCATTAGTTCCCACACAAAAGAAAAAATTACTCACCTTAGTAATGTTGTTTCTTCTAATGGAGTCTTGCTATATTATGACAATTGCAGTTTATCCCAGCCTTAGAACTGCTCCGGAGGTGAAAGAGTTAACTTCCATGCCATGCATAGAACTTGGAGCGCGAGCTCGGTTAGAAAAGCTCTGTCTGGAACATTTCAAACTGAAACTGTCAGATCTTTATGAGCAAAACTCACTGGGGTTCTGTGTGGAAGCTGTAACCTACACTAGCCAACTGGCTACTTAAATATTAACACATTTTCCTGGTCCCAACACCAAGACTCAAGTCAGGGGACCGGAAAATAAGATAAGATAAGATAAAATAAAACACAACACCCAAACACCCCAAAAAGAAGGGGTGGAAAACACAAGATGGGCATCAATAAGTGCCAACACTGGACTGCCCACCCCATCCCTGAAGTAGAAGTTCTGAGAGGGGCAGGCTGAGGGGGAGGTCATAATATAGCAAGACTCCATTAGAAGAAACAACATTACTAAGGTGAGTAATTTTTTCTTCAAACAACATGAAGTCTTGCTATATTATGACAATTGCAGACTACACAGCAGTACCTCCATGGAGGAGGGACAGAACCTACTTAGAAATAGGCTCTGAAGCACAGTTGTGTTAAATCGAGCATCCCTCCTGGCCTGAATGTCCAAGGAGTAATGCTTAGTGAAAGTATGTACTGTTTTCCAAGTAGCTGCTTGACATATCTCTAAGATAGGGATGTCCCTGGCAGCAGCTAGGAGAGCTGTACTCTCTGGTAGAGTGAGCCCTCAGGCCTGAAGGGGAACCTTACCCAGTTTTTGATAGCAAAATTGGATACAAGAGACAATCCACCTGGCAATGGATCTTAGTGGCAGGTTTCCTTTCCCAGCCTCACCATAAGTGAGAAAGAGTTGGAGGAGTCAAACCTGTGACCCTTGGTACGCTCTGTGTAGTAACTTAGGCCCCTCTTAACACCTAAGCTTGTGCAGCCTCCTCTCACCAGAGGAGGAATGGTCAGTGAAGAACACTGGAAGAGAATAGATTGATTAAGGTGGAAATCTGAAACCACCTTAGGCAAAAACTTCCTGTTAGTCCTGAAGACTACCTTATCCCTGTGAAAGGAAATAAAGTCAGTCTCCACTGACAAAGCTTGTAACTCACTTATGCGCCTGGCAGAAGTGATGGCTACTAGAAACACAGTTTTCCAAGTCAAGTACTTAAGCTCTGCTGAAGACAGAGGTTGAAAGGGGGGTTGCATCAGCTGAGCAATGCAAACATTAAGATCCCAGGCAGGGGCAGGGTCCCTGAATGGTGGATTGGTATGAAGCAATCCCCTGAAAAACTTGGAAAATACAGGGTGAGTAGAAATGGAAGAGGGCTTCCCTGCTGAAATAAAAGCAGAGACAGTTGCCAAATGCACTTTCAGGGTAGCTGGTCTCAGTCCCAAAGAATTAAGATGGACCATATAGTCCAAGACAGTGGGCAAATCAGCAGATTCCAGGGAAATATGCTTCCCAGAGCACCATATAGAAAACCTTTTCCATTTAGAGTTATAAGTAGCCCTAGTGGAAGGCTTCCTAGAAGCTTTCAAAATTTCGAGAACACCTAGAGAAAGGTGTAGGTCAGCAAACTCTAACTCCTCAAGAGCTAGTCCTTGAGGTTGAGGGATTTGAGATTCGGATACCAAACTCTCCCCTGGGCACAGGTCAACAAATTGTGGTTCCTGGGGAGACACGGGGAAGATGGACTGCTAAGGACAGAAGGAGTGGGTACCAGGGCTGTCTGGCCCAATCTGGAGCAATCAGAATCATCTTGCAGGGTTGAGATCTGATTTTGACTAGCACCTTGAACAGGAGAGGGAAGGGGGGGAAGGCATAGAGAAACTTCCCTTCCCAATCGAGGAGGAAGGCATCCAGGGGACTGAGCCCAACAGTGGGGCCTGCAACAAAAAGTGGAAGTTGATGATTGTCTGGGGCTGCAAAAGATCTATCTGAGGGTGCCCCACCTGGCAAAAACTATCCTCAGTACTGGGATCCAGTGACCATTCGTGATGGCCCTGGGAAATCCTGTTGAGAGCATCTGCCAGGACATTGTCCTTGCCTGGGAGGTGAACTGCTATGAGGGAGGTGTCTCAGGAATAAGCCAGAGACCACAACTTCATTGCCTCGGTGCACAAGGCCGAAGACCGAGTGCCCCTTGTTTGTTGATGTACCACATTGTAGTGGTGTTGTCTGTTCTGACCTGTACCACTTTGTTCTGAACAGATGCAGAAAAAACCTGAAGTGCTAGAAAAACAGCTCTGAGTTCCAACAGATTGATGTGGAGCACAGATTCCTGAGGGGACCACAATCCCTGGGTGGAGAGGTCGCCCATGTGAGCTCCCATCCCAAAAGGGACGCATCTGTAGTAAGGGTCAAGGAGTGAGATAGAGGGATGACAGGAACCCCTTGTCTCAGATTGCTCTGATCCTGCCACCACTGAAGGGCCTAGATCAGGGTTCGAGTTACTGGGATCAACTTGGATAGGGGATCTCTTCTTTGAGACCAAAAGGCTCTCAAATGGAACTGAATGTCCCTCATCTGAAATCTTGCTCCTTGCACTACAGCTGTGGAAGCAGCCATGTGTCCTAGGAGCTGTAGAAAATGCCTTGCTGGTCGAGAGACCTGCAGGGTGAAGGAGGAGGCCAGGGCCACCAGGGTCCTTACCCTTTCTAGGGGAAGGAAGGCTCTGGCTTGCTTTGTGTCCAGTTCTGCGCCTATGAAGGTGAGTACCTGGACAGGTTCTAGAACTGACTTTGGAAGATTGAGAAGAAAGCCTAGAGAGGTAAGCAGCTGCTGGGTAACCTGCAGGTGTGATTTGACCTGGTCTGGAGACTGACCCACAATGAGCCAGTCGTCTAGGCAGGGAAAGATGGCAATCTTTTGCCTTCTTAAATGAGCAACTGCTACCGCCAGGCATTTTGTGAATACCCTTGGGGCAGAGGTAAGGCCGAAGGGCATTGCTCTGAGCTGATACTGGCCTGAGGGCAGTTCGAATCTGAGGTATTTTTGGTGGGAGCTTCTGATAAGAACATGGAAGTACGCATCCTTGAGGTCCAGGGAAGCTAGCCAGTCCCCTGGCCTTAGGGAGGGTAAAATCATTCCCAGAGTCACCATTTTGAATTTTGGTTTTAAAAGGTGCTTGTTCAGATATCTTAGGTCCAGGATGGGCTGCCATTCTCCTGTCTTTTTTGGGGTAAGGAAGTACCTGGAGTACAGTCCCTTGCCCTGGTGTAGGGGAGAAACCCTTTCTACAGCTCTGAGAGCCAGGAGTGTTGAGACTTCTGTTTCCAAAGCAAGAGTCTCTAGAGGATTTGCAGGTGGAAAAGATCTGATTCTCATCTTTGGAAATTTTTTGAAGCTGAGAACCAGACCCTGGCTTGCTACTTCCATGACCCACTTGTCTGATGTTAAAGACTCCCAGTCCTGGACGAAGTAAGCCAGCCTGCCCCCTACAGGTAATGGAGAATCGGCCCTGGGCATCCCATCAGGGTGCCTGTTTGGCAGAGGCTTTAGGCTGAGGGGTGGGAGCAGGCCTGCTCGTACCCCGTCTGCCTCTCCCTCTGAAGAACCCCTCTGAACGTAAGCTGAAGAGGAGGCCTGGGTTTGTAAAAGGCCTGTGAAAGGCTCGCCTCTACCCCTGGGGCTGCCTCTGAGGAGTGGCTTGCCGTTCCTTGGCTTGTACACTCCTATAAGTGGTTCTATATTCATCCATTTTCTTCATATAATTCTCTGTCTGCTCCCCAAACAGAGAATTTCCCACCACAGGAAAATCCATGGCCTTAGCCTGGGTATCCTGTGACAGACTAGTACACCTGAGCCAAGCCAATCTACGAAAAGCCACAGATGTAGCCATGACTCTAGAGGATACATCATTAGAATCCACTGCAGCATGGAATTGCACCTAGATGCCTCAATACCATCAGCAGCCACCTGTTCCAGCTCCTTGGCAAGCTGGCCAGGGGCCTGTTTGGCTAAAGCCATGACAGTATCCCATCTAGATTTCTGGTATCTTGCAACATAGGCCATATAATTTGCCTGTCTGAGTCCCAAGGATGCTGCTATGTATTGTTTTTTAGCCATGGCATCAATCTTCCTGGAGTGCTTGTCAGGAGGATGTGAAGCCAGGGGAATATTAGCCTTATCACAGGCTGCAGCCTGAACTACCCCAACATGGCTGCATTGCTGTGAAAGAAATTCTGTATCAGGACCTGATAAGGTGTACCTCCTGTCCATCTTTTATCCACAGGAGGCACAGAATTAGGAGCTTTTAAAATTTTTATTGTTTGTTTCCTAAAGGATTTATGTAAAGGAATAGACAATCTCCTGGACTCTGGGATATCCATCATCTCCACAAAGTCAGGCTCCTCTTGCTCATCCACAGCTTCCTCCAAAGGGAGCTGGAGGGTTTCAGCAACTTTTTTATAAAACAGAAAATGAGAAGGGGACTCAGAAAGCCTAGGGGAAGACTCTCCTAAAGGTCTGTCTGGGGAGATGTCCGTTTCAATGGGCACATCCAGACTTTCAAAATCACATTCACACTGTTCATAATCATCCTCCCCCTCCTCTGGTTCATAAAACTCCTCTATATCATATTCTTGAACCGGTGGAACCGGCTGAACCGACCTTTTGCCAGATAGTGGCGTTTCGGACGGAACCGGGGAAAGCGACTGGACAATTTGGATCACTTTGGCTATCTCTGCAGCAGTTGGAGAAGGAATTTTGGACTCCACACCTGCTGATTTTCTAGTTCTCTTTGCTGGAACTGGCTCCTCTGAGTCAGCTTTTCGTTTGCCCGAGGAAGTCTCGCCCTGGTCAGAGGCCCCTCCGTTCGTTGGCACCGAACCGGCTGGCCATCCGGTCAGCGGACTTTTTGGACCTCGCTCCCTGAGCCTACCAACTCTCTTATCTAGGGTAGCTGCAGGAAATTCTTGCAAATCTGGCAGTCTGCATTGAGGTGGTCAAACCCCAGACAATAAACACATGTGGTGTGTGGGTCAGCCTTGGCAAAGGCTTCCCACAGACACTACAGTGTTGAAACCCAGTGGGCCGGTTTTCTTTTGGTTCTCAGACATAATGCCAGCCTAACAAAACATGCCCTTTTCCGGCAAATGCCAGGCAAGACACCCTTATCGGTTCCCAACCGTGTCACGGGTCGTGGAAAAAACCGTAATGAAACCCGTTTTTTTTTAGAACCGATAAGAACCGGGAACCGCACTCTAAATAGCTTAAAATGAATTTAGAAAAAGTTTTAAAACAACCTGATTGGTTCAAACTGAACCGATAAACATTTACAAGTTCCACACAGAAATAAACCTGTCTATTACTTACAATACCACAGACAGAGCTTGAACCAATCGGTTTGTGGTTAAAATAATTATAATCGCGGTTGAATTTAACCGAGAAAAACACTTTTAAACCGAGAAATGAACCGAGCAGTAGGAGGAATCTCCGGAGCGACTGTTCAGTGAGGCGGAGTAAAGAATCGGACAGTTTCAGTTTGAAATGATCCAGACGGAGCTTTTCTAACCGAGCTCGCGCTCCAAGTTCCATGCATGGCATGGAAGTTAACTCTTTCACCTCCGGAGCAGTTCTAAGGCTGGGACAAACTGCAATTGTCATAATATAGCAAGACTTCATGTTGTTTGAATGCCAGATTGTTCAGCCCTAATTAGGTACATAAATATAGGGGTCTTATTAAATTGTGTTTCTGGCAATGTAGCCAGCACTGTGGATATCTTCAGCTCTGCTTATGAAGTAGGGAGTCCGTAAGCTTTAGTACTGGATCACAGAGGGCAAAATCCGTAAGCTTCACTACTGGATCGTTTTTTTCCAGGGTGCATGCCCATACAGCCTGTGCAGGTTTATGCCATTCAACAACGTAAATGTCTGCAAAGTTGATTACAAACTTTTTTTCCCCACATTTATTTTTCATAACAAAAGACGTGCTTCCTGTGAGTCATTTTAATCACTGCTTGCTGCTACCACTATTTACCCACACAGCATGTGCAAGTTTACATCATACAACGTTCACCTGTCCAAACTTGTTTTCAACCTTTTTTAAAAATGTTTTTTCCATAAGAAAAGATATACTTCCTACTACAGCAGTAATAGAAGAGGCAAACAAAGGCGTTTTTTTTATGTCATAGACCTGGGGGGAGGGGGGGGACAGAGAGAAGATTATGTTTTGTCTAATGGCAACGGGCTAAACAATATACACGTGGAGGGATGCCGGTGAGAACGAGCACCTACATATGGTAAGTACAGCAATGGACAAAGGCCACACAAAACGCTGACGTGAATATGTTAAGTGCAGACATGTTAGGATCGCTCATTGCAGTGGAGCTTTTCTTTGAAGTGAAGACCACTGCTGCCAAACTAGTGTCATGCACAGTTCGCCGGCCCATTGGTGCATAAGAAACATGCCTGCAACAGGAAGCACTACATTGGCCAGAGCAATCACACACCTCCATAAGTCATACTGCCGCAATATGTTTCTTGCGCTCGTGCGCAAGCAAACATAAAAAGGCAAATAAATTTGTCAGGACAGAGTATAAGGACTGTGCTCATTGTGTTGTGCTGCTAAGGGGGACCCTCCTCTTTCACCCTCAAATATTCCACTCCTTAGTCCTTATACAACAGCACAAGGCACTGGCAGGAAGGCACTGACTGAAGGCAGTTAATTTTTTTGGACACCACTCCTCTGTGTGTGTGTGTGTGTGAGACTTCTACTACTCCACTCCCTGTGCTGTGTATGTGACTCCCTGCTCCCATCTCCCGAGTTGTGTGATGTTATTACCCTTACATGACAGAAGCTTAGAAATATAATTCTCATTCCGTGTTGTATATGTGACTCTGTCTCCTTGACTGCACTCTACCCTACCCAGTTTGTGTTACAGACATAAGCCCAGTGGCCAGTTGAGTGTTGGTATTACCCTTACATGACAGAAGCGTAGAAATACATTTCATGGTTGGGAGGAGAGAAATAAAATCTCATTCCCTGTGTTGTATTTGTGACTCCGTATCCTGTGGTCAGCCCATCACCCTGCTGCTACGTGCCCCTTGACTGCACTGTACCCTACCCAGTGTGTGTTACAGAGAAAAGCCCAGTGGTCAGTTGTGTGTTGGTATTACCCTTACATGACAGAAGCATAGAAATATAATTCTCATTCCCTGTGTTGTGTATGTGACTTCATCTCCTGCGGTCAGCCCATCACCCTGCTGCTGTGTGCCCCTTGACTGCACTGTACCCTACCCAGTGTGTGTTACAGAGAGAGGTCCAGTGGTCAGTTGTGTGGTGGCATTATCCTTAAATACATGACAGAAGCCTTAAAAATCTATTTCCCCATTGGGAGGAGAGACAGAAAAATCTTTTTCCTTGGTTTGTGTGTGTAACTCCATCTCTTGTGGTCAGCCCATCACCCTGCTGCTGTGCGCCCCTTGACTGCACTGTACCTTACCCAGTGTGTGTTACCATGTGAAGCCCAGTGGCCAGTTGTGTGGTGGCATTAACCTTAAATACACGACAGAAGCCTAAAAATATATTTCCCCGTTGGGAGGAGAGACAGAAAAATCTCTCCTTGGTTTGTGTGTGTAACTCTGTCTCTTGTGGTCAGCCCATCACCCTGCTGGTGTGCGCCCCTTGACTACTATGTGTATGCCTATGCCCAGCAGCCCAATAATTCTGTAAGCCTTGAACCTGTGATCCTTTAGTTGCAAACTGTCATATTCTTCAATTACTTTCAGTCCACTGCATCACAGTGTCACACAACCAAAATAAAATTTTGGAGTTGTAGCCAGTGATCACAGATCACACTGCTTTCTTACACAGGAATTGTATGGGTGTGGGTGTGTTCACTGCAGTATACTGGTACTGTTATGGCTGACACCAACATAGATGAAGCATCTGGTGCTGGTGTTGGAGCAGGTGTTCATGGTAGTGGTAATCCTGGTGCTAGCAGAATTAACCAGAATGTTTCACGCGATAGAAATTCAACAAACAGCAAAAGAGCAACAGCGAAGTGTGGTAAAGTGGGACCTTTTAAGAAAACCTGCGCAGCTGCTGGGGTCACACAGAGAGGCACCATAAGGTATGCCGTTCATGCCATTAAAATCCCTGTGACTAGCAGTAATAATGCAAGTGACAGTGAGTCCCTCTCTGACTCAGACAGTAGCTCTTTGTCTCAGTCCGACACTGTTGTGTCTTGCGACGTATCATTACTTCCTCAACAAAGTGAAATGAGCAAGTCTGCTGACAATGAATCAGGTAGTGAACTTGCAAATACATCCAGCACTGTTGGCAATGAAAAGGACATATCCATTGAATCTACCACTTCTGTGTCGACTAGCAATGAAAATCCATCAGAGTCTTCTGCCCACTCTTCTAGCACCAAGGAGCATGTCCCAGGTCCTGTTAGGACAGGTGAAAAGACACAAACAGTCTTTAGCTATCTTCCTAGCACTCTAACAAAATATGTCACATCTGAGGTGTGGAATTATTTCTCTGTCAGTAAAACTGATCCATGCAGAGCAATTTGTTCCCTGTGTAAACAGAGTGTAAGCCATGGTAAAGTTGTGTCATGCCTTGGCACTACAGCTGTTAAACACCATCTGAAAAAGCATTCAGTTTTGCTTAATCGTCCAAAACCCATGTCCTCCATCATCCAGACCACACGTGAGAAGTGTCAGGAATCTGAAATGGATACTGAATTGTCTGAACTTGATGTGGACAGAACCACTGCCAGCCCTAGGATCATTACCACCAATGCCAGCACCATTAGTACCAGTTGCCATCCAGTGATGGCACTGAATGTATAAGTCCTAGTCCACCATCCCAGCACCCATCTGCCCATCGAAGCACGGTGTATAATAAGCCAGCAGGGACATGTTGTAAACAGCTAACACTGTCTCAAGCATTTGAAAGGAAGAATACCTTTACTAAAAATCATCCAAAGACCCTTCATCTTAACCACAGAATTGGTGAACTGTTAGCTGGAGCCCTTCTCCCATGCTCTTTGGTAGATCATGAGGATTTTAGGGAGCTCTTGAAACTAGCAGAGCCTCGTTACAATGTTCCTCATCAAAGGTACTTTTCCTATGTTGAAATACCAAACATTTATCAGGCTTTAAAAGCAATAGTGATGCTTGCACTTAAAACTGCAGAGGGTGGGGTTATTCACAGATATGTGGACCAGCACTCAAAACATAGATTACATGTCCCTTACCACTCATTGGGTCACGTTTTCTTGTGGTTCTTTAAATACAAAGACACCCCAGAAGATGGCGCTGCTGCATATAAAGAAGTTTGGGCAAAGTCATACAGCTGCAAACATCTTGCAGGAACTAAATAACCTCCTTGATGAATGGATTTATTCTCACAGTCTAAAATGTGCCTTCATAGTAAGTGACAATGGAGCCAACATCTTGAAAGCAGTACAGGATGGAGGATTTATGCATGCTTCTTGCTTTGCACATTGCTTACATTTAATTGTTTCAGCAATGAAACACAAGTGGATGGTATGATTGCTGTTTGCAAAAAAATTGTGACTCACTTTTCACATTCAACCAAGGCTATACGGACATTGTCCGAACTGCTAAAAAAAACACAAGCTGCCCCAGCAAAAGCTGATTCAAAATGTTTCCACTAGTTGGAACTCAACTCTTTATATGCTGCAGTGCCTCTTGGAGCAAAAGCAAGCTGTACATGAGTATTGCTCCAGTTACATTATTGGAGATGGCATTATGCTGTCTGTGCTGCAGTGGAAATGAATGGAGACAGTGTGCTGCATCCTAGCTCCTTTTGAGACAGCTACAAGGGACATGCCTTGTGAAGACGCATATGTGAGTCAGGTTATCCCACTCATAATGCTGATTTCACATCATCTTAGTGTTCTAAATCTAGAAATAGAAAAAGACAGATCTGAAGCTCAGACATGTCGCCTGTATCATGGGAATTTCGTAAAGATAATGAGTGAGCGCTTCAAAACTAATGACAAATTAGTTGCAATGATGAAATCAAAACACTACATCCTTGCAACTCTCTTAGATCCCAGGTTCAAGGCTATACATCTTCCAAAAACAGATGATATAGAGCAGTACCAATGTCTGCTGCTAGATGAGCTGCAGCACTCACAGGAGTCAAACACAGACATGCACAGTACCCTCAGGTTGTCATCACCATAACATGCAGGTTCTTCTTCACAAAGGGATACAGAACTGGAAAAGTCACCAAACATTAACAGTAGTTGTTCCACAACTGCCACTTCTTCAACCCTTAGTAGCAAGCTAAATCTGTGGCAAAACCTTTCCCAAACTGCTGCCATACCAGCTTATGCTGATTCTTCTTCTGAGCGGTCTCTGTCCATCATGGTAGACAGTTACCTGCAAGAACTGTCTATTCCTATTGATGCATGCCCTTTTGAATACTGGAGATCAAAAAAGTCGATTTGGACAGAGCTGTATGATGAAGCCTGTAAATACCTTGGTTGTCCTGCAACAAGTGTCTCTTCAGAACGTATGTTTAGTACAGCTGGCAATATTGTGACAGACACCAGAAATAGGTTGCTGCCAGAAAATGTACACACGTTAACTTTTATTAAAGTTAATAAGTCAAGATTTTCGTATCCCTAGAAGAGTATATTAACTGATCCTGAAGTGGTTGATGTTGTGGATGTTGATGGTGATGACAACTCAGACGGTGGTGGCTGGTAAATACTGTGTGGGACAGAGTCTGTCTGCACCAAAAAGGAAACTTTTACAGACTGTGATGACTTTGGTTGTCTCTCTCCTTTCTCGATCTACTACCTTGGACTATATACTCCACAAAACTTTCACCATTTCATGGCAAACTGATTTGTACTGTAGCTAGGGTCTAACGTCAACAGGTTTTATATACAGGGCAATTTTAACATCAGTGGGAACAAGCCCAAATTTGGCATAAAAGGGACACTGTCATGTCAATCATTTCTGTATCATATTATTTATAGTTAAAGTGCAAACATATATTTTTGGATTTACCTTCTGTGACTTTGTGGTGCATCAGTATGGGCCCCTAGGGACCAGGGGCAGTCTATTTTTCAATTTTAAAGAGGACAAAACAATGAGTTCTAATTGGTAGCTGTTTATTATTTTTTCAATTACAGAAATGCTAGCCATAAACCCAAATGATCCATATGTAACTTATCTTACTGAATAAAAAATTATGGGAAAAACTGTATTTTGTATTGTGGGCAGCATCCTGTTACAAGTCTCTTCCGGGAAACAGAGTCATCTGGAGTTTTACTTATTTTTGAGCACATATTCTGTAAGCATAGGTCTCATACCACAATAGCTCATGTTTAACATTCTAATGTACACAGACCATGGCATAATAGCAACAGCTCTTAAAGTACTGGTTCCATGAAGAGGACTGTACAGAATGTTGTCCACAAGAAGAAAGCAATTGAAAAGACAGTTTTTCACATAAGTGTTGTTTATTAAGGAACAGTTAAGTATGGCTCATTTGGAGGCAAGAGTTTCATTTTTCTTGAGTAAGCATGTGGTAGTTTTAGCATTTGAGAGGGGAAGGGTAGAATGGGTGCTGGAGGATGGGAAAGGGCTGGAGGTTGGTTTAACATGGATGCAAGAGGGAGAAAGATGGCATGGATGCTAGTGCATAGGTGAGGGTTGGGGGTTGGTTTTAATATGGATGCAGGAGGGAGAAACATGGCATAGTTGTTAGTACATGGGTGATGGTTGGGGGAGTGGGTTTTAACAAGGGTGAAGGATGGAGAAGGGTGACGTGAAGGGTAGTTCATGACTAAGTGTGAGAGTAGTTTAAACATTTTGGTGAGGGAGGAGGGTGAAATATGTGCTTGAGGGGGGTGAGGGTTGTGGGTTGGTTTTAACATGGGTGTAAGGGTGGTATGGGTGCTACTGCATAGATGAGGGTGGTGGAAGAAAAGTGGAATGGGTGCTGGGGTGAAAGGTGGGTGTTGTTTTAGTCCTTTCGTTTACAGATTTGTGATCGGCTGAGGATGGTGAGGAAAAAGATGATGACAGACCGATGGTATGGGAGGGAAGTACCGATTGCCCACTGTGGAACCTACTATAGATATAATATATATATATATATTTTTTTTTCTTATTAAATACATTGCAAACTGCTGCCACCTAGCACAAGTGTCCTGTCCCCTTTAAAAAAGAATAAAGGAATCAGAAATAAAAGAAAATCTGCATCAGCAGTTTTCACAGAACGCGACCTATCATAAAGTGTTTTTGCTTTACAAGTAGTGATAATTTGATACATAATGGGGTTGACAGACACTGTCCCTTAAACATCACATGCCAACTGATGCAGCTACATTAAATGCTCCTTAAGTTAGTATGTGATGAGGAAACCACTTTTTTTTATTTATGTGACTGAAATACAGATTTTATTGACGTATCAGCTGGAAAAATGCATCATCTTAGAAAGTTGTATGTATTACTTCAATTTGCCAACAAGGATGTTGGTATATGTATGCATTATCTTAGAAAATTGCATGCATTTTTTGCCAACAACAATGACTGACATATTTTTTTTATTCAAATGTCTTGACTGACTACGTTATGACATAATATGTTTTGCAACAGTTCCATGTGCAACAGCTGCAGTACCTTGCCTTGACTTTGTTATAAAAGCTTTCTTTTAAACATAGCAACTTTTGATTTACTCATTTAAAACACAAAGCAGCAAATAGCTGAGATTATGTAATATCAGTTATTTTTTCTAATAATTCATGACGATGAGTATATATAATTGAGTACATAAATGGCTAATGTGCCTCTTTCTTTCACTAAGGAACTACGATGCAGCTGCAGCAGGAAAGATTTTAACATATGGATGGGTGGGTGGGCCTGTTACGTATTAAGTTGCCGGCTTTAGCAAACAGAAGAAACCATAGATAAACCTAGTTATATTCCTATCAATGTCACACATGATCATTTCTCTCCCCCTTATATTAAACAGTTTTTCCTTTACGTGTATTTCATTACTATCTTCATTACTGGCAGCACAATTAAAAAATAGGGTTCGAGTTCTAAAAAGTTCTAAAAAAGATTAGAACCCTAGAACTTTTTCAAAAGTTCTAGATTAGAACTAGAACCCAGAACTTCAGAGGGTTCTGACAACCCTACTTTGAATTGATAGTGCTGGCCCTGAAAAAAAAATCAGAGAAATCTCCTGTGCAGTGGAAACACTGAGATATGCAGGTAAGGATCCTGCATGTCCATCAAGCACAGCCAGTCACCCTGCTTGAGTAGGGGCATCAGGCCTGGTAGGGTGACCATGCAGAATTTTTTGTCCTGGACATACAGACTGAGGTCCTTGAAATCTAGAATGGTCACCTCATAGACCTCAGGTCTCCAGTTCTTTTGGGGACCAGGAAGATCTTGGAATAAAAAACTCTATTCCTCTGATGCCTGGGCACTGGCTTGATGGCTTTCTTGTGCAGAAAGGACTGTACCTCCACCCGGAGGACAGACAGATGGACTGGGGTATAGGTGGAGGGTACTGGAGGAGTTTCTAGGGGCATCTCTGTAAATTCAAGAGTGTAACCCATCTCTATAATCTGAAGAATCCAGGCATCTGAAGTGACAGTTCTCCATTTATTGAGATAGACGGAGAACCAAACTCCGACCACCACCTCTTGGTTGGGGACTGGAAGGGTGGTCTATCAAGAAGTCAAGCAGAGGTGGATCCAGTCACTGGAGCTGATACATCACCCCTGGGGTGCTCTGCTGCAGCGCAGGAGGGGGTTGGTAAGGGAGAGAAATCCTTTCTCTTGCCCTCAGGACAGGAGACTGCTCCGGACATGTGGGACTCCTTGCAAAAGGGAGGGCATTGTCTGCTCATAGACTGCATATGATAGAGTGAGTGGACAGAGTTAATAGCCCTGCCAGATGCCTGTAGGTCATTGATGATGTCCTGAACATCTGGTGCAAACAGCTTGGAGCTGTTGAAAGGGGCATTGAAAGTATCTTTTACTGGATATCCGCAGCAAAGTCTGAGACCCTCAACCAGGAGTGCCTACCAAGGCAAATGCCTGTGGCAGCAGCCCTGGCACCAGTATCTGCGATATCATACAAGGCTCTGAGGAGATGCTTGATGATATTCTTTGCACTCTGCAAGCATTTAATGACCGCCTGTTTCTTTGAACAGTCAGAGAGGACCTGGGCAGCCACCTTGTCCTTCTTCCAGATGGTATTCTGGTATCTGACCATATCAGAAATGGCCCACGGGGAACAGCCCAAGGAGGCCAAAGCAGCGTCGATGATAACAGGGCAGTTGATGACGCAAGGGACCCAGGCCTATAAGCACCTAGCTGGTGGACCAAGACTGTAGTAAACTTGGCCAATATATCGTTGAGGTCAATGATGGTAGACTGCTGCATTGACCGTGGAGGGGTTGGCACAGGGCACGATGACCGGTCTGTTGGGCCCTGGGAGCCAGAAGAGCCTGAGGACCGAGGGCCTAGAGAAGCATCATGTCTTGATGGTAGTGCTGTTGTTGACAAGCCAGGCATTGACGAACTGGGGAGCCGTTGACTCGAGGGTTGATGACTGGCCACCTTAAGAGGTGGGCATCAGCACTGTCAGTATGGGTCTGGTAGGAACAGAGACCTGGACAGCTACAGGCATTGGCACAGCCACAGCAGATGGAGTGCCCCAGGAAGTTGAAGAAGAAGCCGTTGGGGAGCGGGAATGCCACTCGGTGGGGGGAGAGCAATCCTGATCTTGGTCTTTCTTGTGACTCGCCCCCCCCCCGAGGACTTATCTTGGGCATTAGTGGCCTGGAAGCTCGACAAACCCACCGGCGACAAGGAAGGAGGGACCACCGAGGACCCCTGCCCAGAACTGGCTACCTGTTGTTCCATCAGGACATTTTTGAGAGCCTTTTTTCATTGCCCGAGAGTGGTTTGATTAAATTTATAGCAGAGCTCACAGTCTGAGACATTGTAGTCAGCCCAAGATAGCAGACACAGAGTATGTTCATCTAAAGAGGCAATCTTCTTTCTGCAGCGGCAACAACGGAAGAGAGAATTGGAAGGATTAACTCTCGATATAAACAAAGAAAAAGTATGTCTTAGGAAAAAGTGATTCTACAAACTAAATAAAAGTCATATGTGAAAATGGCGCGAAATTGCATCGGAGCTTCCATACAGACCCATGCAAACAAAGTTGATGGTGGGAAAGAACTGAGGAGGGAGCGGGGCTGCTCACGCCTTTATAGGGTTGGTGACATCGGCAGATGATGTTGGCATGGGCAGCCTCAGTGGTACTGCTGAAAATCTTCCATGTGGATCCTGCTTCAACAACGGTAAAGTTCCTATGGTGTGACCTGATGACTGAGATACGCCTGAAGAAGATCTCACATCCTGGCACGACTCAAGGTCGATGCGGTAGTGGGAAATGAAGGTGTGTGCCGACTTCCAGGTAGGAGCCCTAAAGAGTATGGGGATTTCCCTGGAAGCAGCCACCGAGGCAGTGGTATGTCTGCTGGAATGAGCCCTAATCCCAATGAGAGGCTCCCAACCAGCCAACCTGTAGCACAGGTCGATGCAAGAGGTGATCCACCTTGCAATCGGCCACTGCGCTGCCAGTCTGTCAGATGTGGCTTCAGTGTAGGTGACAAACAGCTGGCAAGCCTGACCCCAAATTCCAGCTGTATACTCTATGTAATAGGAGACTGTTCTCTGCAGGTCCAGGCTACGGAGCCTGTGGTTGGCCTCAAAGAGTGGTTGGTAAAATATTTATTTATTTATTAATTTGTTAATCAGGTTGGTGCACTGGTCCGAGGACCTTTTTCAGGCCTGGCCCAGGCCACAGACTGGCACAGACAAAGTGCAGTTATGTAAGAACTTACCGTAACAGTAGATCTTCGAGAGCAGCTCTTGCAGCAGGTAACACCTTTAGGACTGAAGCCAGCAGGCACCAGGACCCCACGGAAACTTTCTAGCTAGCAATACCAGGTGGGGGACCGCCCCATACGTCGCCCACTCTGACACCTTATATAGTATAAAAGGGGTGGTCCCCCAGCCCATCCCCAGTTCTACTGCCGGAGACCAGCTAGCAGTAAAAGTACAAAGGTGAACTAAGGAACTAAGGTATCTAAGATGGAGAAGAAATTACCAGGGGGAAGGAGGGTGGGAAAAATAGCATCTGTTGCAAGAGCTCCTCTCAAAGATCTACTTTTTAGGTAAGTTCTTACATAACTGTACTATCTTACTTCGAGATTCGCTCTTGCAACAGGTAACACCTTTAGGACAGAGTTCCAAACAGAAGAGGAGAAATCCTGAGCAGATGGGTGGGGGAATTAATCTCCTCAGGACAGAAGGCCCTGAAGGACGACGAGTCCAATGCCAGCTCTGCATCAGGAAGCAATGTCCAGACTGTAGTGATTTACAAAAGTGTGGACAGAACTCCAAGTGGCAGCCGCATTAATGTCTGCTGCTGATAAATTTCTTAGTGAGGCGAAAGAGGCCACCATGCCTCTGGTACAGTGACCCTTTACCAAGCCCGGTAAGGGTTTGTCGTACTTGTAACAAAACACACTGCAGTTAACCAACCATTTGGACAAACACTGTTCAGAAACCGGAGCCTCCGCCATCTGGGGTGGGGGGCGAAAGACACAAATAAATGGTCAGACTAACAAACAGGACAGGTACACTCCACACAGTAATGGAGCACTGTCGTAGGGTTGTTAGTTCAGGGGACAAATTGCAGGCAGACAACAAAAATCAGTGCACAAAAAATGCCAGAATGGCATTTATCATTTTATTTTTTCACTTCATCAAATGATTCAAATTCTTACAGAAGAGAAGATTGTCAATAGTTCAGTTTCAAGCCACTCTCTTTCCTCTGAGGTCCTAACCCTCAGACTCTCAGTTCCAGACTGACTCCCTGGTCTGGTCTCTGTCTCCCTGTAATTTCTTCTTTTATACATTACTAAAGTCCCTGTACAATCTGCTGTTTGTTGTGGATTATACAATTGGGTCCAACAATTGTCTAATCTGATTGGCTGACTGGCATCTTCTACCCATGGTTAATCCTGCGATACACCAATGGTTAAAAATGCCAGTCAGTCGCACCTCAAAAGAAATCAACCTGACCCTGAAATAAAACTGTACAAGTCATGATCTTCTTTTCTCTGGTAAAAATGAAAAAACACCACAGCAGCTTGTGTACACCTCCAATTATCCCTCCTGCAGACAATCATAAAACGTGCAATAATCCAAAAATGCAGTTTTTTCTCAATAAGAAATAAGGACTAACATTTGTATAAATCACTGGACTAAATTTAAGCAGACCCCTGAAGCCGGGCATGCGCCTATGCATAGGCACATGCCAAGCATCACAGCACAGCTTTTCGGCTGTGATTTGAATAACTTTTAACCATTGGTTTTCCCCCTTCAGCGTTTCTGAAAGGCTGGTAGT
The DNA here is from genome assembly GCA_016271365.2 of Neoceratodus forsteri. Taxonomy (NCBI): domain Eukaryota; kingdom Metazoa; phylum Chordata; order Ceratodontiformes; family Ceratodontidae; genus Neoceratodus; species Neoceratodus forsteri. Next base: position 590,002,017 of record CM057459.1, read on the forward strand.
CGGTTAGTGAGCAGCTCCTTCAGGTTACTTACAGAGGAGGACGGTCGGGACCCGACGGCATGGAAAATGAATTTCTCAAGCAGTAAACAGCTCCTCTCTCCTCGTTTTCGCTGGCAGCTGTCCTGGCTATCTTCTAAACTTCTGCCCAAAATAAATTATCGATGTCTCCTTCGCTCTGCAGCCCGGATGACTCACTGGCTTTCTGTGTCTTGTAACACGAGTCAAACAAAAACAAATATGCAGAGTGCTTCCCCATATACAGTATAATGCATCTCTCTCACACACAGTGGTTTATTATTTCTCCTCAACATGTCCTCGAGTGGCTCCAACTGCTGCTGCTACTCTCTCTCGCTTTCTCTCTACACTAGCGGTGGTGACCTAAACGCATGTCATTTTTTTCTTAGCATTAACCAGTAAAGAAAATAGCAGTGTTAGTACATTTTTATTCCCCACAATGTCAAAATACTGCAGCTGTTCACACCAGTTACAAGTACTATAGCTCTAGAGCCACTGCAACCCAGGACTATTTTTTCTGGCTCAGCAATAAATTCAATAAATACATTTAAAATAAGAATAAAAAAAAACTTTTCTTTATTTTAACAAAAAATGCAGGGGAACATTGTATAATCACAATAAACCACTCCAGGGTGTGAGTTACGCTGGGATTTACCCACGGCTGATCTGGTTTGACCACTCGGCCACACCAGCCGTGGGTAAATCCTAGCATAACCTACACCCTGTTGTGGTTTATTGTTTAACTAACAGACCGCATCATGACATATAACATTCTCTAGACATATATTACTTAGAAGTTTGCTAACTTCTTAATTAGGATCTGTGTCCTCATAATGGGGTTAAGCCCCCACCCTTGGACAGTGACTTCACATCTTTGGATTATTATAAATTCCTACACTAGGGGCCATTGCTGCTCTATAGTGCTCAGTTCCATGGGAGGCTTCCCCTTGAAACAGCAGAGTCCACACTCATTTGTGAACTAGGGCCTTTGGAAAAAGTTGTTGCCTTGGGGCTCCTTCCAGTCACTAGAACCCCACTTATTAAGCAGGGTAAGTTCCTAGTTATACAACATGACAATATGCTGACAAGATATAGTAGCTTGTACTAGTTTGGCTGGGTGTGTTCTGTTGGAGTTTTGTCCCCAGTTAATAGTATAAATGTTCCAGTTTGTACCAGCTCTTTAACATCCAATACAGCACCACAGGTAATGGAACCTTTATATACATATAAAGCAGCGTGGTGTAGCCCTGCTATGGTTTCTGGGATAGCAGGGGGAATGGAAGAATGAGGGTGCGCTCCTTTCTCCTGCCAAGTCAGTAACTGCAGAATACAAACTCTACTATTGTTTATTTTCTCCGATTTTGTGGGACTATTATCTTTTTCTTATTCTCTCACACAACAACAAACTCTCCTGCCTTCTCCCTGGGCAGACACTTTCTAAGTTCAGAAGCTCCTAATTTTTAAAGAGCACTTTACCTAGTTTTCTTCCTTTACCGGGGTTAAACCTAAGACAGGGGTCATCCTGTCACAAGCACCATATGGACATCCAGAGTATGCAGAAGAGCCTCCCTCTGTTTCAGTACTCTGGGTAGTATACCAGAAGGTGGATATCCTGATTTAAGGTAAACTCTGAGACCACCTTCGGTAAGCACTTAGGATTAGTTCACAAGAACACCCTATCCCTGTGAAAAACTAAATAATGCTCATTACACATCAGGGCCTGAAGCTCGGAAAATCTTCGAGCAGAGGTAATGGCAACCAAAAATAGCGTTTTCCGTGACAGAAAGCGTAGCTCACAGTTTGCGGCAGGTTCAAAGGGAGGCAGAGTTAGTTTCTCTAAGATGAACAAAAGGTCCCAAGGCGGGACAGGGTCCCAGATGGGAAGCTTCAAATGAAGCATGCCCCGCAAAAAAATGCAGGAGAGATCCAACTGGGCAATAGATTTGCCTTTGATAGGCACATAGTATGCGGAAATGGCAGACAAGTGTACCTTCAGGGAAGAGTAGCTGAGTCCTGCATCTGAAAGAGAGAGGAGGTACTCCAGAACTGAGTTCACTGGGCAACTGAAGGGGTCCAAGCTCCGAGCAGTGGCCCAAATACAAAATCATTTCCACTTCATAGCGTAGGTTGCCCTAATAGAAGGTTTTCTCGCTGCCACTAGGATGTCTGCTACCCTTGGAGAGACTCCAAATCTGTAGACAGCTAAATCTGCAGGAGTCACGCATGAAGATGCAGAGATCTGAGATCCAGATGGACCAGGAAGCCCCACTCCTGGGAGAGCAAGTCTGACCTGAGAGGCAGGGACACTGGAGGTTCCACCGCCAGCTGCTACAAAAAGGGAACTAGATTTGACGAGGCCAGAACGGAGCGACCAGAATCATTTCTGCCCCTTCTGACTGCAACTTGATGAGTACTCGTTGCAGCAGGGGAAAGGGAGGGAACGCGTAAAGAAACCTCCCCCTCCAGCAGAAGGACAGCACATCTTGCCAAAAAGCACCAGGACCTGGATCTAGCTAGCAAAAACTGGGCAGTTTTGCATTGGATGGGGAGACAAACAGATCTATTTCTGGATAACCCCATCTGGCAAAAAGATCTTCTGCCACTGCAGGGAGCAGTTCCTACTCATGGGCTCTGGACTGAGTCTGACTGAGGCTGTTGGCCAGAGAGTTGTGAACTCCTGGAATGTGGACTGCCGAGAGTTCCAGCTGGTGATCTACCTCCCAAGTCCACACCTGCATGGCCTCTCTGCAAAGAGGATAAGAGTGTGTCCCCCTTGCTTGCTGACATAAAATACCACCGACATGTTGTCAGTCTGCACTAGCAGGAGGCCAGCCAGAAGGACCGTCTGGAAGGCTTGGAGGGTGTAAAGGACTGCCCTTGTCTCCAGGATATTGATGTGGAGATGAAGCTCTTGCTGAGTCCAAGAGCCTTGAGTCTGGCGAGTGCCCAGATGAGCTCTCCAACCCTGGCCCAATCCATCTGCGGTCAGGATCTGGGTGGGTGATTCCTTCCTGAAGAAAACCCCTCTGGAAAGACTGGGAGTATCCAGCCACCATGCCAAAGATTGCTTGATTGGTCTGGATAGCAGGACCGGCTGGTCCAGATCATCTGATCTCTGATCCCACTGGACCCAAAGGTTCCACTGGATCACCCTCATGTACAGACGGGCCATAGAAACTGTGGCAGTGGCCACCGCCATATGATCTAACAAGCGGAGGACTGTCCTGGTGAGCAGAAAGCAGCTGCCGAGTGTGTGACTGAAGACATTCTGTTCTATCCTTGGGGAGGAATGCTTTGCACTCTGCTATGTCCAGGATTGCTCCTATATATTGGAGTCACAGATTTGGCCAGAGGCAGGATTTGGAGAGGTTCAGCATAGTCTCCAGGTCCTGAAATAGGGCGAACATGTCTTGAAGGGTTTCTACGAGCTGGTCCCAAGAGGGAGCAGTGAGAAACCAATCATCAAGGTACACTACCGGACAAAAGTTTTAGAACACCCCTATTTTTCCAGTTTTTATTGAAATTTACGCAGTTTAATGTCTCAATGTACTCTGAAATTAAAGTATAGAACAAATAAACAATTGGAGATTAAAAAGAAATCATAGAATCATTTTGTTTAACAAAATTTAATCTAAATTTTTGACTCATCAAAGTAGCCACCTTTTGCAGATATAACCGCCGAACACACTCGTGGCATTCTTCCTACAATGGACATCAAATATTGTTCGGGAAGTTCTTCCCAACACTGTTGCAGAAGTTCCCACAAATGTGTTGCACTTGTAGGTTGCTTTGCTTTCACCCTTCTGTCCAATTCATCCCAAACCAGCTCGATGGGGTTTAAGTCTGGAGACTGTGCTGGCCATTCCATGATTTGAAGCCTACAGTCTTGTCATAGCCTGGAGGTATGTTTTGGGTCATTATCTTGCTGTAGGATGAACCCCTGACCAACTAGGCATAGACCACAGGGTATTGCATGGCACTGCAAAATGCTGTGGTAGCCCTTTTGGTTCAGGGTGCCAGTCACTCTGTGCAAGTCGCCGACTCTGGATCCAGCAAAAGAGCCCCAGACCATCACGCTTCCTCCTCCATGTCTGACAGTTGGTGTCACACACTGAGGAACCATCCTTTCGCCTACTGACGGCGTACAAAAACCCTGCGTGATAAACCGAAGATTTCAAATTTTGATTCATCGGTCCAGTCTTCAGTAGTCCACTGGCGGTGCTTCATGGCCCAGGCAAGCCTCTTTTTCTTATTTTGCCATCTTAGCAATGACTTTCTTACTGCCACTCGACCTGTCAAACCTGCAGCTCAAAGTCTTCTCTTCACAGTTGAAACTGAGACTTGCTTACTTCGACCAGTGTTAAGCTGTGCTTGAAGCTGTTGTCCTGTGAGCCGCCTATCACGCAAGCTGTTGACTCTCAGAAACTTGTCTTCTGATTCTGTTGTGGCTTTGGGTCTGCTAGACTTCTTCCTGTCAGAGTTTCCTCCAGTTTCCAAGTGCCTTTGATGGTGTAGGAAACTGTACCACTGACACCTGGCTTTCTTTGCAATTCTCTAAAGGAAAGACCTACACTTTAAGGGTTATAATGGTCTGTCTGTCTTCCTTTGTTAATTGCCTTTTCTCACCATTATGATAGCAATATACTACTTCCAGTGCAATATTGTCCAAATAATGCTTCAGAGGGTGTAATAACAGTCTGTTCCAACACTACTTTTATACATACAAGGGTTTGTAATCAAGTAATCAACAAAAGTTGGGACACCTGTAGGAATTGTTTGCATCAACTTTCAAGGCTTAATTTACTTCCATTGCTGCAGAACAGCTGTAGTTATTAACCCATTACTTGTTCCCTGAAGAAGGCCTTTTTATAACTCTGAAATTTACATTATTTTTCAGTTTTTGCTAACCTAAACTTTTTTTTTAACCTCTAGCAGTTTACCGCTTACCTTTGTACCATTTCAGGTTATTCACTGGACTTGAATTGCTTAAATTTCAATAAAAACTGGAAAATTGGGGGTGTTCTAAAACTTTTGTCCGGTAGTGTAGGGAAGACATAATGCCCTTGCCTCCTAAGACTCGTTGCTACTACGGTCAGGCACTTGGTAAACACACTCGGCACCGAGGACAGTCCAAAGGGCAAGGCCCTGAACTGGTAGTGGCAGCCCTGAATGCGGAAGTGCAGGAACCTCCTGTGTGGTTGAATAATCAGAATGTGGAGGTATGCGTCCTGCATATCCACTTAGCATAACCAGCCCCCCTGTTGTAGAAGGAGAAGGAGACCTATTAAGGTCACCGTCCTGAACTTTTTGTATTCTATGTACTGGTTCAGGTGGCTTAGATCCAAGATAGGGCGGAGGGCCCCTGTTTTCTTTGGCAAGAGGAAAATGTGGAAGTAGAACCCTGTTCCTCTTTGCTCTGGGGGCACTGACTCAATGGCCTTCTTCTGAAGGACAGCTTGGATTTCTTCCCCTATAAGGGCACTGTGGGCCTGAGAGTATTATGACAGAACCGGAGGGTTGTCTGGAGAAACCTCTGTGAATTCTAGAGTGTGACCCCCTCAATGAGCTGCAAGACCCAGCGGTCTGAAGTTATCCGCCACCACCCTTCAATGTGCAAGGAGAACCGACCCCCCACCGCTTCTCCCGCTGACTCTACTGAAGGAAGAGGGTCAGGCAGGGAGTCATGCGAAGAGCCAGGGAGGGGAAGAGTTGGCTGAGAGGTTCTGGGGGCCCGCGGGGCAGAATCTCCAGTGGCAGAGGTAGAGGCCTTACATTTGAAGCCAGCCAGCCCCCTGCTGCTGCTGTTGCTGTTGTTTCTGACCTTGAAAAGACTGTCGTCCAGACCTACAAAAGAGCTGCTTAGGCTGTGGCTTGGGTCTGTACATGGTCTGTACAGACTTGACAGCTTTTCCTGCTTCCTGCAATCGGGTAATCATAGTGTGAGTATCTTCCCCGAATAATACCAACCTCCCGAAAGGGGCATCCATAATGTGGGACTGGACATCCTGGGCAAACCCAGAGACTTTCAGCCAAGAGTATTGGTGGATACAGACCGCAGAAGCTGCGGCTTTGCCTGCTGAATCCACCATGTCATACGAAGCCTGCAGGATGTGGTTGCCGATGTCTGAGCCAGACTTCATGGTGGCCATAAGCTCTGCCTGTCTGGGTGAGTCTGGCACGGTTTGTCTGCATGAGTTCAAACATCTTCTCCCATAGGGCATTCTGGTACTGAACCATGTGGGCAAGGATGTTCTGTGACTGGATAGCACATGTGGCAGAGAAGAAAATCTTTCTAGCCAGATGGTTGAATTGTTTAGAGTCCTTATCCGGCGGCTACATACTGAGGTGCCACGGATGTCTGGACCTGTCGTGGACAGCATTCAGTACCACAGAGTCTGCCTCTGGTTGTTCCCCATAGTAGGGGTCATCGCGGGGCATGGTATACAACCGGTCTGACTTCTTGGATATGGCAGGGGTAGAGAAAGGACGCTTCCAGGCTAGCTTGTTAGCGTCCTTGTATGAGTCTACTATTGGGGGGAATTACCATGGGGAAGGTGTCCTTCTTTCTTAGACAGACAGCCAACCTCTTTCACTCCGGGTCGAGGTCCTCAGAGTCCCAGCAATACAACTGTTGAATGTGATGAAAAATGTCCATAAAGGAAGGGTCATCAGGTGGGGAGCGTGGCGTGTCCTTTCTGAAGTCCGGTTCAGATGGAGGGTCTGAATTCCCTCAACTGGAAGAGGAGTAGGAATTTGTTTCCGAATCCTCCGAGTTAGATGAAGGGATGGGCGACCTTGGGGTCCTGCGTGGTCATGGAGATGACAGGTCCTTGTTGGGCACTGGCCTCCTAGGAGGAGGAGAAGCAGGGCGGCCCAAGGGCTCGACCGTCATTGTCTCTTGGGGAGCTGGCTTAGCAGGGGTCAGGGGAATGTCTTTATCTTTATCTTTAAAGAAGGTCCACCAGGCAGCGAAAAGTTCGTTGAGACCCTGCGGAAGAGCTGAGTTATCTGGTGTCGGGGTAACCAGTGTGAAAGGCCCTGGCGTCAAGCCGTCTGGCTGGGGTAACCCTGGTGTCGGGGTAGTCTGGCCCCAGACCCTCTGGTATCAGGACCGAAGGAGCACCCGCAGGCTTTGAAGATACCTGACCCAACATCCGACCATCTGTCGTCAGATCCTTGGGCATCAAGTTGGTAGGGATGCTAGAACCAATGGGTGTTTGTGGAGGTGCTGGGTTATTCCGAGTGGGCGTTGGGGAGGCTGTCACCAAACTGCTTGGCGTAGGTGGAGAGGCTGGGCTGGAGAGCTGTCCAGCGGGTGCCTGGGTGGAGTCACCCACGGAGGAGGAATCACTCCTGGGCAGGACATGCGTCCGCTGCTCCCAGAGGGAAAGGACAACTGTCCCGGTGTCGCTTCCCAGCATCGGACCCAGATGTCAGGGTGGACTCAGCAGACACCCTCGCTAGGAGGGTCTGCCACCCAAAGAGCCACTGGCCGAGCCACTAGGCTTAGAGCCCCAAGGGGTCATGGGCTTAGGCTTGAGTGGCTGAGGGGCACAGGAGAACTTCCCATGCCCCAAGGAGCCTTCTCCCAAGACAGAGATAAGGGAGGGAGGCTTCACTACCAGGAGCCCAGAGGATGAAAAGGTCACCGATTTCTGCGTCGAGGACCAAGAGCGGCCTTCTGCCAGGGCTTCTCCTTGTCCCTGTGCTTGTGTTTGCCACTCAATTTCTTCTCCTTGTGAGAAGAAGATGGAGAGGGAGAAGAGGATGAGCACTTGCGTTGAATTTCCTTCTTAATGGCAGACATCTGTTGTGGAAAGCCTCGGGAATCTTCTAGTGCCAAAGCCTCATGCACTGGTTGAAGTTGTGGCAGTGCTGGTAGGTCTCGGTGTCATGGTCTGGGCCCAGGCAGAACAGGTAGGCCGAATGGCCATCCTTGTGTGGAATCAGCTTGCGGCCCATGCACTTGGAGTGGTGCCTCTCGATAGAAGATGTTGGAGGAGAAGATGACATGCACGAAGACTTTACAAATCGCTGAAAATTAAATTAAATTGGGCATTGTACAACATCGCCAAAATGGTGGTCAACTAGCTGAAGGCATCTGTGGAGGTCTGACTTCTGAGGTTGACGGTGAGAAAAGAACTGGGGATGAGCTAGGGGACCGCACCTTGTATACTATATGTGACGTCGGGGGCAGGCTGACGTAGAGGGTAGTCCCCCACCTGGTATTGCTAGCTAGAAAGTTTCCGTGGGTCCTGGTGCCTGCTGGCTTCAGTCCTAAAGGAGTTACCTGCTGCAAGAGTGATTCTCAAAGTAAGATTGGTAGATACAGTGTGAAACTTACAGCAGAGAATCATACATAAGCAAAATCATACAGTACATGAACAAATCAGTAATCCAGTGCAAATCAGGCTAACATACAGAGGTGGAGTAATAAATACAGGTAAACAGTGCCAGACGAAAAAATTACTCACCTTAGTAATGTTGTTTCTTCTAATGGAGTCTTGCTATATTATTATATATGCAGTGAGTCCCAACCTTCGAACTGCTCCAGAGGTGAAAGAGTTAACTTTCCATGCCAGGCATGGAACGCTGAGCTCAAGCTCGGTTGAAACTCTGTCTGTTGTTCTTCAGACTCAAACCGTCAGATCTTTACGAGCTAAACTCACTGAGGTCCTGTGTGGAAGCTGTAAACCTACACTAGCCAACTGGCTACTAAACATAAAAACACATTTTTTGGTCCCAAAACAAAGACTCAAGTCAGGAGACCCCCCCAAAAAATGAAAAACACAACACCAAGCAACCCAAGAAAGGACGGGTGAAAACAACAAGGTGGGCACCTACTAAGTGCCAACACTGCACTGCCCACCCACATCCCAAAAACAGAGGTTCTGAGAGGGGCAAGCAGGGGGGGAGATCATAATATAGCAAGACTCCATTAGAAGAAACAACATTACTAAGGTGAGTAATTTTTTCTTCAAACAACATGAAGTCTTGCTATATTATGACATATGCAGACCACAAAGCAGTACCTCCATGGAGGAGGGACAGAACCTACTTAGGAAATAGGCTCCGAAGCACAGCTGTGCCAAACCGAGCATCACTCCTAGCCTGGATGTCCAGAGAGTACTGCTTGATAAAAGTGTGAACTGTTTTCCAGGTAGCTGCTTGACATATCTCTAAAATAGGAATGTCCCTGCAGCCAAGGAAGCAGCTGTACTTCTGGTAGAGTGAGCCCTCAGGCCAGAGGGGGGAACCTTACCCAGTTTTTCATAGCAAAATTGGATACAAGAGACAATCCACCTAGCAATGGATCTTTTAGTGGCAGGTTTCCCTTTACCAGCCTCACCATAAGTGAGGAATAGTTGAAGGGAGTCCAACCTGTGACCCTTGGTACGCTCAATATAGTAACTAAGGGCTCTCTTCACATCTAAGCTGTGCAGCCCTCCTCTCCAGGAGAAATGGTCAGTGAAGTACACTGGAAGAGATATGGATTGATTAAGGTGGAAATCTGAAACCACCTTAGGCAAAAGCTTCCTATTAGTCCTGAGGACCACCTTATCTCTATGAAAGGAGATAAAATCAGGCTCCACTGACAAAGCTTGCAATTCACTTATGCGTCTGGCAGAAGTGATGGCTACCAGAAACACAGTCTTCCAAGTCAAGTACTTAAGTTCTGCTGAAGACAAAGGCTCAAAGGGGGGTTGCATAAGCTGAGCAATGTAAACATTAAGATCCCAGGCAGCGGCAGGGTCCCTGAATGGAGGGTTAGTATGAAGCAATCCCTTAAAAAACTTGGAGAATACAGGAGGAGCTGAAAGAGAAGAGGGTTTACCTGCTGAAATAAAAGTGGACACAGCTGCCAAATGTACTTTCAGGGTAGCTGGTCTCAGCCCCAAGGTATTTAAGTGGACCATATAATCCAGGACTGTGGGTAAGTCAGCAGATTCTGGGGAAATATGCTTTTCAGAACACCATATGGAAAACCTTTTCTATTTGGAATTATAAGTAGCCCTGGCGGAAGGTTTCCTAGAAGCCTTCAGGATATCCATTACACCTTGGGAGAGGTGTAGACCAGCAAACTCTAACTCTTCAAGAGCTAGGCCTTGATATTGAGAGATTTGAGGTTCGGGTACCAAACCCTCCCTTGAGCACAGGTTAACAGGTTGTGCTTCCTGGGGAGACACAGGGGAAGATGGACTGCTAAGGACAGCAGGAGTGGATACCAGGGCTGTCTGGCCCAATCTGGAGCAATCAGGATCACTTTGCAGGGTTGAGACCTAATTTTGACTAGCACTTTGAACAGGAGAGGGAAGGGAGGAAAAGCATATAGAAACTTCCCTTCCCAACTGAGGACAAAGGCATCCAGAGGGACTGAGCCCAACACTGGGGGCCTGCAGCAAAAGAGGGGAAGTTGGTGATTGTCTGGGGCTGCAAAAAGATCTATCTGCGGGGTGCCCCATCTGGCAAAAATCACCTCCAGAACCAGGGGGTCCAGTGACCATTTGTGATGGCCCTGTGAAATCCTGCTGAGAGCATCTGCCAGAACATTGCCCTTGCCTGGGAGGTGAACTGCTGTAAGGGAGGTATTCAGGGAGTAAGCAACAGAAAACTTCATTGCTTCGGTGCACAAGGCCATAGACCGAGTGCCCCCTTGCTTGTTGATGTACCACATTGTGGTGGTGTTGTCTGTTCTGACCTGTACAACTTTGTCCTGAACAGATTTTGAAAAAGCTTGAAGTGCTAGAAAAACTGCTCTGAGTTCCAACAGATTGATGTGGAGCAGAGATTCCTGAGGGGACCACAATCCCTGGGTAGTGAGGTCGCCCATGTGGGCTCCCCACCCCAAGAGGGATGCATCTGTAGTAAGGATTAAGGAGTTAGACTGAGTGACAAAGGGAATCCCCTGTCTCAGGTTGCTCTGATCCTGCCACCACTGTAGGGCCTGGATCAGGGTTCGAGTAACTGGGATCAGTTTGGTTAGAGGGTCTTTCCTTTGAGACCAAAAGGCTCTCAAGTGGAACTGGATGTCCCTCATCTGAAATCTTGCTCCCTGCACTACTGCTGTAGAGGCATCCATGTGCCCTAGGAGCTGTAGAAAATGTCTTGCTGATCGAGAGACCTGCAGGGTGAAAGAGGAGGCCAGAGAGACCAGGGTCCTTGCCCTGTCTAAAGAAAGGAAGGCTCTGGCTTTCTCTGTGTTCAGCTCTGTGCCTATGAAGCTGAGGAGCTGGACAGGCTCTAGAACTGACTTTGATAGATTCAGAAGGAAACCTAGAGAGGTGAGCAGTTGCTGAGTTATCTGCAGGTGTAACCTGACCTGGTCTGGGACTGGCCTACTATGAGCCAATCGTCCAGATAAGGAAAGATGGCAATTTTTTGCCTTCTTAAGGAAGCAACTGCTACTGCCAGGCATTTTGTGAATACCCTTAGAGCAGAGGTGAGGCCAAAGGGCATTGCTCTGAACTGGTAATGGCCTGAGGGCAGCTCGAACCTGAGGTACTTTCGATGGGAGCTTCTGATGAGAATATGGAAGTAGGCATCCTTAAGGTACAGGGACGCTAAACAGTCCCCTGGCCTTAGAGAGGGTAGAATAATTCCCAGAGTCACCATTATGAATTTTGGTTTTAAAAAGTGCTTGTTTAGGTATCTGAGATCCAGGATGGGCCGCCATTCTCCTGTCTTTTTTGGGGTAAGGAAGTACCTGAAGTACAATCCTTTGCCCTGGTGTAGGGGTGAAACCCTTTCCACAGCTCTGAGAGCCAGGAGGGAAGAGACCTCTGCCTCTAGGGCAAGTGCCTCTGGAGAATTTGCAGGTGGAAAGGATCTGGTTCTCATCTTTGGACACTTTTTGAAGCTGAGAACCAGCCCCTGGCTTACTACTTCCGGGACCCACTTGTCTGATGTCAGAGACTGCCAGTCCTGGACAAAGTAAGCCAGCCTGCCCCCTACAGGTAGCTGAGAATTGGCCCTGGCAACCCTATCAGGGTGCCTGCTTGGCAGGGGTTTTGGGCTGAGGGGTGGAAGCAGGCCTGCTTGCACCCCGTCTACCTCTCCCTCTAAAGAACCCCCTCTGAGCAAAAGCAGAACAGGAGGCCTGGGCTTGGTAAAAAGGCCTATGAAAAGGCCTGCCCCTGCCCCTGGGAAGCTGCCTTTGAGGAGTGGCCTGCCTTTCCTTGGCCTGTGCACTCCTATAGGTGGTCCTATACTCATCCATTTTCTTCATGTAATTCTCTGTCTGCTCCCCAAACAGAGAATTACCCACAACAGGAAAATCCATGGCTTTAGTCTGTGACAGGCTAGTACATCTGAGCCAAGCCATTCTGCGAAGAGCCACAGATGTAGCCATGACTCTTGATGACACATCATTTGAGTCCACTGCAGCATGGAATTGCACCTTGAATGCCTCAATACTATCAGCAGCCACCTGCTCTAGCTCCCTGGCAAGCTGACCAGGGACCTGTTTTGCAAGAGCCATAACAGTATCCCATCTGGATTTTTGGTATCTAGCAACATAAGCCATATAATTTGCCTGTCTGAGTCCCAAGGATGCTGCCATGTACTGTTTCTTTGCCATGGCATCAACCTTCCTGGAGTCCTTGTCCGGGGGGTGTGAGGCCAAGGGGATATTTGCCTTGTCACAGGCTGCAGCCTGCACCACCCCAACATGGCCGCATTGTTGTGTAAGGAACTCTGTATCTGAGCCTGACAATGTGTACCTCTTGTCCATTCTCTTATCCACAGGAGGTATAGTGTGAGGAGTTTTTAGAATTTTAAAAGTCTGTTTCCCAAAAGATTTATGCAAGGGAATAGACAGCCTCCTAGACTCTGGGATATCCATCATTTCCACATAGTCAGGCTCCTCTTGATCATCAACAGCTTCCTCCATAGGGAGCCGGAGGGTTTCAGCAACTTTTTTATAGAAAATAAAATGAGAAGGGGACTCAGAAAGCCTAGGAGGGGACACTCCTGAAGGTCTGTCTGGGGAGATGTCCGGGTTGATGGGCACATCCAGACTTTCAAATCCACATTCACTCTCCTCATACTCCTCTTCCCCCTCCTCTGGTTCATAATATTCCTCTAAATCATAGTCTTGAACCGATGGACCTCCACCAGAGGCACTTGCCCTAGAGGCAGAGGTCTCTTCCCTCCTGGCTCTCAGAGCTGTGGAAAAGGTTCCACCCCTACACCAGGGCAAAGGATTGTACTCCAGGTACTTCCTTACCCCAAAAAAGACAGGAGAATGGTGGCCCATCCTGGATCTCAGATATTTAAACAAGCACCTTTTAAAACCAAAATTCATAATGGTGACTCTGGGAATTATTCTACCCTCTCTAAGGCCAGGGGACTGGCTAGCGTCCCTGGACCTCAAGGATGCCTACTTCCATATTCTCATCAGAAGCTCCCATCGAAATTACCTCAGGTTCGAGCTGCCCTCAGGCCATTACCAGTTCAGAGCAATTTGGCCTCACCTCTGCTCCAAGGGTATTCACAAAATGCCTGGCAGTAGCAGTTGCTTCCCTAAGAAGGCAAAAAATTGCCATCTTCCCTTATCTGGACGACTGGCTCATAGTAGGCCAGTCTCCAGACCAAGTCAAGTTACATCTACAGATAACTCAGCAACCGCACTCCTCAGGTTTCTTCTCAATCTTTCAAAGTCAGTTCTAGAGCCTGTCCAGCTCCTCACCTTCATAGGCACAGAGCTGAACACAGAGAAAGCCAGAGCCTTCCTTCCTTTGGACAGGGCAAGGACCCTGGTCTCTCTGGCCTCCTCGTTCACCCTGCAGGTCTCTTGACCACCAAGGCACTTTCTACAGCTCCTGGGGCACACGGCTGCTTCTACAGCAGTAGTGCAGGGAGCAAGATTTCAGATGAGGGACATCCAGTTCCATTTGAGAGCCTTTTGGTCTCAAAGGAAAGAATCTCTAACCAAATTGATCCCAATAACTCGAACCCTGATCCAGGCCCTACAGTGGTGGCAGGATCAGAGCAAGCTGAGACAAGGGGTTCCCTTTGTCACTCAGTCCCACTCCTTAATCCTTACTACAGATGCATTCCTCTTGGGGTGGGGAGATCACATGGGCGACCTCACTACCCAGGGATTGTGGTCCCCTCAGGAATCTCTGCTCCACATCAATCTGTTGGAAATCAAAGCAGTTTTTCTAGCACTTCAAGTTTTTTCCAAATCTGTTCAGAACAAAGTTGTACAGGTCAGAACAGACAACACCACCACAATGTGGTACATCAACAAGCAAGGGGGCACTCAGTCTACGGCCTTGTGCACCAAAGCAATGAAGTTGTGGTCTCTGGCTTACTCCCTGAACACCTCCCTTATGGCAGTTCACCTCCCAGGCAAGGACAATGTCCTGGCAGATGCTTCAGCAGGATGTCCCAGGGCCATCACGAATGGTCACTGGACCCCTGGTCCTGGAGGTGATATTTGCCAGATGGGGCACCCGGAGATAGATCTTTTGCAGCCCCAGACAATCACCAACTTCCCTTTTTGCTGCAGACCCCAGTGCTGGGCTCAGTCCCTCTGGATGCCTTACTCTCAATTGGGAAGGAAGTTTCTATGCTCCTCCTTCCCTCTCCTGTTCAAAGTGTTAGTCAAAATCAGATCTCAATCCTGCAAGATGATCCTGATTGCTCCAGATTGGGCCAGACAACTCTGGTATCCACTCCTACTGTCCTTAGCAGTCCATCTTCCCCGTGTCTTCCCAGGAATCACAACCTGTTAACCTGTGCTCAGGGGAGGGTTTGGTACCCGAACCTCAAATCTCTCAATCTCAAGGCCTGGCTCTTGAAGAGTTAGAGTTTGCTGATCTACACCTCTCCCAAGGTGTAATGGATATACTAAAGGCTTCTAGGAAACCTTCCACCAGGGCTACCTATAATTACAAATGGAAGAGGTTTTCCATATAGTGCTCTGGGAAGCATATTTCCCCAGAATCTGCTGATTTACCCACAGTCCTGGATTATATGGTCCATTTAAATACCTTGGGTCTAAGACCAGCTACCCTAAAAGTACATTTGGCAGATGTGTCTGCTTTTATTTCAGCAGGTAAACCCTCTTCTCTTTCAGCTCATCCTGTATTCTCCAAGTTTTTTAAGGGATTGCTTCACACCAACCCTCCATTCAGGGACCCTGCCCCTGCCTGAGATCTTAAGGTTTGCATTGCTCAGCTTATGCAACCCCCCTTTGAGCTTCTGTCTTCGGATGAGCTTAAGTACTTGACTTGGAAGACTGTGTTTCTGGTAGCCATCACTTCTGCCAGACGCATAAGTGAATTACAAGCTGTGTCAGTGGAGCCTGATTTTATCTCCTTTCATACAGATAAGGTAGTCCTCAGGACTAACAGGAAGTTCTTGCCTAAGGTGGTTTCAGATTTCCACCTTAATCAATCTATATCTCTTCGAGTGTACTTCACTGACCGTTCCTCCTCTGACGAGAGGAGGCTGCACAGCTTAGCTGTGAAGAGAGCCCTTAGTTACTACATAGAGCGTACCAAGGGTCACAGGTTTGACTCCCTCCAACTGTTCCTCACTTACGGTGAGGTTGGCGAAGGGAAACCTGCCACTAAAAGATCCATTGCCAGGTGGATTGTCTCTTGTATCCAATTCTGTTATGAAAAGCTGGGTAAGGTTTTTCCCTCAGGCCTGAGGGCTCACTCTACTGCAGAGGTAGCAGCTGCTTCCTGGCTGCTGCCAGACATCCCTATTCTAGAGATATGTCAAGCAGCTAACTGGAAAACAGTTCGCACGTTTACCAAGCATTACTCCCTGGACATCCAGGCTAGGAGTGATGCTCGGTTTGGCACAGCTGTGCTTCAGAGCCTATTTCCTAAGTAGGTTCTGTCCCTCCTCCATGGAGGTACTGCTGTGTAGTCTGCATATGTCATAATATAGCAAGACTTCATGTTATTTGAGGAAAAAATTACTCACCTTAGTAATGTTGTTTCTTCTAATGGAGTCTTGCTATATTATGACCTCCCTGCCTGCCCCTCTCAGAACCTCTGTTTTGGGATGTGGGTGGGCAGTGCAGTGTTGGCACTTAGTAGATGCCCACCTTGTTGTTTTCACCTCTCCTTTTGAGGTGACTTGGTGTTGTGTTTTCATTTTTGGGTCTCCTGACTTGAGTCTTTGTTTTGGGACCAAAAAATGTGTTCTTACGTTTAGTAGCCAGTTGGCTAGTGTAGGTTTACAGCTTCCACACAGGATCTCAGTGAGTTTAGCTCATAAAGATCTGACGGTTTGAGTTTGAAGAACAACAGACAGAGTTTCAACCAAACTCGAGCTAAGCGTTCCATGCCTGGCATGGAAAGTTAACTCTTTCACCTCCGGAGCAGTTCGAAGGTTGGGACTCACTGCATATGTCATAATATAGCAAGACTCCAATAGAAGAAACAACATTACTAAGGTGAGTAATTTTTTCTTTTGTCCTTTCAGGTCAAAACATCCTTAACCAACAAACCTAAGAAACTCGAAACCACCTGGAAACCAACTGGTTAAACAAAGTGAGTCTCTACCTTAACCTATATAGGAGAAAATATTTTAATGCAGGGTTGCAGAGCAACTTCTATAGGTTCTAGTAGGGGAGGGTCTTTAATCATAATGAGTGATCCCTTTGAAGAAACAAGATTACTAAGGTGAGTAATTTTTTCTTCTAACCCTAGGAATTACTCATTATGATTAAGCTGATGCAGACTACCAAACAGTACCTTTGGAGGATGGGCAGAGAACCTATTTTGGAAACAGGTTCTGCAGTACTGCTGTACCAAACCTAGCATCACCTCTGGAGTGCAAGTCCAGGCTGTAATGCTCTGTGAAGGTATGTACTGTTTTCCATGTAGCTGCTTTGCAGATTTCCAGTAGTGGAATTTCTCTTTAAACTGCCACTGAAGCAGCTGTGCCCCTGGTGGAGTGTGCTGTTAGGCCCAGAGGTACCTGTTTACCCACCTTACTATAACAAAACTGTATACATGCCACTATCCAGTGAGCAATTGTATGTTTTGTTGCAGCTCTGTCATTACCAACTTTACCATGGGTGAGAAAGAGCTGTGATTGACTTAATCTGTAAGACTTAGTCTTAGTTCTGTCAATGTAGTGGCTAAGTGCCCTTTCGACATCAAGGGAAT